>CM035844.1:125779524-127267397 GCA_020510985.1 Pholidichthys leucotaenia
CCGGGCTGCGCAGACAGACTCCAGAGAGCAGTGCCCCTGAATCCCGGAGAAGACGTCTTCCAGATGGGCCAGTCCGAGCTGCTCTTCGTGGCTCCAATAGTCTGTCATAACTCCGGTGCAGGTAGGGAAAAAAAAAACAAAAATAAAAAAAGGCACACTACACACTGCTTGGGCTCTATTGGTGGCAGCGTACTGTCATGTTCGCTGCATAAACTGCAGAGAACATATAAAATAGCAGCAAGCCCAAAGCGCAGTTTGTAACGTGTTTTATTGACAAAAAGTAAATATGCCACAGAGTCCAAACAACAGTCATTATAACATGAACAAGACAACCGGCTCCAGCTTCGTTGCAAACGTTGAATGCCAAACAAGCTCCAGACAGGGTAGGAGCGGAGAGGAAAGACATAAACAAGGGAGGACTTACGGATATGTCGGAGCGGAAAGGCTCTGAGGATCAACACAATTCAGTCCAAGGAAGGAGTCAACTGTCGCGAGCCAGGAAGTCCATTGGTGACATTTGAAGCTGCCGCAACAACTGATCACACCTAATTAGTTAACTTAACTTAACTTAACTTAACTTAACTGCTTAACTTATTAATTGCCCAATTTTTAAGCTAAGTTATTCCCTAAAAGAGTTCTTGCTTGCTCTTACCAACAAAAGTGAGTGGTGCCCCACCCAGTGTTACGATGAGGTAATGCAAGAGTTATTAATAATTATTAATTCCAGCTATTAATTATTAATAATCATATTCATATAACTGTAGTAATCAGTGCTACACTGCATTTTGGTATTTACTCAGGTTATCTTTGCTTAATGTAAATTTTTTTTGATGATCTGAAAAGGATGACAAATACGCAAAATTATAAGAAATCAGAAAGGGGACAAATACTTTTTCACAGCACTGTATATTGAAAAGGGAGTAAGTCATCGTTAAGAGGCTGTTCTGGAAACCATGAGTTTGGTATTTTTGCTGATGAAATATTGTTTTTTTAATTGTATAATTACTTGGAGGGTATCAGCTACTACAGCAGGGAAAATAAGTATTGAACACTTCATTTTTCTCATTAAACATATTTCTGATGGAGCCATTGATCTGAGATTTTCACCAGACATCAGTAACAACCCATGTAATCCATACATACAAAGAAATCAAGGCAACTGTGTTCACAAAACAAGTTATATTTAATAAAGTGGAATGACACAGGGAATAAGTATTGAACACACTTGGTGAAATTCATTTAAGATTTAGTAAAAAAGCCATTGTTGGTTAAAAAAAAAACAGCTTCCAGAGGCCTCCTGTATGGAGAAACTAGGCACAGACATTGCTCAGGAGTGATTTTAGCCCATTCTTCCACACAAACTGTCTTCAAATCTTGAAGGTTCCATGGGTGCCTTCTATGAACTCTGATCTTCAGTTCGTTCCATAGATTTTCAGTTGGATTCAGGCCAGGTGACTGACTGGGCCACTCTAGCAGCTTTATTTTCCTTCTCTGGAGCCAGTTGAGAGTTTCCTTGGCTGTGTGTTTTGGATCGTTGTCTTGCTGAAATGTCCACCCTCGTTTCATGTTCAACATCTTGACAGATGGCAACAGGTTCTTATCAGGGATGTCTCTGTACATTTGTCCATTCAGCTTTCCTTCAATTATATGAAGTCTGCCTGTGCCATGTGCTGAAAAACACCCCCACACCATGATGTGATGTGCAGTGTCATTTCTCCTCCAAACATGCTGTGTGTTGTGCCATCCAAACAGTTCAATTTTGGTCTCATCTGACCAGACTATATTCTCCCAGAATTTTACTGGCTTGTCCAAATGTTCTGCAGCAAACTTTAAATGAGCTTTAATGTGCTTTTTCTTCAGCAATGGAGTCTTGTGAGGTGAGCGGGCACAAAGCCCATGTCGGTTGAGTGCATTACTTATTGTTTTCTTGAAAACAGCAGTACCTGCTAACTCCAGGTCTTTCTGGAGCTCACCTTGAGTGGTCTTTGGCTCTTAAAGAACTCTTCTGATAATTCTTTTGACTCCTCTGTCAGAAATCTTGCGAGGAGCTGCTGGTTGTGGCCGGTTTATGGTACAATGATGTTCTTTCCACTTCCAAATGATGTTTCCAAGTAGCAGTTTAGAAATGTGCCTGAAACCAATGCCATCATTATGTTTTGCAACAATAAGGTTGCAAAGGTCTAGAGAGAGCTCTTTGCTTCTACCCATCACGAGTGCATACCTGTGCATGCCCGTGCATGCCCATAGAAAGTAAGTGTAAGCAAGCATTTCTGCATGCCCGTAGAAAGTTACTGTTACCATGGCAACAGCAACCATGGTGAAACCTGCCTTTGATCTTTGATGTCACCACTCGTTCAGTGATGACTGCCTTTGATCTGTGATGACTGCCTTTGATCTTTGAAGATGTCATGGCAAGTCCTATGATCTTTTAGCGAGTCCTGTGATAGTGAGTCATGCCTACCTTTGATCTCATAGCTAGTCCTATGATCTTTTAGCAAGTCCTATGATCTATATGACGTCATATGGACATCATGCCATAGAAACATCATAGGTGATCCTATGATCTTTTAGCATTCTATGATCTATATGGCATCAAATAGACATCATGTAGAGATCATAGGAACATCATAGGCGATCCTATGATCTTTTAGCGAGTCCTATAGTCGTGACAGACACACAGACAGAGATTTCTTGAATTATATAGAGAGTGAAGATAGAGTGATGTTAAGTTCTTTTATAAAGGCTATCAGTCCGAACTCCTTATAAGAACTCCTTATACAAAGATATAGAGTGATGATGGTCAAGTCAGTGGCGGTAATGCACCTGTAAGCTGGTTGCCAACCGCCAATCAAATCTAAAAGAAGAAGAACTTAATCAGCTGAAATTAATTTGCACTGATGGGGATGGGATGACTTCCTAAATTCTGATGGATTTCAGCTGGTTTCTTTGCTTTCTATGCCTTTTTGCACCTTTTTTCTTCATGTGTTCAATACTTATTCCCTGTGTCATTACACTTTATCAAATATAACTTGTTCTGTGAACAAAGTTGCCTTGATTCTTTTGTATGTATGGATTTCTTGGGTTGTTACTGATATCTGGTGAAAATCTCAGGTCAGTGGCTCCATCAGAAATATGTTTAATGACAAAAATGTTGACGTGTTCAATAGTTATTTTCCCTGCTGTGAATTTCTTTGATCCAATTTTGCAAAAGTTGTTTATCATTTAAACACAAAATATTACCATTTGTATTTTTGCATCATGTGCACAATACCACTATTGTGTACAAGATTTAGTTTAAGAAACAGATAAAGTGGAAAAAGGACAAAAAAAAAGAACAAAAATATTAGAATATTGGTAGTTTTCTTTCTAACTTGAATGCCTGTGGCTCCTCTTTTTTCAATAATTGTACTATTGTTATTCTCCCAGTTTGCTCAGAGCTAACATGCAGAAATGTTGAACTGAATATCAAAATAAATCCCTGGAAGCATTTAGGATTTGGTAATATTCATAAAAAAAGATGCAATTTAATCTGCACAGTGACAGTAAACTCATGATTTGGTGGATGTTGAATTCAGGCAATATTGTTATTTTTAAATTCACTCAAACTTAGAAATTAGGACAGTGGTCTAATGTAAGGAGGAGGAGGTGGAGCACTGCAGGAAATGTTCCCACCTGACCTCTCCCATGCAGCCAAAGAGACAATAAAAACTCATCTGTGTTTGTGTGCTCTGCAGCAGGTAGACCTGGTATTCACATACAGTATCTCACAAAAGTGAGTGCACCCCTCACATTTTTGTAAATATTTTATTATATCTTTTCATGGGACAACACTGAAGATATGACGCTTTGATACAATGTAAAGTAGTCAGTGTACAGCTTGCATAACAGTGTAAATTTGCTGTCCCCTCAAAATAACTCAACACACAGCCATTAATGTCTAAACTGCTGGCAACAAAAGTGAATACACCGCAGTGACAATGTCCAAATTGTGCCCAATTAGCCATTTTCCCTCCCTAGTGTCATGTGACTCGTTAGTGTTACAAGGTCTCAGATGTGAATGGGGAGCAGGTGTGTTAAATTTGGTGTTATTGCTCTCACACTCTCTTATACTGGTCACTGGAAGTTCAACATGGCACCTCATGGCAAAGAACTCTCTAGGGATCTGACAAAAAAATGGTTGCTCTACATAAAGATGGCCTAGGCTATAAGAAGATCGCCAACACCCTGAAATTGAGCTGCAGCACTGTGGCCAAGACCATATAGTGGTTTAACAGGGCAGATTCCACTCAGAACAGGCCTTGCCATGATCGACCAAAGAAGTTGAGTGCACGTGCTCAGTGTCATATCCAGAGGTTGTCTTTTGAAAATAAGTGTATGAGTGCTGCCAGGAATGCTGCAGAGGTTGAAGGGGTGGGGGTCAGCCTGTCAGTGCTCAGACACACTGCATCAAATTGGTCTGCATGGCTGTCATTCCAGAAGGAAGCCCCTTTTAAAGATGATGCACAAGAAAGTCCGCAAACAGTTTGCTGAAGACAAGCAGACTAAGGATCAAATCTAAAAGAAGAAGATGAAGAACTTAACCAGCTTGTGGAGTGAAGTATGTGGTGGTAATGCACCTGTAAGCTGGAAGCCAATCGCCAATCAAATCTAAAAGAAGAAGAAGAAGAACTTAATGAGCTGAAATTAATTTGCACTGATGGGGGATAGGATGGCTTCCTAAATTCTGATGGATTTCAGCTGGTTTCTTTGCTTTCTATGCCTTTTTGCACCTTTTTTCTTCATGTGTTCAATACTTATTACCTGTGTCATTATACTTTATCAAATATAACTTGTTTTTGTAGTGATCCGTTGTGCATGCCTGTTGCCCTAATTTCCTCCACAGCTGCACACACACCTGCTCACCTCATTAAGCCTGCCTATTGAGTTTTTGCATATGACGTCGGGGGCGTGCCGCACTCGCCCGTTAGAGTGTGCCGCCATATTGGATGGCAAGAAACAACAGCAGCAGCAGGGTGAAACAAACCACATAGCTCACGTGTACCTACAAACTCGGCAAAATGGTGTACTCCTGTTGTTCCCCCTGATAAGGGGATAAGCGGGGAATTAAATGGCCGGTGTGAAATGCAAAAAAAAAAAAAAAAAAAGTTGGATTTTTGAATAATTACCTTCACTGACGTAATCTCTCGCTTTCTCATAACGGGCTGCATGGTGGAGCAGTGGTTTAGCACTGTGGCAGCACAGTTTACCCTTGGCCGGGGGATCGCGGGGATCATGAGACCGTGGGCTCGATCCCAGCCCCCGACCAACAGTGAGCTGTGTGGAGTTTGCATGTTCTCCCCGTGTTGCGTGGATTTACTCCGGGATTTCTCCGGTTTCCTCCCGCATACCAAAAACATGTAGGTTTAGGGCGCTCGCGCACGCAGCGGCCGGTGGCTTGTCACCAGACTGCAAACCAAATCTACCTACAGCTACAAATAAGTAACAAAAAAAAAACCTTTCTGGTTTGGGGGCGCCTCTCTGCTTGCTACAACGGACAATGCACACATGAAAGGGGAAAAAACTATTGAAAATGTGCATAAAATCAGGTATGTTTTAACGCGGCGTGCCGTGGAGAGCCTTTAAAAAAAAAAAACACGCAGCGCGCTTCACTCACCTCCTAGTCCGAGGAGCTGCTGTTGTTTTCCGACTCGTTCACCAGCGAAGACTTCACATCATCCAGATCCCTTTCCGCTGACACGTTTTCCGATATCTTTTCCTCCTGCTCCCCTTCGTCTTTGAAAGATATCATTTCATCGTTTGCCCGCAAATCATCCCTGCTGAGCAGATTACTGGCAGTCATTGTTCTGCTAATTGCTCCAGCTGTGCGCTCTTCTTGTCCGTGGGGGTTACCCCACACCAGCCACCTCCGTTCAACTGAGGCATTTCGGCACACCAGAGGAGCGCACGGGAGCAAGATTAAAAACACTTGTCTGCTGTTATGACTGCTGACAATGACTCCACTGAATCTGACACAGACATTGCAGACACAGTGTCAGAGGCCACAGTGTCAGTTGTTGAAGGGGATGATAGGGATGTTATTATGTCAGACTGTGACTGTGTGTTCTCCTCACTCATTCTGATCGCTAAACAGTACAAGTTACGCTTGGGTTGTCACAGTGCAACTGCTGCTCTTGCCATCCAAGATGGCGGCACCTACGGCGTGTTTATGTTTACCCCCGCGAGTCACGTGAATTTTACGAGCCTACGCAAAAACTCTATTTAAGCTGCGGTGCCCTTGGGTCTGCACAGAGATGTTAGGCTCCCTGGTCTGGCAAGACCTCTTTGCCTTCTCATCATCTTTAAGATCTGGAGTTCCATCTCCACTGATCCTTCCTGCCTTGTCAGAGTTCCATCTCCACCAATCCTTCCTGCCTCGTCGTTCTCCTGGGAGTCCTAGCTCCCCAGTTACAAGTAAGCCTTCATCATTCCCTCATCTCCACACTTCGCTCTACTCCCCTGTGCACAGGTGGAAGCCCGCTGCTGGCAGACCTCCTCCTCCTGGCGGCGGACTGAGTTCAACCTGCACTCCACCAGCTCACTGCATGTCTCGTCACCCTCTCACCTCTTCAGCAGCCGGAGCTGAAGCCGCTGTTCCGCTGGCCTGAGCCTCCAGGAATTCTTCTGTGCTGCATAACAATTAGCCAACAGTAAGACTGAACATTCTCTGAGTCATCCCTTCAAATCCCAGTCTCTAATCCACCTGTCTATGCTCTTTCCTAGGGTTGCCAGTCTAAATGGTGCTCTGCTCACCTGGCTGCTATATTCAATTCAATTCAATTCAACTTTATTTATATAGCGCCATTTCACAACAACAGTCATCTCATAGCACTATCAACTGTAGGGGGGACCCCCACAGTTGCAGAAAGACCCCAGCAATCAGCAATCCTGCACTCACGCACACATTCATACTCACACTTCACAATAAAAGATAATTGAGTTTATTCTGGAGTCTGTGTCTGCCTTCTGGGTCTTTAGTCATGTCAGTATGTCTCCGTCAAAACGACCCAGCAGACGGTGTATTGGCGTACAAGCTTAAGATCATTGAGGCTTGGGTAGACCAATTATCTCATCAGTAACAGGTTATACTCACACAGCTTGTACAGATTAACACACGCCTGGATTGCCTTACAGCTCCTCAGTCCTTCCCACCTGCTCCTGGTAACATGGCCGGCCCAGCCAGTTCCATCCCTTCTCCTTCTTCACCGTCTCTCGCTGACTCCAGTCCCCACACCCACACGCTTTAGCGGTAAGCTAGGAGAGGCTAGGATTTTTTTATTACAGTGTGGGATAGTGTTTCAGCGGGTGCCAGGGGATTTTCCCACCAGTCACAGCCGGATAGGCTATGTTGTCAATCTCCTGGAGGGGCAGGCTTTAGCCTGGGCGTACGTGGTTATGTCTTGGTCTAATTATGCTAGTTTAACTTATGACCAATTCGTGAGTGAATTCAATGAGGTATTTGATCACTTGGACTGAGATAGTGTGCTCACCACCCGGTTACTCAGTCTAAAGCAGGGAAATAAATCGGAAGCCGATTACTCTGTAGACTTCTGGGTGGTGGCAGCGGAGGTGGGGTGGGAGGGTGCCTCCCTTTGTAGCATTTTCATCCGTAGCCTTAGCCCTAGCCTGAGGGACGAGTTAGCCCGTCTTGACAAGCCTAGCAAGCTGAACGAGCTCATTTCCGTAGCCATTAGCATTGACAACTGGCTGAGGGAGCGGGCCAACGAGTGTAGACCTTCCGGTCGCTCGGGGTCACAGTTTCGCCACTCCCCGCAGCTCCCCCTGCTGGCCCTTCCTCTATCTGATTTTCTAGACTCCACTGAACCTACGGTAATGGGCCAATCTAAGTTGCCTCTGTCTGAGAAACAACGCTGCCGGGAGCTAGGTCTATGTTTATATTATGGTAGTGAGGAACATGAACTAGCCACTTGCCCTATTCGACCAAAAGAGGGGGACCATGCGTTGCAGTAGGGAGACTCACGGACTCACTCCAGAGAAATCCCCTCACCAAGTTCCTGCTGCCCATTCGCTTTTCTCATAATCACCATGAAATTTCCACACACCCACTCATTGACTCAGGGGCCGAGCAGAGTTTCATTTCTGAAGATCTGGCAACCCGGCTGGGGCTCGCCTGCCGCCAGTTGAAGACCCCGCTGAAGCTAATTGCCCTATCCAAGGCTCCACTTGCCTTAGTATCCAAACAGACTGCCCCGGTATCTGTCCTGGTTTCTGGTAATCACCGGGAGCAGCTCAGACTGTTTGTGCAGTTTCGACCTCTCCGGTCATTTTGGGGTATCCCTGGCTCCGGTTGCGCAACCCCTCCATTGATTGGCACTCTGGAAACATCATCTCGTGGAGCTCTTTCTGCCTAAGTGCCTGCCTCCAGTCTGCTGCATGCTTGCCCTCCGTGCCTCTCTGTGCCCCTGACACCCCCCCGCCTGACTTGTCCCGGGTTCCCTCTGAATACTACGATTTGGGTGCCGTCTTCAGTAAATCCCAAGCACTGTCTCTCCCCCCTCACCGCCCATATGACTGCGCCATTAACCTCCGGTCCGGGGCTCCGTTGCCATCCAGTTGGCTTTACAGCCTGTCGGCCCCGGAGCAGGAGACCATGGAGACTTATATCAAGGAGTCCCTGAGCTCCGGCATAATTCACCCATCTTCCTTGGTGGTGGGGGCGGGGTTTTTCTTTGTGGGTAAGAAGGACGGCTCCCTGAGGCCCTGCATCATCTTCCGGGAACTGAATAATATCACCATTAAGGACAAGTACACTCTTCCGCTGATCAACACAGCCTTCGATTCCCTCCAGGGGGCCTCCTGGTTCATGAAATTGGACCTTCACAACGCTTACTACCTGGTGCGGATTCGAGAAGGAGAAAAGTGGAAGACGGTGTTCCGTACCCCTAGTGGCCACTTTGAATACCTTGTCATGCCGTTCGGGCTGACTAACACCCCTGCTGTGTTTCAGCACCTGATTAACGGCATGTTGAGGGCTTTTTTGGGCTCTTTTGTATTTGTTTACCTGGATGACATTCTCATTTTTTCCCAGTCCCTTGACGAACACCGAGTGCATGTCAAGCGAGTTCTGCAGCGGCTGCTGGAGAACAAACTGTTTGTTAAGATGGAGAAGTGCGAGTTTCACACCTCATCCACTTCATTTTTGGGTTTCGTCATCTCGCACAATGAGATCATCGCCGATCCGGCAAAGGTAAAAGCAGTGGTTGATTGGCCGGTTCCCTCATCCTGGAAACACTTACAGCAGTTTCTAGGATTCGTCAACTTCTACTGCCGCTTCATTAAGAATTACAGTCTTATTGCCCTTCTTCTCACTTGCCTCACCTTCACCAAGGTGCCTTCCAGTGGATGGAGGAGGCTGAGGCTGTATTTTTGGAGTTAAAAGCTTTATTCTCCTCTCCCCCGATTCTGGCTCAGGTGGACCTGGTTCTGCAGTGTCTAGTGGAGATGGACGCCTCGGACTCCGGAGTTGGAGCAGTTTTGTCCCAACGCTCCCCTGTGGATGACAAGATTCACCCCTGCGTGTTCTTCTCCCGCCGTCTTTCCCCGGCAGAGAGGAACTATGACATCGGGGACAGGGAGCTCCTGGCGGTGAAACTAGCTTTGGAGGAGTGGCGCCACTGGCTCGAGGGGGCCTCCCAGCCGTTTGTCGTGTGGACTGACCATAAGAACTTGGAGTACCTCAGGACGACCAAGAATCTGAATGCGCGCCAGGCCCGCTGGTCCTTGTTCTTTGGCAGGATTGATTTTACCATCACCTACCGCCCGTGTTCCAAGAACACCAAGCCTGACGCTCTATCCAGACATTTTGCTTCGGATGTGGTGGAGGCGCCATCTCACCCCATTGTACCTCCTTCGTGCATCGTGGGAGCCTTCTCATGGGATATAAAGGAGAGGGTTCGTAGACCGCAGGAGACCGAGACCAACCCGGGTGGGGGGCCAGCGGGGAGGATGTATGTGCCTTCTGCCATCCAGGGCGAAGTCATAAATTGGGCCCACTCCTCCAAGCTCCTATGCCACCCGGGGATGGCACGCACCGTGGCTCTACTGCAAAGGACCTTTTGGTAGCCATCGCTCCGGAGGGAGGTCGGGGAGTACATCCGTGCCTGTCCCCAGTGTGCCACCAGTAAGACGTCCTCCTCTCCTCTGGTGGGTCTGCTTCACCCTCTTCCCATCCCCGGCAGGCCCTGGTCCCATGTGGCACTGGACTTCATCACCAGCCTCCCATCCTCTGACATCAACACGGTAATTCTCACCATAGTGGATAGATTCTCCAAGGCAGCCCATTTCATTCCCCTACAGGGTCTCCCCATGGCCAAGGAGACTGCGGACCTGCTCGTCCTCCCCGTGGTGCGGCTCCACGGTATCCCCCTGGACATTGTGTCCGACCATGGGCCCCAGTTTGTCTCGCAGATGTGGCAGGTTTTCTGCAAGGCCATTGGGGCTATGGTGAGCCTGTTCTTGGGGTACTATCCCCAGAGCAATGGTCAGTGTGAGCGCGCCAATCAGGAGCTGGAGGCAGCGCTACAGTGCGTCACCACTACCAACCCAGCGTCCTGGAGCTCCTATCTGCTGTGGGTTGAATACGCCCACAACACCACGGTCTCATCTGCCATAGGCATGTCCCTGTGCGAGGCTTCCTTGGGTTACAACCCCCTGCTGTTTCCCAAAGAGGAGGAGGACATTGCAGTGCCCTCCCTGCTGGCCCATCTGAAGCGCTGTTGCCGGCTGTGGAAGGCTACCCGGGCTGTGCTTCGACGCAAAGCGGACCGCAACGCCGTCATTGCCAACCGCTGCAGGACCTCGGCTCCACCCTACCGGGTCGGGCAACAGATATGGGTCTCCACCAAAAACATAATCTCAAGGCTGAATCTAGGAAACTTTCACAGCGTTTTATTGGTCCCTTTGATATTACACACATTGTGAATCTTGCGGCTGGGAGCCTGGCTCCCCCCCCTCCCTCTGCATTTGTCCCACCTTTCACGTCTCCCAGGTGAAGCCGTTCTGCTCTAGCCCTCTGTGTCCTCCTCCCAAGACCCCACCTCCACCGGTAGTGATCGATGGCATGGAGGGTCAACTCCATGTCCGGCGCCGGGGTCGTGGCCTCCAGTACCTGGTGGACTGGCAGGGATATGGCCCTGAATGGAGGTCCTGGGTGCATCCTTCCTTCGTGCTGGATCCACAGCTCATCAGGGACTTCCACCGGACGCATCCGGGTAAGTTGGATCGGCCGCCGAGAGGCGTCCTGTAGGGGGGGAGTACTGTAGTGATCCGCTCTGCATGCCTGTTGCCCTAATTTCCTCCACAGCTGCACGCACACCTGTTCACCTCATTAAGCCTGCCTATTTAAGCCGTGCTGCCCTCGGGTCTGCACGGAGACGTCAAGCTCCCTGGTCTGGCAAGACCTCTTCACCTTCTCATCGTTTTTAAGATCCGGAGTTCCATCTCCACTGATCCTTCCTGCCTTGTCGGAGTTCCATCTCCACCGATCCTTCCTGCCTCGTCATTCTCCTGGGAGTCCTAGCTCCCCAGTTACAAGTAAGGCTTCATCATTCCCTCATCTCCATGCTTCTCTCTACTCCCCTGTGCACAGGTGGAAGCCCGCTGCCGGCGGACCTCCTTCTTCTGGCGGCGGACTGATCTCAACCTGCACTCCACCAGCTCACTGCATGTCTCGTCACCCTCTCACCTTTTCAGCAGCCGGAGCTGAAGCCGCTGTTCCGCTGGCGTGAGCCTCCAGGAATCCTTCTGTGCTGCATACCAACTAGCCACAGTAAGACTGAACATTCTGTGAGTCATCCCTTCAAATCCCAGTCTCTAATCCACCTGTCTATGCTCTTTCCTAGGGTTGCCAGTCTAAACGGTGCTCTGCTCGCCCGTCTGCTATATTCCTGCACTCACGCACACATTCATACTCACACTTCACAATAAAAGATAATTGAGTTTATTCTGGAGTCTGTGTCTGCCTTCTGAGGTCTTTAGTCATGTCAGTTTTGTGAACAAAGTTGCCTTGATTTCTTTGTATGTATGGATTACTTGGGTTGTTATTGATATCTGGTGAAAATCTCAGGTCAGTGGCTCCATCAGAAATATGTTTAATGACAAAAATGTTGACGTGTTCAATAGTTATTTTCCCTGCTGTGAATTTCTTTGATCCAATTTTGCAAAAGTTGTTTATCATTTAAACACAAAATATTACCATTTGTATTTTTGCATCATGCACACAATACCACTATTGTGTAAAAGATGTAATTTAAGAAACATATAAGGTGGAAAACGGACAAAAAGAAAGAACAAACATATTAGAATATTAGTAGTTCTCTTTCTAATTTGAATGCCTGTGGCTCCTCTTTTTTCAATAATTGTACTATTGTTATTCTCCTAGTTTGCTCAGAGCCAACATGATGCACAAGAAAGCCTGCAGTTTGCTGAAGACAAGCAGACTAGGGACATGGATTACTTCAACCATGTCCTGTGGTCTGATGAGACCAAGATAAACTTATTTGATTCAGATGGTGTCATGCATGTGTGGCGGCAACCATGTGAGGAGTACAAAGACAAGTGTGTTTTGCCTACAGTGAAGCATGGTGGTGGGAGTGTCATGGTTTGGGGCTGCATGAGTGCTGCCGGCACTGGGGAGCTACAGTTCACTGAGGGAACTATGAATGCCAACATGTACTGTGATATACTGAAGCAGAGCATGATCAGAAACTGGGCCGCAGGGCCGCAGGGCAGTATTCCAACATGATAACCACCCCAAACACACCTCCAAGACGACCATTGCCTTGCTAAAGAAACTGAGTGTAAAGGCGATGGGCTGGCCAAGCATGTCTCAAGACCTAAACCCTATTGAGCATCTGTGGGGCATCCTCAGACAGAAGGTGGAGGAGCGCAAAGTCTGTAACACCATGATGTCATCATGGAGGAGCGGAAGATCATTCCAGTGGCAACCTGTGAAGCTCTAGTGAACTCCATGCCCAAGAGAGTTAAGGCAGTGCAGTGCTGGAAAATAATGGTGGCCACACAAAATATTGACACTTTGGGCACAATTTGGACATTTTCACTCGGGGTGTACTCACTTTTGTTGCTAGCGGTTTAGACATTAATGGCTGTGTGTTGAGTTATTTTGAGGGGACAGCAAATTTCCACTGTTATACAAGCTGTACACTGACTACTTTCCATTGTATCAAAGTGTCATATCTTCAGTGTTGTCCCATGAAAAGATATAATAAAATATTTACAAAAATGTGAGGGGTGTACTCACTTTTGTGAGATACTGTAGTCATGGAGGCCCTAATAATATTTTCCAGCAGAGATGGATCTGTTTTTCTTTTTGTGGTTGCTCGGATGAACCTAAAATCATTTTTTGCTGAACTAATGGAACAGATGGGATGTGTTGTTAACGCTGGCTCCCAACAGCAGGTTTGCTCTTGGTTCACAGTACTTTCACAGGAAAATGATATTAGGTGGCTTCAGGATGGAGGGAGGGAAGGGTGGACAGACAGCTGAGCACAGGGATAGAATAACTTTAACAGTTCCTCCATTTGGGGGAAACTTTTTGTTTTGTTAGAAAACACTCCTTTCTAAGAATGAAACTACTGTGTGCTTCTGTTTGTGTTTTTTTAAAATACAGATAAATCTAGATTTACACTGTTAAAATCTGGACTGTCCAAATAATACCATCTGCAAAAGCATGGTGGCTAAAGATAAATAGTGGCTCTTCTCTGCACAGAGAGGTTCACATTTGTCCATTTGACCATGCTTGTGACTAAAGATGTTCTGTGATACAAAATTAAGGGCCAGAAACTTGTGACCATCATATAATATACCTCCTGCTATTATAGCCAATTGCATTAGTACATTACCTCTTTATATTTATGTGATGTTTCCTGTGGCTTTGACGATGAAGGAAATATGATGCCATGTGAAAAAAAAAAAAAGCACTGGGCATCATGCTGCACACTTCAGTTGGAGCTCTTATTTCTACGCACAGTGAAATGGTGTTGTAGCCAAATGAGCTCCATTAAAGTGTTGTCTGTGATGCAGAAGTGAACAGAACAAAAGTCAATCTTAAAAAAGTAAAAATAGTAAAAATACACTGCTCTTCCTGAAAACTGTAAGTTCTGAAATTTAGGTAGATGCTACTTTAAGTTCCAACTTACCCCGCTGCACACTCTTCATCAAAGTCACCCCACAGAAAAAGTGCCAAAAAAGCTTGAGAAAGAGAATTAAATTTTTAAGATGTTGAATAAGTATCATGGGCTTAAGCAACATTCAGAAGGGAAACTGAATAATGAGTACAGGAGGAAAAAGTGCAAAGTGTCCAGAGACCACAAATGCCAACAACATAATGATCACAAATGTGAGAAATGGTACTAAGAGATCCTGCAACCTTGACCCCTGACCTTTTTGACTTCATGTTCAGTCCCTGTACCAAGTTTGGTGATCCGAGCCATGCCTACATAGCGCGGTGATCACTGTACCCTGATCGAAATCTTCATCGTCAGTCAAAATTACATCAAAGTCTACCTTGTGCCACCTTATAACTCACAAGATGCAGTAGATGCATTGCCAGCACCTCATGCCTGATACCATTAATCTATACCCCAGTGGTGCAAATGGTGTTATTGCTGTTGATGATTAGTGTATACAGATTTCTATTAATGAACATACTGTGAGGTGAATTTACACTTTAACACTTAAAACAGTACAACATAACGAACATCATGCAAAACAACAATACAACATAGTAAACAAGTGGGATATTTACTTGCTTTTCTTTAATGTTCACATTAAAGGATCTACGTATATTTAGTAAAATGGTATGTTTGTAAGTTTTAACCTTACAACTAATGTCATGTACACACTTGCTTTGTTAATATCTTAAATAAATTAGCAGATTGCCCTTCTTGGGTATTATGACATCCCAGTCAACAAGCCCCACCTTCAGTTCTCTCAGGTAGCGGCACAAACACATCCTGATTGCCTTCTTACTTGACATTAGTTAAATTAATCCCTTCATGTGATGTATGGGGCGGCGCCTATCTCTGTTTCACTGACACTAGGCAACGCAGCTACTATGAGTAGTGTAAGCTACAGTGGGGGGGGGGGGGGTCAGTCCTCTGACCAACTAGGCACCTCTGTGGTACTCTTACCTGGGATTGGCCCACTCAAAAAAACTTTACCTGGTGAGATTAGGGGCTCATTAATTTTAATGATAAGGCTGAAAACTGAGTTTTTCCGGCAGAACTGTACATTTTTTTAACGAGCTGTAAAACAACAGAATTGTTTTTTTTTTCCCCTGTATACATAGTATCTTTCACTGGGCTGTGACAGTTTGCAACTAGTTGGAGAACAGCATTCGCAAGGGAGTTTCCAAAATGTCTCCAAACATTCGCATTATCACTTCTCAGTGCAGTTTCCATGAGTCAGAAAGTCCGAAAAAATAACTTTGCAAGGGGTTTGAGACCAATGAAACTAAACTGCGATTGGAGAAGGAAAAGACATTCCAACTGGAGCGAACAACCCAGTCATTTTCTAGCACACACTGACACATCTGTGACCGGAAGTGTCATCACCACACCACCCAAGAACAAGAAAAGCAAGGCTAGGGCTGGGGGGGGGGGGGGGTGTTGTACCTGCCCCACTGAGCCCTACAGAGGAAGCAGAGCCGGTCCCAGGGCCTGCTGGGTCTGATGCGGAGGACTCAGAGGCAGCCTCTTCATCCAGCACTCGCTGCACTTCTCTGCGGTCAATCTCACTTGACGTCTGATGTTAAAGATGGCTGGAATGAGGAGACACAGTGCCAGTTTCACAGCTGTCATTGGTAACTTATGTGAGTGTAGCACGGGATTTGCACGGCCATTGCAGGACAGTTGTAAGTGAAATTTTGTCAGTTTAATTTAATTCAAGTCAACTTTATTTATTTATTTTCAGTTAAAGAAAACACTTAACATAAACAAGTACAAACCAAATACTAAACATCAAAAAAGTGAAAAAACCCAGATCATCCCAGTCAAACAAACACACTATACTAAAACACTGGTTCTTTCAGAAACTTGTCCAAACAAAAGGAGAGAAAAAAAGCTTAGCCATCCATTGTAATTCACACAGAAGATAAAATCAGAATCCTCAGCAACAAATCCCCAAAAAATTCAACTTTTTTTTATATTGTGCCTAATCACAACAAAAAGTCATCTTAAGGTGTGAGATACATAAGGCACAAATCACAAGTAATGCAGAGGAAACCCCAACAATCGAGTGATCCCCTGAGAGCAAGCGCTAGGCGATGTGGGGAAGGAAAAACTCCCTTACAGGAAGAAACCTTTGGCAAAACCAGGCAACATCTGTGCATGTTTGTGCAAATGTCGAGCAACAGACGCATGGCATTTATGTGGTCTCCCAGCAAAGTTTGGCCCCAAATTCACCGGCAGTTGGTTTGACATTTGTGCAGTATTTGTGCAACATACGCAAAGGTGCTAATTCAGTGTGATTCAAAGCGAACATTGTCTCTAACTTGTGTATTCACTCTTTGTTTTTAGCCTCCACCAAGGAGATTATGTTTTTGCCTGGTTTGTCTGTCTGTCTATCTGCAACATTGCTCAAAAAGTTATGAAGGGATTTTGATGAAATTTTCAGGGAATGTGTGTAACGGCACGGGGAACAGGATTAGATTTTGGTGATGATCTGAGAGTGCATACCTACACCAAGGGCTTTGTTTGTATTTGTGCAGCAGGATTGCACAAAAACCACTGGATGGATTTAGATGAAATTTTCACCAGTGGTGGTTCTTGGGCTAAAGACGAACCCATTACATTTTGGTGATGATCTGAGAATACATACCTCCGCCAAGGCTCTTATCTTCTCACAGTGTGTTAGCAACAATACTCCAAAACTAATGCACAGACTTTGATGCAGTTTTCACCAGAAGTGGCTCTAGGCCTACACACAAACCCATTACATTTTGGAGGTGAACCATGAGGGACAGAAGGAGCCTTGGCAGAGGTATGTGCTCTGTGAGTGCTTTTCTAGCTTATCTCTTTTGCAGCAGAGTGAGAGACTAAGAGACTTAACCCTTTATCAAATCAAGAACCATATTCAGTAACTTTCATGGGTGTAATGTCTTATAAGTTCTAATGCAACAGTAGTAACAATAGTGATAACAGTCATTGTAATAATGTTATAATACCCTCCGATAATGTTTCAAAGGGTGCCCTGTAAAGGGTTATAACTACATACTGTATGTATATTCTTGAGGATGTTGAAACTTAAAGTTAATCCCTGGAATAACCACTCTATAGGACCTTTAAAACTATCTAAATATATCTGGTAATGTTTTATATTGCAGTCATGTAGAAGATACGTAAAGGTTATATTCAAATGTCAGTTTCTCTGCTCTACAATTATGCCGTTTTGTATTTCCTTGTTAGAATTCCAGGAGCTATTTTGTTCAAGTTTTAATATTTATTACAGTCATACTCTTAGGACTGCCTCATTTTTTTTATACTCACCCTCCACACAGTGTGACCTCATTAGAGAGTCACATTACTCTAAATGATGCTAGTGAGTCAATTTTGTCTGACAAGAAAAAAGTTACTGCTGTGAATGAGGCAGGCAAATTTACTGCATAAACACCAGCGCCCTGTTATTACAGCGTCATGAAAGGGATGAGATCGTTTTGCCCACGGGCATTCAGCCCAGTGTTCAATGGCTGCAGAGGCCTGGTTACCCATACCCAGCCCTGTAATGAGTCAGCGGTTGGCGGCTGGTGGGGAACAGGGGAACTGAGAGAAACGTGATTGAAAGTCAATGGAACAGAATGAGTCCTATTGATCCCTGTCGGAGATACACAGTGGGAGAGCAGACGCAGGCTGCCAAATGACCCCATTTAACTATAATGTGTAAAGCCCTAGTTATTGAATTGGCTTTCCACATACAGGTCCGTATGGCAAACAGTTCTGCAAATCAACCTGAGCCTGACAGCGAGGTTTAGCGTAAAGATGGTGCAGGCTGTTTGGAAGCTCATCATCTGTAAGATGGGAAAAGTGTTTCACATTAATCCTCTGAAGTGCACAGTCAAAGAAGGCTTCATTACATCCATCGGCACTTGCTGCCGGTGGGCAGAAGAGAAAAAATATGGCAACATTATTACCCCATTTCCCTCAACGACAAATTACTATTTTGATTTCTCTCTCGGTTCAGTAGTTTTAGCAGGTTAATTTAAACAGTTTGTTGCTGTAATCAACTCTTCTAAATAGTCCACAGAAGTAAAGTTTAGCCCAAAACCATAATTTTCTGTGTCCAAATTTGTTCCCATTAAGATTAGTAGTCTCTACTTTTGGTTTATTCAGGCATGCATTCAGCTTGCTTGTCTACTATTACATAGAGACAGTGAATTTATTGCAGCACATGGAGGCAGAAGCCAAATCTCTCAAGTTTTACTCATCATCCACAAGGATACATGCGCATATATAATGAAATTTATGTGTGATGTGCAAGAGGTAACTTTGAAGTTTCACTTTTAATGACTGAGGCTATATATGTACAGTGAGACAGAGGTTGTCTATGATGAAAGTTTGATGATGATTTTAAAAATATTTTAGTTCTTTTTTGTTAGTATAGGGGTTTCAATCATCTTTGTAGACAGAGGCAGATTATAGAAGGTGTAGGCCCCTGGGCTATAGAGCAATTTTGGGCACCCTTTAAAATGAAAAATGGTGATCACTGACTACATACACTCACCGGCCACTTTATTAGGTACACCTGTCCAACTGCTCGTTAACACTTAATTTCTAATCAGCCAATCACATGGCGGCAACTCAGTGCATTTAGGCATGTAGACATGGTCAAGACAATCTCCTGCAGTTCAAACCGAGCATCAGTATGGGGAAGAAAGGTGATTTGAGTGACTTTGAACGTGGCATGGTTGTTGGTGCCAGAAGGGCTGGTCTGAGTATTTCAGAAACTGCTGATCTACTGGGATTTTCACGCACAACCATCTCTAGGGTTTACAGAGAATGGTCCGAAAAAGAAAAAATATGCAGTGAGCGGCAGTTCTGTGGGCGGAAATGCCTTGTTGATGCCAGAGGTCAGAGGAGAATGGCCAGACTGGTTCGAGCTGATAGAAAGGCAACAGTGACTCAAATAACTACCCGTTACAACCAAGGTAGGCAGAAGAGCATCTCTGAACGCACAGTACGTCGAACTTTGAGGCAGATGGGCTACAGCAGCAGAAGACCACGCCGGGTGCCACTCCTTTCAGCTAAGAACAGGAAACTGAGGCTACAATTTGCACAAGCTCATCGAAATTGGACAATAGAAGATTGGAAAAACGTTGCCTGGTCTGATGAGTCTCGATTTCTGCTGCGACATTCGGATGGTAGGGTCAGAATTTGCCGTCAACAACATGAAAGCATGGATCCATCCTGCCTTGTATCAATGGTTCAGGCTGGTGGTGGTGGTGTAATGGTGTGGGGAATATTTTCTTGGCACTCTTTGGGCCCCTTGGTACCAATTGAGCATCGTTGCAACGCTACAGCCTACCTGAGTATTGTTGCTGACCATGTCCATCCCTTTATGACCACAATGTACCCAACTTCTGATGGCTACTTTCAGCAGGATAATGCACCATGTCATAAAGCTGGAATCATCTCAGACTGGTTTCTTGAACATGACAATGAGTTCACTGTACTCAAATGGCCTCCACAGTCACCAGATGTCAATCCAATAGAGCATCTTTGGGATGTGGTGGAACGGGAGATTCGCATCATGGATGTGCAGCCGACAAATCTGCGCCAACTGTGTGATGCCATCATGTCAATATGGACCAAACTCTCTGAGGAATGCTTCCAGCACCTTGTTGAATCTATGCCACGAAGAATTGAGGCAGTTCTGAAGGCAAAAGGGGGTCCAACCCGTTACTAGCATGGTGTACCTAATAAAGTGGCCGGTGAGTGTATATCAACCTCAAGGTATCAGAGCAATGCAAAATAAGGCTAAGGACTCTAACACAGCGTTAGATTTAAAATAAGATGTTAAAATTAAGGATGAACCAATATACAGAGTGGAAAAACCTAAACGCTTTAGGCCCTAGGCTGCTGCTCCATTAAGCTCTTGCTAAAATCTGGACCTTTCTAGTCATGTTGACAGTCTCTTTTCATACTTTTCTTTTTAAATGTATGATGCTGTAACATGGTCTCATATCAGAGTGTGAATTAGTGCCTCTCTATAAAACACATCTTTGACACTGATATTTTGGCATCTAAGTTTATATTCATTTATCCAGACATGAACTAACTTTCTACTGCAAAGTACCAGAACCTTTTGTAGAACTACTCACAAAAGAAGTCTTTCAGCTAGTATCCCACAGAGTGGCGAATGCTGGTGAACATTGTGATTTTTACATTCATCAACTTTTCTGAAGAGTGCTCGTGAAATCAGGGTTCACCAGTGTCACTGGCAACATTTAGTGACAGTTACAGCAACATCCCTGTGAATGTTTGTGAAAGACAGTTGGCAAACATTAGTGGCTGTGAGCAAATGTTAGCGATAGTTTGTGATGACCAGAAACTATTTGCCACTATTTTGCCACTGTTTGGGAGCATTTGCGACTTTTTTCCAACTCCAAGTAAAATACCAGGCAAATGTAAGGTGAATCTTGGCCCTAACCCTATAAAAAGGGTGAGCAAACTGTTTCAGAACTGTTTTGCAACCTTTTACAAACACTGACAAAACCTAAAAATTGCAATGTTCATCAGCACTTACCACTCTGTGAAATAATATGCTTTTAAGAACTAACTTCTGTGCTCAATGGACAGATTTTTTTTGTCACACCAAGAAGAAGAGCTCACTGATCACATGACACAGTTGGCAAGCACCCTTTGCAAGATGGAGATCAGCATTATCACATGTTGCATTGGTTTTCCAGTGGTCATGGACTTAGAAATCTGTTGGATTACTTTAAAAAATACTCGTCAAAACGCAAGAAGAGGAAGGGCTATCAGATGTAATTTTTCAGATGAGAGAAGCACCAAAAATGCAAGTGACAGTGAGACATTAACAGCTGTTTACATACTGGAAGTCTCCACTACTCGGAGAGAGCATGCTCTCAAGTGGGAGCTGAAATGGTTCCTGAGAATTCCTATTTGCTATTTGACACTAACAATAGGGACCCTATTATGACAGTCAACAGCAGGTTTTGCGCCGTGCTTTCTGCCATGTGCCAGTGCTTTTGTTAATTTCTATCAGCGCAGTCCCTATTTTTTTACGCCTTGCGTCACGCCATCTAATTAATAGTAGACTGTGTCAGGCTTTGCACTGGGAGGAGTGGCACTCATTTCAAAGAGGTGTGGCAATGTGTAATCTTATGCCATCTGTATTTTTTGTACATTTTTGCATTTTTCTGTCAGGAACCGAGCTGGATTGGTTTTCCCGGCTCGGTCCTGCCCTCTCTGTGGATCTAAGTGCAGCAGCACATGTTATGTATTGCAGTCTGCCTTCCGTATCCTTAGCCACTGTCTGACCGGCAGCTGTTAGACAGCTGCTGTGACCTACTTTCTGTGAGCACTGCTGACAGTCTGCCGGTCCGGCCACGCCCCCTCTCTCTCTCATTACCATCAGCTGTTCCCAACCCTGTTAATCATCTTTCCCGGTCCTCGTCCAGGTGCTCCTCATTACACCATAACCAGCAGTGTGTGTACTTAAGCGCCTTTGGCCAGTCACACACTGCTGGGTCTTTGTTTAACTGATCGACTGATGAATCGTATGTTGTATCAGTGAACTGTCTGCTCCATACAATGTGTATCCACTCCACGCAGCCCGTGGTTCTCTTGCGTCCTCATAGCAATTTTGGCTGTGGGACGCCAGCGTTGATTCACGTCTCACCTCATGTGTTCATGGGGCGTTGCCGGCCCCCGAACGCCCACAGTAAGTGTATTTTTTGTGAGTCTTTATGTTAATAAATGAGTGGTGTTGCAACCCAGCGCATAAATCCTCATCATTCCACCCCTCGCTGTGCGCTGTGGAAAAGCGCATGGGAGGGTTCATGACAGAAAGACCCAGCCAGCATAGGATTTAGCGGGTGCACCCACACATCTGTTTTATTTTTGACTATTTTTCCTATTTTCCACTCACCTGTTTCCCGAGCGCCATAGCTGAGTTATTGGAGAGGGAGCTGCGCTCGCTGTGCTTCCTGGAAGAGATTCTTTCGTGGACGTTGGAGCCCTGTTCCTCCGAGACAGGCTCAGGACACAGCGTTAAAGGTGATGAATCGGGACAGCCTCTGGAACCATCTGGAGACAACTAAGATTCTCTGGGATATTTTCGCTGTGCCATGTGAGGGGTCGGATGAGGAGCTCTCAGCGTTCGAGCCCCCAGCGGCTTCACTGCCTTCTTTTCTGGACACTCCGGGGCTTCTCCGAACTTATAACTTGCAGCCCAGTGATGTGCTGAGAATTCCGGACTATCTGGTGCCCGAACCGCCTGCGAGGAGAAAGAAACCTTGCCGAAAGAAGACTCCAGCCCCTTCAATGACAGCCCTGCCTCCTCGCTCCGAGCTGTGGCTCACACCGTCTTCGGAGGAACTAGAGGAACGTAGACTGGTTCTTCTGGCGTAGACTGATCTCCTCCTGGAGACGAAACTGTGGCTCCTCCCGGAGTTGGCCGGGAGATTGGAGGATAATTCCCCGTGGGAACCGGAGCTTCAGCCTGAGGAAGAGCGGTCGCTAACCATGGAGTCGCCACACCTCACCGATCCAGAGACGACAGCCGACGTCATCACCTCCCAGGAATTCAGGCAAGTACTTATCCAGTCACTTTTCATGTCATTTGAAACTGCTTGCCTGACTCCTGAGGAGGTGACAGCTGGTGACCTTGACTGTTCATCTGCCTCTCCTGTTTTGACCATGCCATTGTCTATGCTGGAAGATGGACCCCAGACGCAGGAGAGGCTGTCACCAGGGAAGATGGAACTCCCGCCGCCTGTCTCCTCCTGTCGCTGTTGTTCGTCAAAAGAGTTCCGCCAATCCACCACCTGCTACGGCCACCTCCACGTCATCAGAGCCGGCTCCTCAGTTATCCTGTGAAGGGGCCAAAACAGCCACTGACACGGGGGGGGGGGGGGGTGTGTGACAGCCAACTGCCCGCAGCTGTCAACATCGAGCACTGGGAGAACAGGCAAGTGTTTTCTCATTTAATTCAATGTAATGATGATAAACATTGTCTGTCTCCCAGAAGAGAGGCCCAGTTCCAGCAGTCCACTGGACTCTCTCCTCCAGCTGCGGAGGTAAACCCTTCTCTTATCCTTTCCGTGTCTCCCCCATCTATCCTCGAGTGTGAGTAGAGTCACCGGACGATGGAGGAGCTGGGGGCCCCGGAGGATTCTGCTCTGGAGCCAGCACGGAGCTGGTCCCCTGCAGTCATGCTGGAGGAGTTATCGGTGTCGGATCTGGCTTCTCTGTCACCGTTGGAAAGGACCGGTATGGTCATGGACATGGAGAGGGGTGAGTGCCAGCCAGCTACAGCTGCGGACATCACACGCCAGAATGACAGGCAAGGGTCCTTTCATCTAATTGAACTTAATTATTGTGAACCTTATCTGTCTCCCGAGGGAGAGGCTCAGTTCCAGCAGTCCGCTGAGTCCTCTTCTCCAGCTGCCAATGCTGACCTTTTCCCTATCCCCTCCGTGTCTCCTCCCTTTATCCCTGAGTGCCTGTTGGTCTTAGAACCGAGCGGCCAGATGGTGGAGGAGTTTGAGGCCCTGGATGATCCTGCCCAGGGGCCTGCAAGGAGGTGTTTTCCTGCAGCCACGCCGGTGGAACCCCCAGCGTTGGAGCTGCTACAGGAATTGAAAGAGACTGCAATGACCATCTCGCCAGCTGTGGAGGCGATGGCAGTGGAGTAGGAGCCAGAGCTGGACAGGATCGATGGAGTCCTGGATGGCGATGGAGCTCGAGCTCAGGCAAGTGTTCTCTCTAGTGTTTCTAATGTCAGTTTTAGAGAGAGCTTGTCTGGCTCTAGGTAAGGAGCATCAGGCGCAGCACGCAGCTGCATCTGAAATCCCTTCGCCGGGCTCCACTGCTGACGGTGACCCAAACCACTTTGTTTCTCCTCCCACTCCTGAGTGTTCTTCTAGGGTTGCTGGAGAGGAACCAGGGTCACTGGGGGTCTCCATGGAACTGGTCTCGCCCCCCGATGACGTCGTGGGTCCAACTCCCCTGCTGCCTGAGGCCGTTGCATGGGTCTCTCTGCAGCCTGAGTCTCGGTGGGTGTGGCACACTGGCTTTGGACCCTCATGGAGGCTGCACTCCAGGATCAGCCCGATGTGGGTGCCGCGCTCCTGCTTGGACCCGTTATGGACGCCGGGGTCCACCGCGGGTGCAGCAGAGTTCCAGCCGGGAGCCACTGCGGGTGCAGCAGAGCTCCAGCCGGGAGCCGCCGCGTGTGCTGCAGAGCTCCAGCCGGGAACCGTCGCAGGTGCAGCATTCGCCCACTCGGGGTCCACCACAGGTGTAGCTGTGTCCCAGGCTGGGACCATCAAGGGTGCTGCTGGTCAGCCTGAGGACTCCAAGGCCGTTACTCCTCAGCCTGACGCCAGTGTGGTCCCCTTCTCCTCCCAGTCCAATGCCATGGGGGTCCCCTCCCTACGGTCCGGTCAACCACCAGTGAGCCTCCCGGTGGGCAGGCCGCCTCCTGCTACCCCCCCCCCCCCCGCCAAGGTCCTGGTGGCGCTACAACATTGGCCGACTGCTGGAAGGACTGAGTCCTGAGCCAGATGGCCCGCATTCTCCGGCAGGCCACCAGACTCGATTCACCGGACTACCTGCTGGGCCTGGGACTCTGGGCGGCCTCCCGAGCCTCCTTGCCTTTGGACTTGAGGGGAGGGGGGTATTTGTGGGCCCTGGGCATGGTATTGTGTTCCTTCCTTTCCTGTTCCCCCTACCTTCCACCCGGGTTCATGTTGTTTGTCCCTGTTGGGGGGGGGGGGGGGGGGTCCTCGAGATGTTACTGGGAATCCACCCCTTAAGAGGGGGCTATGTCAGGAACCAAACTTGGTTCCCCGGCTCGGTCCTGCCCTTTCTGTGGGTCTAGGTGCCGCAGCATATGTGTATGTTATATATTGCAGTCTGCCTTCCGTATCCTTAGCCACTGTCTGACCAGCAGCTGTAGACAGCCGCTGTGACCTACTTTCTGTGAGCACTGCTGACAGTCTGCCGGTCTGGCCACGCCCCCCCCCCCCCCCTCTTATTACCATCAGCTGTTCCCAGCCCTGTTAATCATCTTTCCTGGTCCTCGCCCAGGTGCTCCTCATTACACCATAACCAGCAGTGCGTGTACTTAAGCGCCTTTGGCCAGTCACGCACTGCTGGGTCTTTGTTTAACTGATCAACTGACGGATCGTATATTGTATCAGTGAACTGTCTGCTCCATACGATGTGTATCCACTCCGCGCAGCTCGTGGTTCTCTTGCATCCTCATAGCGATTCCGGCTGTGGGACGCCAGCGTGGATTCACGTCTCACCTCATGTGTTCGTGGGGCGTTGCCGGCCCCCGAACGCCCACAGTAAGTGTATTTTTTGTGAGTCTTTATGTTAATAAATGTGTGGTGTTGCAACCCAGCGCGTAAATCCTCATTATTCCACCCCTTGCCGTGCGCTGTGGAAAAGCGCATGGGAGGGTTCATAACATTTTTAAGGGGAAATAATCAATGAACAGGGACTGTGTGTGCATTATGGTGTAGATGCAGTCCACAGGGGAGGTGTGGTGGGATACTGTCGGTCTGAAGATTTTAAACAACAAATGTCTCTTCTGTGATGAAATATTCTTTTCACATACTAATCTTATCATGTCTGTCATCATATCATGTCATCATATTGTGTGTTCATTCATGCACACATGTCCTAATTAATGAAAAACACACAATCAGCCATTGTTTTCTGTTAAATGAGGACAGTTAAATACAAACTATTTGAAGACAAAGCAGAGTTTTTTCACTACACATAGAAAAATAAAAACGGTGCGTAGGCTTACAATTCAGAGGATAGTCCTCTTTTTAATTTAAGTATGGGACCACAGTGGGACCGGTCTGCCCTATAGCAGGAAAAGAGCTGTCACCACGGCCCTGGAGAAAAGCCAGCAGTTGTGGGCAAAGCCGACATTCATCATTATCTAATTATGACAGTTTATTTTTCTTACACTTTTTGTTAACCTCATTCACTGTCATTCTTTTAACAGACTGATTCAAAATTAAAGTATCCTGACAGTTGTTCTGAGTTAAAAACCAGTGTTGGGAAATTACTAAAAATTTGTATCTAATTACAGTTACTAGTTACTTCTTTTCAAAAGTAATTGAGTTACTTTACCAAATACTGCATGATTAAAGTAATTAGTTACTTGGAAAAGTAACTTTTACGTTACTTTTAAATGCATACTTTACTTTACCTTAATTAGGCTATATTATGCTGCACCGAATTGGCTGTGCCTTTGTTAATGACCCGCTTCATCATCAGGTGTGCTTGTGCGCAATTTTGCGGTGCTCTTAGTGGATGGGTGGTCATTATTGAAATGAAGTGTCTGTGTTCATAATTTTGCGTGTTGTTAGTAGATCACTGGCAAAAAATTGGCTATTCCCTTAGGCACTATGTCTAATTTGTACCCGCAGTAATTTGCACTGCCTTGGTAAATCTGCCCCTAGAAGTGCAGAGAGACGTCCCAAACAGCTGTCTGATGCACAGCTGTGTGCATTGTCTCAGCTCAGCAAAGGCTCTCTCTTATCTCTCAATAATGTGTAGACAACGGGGAACATTTTTTAAAAATGCTGATGCAGCGGATCGCCTCGACCAGGCACTCCTGTGTATAAAGCTGTGGTTTAGTTTAGTACAGATTCAAGATTCAAAGATTTTATTTTTCAATACTACTATATGTGCAGGACATACAGGAGAATTGAAATGGCGTTTCTCTCTCTCTTCAGTGGTGTGCACAATATAAAAAAGAAAAAAGGAATAAGGCTGGAAAAACAACAACAGCAGTCTATGTACAGTAATGCTACCCATAGTGCAAATGGCGACAAAAGATAGACCCGACCTCCCATAGTGCAAATAAAGACAAACAATAAACGATGAGACAAAGCAATCTAATATACAGCAAAATGGTGCAGAAATACGTCAAATAGGTTCATTTTGTCTTCTTTTAATTATTTATCTTTTGTTCATATAAAAGACAAAAAATAAAATAGAAAGATGTCTTTACCTTCTTTACATGTTTCAACTGCACTGCAGCCTTCATCAGAAGAGTCAGCTGATTGCTGCCAGGTGACATTTATCAGCTGATTTTTGTAGGCGGGGCCAGCTCAGCAGATCTGTCAGATCCACCGAGCCGGCCCCACCTCCCGCCATCAGATGGTCTCTGGAGAATGTGGTCCCAGTGTGGGAAAGCATAAAGGCTCCCTCATCTCGGTTCATGGTGTCTTTTCCCCGTTTCCTGATCTCTATGGCCTCCTTGATCCAGTGTTTGTGTCTGTTGCTCTCTGATCCAATAATGGTGCAGAAATACTCATAGTACCAAGTTCAATGCGGTAGTGTAGGCGCAGACAGTGACAGATAGGACTGCACATGATCAATATTGCAATGACAGACAGCAGCAGATATGACATTTGTGCAAATGGTTGCAATAAAGTGCAAAGACATACAGCAGCAAATGTATTACTGTTGGTGTGTCAATATTTGTGTGCTAACAGCTGAGGTAGTTATTGTGCAGTTGGGTGCGTTACTTTTGGGGGGGGGGGTGTAGTGGACATAGTTCAAGGTCCTGATGGTCTGATGAACAAAGCTATTTAGCAATCTTGTGAAGCGGGCCCGGAGACTCCGGTACCTTTTCCCTGAGGGCAGGAGGCTGAAGAGGGAGTGTGAGGGGTGGGAGGTGCCGCCTGCAATGTTGATGGCTCTGCGGGCGAGGTGGGTGAGGTAGATGTCCGAGAGGGAGGGCAGGGGGGCACCGATGATCTTGCTGGCTGCATTGTAGTGTCTTCCGGCAGGAGTCGGTGCAGCTTCCATACCACACCGTGATGCAGCTGGTGAGGACGCTCTCAATGGTGCCCCGGTAGAATGAGCACATGATGCGGGTGGGACTCATGATTTCCTCAGTTTTTGGAGGAAATGGAGGTGAGTTAGAGCCTTCTTGGCCAGTAATGTGGTACTGTTGGACCAGGAGAGGTCCTCAGAGATGTGCACCCCCAGGAACTTGGTGGTGCTCACCCTCTCCACAGCTGCCCCATCGATGATCAGGGGGGGATACTGTGTGTGCCCCCTCCTGAAGTGGACCACAATCTCCTTGGGTTTTCCCATGTTCAGGAAGAGGTTATTGTCTTTACACTACTGGACCAGTTGGCTCACCTCATTTCTGTAATTTGCCTCCTCGTTGTTGGTGATGAGGCCCTCCACCATCGTGCCATCCGCAGACTTGATGATGTGGTTGGTGTTGCAGGCTTGTACACAGTCATGGGTCAGCAGGGTGAAGAGCAGTGGGCTGAGCATGCATCCTTGTGGGTCCCCTGTGGTCAGTGTGATGGTCTTGGATGTGCTTCTGCCAACCCACACATTCTGTGGCCTCCCTGTAAGAAAGCCCAGCACCCAATTACACAGAGAGGTTTTGAGTCCCAAGTGTCTGAGTTTTTGTATTAGGTGCTGGGGGATGATTGTGTTGAATGCTGAACTGAAGTTCAAGAACAGCATTCGCATGTAGGAGTTCTTTGAGTCCAGGTGGGTGAGGGCAGGACGGAGAGCAGCAGTGATGGCATCTCCTGTGGATCTTTTTGACCTGTATGTAAACTGAGATGAGTTGTGAGAGGGAAGGAGGATGGACTTGATGTTCTGCATGACCAGCCGCTCGAAGCACTTCATTATAATGGGGGTCAGTGCTATTGGCTGGTAATCGTTGTAGATGGATGGGATGGGGTTTGTTGGGGCTGGTATTATGGTGGTAGTTTTGAAACATGTGGGGACAACAGCTTGAGTCAGGGAGATGTTGAAGATGTCGGCCAGGACATTCTTGAGCTCCTCTGCACAGTCCTTTAGAACGCAACCCGGTATGTTGTCTGGACCAGCTGTCTTGCGTGGGTTGATCCTGCAGAGGGTCCTCTTCATGCTAGCCGGATCCAGACTCATGGCCTGCTCCTCTGGAGGAGGAGTGGTTTTATGTGCTGATGTGCCCTTTGTGCTTCAAAGCGGCCGAAGAAGTCATTTAGGTTGTTTAGCAATGTGATGTCACTCGCACAGGTCTGAGGTGGAGGTTTGTAGTTGGTGAGGGTCTGTATGCCACACTAGAGGGAATGTACATCTCTGGTGTTGCTGAAGTGGCCGGATATTTTCTTGCTGTACTGTCGTTTTGCCTCCTTGAGGCCATGGGACAGGTTGGCCCTAGCTGTTGTTAGTCCTGCAGTGTTGCCGGCCCTGAAGGCTGCGTCCCGAGCCCTCAGGAGTCTGTGGACCTCTGCTGTCATCCATGGCATTTGGTTGGCATGAACAGTGATGGTTTTGCAGTGAGTGGCATCATCAATGCATTTAGCTATGTATGCTATAACTACCTCAGTGTACTCCTCTAGGTTTGTGTGTCCATTGTGAGTGGCTAGGTGCTTGAAAGTGTCCCAGTCTGTTGTGCTGAAGCAGACTTTCAGAGCATCAGAGGCCCCCTCTGGCCACATGTGTACCTGCTTTTTTGTTTGTCTGATTGTTTTCACTCTCGGTTTATATGCCAGCCTTAACTAGATGGTGACGTGATCAGAGACACCCAGATGGGGGCCTCTGTATGCTTTTTTGTGGGTTGTGTACACCAGGTCCAGCAAATTGCTTCCTCTTGTTGGGAAGTCTACATGTTGGTGTAGATTTGGTAGGAGGGCCTTTAAATCTGCATGGTCGAGGTCTCTTACTGTGATGAGGAATCTGTCTGGATGTGCCGTTTGTGTCTCACTGATGGCCTGATAGCGTTCTTTTAGTGCTTTACTTCTTTCGCCGATGCCGGTGGGCAGGGCATACATGGCGACTAGTAGGACAGATGGAAATTCTCTCGGAGTGTTAAAGGCACTTGATGATCATAAACTGAATGGAGAACAGTGTTTGTGTACATCAGTTGAATCACTGCACCAAGCGCCACTGATTTAAACACACGCCCCACCGCCTTGCGTTTTCCCTCCTTCCGTGAACACTCTGTCGCTACGATAGCCCGTTAGCCCTGCTAACTGAATGGCAGAGTCTGGTATATTGTCATTGAACCATGTTTCCGTAAAGATAAAAACACAGTAGTTCCGCGCTTCATGTTGCGTAGTTCTCATGAGCTGTATGTGGTCTGTTTTGTTGTCTAGTGAGCTTATGTTTGCCAGAATGAGGGAAGGAATTGGGAGTCTGTGTGGGCTAGCGGTTAGCTTCGTTCGGATACCTCCACATTTACCTCTCTGTTGTCGCCGCTTACACTGTCTACGGCGTCTCCATTTGGGATGAGACACAGCAGTCGAGTCGGTGGGTGTGGAGATCTTGGTGGAGGTGGAGACCTAGGCCAAGGAGTTCCTCTGTAATGCTCTGATCCAGGACGTAATGTTTGGTCGTATGCCTTATCTCCAGAAGGCTGTGGTGACTGTAGCTTGTGCACAGCGTCATATATGTAATTAAACACATGAATATACACTTAGGTGTAATTTAAACAACACTAAATGACACAAAACACGAAGAGAGAAGAAGTTCATGCACCACCTAGTGTGAAAAAGGCTTACACACGTTTGATAAATGAGGTCACTGAACATTTTGTGGGAGATAAGAATGTTTTTATCATATAATATGTCCTAGTATTCCAGTCCTAGCTTAATATTAAACATGAACATGGGTGTTTACTACCCACTTTTGCAGACATCACTAAGATTCTTAAGTTAACATATTTCTGCAATACTGTTTTTTTTTTGCAATGTTATATACTGTATAAAGTATTTGGATATGCAGACAGAGCTTACCTTGGCTGTACTGACCACCAGAGACTTGTCATGATGTTGCCTTAAATCTATAGCAAAGCCAGCAAAGTACTGCTAGCTATTTAGACTTTTGCATACTTCCAGAGTTTCTGCTGTATGAAGTGATTTTGAGTTAATTAGGTAGCTGTCAATATCACGATAAAGCAATTCCAGGATGCCGCTCGCATCTTGATATGATGTAAACAAACCATGAGATAAGAATCACATTTCAGACCATTCACAGATAATTTCTCAGCATATTGACGCTTGTGCAGTTGTCGTATGTTCCAACAAAGTCACACAACCCAGTATTAAGAAGCTCTGCTAACTGAATTGTGCTAAAATCTCGTTTTAATATTGGCATTGGTGTGTATGGCATAGCCATAGCAACACGGAAGCTTTCACTCCTGAGGACCCGGATCACTGCTGGAGGTCACATGACCGCAAAACCTGAATAGAAAGATTAAAAAAATTATATGTGTCACACCTGATAATACAACTTTATATTTGACTGTACTTTCACAAAAGAAATGAAAACACAATTACTACACTACAACTTCAACAAGACCTTATATTTGATGGGCTAAGTGATATATTATCTAAAAATCATTTCAGACATAAAGTTTCTTCCAGAAATATCTAGGGAATTTCCCTTTGTTAGGTCAAATATAAAAGTTAATATTCTGGAAGAGGGCTGGAGTGGCCCATAGGGAGAGCAGGGAAGATTCCTGGTGGGCTTCCTTACAGATGATCTGGTATTATAGTTGGAAGGAAAATTAATTAACGTGAATATCATTATAATCTGTGGCAGGTGTACTGTATCTGATTTCATTCAACATCAGACTCCAAAAGTTGTGTTGAAATATGAACACAACTTTTTTTCCCAGAAAGAAAAAAGAGACAGAAGGCACAGGTGAGGGGAGAGGAGGCAGAGGAGGATTGTGTTCTTTTGCAGCTACTGCAGCAGAGGCCATGAGATTCACACGTTGGTAATCCTCAAAACAGCTTCAGAAATATTTAGCTGTCATCAAACAGCTCACACTTCTTTGACTTCAACATCATTTTTCTTATGTAAATGAAAAACTAATTAATTCCTCATTAAGAAGATTTTTTTAATAAAGTTCTAAATTTCCAAGAAAAAAAAAGTTACATAAATCTGTATATTGATATGAAAATTTACAAGGTAAAGCAGCAGTTTTTATGGTAAAAAAAAAAAAATTACAAAGTTCTAAAGTTAAAAGAAAAAACGTCATTATTTAATGCAAAAAAATATAATTTATTGAAAATGCTGCATATTTATAATAAGCACTCCTAGCAGTTAGTACTTTCTACTTACAGTATTATCTTCATATTAAGACTGAGACACTGCTTCATGTAGATTTTTCTGGACACAATTTGGTGAAAAAAATGCTTTTTTCTACAGTAGACGTTGGCGAATGAAGAAAAAAAATCTTGCTTGTTCTATGGTGATTTATTATTTTTTATCGAGGGGGATGTAGTGGTGGACTCACAAATTTAGCATAAGATAAAGCCTATAAATGTAAATTAAGTAAAAATTTGCAAAATAAAGGTGCAAAAATATGACAAAGGATGCTTATTGACAAGTAAAATTGCAAATTTGCATCTAAAAAAAGTTACAGATTTGCGAGGAAAAAAAAAAATCATGAATGCAGGGGGGAAATAGCACATGTCCATAATTCATTCTGTTCAAAGAATGATAGTGAATGAGGTTGAAAAATTGAAAGAAAAACTGTCTTAATCAGATAATGATGGATATTGGTTCTGCATACACCTGGTGGCTCTTGTCTGGAGCCGGAGTGACAGTCCCACTACAGTTGGGGAGTTAAATTAAAAAAGGACGAGCCACTGAATCGTAAAGCACAGTGCAGAAACCCACTGTTAACTGTTATAATAGGGCCCTTGGTCTTTGTACAGACTGATCTCCATCTGGTCTGGGTGTGGTCTTGACAACAAAACTGTTTGCTTTCACCTTTTTTTTTTCAGCAGTGAAAAGATGCAAAGGAAACTTCAAGTTGACCACTTACTTTTTTGATGCTGCAGTTCCAAAGGCTCAAGTAGCGTACTCACATTAGTCCTTGCTGCTTGAAAACAAGGAGAACAGATACCCATACTTTGTGGCCATTCAAAATTCTATCAGGCACTTTACTGGAAAACTGTGTCTTTAACCCACTATAGGCTGCATAAATATTTTAATGAATGTATTGTCTGTTTATTGTAAAATATCAAAGTAAGCTACAATACTTTGCTGTGGCTGATTGGTTTGAGGAGACTTAATGATGTAAACAAGTAAAAGTCTTTTTTACTTCAATTGAAACGTGAGCCACTGAGAAAAGCTCTAATTAAAAGCACCCATTTAAAAAAAAGTGTAAAATAACAATTGTGGTGGAAAATTGGGGCGAGGGTGGGGTGGGGGGGGGTCTGCTGCACAGGAAGATTTTTTTCCCTCATTATAAGCGGCCTGACTAAAGACAATTTTAATGTTTTGAACCTTTTTAATCCATGCATGGGGAACTGTTTTGCTTCAAAATCAAAACTAATCTCATTCAAGAACGTGGTGATTGAACATGAAGGGTCCCTCTCCAAGTTTTCATAGTGCGAATGACACTTCCTCTCAACAGGATGATTATAAGAGCATAAAAACAGGTGTCTGTGTGTCTGTGTGTCTGTGTAGATCTGGTAGCTGTTTGTCAGACCCTCCCCGCCTGTCTGGCCTGCCTGTAGGTCATGGTTGGATGTCTTCAATGACACATCTGTCTCTCTCTGAAAAGTCTGGCCCCGCGGTCCAACGAGCCGGCTCTGGTTACCTGAGGGGCCTCCCCTGTATTCTGAGCCCATATCAAAGCGGGGGTTGGGGGTCAGACGTCCAGGAGGGAAGAAAAAGTGGAGCTGTTGTGAAACTGTTTTTCTTCTCTTTACTTTGGAAACATCTCAATAGCTGGAGAAAGTGTTCTTTCCATGAATCCATTTCTTTTTCTTATGCGGCTTGTAAATGTAGCACAGGCAGGTCTGTTCTGATCAGGCTAAGCCAGCACACCAAAGATGCCTGAGCAGGTGACCTTTATGAACAAACTAATTATTCAAAAGGACCAGGTGAGGGCAGTCCTCTGTCATTACACAATGAAATTGGCTCATGAAGTCTGACTTCATGGAATGTATTTTCATGCCTTATGAGAGAAAAGAAGAAGATATTTTGTTCTAAATGGTGGCTTTACTCATACAGAAACACCAGAAACATTCTGAGACTTGGCACAGAGTTTGCAAAAGATTCAAAGATTTTATTTGTCAGTACTACTATTCGTACAGGACATACAGGAGAATTGAAATGGTGTTTCTCTCTCTCTTCAGTGGTGTGCACAATATAAAAAAATAAAAAGGATTAAATCTGTAAAAACAACAACTGCAGTCTATGTACAGTAATGCTACATGTAGTGCAAATGGCAACAAAAGATAGACCCAGACCTCCCATAGTGCAAATAAATATAAACAATAAACGATGATGAAACACAGCAATCCTATATACAGAAAAGTGGCACTGAAATATCTGTAGTTGCAAGTTCAATGCGGTACTGTAGGTGCAGACAGTGACAGATAGGACTGCACATGATCAGTATTGCAATGACAGGCAGCACAGATATGACATTTGCGCAAATGGTTGCAGTAAAGTGCAAGGACATACAGCAGTGAATGTATTACTGTTGGTGTGCTAGTCTTTCTGAGCCAACAGCTGAGGTAGTTATTGTGCTGGTGAGTGCGTTATGGTCTTGGGAAAGAGGGGAGGGCAGAGTTCAGGGACCTGATGGCCTGATGAACAAAGCTGTTTAGCAATCTTGTGGAGCAGGCCCGGAGGCTCTGGTACATTTTCCCCAAGGGCAGGGGGCTGAAGAGGTAGTGAGAGGGGTGGGAGGTATTGCCTGCAATGTTGATGGCTCTGCAGGTGAGGCGGGTGATGTAGATGTCTGAGAGGGAGGACAGAGGGGCACCAATGATCTTGCTGACTGCTTTCACAGTGTGTTGTAGTGTCTTTCGGCAGGAGTCGGTGCAGCTTCCATACCACACCGTGATGCAGCTGGTGAGGATGCTCTCAACGGTGCCCCGGTAGAATGAGCACATGATGTGGGGTGGGACTCGTGCTCTCCTCAGTTTTCGGAGGAAATGGAGGCGAGTTTGAGCCTTCTTGGCCAGTGATGTGGTGTTGTTGGACCAGGAGAGGTCCTCAGAGATGTGCACCCCCAGGAACTTGGTGGTGCTCACCCTCTCCACAGCTGCTCCATTGATGATCAGAGGGGAGTGCTGTGTGTGACCCCTCCTGAAGTCGACCACAATCTCCTTGGTTTTTCCAACGTTCAGAAAGAGGTTATTGTTTTTACACCACTGGACCAGTTGGCTCACCTCATTTCTGTAGTTTGCCTCCTCGTTGTTGGTGATGAGGCCCTCCACCATCGTGCCATCCACAAACTTGATGATGTGGTTGGTGTTGCAGGCTTGTACACAGTCATGGGTCAGTAGGGTGAAAGGCAGCGGGCTAAACATGCACCATTGTTGGGCCCCTGTGCTCATTGTGATGGTCTGGGAGGTGTTGCTGCCAACCCACACACTCTGTGGCCTCCCTGTGAGAAAGTCCAGCACTCAGTTACAGAGAGGTTTTGAGTCCCAAGTGTCTGAGTTTTTATATCAGGTGCTGGGGGATGATTGTGTTGAATGGTGAAGTGAAGTCCAAGAACAGCATTCACATGTAGGAGTTCTTTGATTCTAGGTGGGTGAGGGTTGGGTGGAGAGCAACAGCAATGGCATCTTCTGTGGATCTTCTTGACCTGTATGCAAACTGAGATGGGTCGTGGGAGGGAGGGAGGATGGACTTGATGTTCTGCATGACCAGCTGCTCTAAGCACTTCTTATAAAGCTTAAGAAAACAACATCCAAAATTGATGTTAAGACAATGATTATAAAGGATTTATAAATAGTTGAGAAGTAGGTTGGGAGGTTATAAATGCTTTATATGCTATATAATGCTTTATGCTATAGGCTTATCTTATTTTATCTTATCTTATCAATCACGAATAAGCAATTGTAAAAAAGTTAAAGGACATTTTTATTTATTTATTTTTATTTATTGGGATATTGCATATTAATGAACACTTTACATGTAAACATAACAGATTGTAGCCAAAGCTGACTTCCACTTGCAGTCCCTAGGCAGATTCGTTGGCCTCCGTTGGTCTATGATGACCATGGAAGAGAATCCTAAACGTCTACTCTGCTGGAACAGCACCGCCTGTGGCTGAACAGGCCGATGCGCGAATGGCAGTCCCTGTCACACAGGTCGCACTTGTGGGTGGTCTCCGTGCTGCTGGGTCTGAAGCGGTTCTTTCTGAGGGTCCTTTTTTCATCTGCTGCAGCAGTCAGTCTCTCTTCACCCGCCTTGAGCTGTCTGGTCAGGGTGCCTCTCCATTTGGAGCGGTCCGTTGCAAGGTCCTCCCAGCGCTCTGTGTTGATCTCCAGGGCCTTCATGTCTCTCTTGCAGACGTCTCTAAAGAGCAGCTGTGGGCGGCCAACGTCTCTCCTGCCAGTCGCCAGTTCTCCGTAGAGGACGTCTTTGGGGATTCTGCCATCCTCCATACGGTGAACTTGGCCTAGCCAGCGGAGCCTGCGCTGCCTGAGTAGAGTGAACATGGAGGGAAGGCCGGCGTGGGACAGAACTTCTGTGTTGGGCACTTTGTCCTGCCAGGATATGTCCAGGATGTGCCGAATGCAGCCCAAGTGGAAGGAGTTAAGTCTCTTTTCCTGCCGGGCGTATGTTGTCCGCATCTCACTCCCATAGAGCAGTGTGCTGATGACGCAGGCGTTGTACACTGCCATCTTCATCTTGACAGAGAGTTTGGGATTCTCTCACACTCGTGTGATGAGGCGAGCGAGTGTGAAGGCTGATTTTCCAATCCTCTTGTCGATCTCTGTATCAAGGGAGAGGTTGTTGCTGATCGTGGACCCCAGGTACGTGAACTGATTCACGACCTCCAGTTCGTAGTCGTCGATGGTGATGGTTGGTGGTGCTTCCGTGCCTTGCGCCAAGACGTTAGTCTTCTTCAGGCTGATGGTAAGCCTGAAGTCCTTGCATGCCTGGGAGAAGCGGTCCATCAGGGTCTGAAGCTCCTGCTGTGTGTGGGTTGCGACTGCAGCGTCGTCTGCGAACAGCATGTCTCTGATTAGAGCCTCGCGTACTTTGGTTCTGGCTTTCAGGTGGGCGAGGTTGAAAAGCCTGCCGTCAGATCTTGTGTGCAGGTAGATTCCCTCTGTTGCTGTGCTGAAGGCATGCCTCAGGAGCATAGCAAAGAAAATCCCAAAGAGGGTTGGCGCAAATACACAGCCCTGTTTCACTCCGCTGCGTATGTTGAATGGCTCTGAGACGTTGCTGTCATGTTGCACTATCCCCTGCATGTTGGTGTGAAACAATTCGATGAGGCTTTGCAATTTTGGTGGGCATCCTATCTTTGGCAGGATCTTGAAAAGGCCCTCTCTGCTGACCAGATCAAACGCTTTGGTGAGGTCGATGAAGGCGACGTACAGGGGCATGTTCTGTTCTCTGCATTTCTCCTGGAGTTGGCGGATGGAGAATATCATGTCTACCGTTGATCGCTCAGCGCGGAAGCCACACTGAGACTCGGGGTAGACACGTTCAGCAAGCTTCTGTAGACGAACGAGAACAACTCGTGCGTAGACTTTGCTAACAACGCTGAGGAGGGAGATGCCCTTGTAGCTGTTGCAGTGGCTTCTCTCCCCTTTGTTTTTGTAGAGGGTGATGATCTTGGCATCCCTCATGTCCTGTGGTACGGCACCTTCCTTCCAGCACTGGCAGAGGACGTCATGCAATGGCAGCAGTAGGGCAGTCTTGCAGTGCTTGATCAGGTCTGGGGGTATGCCGTCGTTGCCGGGTGCCTTGCCAGCGGCCAAGCTATCAATGGCCTTGCTGAGTTCGTCGATGGTTGGCTCGGCATCAAGTTCGTCCATGGATGGCAGGCAGTCGATGGCATCAAGGGCTGACGGTGTCACGGTGTTCTGTCTGGAGTAGAGGTTGGAGTAGTGTTCCACCCATCTCTCCATCTGCTTGTTCTTTTCTGTGATCATCTCCCCAGTGGAGGATTTGAAGGGGGCCGTCTTGCTCTGAGCCGGACCAAGTGCTTTCTTGATGCCATCGTACATACCATGGATGTTCCCTGTTATGGCAGCGGTTTGAATGTCTGGGCTGAGCTGAGTCCAGTACTCGGCACAGCGCCGAGCAGTCTGCTGAACTTTGCTTCTCGCAGCCCTGAGAATCTGGAGATTCTTCTCGTTTGGGTACTTCTTGTACTCAGCAGGTGCTGAGCGCTTGGCTTCAATGACGGGGGTCATCTCGGTCAACTTGGCATCAAACCAGTCCTGTGACTTTGAGGTTTTCCTCCCAAAGGTAGCCAAGGCTGTGCGGTGGATGGTGTTTCACAGCTCTTCCCACTTCTGCTTTGCAGATTCTCCTTCTTGTGGTACACCAAGTTCCTTCTCAAAGGTGGAGGCAAACTGCTCAACAAGTTCTGGTTGGGCCATCTTGCTGGTGTCAATCCGTGCCTTTCCAGGTTGTCTAGCACGATGGAATTTCTTCAGCTGCAGCTTGACCTTGCAACACACCAATGAATGGTCTGTGTCACAATCTGCACTCTGGAACGAACGGGTGATTAGCACGTTCTTCAGTGAGGTGCGCCTGGTCAGGATAAAGTCCAGCTGGTGCCAGTGCTTTGAGCGCGGATGTCACCAGGAAACCTTGTGTTGGGGCTTGGTCTTGAAGAACGAGTTTGTGATGCACAGATCGTGATATGTGCAGAACTCGAGCAGCCGCTGTCTGTTGTCGTTCATTCTGCCCACACCAAATGGTCCAAGACAGGAGGGCCAGGAGTTGTGGTCATCGCCCACTCTGGCATTGAAGTCTCCAAGGAGAATGAGTTGTTCAGAGTTGGGGATGATCCTGACAGTTGTTGCTGTTGATGTTAAAATATTTCATACATTGATGCAGTCTCACTATTTGGCAAGATCAAGTGACCTTTGGCTGAAAATGCCTACAGTGTTTAAATGCCCAGAGCTTATTAACAAATACTTACCTGATTGTGAAAATCTACTTGATGAGAAAAAATAGTTGTTTTTTTTTCATCATTCAGTTGCTCCCATTTTGGGTCACCACAGCGTATTGTCACCTGATATCGTGATATCTTGCCAATTGCCAATTTGGCAAGCATTTTCATGCCAGATGCTCTTCATGACACATCCCTCCCCATTTACCTGGGCTTGGAACAAGCACGTGGAGTACACTGGATTGTGCTCCGCTGTGGCTGGGTAATCACAAAAAAAAGAGTAATCTAAATAAAGTGATGTCTGAGATTTGAGAGAAGAGATAAGTGTAGCTTCACTATTTGGAATTGTTACAACTCGCTCTCGCCTGTCATCAGCGCCAATGGCGCGCACCGCACATCAGCCTCTGCCTATATAACTCCCTCTGCCCTCTGCCTTGGCCTGGAGTCGTCTGCTCGTCTACGCTCCCTAACCTCCAGTGCTCGACCGATTCGTCCTGGCCAGCGTTCCTTCTTCCAAGCACGTAAGCTGCATAATCCTTCTTACCTTCTCTTCAGCTTCTCCCCTGTGCACAGGTGCACCTCCAGGGCGGCGGACTTCCTCATCCTCGCCTCTCCCCATCAATCCTCTCTCCAGCACGCCGAGAGCGCGCAGAAGCGCTGTCCTCCAGGCAGCATCAGCGTTGCCAACGCCAGCCACCATCCCATCTGCACGTAAGCAGCACATTGTGGTTATTCCCTACGGGGCGTCTGACTGTAGCTAATTCCCTGTCCTGCTCTGCCCATAGGGTTGCCTGGCTGCACGGCGAGCTGTTCCACTCTCGGCGCTCCTTGTTCACCCACACCACATCCACACTTCCTCTCACGCATCCAAACACCACTGATTGTTGAATAAAGCCTTAAATCTTTCCCGAGCCTGTGTGTGTGTTTCCTGAGCCCATCATTATGTCAGTACGACTCCAGCAAAGTGGCTCAGCGGACAGTGGGCTCGCACGCCGACTTCCCACCCTCGAGGCTCGGGTGGATTTAATCGCTCATCAGCAACAAGTGATTTTCAATCAACTCACCCAAATTATCCAACGATTAGATCGCCTGGATCCTCCACAGGCCTTCCCTCCGGCTCCGGTCGGCGGGCCAGCTTCGGTCCCTTCCCCGGCTAGCACAGCTAGCTCGGGGCCGCTAACCCGACTCACTCCCATTCCACCCCCCGCGCGCTTCAGCGGAAAACTCGGTGAGGCATGCGGGCTTCTCCTGCAATGTGAGTTGGTGTTTCAGCGCGTCCCCGGGGACTTTCCTTCAGATCATAGCCGAATTGGGTATGTGGCAAATCTTTTGGAAGGGTGAGCACTAGCTTGGGCTTACGCCGTCATGGCGAGGCCCAGCTACGCGAACCTGACCTACGCCCAATTCGTGCATGATTTTAAGGAGGTTTTTGACCATTCGGACCGAGATAACGTCCTAACCACCCGGCTACTAAATCTTCATCAGAGTAGCCGGTCGGCCACCGACTACGCTGTCGACTTCCGGGTGGTTGCGATGGAAGTCAGGTGGGGCGAAGCTGCGCTCTGCAGCATCTTCACCCGCAGCTTGAATTCATCCTTACAGGACGAGCTGGCCTCCCGGGATATACCGGACCAGTTATCAGAATTAATATCCCTTGCAATTAATTTAGATAAGGGAACGGGCCGCCGAGCGGAGGGCATCCAGCCACTCAAGCGGAGCTTCCGCCCGCGCCCCTCAGTCTCGCCCCCTGGCGTTACCCGTTCTGGGGTCCGCCGACGACACCGAGGCAATGCTGATCGGACGGGCTAAGCTTCCACTCGCTGAGAAACAGCGCCGCAGAGAGTTGGGTCTCTGCATGTATTGCGGGGGTGACCAGCACTCTGTGGAAGACTGTCCAATTCGGCCAAAAGGGGACGTCCGCGAGTCGCTGTAGGGGGCCTCGTGGACGCGTCCCATTCTAATCCCCTCACTAAATGCCTCCTCCCGGTTAGGTTCTGTCATAACCCCACGGGCCATGTCACACATGCACTGGTGGACTCGGGGGCGGAACAGAATTTCATTTCTCAAAGCCTGGTAACCTTTTTGGGCATCCCCTGCCAAGCGCTGCCAGCTCCCATTAACCTGGTCACTCTTGCCTGCACACCTCTTGAGCGAGTCACTCACAGGACTAATCTGGTCCCAGTCATCGTCTCCGGCAACCATAGGGAGGATCTCAGCCTCTTCGTATTACCCACCTCGGCTTCACCTGTCATCCTGGGTTATCCCTGGCTGCGTCTTCATAATCCCACCTTCGACTGGCAGTCTGGCAGCGTTTTCTCCTGGAGCACCTTTTGCATGAGCACCTGCCTCCAGTCCGCTGCCTGTGCCCCGTCGGTGCCGCTCCCTGCTCCTGACTTACCACCGCCGGACCTCTCCTTGGTACCCCCGGAGTTCCACGACCTGGGCCTGGTCTTCAGTAAGTCCAAAGCACTGTTTCTCCCCCCTCACCGCCCCTACGACTGAGCCATAAACCTCCGCCCGGGGGCGCCCCTACCATCTGGCTGCCTCTACAGCCTGTCAGCCCGGGAGCATGAGGCTATGGACACTTATAGCAAGGAGTCGCTCAGCGCAGGCATCATCCGGCCCTCCTCATCCCCGGTTGGAGCTGGATTCTTCTTCCTGGGCAAGAAGGACGGGTCCCTGCGGCCGTGTATCGACTTCCGGGCTCTCAATGACATCACGATAAGGGACAAGTACACACTGCCACTGATGGACTCGGCCTTCAACTCCCTCCAGGGGGCCTCCTGGTTTACCAAGCTGGACCTGCGCAGTGCGTACCACCTTGTTCGGATCCGGGAGGGTGATGAATGGAAGACGGGATTCTGGATGCCCAGCGGCCATTTTGAGTATCTGGTCATGCCGTCTTCCAATGCCTCATCAACGACGTTCTTCGGGACTTCCTGGGGGTCTTTATCTTCCTTTATCTGGACGACATACTGATTTTCTCCCGGACCCGTGAGGAGCATCAGGCCCATGTGAGGCGGGTCCTTCAGCGACTTCTGGAGAACAGGCTGTACGTTAAAGCAGAGAAGTGTGAGTTCTACATCAACCAAACTTCCTTCCTGGGGTTCGTCGTCGCTCACAACCAGGTTCTCCCCGAACCGGCTAAGGTCAAGGCGGTGGTGGAATGGCCCGTCCCCTCCTCCAGGAAACAGGTGCAACAATTTCTCGGGTTCGCCAATTTCTACCGCCGCTTCGTGCCAAAGTACAGCGCCATCGCCGCTCCCCTGACCCGCCTCACCTCCCCCAAGGTGCCGTTCCAGTGGACCGAGGATGCAGCATCGGCCTTCGCGACCCTGAAGACGGAGTTCGCCTCCTCCCGGGTCCTCACCCAGGTTGACCCGACACTCCAGTGCCTGGTCGAGGTGGACGCATCCGACACGGGGGTGGGGGCAGTGCTGTCCCAGCATTCACCGGCGGATGGGCAGGTGCGTCCCTGTGTCTTCTTCTCCCAGTGCCTTTCCCCTGCTGAACGAAATTACGACATTGGTGACAGGGAGCTCCTGGCGGTGAAGCTCGCACTTCAGGAGTGGCGTCATTGGTTGGAGGGAGCAGCTCAGCCGTTTGTGGTCTGGACCAATCACAAGAACTTGGAGTACCTGAGGACGGCCAAGCGTCTGAATGCCCGCCAGGCACGTTGGTCACTCTTCTTCGGACGCTTCAAGTTTACCATCACCTATTGCCCCGGTTCCAAGAACGGCAAACCGGACGTGCTGTCGAGACAATTTGCCCCTGAAGACCCAGAGGATCGGGACCACACCATCCTGCCCACCTCGTGCATCGTGGGGGCTGTCTCGTGGTGGATTAAGGCCAAGGTCCGAAAGGCACAGGAGGCGAAACCTGATTCTGGCGGCGGCCCGGTCGGGAGACTGTTCGTTCCATCATCGGTCCAGGGCGACGTCATCCACTGGGCTCATACGGCCAAGTTCGCTTGTCACCCTGGCATCTCCAGTCTGGTGGAGCTCCTCCAACGATCCTTTTGGTGGCCTGGTCTTAGGAGGGATGTCACCAACTACGTCCGTGCCTGCCCCCAGTGCGCAACGGGTAAAACCTCCACTTCTCCCCCAGCTGGTCTCCTCCACCCACTGCCGGTCCCCGGTAGGCCCTGGTCTCACGTGGCTCTGGACTTTGTCACCGGTCTCCCCAAGTCTAATTCCTATGACACCATCCTGACCGTCGTCGACCGATTCTCCAAGGCGGCCCATTTCGTGCCCCTTCACGGGCTCCCTTCGGTGCAAGACGGCCGACTTATTAATCTAACATGTGGTCAGGTTGCACGGGATCCCGGTGGATGTGGTCTCTGATCGGGGGCCTCAGTTTGTGTCCAGGGTTTGGAAGTCCTTCTGTAACGCACTGGGGCCACGGTGAGCCTGTCTTCCGGTCACCACCCTCAATCGAACGGACAGTGTGAGCGCACTAACCAGGAGCTGGAGGCAGCTTTGCGCTGCGTCACCTCTTCTAGCCCCTCTTCCTGGAGCACCTTCCTACCCTGGGTTGAGTATGCCCACAACTCGACCCTGTCGTTGGCCATCGGAATGTCTCCCTTCCAGGCGTCCCTGGGGTATGACCTGCCCTTGTTCCGCGAAGAGGAAGGTGAGGTGACGGTCCCCTCTGTCCAGGCACATCTGAGGCGCTGCCGGCGTATTTGGACCAAGACGCGCCAGGCGCTTTTATGCACGGCGGAGCGCAATTCCCAAGTCGCCAATCGCCACAGGAGGGCTGCTCCCTGCTATCAGGTGGGCCAGCAGGTATGGTTGTCTACCCGAGATATTAAGTTGAAGGCTGAGAGGAGAAAACTGGTGCAGCGCTTCATCGGTCCCTATCCCATAACTAAGATAATTAATCCGGTGGCTGTGCGTTTGGCTCTCCCCCCCTCCCTCCGGGTCTGTCCAATGTTTCACATTTCCCATATTAAACCTGTTGTTTCTGACCCTCTCTGTCCTCCTCTCAGAGCCCCTCCTCCCCCCCAGGATGATCGACGGCGATCCCGCATGGGGGGTCACGGCCATCCTGGACTCCCGCCGCCGTGGTCGCGGTCTCCAGTATCTGGTGGACTGGGAGTAGCTTGGGGGGGGGGAGTACTGTTACAACTTGCTCTCGCCTGTCATCAGCGCCAGCGGCGCGCACACCTGCGCCTCATCAGCTTCCGCCTATATAACTCCCTCTGCCCTCTGCCTCGGCCTGGAGTCGTCTGCTCGTCTACGCTCCCTAACCTCCAGCACTCGACCGATTCATCCCGGCCAGCGTTCCTTCTTCCAAGCACGTAAGCTGCATAATCCTTCTTACCTTCTCTCCAGCTTCTCCCCTGTGCACAGGTGGACCTCCAGGGCGGTGGACTTCGTCATCCTCGCCTCTCCCCGTCAATCCTCTCTCCAGCACGCCGGGAGCGCGCAGAAGCGCTGTCCTCCAGGCAGCATCAGTGTCGCCAACGCCAGCCACCATCCCATCTGCACGTAAGCAGCACATTGTGGTTATTCCCTACGGGGCGTCTGACTGTAGCTAATTCCCTGTCCTGCTCTGCCCATAGGGTTGCCTGGCTACACGGTGAGCTGTTCCGCTCTCGGCACTCCTTGTTCACCCACACCACATCCACACGTCCTCTCACGCATCCAAACACCACTGGTTGTTGAATAAAGCCTTAAATCTTTCCCGAGCCTGTGTGTGTGTGTTCCCTGAGCCCATCATTATGCCAGGAATAAACAGATCTGTATTTTCTTTTTTCAGAACAGCTGATTGTAAAGTGGTACCCTAAAAGACTACAAAATAAAAATATTTTTATATTTTTCAGAATTGTCACACTCATAATTGTATTGTTTTCAAGCATAAATCACAATGTCCAGTTTTTTTTTTTAAAGTAATTTAGATAAGATAAGATAAGATAAGCCTTTATTAGTCCCACAATGTTGAAATTCCAGGATTGCAACAGCACAGGGATAGCAACACTCAGAGCAACAATCAGAAGGCAAGAGAAAAAAACAAGAGCAGCGAGTATACATATGTACATATAAATATAAATATATATATATATATATAGACACACAGTTGTAGCTAGATGGAATAAATATATAAATATATAAACACAGTGCGGAGCATTGTAGCTAGATGGAATAAATATATGAGTATATAAACACAGTGCAGAGTATTGTAGCTAGATGGAATAAATATATGAATATATAAACACAGTGCAGAGCATGGTAGCTAGATGCAATAAATATATGAATATATAAACACACACAGTGCGGAGCATTGTAGCTAGATGGAATGAAACAGCATAACCTTCTACTTAGTTATCCTACATGGTATGATTATGTACCCATACATATTCTCACCCTCCATAGCGACTGGTATTTTTCCTAGTTGTATACCGGAGGGGACCATTGTGTAAGTCTACTGCGTCTTTTGCATTCAATACTATTAGGTTGTCACATCTTTTTGCTATCTCTGCGAGCAGCCCTGCTTAGGTTGTACAGTCTGACAGCCGTAGGTAGGAAGGACCTGTGAAACCTCTCGGTTGTGCACCTAGGATGATGTAGTCTGCTGCTAAATGAGATCCTCAGTGCATTCAGTATGTCCTGCATAGGGTGGAACTCGGACTCCAGCAGAGATGACAGTTTAGCCACCATCCTTCTCTCTCCCATCTCCTCCACTGGGTCAAGGCGCTGCCCCAGGACAGAGCTAGCTTTCTTGATCAGTTTGTTCAGTCTCTTCCTATCGGCTGCTGTACTGCCCCAGCAGACCACTCCAAAAGTGATGGCTGATGCCACCACCGTGTCATAGAATGACTTCAGCAGCACCCCTTGTACACCAAAAGACCTGAGTCTCCTCAGTAGGAACAGCCTGCACTGTCCCTTCTTGTAGAGTGCATCAGTATTGTGTGACCAGTCTAGTTTATTGTTCAGATGAACACCCAGGTACTTGTAGGATGTCACCATCTCGATGTCTGTTCCCTATATATTTACTGGTGCTGTGAGGGGTTGTCCTTGCCTGCGGCAGTCCACCACCAGCTCCTTAGTTTTCCTCGCGTTGATCTGGAGGCAGTTCCGATGGCACCAGTCCACAAAGTCCTGGATAAGCCCTCTGTACTCAGCTTCATCTCCGTTGGAGATGAGGCCAACGATCGCAGAGTCATCAGAGAACTTCTGTAGATGGCAGTGTGTTGTGTTGTGTGAGAAGTCCGCAGTATAAAGGGTGAACAGGAAGGGAGCGAAAACCATTCCCTGGGGGGCCCCCGTGCTACCGATGATTGTGTCGGACACACAGTCCTGGGTTCTCACAAACTGTGGCCGGTTTGTGAGGTAGTCCAGGATCCATGATGACAGGTGCTGATCCACCCCTGTGCACAGCAGCTTGTCCTTCAGGATCATCGGTTGGATGGTGTTGAAAGCACTGGATAAGTCAAAGAACATGATCCCCACCGCATTCCCGGGCTTCTCCAGGTGGGACAGAGAACGGTGAAGGAGGAAGATCACCGCATCCTCCACCCCAATGCCATGCTGGTAGGCGAACTGGAGTGGATCCATCGCTGGTCCCACCAGGGGGTGGAGGTGATCAAGGAACAGTCTCTCCAGGGTCTTCATCATGTGGGACATCAGGGCCACTGGTCTGTAGCTGTTCAGGTCTTTGGGGTGGGAAGTCTTTGGTACAGGTACCACACAAGATGTTTTCCACAACTGTGGCACCCTCCCCAGCTTCAGGCTCAGGTTGAAGATGTACTCCACAATCCCACACAGCTGGTCTGCACAGGACTTGAGGAGCTTTGCGCTGATGCCGTCCGGTCCCGACGCCTTCCTCGACTTGATCTTCCTCAGGTCCATCCTCACCTGGGTCTTAGTGAGGGTCAGGTTGGGGGGCTGTATGTTGGGAGTGGGGGGGTGTTGGTGGAGTGGGGTGTGGGCAGCAGGACTTGATGTCTTTAGAGGCAGCAGTGGTTGTTGTGCAGTCGGGGGGGAGGGCAGTTGGTCAAACCTATTGAAAAACAGATTCAGATTGTTCGCCCACTCCCTGCCCCCCGTGGCCTGGGGGGAGGTATTCTGGAGCCCAGAGATGGTTTTAAGGTTTCTCCAGACCCCGCTGATGTCGCTCTGTTGCAGCTTGTCCTCCATCTTCTTCGTGAAGCTGTCCTTGCCTTCTCTGATCTTTCTCCTCAGCTCCCTCTGTACGGACTTCAGCATCTCCCTGTTCCCCGACCTGAAGATCCTCTTCTTCTCTCTCAGAAGTGTTTTTATCTCAGGGTTGATCCAGGGTTTGTTGTTTGAGCAACACCGTATGGTCTTGGTGGGAATGGTGTTGTCCACACAGAAGCTGATGTAGTCCGTGATGGTGTGAGTGAGGCCATCGATGTCCTCACCATGTGGATCGCAGAGCTGCTCCCAGGCGGTGGTTTCAAAACAGTCCTTTAGAGCGTCCATTGCCTCCTCAGACCATAACTTCACTGTGCGCATGACCGGAGGTTGTCTGTGCGCTAGGGGTTTGTACACCGGCCGGAGATGAACCAAGTTGTGATCCGATCTCCCGAGTGGGGGGAGTGGTGATGAGGTGTACGCCTCCTTAGTGTTTGCGTAGAATAAGTCCAGTGTTTTATTGTTTCTAGTGTGGCATGTGACATACTGGGTAAACGTGGGTAGAATGGGAGACAGTGAAACATGGTTGAAATCGCCTGAGATGAGGAGAAGAGCATCTGGGTGTTCTGTCTGCAGCCTGCCAGTTACTGAGTGGATGACGTCACGCGCTGTCCCAGCGTTCGCCGTCGGATTTGCATAAATAACAATGCAGATCACGTGTGAGTATTCCCTCGGGAGATATGTAGGCCGCATGCTAACAGCTAGCAACTCGATGTCTTTGCTGCAGTGTTGTTGTTTAACAGTGACATGTCCCGGTCTGCACCAGTTGCTGTTAACATACATTATCACTCCACCGCCCCTTGCTTTGCCACTGTCTGGTGTTCGGTCTGCCCGTATCGCGTGGAAACCCTCCAGTTCAATGTTAGCATCTGCTACTAGTTCAGTTAGCCACGTCTCAGTAAATAACAGAAGGCAGCACTCCCGGTATATGCTATCGTAGCGGGAGATAGCCGCTAGCTCATCTACCTTTCCCAGTATCGATCGTACATTCCCCATAACAACGAATGGGAGGGTGGGTCTGTACCTTATATTTCTTGCCCGCCGTCTTACTCCAGCATGACACCCACGTCGTTTTCGCCTCAGTTCTCCCAGTATGTCGAGTTTTTCCATTAGCACCAAGTGGCGGTTGAGTGCTAGCAGCTGTTCCCTGCTGTACCGTCTCCTGCTATAAACAGTGGCTCCGTCCACCTGCTCAGGAGACATTTGGGGTGATCTGTGTGTCCGTGATGTATAAGGTGTGTAAGGTGTCGCCGGATCAGAAAGTTGTCACCGGATCAGAAAGTGAGAGGAAGAAAAAACTCAGAATTGAGCCGCTGTTGCAAAAAGGCAGCCGACTCGTGTGGTGCCAGAAGTAGAAAAATTTCAAGTCATTTGTCCAAGTCTGAGAGTCAGGTCAAAAATATTTTTAATTAGTGTTTGAAGCCCTAAAAGTAAGGTGAAAGCTGAACTAGACAGTATTTTCATGAAAAGAAATATTTAAAAATATATCAACAAAATATATAAAAAGGTGCAGATTCAGTCTTTATATTCTTTTAAAAAAAACGTGTGCCTCACAGGATCACTTTGTAAACCTAAATATGATGGTGTTTTGGGAATTTCCACAGCAGGTAGAAAGCAGCTGCAGAAGTTCTGAACCCCGCCCCTTCGCATCTTGGTCAGACATGAATTTGCATGAAAAATTTGCGCTTTTGCTTTTGGTCTGAAGGCACCTTAAGTATGACACCTACTGGTCAGGAGGTCAGAATGTTGTCTCTATCACCTTAAAGCTGAAGATGGTAACTTTGAATACCTAGGGGATTCTAAGTGAATATAAATCTTTAGCACAGCCCCGAGGCTCCTCCCAATCCCTCTGCATTGCCCTTCAGTTCAAATGCTGATGCCACTCCGAGCAGAGGAGACTGTCAGACAACCTACCAGGTTCCTGCGAATCACCATAAAGCCACTAGGAGGAGTCAGAGGAACCTGATTTTTTTATAGGTTATACTGTTAGGATATCTTGTTTCAATAAATATGATAAAAGTTTTTTTATATATAAAAGTTAACATCTTCAGCTTTAAGAGATATGTCCATCTAGCCACATTGCTCCGCACTGTGTGTGTTTATATATCGACATATTATTCCATCTAGCTACAGTGTGCCGCACTGTGTGTGTTTATATATTTTCATATTTATTCCACCTAGCTGCAATGCTCCGTACTGTGGGTGTTTATATATCTACATATTTATTCCATCTAGCTACAATGCTCCGCAATGTGTGTTTATATACTCATATATTTATTCCATCCAGCTACAGTGCTCTGCACTGTGTGTCTGTGTGTATATACTGTATATAGTATATTTATAGTAATATGTACATATGCATATTAGCTGCTCTTGCTTTTTTTCTTGCCTTCTGATTGTTGCTCTGAGTGTTGCTATCCCTGTGCTGTTGCAATCCTGAAATTTCCCCGTTGTGGGACTAATAAAGGCTTATCTTATCTTATCTTATCTTATCTTCAGAACTCTGTTTTAAAGGGACACCTTGTGGTCGCTCAGTGAAGTGCAGCCATTCACACGTATGACCTCCTCAGCTGTTTTGGTGGTGAGTTGGATTTTCAGAAAGAACCGAGCGATTTGGGCTGCAGCTCACTCAGTGACCACAGGAGGTCACCAAAATCAGGTTACAAAAGATCCGCTATGATACCTTTAAGTCGCCGTCTTCTCACAGTATCATATTTAAATCTCAACTTCACTGCTTCCTTCTGGTGTATCTCAGTTGCTGCACACACTTGCACACATCTGCACACCCAAGTTCATTGCAACTGTGATATTTGTAAATAACACCACTCTTCTCTTCTATCTTTGAGTTAATTCACTTCTGCTATAGGAGCCTGCATTGCCCACTCATCCTATCTCTTGTTTTCCATGTCTTATTAATTTCATTTTATCGATTTTTTTTTAATAACACAGAATTAGACTGCAGATTTGCTTCCCTAAATTTGAAGCTTCCATCAACTGTGAACTTCTACTTTCAGGATAAAGATACCCCAAGGGCAAAACAAACTCCATCCCTGCAGGCACAACACTCCTCAGCAGGTGGATCATTTAGAGCAAAAGCAAAACACACACATTCCTCATTTTGCTTCCCCTCTTTCTCTCATATCTCTGAGATTACTTTCCACATCGGCGTGCTCCTTCTCATTTTCTTCAATTCTCCATCAGACTTGCTTCTCTACCTTTTTTCCCCAAAATTTGGCCTGTCCTTCTCTGTGCTTCTCTAGTAAGTGGTTATTGTTGCAGGAGGGTCATCAGTAGATGCCTATACTAGTAGATCCAGATGTCTTCCATTAAAACAGCATTTCAGATGAACTGGCTTTTACATCAACCATGCAAGACAGGACTGAATCAAACATTGTTGGCTGGTATGCAACACTGTCACTGGAGCACCAGCTGGCATGCATTTAATAGCCCATTTGGTCCTGAGGTGCATCCTTGTCTGCAGTCTTTTAGGGGTTCTGAACATGATTGAAATTTTGGGCAAAGACAAAATCCTAAGGGGGTGTCAAGTATAATCAACCACATGTTAACAGGAGTTTATATAATCAGTCAGGCTTGGCATCTACTTATATGGAGGCCTGTTTGCTATGTCTTGAAATTAAGCTAGAGACAAACAAAAATGAATGGAAGATGAAGACAAAGTCAGATGACCAAGGAGTGAACGGCCTCATTTGCATCGTAAAGAAAATGTTGAGTGATGTCGTACAACTGTACAGAGGCCTTGCATTGGTGGATTTATTTCACCCTTCCTCTATCCGTTCTGAAACACACTCTCTCTCAGGATGGAGGCATGCTGCAAACAGCAGTGTAATGTCGTGGAACAAACTCCTAGGCTCAGAGCTGGGGCCCATTTTGTCTGCTCAATCTACCAGTCAAAGGCTGACAATGAGATTTATGAAGGAAATAAAGGCAAGCATCAGCTCCGGGTAAACAAAGGAAGTCAAAGAAGGGAGGATGTATCTTTTTATTTCATTATATGCAACAAACACAAAATGGAAGGTGCGAAAAACAGATGATCATTAAGACGTGACTGCCTTGGAAGAGGTATTGAGTGAAAAAGTAGAAAGGAACATTTGAAAATAAAATGAGGGTAAAATTGTCATGCCAGTAGTTTTATTTCCCACCAAATATGAAGAGTTATTTGGCTACACACCTGCTCATGCAGTTAGGATGTGCCTACATACACAATGAAGTACAGCCTGTAGACTTTCATGTGGGCCAGCGATGATCTCAGGGAAAAAGAGCTGTTAAAAGGAAATGGGAAGAGAGTGAAGCGACTAAGTTCTCTGAAACGTCCTCATGGTGCATGTGGAACAGGTGGCTCATGTTTCTACTCTAAAACCTCCATCGGCATCACAATGTCCTCCCCCTTCCATTACCCCACTTGTCACTTTGATTTTCTTCACCCTGTAATAAACTAAAACAGTGAGTTGTATCCCATATCAATTCTCCTAACTCCTCCAGTCATTACTCTCCTAATTACCACCATCCAGTTCACCAGTTCCTGTGCTCTTCCTTGCATTCAACTAGGCCTCACTATTGTACAGTGTTAGATTTATTGACAGTGCAGTCAAGACAACTGAAAATTCTTGAAAGCTAGCATCTCAGTTCCACATTTTTAAGCTCAGTGGTTCTCTTGGGGGGTTTTAAGGTCTAATTATATTGCAATGATTGAGCTGAAATGTTGGCTCAGTTTGCATTTCCATGACCCATATCCTTTATATTACTGGTCAGCTGGCAGTGACTGGTATAGCGAATCAATGTAACTTATAGGATAGATTCAAATTAAGTGTAGTTACAATGGAAAGACTATATACTCTATGTAGTGTGTTAAAGCCTAGTCACACACGATCAAAGTTTCAAATTTATACAGTTCTAGGGCCTTATTTAGGAAACATTGCACAAGAGCTGTACTAAAAGCGCATGTACTCCAAAAAGCTGAAAACTGCATATCATCACTGTCAGGCACAAACCGCTTGTTTATAGTAATGTTTATTGGGTTCAGGAGCAGATAGTATGCGGTGAGAATCAGGCAACCGTGCGGGCAGAGAGAAAAGACAATGGCGAGTACATGGACAGGCAAGATGGCACTTGTTGTTTATGTTGTTTTCCTTACAGGTGTTGAAGAATAGAGCCAGCTACACAGCTGATACTCCTAATGTTCGCAGAGTGCTGTCCTGAACGGGTAAGTGTGCTGATTCAATATGATGTGGTGATGGATGATGCCTAGCCGGGGACTTGAGAAAGGATAGTGACAAGAACAGGTAGAGACTTACTGGTAGTAGGGCCGAGGAGAAGATCCACAGTCTGCCAAAGGATTAAGTCCACCTGTGCACAGGTTTAGTCCTGGGAGAGAGCATAGAGAATAGTGAAGCAATTTACAAGGTTTATGTGATCCCACGTAAAAGGAGAGGGTTGTGGCGAACGGACTGAAGAGCTGGGTTGCACGCAGAAGAGAGAAGCACTTTGGTCTGGACGCAGGTCATCTAACATCTCCGCAAAGATTAGGTATTGGCACACTCCTTATAAAGGTGCTGCCTAATTAGAGGCACAGGTATGAAATGTGCTGCAGCTGGGGAGAATGAGCATAATTATGACACAACAACAACAGTGTGCAGCCCAGATCATAACAGCTTCTATATGTGCAAATGGTCGTGGATGATTTTTTTTTTTCACAGACCCAACACTGATCTTGACATCTTGGACTAGTTGGTGAATGGTTATGTGGCGATCATCCTAAAAGGTGGCCTTCACTTGCCAGATGCTGTCTTCATCAATGGTGCAATGTGGTTGCCCGGGAATGGGTGCCATTTCCACCGATGTCCAACCACTCTTGAACTGTCGATGCCAGAGGTTGACTATGTCATGCCATGGGGCATTCTCCCCATAAGTCTCTTTCATCTTATAGAAGGCCTCCTATGGTGTACGGCCTCTCACATGCAAGAACCTGATGGCCGCTCTGCATTCAACTGGCTCCGTTATCACACCTTACTTCACCTTAGCACCTGTAAACAAGAAACTCTTAGGAGTTCAGAGCTACAAATTACCACATGACCTATAGAGATATGGATTATTATGCATGTGCAATTTCAGCCTCCTGAAATAACTGGAAGGGGGTCAGGGGAAATCTTCAATGTTCAGCCCTCGTAGAAGTCAGCGAACCCCTGAAGGGCATGGAGGGAAGCTAACAGCAGAGGAGCCCTTTCCAAACAGACCTTCATTGAAAAAGGGAAGCTAACTGTGCTAAAAACAATTGAAGGACACTGCATGCACAAGTTAATAAGGCATTAACACCTTTTCTGCTTTCATTTTAAACTAGCAAATAACTTACTTGAAAAAGTAAGCAATTACTGTATTTGTAAAACTGTGTTATATTAATTATGATAATAGTAATCAAATTATTCCAGAGTTACAAAATTGCCCTAACACTGATCACATTAAGCCTGAAGATCTTTGGCTGCATGTAGACCTTTTTAATTATTTACTACATAATTCATGTGTCACATAAATTACCATCAAGATGTAACATGTACATCTGAAATCAATATATTGTGCTTCAGTAGTTTGAACTATCTTTTCATAATGGCATGAGGGATAGGCAAGCATTGATTTTGTGTTGGCATAACATTGGCTGTTTGTAAAAGCATTTAGATATAGATTCAGATTCCTTTATTGTCATTCAGTCATTACATCCCAGATGCACTGCAGAATGAAATAACAAGCACAAAACACCACACAAGAAACTCAAGATAAAAACAGAACCAGAGTCAAGGCTATAGTGCAACTATCTATGGTTAAAGCTGTCAATGATCAATAAAATAGAATAAAATAGTATTGCACTTTATAAGACAAGAACAATAAATAAATAAAATCAATGTATTCAAAATAATCTGTAAGGCTGAGGTGTGCTCAGCTATTGTACTGTACAGTAGGTCTAGAGGCACTCAGGGAACATAAAAATCACTTAATGGCTGGTCCAAAAGTAGGCTTCAGCTAGTCTTTGAGAGCTACACATAGACACTTAACCATACACTACGCTAGGTCCATTATCCCTACACTGTTGTCTAAGACTTTATTTATTTCATGTCTGAAGTCTAGGTGATTGTCAAAATAATCTGGCAACTCCAAGTAGCAGCCACCTGGTGGGCAACAGGGCATCTCTGAATGCCTTGTGTATGTGTGAAGTGAAGCAGAGACTGATGCTCATTCCAAGAAACACATCAGATCAAGTCCACAGCCAAAGGAAGAGGGACAAGTGCTGTGTGTTTGACTCCCTGAGATCTGAGCTCAGATATTTGCTAATGTTTTTGTGTGTCATCCATGGTAATGGGTATGTAACTGATCTTAAGTCCTTTTCTTGATGTTGGCTCTAGGTGTTCATATGCTGCTGTAATGTCTTCCATTTCTGACCTCATGAGGGAAAGCACATTGGTCCCCTGTTCAATAACAAAGGTAGGTTCTTGAATCTGCTTTTGGTGAGGAAGCCCTTCAAGTAGTTATCCCCTGCCGGTCGAAGAGCAAAGGGGGATTATGTTATGGAGTTATCTGTCCCTCCATCCAAAAAGGTACCTGTTTTGTTAAATCAACTCCTCCTACATTTTTGTTCCAAATGCTTTGAAAGGTGGTACCAGGGCATTCCAAAAAAGTTCTGCTTTTGTCTCGTTAGTCCACAGAATAGTTTCCCAAAAGTTTTGAACACCATAGAGATTTTCTTTCTTTCTTTCTTTCTTTTTTTTTTCTGACAAATGTGAGATAAGCTTTTGTATTGTTTTTGGTCAGCAGTGGTTTTGGCCTTGGAACTCTCACATGCATCCCATTTTTGCCCAATCTCTTTCTCATTGTTGAATCATGGACCAGTGTCCAAACTGAGGTAAGTGAGGCCTGCAGTTCTTTAGCCGATTCTCTGGGCTTTTGTTTCTCATCTGTTCTTGAATTTCTTTAGATTGGAGCATGATGTGTTGCTTTTTGAGCTCTTTTAGCCTACTTCACTTTGTCAGACAGGTTCTATTTAAGGGATTTATTTATTCAACAGGTCTGACAGTAATTAGGCCTGGGTGGGGCTGTTGAAATTTAACTCAGCTTTCCAAAAAATTGGTTAATCACAGTTAATTCCTGATAGAATAGAATAGAATAGAATAGAATAGACTTTATTGTCATTGTACAGCTGTACAGCACAATGAAACTGTGGGCGCTTCACCATGCTACTGCACAATAAAGTAAGTGAGAAGAATTTGAAAATAAAACAGTTATTGGACACACAGTTAACCATCCGATTGAAGTAAAAATAAAAGTAAAACAAGCAAATAGCCCGTTGGTATATACACAGAAATGGTAGTGGCTTCACGGGTGGAACTATGTACATATGTAACAAGAGCGGTAATTACTTTTTCCACATGGTGGCAGGTAGATTTGGATAACTTTTCCCTTAATAAATGAAATCATCATTTAAAAACTGCATTTACTATTTACTCAGAATATGTCTGTCTAATATTAAAATTTGTTTGATGATGTATGTACAACAGTAACACCGAGTACACTCACAGTCTAAGGAGATGATACTTATTTTCCAACATTTAACATGCATCACCTGCAAGGGCTGCTGGGAAATGGGAAGCCTGTTTTCTTCTTCTGTACCAGACTGATATACTAGGGTGCCCCGAAAACACAATCTTGTATAGCACTCCCCCCCTTCCAAAAAAAAACAAAAAACAAAACAAAACTGGAAATAGCCATGGTAATATTCTGAGGTTATGAACAAAGAACATATTTTAGCATTAAAGATGAAGGACTTGTTTGCTACATATTCTGGAAGGTCTGATGGATGTCCATATGATCTAAAGAAAGTAGGACAAAGTAAGTTTTAGCTCCACTCAGTCTTCTGCAATTACTACTATTAAGCAGGTCAAATTATGCAAAATTTTCTTAGATGTAACTGACTGGTGGATCAATCCCCAGTTTCTTTTTAATTTCTTAACTACAGAGAAAAGCCTTACCCTCAGGACAGTAGAAATGGGTCAGAGATATTTGGATGCGAGGACCCATTATTTGATGAAGTGCTTAAAGATTCCCCAAGGTCTAAGTTAAGATTCTTTAATATGATTTCCCTACTGGCAAATTACATTTTGAATAATTTGTAGCCAGTGCGCTATTCCGCTATCACATCAGGAACAGGATTTGATGAAGAACCATGTGTGCATGCCCAAGATCTATCTTGGCCACAGAAGCATGTATAGAGATGACAAGGTAACTGATGTGATGTCAGAGCAGCAGGCTAAAAGAGGCCATAAAAATGGGACATTCACTAGACTGCAAACGATAATAAGACAAGATAACACGTAACTTTCAAAGAAAACCTTTATTAGAGTGAATATCTTCTGCAGCTCCCTGTGCGCACTGTCCATGCTGCCACTGAAATTAAAACTGCAGATTTTAGTGCAAACATAGTAATTATATAGATTCACGGAGAGACTGCTTTTTAAATGTTCAGTGAAAATGCTCAATAATTTCTATAGTTTTTAATCATAAATGGGATTTTTCTGGGCTTTTACAATGGCTCTTTAAGCTACAAAACTAAAGCATGTCTAATGTGTGGGCTTCTCTTGCTCTGATGTAAAACAGTACGGACATCCAGGCGTGCAATCCACACAATCTCTGTTCTGGGATATTCCACTCTAATATGTTTAACTTTCTGTCCTGTACATTGCAAGGTGAGTTCTACTAAATATGAACTAGATTTTTGATTCAACAAATGACTTGTAATTAAAGATAAGATAAGATAAGATAAGCCTTTATTAGTCCCACAATGGGGAAATTCCAGGATTGCAACAGCACAGGGATAGCAACACTCAGAGCAACAATCAGAAGGCAAGAAAAAACAAGAGCAGCTATTATACATATGTACATATTACTATAATATATATATATATATATATATATATATATATATATATATATGTGTGTGTGTGTGTGTGTGTGTGTGTGTGTCTATATATATATATATATATACAGTATATACGTATATATATATAGACACAGTGCGGAGCATTGTGGTTGGTGGATGTGCAGCAGAAAGTCTAAGCTCTCTCTCCGCGGATGCGGCGGGCCAGCTGGATGTCTTTGGGCATGATGGTGACCCTCTTGGCGTGGATGGCGCACAGGTTGGTGTCCTCGAAGAGACCCACCAGGTAGGCCTTGCTGGTCTCCTGCAGAGCCATGACGGCGGAGCTCTGGAAGCGCAGGTCGGTCTTGAAGTCCTGAGCGATCTCCCTCACCAGGCACTGGAAGGGCAGCTTACGGATGAGCAGCTCCGTGGATTTCTGGTAGCGACGCATCTCTCTCAGAGCCACGGTACCGGGCCTGTAACGGTGAGGCTTCTTCACTCCACCGGTGGCCGGAGCGCTTTTTCGAGCAGCCTTGGTGGCCAGCTGCTTCCTGGGGGGCTTTTCCTCCAGTAGATTTACGGGCGGTCTGTTTGGTTCTTGCCATTGCTCTTTATTATTCTGTCTTATATTTCTTGGACGCCGCCCAAACTCCAGCCCGGCACCCGCATCGTTTTCGCTTCAGTTCCCCGGTATGTCGAGTTTCTCTGTTAGCACCGGGTGGCGGTTGAGTGCTAGCTAGCTCTTCCCTGCTGTATCGTCTCCTGCTGTAAACAGTGGCTCCGTCCGCCGACAAAGAGGTATTTGTTAGTTTAACTCAGGGCTGTTGCTAGCATTTTGTGGGCCCTATGCAAGGTTGTGTCTGGGGGGTGGGGTATTTGTTTTTAAGTTGATTGAGATAAAATTCAATTAAAATAGTATTTAATTAAATGCAATTCAATTCAACTGTATTTATATAGTGCCTAATAAAAACTTCAAAAACAAAGAGGCTCACGTCAATTAATTGGGCCATTGTCTGGACAGAAAATAAATAGATAGATAGATAGACAGATAGATAGATACTTTATTTCGAACAAAGAAGTATAACAAATACAAAACAAATGCAATAAAGTAACAGTATACAGTCTTCGAAAGGGAGAAGGAAGAAGTGAACACTTATTAATTCCATCTCCTGTTTTCCATAAATACACCCATGTGAATTATATACAAATTACCACCTTTAAGACCCCAAGTAAACAATTTACTGTATTTTTTACATATCGACATTAACACCCATCCATCCTAACATACATTGATGTCCATACATCAAAACCAGCCTCAAACAACACAGATATACACAGTGTTGTCCCACCCACCATTCCATAGTGTCCCATAATGTCCCAGTGTGAGCATAGTGAATCGTACATATAAATACTACCCTTCTAAATAAAACCAATTCTTAACCAGCATCCATGTAAATGTGCAACCAGCACCACAAGCTGAAAAAGAAAATCAAACAGTGTATTACCTGGAATAAAAATACTTGAGTATCTACAAAAGTAGTCATAAAACAACAACAACAACAACAACAACAACAAAAGCTTAAACATTATGAACATCTACTAAACATGTCAGTTGATTAGTCAATATGACTTTTTCATATTTCAGTGATATGTTTCTCTTAAAATAGTCACTCACTTCTTGTACTTTGTAGCTTTGTTTTTGTTTATTTTTTACATGGTACTCGTAAATTTTCAACTTTATATGTATATATATATACTGTATATATACTGTATATATATATGTGGAGTGTGTGAAATAAGAGGCAGATTCATGGATGGACGGTTTATTACACACTTCACATCTCACAAGCACAGTACAGACTGAATCATTTCAACAAGCTCTCCTCAGTTAACTCAACTGTCTCTTCACACATTTCATGGCATTTCCTATCACACAGCATGACATTTACATTACACTGCATTCAACCCCCTATGTCCCTGACTCCTTCCTGCTACTCGCCAGGAACTCCCTGGGCATTGTTCACCCATGCTTATTCACTGTCTCCGTCTGAGATGCTAAATAATCTGACTTCCCCAAGGTCCTACTATATATATATATATATATATATATATATATATATACACTACCGTTCAAAAGTTTGGGGTCACCCAGACAATTATTTTGTGTTTTCCATGAAAAGTTACACTTATTTACCACCATGAGTTGTAAAATGAATAGAAAATATAGTCAAGACATTGACAAGGTTAGAAATAATGATTTGTATTTGAAATAATAATGTTTTCCTTCAAACTTTGCTTTCGTCAAAGAATCCTCCATTTGCAGCAATTACAGCATTGCAGACCTAACATGATTGCACAAGGGTTTTCTAATCATCCATTAGCCTTCTGACACAATGAGCAAACACATTGTACCATTAGAACACTGGAGTGATAGTTGCTGGAAATGGGCATCTATACACCTATGTAGATATTGCACCAAAAACCAGACATTTGCAGCTATAATAGTCATTTACCACATTAGCAATGTATAGAGTGTATTTCTGATTAGTTTAAAGTTATCTTCATTGAAAAAAAGTGCTTTTCTTTCAAAAATAAGGACATTTCTAAGTGACCCCAAACTTTTGAACGGTAGTGTATATATATATATATATATATATATATATAGTACTACAGGCTAAACAAGGTGCTGTCATCATGCCCCACAAGAGTATCTGTGACATGATAAAAAGATGTGCTCGCAGCAACCTTTGCTATTATGTTTGTAAAACCACAGATACAATCATGCATAATTGTAGCCGATTAAAATGTAAAATTTTTGGGGTGACAATACAACCAGGTTCTGAAACTAATGATCACCAATACCACATTCAGCAACTTCCCCCACAGGAGAAACACCCCGAGTTGTTTTTTTTTTTATGATACAGAAACATTTTTCAATTACAAAGGGGAACATAGAGACGTGGCTAACTGAACTAGCAGCAGATGCTAACATTGAGCTGGAGGGTTTTCACATGATACGAGCTGACCGAACACCAGAGAGTGGCAAAACTAGGGGCGGTGGAGTGATAATGTATGTTAACAACAACTGGTGCAGACCGGGACATATCACTGTTAAACAACGACACTGCAGCAAAGACATTGAGTTGCTAGCTGTTAGCATGAGGCCTACATATCTCCCGAGAGAACACTCACACGTGATCTGCATTGTTGTTTATGCAAATCCGACGGCGAACGCTGGGACAGCGCGTGACGTCATCCATTCAGTAACCAGCAGGCTGCAGACAGAACACCCAGATGCTCTTCTCCTCATCTCAGGCGATTTCAACCACGTTTCACTGTCTCCCATTCTGCCCACTTTCACCCAGTATGTCACATGCCACACTAGAGACAATAAAACACTGGATTTGTTCTACGCAAACACTAAGGAGGCGTACACCTCATCACAACTCCCCCCACTTGGGAGATCGGATCACAACTTGGTTCATCTCCGACCGGTGTACAAACCCCTAGTGCACAGACAACCTCCGGCCATGCACACTGTGGAGTTATGGTCTGAGGAGACAATGGACACTCTAAAGGACTGTTTTGAAGCCACTGCCTGGAAGCAGCTCTGCGATCCACATGGTGAGGACATCGATGGCCTCATTCACACCTTCACGGGCTACCTCAGCTTCTGTGTGGACAAATCCGTTCCCACCAAGACCATACGGCGTCACTCAAACAACAAACCCTGGATCAACCCTGAGATAAAAACACTTCTGAGAGAGAAGAAGAGGATCTTCAGGTCGGGGAACAGGGAGATGCTGAAGTCCGTACAGAGGGAGCTGAGGAGAAAGATCAGAGAAGGCAAGGACAGCTTCAGGAAGAAGATGGAGGACAAGCTGCAACAGAGCGACATCAGCGGGGTCTGGAGAAACCTCAAAACCATCTCGGGGCTCCAGAATACCTCCCCCCAGGCCACGGGGGGCAGGGAGTGGGCGAACAACCTGAATCTGTTTTTCAATAGATTTGACCAACCGCCCTCCCCCCTGTCTGCACAACAACCACTGCTGCCACTAAGAAATCAAGTCCTGCTACCCACTCCCCACTCCACCGACACCCCCCCACTCCCAACACACAGCCCCCCATCCTGACCCTGACCAAGACCCAGGTGAGGACGGAGCTGAGGAAGATCAAGGCGAGGAAGGCGTCGGGACCGGACGGCATCAGCGCAAAGCTCCTCAAGTCCTGTGCAGACCAGCTGTGTGGGATTGTGACATATATCTTCAACATGAGCCTGAAACTGGGGAGGGTACCACAGCTGTGGAAAACATCTTGTGTGGTACTTGTACCAAAAACTTCCCACCCCAAAGACCTGAACAGCTTCAGACCGGTGGCCTTGACGTCCCACTTGATGAAGACCCTGGAGAGACTGCTCCTTGCTCATCTCCGCCCCCTGGTGGAACCAGCGATGGATCCACTCCAGTTCGCCTACCAGCATGGCATTGGGGTGGAGGATGCGGTGATCTTCCTCCTTCACCGTTCTCTGTCCCACCTGGAGAAGCCCGGGAATATGGTGAGGGTCATGTTCTTTGACTTCTCCAGTGCTTTCAACACCATCCAACCGATGATCCTGAAGGACAAGCTGCTGCGCGCAGGGGTGGACCAGCACCTGTCATCATGGATCCTGGACTACCTCACGAACCGGCCTCAGTTTGTGAGAACCCGGGACTGTGTTTCCGACACGATCATCAGTAGCACGGGGGCCCCCCAGGGAACGGTGCTGGCTCCCTTCCTGTTCACTCTTTATACTGCGGACTTCTCACACAACACAACACATTGCCATCTACAGAAGTTCTCTGATGACTCTGCGATCGTTGGTCTCATCTCCAGCGGAGATGAAGCTGAGTACAGAGGGCTTATCCAGGACTTTGTGGACTGGTGCCATCGGAACTGCCTCCAGATCAACGCGAGGAAAACTAAGGAGCTGGTGGTGGACTGCCGCAGGCATGGGCAGCCCCTCACAGCACCAGTAAATATACAGGGAACAGACATCGAGATGGTGACATCCTACAAGTACCTGGGTATTCATCTGAACAATAAACTAGACTGGTCACACAATACTGACGCACTCTACAAGAAGGGACAGCGCAGGCTGTTCCTGCTGAGGAGACTCAGGTCTTTTGGTGTACAAGGGGCGCTGCTGAAGTCATTCTATGACACGGTGGTGGCATCAGCCATCACTTTTGGAGTGGTCTGCTGGGGCAGTGGCATTACTGCAGCCGATAGGAAGAGGCTGAACAAACTGATTAAGAAAGCTAGCTCTGTCCTGGGGCAACGCCTTGATCCGATGGAGGAGATAGGAGAGAGAAGGACGGTGGCTAAACTGTCATCTCTGCTGGAGTCCGAGTTCCACCCTATGCAGGACATACTGGATGCACTGAGGAGCTCATTTAGCAGCAGACTACATCATCCCAGGTGCACAACCGAGAGGTTTCGTAGGTCCTTCCTACCAACGGCTGTCAGACTGTACAACCTAAGCAGGGCTGCTCGCAGAGATAGCAAAAAGACGTAACAAACTAATAGTTTTTTGAATGCAAAAGATGCAATAGACTTACACAATGGTCCTCTCCGGCATACAACTAGGAACATACCGGTCGCTATGGAGGGTGAGAATATGTATGGGCACATAATCATACCATGTGGATAACTAAATAGACGGTTATGCTGTTTCATCCCACCTAGCAACAATGCTCTGCACTGTGTGTGTTTATATATTTACATATTTATTCCATCTAGCTACAATGCTCTGCACTGGGTGTGTTTATATTTATACAGTATATCTATATATTTATTCCATCTAGCTACAATGCTCAGCACTGGGTGTGTTTATATTTATATTTATATATCTATATATTTATTCCATCTAGCTACAATGCTCCGCACTGTGTTTTTATATATCTACATATTATTCCATCTAGCTACATTGCTCCGCACTGTGTGTGTTTATATACTTGCATATTTATTCCACCTAGCTGCAATGCTCCGTACTGTGGGTGTTTATATATTTACATATTTATTCCATCTAGCTACAATGCTCTGCACTGTGTGTTCATATATTCATATATTTATTCCATCCAGCTACAATGCTCTGCACTGTGTGTCTGTGTGTGTGTGTGTGTATATATATATTTTATAGTAATATGTACATATGTATATTAGCTGCTCTTGCTTGCTTGTTTTTTTTCTTGCCTTCTGATTGTTGCTCTGAGTGTTGCTATCCCTGTGCTGTTGCAATCCTGGAATTTCCCCGTTGTGGGACTAATAAAGGCTTATCTTATCTTATCTTATCTTATACACCCTTTCTTGTGTACACTAAAACATTGAAAGGTGAAGAAAAGTGGTTTTATGGTGCAGACTGCACAAAACAGCTTCTTCTACATTTCATGCATGAAAAGTACAGGCGTAATGTATTCATAGCGCATAATGCCAGAGGATTTGAGGGTTACCTGATCTTGAACAGCATGATAAAAGAGAATATAACCTTCTTTCGGCTGCTCCCTTTAGGGGTTGCCACAGTGGATCATCTGCCTCCATGTCACCCCATCCCTTGCATCTTCCTCTGTAACACCAACCCTCTCCATGTCCTTCTTCACTACATCCATGAATCTTCTCTGTGGTCTTCCTCTTTTCCTCCTGCCTGGCAGCTCCATCTTCAACACCTTTTGTCCAGTATATCCACTATTCCTCCTCTGCACAAGTCCAAACCATCTCAGCCTTGCCTCTCTTACTTTGTCTCCAGACCGCTCAACCTGAGCTGTCCCTCTGATATAGTCATTTCTAATCATGTCCCTCTTCGTCACTCCCAGGGAGAATCCTTTCTTTCCCTCTAAGACCAAGTTTGAGAGGTGCGGGAAGAATTTAAATGGTAAGACTAAAAATTTGGTCCAACAAAATAATTTATTAAATAAAATATCTTCAAATTACTGACTTATTTACTTACTACTCCTCCAGGGTGAGGGCTGTATGCATAGAGCTAATCAGGTTAACCAGTGCATGCCTCTCTCCTGAATCTGGCCTTGTCGTGGCAAGGGAGCTTGTGTGCTCCAATGATCCAAAGAGTGTTACCATCTGGAGCTTGCTCCTGGTAGGGTCACCCTTGGCGGGTTGGTCTTTCGGGGAGGTTCCAGACAAACAGTGACCCACAACATGTCGGCACGCCGTTAGAGGGCAGCCCCATCATCTGACTATCCTGCGGAGGACTAACAACCCACCCAGGAGAAACCTACTTTGTTATGAAACCAATCAGAAGAAACCAGACTGCCCATTTCGGAATCTTCAAATGCCCACTAAAAATAAGAAGCTAAATCTAAAACCTAAGAAATAAAATTAAGTTAAAATAATAAAAAAATAAGCTTATGTTAGAATAATTTTGAGCTTAAATTATTCAAAGTCAAAAATCAGGCAGAAAGTTGGATTTATGTACATTTATTACAAAAATATAAGGAGTCACCCCAATGGCCACCTTGGGGGAGAGGTTACAAAGCATGACATTCAGACACACCTAGAATCTCAAAAAGATCCATTCTTCTAAGTCTGATATACGTATATAGGTAGGAGAAAGGAGAAGGAGGATGAGGATAAGGGAAGGGACAGAATGGGACAGTCCTGATAATCAAAGCTTATTTGGGCACACGTCACAGACACTCTGGAGACAAGAATGTAAATCTAACAGAACGTTCATAAAACACTAATCTATGTATGCTGAGGAGTTCCTGTGCATTCCTGTGACCCTAAACAGGACATGTCAGAAAGATTATAAAAGTGGCTTAGATCATTCCTTACGCATGTAATGACCCTGTACTGATCTCCAGTCTGAACTCTCTGAAATTGCTCAAAGAAACATGCCAAGAATATATAAACTTATCCTATATGGAATGCACATATAAACATTAAATGTGGCATATGAAAGGTATGATACTTCTCAGATATAATAATACATTATTAATATCAATAATAATATAGAAAATATGGAATTTTTCTATCAGCTTAAAAAACTAAAATTGCCTAAAAAAACAAACAATAAAAGTCCATAAAAGCTTAGGAGGAGGATCCCCTTGTCAGGTACTTGTCAGGCCAGATACCTACTGCCAAGGCAGAACTCCTCACTATGCCTCTTGCCTTCATTCACCCGGAGCACCCCAATCACTCTGCAGAGAAATGTCTTCCCCAAATGTCGGTATCATAGTGATGACAGGCTGCTACTCCTCCTCCTCAGACATGCCCTCCTTTGTGACTGCTTGGCCACTACAGCTCGACACTACAGCCACTTTTACATTTTTCTCTGTGGCTAACAGCTTGCTTCCATCAAGCAGGACTCCAGCATGTTCAACTCTTCCACCTCCATTTCCACCTCCTGTCTTTTTGTCAGTGCCACTGTTTCCAAACCATGCATCATAACAGGTCTTACTACCATCTTGTATATCTTTCCTTTCACTCTAGTTGTTATCCCTCTGTCACAAATCATCTCTGGCACATATCTCCACCTACTAAATGCTGTCTGCACTCTCTTCTTCACAACTCTTGTGCACCCTCCTTTGCTTTGGACGGTTGACCCCAGGTCATCTACCTTAACTACCTCTACTTCTTCCATCTTCACCGTTACACCTGCCTCCGTCTTATTCACACTCATGTATTCTGTCTTGCTTCTACTGACTTTCATTCCTTGTCTCTCCAGAGCATACCTCCACTTCTCCAGGTTCTCTTCCACCTACTCCCTATTCTCACTACAGATCACAATGTCATCTGCAAACATCATGGTAGACGGAGACTCCTGTCTGACTGTGTCTGTCAGCCTGTCCATCCCCATGGCAAACAAGGAGGGGTTCAAAGCCGATCTCTGATGTAACCCCACCCCCACCTTGAATCCATATGTCACTCCTACAGCACACCTCACCACCGTTTTGCTGTCCTCATACATGTCCTGCACCACCCTCACATACTTCTCTGCAACTCCTGACTTCTTCATACAATACCACACTTCCTCTCTTGGCACCTCATCATATGCTTTTTTCTAAATCCACAAAGACACAGTGCCCCTCCTTCTGACTTTCTCTATAGTTCTCCATCAACACTTTTACTAAAGCAAACATTCCAGCTGTAGTACTCTTGGCATGAAACTGTACTGCTGCTCATTGATTTTCACCTCTCCTCTTAACCTGGCTTCAACAACTCTTTCCCATATCTTCAGTGTGACTGATCAACTTTATCCCTCTGTAGTTACTACAGCTCTGAGCATAACCCTTGATCTTGAAAACTGGCACCAAAACACTTCTTCTCCACTCCTCGGGTGTCCTCTCTCTCCAAGATTGTGTTAACCAATCTGGTTAAAATGACGACTGCCATCTCTCCTAAACATCTCCATACCTCCACAGGTATGCAATCTGGACCAATCAGGTTTCCATTCTTCATCCTCTTTATACTTTCCTTCACTTTTGCCTTGCTGATCCTCTGCACTTCCTGATCTTTCATCCATCCTGCGCTCTCTCTCATTTGTCTCATTCATCAGCTCCTCAAAGCACTCTTTCCATCTTCAACACATTTTCTTCACTTGTTAGAACTTTGACACCTCTGTCCTTAATCAGCCTAACTTGCTGCACATCCTTTTGAGCTTGTTCTGTCTCTCTAGCCAATTGGTAGTAGTCCATCTCTCCTTCCTTAGTGTCCAGCCTCTGATACAACTCACTATGCTTTTTCCTTTGCCACCTCTCTCTTTGCCATGCACCTAGATTCCAAATACTCCTGTCTACTTTCTTCATCAACCTGACTATCCCAATTTTTCCTTGCCAACTTCTGCTTTTGAATACTTTCTTGGGCTTCCTCATTCCACCACCAAGTCTACTTGGCTTTCCTCTGTCCAGAGGATACACCACATATCTTTTGAGCCATTTCTCTGAACACTTTTGCTGTACATTACCAGTCCTCTTGTAATTCTTCCCTAGCACCCAGAGCCCATATCAACTCCTTCCTGAACTCTGTGCAACCTTCTCCCTTTCACATTTAATCCTTGGCTCTGCCTTCACTCCCTTCCTCTTCTTGCTTTCCGATGTCATCCTACAGACTACAACATGATGCTGTCTAGCTATATTCTCCCCGCCACCATCTTGTGGTCTCCTCTTTCAGATTTCTCCTTTATAAGATGTAAGTCCACCTATGTGCACCCTCCACCACTCTTGTAAGTCACCCTATGATCTTCTTGCTTCATGACATGTGTTCACTACAACCATTCCCATCCTTTAAGAAAAATCTACAACCATTTTCTCCTTCCATATTTCTCTCCTTAAGACCTACCCAACGTCTCCTCGTCACTTCTGTTCCCTTAACCTACATGCCCATTAAAATCTGCTCCAATCACCACTCGCTTCCCCTTGGGAACACCCTCTACTACTTCATCCAACTTAACTCCAGAATTCCTCTTTCACTTCTACCTGACATCCAACTTGGGGGGCATACACACTAAGAACATCTAACAAAACGCCTTCAATTCCTATCTTCTAACTTGTGATCCTGTCTGACTTCCTCTTTACCAGTGTTGGGCAAGTTACTAAAAATTAGTAACCAATTACAGTTACCAGTTACTTCTTTTCAAAAGTAATTGAGTTACTTTACCAATTACTGCATGATTAAAGTAATTAGTTACTTGTAAAAGTAACTTTCACGTTACTTTTTAATGCATATTTAAATCTTCTTGCACAGATAGCAAGATAATTTAATTAATTGTTTACATTACGGACTTATTAATGGCAGGCTGAAAACGGATTCTTTCAGACAGAGATTCACAGACAGTTTTTTATGTTGGTGTTGCTGACCATGTGTCAGTGTGTGGGACTTAAAGTTATCCATGTTTATCTTACCTTTATGATTATGGGTTTAATCCGATGTGTAGTGATAGAAAGAAAATGTTCATTATCCACAGTCCAAATGTCTGCTGTGACAGAGACATGATCCAGTCCCTCAAATGCCTTTTGGAGACCAAAATCTATTTTTGACTAATCTTTATCTGGGTAGCAAGTAAATGCATTTTAACTTCAGCGGATCACAGTCCAGCTGTCTGATGGAAAGTGACTGTTGATATCACGTCTTCATTCTGTAACGATGTATTTGGCAGTCAGTCGGTTTAATTCTTGCTGGGTCACAAACTGTCCAGATGCATACCTGTGATTGAAATCCAGCCGTGAGTGTTGAGATAAGAGTATTTCCACTTTACATCCTGCCATGGCTGTTCAGATAGTAGAGCCACTTCACGGTGTTAGTTGTTAGCATAGCTAGCTGTTACTTAGCACTAGCTTTGTCGAAGCTTGTTGCTGTTTAATCAGGCTTTTTTCAAAGATTCAAGATTCAAAGATTTTTATTTGTCAGTACTTCTATCATCATCATCATCATCATCGGCGGTCACTCGTAGTCGAGTATGACTGTCCTCCCTCTTGGTCCTTGTGGGTCTTCAGGTGGGCATAGAGGCCAATTCTGGACCCGATTATTCTGCTGCAATGTGGGCAGGGGAATGTAATGGTGGTGGGTTTGGGTTGGTCCTCATTGTTGGTTGCTCTCTCCTTCCTGAGTCTGCGTTTGTCTTGTGCAGCATGATGGAGGTCAGCGTTGTACTGTGCGGCACCCTCACGGACGATGTTTCTCCAGGTCGCCCTGTCGGTTGTCATATTTCCCCAAGCTTTTAGGTCTATGTGGCACTTCTTTAGGTTTGTTTTTATGTTGTCCTTAAATCTCTTCTTCTGGCCTCCTGGAGCCCGCTTCCCTTCAGCTAGCTGGGAGTACAGGACTTGTTTTGGGAGGTGAGAGTCAGGCATTCGAATAACATGACCAGTCCATCTGAGCTGGTTTTGGGCAATGGTGGCAGTGATGGTGGGAAGGTTAGCCTCCTTCAAGACGCTGGTGTTGGTGCGTCTATCCTCCCAACTAATTCTGAGGATTTTTCGGCGGCATCTCTGATGGTGTGCCTCAAGTGCCTTTAAGTGCCTGCTGTATATAGTCCAGGCTTCTGATCCATACAGGAGAGTGGGGAGCACCACCACTTTATAAACCAGGATTTTGGTATTCACTTGGAGATCGCAGTTCTCAAAGTCTCTCCTCCTTAGCCTTGAGAAAGCCTCACTGGCACTGCTGAGGCGGTGGTGTATTTCATCATCGATGACGGCTTTTGATGAGAGGAGGCTGCCAAGATATAAGAAGTGGTCCACATTTTCCAGTCGGATGTTATCAATGGAGATGTTTGGGGGTATGGCAAGTGTACTGCAGTTTGGTGATGGCTGGTGGAGTATTTGTGTCTTTTTTATATTGACAGCCAAACCGAGCTGTTTGTATGCTTTGGCAAAGGCAGACAAGATGCACTGAAGGTCCTCTTCTGAGAGGGCTACGAGAGCGTTGTCGTCAGCATACTGCAGCTCCATGATGGCTATGGTGGTGGTTTGACCTTTAGCTCTAAATCGGTTGATGTTGAGAAGTTGACCGTCGATTCTGTACGTGATTTTGACTCCTGGGGGCAGATGTTGGTTCGTGAGATGGAGAATAGCAGCAATATAGATGGAGAATAGTGTTGGAGCGATGACACATCCCTGTTTGACTCCTGTGTCAACCCTGAAGGGTTCTGTTTCGTCTCCACTGCCACTGAGTACCGTGGCAGACATATTGTCATGCAGCAGTCTCAGTACCCGGATGTATTTTTCTGGGCAGCCAATCTTTGCCAGAACCAGCCAAAGGATCTGATGGTTTACTGAGTTGAAGCCATATATAATGGTAGATTTTGTTCCCGGCATTTTTCTTGCAATTGGTGAGCAATGAAAATCATGTCTGTGGTGCCTCTGTTTGGGCGAAAACCACTCTGGGACTCGGGAAGAATGCTCTCTGACAGGGGGGTGAGTCTATTGGCCAAGACCCGGGCAAAGGCTTTCCCTATGGTGGACAGGAGAGAAATGCCATGGTAATTCCCACAAACTGCCCCGTCCCCCTTTTTAAAGATGGAGACAAGGCATCCCTGAGCTGTGCAGGGATTTCCTCTACTTCCCATATTTTCAGGAGCAGGGCATGGATGTGCTTCAGAAGATCAGGACCGCCTTTCTTCAGGACTTCTGCTGGGATGCCGTCAGGTCCAGCAGCCTTGTTGTTTCTCATCTTCCTGATGGCATCCTGTACCTCATCCAAGCTAGGTGGTTTTCCCATGCTTTCCTCTATGGGCTGTTGAGGGAGTTGATCAAGAGCCTCCATCTCAGGAGTGGTGTCCCTGTTTAAGAGGTCCTTATAATGCTCTTTCCACCTGTCTGCAATTGCCTCCTTGTCCTTCAGAAGTGAGAGCCCATCTTTGGAGCGAAGTGGGGTTAGGCAGCGGTGGCTGGGGTCATATACCGCTCTTGTGGCATCAAAGAATCCTCTCGTGTCTCCAGAGTCGACAAGCTGCTGGATCTCCAGGGCCTTCTTTGTCCACCACTGGTTCTTCAATTTCCTAACAAGTGTTTGTACGGCTGCCTTCGCTTTGGCATGGGCTTCTCTTTTAACCTTGCAGTGAATGTTGTTTTGCCAGGTGATAAAAGTTTGCCGCTTGATGTCGATGAGCTGTTGGATCTCACTGTCATTCTCGTCAAACCAGTCTTGATGTCTCCGCTTTTTATGACCGAAGATGCTTTTGCAGGAGTCCACGATGGCAGTGGAAAGTGTGCTCCAGTGTTTTTCAGTATCCTCTGGGTACTGTTTGGGCAAAGCTGTCCTAAGAGTATCCTGCAGCTGTTGTTGGTAGATAATGTCGTCCAGCAGCACGATGTTAAGCTCTGGCCGGCTCTGTCCTTTCTGCAACCTTCTTTTCCGCATTAAGCTGATAGACATGATGGAGCGAATGAGGCGGTGGTCAGTCCAGCAGTCATCTGCACTGGCCATTGCTCTGGTGTTAAGGACATCGGGGCAGTCTTTGGAGCAGACTATGATGTAGTCAATGAGATGCCATAATTTGGAGTAGGGATGCATCCATGATGTTTTGAACTTGGTTTTCTGATGAAAAAGTGTGTTGGTGATGACCAGGTTGTGCTCTAGCACTTGGTTAGCAGTAGTATGCCATTGGAGTTTGTGTTTCCAACCCCTTCTCTCCCCAGTGTGCCGCTCCATAGATGATGGTTTCATCCCACTCTGGCATTAAAGTCTCCAAGCAGGATTAACTTATCCTCCTTTGGGACTTCAGATAGTATTTTGTCCAGGTCAGCATAGAAGGCCTCCTTTACTTCATCCTGTGCATCAAGCGTTGGAGCGTAGGCACTAATAACGGTGGCCATTTGACTGCAGGCAAGCATCAGACGAATGGTCATTAGGCGCTCGTTGATGCCCACAGAGAGTTCATGGAGGTGGTTGATGAGGCAGTTCTTAATAGCAAATCCCACACCATGGATTTGTGGCTCATTTGCAGGCTTTCCCTTCCAAAAGAAAATATACCCGCCTTTTTCCTCCTTCAGCTGCCCTTCATCAGCCAGTCGGGTCTCGGGGAGTGCTGCGATGTCGATCCGGAACTTCCTTAGCTCTCTGGAGATGATGGCAGTTCGCCTTTCAGGACAATCACTGGCTTGGTTGCGGTGATCAGCGGCGGTGATCAGTGGAGTTCGGCTGCGCCGGCGGTGTGCGGCATAACCGCCCAGGCAGACGGCAGCAGGCGGCGGCGATCGACGGCGGTGATCAGCGGAGCTGTGCAGCGTTACTTGGCGGAGGAGCTGTGCAGGAGCTCGGTTGCGGCGGCGGCGAGCCGAGGGTCCAGCAGCGGCCGGGCTAGTTGAGGCCTAGCCAGATTCTCTGTTTATTTCTATCCACAGGTCAGTAAAATGCCACCAAAAAAAGAGGAAATGGAAGAAATCAAAAAATCTCTGAACTTTATGTCAGAAGAATTGGCCAAATTGACTAGCCAGCAGGCCAAAATAATAGGCCTAATAGAAGATGTACAAGCCCTACAATCAATAATTCAAGAAAAAGACAAAAAAATTATGGACCTGGAGCAACGCGGGCGTCTTTTGGAGCAACGCGTCGAGGATCTTGAACAAGGTTCTCGTATTGATGACCTAGTTATAAGTGGACTAGATATCAGATATCAGTCATACGCCCATGCCACAACAGGACTGAATGGTGAAGATGCTCTCATGAGTGAATCAGTCTCCTTAGAAAATCAAGTGCTTCAGTTCCTTAATAATAGAGACATTAAGGTAGAAGCCAATGCAATTTCAGCCTGTTATGCTTTACCGAAGAAAGATCCCAAAACAAAGAAATCAATTGTGATGCGCTTTGTGAACAGAAGGGTAAAGAATAACATACTGAGGCAGGCCAAAAAGCTACAGGGAACACAAGTTTACCTAAATGAACACCTGACAAAAAACCCCCCCCCGCTGAATTAGCACGGCAGGCACGGATGCTGAAAAAACAAAATAGGATACAGGCAACCTGGACAAGAAATTGTAGAATTTGGATTAAACTAAATGGAACACCAGAGCAAGCAAGGAGTATAATGATCAGAGATGCTACTGACTTAAATAAATACAGATGAACACCAATTAAAAAAATTATGAGCCAATGATAATCCATATTCATACACACGATAAGAATAGTTCTTTTGATACACCATGCCAAAGTACTTTAAAAAAAATAAGCAAAGAAAACAAAAACTTATGACCGACTCGAGTAGACATCAATTATCCCCAGCTGGAGGAAGTCATCTGACACAGAGTGAGGAAACTCAAACTCTGAAAATATGCCACTATGCTGAACATAAACCACAAGAGATGGAGAATGATATTGATCCTGATAACCACTTTTTCAATAATATTCATAACCACTGTGAATATTACACTGAAAAGCAATTCAAAAGTCAAGTGCAATTAGATGGTAAACTGTCAATAATACACTTCAATAGCAGAAGTCTTAACAAAAACTTTCCACAGATTCAGGACTATTTAAAACAGCTAGACAGAAAATTCACAGCTATTGCAGTCTCTGAAACCTGGCTTAATGAAGAACAGGCTCCCCTGATGGCAATAGAGGGATATCAGATGTTTTATATTAACAGAACTCAAAAAAAGGGTGGTGGTGTTGCACTGTATATTGATGACCTGTATAGGTGTAAGCTTGTAAATGAAATGTCCTTTGCACTACCAGGGATCTTGGAATATGTTACTGTTGAGATTGACCTAGACAAAACAAAAAATCTAATCATAAGCTGCAGATATATAACGCCGGGAACTTGCATTGAGACATTCAGAGATAAATTAGTCGAGCTGTACAATAATATTACTAGTAAGAAAATGGTAGCAATTTGTGGAGATTTCAATATTGATTTACTGAATCCACATCAACAAAATGTAGTTACAGAGTTCATGAACTCTATGTACAGCATGAGTCTATATCCCACAATAACACATCCCAGTAGAATCACAGTTCACTCTGCTACACTTACTGACAACCTGTTTGTCAATGTTATCGATAAGAAAATAGAAAGTGGATTATTGATAAATGATATAAGTGACCACTTGCCAACCTTTGCACTTATCCATGGCCACACGGGGCCCAGCGCAGAAAAAACTTCAAAATCGTTCAGATACAAATCACCAAATGCAATCAATTCTTTTAAAGAGGACTTGCTGAAGCAAGACTGGACAGAAGTCTATGTATCGGATGTAAATGAAGCCTATGACACATTTATAAACATTGTAACCACTCTTTATGAAAAAAACTGCCCATTAGTAAAAAAAAAAGCTTAAACACAAATTTGCTGATAAGCCATGGTTAACCAAAGGACTACAAAAGGCGTGTAAAAAGAAAAAAATATTATATAAAGCTTTCCTAAAGAAAAGGACAAAAGAAGCAGAGCAGCGGTATAAAACATACAAAAATAAGTTAACATATATAATAAGATGTAGTAAAAGAGACTATTACAGTAAAGAACTGGAGAAAAACAAAGACAATATTAAAAATACATGGACAATACTCAACAGTATCCTTGGAAATAAAAGCAGAAATACAAGCAACCCAACTAATATTCTAAAAAATAATAAAACGACTCAGAGTGTGAATATAGCTTCACCTGCAGATGAATTTAATAATTTTTTTGTTAACATTGGACCTAATCTGGCCCGAGAAATACCCACTATGGTGCCTACAGGTGATACAATATGCAATAACACTGCTGTAAAAGACTCCATCTTCATAAAGAACACAGACGAAAGAGAGGTCATTGAAATTGTTAAATCGTTCAAAAGTAAAACATCTACGGACTGTGATGGTATTGACATGCTATTAGTCAAAACTGTTATCGAATGACGTATATCTGTAACCTGTCTCTCCAATCAGGTATATTTCCCAATGCAATGAAAATAGCTAAAGTAATTCCGATATACAAGACGGGCGACAGAGGGGAATTCTCAAACTATAGACCAATTTCACTACTACCGCAATTTTCCAAGATACTTGAAAAAATATTCTATGAGAGAATTGACAACTTCATACTGAAGAATGATTTATTGTGTGAGCAGCAATATGGGTTCAGACGCAAGAGGACAACTGCATATGCCCTAATGGAATTTACAGAAAAAATATCAACAGCCATTGAAAATAAAGAGTATTCAGTTGGAGTATTCCTAGATCTTAAAAAAGCATTTGATACAGTAGATCACAATTTATTATTAAAGAAACTACAAAATTGTGGTATTAGAGGGGTAGCACTGTCCTGGTTAAGTAGTTACTTAAAGAATAGATATCAGTATGTATGTGTTAGCAACAAAAACTCAGAGTTACTGAAGGTCACCTGTGGAGTCCCACAGGGTTCAGTTTTGGGACCATTATTATTCAATATGTATATAAACGATATATGTAAAGTTTCAGAAAAAATGGACTTAATATTGTTTGCCGATGACACTAATCTGCTATGCAGTGGAAACAATTTGGAACAACTTCTGGATACACTTGGAAAGGAATTAGGAAAGCTTAAACTGTGGTTTGATTCAAACAAATTAACGCTCAATTTAAGTAAGACAAAATTTATAGTCTTTAACAACCATCACAACAACCCAGTACCCAAACTCAGTGTAAATGGTGTAGAGATTGAAAGGGTATCTGAAACTAAATTTCTTGGAGTAATGATTGATAACAAACTGTGTTGGAAGTCACATATTTATTATATTAAAGGTAAAGTATCCAAATCAATTGCAATATTACACAGAGTGAAATATTTGCTGAATCAACCCACACTATACACCTTGTATCATTCATTAATACTCCTATACATGACATATTGTAATGAAGTATGGGGAAATACATATAAAACAAACATATATCCACTCTTTATGCTTCAAAAGAGAGCTATTAGAATAATAAACAAAGCAGCTTACAGGGAACCAACAAACTCACTTTTTCTTAAACAAAAAACTCTCAAGTTGAAAGATCTGGTTGACTTTAAAACCGCAATAATAATGTTCAAAGTGAAGAATTTATCACTGCCCGCAAATATCCAAAAGTTGTTCCAAACAAGGGAGAAACGATATCACCTCAGAGGAACATGTATATTTCAAAAGCCTACAGTGAGAACAACCACCAAGCAACACTGTATTTCAGTGCAAGGAGTCAGATTATGGAACGATTTTGGACCTGAATTAAAATCATGTACAACGCTTGGACAATTTAAACAAAAACTAAAGGAAGAAATACTCCAAACATATTTACAAGACGACATGTAAACTCACATAAGGATTGACATATCCAGCCTGTGTTGTGTTGTAGCTTAGTTTTTTGGGGGGGTTTTTTTGTTTTTTTTCTCTGTCACATTTTGTCTTAGATTTGTTTTTGAATAGTAACCGCTTAACTTAGCCTAGCTTAGTTTTCTTTTTTCTCTCAGTCACATTTTGTCTTAACTTTGTTTTGAATTGTAATCGCTCTTGTCTTGTTTTCTCTTTTTTCTCTTTTGAATTCTTGGATGGAATATGGGTGGGCAATATAAGCTGCGGCTTCAGCCATCACCCATTTCGGATAACTTACGTGGAATTGTATAATAAGAGGAGTCTTTGTCTAATTTGACCTTGTTGTTATATTATTCAGTTTCTTTTAACCTGTACTGTACTATCCGAAATAAATTCATTCATTCATTCATTCATAAGGGTTCGCACATTCCAGGCTCCTATATGTAGTTTTGTATGTTTCTGACCGCGTGGTGGTGATCCCTCTGGATGCAGTATTCCAGACAGAATTTTGTGAGGCAGGCTATGTTTGGGGTACCTTTTCTAACCCCCTCCCCTACTGGGGTGAGCAGAGTGGATCCTGAATAGGGCTGCTCAGTCATGAGTGCAGCTGCCGAGAAGCTCTTTCTGCCTCAGTCCAAGAGCTTAACGACTGTATCAAGCACCCATTGCCTGTGTGCCAGGTCGTGGCTAAGAACTCCCAGACTTCACTGTCCTGTCCCCGTTATCACTTCCTGATCGCCACAGGACTTTATCTTATCCAAGATGTAAAGTGGACAGGCTCCCTTCGGGAGGACGCCTGCGCGTGACGTCTTTTATCGTGGGGAGACTGATGCGCCTGCAGCCACCACATGGTCCTTGGCAGAGAGGGGCCTGAATCCAGTGGCATGGAATCCAGAATGACTGGAGACCACTCTCTGTTGCAGCCTTCATCCGCCTTCAGTGCCATTGTGACTCATGGTGTCATCCTCCGCCACTCCCGCAGTTGAGGTCTTTCTTTCTTTGGATCGCTCTTGGTCTGGGACATCCCCCTCGACCTTACCACCATGGGTGACACTACCAGGAGCCAAAAGGCTCCCGACGGCATCGTTCTCGGGATCATTGGAACACACAAGGTTCTCCACTGTGACAAGGTGGCGATCCATGGAGAACATGGAGTACTTCTATATGTACAGGACATACAGGAGAACTGAAATGCTGCTTCTCTCTCTCTCTTCGTGGTGTGTGCAATTTATAAGAAAAGAAGGAGTAAGGATAAAAACCAACAACAGGAGGTGGATGAACAGATGTTGAATGTACAGAAAAAGAACAGCAGCTACTTTGTGGAATGGATTCCTAACAACGTTAAGACCATCGTCTGTGTCATTCCTCCCAGAAGCCTCAAGATGGCTGCCACCTTCATCGGTAACAACACGGCTATCCAGGAGCTCTTCAATTACTGTACAGTAATGCTATCCATAGTGCAAATGAAGATAAACGATAAAACCAAGCAATCCTATATACAGAAAAAGTGAGGCCGTCCATCCATCCGTCCATCTTCTACTGCTTTTCTGGAGGTCTGGGTCACGGAGACAGCAGTTCAAGAAGAGAAGCCCAGATTTTCTTCTCCCCAGCTGCCTTCTCCAGCTCTTCAGAGAGGATACCGAGGCATTTCCAGACCAACTGGGAGACATAGTCTCTCCAGCGAGTCCTGGGTCTGCCCCGGGGTTTCCTCTCGGTGGGATGTGCCTGAAACACCTCAAGTGGAAGGCATCCAGGAGGCATCCTGATCAGATGCCCAAACCACCTCAACTGGCTCCTTTCAATATGGAGGATCAGCATTTCTACTCTGAGCCTCTCCCAGATGATTAAGTTCCTCACCCTATCTCTAAGGGTGAGTCCAGCAATCCTACGAAGAAAGCTCATTTTAGCCGCTTGTGTCCGCAATCTCATTCTTTCAGTCATTACCCAAAGCTCGTGACAGCAGACAGTGACAGATTGGACTGCACATGATCAATATTTCAATAACAGACAGACAGCAGCAGGTATGGCATTTGTTCAAATGGTTGCAGTAAGGTGCAGAGACATACAGCAGCAGATGTATTACTGCTGATGTGCAAAGTCTTTCTGTGCAAACAGCTAAGATAGTTATTGTGTGGGTGAGTGTGTTACAGTCCTGGGGTGGGGTGGGGGGCAGAGTTCAGGGTCCTGATGGCCTGGTGAACAAAGCTGTTTAGCAGTCTTGTGGAGTGGACCCACAGGCTCTAGTACCTTTTCGCCAAGGGCAAAGGTGTGCTGAAGAGGGAGTGTGAGGGGTGAGAGGTGTTGCCTGCAATGTTGATGGCTCTGTGGGTGAGGCGGGTGTGGTGGATGTACAGGGGGTGGGGGCAGAGGGGCATCAATGATCATGCTGGCTTCTTTCACTGTGTGTTGTGATGTCTTCTGGCAGGAGGCGGTGCAGCTACCATACCACACTGTGATGCAGCTGGCGAGGATGCTCTCAATGGTGCCCTGGTAGAATGAGCACATGATGGGGGTGGGACTCGTGCTCTCCTCAGTTTTCGGAGGAAATGGAGGGGAGTTTGAGCCTTCTTGGCCAGTAATGTGGTGTTGTTGGCTCAGGAGAGGTCCTCAGAGATGTGCACCCCCAGGAACTTGGTTGTGCTCACCCTCTCCACAGCTGCTCCATTGATGATCAGAGGGGGATGCTGTGTGTATCCTCTCCTAAAGTTGACCACAATCTCCTTGGTTTGTCTCATGTTCAGGAAGAGATTATTGTCTTTGATTATTGTCTCTTTTGAAGATTGTCGTAGGACTCGATTGGCACTTAGCTTGCAACCCATCAATATGCTTTTGTCCATAACCGTGACAAAGGAAAAATAATCTGTCTTTTTCCACAAAAACAAAGAAGCGTCATCTCTTCCTCCGCTCAAAGTGATGAAGATTCAGACTCTTTGCAACAGGTCACATTGACTGATGGCTTCATCTCAGCTATGGTAGGGACAGTTTGAAAATTCATTGATTTGCACTAAAAATATCTATCCATTTTAATAAAACTAGGAATGCATTTGATCAAATTTCAGTAACTGTAACGCATTATTGAACAGTAATTTCATTATACAACACGTTACAGCAAAAGTAGTGGCATTACAGTAATGCATTATGCCAAACACTGCTCTTTACCTCCTTAACACTCTTCATATACTCTTCAAGATTACCTCTACTCCATTTCTTTTCCTCTCTACACAATCGGGACATGTTAACAGACCCAGATGCAGACACAACAAGGAGACAGGAAGCAGTTTCAGTGAGTTTATTTACAATATTAACAAAGGTGGTAAGATTATTGTGTGGCAAAAATCTGGCAACCTTACAGGGAAAGAGAATATAGGTAAGGCAGGTATTCAGATTTAAACTATAAGACAATAATAGTGAGTGTAGTTTCTCTTTTACAGGTGCTGGTGTTTCAGGAAAGGGTGAGCAAATTACAGGCGGTTGCTGACTTTTGCCACGAGTCCTCTGCTGCAGATGTCCTGGTGGGTATCTTCCACAGTTAAGCTCAGGCAACTGAAGGTGGAGATAGTGGAGCCCACAGCTCAAGGTTAAATAGTTTATGTTGCAGGTTGTGAGTTGATGACTTACAGCCGGAGGGTGAGTATTGATGAGACTTTTTATTTCTGCCGAGAGTCCAGTCCACCTGTGTACAGGTAGGTTGGTCCTGGAAGAGATTAAGGTTGAGTATTGGAGCTGTGGTGAATTTGCAGATGAATGCTTACAGTTTCCCACATTGGAGGAGGAGGTGGGCAACACAAAGATAATCTAGCTGCACACAGTCTGGACAGCATTCCTGGCTGTTGAACAATTATAGGCCTATATCTAATTTACCATTTTTAAGTAAAATTTTAGAGAAGATTGTTTCTAGTCAGTTACATGACTTTTTAATTTCTCACAATGTAATGGAGAAATATCAATGTGGTTTTGGGCTTACCACAGTACAGCGACTGCATTAGTCAAGAGTTTAAATGATCTCAGATCCAGTATGGATCAGAATAAGCCTTCAGTTTTACTTGACTTAACTGCAGCCTTTGATACTGTGGACCACTCAGTTCTTTCAGATAGACTTCATTTTATTGGCCTTTCTGGTTCAGTTTTAAAATGGTTTCAATCATATTTCGCTAAAAGAGTTTTTTTTTTTTTTTTGTAAATGTTGAGGGTCAGTCATCTAAAAGTTATACAATAAATTACGGTCTTCCACAAGGTTCAATTTTAGGTCAATCACTTTTTAGTCTTTGTACAGTATGTTGTCACTAGGTGAGGTCATCAAGAGGCATGGCATAAATTTTCAGTTATGCCGATGACACCCAGCTGTATATGGCTGTGTCTCCTGATGACCCTGGACCTATTGATTCTCTTTTAAACTGTATTTATGATATTAAACATTGAATGGCAGACAACCTTTTACAGCTCAACCAGGACAAAACAGAACTTTTAGTTATTGGGATGGAAGCTCAGAGAGAGAAACTGTCAGCACATTTACAGATACTGTCACGATAGGGGCATTGCCAGGGACTGTGCCCACGCTTTATGTTCATATTGTTGTATTTTCTGTGATTACTTGTAATTGTTGTTATGACTCGCTGCTCATCAGCAGCGCCAGCCGCACGCACACCTGCTCCTCGTCAGCGGCGAGGTATTTAACCCACTCTGCCCTGGGCTTCGGCCTGAAGCCGTCTCTCTACTTTGGCCCCTTTGCTACTACGGATCTCAAACCTACTAGCAAAGATATCCTGGGTAAGCTCCCCTTACCTCTCTCCTCTAGCATTCCCCTGTGCACAGGTGGACATCCCCAGCGGCGGACTTCATCACCTCGCCGTTGGCTCTACGCTGCTGCCACAGGTACCGCAGGTCGCTGTCTCCCGGGCTCCACCCTTGTCGACGCCAGCCACCTGTCACAACCAAGTAAGCCAGCTATCATCATCATTTCCCTGTATTGGTGTGGTGCCCGTTACCCTTCTCCCTCTGCTCTCTCCACAGGGTTGTCCGGCTGTACGGCCTCCTGCCCCCGTGCCTGACGCAGACGCCACCACCAATACATTCTTATTCCACAGACACGCAGCCATACACTTCCCTGTTGCTAATAAAGCTATTGAATCTATTCTGAGCCTGCGTATGTGTCTCCTGGGCCGTGCGTTATGTCAATTATTATTTGCATTTATTGCCCTCTGTGTTCCCCTGATTCCTCCATTATTTGTCTACCGTGTCATTCCCTCTTTGATCCTAGGTCTGTGTGTATATCTGTTTACCGATTGTTCCAACTCCCCATGCTTTCTGTATCCCTAGCCACTGCCCTTTCTGTATTACTCTCTGTATTGGGCCCTGCATGTGTATTGTCATATATCTTGTGCATTCCCTGTCTGTGTGTGTGTGCAGGCCCGCCCATCTTGTTTTCTTCACCTGCTGCCCTTGACTGTCTGCCCTGCTGTCTGACGTTGTTAAGTTGATTATCTGTTCCCCTATTTATGCAAGTCTGTACTTGTGCTTTGTCTGGCATCCTTGTCGTTGTACTCCCATGGGTTCCTCGTTGTTTAATCTAGTGATGGGATGTCAGGCTCTGGAGCTTCGAGGGTGCTCCGAGCTCAGTGTTGCCAGATGGGAAATGTTGAAGTATCATACCAGCGGCTTAAAATTATCGTACACACCCAGTTTTCATTCTGACATTGCTCAGGACCATTTGCTTCAGTAACACATCACAGATTGTGCATATTACAGCCTATAACGCAGTTTTACCTTTAAATAATTTAACAGATTGATTGAAAAAAAGCACCTCTACCTGTGTGGAGTACAGGATGAGCCTATACTGAACGGTCCAAAATATCAGTTGTACTTAACTATCTTCTACAGTATATGCCTTCTGTTGAATCACCATATATCAAGGTCTTGCCTCATAAATATTTTGAGAAGTACTCTGTTTATGCGTTAATAAACAATCAATCCACCTAAACTACTACTAAAATGCCTCTGATAATTGAAGCAGAAACCTGTTTCAGTTTTATTGAGAACTACAATTCAGTGACATTTTTGCAGACATTTGCATGTTGCAGCAGCGACAGAAAACTTTAGTACTAATGCCAACAACAGGTTTGAGCGACCCATTAAAACTGGGGTCTGCCCCCCCCATTCGTTTCTCAACCTGCTCATGATGTTGCTTACTTGTGGAATCTGCCGTGCCTGCATTAGTACTGTAACGTACATAAATGATTCAATCGAGTGTACTAGTTTTTATGGATGAATGTACTGTACTGAATCACTCACCGGAACTGTACTGGATGCCAGCGATCACCAGCTGAAACACCTGCCTTAGCAGCAAACGAGCCCCGTCCGCTCGGTTCAGCCGACTCTCAGTTCGGTGAGTGGTAAACAAATGGAGCTTCAGTACAGCACTGAGTGATTTGGTGTACACCTATTTATAACAGATCTTTTTAGCTTGGCTCGGCACGCTTCATTGAACTGTGGATACCATCACTAACCTCCATCCGAGGCTGCCTCTCTGCTACTGCAACATGAGTCTTCCGTCTTCTTTTCCACACAGCCCGCGCACGTGAGACGATGCATAAAAACAAACGTAATCTGTATGCACAGAATCCATATTCTGATTGTGTTTGCTAATGTATTAACTTAGCCATGGAATGAAGGGGTCAAATTATCGTACATTAGGGGAATTTTGAAATTATTGATCGTACATCGTACAGAGGGCAAAATTATCTTACAAATAATTATCGTACATCTGGCAACACTGTCCGAGCTTGTCCAGAAAATATTTGGCAAAGCACGTATCGAGGTGTGTATTGCTGATATCGTACCAGGTGATTATGTCAGGAAGCCATTCATGATTTTGCACGCAACATGAAATAAAGTGAGCAGCGATACACAATGGAAATCAATGATGTTTGACTGTATAATGGATTTGTCATAGCCAATTTTCAGATGGAGCCAGCATCAAAAACATGGACTTCTCCCGTTCGGGAACAGTTTGATCTCATTTCTCCCATTGATACATTTTTCACAAATAGTGGAAATTTACAGTAACTGAAGTGATGGCCTAGTGGTAAAGCATCTACCCCGCAACTGGGAGGCTGAGGTTCAAGTCCCAGCTAGGCCATTCTTGTAATTTTATTTTTATTTGCAAGGTGAAGTTGTTAAGTCTGAATAACATGAGACCGGAGCCGTGTTGAACTGAACACCAAACTAACTTTATTAAGGAACACAGCACAATATATCCACTGGCCGTAGCCCGCCTGTTGTCATCACCGCCAACCCCCCGACACAGGCTACAGCAAGCCTCAAATGCCAAATCTCCACACAACACCCCCCCGCCCCACGAAACATGGAAACCTCCCATAAATAACTCACATATACATAGGATAGACCCCTTAGAACCCATGCAACATAGACAGTTTTTTGTTTGAACACACAGAACAGCAAAACTGATTAACTAAACGGGCACCTGGGTAGACTACCAGGATACCCTCCCATGTTGGGGCAGATTATTCTGACACCCATTCCCAACAAGCATTGGCTAAAGCTGGTTTCAAGACAAAGTCCTCAAGGTATTTGGTCCTCTGATGTGTCCTAGCCAAATGCCCCACAGAAGGGGAACCTGCTCCAGGCTCTGTCGGCCACGCCTGTGAGTCCCGAGTACCCACATCAGATGAGTCCCAAACCACACCAGTCCTCTCTGCCGTAGCTCCTGGACTCTGTGCAGGCAACAACTTCCTGAGTTGGCTGGAGTGCCACCGTGACCTGTCAGAGAGTTGGAAGGTGTCCCAGCCCCGCCGCTTCACAATCTGTAGGGGCCCCGTCCAGAAAGGCTGCAGCTTATGTGTGGGGTTGGGATGTTTAATCCAGACCTGGTCTGACACCTTGAGTCTGTGGGCCTTCGCCCTGTGCTTCCTGTCGAACCTTTGTTTCATTTTCTGCTGTTGGGCCTGGTGTTAGATCAAAAATGAATTGACTGAGGCTGAATCAATAATCAATAGGTGTTTTTCCATGTTCTGAGCCATTTATTCTCTTTCTGATCAGAAAGGAGGTAATCAGTAACAGCAAAACTTGCCTCAAAGCTTCACAGCACCAACTCCCGAACATGTGTTCAAGGATGTTGCTTTTTTGTACCTCAGTCCCTTATCTAAGCTAGACTGGCTGGAGCCAACTCTCCAAGTGACTGCTTCTTTATCTGTGGTCAGCAATGAACATTCTGCTATGATCTTTACATGACCTGGTCATCCTAAGTCACTCTAACTTACAGTACAGTACAGCTTGGTATGATAAAACAATGAAACCTTCGTCATTATTTACAATCTTGCTCAACCTAATCTTACACTGAAAACAGACAGTCTTATCAAGCTCTGAGACAATGAAAAAACATTCACAATTCACATCATGAACATACATCTCCTTTGGATTTTCTGCATGTCAGTCATACTCTTACTCTGTACTCATAAAACATTAAGTTAGTGTTGTTTCCCCATCATCTCCAGTGGTGGCCTCGTGGTATAACACTAAATTCACATGTACAAGTCTCACATCATATCATGGATACAAGGAATGAAACATGAAAAGATCAAAAGTATCACTACAATAATCACCACCAAGTTTATGACAAGACTCTGTGATCTGTGTGGAGTTTGCATGTTCTCCCCGTGTTTGCATGGGTTTACTCCGGGATTTCTCCAGTTTCCTCCCACATGCCAAAAACATGCAGGTTAGGGAGTTAAGGGGCGCTTGCGCACGCAGCGACCGGCAGCTGGTGGCTTGTCACCGGACTGCAGAACAAATCTACCTACGGGTACAAAATAAGTCCAAAAAAAAAAAAAAAAGACTCCTCCATGAGGAAAACAACCAGTTTATCCAGTGTGATGAGTCATCAACATTATCCTTAGTCCCAGCAGTCTGCAAAGCAGTCAGATTACATATGGCTGAAGCAATGACACCTCCATCTGCATCATGTGCAGGTATAAAGGTGCAACAGTACTGACCTACAATTGCGCACACATCCCCATGGGCGGCAGTCAACTGATCAAGTACCATTCTATTTTGTGTTGCTACAAGTTTTATAGCAGTCATTTCCTCCCTTTCACCTTTCCAGGCAGCTAAGGAAAAATTCACAAAAGACTGTAGTCTATAATTAAGAGTCTCAATCCACAAGGTATTTTTTTGCCACTCCCACCCAAGGGAATAGCAACTGAACTACCTTTTGACCTGTAGTAAGTATCTTGAACTGCTCTGGCACGTCCCTACCCCAGATGGAATCGTGGTGTGAAAATGGCATCCTGTGATAGGTCTCTCTTCCCTCTGCTCGTCTGACCCGCTGACATAATCAGGGTGTTGTCAGTCACAAAGACGGGGACACAGGTTCCTGCCCAATTCACAGGCAGATGGGAATATGCCTTAGGACCACACAGCCACCAACCACCCGTCACCATATGTGCGCCATACATATGGAACTTGCAGATAGCAGCACTGCAGAGCTCCAGCATGGTGATAGGTCCATAATGACAACGGTCAACCCATGGACACCACCTGCCCACCCGATTGGTCAGGGTACTAGCATCACAGATGCGACGTATACTGTACACTGTCTCACACCGAGAAAGGGGTACGTTGCCCAGAGGGTTGTTACCACTTCCCTTCAGACAAAAAGAAAACATTCCTGATGAAACTAACCTTGCCTTTACAGAGTAAGGGGTATTATAAGTTCTCTGATTGGTAGAGTGATGAAAAATTTCACAAGAGTGATTCAAAATAATCTTTTTTGTATAGTCCCTTTTCATAGCCTTCTGTAAAAAGCAGAGAGCTTTTTCTGGTTCCATCATTTAACTACAACAGCAGTCTGTCCAGCTGACATTGGCACTAGGGAGCAAACGTAATAATTGGAACGATTAGCTGCCCTGGCCATATAATTAGCATACCTCCACCATGTATTGGCAGCATATTCATGATTGTGATGCTCATGTAGCTCCAGCCAATTACGCTGAATATGTGCAAGGTCCCTAGCACTATGATGTACTGTATGGTTTGTGGTGCAGCTAAAAGAAACCAAAGTAATAATGTCACCCCCTAGGATGATGATGTAAAGAAAACAACAACTACACCCTTTAATGATCAAATGTCTTTCTTGCACTTCTTGTCTCTCCATGATGGTCAACCACTTGCTTCCCCATCCCAAGCCAGTACTGGGCACCACGTAGGGCATCATCAGTCGACACTTGTATCGGGAAACAATTCAGAAAATGTCTCTTGATGAGAGTCTTTAATGGAATAAAGTTGGAAATATTTATTCAGTAGTCTCTGGCTGTGAGTTCAGAGTAGGGCAAAGTTTACAGTGTGTTAGATGCACCCAAGAGTCCCGTCTTTGAACTTTCACCGCTGTTGGTGTTGACAAAACAACTTTATATGGTCCTTGCCAGGGTGAATCAGTCCAATTCTTCTTTTTGATGGCTTTGATGAGGACGAGGTCTCCTGGCTTGGCCAAGATCGGTGCAGTTTCCTCGTGAACCCTCCTGGGGAGAGTAGCAGCGATAATATCTCTGTTAGTCAGCATCCTTCTCATGTAATCTGCTAAACACACTTCTTCATTCACTAGGATTGAATGGTCTCAAAGGTGGCAACAAGTATGGTTTGCCATACATGATTTCAAATGGAGACAACCCCCTTTTGGTTGGGATTATCCTCATGTAAAACAAAACTAATGGAAGACAATAAATCCAATTTTGCCTTGTTTCTGCCATTGTTTTTCTGAGTCTTTCTTTAATAGTTCTGTTTGTATGTTCTACCAGTCCTGCAGATTGTGGGTGATAAGCTGAACGATTCTTCAAACTGATGTTCAGTGCTGTGCCTAAATGTGATATAACTTGATTTACAAAATGTGTACCATTATCTGTGTAAATTTTCTCAGGTATTCCAAACCTAGGTACAATTTCGGCAAGCAGTTTCTCTGCCACTGTGATTGCATTTGGATGTGTGCAAGGAAAAGCTTCTGTCCATTTAGAAAACATATCACAAATGACCAAACAATATTTCTTGCCTTCACCTTTATTCAATTCAATAAAATCCATGCAAATGTTCTCAAATGGATAAGTAGAAGCTGGAAAAGTGCCTGTCTCAGGTCTGAAATTTCCCTGTGCATTGTTTTTTGCACAGATCAGACATTTTTACAAAACTGTCTGGCAAACTGGCTAAACCCATAAGCAGTAAGTAATGTAGATACCATCCCCCCACTTGTTACATGCGAAACGCCATGGAGCAAGGTAGAGACTTGGTGAAACAGTTTGCGTGGTAGAATAGGCTTGTTTGCCTTACATTTGTAGAGCTTTGAGGTGTCATCAAGAATAGCTCCCTTCTTTATCCATTTGTAAATTTCAGCCTCTAGTGCTGCTTTTTGAGCCTCAACAAGAACATCATGTGATAGCTCTTCAGTCAGTGTCAGAACAGAATCAAATGTGCTTTGTCTAGGTTGCAAGCCTTGTGCAACTGCCATTGCAGCTTGATCCACAAAATGATTACCTTTAGAAACCGGATCATTGCCATTTGTATGAGCAGCACATTTGCATATGGCCAGTTGTGATGGCAGTTTGACACTTTCAAGCAGCTCCAAAACGAGGTGTTTGCACTTTTTGTGCAAAGTGGTGAATAGTGTAAAATGCATACTGGCTATCAATGTAAACTGTGAGTTTTTTATTTTGTCCCAATTTGCATGCTTCAATTAGAGCGATCAACTCTGCTTCATGTGTCCACTCAATCTTGTCCACCTGTACCATTGTTTTTTATAAATGAGGTCAGACAGTGGTTGCACGTCAAATGAATAATTTGCAGTCCAGGAGCGACAATAGTTTAATGTCCCCAAGAATGACATCATGTCTCTTTTTGTGATTAGTTTAGGCGCTGCCAAAATAGCCTCTTTGCGAACAGGATCAACATGTCTCCCTTCTGCTGACAAAAATGTGGCCTAAGTATCTCACTTGTGGCTTCCACAACTGCAGCTTTGCTTTGTTAACCTTGTGACCCTGCTCAGCTAAAAATTTCAACAAGGCAATGGTGTCTCTTTTGCAAGTGATTTCATCAGGGAATTCCAGCAAAATGTCATCAACATACAGGAGTAATTGACTCCCATGAGGTGGAACGAACTGGGCCAAATTTGCTGACATTGCCTGTGAAAAAATGGTTGGTGATTCACAATAGCCCTGTGGTAGCCTCGTGAATGTGTACCTCTTGCCTTCAAATGTGAATGCAAACCAAAACTGATGATCTGGGTGGATGGGAATGCTGAAAAAAGCATTACTGATGTCAATCACTGTGAAAAATTTCATTTGTGATTGCAGATCATTTAACAAAGTGTATTGCACGGTGTTTTTGGACCTAATACTATAACCCCTGCATCTATCAATCCCTGTATACCAGGTTTAATACCTTCTTGAATTCAATTAATTCAACTTTATTTATATAGCACTATATCTCAACAACAGTCATCTCATGGCTCCTGGGCATAGAAGATATTGTAACGTTGGGGCCATGTTAAGGGGGGCAGGGATTTCCCAGCATGCTTTGCCAGTTGAAAACGTTATGTGTGTGTAACCGTGATTTAAACGGAGGTCTGGGAGAATGACCTCCCCTCCTGCCTGTGCTCAGAGTGTGTGAAAAATAAATCCCGTTGATCACAACCATCTGCTCCATTTTCTTTGTGTGAACCCTGCTTACGTCACACTGGTGTCAGAAGTGGGATGGAGCAAATGGAAGCTAGGATCAGAATGGAGATCCAGCAGCTGGAGCAGGCCATTGCTCAGCTGATGATGGACGATGGGACCGAGACACCACCACCGGGAGCCCGGAGCCGGGACGAACGAAGCGGCGGACCTGACGGGGCCAGCGCACCCCGCCTCCTGTCTTTTTCAAGACAGAGCAGAGCAAACATTCCACCCTTCTCAGGACAGCACGGGCTGGTGACCCCACGGTGATCAAGGGTGGCGATCGATCAGGAAACGACCACCCCACCTGTTCGACAGCGGGCCAACATTCCCCGTTTCAACGGCGAAGCCACATTGGATGACTACCTGACACAGGTCGAGCTGACTGCGGCGCTGAACGGCTGGTCGCCAGAGGAAACCACCGTACAGGTCGCGCTGGCCTTGGAAGGGAAAGCCCTCTGCACGCTCTCTGATCTCCGGCCCGAGGAGCACCACAGCTGGCCAGCACTACAAGGGGCGCTCCAGAGACGATTTGGGAGAATAGCGGATGCTGAGCACGCCCAAGAACAACTGACCCGCCGCCGCCGGAACCACCAGGAAAAACTAGGAGCCTATGCTGCAGACATATGGCTGTTAACCCAGCGCAGCTACCCAGATTTCGCGCCGGAGGCAGTAGAGAAGCTCGCCCTCCGGAGTTTCATCCAAGGTCTCCGCCCGGCCCATCTCCAGAGCCACGTACGGCTCCACGCCGCGAGCGACTGGAGGACTGCAGTGGCAGAAGCAGAGCGGGCAGAGCCGCTAATAAATCGCACCGCTGAAGCAGCAACGCAAAGCCGAAGAACCTACCAGGCTACGATGGAGAGCGAGGGGGAGGAGGAGGAATTATGGCAGACCACGGCGGCGCATCCACAGAGAAGATGGCCTCGGCGGTACGAGGAAGGGTGCTTCCACTGCGGAGAGATGGGACACATCGCGCGATACTGCCCCGCACCCACCCCACGACAAACCGGCCCCTCGCCGGCGTTAAACTAGAGCGAGGTGGCGTGAACGGGGACAGGCCACCTCCAGCAGATGTTTCCCCCGAGGAGCCGGCACCGCGCGTGGGCCGAGTTGGACACTCTCCAGGGATCTATCTACAGTGCAGCTTGGGGAAGACGTCGATCCGGGCCCTGATTGACACCGGCTCTACAATCTCCTTGGTTCGACCCGGTGTGCTGCCGGGCACAAGCAAGACGGCTCCGCGGGGGTGGGAACCCACCGAACGCTGCGTCACCACAGCTACCGGTGAGCGCGCCCGACTGAAGGGGCGGAGAGTGCTGGTGGTGGGGGTGGCCGGTCAGAACATAAGACACCCGTTCTGGCTGGCTGACATCCAAGACCCCTGTATTATTGGACTAGACCTGCTCACAGTCTGGCGTGCCAAGATCGACACCGCCGGACCTTCCCTCCAGCTGGGAAACCGGACCATCACGCTCCACAGCAGAACCCAGGGAAGGGACACGGGGGCACGCGCAATCGAGGGATTGCCAAGACAGACCGGACCAGGCAGGCCACCGCGAGGACTGGACACGATGATGTCACCAGCGCGGACAGAGGGAGCACGAGCGCACACAGGGACAGCAAGGGGAGGGGTCAATGTGTCAGCAGAGACGCAGCAGGCGGTGGAGGAATTATTTCAGCGGAGCTGCAGCGGGCTGGACCCGGAACAGAGACGCCAGCTGCGGGAGCTATTGGACTATTATGTGGGTGTTTTTGCCGCGAAGGATGAGGAATGCGGCCGGACCGGGTTGGTGCAGCACGAGATCGACACCGGTGAGGCCAGGCCGATTCGACTCCACCCACGCCGGCTGCCCTTTTCAAGGCGGGCAGCAGCAGAACAAAAAGTACGAGAAATGCTGGAGGCAGATGTCATTGAGCCCTCCAGCAGCCCCTGGGCGGTGCCTGTGGTGCTGGTCAAGAAGAAGGACGGGTCGTGGCGGTTCTGTGTGGATTACCGACGCCTGAACGATGCCACCAGGAAAGATTCCTACCCCCTGCCCCGCATCGATGACGCACTGGACCACATCGCCGGCTCCAGCTGGTTCAGCTCGCTAGATCTACGCAGCGGCTATTGGCAGGTAGAGCTGTCACCCGAGGCCCGCCAAAAAACAGCCTTCTCCATCGGGCAGGGACTGTACCAGTTTAAAGTGATGCCATTTGGACTCTGCAACGCTCCGGCCACCTTTGAGCGCTTGATGGAGCGAGTGCTGGCTCACGTGCCCCGGAGTCGCTGCGTTGTTTACCTGGATGACCTGCTGGTGCATGCAGCTGATTTTGACAGCGCCCTGTCAAATCTCCGAGATGTGCTGGGAGCCATCCAGCAGGTGGGGCTACGGTTACACCCTAAGAAATGCCACCTGTTCCGGCAGGAGACCACCTTTTTGGGCCACGTCGTCAGCACAGCGGGGGTCGCCACCGACCCGGAAAAAGTGGCAACAGTGAGAGACTGGCCAGTGCCGCGGAACATTGGAGAACTGAGGAGTTTTCTTGGATTGGCCTCCTATTATAGGAGGTTTGTGAAAGACTTCGCCACCATCGCCAGCCCGCTGCATCAGCTGATGCAGAAAGGACGCACGTTCCAGTGGAGTGACAGCTGTGCTGCTGCTTTCTGCCAGCTTCGCGCAGCGCTCATCAGAGCCCCCGTCCTGTGGTATCCTGACCCGAACCGCCCTTTCATCGTGGACACGGACGCCAGCAACCAGGGCATCGGGGCGGTGCTATCCCAAGAGGGAGAACATGGAGAGCAGGCAGTCGCTTTCTTCAGCCGCACTCTCAGCAGAGCCGAGAGGAATTACTGTGTGACTCGCAGAGAGCTGCTGGCTGTCATCCAAGGACTGCGTCATTTCCGCCCGTATGTGTACGGGGGGAGGTTCCAGCTCAGGACGGACCACGCTTCCCTGACCTGGTTGTTAAACTTCAAAGAACCGGATGGACAGTTGGCGAGGTGGCTGGAGGCACTGCAGGATTATAATTTCCAGATTGTGCATCGGGCAGGCCGCCTCCATGCCAACGCTGACGCGCTGTCTCGGCGCCCCTGTGCGACAGAGGAGTGTCGTCACTGCCAACGGGCTGAAGATTGGGACCAAACCGCCCCACGGGCTGCCACTCTCCGAGCCGCTGCGAGCAGGAATCACGGAGCGATGCACAGCCCCTCCTCAGATGATCAGGCAGCTCTCCCCAGCGATGACGTCACAGAGGTTCTTGGCATGCAGCAGCTGCAGAGCGAGCAGGACAGAGACCCGGTCATTTCGCGGGTTCGGCAGTGGCTGGACGCAGGACAGCGGCCCGCCTGGGAGGTTGTGTCACTGCTGGACCCAGAGACTAAGGCCCTGCACTCCCAGTGGGCCAACCTCCGCTGCTACGAGGGCGTGGTGTATAGACAGTGGCAGATTCCAGCTGGGCAGCGGCACGTCTGGCAGCTGCTGGTTCCTCGTCGACTCTGGCCCAAAGTACTCCAGCTGGTTCATGGGGCGGTAGGAGCGGGCCACTTCGGAGTGACAAAGACGCTGCAGCGTCTTCGGGCCCGGTTCTACTGGCCCGGTTGTCATCAGGACGTGGAGCTCCACGTTCATCGCTGTGACACATGCACAGCTCAGAAGGGACCAACTCAGCGATCCCACGCTCCCCTGCAGCAGTGCCGGGTGGGAGCACCAATGGAGCGAGTGGGAGTGGACATCCTGGGCCCTTTCCCGACCACGGATCGGGGGAACCGCTACGTGCTGGTCGTGATGGATTATTTCACTAAGTGGCCAGAGGCGTACGCGGTCCCGGATCAGAGCGCCGCTACGACGGCATCAAAGCTGGTGGATGAAATGTTCTGTCGGTTTGGCGCACCGGAGGAGCTGCACAGCGATCAGGGTCGGAACTTCGAGGCGGAGGTCTTCGGAGAGGTCTGCAAACGGCTGGGCATCCGGAAGACCCGGACCACCCCACTGCATCCACAGAGCGACGGCCTGGTCGAACGATTCAACCGGACCCTCACCACCCAGCTCGCTATCCTAGTGGACCAGCGACAGCGAGACTGGGACCTGCATCTGCCTTTTGTTTTGTGGGCGTACCGGACGGCAGCTCAGGAATCTACCCGGTGCACCCCTGCGGCGCTCATGTTTGGACGCGAGCTGCGCACACCGGTGGATTTGGTATTCGGTTCCCCCCGAGCCGGAGGTGGAGGGAAAATCCGGATTGGATTATTTTTTTTGTTTGAAAGAACGTCTCCACACGGTGCACGAGCTGGCTCGAGAGGCCCTGGCAGTGGCAGGGGGCCGGCAGAAGCGAGCGTATGACTCCCGCTGCCAGGGGAGGGACTTTGCACCGGGAGATCGAGTCTGGGTTTTCTGCCCTGAGAGGAAGAGAGGACGATCACCGAAGCTGGCGAGCCAGTGGTCGGGGCCATGCGTGGTCCTGGAGAGACTGTCAGATGTGGTATACAGGGTGAGGCTTAGAAAAAGGGACCGGGTTGTGGTCCTTCATCATGACCGTCTCGCCCCGTATCGGCCATCTGCACCGCTGGTGGACGAACCGGAGCTTCCATCCCGGCCCGATACCCCGACCGAGACCCAGATGGACACTAGGGGGCCTGTACGTGTTGGCCGCCGGCGCCGAAGACCGCCCCGACACCTGGATGAGTTTGTATTGGACTTTTAAATTGGACTTTAATTTTTCTGGGGACAGAAACCAGTCCGGGGGGGGGGCAGTGTAACATTGGGGCCATGTTAAGGGGGGCAGGGATTTCCCAGCATGCTTTGCCAGTTGAAAACGTTATGTGTGTGTAACCGTGATTTAAACGGAGGTCTGGGAGAATGACCTCCCCTCCTGCCTGTGCTCAGAGTGTGTGAAAAATAAATCCCGTTGATCACAACCATCTGCTCCATTTTCTTTGTGTGAACCCTGCTTACGTCACAATATTGTCTCTGATAAGGCCTAAAATGAGATTTTACATTTATTATTACCAATTCTGTTTTATTCATTAAGCCTACTATGTCCTTACATTGCATGTGTTTAGGCTTGATCAGCGCAATTATGTGGTGACTCCCTGTGTTTAAAGTGACCTTTATTTTTATCTGATAACCTCACAGATGCTTCTGCATAGCCCTTTGGTGCCCAGTACAAATTTGCAATAACTGTTCTGGAGGATGAGTTTGCAAAACATGTTTTCTCAAATTTGTCATCTGAGCCACTCAGGTATTTGTCATACATGTTGCAATGATATTGATTTGTGGCCTGCACAGTTGTAGGAACCTGTGTTTTGAAATATTGCATTATTTTGGCTTCCAAGCTCTTAGTCACTTAAGGCACTTTTCCACTAGCCCAGCTCACCTCGCCACGTCTCGATTCGCAACGGCACAGTTCGGCCTCGGTTGTGTCTCCATAGCACCTGGGTAAAGCGGGGTTAAGCTGGGGTGGGCGGGATTTTTTTTACAGCAAGGCGGCACCACACTCCCGTGACGTAAAACACACGACCCAAGCAAAACATAACACATGGCAGCTGTACAAGGTGACTCCTCGGTCTGTGGCTTTTTTCACCGTAAATGCCAAAAAGGACCACCAGACAAGGGTACAGGCAGTGAGGTGAAACACTCTGGAATAGTTCTGCAGCTTCTCGGAGAGCCGAAGACGTGAGGATACAAACTAGGTCATATATGACGGTAAGCTAATGGTTGCTAATGCTAGTTTGCTATAAGTACATCGTACTTCACTGTAATGTCTGCAAGTTAGCGCTGTTAGGTACTAAAATATGTACGTTGTGTGTGTGTGTTTCAGATGGCTCTGTTGTGGGGAAATTACCGCTTCAAACCGTGAGTCTGGCATTCAACACAGTCTGTCACTGATGTCAATGCAGCCTGTCACTGATGTCATCCCAGCTTCACCAACGATCAGTGGTTGTAGAGCTTAAGAATGTCTGTAGAAATGTTTATTTCCTGTGCAAAAAATTGCCCTGATCTGAGTGAAAATCATGGAGAGACTGTTGAGACATCATGGATGTACCTGCTTCAGCAGCACTGAGTCTGAGGTGGTGTCATAGCAAAAAATGATCAGCTGACACAACTTGATCGCCATGTTTATAACTATATTAGCCACAAAATATATATTCAAAAAGTAAACAGTACCGAGTAAAGTATAATAAGATATATTTGACAGTTATGATGCATTTTAGGCCAAAACAAACTTGATCTAGGATTAAAAGCAATTAAAATAATGCAGTCACAAGGTTACATGGAAAATACTTGATTTACTAGATACATGTACTGTAGAAATATATATTCTCTGCATCAACAATGTACTATACATGCATTCATGTAGTATTGCACTGTGAATTGCACTGACAATAAACCTGTGAAGTTTTTGCAGGTGTCTCTTTTTTATATGTGAAGGTTACCACCATGTGGCACAAATTAAATACTAACAGATTGGAAAAGCTGTCTTAGAACAATCCAGCAGTTTGAGAAATCACTTTTGGTTTGGTGTAAGTCTGCCAATAGGATTATGAACCATAAAGCAGTTTGTGTTAAAATGTTAAATCCCATTAAACTTTAACCCACAGGTGTCCAATCATGTATCATGGAGGGCCAAGACCCTGTAGGTTCTCTCTTCTACCCAGTCTCTTCAGCAGGTGTTTTCACTGATCAGCAGTCAGTGGAAGAAGTTCAGTGGAATCTGCTGTTGAAGACACTGGTTGGAGGTAAAGCCTGCAGGGTCTTGGCCCTCCATGGCACATGATTAGACATCCCCGCCCAAACCCATTATAATGCAGAGCAGATGCTAATATGACCCAGAATTCCTCCATATACTGGTACTGTCACTAAAGTATGCAGGGTCTTCTGCGGTGGCACATCCAACAATACAGTCTTCAGTTAATAAAATAATTGTTTTGGTTACTTCTTTTTTAAAAAATGAGCCATTATTTTCAAGGTCACAATAAATCTTTTGTACTGTTGACTCTTTTCCCACCGGTGTCTTAACAGACAAAATAGAAAATCATGATGCAAACACATAAGTCACTAAATTGTTTATTACAATCAGCAGCAAATTCCAGATTATTCAGAATGTGCAAAATTCAAACTGTATAAAAAAAAAAAAGAAACTGGAATGGGTCACACACGCCAGCCACACTGCCTCACTGAGAAGCAACTGGATCGGCCCCTCGTACTGGTCCTGGTTCAGCAGATCTTCAGCCTGCATCTCTGTAAATAGTGAGGCAAGGTCCAGTTGGGGTGACAGTTTCCCTCTTGCCTAGACAAAAGACAAATGGGTGGTGGTTAATTAAAGCAAGTTTAAAACATATATGGGAAATACACTTGTTGCTAAAAGCCATTGGTGGAATGTGAATGAATGAATGAATCTTTATTTCGGATAGATTAAAAGTAAAGAATAAAAGAAAATAGAATAATATAACAAAGGGGAACAAATCTAACAAGGTCAAATTAAACAATAACTCCTCTGATTATACAGTTCAACATAGGTTATCTGAAATGGGTGATAGCTGAAGCCGCAGCTTATATTGCCCACCATATTCCATCCAAGAATTCAAAAGAAAAACAAAACAGGAGCGATTACAATTTGAATGTGACAATAAAGTACTTCGTTGTTGTATTTAACCACAATTTTCATGTAGCTGCGCTTCAGTAGGTTTTACAAGGGCTGGGTTACATTTAAAATCATCTGTTTTTGCTGTGGCCTCAGCAATCAGAATGAATTAATACATTCACTTGAATGGAATCTAGTACTTTAACTGAAGGTGTGCATCACCGAGTATGGAGTCGCTCAGTCAAAATATGGAGTTTTTATCAATAAAAGTTTGTCTTGTCTGTAAAAGTGTCTCTTCTTGCCCTGGCTTCAAGTGTGGGCGGTGTTTTGTACTTGTATTGCTAAAATATAAAAGGAAGCACTACAATGGGTCTCAAATATTTGTATTGTGTCCTGTTACTGCATAAGTTTATTGATGATAGACTATAAACTACACATATATAGTAAATTATATTGACGACTGAACAACTCACATTCGCCAAAACATACAGTTATGAACATAACTCACAAAGGATCACACAAGTGATCTGACAAAAAAATAAATACATTAACAAGCGGTTTATTTTACAGTTGATGTGCCAGTCATTTTCAATTATTCTGTAATTAATATTCACACAATCAAATAAATCTCAGTTCAGTCCCTTTTATATTAAGTGGAAATTGTGCTACTTTGGTTTTGACACTTTAACTATAAAAGCAAAGGATTTCAGTACTTTCCACAGTGGCAAGGTCCGTTGTGGGGCGGCTGCTTTCCTCTTGCCTAGACGAACGACAGAAATGGATGGTGGTTAGTTCAAGCAAGTTCCACACTTTTACAGGCACATCTCAAAAATTAGAATATCATGAAAAAATTCAATATTTTTGTCACTCATTTCAGAAAGTGAAACCCATATAGAGATTCATTACAGGGACAGTGATATATTGAAAGTGTTTATTTTAATATTGATGATTATGGCTACAGCCCATATTAACCAACACCTCAGTGGCCTAATTTAAAAACTATTTTTTAAAGTTAATTTTATGTAATATTCTAATTTTTTGCCAAATTGAATTTGGGGTTTTCAGGGGCTGTAAGCCGTAATCATCAAAATTAAAATAAATAAACACTTGAAATATATCACTGTCTGTGTAATGAATCTATATAATATACGGATTTCTCTTTCTGAAATGAGTGACAAAAAATATTGAATTTTTTCATGACATTCTAATTTTTGGAGATGTACCTGTGTTAGGGAAATACACTTGTGAAAGTCAGTGGTGGGATGTGACAAAAATGCTTCGTTTCCCTGACAAGCACTGCAGGATCCACAGAATAGGTGTGTGGGTCTATTCTGACACTTTAGAAAATTATATGAATGACTTTATAAATCACTGGTTTGAAAAAACACTTTCAATATGTCGAGATTTTGGCTCCTGGGGTCCACTAGACCTGTATCCACAATGTAAACACTGAGGGAGGCTAAACCCTGGCATGTGGAAACACATTCTAGCATTAAATTGCACACAATTTAATGCGCAGCACCAAAGTGCAATACGTACACAAACCAGGACTTTACCCAGGATTAACATATTTCATCGTTTTGCTCTCACAAGCGAATAATTAGGAGAAAACAAGCGCGAATCAGCAGAGTTGGCTACTAGCTAACACTCGTTAGCCAGCACAGGACGGCGCTGCATGGCTCAAAAAAAGTGAGCTTACCACCAACAGGATAAATAAGCGAACAGATGATTTTATTACAAATCAGATGATTTGAACAGATGATTTTATTACAAATCACTCACCATCGATGGTTCTCTCACGTTCGTCTTCAGCTTGTCCGTAGTCCGGTTCTATGCTACCTGCATCTGTATTGGTGCGGGTCGCTCCTCTCACTGTGGATCTGCCACCAAGCAGAGAAAACTCCGCACCTCTTCATTGGACCCCGGTGTAGATTTCCGCAAAACCTACAACGCTGTCTGTATTAATATCGTATTTATTCCATGACCGAGTTAGTCCGTGAAATATTGCAAATGTCGTGTAGATTCATCAGAAGACGGTCACTTTCGTGACGTTACAACCTGACCAATCAGCGGCGACCAGTCTGTTGACGTCACATCTCAGCACGACTCAGCACGGTTGTACCCTGCCCTTGATCAGGCGTGAAAATAGCACCTGTTAAACCGTGCTGGGGCTAGTGGAAAAAGCTACAAACGCGGGCTGAGGCGTAACGTGTTGGGCTAAGCGGGGCTAGTGGAAAAGGGCCTTAGATTGGTCCGGCCGGTACCAAACGAAGTGACCACGAGCTGGTACTGCAAAATCTTGCAAAATATGAATCTCTGATACATGTGGGAAATGTGATGCCCTCATACCACCTTCTCTTGGAATTAGGGCGATATTGAGAGTTGTGAGCAGATCCCTTCCTAATAAGTTAACTAGACACACTTGTGACAAAATGAATGAACCTGCTGCACTGTCCCCTGTAACATCTTTTACTGTTACAATTTCAGAAAGACATTCCTTTTATATGCTTCCCATTTGCTGATTTAATGATCACTGTGTGTTCTGATTTTGTGAGCCCCTTCCAGCATCTAGGCCTGAAATGACAGATCTACAAGCCCCAGTATCATGAAGAAATTTCAAAGAGGTTCCCTGAACTTCTAGAGTAACCTCTGGTAAACCCTTTAGTGTCATAATTAGGTCAAAGTCAGGTAAATGAAATATGTCAACTGTCATTGTCAGTAGCTGTACTTAGCTTTGGTTCAGTCAGTCACATGTTGGGATGTGATGAGTCCGGTTGTCGTTGTTGTTGTCATTGTTGTAGCTGCTGAGCAGGGTGTAGTCCCCTTCCCTCCCTCTGGCCTCTTGGACGTGGTTTGCAGACCCAGCACCAAGGCCTCTCCTCCCTCCTCCATGCCGGGGACCCTGGGAAAATACAGAAGTGGGGGAAGCAAAGGCCTCCCCCTAAGGGTCAGCTCAGTTGTTCTGCATGTTTTGCATATATCAACACATCAGCAGATGAACATCTACAATATGTTACAAGGTGTTTACGTACATGCTGTGCTAAATTTGGATGCATGTTCTGTAGGAATACACTTTTTCAAATGTTTTCAATAAGGTTCTGAACCTGTATCTGCAGTAGGATTTTCCAAACCTGAATGATTGTCCAAAAAACATCTTGCAACCTACACCTTTAGGCTTCAACACTTTCTGTTTTATGTTAAGTGGCATTCTGAATAGCTGTTAAATCTGGTTTTTCCGGTTCCGGTTCCGCCGGACCGGTGGCGCCACACGAGTAGGCTGCCCGTTGCAACAGCCTTTTTTTTATCTTCCTTCTTCTTTCTACACCTTTCACTCTGTATATATATCACGGACGCACGGATCACCCCGGGGGTCTCCCGGGTCGGCGGACGGAGCCACGGTTTGCAGCGGGAGACGTTACAGCGGGGAGGTGCTAATGGGAAACTCGACATACCGGGAGCTGTAGCGAAAACGACGCGGGTGCCGGGCTGGAGTTTAGGCGGCGTGCAAGAAATATAAAACAGAATAATAAAGAGCGATGGCAAGAACCAAGCAGACCGCCCGTAAAATCTACTGGAGGAAGAAGCCCCCCAGGAGACAGCTAGCCACCAGGGCTGCTCGGAGAGGCGCTCCGGCCACCGGCAGAGTGAAGAGGCCTCGCCGTCACAGGCCCGTGGCTCTGAGAGAGATCCGTCGCTACCAGAAATCCACGGAGCTGCTCATCCGTAAACTGCCCGTCCAGCGCCTGGTGAGGGAGATCGCTCAGGACTTCAAGACCGTCCTGCGTTTCCTGAGCTTCGCCGTCATGGCTCTGCAGGAGACCAGCGAGGCCCACCTGGTGGTCTCTTCTTCGCTAAGGGGGTCACCATCATGCCCAAAGACTTCCAGCTGGCCCGCCGCATCCGCGGAGAGAGAGCTTAGACTTTCTGCTGCACATTCACCAACCAACCATAATGCTCTGCACTGTGTCTATATATATACATTTATAGTAATATGGACATATGTTTACTAGATGTTGTTTTTTCTTGCCTTCTGATTGTTGCTCTGAGTGTTGCTATCCCTGTGCTGTTGCAATCCTGGAATTTCCCCATTGTGGGACTAATAAAGGCTTATCTTATCTTATCTTATCTTATCTTATCTTAAATCATGTTTTAATCTCCACTTGTTCCTAATATGTTCATTTAATTTTTTTCACCTGCTGAGCTAAAACTGCATCAGTTGGTGGTTAACTAGCACAGTGGGAATATTTTAAAGAATGTTTCGGCCATTGACTTCAGCACCTTCAGCCACTGGACCAACATAAGCCGGGTTGTATAATTTAACCATAGGAAATTGTCCTAATACTATCGCATGTTCCTCTTCCTTAATGCATTTATCTAAGGGTGAGGATGTGTGTGCTGTTGAAATGGCATAATTTGAAGGTGCATAATCACTTAACTTTTTTGAAAAAGTTTAGTGATTATGCACCTAAGTTAAACTGAAAGCTGGACTCTAGGTGATGTCCGGCCTGCGTTGAAAGGAAGGAGGAGGAAGGCGGGGAGGCGGGTGCCCAGCCGTGGAGGAGGGATGAGCCAGGTCTGCAGTTGGTGCCATGGGGGTGGGCACCGTCTTAAGGTCCGGATGCAGAGAGGGAGGGGTCAGGTTGTCTCCACGGCACCGGCTCCGGCCGTTGTCTCCTTCGTCACCTCGGAATTTTGAGAAAAAATGTGCATTAGTCAAACCCTTCTTATTACAAACATCCGAGTCTTTTAAGGTCTGGTCTTTCCTATTCAAATCAGCTTGCCATTGCATGGCAACCTGAAGCCATTGTTCAGCCTCAAAAAGTCTATATTTTAACTCTTTTTGCCTACTGCCATCTGCTGCTAATCTAATGGCGGAAATTAAAATCTCACCATCTTTAACCTCAAGTTCCCCACTGAAATTAAATTTCTTTCTCCATTTTGCCAGAAACCTTGTGCTATTTCTGTCTTTTTTGTTCGCAAATTTATCTTCTCCTGCCAAAACATAAATTTCATTCTGATCTTGCTGTGTTCTGCAACCCTTACAGCAAAATGGAGCATTATTTCTTCCTGTCTGGACGCTTTGTGGCTGTTTTATCTTTTTGCTATAACAGCAAACCATGTTTGAAAGTTTTTTTTTTCTTTTTACCAAATTTCCACACACAAATCAGTGGCTACACAGCTTTTCTGTTTTTTTTCCCAAGCTCTCTCTGTTTCTTTTTCCCCTTCTCTCAAGGACACACATACACAGAATCACAAACAGAGACACACAGATTTCCAGACATTACACACAGACACAGACAGGGCCCAACATGTTTTCTTTTGCGTTATCTCTACAAGGTCATACAACAAAGACTTTTAGGTTCATGCCAAAACCCAAAACAGCATGAGAATTGCTTCAATTAATCTCCACATCTGGCAACCTCAGCGGAAAAAGTGGCAATCCTCACACCGCCACTCGCAGCGTGAAGCTCTTCTTTTTTTCTGTCTCTCTTTTTCTTACACTGCCATAAAGCACAACACCAGTCCACTGTTTCTGCTCAAGGCTACTATTTTCAAATACCTATAATTTTAAACACTTCCCAAAAGATAATTAACTAACCAACTCTTCTATGCTCCACAAATATTAGGGAGAAAAAACCACAGACATCAATTTCACACCCTATTCACTCCGCCGCCGTGGGAACTCAGCCTGTCTGTGTTTCCCACCGGAGCGGATTTCATGTAACACAGACAAAACAAACTCAGAACGCAGTAACTCTTTTTTTTTCTTCTAGCGCTTCAACAAACTCACAAAATAAAATATTTCAACGGTCACGTTAACCCCCTGCTGTGTGCCTAAAGCCCAAAGTTAAACCTCCCTCGGCATCTTCTCACCGTAGCAGGGGCAATGGGCAATAAAGCAGACCTTGATAAGGGCACAAATCTTCCGTGAAAACAAACCTTTTCCTTTTTTCTGGGTTCACGTAGTCTCCCCACTAATGCTGAAAGTCCAAAACTGGATCATAAAGCAGGAGCAGTCCCAAGAGGCACGAATCTTACCCCGAAAAATTAACTTCTCTTGGAAAACCCCGTGGACCACTTTATATGGGCCCCACGTTGGGTGCCAATAATGTTAGATCAAAAATGAATTGACTGAGGCTGAATCAATAATCAATAGGCGGTTTTCCCAGTTCTGAGCCATTTATTCTCTTTCTGATCAGAAAGGAGGTAATCAGTAACAGCAAAACTTGCCTCAGAGCTTCACAGCACCAACACCCTAACATGTGTTCAAGGATGTTGCTTTTTTATACCTCAGTCCCTTATCTAAGCTAGATTGGCTGGAGCCAACTCTCCAAGTGACTGCTTCTTTATCTGTGGTCAGCAATGAACATTCTGCTATGATCTTTACATGACCTGGTCATCCTAAGTCACTCTAACTTACAGTACAGTACAGCTTGGTATGATAAAACAATGAAACCTTCGTCATTATTTACAATCTTGCTCAACCTAATCTTACACTGAAAACAGACAGTCTTTTCAAGCTCTGAGACAATGAAAAAACATCACAGTGACTCAGATATTGGCTCATTATATGCACCAGATACAATTATAATGTAAAATAGAATAATACAGCATTAAAATCATATAGAATAATCAATGAAACCAGAAAATATCCTATCACCTGGTCTCGTGGAGGATCGATGACTGGTCGTGCCACCCATGACCAGGGGCAGGTGGTCCGGGGGCAGGAGGAGTTTACGCCCCAATATGAGTTTCGCCGGGGGGCACCCTGTCATGGCATGGGCCGTTGCCCTGTAGTAGAAGAGTGTGCTCTGAAAGGCGTCAGAGAACATGAAGCCATCCGCCAAATGGGCCCTCAGACCATTTTTTAGAGTCTTGTTGAAACGCTCCATGCCCCCATTGGCTTGGGGGTGAGAGAATGCAGTTTTGATGTGTTCCACGTCCCTAACACCCAAAAACTCCTCAAACCCCCCAAAGATGAACTGTGGGCCATTGTCCGTAGTGATGGCATCTGGAACCCCCATCTGGTGAACAATGACAAAAGGAAACCTGTAACCACATCCGTTGTGACTGAATTAGTGGGCAACACCTCCGGCCATTTGGAGAACAGATGGTAGACCGCAAGCAAAAACAGGCTGTTTGGGGGTGCTGCATGCAGTTCGCCGCAGATGTCTAATTGGATGTGCTTCCAAGGGCCCTCTGGGTACTGTAAGAGTTGCAGGGGTGGGTGGGGGGAAGGGGTCCACCGGTCTTTCCGCTCTCCAAGCACTGGACACAGTTCTTTACCATGGTTTCAATGTCTTTATCAATACCAGGTCACCAAACTGAATCCCTGCAATGCTGCTTCACCCTGACTGCACCCAGGTGACCCTCGTGGTGCATCGCCAGAACTCTTGATCTCAGAGACACCGGGATCAATGTGCAGTGCCCCCTTTCCACACGCACACCATTCCAACAGCTCAATTTGTCCCTAAAAAGGTGAAAAGGTGCCAGCTCGCCCTGTGGAGATGTGTTGAAGGACGAGACTGAGTTTATTCCTCAGGTTCAGCTTTATTCACAATCACATACTCCAACATTCCAAAGCAGAAAAAAGAGGATGAATCTTCTCACATCTGTCCTTTTATACCCAGGACATCAAACCTACAGTCACATGGTGTTTAATCAAACATACAGTCACATGGTACTTAATCCCAGTCACAATGTAACTTCCCCCGATCTTAACACCATCCACCCCCTAGTCTCCGGTGGTCAGGAAATCTCTCAAGGCCATCTCCTTGAAACAAAAGGCCAAATCTCACACCCTCCTGTTACCTCTAGGAGGCTCAGTCCCTTTGTTCCCCTGAGACGTGAAGCACACAATAAACATACAGTAATATATCTGTGGAGCATATGAAACCAACATATGTGCCCCACAGCCCTGCACTTTCACAGGCCAACCCTCCCTAATGACCGAGCACAATTGTGACAATGTGGGGTCCCGTTCCAACTCTGTCCGGAGCTCCTAGAGGGGTACCATGTCCTGGAGGGGTCCGTGAAGTGTGCTTACCAGATCCGCCTCCATGGGGTCGTCACTGTCGTCTGGTTGCACAGTTTTGGCTGTGGCGTGGGACAGGAGGTCTGACACTACGTTCTTTTTTCCACGAGTGAACTGGGTAGTAAAGTTGTAGGCCCTCAGCAGCTCCGTCCACCTGTGGATCCGTAGGGGTCTGTGTCCGGAGCCTGTCATCTCCAGCAGTGTTGTCAGCGCCCGTAGAGATAGATGTGCTGCTGTTCACACGTCCAGACACAGGTGAGCGCCTCCCTCTCCCCCACGGCATAATTCTGTTCAGCCACCGAAAGAGACCACGGGGCGCTCGGTCCCATCTTGCACCTGAGACATAACTGCCCCCACCGCCGAACCAGATGCGTCACAGGTCACAAAAGTTGGCCATTTTGGATCAAAGTGGGCCAACACTGGAGGTGAGGTGAGTGGGGCCTTCAGCCTAGCGACCGCCGCTGAGCAAGCCAGGGTCCACTGCCATGGTGCATCCTGTTTTAGAAGAGCCCGGAGTAGTTTGATTGTCTCTGAATAATTGGGACTAAAACTTCCATAAAAATTCACCATGCCCAAGAACGAGGAAATTTGTGCGGGTGTCGTGGGATCTGGGAGACGCAGGACCGCCTCCATGTTTGAGTGCAGGGGCCTCAGACCCTTGGCCGTCAGCCGGAATCCCACAAACTCGAAGTCCACTGCGAAAATGCACTTTTCTCCGTTCATTGTGACTCCATGCTCCTGTAGCACCTCCATCACCCATCCCAAATGACCATTGTGCTCTTCCTGCAATGAGCCGTGGACCACGATGTTATCCAAGTACACCACTACATCCTTGAGTCTGGCCAGAATTGTGGCCATGATCTTCTGACAGAAGCTAGGCACTGAGCTCAGACCAAAAGGCAGCGGGTGTATCTGAAAACACCCATGTAGGTCACAAACGCTGTCAGGTTCCTGCTGGCTGGGTGAAGAGGCACCTGTAGGTAATTCTGGCGGAGTTCCAGCTTTGTGAACACCCCTTAGGGGAGCTGATATTTGTCTGGAACAATCGCCTTATTCACTATCCTATGTTCAATACATGGCCGGATGCCGCCAGTCTTCTTTCCGGCCACCACAATGTTTGATATCCAGGGTGAAGCATCCACCCCCTCAATGATACCAGTCCTTGGGCAGTCTGTTCAGTTTTGCCATGACATTGTCCCGCAGAGCGAGCGGAAGCCTCTGTAATGGTTGGATTTTCGGTGTCACGCTTGGGTCGATGAGCGGGCAGTGGTAGAATGCCTTAACGCAGGGGTGTCAAACTCATTCCATGGAGGGCCAAGACCCTGCAGGTTTTACTTCCACCCAGTCTCTTCAGCAGGTGTTTTCACTGATCAGCAATCAGTAGGAAGAAATTCAGAGAAATCGCCTGTTGAAGACACTGGGTGGAAGTAAAACCTGCAGGGTCTTGGCCCTCCATGGAATGAGTTTGACACCTGTGCCTTAACGCATTAACTGTCCCAGTCGCCGTATGGTGACATAACCCCTAGTGGTCAAGAGTGGTAATGATTTCTTGTCAAGAAAATAATTCAGCTTTCCAAGGCTATAACTTGAAAGTTGCAAGAGATAATGGCTTACTGTCAATTAGAAAGATGTAGAATATGAGCCAAAGTTTAAGATTGGAATAAATTTACGCATCTAATTTGCATAATGTTGTGGCAGCTATATAAATTACATAACTCAGTCAAAAGTGGACTTTGGACATATTTACTCAAAGAATGGTTTGGTTTTTTTGACCCTGTTTTGTCTACAGGAGTATGTTTTTAAGCTTATCTTCAAAGTACAGTGGGGCAAAAAAGTATTTAGTCAGTCACCAATTGTGCAAGTTCTCCCACTTAAAAAATGAGAGAGGTCTCCAATTTTCATCATAGGTATACCTCAACTATGAGAGACAAAATGAGAAAAAAAACCCCCAGAAAATCACATTGTCTGATTTTTAAAGAATTTATTTGCAAATTATGGTGGAAAATAAGTATTTGGTCACCTACAAACAAGCAAGATTTCTGGCTCTCACAGACCTGTAACTTCTTCTTTAAGAGGCTCCTCTGTCCTCCACTTGTTACCTGTATTAATGGCACCTGTCTGAACTCGTTATCAGTATAAAAGACACCTGTCCACAACCTCAAACAGTCAGACTCCAAACTCCACTATGGCCAAGACCACAGAGCTGTCAAAGGACACCAGAAACAAAATTGTAGACCTGCACCAGGCTGGGAAGACTGAATCTGCAATAGGTAAGCAGCTTGGTGTGAAGAAATCAACTGTGGGAGCAATTATTAGAAAATGGAAGACATACAAGACCACTGATAATCTCCCTCGATCTGGGGCTCCACGCAAGATCTCACCCCGTGGGGTCAAAATGATCATGAGAACGGTGAGCAAAAATCCCAGAACCACACGGGGGGACCTAGTGAATGACCTGCAGAGAGCTGGGACCAAAGTAACAAAGGCTACCATCAGTAACACACTACGCCGCCAGGGACTCAAATCCTGCAGTGCCAGACGCTTAAGCCAGTACATGTCAAGGCCCGTCTAAAGTTTACTAGAGAGCATTTGGATGATCCAGAAGAGGATTGGGAGAATGTCATATGGTCAGATGAAACCAAAATAGAACTTTTTGGTAAAAACTCAACTTGTCGTGTTTGGAGGAGAAAGAATGCTGAGTTGCATCCAAAGAACACCATACTGACTGTGAATCATGGGGGTGGAAACATCATGCTTTGGGGCTGTTTTTCTGCAAAGGGACCAGGACGACTGATCCGTGTAAAGGAAAGAATGAATGGAGCCATGTATTGTGAGATTTTGAGTGAAAACCTCCTTACATCAGCAAGAGCATTGAAGATGAAACATGGCTGGGTCTTTCAGCATGACAATGATCCCAAACACACCACCTGGGCAACAAAGGAGTGGCTTCGTAAGAAGCATTTCAAGGTCCTGGAGTGGCCTAGCCAGTCTCCAGATCTCAACCCTATAGAAAATCTTTGGAGGGAGTTGAAAGTCCGTGTTGCCCAGCGACAGCCCCAAAACATCATTGCTCTAGAGGAGATCTGCATGGAGGAATGGGCCAAAATACCAGCAACAGTGTGTGAAAACCTTGTGAAGACTTACAGAAAATGTTTGACCTCTGTCATTGCCAACAAAGGGTATATAACAAAGTCTTGAGATGAACTTTTGTTATTGACCAAATACTTATTTTCCACCATAATTTGCAAATAAATTCTTTAAAAATCAGACAATGTGATTTTCTGGATTTTTTTTTTCTCATTTTGTCTCTCATAGTTGAGCTATACCTATGATGAAAATTGGAGACCTCTCTCATCTTTTAAGTGGGAGAACTTGCACAATTGGTGGCTGACTAAACACTTTTTTGCCCCACGTATATGAACCAGAAAATCAGTGCAATGTAAAAAAACAAATAAATGGGGGGGGGGGGGTCGCTTGCTCACGTGGTCGGTCTGTTTTCGCCCATCGTGGTCGTTGTTTTGCATTTTGTCAGTCATTTACACTCTCTACCACATCTACAAACTCTTATGATTATCCCACTTGAATTTCATTTGTATTACTTGGCTATTTTTTCTGTATGATGCAGTTTTCTGTGACGATCCATGACGATCACGGTGGCCACATTGGTCTTGTGAGTTCAAAGCAAGAAAAGGAAGAAGAAGAATGAGGATTTCTTCTTCTTTGCTGTATACCGTGTCAGCCATGAGTCCTCCAACGCGTGCCTAACACTTTCTGAACTGGCACAATCAGTACAAGTGCTGGTACAGCTGGGGAGTTAAAAGGATGTCAGTTGACAGGCGCAGCTGCTGTGCTACGCCCCTAGGGGTGTGTAAAAACGTCCATCCATCCATCTTCTACTGCTTTTCCGGAGGTCCGGGTCGCGGAGGCAGCAGTTCAAGCAGAGAAGCCCAGACTTCCCTCTCCCCAGCCACCTGCTCCAGCTCTTCAGAGGGGATACCAAGGCGTTCCCAGACCAGCTGGGAGACATAGTCTCTCCACCGAGTCCTGGGTCTGCCCCGGGGTCTCCTCCCAGTGGGACGTGCCTGAAACACCTCAAGTGAGAGGCATCCAGGAGGCATCCTAATCAGATGCCCATACCACCTCAACTGACTCCTTTCAATGTGGAGGAGCAGCGGTTCTACTCTGAGCCTCTCCCGGATGACTGAGCTCCTCACCCTATCTCTGAAGGTGAGTCCAGCAATTCTACGGAGAAAGCTCATTTCAGCCGCTTGTATCCGCGATCTCGTTCTTTCGGTTATTACCCAAAGCTCGTGACCATAGGTGAGAGTAGGAACGTAGATTGACTGGTAAATCGACAGCTTTGCCTTAGAACTCAGCTCCCTCTTGACCACAACAGACCGGTACAACATCCACATCACTGCAGATGCTGCTCCAATCCGTCTGTCGATCTCTCGCTCCATTTTCCCCTCACTCGTGAACAAGACCCCAAGATACTTAAACTCCTCCACTTGGGACAGGAGCCTGTCCCCAACCCGGAGAGGACAATCCACCTTTTTCCGGCTGAGGACCATGGACTCGGACTTGGAGGTGCTGATTCTCATCCCAGCCGCTTCACACTCAGCGGCAAACCGTCCCAGCAAGAGCTGTAGGTCATTGCTGGATGAAGCCAACAGGACAACATCATCTGCAAACAACAGAGATGAGATCCTGTGGTCACCAAGCATGACACCCTCCATTCCCTGGCTGCGCTTAGAAATCCTGTCCATAAAAATTATGAACAGGATCGGTGACAAAGGGCAGCCCTGGCGGAGTCCAACTCTCACTGGGAATGACTCCGACCGAGTGTTGGCAATACGAACCAAACTCTCACAACAGTCATACAGAGACCGAATAGCTCGTAACAACAAGCCCAATACCCCATACTCCTGAAGCACCCCCCCACAAAAAAACATGAGGGACGTGGTTGAATGCCTTCTTCCAGTCCACAAAATACATGTAAACTGGTTGGGCAAACTCTCATGAACCCTCGAGAATTCTGGAGAGGGTAAAGATCTGGTCCGATGTGCCACGGCCAGGACGAAAACCACATTGCTCCTCCTGAATCCGAGGTTCAACCAACGGCTGGACTCTCCTCTCTAGTTCCTTGGCATAGACCTTCCCAGGGAGGCTGAGGAGTGTGATCCCTCTAAAGTTGGAGCACACCCTCCGGTCCCCTTTTTTTGAAGAGAGGAACCACCACCCTGGTTTGCCATGCCAAAGGCACTGCCCCCGACCTCCACACAATGTTGCAGAGGCGTGTCAACCATGACAACCCTACAACATCAGGGGCCTTGAGGTACTCAGGGCGAATCTCGTGAATCTCACCCCGGGGCCCGGCCACCAAGGAGATTTTTAACCACCTTGGCGACCTCAGGCCCTGTGATAGGCGAGTCATCCCCCTCGTCCACAAGCCCTGCTTCCTCTGTGGAAGGCGTATCAGTGGGATTGAGGAGATCCTCAAAGTATTCCTTCCACCGCCTGACAATATCCCCAGTCGAAGTCAACAGCGCCCCATCCGCACCATACACAGTGTGGACAGGGAGCTGCTTTCCCTTCCTGAGCCGCCACACAGTTTGCCAGAATCTCTTCGAGGCCGACCGAAAGTCTTGTTCCATTGCCTCACCGAACTCCTCCCATACCCGGGTTTTTTCTTCAGCAACCACCCGAGCTGCAGTCCGCTTGGCCTGCCGGTACACCTCAGCTGCTTCGGGAGTCCCACAAGCCAACCAAGCCTGATAGGACTCCTTCTTCAGCTTAATGGCCCCAACTGGTGTCCACCACACCACTGGTGTCCACCACTTGGTTCGGGGGTTGCCACCACGAGATCACCGACCACCTTGTGGTCGCAGCTCTGGGCTGCCCCTTCAACAATAGAGGTAGAGAACATGGCCCATTCAGACTCCATGTCTCCAGACTCCCTCAGAATGTGGTCAAAGTTATTCCAGAGGTGGGAGTTGAAGACCTCCCAGACAGGGGCCTTAGCCAGGCATTCCCAGCACACCCTCACTATACGTTTGGGTCTACCAGGTCTGAATGGCATCCTCCCTTGCCATCGGATCCAACTCACCACCAGGTGGTGATCAGTTGACAGCTCTGCACCTCTCTTTACCCGAGTGTCCAAGACATATGGTCGCAGGTCTGATGACACAATAACAAAGTCCATCATCGACCTGCGACCTAGGGTGTCCTGGTGCCAGGTGCACATATGGACACCCTTGCACATGGTGTTCGTTATGGACAAACTGTGGTTAGCACAGAAGTCCAATAACTGAACACCTCTCAGGTTCAGCTCGGGCAAGCCGTTCCTCCCAATCACCCCCTCCAGGTTTCATTGTTGTTGCCCACGTGTGCATTGAAGTCCCCCAGTAGGACAATGGAGTCTCCAAGAGGAGCACCCTCCAGCACCCTAGTCAGAGACTCCAAAAAGGGTGGGTACTCTGAAACATCATTTGGTGCATAGGCACAAATGATGGTCAGGACCCGTTTCCCAACCCGAAGGCGCAGGGAAGCAACCCTTTTGTCCACCGGGGAAAACTCCAATATAGAGGCAGCAAGGTGGGGGGATACAAGAATACCCAACCCTGCTCATTGCCTCTCGCCTGGGGAAACTCCAGAAAAGGCCAAGCTACAGCCCCTCTCCAGGAGACTGGTTCCGGATCCGGAGCTGTGTGTTGAGGTGACGCCGACTATATCTAGCCGGTATCTCTCAACCTCGTACACCAGCTCAGGCTCCTTTCCCACCAGAGAGGTGACATTCCACGTACAAAAAGCCAGTTTAGAAAGCTTGGGATCAGTCCGCCAAGGTCTCCGCCTTTCACCGCCACCTAATCCACAGAGCACTATTGCATCCAAGGCCCACGAACAACGCCGGTCAGTGGACATGCCATTCGGGGAACACCGTCAGCACCATTGAGTCCTCTGGGTCCATGATGGAGAATCCCAATTCACCCAGCAGATCGATTCCCAGCAAGTCGGCCCCCTGGCGCAAAACCTGGAAGGTAAATGCGGGAACAATCTTTAACCCACATTTCACAGAGAAGCTGAGCGTGCCCGCCATTTCAATTTCAGCATGACCATACTCAAACATTTTCACTGCCCCTGCATTGATGGTTTTACCCGGGAAGAGTCTTTTCAATGTAGCCATACTTAGTATGGACTTACCGGCTCCTGAGTCCACCATAAGCGGCACATCAACTTTGTCTAGCTGCAGAACGTACCACTTTAATGGTCCCTTCTTGGTGCCCACTACACACACCTGTGTCATGCTTTGGGCTCCGTCGCCGATGGTTTAATAGTGGTGGTGCAGGCCCTGGCCCAGTGATTAGAACGGCCACAGTTATAGCGCTTCTTCCCTCTGGCGGGGCAGGTGGACGAGCCTGCCCTGTGACAAGGGGAGCCACAGCTGTCACACAGACCCCTAGCTCCCGCTCCTTCCCATGCCACAGGCTGCTGCCTTATGAGGGAACGCCCTGAAGTGTTAGCTACGTTGCTAGCGGCCAGACTTGGAGGAAAAACTTTGGTGGCTAGGTTCTTTTTAGCTAACACTGGCAGGCCTAGCTGGGCAGTGGACTCTATCTGCCTCGTCACCTCAATCACTTTCTCCAGCACAAGGATGTCCGTAGTCAGTGTTAGCTTGTCTTTTAGCCACTCATCGCTCATACCATGTGCCAGCTTGTCCCGGACTAGCTCCTCCTCAATCGGCCCGAAGGTGCACTCTCTTGCTAGGCTACGGAGTTCCATAATGAAGCATTGGGTGGACTCACCAGCTAATTGTCAGTGGTTGAAGAATTTATATATTCATGCCATGACGATGGAATGGTCCCTAAAGAAATACTCCATTAAGTCCAAACATTCCTTCAGTGAGCCCTTGCCACCCAGTCCGAAAAAATATCCGTTGGCCCTCCTCACTGAGGCAGTGAATGAGTAGGCTTCTCCATCTCTCTTCGTCGGCACCACTCAGGCTGGCCGCAGCAACATACACCTTGAACGTCTCTCGCCAGCTGCACTATGGTATAATTGGCATACCCAGAGACTGCAAAAATGGAGGTGGCGATTTAATGCATGCTCCAATGGTTTATTCTTGTCACCAAATTGTTATGTCTGAATAACATGAGACCGGAGCTGTGTTGAACTAAACACCAAACTAACTTTACTGAGGAACACAGCACAGTATATCCACTGACCGTAGCCCGCCTGACGTTATAAGATAAAATAAGATAAGATAAGCCTTTATTAGTCCCACAACGGGGAAATTCCAGGATTGAAACAGCACAGGGATAGCAACACTCAGAGCAACAATCAGAAGGCAAGAAAAAAAAAAAAAAAGCAAGCAAGCAAGAGCAGCTAATATACATATGTACTTATTACTATAAATATATATATATACACACAGACACACAGTGTAGAGCATTGTAGCTGGACGGGATAAATATATGAGTATATAAACGCACAGTACGGAGCATTGCAGCTAGATGGAATAAATATGTAAATATATAAACACACAGTGCGGAGCAATGTAGCTAGATGGAATAATATGTAGATATATAAACACACAGTACGGAGCATTGCAGCTAGGTGGAAAAAAATATGTAAATATATAAACACAGTGCGGAGCAATGTAGCTAGATGGAATAATATGTAGATATATAAACACACAGTGCGGAGCATTGTAGCTAGATGGAATGAATATATAGATATATAAATATAAACATAAACATAGACACACCCAGTGTGGAGCATTGTAGCTAGATGGAATAAATATGTAAATGTATAAACACACACAGTGCAGAGCATTGTTGCTAGATGGGATGAAACAGCACAACCGTCTACTTAGTTATCCTACATGGTATGATTATGTGCCCATACATATTCTCACCCTCCGTAGCTACCGGTATTTTCCTAGTTGTATGCCGGAGGGGACCATTGTGTAAGTCTATTGCATCTTTTGCATTCAAAAAAAAAAACTATTAGGTTGTTACGTCTTTTTGCTATCTCTGCGAGCAGCCCTGCTTAGGTTGTACAGTCTGACAGCCGTTGGTAGGAAGGACCTGCGAAACCTCTCGGTTGTGCACCTGGGATGATGTAGTCTGCTGCTAAATGAGCTCCTCGGTGCATTCAGTATGTCCTGCATAGGGTGGAACTCGGACTCCAGCAGAGATGACAGTTTAGCCACCGTCCTTCTCTCTCCTATCTCCTCCACCGGATCAAGGCGCTGCCCCAGGACGGAGCTAGCTTTCTTGATCAGTTTGATCAGTCTCTTCCTATCGGCTGCTGTAATGCCACTGCCCCAGCAGACCACTCCAAAAGTGATGGCTGATGCCACCACCGTGTCATAGAATGTCTTCAGCAGCGCCCCTTGTACACCAAAAGACCTGAGTCTCCTCAGTAGGAACAGCCTGCGCTGTCCCTTCTTGTAGAGAGTGTCAGTATTGTGTGACCAGTCTAGTTTATTGTTCAGATGAACACCCAGGTACTTGTAGGATGTCACCATCTCAATGTCTGTTCCCTGTATATTTACTGGTGCTGTGAGGGGTTGTCCTTGCCTGCGGCAGTCCACCACCAGCTCCTTAGTTTTCCTTGCGTTGATCTGGAGGCAGTTCCGATGGCACCAGTCCACGAAGTCCTGGATAAGCCCTCTGTACTCAGCTTCATCTCCATTGGGGATGAGGCCAACGATCGCAGAGTCATCAGAGAACTTCTGTAGATGGCAGTGTGTTGTGTTGTGTGAGAAGTCCGCAGTATAAAGAGTGAACAGGAAGGGAGCCAACACCGTTTCCTGGGGGGCCCCCGTGCTACTGATGATCGTGTCGGACACACAGTCCCGGGTTCTCACAAACTGAGGCCGGTACGTGAGGTAGTCCAGGATCCATGATGACAGGTGCTGGTCCACCCCTGCGCGCAGCAGCTTGTCCTTCAGGATCATCGGTTGGATGGTGTTGAAAGCACTGGAGAAGTCAAAGAACATGATCCTCACCACATTCCCGGGCTTCTCCAGGTGGGACAGAGAACGGTGAAGGAGGAAGATCACCGCATCCTCCACCCCAATGCCATGCTGGTAGGCGAACTGGAGTGGATCCATCGCTGGTTCCACCAGGGGGCGAAGGTGAGCAAGGAGCAGTCTCTCCAGGGTCTTCATCAAGTGGGACGTCAAGGCCACCGGTCTGTAGCTGTTCAGGTCTTTGGGGTGGGAAGTTTTTGGTACAGGTACCACACAAGATGTTTTCCACAGCTGTGGTACCCTCCCCAGCTTCAGGCTCAGGTTGAAGATGTACGTCACAATCCCACACAGCTGGTCTGCACAGGACTTGAGGAGCTTTGCGCTGATGCCGTCCGGTCCCGACGCCTTCCTCGCCTTGATCTTCCTCAGCTCCGTCCTCACCTGGGTCCTGGTCAGGGTCAGGATGGGGGGCTGTGTGTTGGGAGTGGGGGGGTGTTGGTGGAGTGGGGAGTGGGCAGCAGGACTTGATGTCTTTACAGGCAGCAATGGTTGTTGTGCAGTCAGGGGGGAGGGCGGTTGGTCAAACCTATTGAAAAACAAATTCAGATTGTTCGCCCACTCCCTGCCCCCCGTGGCCTGGGGGGAGGTATTCTGGAGCCCAGAGATGGTTTTGAGGTTTCTCCAGACCCCGCTGATGTCGCTTTGTTGCAGCTTGTCCTCCATCTTCCTCCTGAAGCTCCAAACCCCCAGCACAGGCTACGGCAAGCCCCAAATGCCAAATCCCCGCACAACAGAAGTGTCTGTTGTGTTTCAAAGAGCTTGGATCATTATGTTGAGGCACTATTGTGCCTCAGCATGACAATAAGGAATGTACTGGGAGAGACAAACTTGTCTATCCTACACTGTACAAACTTGCAGTAGTCTTCTTTTGCACAGCTGCATCCTCTGTGCTCCGAGAGAGTATTCTCCAAAGCTGGAGAAATTATCTAAAAAAAAAAAAAGAAATCGCCTTAGTCCAAAGACTGTTGAAAAGTTATTATTTTTTGATAAAAATGGATAAGTACCACGAGCACATTCACTGTAGTCACCCAAGTTTTGTTATTTCTTTTTTCCCTTATGATCATTGATATTCCTTAAAAGACAGTGCATTTATTGAAATGGAAAAAAATACACATTAAACCAATAATGCCCTTGTAAAAATCTGCATGTTGCATACGTTTTGTCCATTAGATGGCCTTGTAGACAAAATGAAGTTTCACATGCTTCCTTGTCTAAATGAACCTTTTGATGAAAGTCCTCAAGTCCTCTAGAAAGCCTCATCTAGCCATCACTAGCTTAATCCTGATGTGCTCCCAATGAACTATACGAAGTGAGTTTATCTCATTTGTTTTAAGATCAGCCCCCATGCTGCTTTAATTTGTCCCAGAGTTTTGTTTACAAATCATTGTTTGCATCATACTCCTGCCTGCGCCATGAGTCCTGCCTTGAAGCACTCATCTGCCCACAGGGCAGAGCATGACAGATACTGGCAACAAAGTCCTCCAAAACTGTGAAAAATTTGGGTGTTCTTTGACCAGAATCTTAGTTATGAACAACATATTAGAAATGTAATTAAGACTATTTTTTTATCATCTAAAGAATATCTCTAGAGTGTTTCGAAATTGCACAGCTCCAGAGCTCATGAGAAAATGGCATCCACTGGGTTTTTCTGTTATTTTAATGGAGAGAGTTAGATAGATAGATAGATAGATAGATAGATAGATAGATAGATGTACTTTATTGATCCCAAACTGGGAAATTACAGTTGCAGAGTTGTAGAGTTGCTAGAGTTGCAGTAGTCATCATATAATCACCTGCCATTTTAATTATATGATGATAACACACTAGTTGTTTTTTTTTTTTATTCCATCCACAGTCTCATTTTAATTGCAGACTTAACATTGGAGTCTATAGATTATGCATTAATGTAGGATTTTTTAAGGGAATAAATGGATGAACAAGGAATATGCAGCATTTTACTTTTCACTGTAACTCCCCAGAGAGGCAACACGTCTTCCTCAGCTGCACGCCCCTTAGTTTCCAGACCAGCAAGCTCCCCGACTGCCACACGTCAGCCCCCTTGCAGAGGCTGCCAAGATTGGGCTCGCTTTGGGGGCCGGCAGCGGATGGGAAGCAGTGCCAGATTTTCTTCTTCCATCCTGCTTAGGAGGGATAGGACGAGACCCTCAGTTGGCGAAAGCAACAGGAGAAGGAGCACTCCATCTTGGAGTGACTTGCATACCATCGTTAATGAAAGTTTATGAAAGTTTGCACAAGCATCATCCTCTATTCCTTGAGTTTCAAACCCATTCATGTCTATGTGTTTCATCCATGCACACTACATTAAACCATCCATCCATCCATCCATCTTCTACTGCTTTTCCGGAGGTCCGGGTGGCGGAGGCAGCAGTTCAAGCAGAGAAGCCCAGACTTCCCTCTCCCCAGCCACCTGCTCCAGCTCTTCAGAGGGGATACCAAGGCGTTCCCAGACCAGCTGGGAGACATAGTCTCTCCACCGAGTCCTGGGTCTGCCCCGGGGTCTCCTCCCAGTGGGACGTGCCTGAAACACCTCAAGTGAGAGGCATCCAGGAGGCATCCTAATCAGATGCCCATACCACCTCAACTGACTCCTTTCAATGTGGAGGAGCAGCGGTTCTACTCTGAGCCTCTCCCGGATGACTGAGCTCCTCACCCTATCTCTGAAGGTGAGTCCAGCAATTCTACGGAGAAAGCTCATTTCAGCCGCTTGTATCCGCGATCTCGTTCTTTCGGTTATTACCCAAAGCTCGTGACCATAGGTGAGAGTAGGAACGTAGATTGACTGGTAAATCGACAGCTTTGCCTTAGAACTCAGCTCCCTCTTGACCACAACAGACCGGTACAACATCCACATCACTGCAGATGCTGCTCCAATCCGTCTGTCGATCTCTCGCTCCATTTTCCCCTCACTCGTGAACAAGACCCCAAGATACTTAAACTCCTCCACTTGGGACAGGAGCCTGTCCCCAACCCGGAGAGGACAATCCACCTTTTTCCGGCTGAGGACCATGGACTCGGACTTGGAGGTGCTGATTCTCATCCCAGCCGCTTCACACTCAGCGGCAAACCGTCCCAGCAAGAGCTATAGGTCATTGCTGGATGAAGCCAACAGGACAACATCATCTGCAAACAACAGAGATGAGATCCTGTGGTCACCAAGCATGACACCCTCCATTCCCTGGCTGCGCTTAGAAATCCTGTCCATAAAAATTATGAACAGGATCGGTGACAAAGGGCAGCCCTGGCGGAGTCCAACTCTCACTGGGAATGACTCCGACCGAGTGTTGGCAATACGAACCAAACTCTCACAACGGTCATACAGAGACCGAATAGCTTGTAACAACAAGCCCGATACCCCATACTCCCGAAGCACCCCCCACAAAAATCCATGAGGGACGCGGTCAAATGCCTTCTCCAAGTCCACAAAACACATGTAAACTGGTTGGGCAAACTCCCACGAACCCTCAAGAATTCTCGAGAGGGTAAAGAGCTGGTCCGATGTGCCACGGCCAGGACGAAAACCACATTGCTCCTCCTGAATCCGAGGTTCGACCAACGGCTGGACTCTCCTCTCCAGTACCTTGGCATAGACCTTCCCAGGGAGGCTGAGGAGTGTGATCCCTCTAAAGTTGGAGCACACCCTCCGGTCCCCTTTTTTGAAGAGAGGAGCCACCACCCCGGTTTGCCATGCCAAAGGCACTGACCCCGACCTCCAAGCAATGTTGCAGAGGCGTGTCAACCATGACAACCCTACAACATCCAGGGCCTTGAGGTACTCAGGGCGAATCTCGTCCACCCCTGGGGCCCGTCCACCAAGGAGATTTTTAACCACCTTGGCGACCTCAGCCCCTGTGATAGGCGAGTCATCTCCTTCGTCACCAAACCCTGCTTCCTCTGTGGAAGGTGTATCAGTGGGATTGAGGAGATCCTCGAAGTATTCCTTCCACCGCCCGACGATATCCCCAGTTGAAGTCAACAGTGTCCCATCCGCACCATACACAGTGTGGACGGGGAGCTGCTTTCCCCTCCTGAGCCGCCGAACAGTTTGCCAGAATCTCTTTGAAGCCGACCGAAAGTCTTGTTCCATGGCCTCACCGAACTCCTCCCATACCCGGGTTTTTTCTTCAGCAACCACCCGAGCTGCAGTCCGCTTGGCCTGTCGGTACACCTCAGCTGCTTCGGGAGTCCCACAAGTCAACCAAGCTTGATAGGACTCCTTCTTCAGCTTAATGGCCCCCTTCACCACTGGTGTCCACCACTTGGTTCGGGGGTTGCCACCACGAGATGCACCGACCACCTTGCGGCCGCAGCTCTGGGCCGCTGCTTCAACAACAGAGGTGGAGAACAAGGCCCATTCAGACTCCATGTCTCCAGACTCCCTCGGAATGTGGTTGAAGTTCTTCCGGAGGTGGGAGTTGAAGACCTCCCGGACAGGGGCCTCAGCCAGACGCTCCCAGCACACCCTCACTATACGTTTGGGTCTACCAGGTCTGAATGGCTTCCTCCCCTGCCATCGGATCCAACTCACCACCAGGTGGTGATCAGTTGACAGCTCTGCACCTCTCTTTACTCGGGTGTCCAAGACATACGGTCGCAGGTCTGATGATACGATAACAAAATCGATCATCGACCTGCGACCTAGGGTGTCCTGGTGCCAGGTGCACATATGGACACCCTTATGCTTGAACATGGTGTTCGTTATGGACAGACTGTGGTTAGCACAGAAGTCCAATAATGTAGTCCAGGACTTCCGGACTACATTAAACCATTCAGCTGATTTTTCAGCCCATTCTTCCCTGTTTGTTCTTTCTAACATAACTAATTGGGCATCAGTTGTGACTGACATCTTCCTTATTGCCAAGAAGCATTACTATCGTGTGCATTTCGGCTCACATGTGTGGGCTTTGGTCAGCGCAAAACCCGTCTTAAAACATTATGATCACAGTCCACTTTAGATAATCCGCCTCTTTGCATTATATGAATGGGCATGAGCTCTTTGGATTGTAACACACCTCTGAATGATTAGACTGGTCTCTTTGCATCACGCACCAGTGGAAAGTTCATTTTTATGCCGTTGTGATAAGGAAATGAACTTGGAAAAACCCATAAACTCGTTCTACCTCACTGACAACTGACTAACCGACCCCATCATTGTAATACGGCCCTTAAAGTCTCTACTCTCACCTCCACACTTCTACCATTCCTTTTTTCTCTCTGCCTCCAAACACACCTTCCCTCCTCCTCCTCCCTGATCTTCAACCAACAGTAGCCCAATTTCCACCGACGGTGGTCGTTGCTCACCCAGGCCTCAACCAATTTTCATGATGTGCATGTTTGATTTAGCATAGATTTTATGTTAGATGCCCTTCTTGACCAAACCTTGAGGCTGGTATTTGGCGTACACTGTGGCTTGGTTAAATTAGCTTTTTTAATATTTGTGACTGTTTTCCTATATAATTGGTCCCTCAGTAGACAGTGCATGTCAGAGCACAAACCAAGCATGAAGTCAAAGGAATTGAATCGGTGAATTCCAAAGGGGCCCAAGTCCACACTTTTTCAAAACCCAGATATTACATGTTTAATGAACTTTAAGAGACAAGTTATCTGATTATGTGCAAAAACGTCCCAAGTCAACTTTAATGCATTGACTATTCACAGCATTGTTTATGCATTGAGTGCAAGAGAGACCCAAGTCCAGGACTTAGGCCCTTCCTGCATAGATTAAACTTAAAGTCATAGGTGGCAGCACAAATTTCAGAAATGATATAGAAGTTTCCGAAAATATGTCTGCTCAGGTCACATCCAGATTCCGCCTTCTAAAGCCATCGTGCAGGGTTGTTACATACCCAGAGGAGCCACTCTACAGCGAGCAACTTGGTGTAAAGGCAGCTAAAGTAAAGGATGTTCAGAAATTGGCAAAATATCTTTCACCAGAGGCTCAGCAGTTCCTCAGTAATTTAACAGTTTGTGATGCTAGGCGTGAAGATGAGTCTGACTTTGACGATTAGTTACCAGTAGATGGACCTCTATGTTAATCTGCCCACTTTTAGATGAAAATCTCATTTGCTGGCAGTTATCAAAACAATAGTTTGAATATAAAGTGATCATAAAAGGTGTTCAAAACATGGCATAATTAAAAAAAAAACGTTTTCAGCATGTGAGAAATAGATGTTATGCGCTTCTTTTCATATGTTCTTATTGTTTAATTCAAGAAGGGCCCAAGTCCAGGGACTTTAGTTTGCCAATCCTCTGAAATTAAAAAAGTGAAATGCTTCATATTATAGCATTTCTAAGCTATGGCCTTGTGCTATATCTGAGTAAACTATGAACCATCTGGCATAGACTACCTTTGAGATATGCAATTTATTTGATTTCCTGCAAAAACATATTTCTTGGACTTGGGCCCCTTTTGAATTCACCGATTCAATTGTCTGTTGACCTCTGAGATAGGATTGTCTTGAGGCACAAATATGGGGAAGAGTACAGAAAAAATTCTGCTGCTTTGAAGGTCCCAATGAGCATAGTGGCTACCATCATCCGTTAATGGAAGAAGTTTGAAACCACCAGGACTCTTCCTAGAGCTGGCCAGCCATCTAACCTGAGTGATCAGGGCTAGAAGGGTCATAGTCAGGGAGGTGACCAAGCACCCGATGGTCACTCTGTCAGAGCTCCAGCATTCCTTTGTGGAAAGAGGAGAACCTTTCCAGAAGGACAGCCATCTCTGCAGCAATCCACCAATCAGGCCTGTATGGTAGAGTGGCCAGACGGAAGCCAGTCCTTAGTAAAAGGCACATGGCAGCCCATCTGGAGTTTGACAAAAGGTGCCTGAAGGACTCTCAGACCATGAGAAACAGAATTCTCTGGTCTGAGGAGACAAAGATTAAACTCTTTGGTGTGAATGCCAGGCATTATGTTTGGAGGAAACCAGGCACCGCTCATCACCAGGCCAATACCATCCCTACAGTGAAGCATGATGGTGGCAGCGTCATGCTATGGGGATGCTTTTCAGCAGCAGGAACTGGGAGACTAGTCAGGGTAGAGGGAAAGATGAATGCAGCAATGTACAGAGACATCCTGGAAGAAAACCTGGTCCAGAGCACTCTTGACCTCAAACTGGGGGTGATGGTTCATCTTTCAGCAGGACAACGACCCTAAGCACACAGCCAAGATATCAAAGGAGTGGCTTCATGACAACTCTGTGAATGTCCTTGAGTGGCCCAGCCAGAGCCCAGACTTGAATCCAATTGAACATCTCTGGAGAGATCTGAAAACGGTTGTGCACCAACGCTTCCCATCCAACCTGACGGAGCTTGAGAGGTGCTGCAAAGAGGAATGGGCGAAACTGCCCAAAGATAGGTGTGCCAAGCTTGTGGCATTATATTCAAAAAGACTTGAGGCTGTAATTGAGGACAAAAGTGCATCAACAAAGTACTGAGCAAAGGCTGTGAATACTTATGTACATATGATTTCTTAGTTTTTTTTATTATTTTCAATAAATTTACAAAAATCTAAAAAAAACAACTTTTTTCATGTTGTCATTATGGGGTGTTGTGCATAGAATTTTGAGGGAAAATGAATTTAATCCATTTTGGAATAAAGCTGTAACGTAACAAAATGTAGAAGAAGTGAAGAGCTGTGAATACTTTCCGGATGCACTGTACGGACTCTGTTTGCTAAAGATTTTCCTTGACTCACTTCCTGTGTACTGAGAAGAACTAAACTTTGCACAGTTATTAGTCTTTCTCTACATCGGTACCACCAAGTGTCACACACTTCTCCCATCACTTTATGCAGCTTGGAGTCCTCACCTGTAGAAGTCTGCAGGTTTCTTCAGAAGCTACAACTTGACCTCGAAAATCAGCATTTCATCATCTTAGAAATACTTGCCCTTCAAAAAATATTTCATGGTTGGAAGTCAGATAGTATGAGGCCGGGAGAGTAAGGGGGGGTAGGGTAGGATTTCATAGCCATAGGACTATGCTTCCATCTGTGTAACATGCGAGTTGTGAACCGGGGCATTTTTTTGCAGGAGGCGGACACCTTTGGTCAGCATGTCACACTTCTGCGTTTCGATGCCCTTTCTGTAGCAGTGAAGTGTAGTAAGTCTTGATAATTGTGTTACCCTTTGCCAGGAAATCCATCATCAATATTCCATGCTAGTCCCAAAAGACCTTGAGCATGACTTTGCACACAGAGGGTTGACTTTTTTGGAGGCGGTGAGTCATAATGCTTCCATTGCTTCAACTGAGCTTTAGTCTCTGGATCATAGTAATGGACCCATGTTTCATCCTGTGCATTTAGTCTGTTGAAGAAGTCCTCCTGGTTTTCTTGGCACATTGCTAAAAGAGACTGGGGGCACATGTTTCATTCCTGCTTCTGGAAAGTTATGAGCAACTGCAGAATCCATCGTGCTGACAACTTCTGCATGCACAAATAGTCATTAATGATTTTTTTTCTCACAGATCCCAAACTGAGCTTGACATCTTGGGCTAGTTGGCGAATGGTTATGCAACCAAAATGGTGGCCTCCACTTGCTAGAGGATGTCTTCATCAATTGTGCTCTGTTCACTGTCGCCCGGGACTGGGTGCCATTTCCAACCAATGTCCAACCACACTTGAACTGTCAATGACAACCTTTGACTACGTCATTTGATGGGGTATCCGCATAAGTCTCTATCATCTCATTCAGTGTCTCCCATGGTGTTCTCTATGTTCAGCTGGCTCCATTATCACACAATACCCCACCTTGGCACCTGTAAATGAGAAACTCTTAGGAGTTCAAAGCTGCAAATTACCAAGTCACAGGTATCTATTATTATACATGTGTACTTTCAGCCTCCTACACCCGATTTCCCCTGACCCAAAATCTACAATTAACATCCTTTGTACTACAATGCCTCCAAAAGGACAAACAGCCCTTGTGTGAGTAGAGAGAGGAACAAGTGAAAAACAGAAAAAATTACATCAACAATGATGAAATATTAACCATCTATCGACTGCTGGAAAAGGGGATATTCAGTCTCAAATGAATGCATATTAACCAATTTAGAATAATTTTGGCAGCTGATGGTCACCATCAGTCAGCATTAGATTTTGGAGGGGGCGGAGTGGCTGGAGAGCATCTGTGATTATTGCCATCTCTGACTTCACTGCTTGAGGTTCATAACTGATACACACTGTACCTTTAAAGAAACTCCGTACCCAATATATGTACATTGTGGTGACCCACCACAATCTAAAGGAACATTCCTCACACTCAGCAGGTCTGGAGGAAGCAGAGGGCAATTTGCATACGGACAGAGAGCCCCTGGGGGACAACCAGAACAATGGACTATTGTTTATACATCCCCGGATTAAGGAGAGAATGTCTGGGCGCCAGCTGGTCACGCAAATGATATGTATTGACTGATATGTATATCAATATGCTAATGTGCCATGTTTTCTCTCTGTTTGTATAACATATAAAAGAGCTGACGATACATGCCTCAACTGCACAGTAGACCACTGTAGTGCACAGCGCTACAAGTGCGTCTCATTATGTTGGAGGAAAATAAAATCTTTACAACCTTAAAGCTCGTCGCATCTCACCTGATCTTATTCCTCCCGCACTGGTGACCTGACATGTCATGGTGCGCCCCTCGCCTGATCTTTTCCCTCCACACTGGTGACCTGACGAAAGAGAATGACCGTCTGCTCCCTCTCACCGCGCTGTGGATCCCAGAGGACCAGAGAACACCTGCAACCTCTTCATCCTTACCGGAGCGCGCTCCCTGGAGTGGGCAGCGCTGTGACCAACATGCACCATGAACGGCGACACAAGCGAAACAGAGGAAGCAGCCTGAACAGGGAAATCACCGATGCCGTCTACTCTGATTGCCACAAAGCTCCCCGACCCTGACTCAGCTCGCGACAGCGGACCTCCTGCGCACAGAAGCCCCGCACGCACACTGCAGGAGTACGAGGACAACGCAACTGCCAGCTATGTGGTCACTGCGCCAAGAGCGCGCCACACACAGGGACGAACCGGCTCCACAGACTGATACAGCGTCCTCCACCGCTGCACATGCCCAAGAAACACGGCCGATCGCCTTCCTCAGAATCTTCAGGGCTGCTCACGCACCTGAAGCAGATGTGCATCCTGCACACAGGACTTTGTATGGGTTTCTCAGCCACAGCACACAACGGGAGCATAGCTGATTGCTGTCCCCGATGGCTTTAGGGCTGCGTCTGCTCCGAAAGTCAAACCGCCAAGTCCCTCACACAGCTGCAGTTGTTTCACAGCCGCTACACATCCTCAGGGAATTTGGCCGTCGCCTTCCCCACATCCTTGCGGGACCGAGCCGCGAGAGGAGTCAGAGATGTAATTTTTTTTTTTTCACAGCCACTGCAGATCACCGCCAGGGTGACCGGGAAAGTCCCTCACCATCGCGGATCCACATGCAATTTTTGTGCGGCCCAGACACCTCTGACGTCCCGGGCCGGCACTCACTTACTCCCACCCCCTCCCCCTCCTGCTCCACAGCGCTTTCCCCGCACCTCACTCCCACGATGCACACTGGTCCCGTGCGCCCACAAGCCACGGCCGTTCAACGTGCTGGAACCCGGAGCGGAGCACACTGTTTTTTCCACCCCTCCCCCATCGCCCCCACGGACTGACATGCCCTCTGATACACCCCTACAGCAGGACAGTTCTACTGGAGCTGGAGCCCAAACGACTTGGGGGGGGGGGGCGGTTACAGCCCCTTCTGAGTGTTCTGGGGGGGGGGGAGCCCTGTGGTGACCCACCACAATCTACAGGAACATTCCTCACACTCAGCAGGTCTGAAGGAAGCAGAGGACAATTTGCATATGGACAAAGGGCCCCTGGGGGACAACCAGAACAATGGACTATTGTTTATACATCCCCGGATTAAGGAGAGGACATTCGGGCGCCAGTTGGTCATACGAATGATATGTATTGACTGATATGTATATCAATATGCTAATGTGCCATGCATTCTCTCTGTTTGTATAACATATAAAAGAGCTGACGATACATGCCTCAACTGCACAGTAGACCACTGTAGCGTACAGCACTACAAGTGCGTCTCATTATGTTGGAGGAAAATAAAACCTTTGCAACCTTCCAGCTCGTCACATCTCGCCTGATCAAATCAAATCAAATCAAATCAAACTTTATTGTCATATTGCTGTACATACAACTGTAGTGCAGGCAAGATGAAATTCCGTTTCTCTCGACATCCATATAAATAGAAGCAGCATGATTTAAGACACACTCACACATATCTTCATCCCCCCCCCCCCATCCATTCACACATCCCTGAGACATACTTGGGAAAAACTAACTAACTATAATATGCAAATAATATACATAATGTCCTTAGGTGCAGTAGTGTGTACGAGAGATTCCGGGTCAACTGTTCAGCATCCTGACAGCTTGTGGAAGGAAGCTGTTGATCGGTCTGGTGGTTCTGCCTCTGATGCTCCGGAATCGTTTACCAGATGGCAGAAGTTCAAAGTGTTTATGCAAAGAGTGAGAACAGTCCTTGACAATGTTCAGTGCCCTGCTTCTACAATGGTTCTAAAAAAGTTCTTGGACAGAGGGGAGGGAGACTCCAATTACCCTCTCAGCTACCTTGACTATCCTCTGCAGGGCTTTTTTGTCTGACATACTGCAGCTGGAGTACCATGTAGCAATGCAGTACGTCAGAACACTCTCCACCACACCTCTGTAGAAGGTCCTGAGGATGCAGATGGGGAGAGACTTACTCATCCCTCTGAGTAAGTCCCACCACCGTGGTGTCGTCTGCAAACTTAATAATCTGGTTCCTTTCGTGTCTGGATACACAGTCATGTGTTAGAAGTGTAAACAACAGTGGACTGAGTACGCAGCCTTGAGGGGATCCGGTGCTCAGCGTGATAGAGTTGGAGATGTTGTTTCCAACCCGGACAGACTGAGGTCTCTCAGTCAGGAAATCCAGGATCCAGAGACATGTGGCTGTGTTCAGACCAAGAAGGAATAATTTCTCCATCAGTCTCTGGGGAATAATGGTGTTAAATGCTGAACTGAAATCAATGTAGAGGAGTCTGTCGTAGGTGTCTTTCTGGTCCAGGTGGGTGATGACAGAGTGTAGGGTGGTGACTATAGCATCCTCCATGGAGCGGTTTGAACGATATGCAAACTGAAGCGGGTTGTGTGATGCAGGGAGGCAGGCTGTAATGTGTGGTTTGACAAGCTGTTCAAAACACTTCATCACAATTGGTGTCAGTGCAACAGGACGATAGTCATTCAAACAGGACACAACTGGTTTCTTTGCCACCGGTACAATGATAGGGGTCTTGAAGCATCTGGGAACAATGGCCTGACTCAGGGAGATGTTATAAATGTCAGTCAGGACATCCGCCAACTCGCTTGCGCAGTCTCAGGGTACACGTCCTGGGATGTTGTCCGGACCTGCAGCTTTACGTGGGTTGACTCTGGTTAGGGTCCTCCATATGTCCGCTGTGTTGATGGTAAAAGCTGGTCCGACCGATGGTGGAGGTAGGCCAGCTCTCCCTCTGGTTGTTGGGTTTGATGCTTCAAAACGTGCAAAGAAGTTGTAGAGCCTGTCTGGAAGCGAAGCGTCGTCATCATCGACCCCCTGCCTAGACTTATATCCCGTCAGTGTCCGAACTCCCTGCCACATCTGCTTGGTGTTCCTAGTGTTACAGAGGTGTCCCTGGATTTTCTCCGCATAGGCGCGCTTCGCCGCCTTAATTCCCTTTGAGAGCGCAGACCTGGCTGAGCGGAGAGCAATCCTGTCCTTCGCTCTGAAGGCTGCATCTCTGGCTGTAAGCAGCGAGCGCACCTCTGCAGTCATCCAAGGCTTATGGTTACCCCGCATAGTGATGGTCTTCACTGCAGTGACATCCTCTGTGCACTTCGCGATGTAACTGGTGACCATTTCAGCATACTCCTCCACATCTGTCTTGTCTTCCTGGGAGGCTGCTATTTTGGAAACCTCCCAGTCTGTGTGCAGAAAACAGTCTTTCAGTGCAGAGGTTGCACTCTCTGGCCAAATCCTGATTTGTTTCACTGCTGGCCTGCTGCGCTTCAATAAAGGTTTGCAGACAGGCACCAGCATCACGGATATGTGGTCAGAAAGGCCGAGGTGGGGGCGGGGTATCGCCTTATAAGCATCTGTGTTTGTGTACACTAAGTCCAACATATTCTCTCCTCTGGTCTTAAAGTCTACACATTGTTTAAACTTGGGGAGCACAGTCTTTAAGCTGGTGTGGTTAAAATCCCCCGCAACCACCACAAAACTGTCCAGATGTGAAGTTTGGACTTCACTAATCGCATCGTGCAGTTCCCCGAGTGCCTTCCTAGCATTAGTGTTAGCGTTAGCGCTCAGCGCTATGTAAACAGCCGCTACAAACACGTTGCTGAATTCCCTCGGCAAATAATATGGCCGACAATTTACAATAAGGAACTCCGCCAACGGAGAGCAGTGTTTAGTGACATAACGTTCGGCTCAGGAGACGCACACACACAGGCTCAGAGTAGTTCAAACTGTTTATTAACAACAGGGGTGTATGAGTGTGTGTCTGCGGAATGTTAATGTGTTGGTGGCGGCGTCTGCTTCAGGCACAGAGGCAGGAGACCATACAGCCGGCAACCCTATGGGAGAGAACAGAGACACAGGGTGATGGGCACACACCAACACAGGAGGAGAATAGGCGAGGGAGAAGCTTACTTGCTTGGGACAGATGACTGGCACAACAAGGACGGGACCCTGGGAGACAGCCACCTGCAGGACTTGGTGCAGCAGCGAGGAAGGACGAGGGACGGAGTTGTCCGCCGCCGAGGAATCCACCTGTGCACAGGGGAGCAGACTGGAGAATATGAGGTAAGTGGTTCTTACCGCACAGCGTCGTGCTGAAGAAAGAGTTGCGTCACGTAGACGGGGAATGAAGTCTGACGGCTTCAGGCTGAAGCTCAGGGCGAGGCGGCTTATATTCCTCGCCGCTGATGATGGACAGGTGTGCGAGCAGGGGGCGCCGCAGATGAGCGGCGCGGCGTGACAGTACTCCCCCCTCTAGCAGCGCCTCCTGGCGATGGCTTCTCTGGGTGCGCTCGGTTGAAGTCAGCGATGAGCGATGGGTCCAACACGAACAACGGGGGCACCCACTGTCGATGCTCGGGCCCATAGCCCTCCCAGTCCACCAAGTACTGCAACCCACGACCCCGGCGCTGGGAGTCTAGGATGGAGGAGACGGACCAGGCCGGATGGCCACCAATCATCCGGGGCGCGGGTTGCACAGCAGGAGGAGGGCAAAGGGGGTCGGAGACTGCCAGCTTCACCTTTGACACGTGGAAGGTGGGATGGATGCGGAGGGAGGGGGGAATAGCCACGCGCACAGCCACCGGGTTGATGATCCGCGTGATGGGATAGGGACCCATGAATCGCTGTGCCAGCTTCCTCCTCTCGCCTTTTAGAGTTACGTCCTGGGTAGAAACGTAGACATGTTGCCCAACTCTGTACGCCGGGGCAGGTCTTCTATGCCGGTCCGCCACAGTCCTGTTGCGCTCCGCTTTGCATAAAAGCGCATTGCGCGCGGCAGCCCAGATGGAGCGGAACTGCCTGAGATGTGCCCTAACCGAGGGAACAGTTACCTCAATCTCCTGCACTGGGAACAGCGGGGGGTCATAACCCAGGGACGCCTTGAAGGGGGACATCCCTGTAGAAGAAGAGCGAGCGGTATTGTGGGCGTATTCAACCCAGGCAAGATGGTTGCTCCAGGACGTGGGTTTGGATGAGGTCACACAGCGGAGCGCAGCCTCCAGCTCCTGGTCGGTCCGTTCACACTGCCCGTTGGATTGGGGGTGATGGCCGGAGGAGAGGCTCACCTTGGCTCCGATGGCGTTACAAAACGACCTCCAAACCTCAGATGAAAATTGGGGGCCCCGGTCCGAGACCACGTCCACCGGAATCCCGTGCAGCCTGACCACGTGTTGGACGAGGAGATCCGCCGTCTCCAGGGCAGTAGGGAGACCTCGCAGGGGGACGAAGTGCACAGCCTTGGAGAAACAGTCCACAATGGTCAGGATGGTGTCATAGGAGTTGGAGACGGGGAGTCCGGTGACGAAATCCAACGCGATGTGCGACCAGGGCCTGCCAGGGACGGGCAGGGGCTGGAGCAGACCCGCTGGAGGGGCATTTTCCGACTTGCAGGTGGCACAGATTGGGCAGGCCCGGGCGTAGCGGGCTGCGTCCCTCTGCAGGCCTGGCCACCAAAAGGACCGTTGGAGGAGGTCTATCATCCGGGAGGTGCCAGGGTGACAGGTGAGCTTGGAGGTGTGCAGCCAGTGGATGACCTCTCCTCGGACCGCGGATGGCACGAACAGCCTCCCCTCTGGTCCGCCGCCAGGGTCAGGTTCCACTTTCTGCGCATTCCGGATCTTGCTCTCAATGTCCCACGAGATGGCTCCCACGATGCACGACCTGGGCAGGATGGTGTGGGGCGTCTCCTCTGACTCCACGGGGGTAAACTGCCTAGAGAGGGCGTCAGGCAGGCCGTTCTTAGAGCCAGGCCTGAAGGTGATGGAGAACTGGAACCTGGCGAAGAACAAGGACCAGCGCGCCTGGCGGGCGTTCAGGCGCTTGGCAGATCGTAGGTATTCCAAGTTCTTGTGGTCCGTCAGGACCACGAACGGCAGGTTCGCCCCCTCTAGCCAGTGGCGCCACTCCTGCAGGGCGAGTTTGATGGCCAAGAGCTCTCTGTCCCCCACATCGTAGTTCCTCTCCGCCGGGGACAAGCGCCGGGAGAAGAAGGCGCAGGGCCGTTTGGCGCCATCGTCCGACGACCGCTGGGATAGCACTGCCCCCACTCCCGTGTCCGAGGCGTCTACCTCCACGATGCACTGCAGCGCGGGGTCGACCTGGCGAAGGACCCGGGAGGAGGAGAACTCCGCCTTCAGCGCCTGAAAGGCAGCAGCGACCTCTTCGGTCCACCGGAACGGGACCTTAGGGGACGTGAGGCGGGTCAGTGGTCCGACGATGGAGCTGAAGTTGGGGACGAAGCGGCGGTAGAAATTGGCGAAGCCAATGAACTGTTGCACCTGCTTCCGTGACGCAGGTGTAGGCCATTCCACCACCGCCTTCACCTTCTCTGGGTCTGGGAGCACCTTATCGTGGGCGATGATGAACCCCAGGAAGGATGTAGTTCTGGCGTAAAATTCGCATTTCTCATCCTTCACGTAAAGTCGATTCTCCAGCAGTCTTTGGAGGACCCGCCTCACATGGACCTGGTGCTCGTCCCTGGACTTGGAGAAGATGAGAATATCGTCCAGGTAGACGAACACGAAAAGGCCAATGAAGTCCCGGAGGACGTCATTAATGAGGCGCTGAAAGACGGCAGGAGCGTTGGTCAACCCGAACGGCATTACCAGGCATTCAAAGTGGCCGTTCGGGGTACGGAAGGCTGTCTTCCACTCATCTCCCTCCCGGATCCGGACGAGGTGGTATGCGCTGCGTAGATCCAGCTTGGTGAACGAGGTCGCCCCCTGGAGGGAGTAGAAGGCAGTGTCCATGAGGGTCAGGGTGTAACGGTCCTTCTCAGTGATGTCATTGAGGGCCCGGTAGTCTATGCAAGGGCGGAGGGACCCATCCTTTTTCCCCACGAAGAAGAACCCTGCCCCCACGGGTGACGATGATGGGCGGATTATCCCAGCGCTCAATGATTCTTTCAGGTAGGCGTTCATTGTCTCCTTCTCCGGCGCTGACAGGCTATAGAGCCGACCAGAAGGTAAGGGAGCCCCCTGGCGGAGGTTGATGGCGCAGTCATAGGGCCGATGAGGGGGGAGAGACATAGCTTTAGTCTTACTGAACACCATACCCAGGTCGTGAAATTCCGGGGGCACCAGAGACAGGTCCGGGGATGCAGCGTCCGTAGCAGGGGGAGAAGCGGATGGAGAGAAGGCAGCGGACTGAAGGCAGGTGCCCATGCAGAACGTGCTCCATGCCGATACCCCAGCTGACTTCCAATCCAGAACAGGGTTGTGAAGGCGTAGCCAGGGATACCCCAGGATGACGGGCGACACAGAGTTGGGTAGGACATAAAAGGTCATCTCCTCCCGGTGGTTTCCTGAGATGATGACCGGGACGGGGATGGTCTGGTGTGAGACTCTCCCAAGGGAAGCACGGGAGAGGTTGACAAGGGAGATGGGATTCTTGAGTGCCTGACAGCGGATGCCCAAACGGGTTGCCAGGCTTTGTGAAATGAAGCTGCCTTCTGCGCCCGAATCCACCAGTGCGTGGGTGAGAAGCCCAGTGGGGTTGTGGCAGAAACGGATGGGCAGCTTCAATTGGGTGAGTGGATTTAACCGGTTGACGTCTGCGAGGCCCCCTACAGTGACTCGCAGACCCCGCCGACTGGCTTTCCGTGGACAAAGCTTTACCGTGTGTTGGTCATCTCCGCAATACATGCAGAGATCCAACTCACGGCGGCGTTGTCTCTCCGCAGGGGAAAGCTTTGTCCAGCCCGTCACCATCAGCTCCGACTCCTCGGGGCACGATGGTGGCGGCGCCGCCAGGGGGCGAGCTTGGAACAGGCGCGGCGAGGCTTCGCGAGGGCGAGAAGAAGACGACTTCCGCCCCAAGGAGCGCTCGCGCAGCCTGTTATCCAAACTGATCGCTAGAGATGTTAGCTCCGCTAGCGTCTCAGGGATATCCCGCCCAGCTAGTTCATCCCTCAGATCATCATTGAGACTGCGGAGGAAAAGGCCGCAGAGGGAGCATTCCTCCCAGCCTAACTCCTCCGCCGCTACCCGGCAGTCGACCGCGTAGTCCGCTGCCAACCGGCTTCCCTGCTGGAGGGCGAGAAGCCGATTGACCTGGACCGTCTCGGTAAGAGCATGGTCAAAGACCTCCAGGAAGTGTCTCAAGAACTGGTCATACGTGAGGGCGGCATAACTGGGCCTCGCCATTACGGCGTAGGCCCATGTTAATGCTCGCCCCTCCAGGAGATTCCCGATATAACCAATTCGGCTATGATCTGAGGGAAAGTCCCCGGGCACCCGGTGGAAAACGGACTCACACTGCATAAGAAACCCCCGCGCTCCGCCGAGCTTACCGCTAAAGCGGGCGGGGGTCGGGATGGGCGTGAGCCGAACCGGTGCACCCGGAGCCTGCTGGACGGCCACTGGGACAGCAGGAGCTGCGCCACCCTGACGAGCCGGGGGGAACGGCTGTTGGGGGTCCAAGCGGTCCAACCGGTTAGTTATAGTAATCAACTGATTAAAAATCACCTGTTGCTGATAGACAATCTGATCCACTCGAGCCTCGAGAGTGGAAAACCGGTGTGCGAGCCCGCCGTCTGCCGAGCCGCTCTGCTGAAGCCGTACTGACATAACGTTCGGCTCAGGAGATGCACACACACAGGCTCAGAGTAGTTCAAACTGTTTATTAACAACAGGGGTGTATGAGTGTGTGTCTGCGGAATGTTAATGTGTTGGTGGCGGCGTCTGCTTCAGGCACAGAGGCAGGAGACCGTACAGCCGGCAACCCTATGGGAGAGAACAGAGACACAGGGTGATGGGCACACACCAACACAGGAGGAGAATAGGCGAGGGAGAAGCTTACTTGCTTGGGACAGATGACTGGCACAACAAGGACGGGACGGGAGTTGATTTAAGTGGGAAAAAATCTTTCAAATTTACAAGGAAAAGGTAGTAAATTTAGAATAAAACTACCATAAATTCAAGAGAAAAACGTCAAACTGTCCAGACTAAAGTCACATCTCAGTAACCTCTTAACTACTACTCTTATGTATATTTGAGTGATAATATACAAAGATAACCTACGTTTACTTGTGTACAGTTTCAGGCTACTCTGCCACCTAAATTAGAGATTTTTTTTACTGAAAGTGTGGAAATTTTTTTATGTGAATTTGGAGAGTTCTCATAAATTACCTCCTTTTTCTTATAATTATTTTTTATTCCTTTTTGATAATAGTCTTATTAAGAAACTTCATGAAATCTGAAACTTTGTGAAAAATTTTTGCTCATGGATTGACATTTTTTTCTTGAATTTGTGACTTTTGCATTGTAAACTGGCATTTTTTTTCTTCCATCTTTGCATTTTTGCCTCAATAATTTTCTGTCATCTTTCCATTGATTTTTTCCTTAATTTTTTTAATGATTGCAAATGAGCTGCATTTCTCTTGTGATTTCCTGACTTTTGATTCAACAATTTATTCATTTTCTTTTTCTTAATGAATTTATTAAATCTTTTTTTTTATTAAATAACTTCCTGTGTTTACATTCCAGTGGGACGTGCCTGAAACACCTCAAGTGGGAGGCGTCCAGGAGGCATCCTAATCAGATGCCCATACCACCTCAACTGACTCCTTTCAATGTGGAGGAGCAGCGGTTCTACTCTGAGCCTCTCCCGGATGACTGAGCTCCTCACCCTATCTCTGAGGGTGAGTCCAGCAATCCTACGGAGAAAGCTCATTTCAGCCGCTTGTATCCGCGATCTCGTTCTTTCGGTCATTACCCAAAGCTCGTGACCATAGGTGAGAGTAGGAACGTAGATTGACTGGTAAATCGACAGCTTTGCCTTAGAACTAAGCTCCCTCTTCACCACAACAGACCGGTACAACGTCCGCATCACTGCAGATGCTGCTCCAATCCGTCTGTCGATCTCTCGCTCCATTTTCCCCTCACTCGTGAACAAGACCCCAAGATACTTAGACCCCGGGGCAGACCCAGGACTCGGTGGAGAGACTATGTCTCCCAGCTAGTCTGGGAACGCCTTGGTATCCCCTCTGAAGAGCTGGAGCAGGTGGCTGGGGAGAGGGAAGTCTGGGCTTCTCTGCTTGAACTGCTGCCTCCGCGACCCGGACCTCCGGAAAAGCGGTAGAAGATGGATGGATGGATGGATGGATGTTTACATTCCCAATGACTGCAATTGTACATATATGAATTTTTTTCCTCATAAATTTGCAACTTTTGCCATGAATTTGTAACTTATCTTTTAAATTTAAGTTTGTTTTTCTGGTAATTTTGCATTTTTTCCCCCTCATGAATTTAGTACATATTTTAAATAAATGGACATTTGTCCCTATAAATTTGTTAAGTTATTCTCGTAAATTTGAAGCTTTTATTGTATAGATGTTTGTGATTTTTTCCCCTTGTAATTGTGTAGCTTTATCTCAATATTTTGCACCTTTGGAAAATTTTGAGACTTTAAAATTATGACAAAATATTTATGCAAAATAGACAACAAAGTTTCTTTCTTTCTTTCTTTCTTTCTTTCTTTCTTTCTTTCTTTTTCTTTCTTCAAAACCACAGAGATTTACTTGTCAAGGGCAAAAGTGGAAAAATTCTGTCCTCTGTTAGAACATTGAGTGTGATGGTTGAATGTTGCTACTTACAGTGATGTGAAAAAGTGTTTACCCCCTTCCCGAGTTCTCATTTTTTTGTATGTTTGTCACACTTAAATGTTTCAGATCATCAAACAAATTTAAATATTAGACAAAGATAATACAAGTAAATGCAAAATGCAGTTTTTAAATGAAGGTGCTTGTTATTAAGGGTAAAAAAAAAATTAAAAAATCCAAACCTACATGGCACTGTGTGAGGAAGTGATTGTGCCCCCCCCCCCCCATTAAAAAATAAATTAACTGTGGTTTATCACATCTTTGGAAAGCTAAGTTCAAGTTCTCTAGCCACACCCAGGCTTGATTACTGCCACACCTACTCTCAATCAAGAAATCACTTAAATAGGACCTGCCTGACAAAGTGAAGTAGACCAAAAGAGCCTCAAAAGCTAGACATCATGCTGCGATCCAAAGAAATTCAGGAACAAATGAGAAACAAAGTAATTGAGATCTATCAGTCTGGAAAAGGTTATAAAGCCGTTTCTAAAGCTTTGGGAGTCCAGCCAACTACAGTGAGAGCCATTATCCACAAATGGCAAAAACATGAAACAGTGATGAACCTTCCCAGCAGTGGCCGGCAAACCAAAATTTCCACAAGAGTGCAGCGTCAACTCATTCAAGAGGTCACAAAAGACCCCACAACAACATCCAAAGAACTGCAAGCCTCACTTGCCTCAGTTAAGGTCAGTGTCCATGACTCCACCATAAGAAAGAGACTGGGCAAAAATGGCCTGCATGGTAGAGTTCGAAGATGAAAACCACTGTTGAGCAAAAAAGAACATAAAGGCTCATCTCAGTTTTGCCAGAAAACATCTTGATGATCCTTAAGACTTTTGGGAAAACATTCTGTGGACTGACGAGACAAAAGTTGAATTTTCTGGAAGGTGTGTGTCCCATTACATCCTGCGTAAAAGTAACACAGCATTTCAGAAAAGGAACATCATACCAACAGCAAAATATGGTGGTGGTAGTGTGATGGTCTGGGGCTGTTTTGCTGCTTCAGGACCTGGAAGACTTGCTGTGGCAAATGGAACCATGAATTCTGCTGTCTACCAAAAAATCCTGAAGGAGAATGTCCAGTCATCTGCTTGTGACCTCAAGCTGAAGCACACTTGGGTTCTGCAGCAGGACAATGATCCAAAAGTGAGAGTGGCTGAGGACTACAAATATCTGGGTGTCAGGATCAGCAGCGGGTTGGACTGGAGATCCAACACCGATGCTGCGCACAAGAAGGGGATGAGCAGACTCTACTTCCTGAGAAAGCTGAGATCCTTCGACGTGTGCAGCAGGATGCTAGAGCTTTTCTACCAGACTGTTGTCGCCAGTGCCATCTTCTTTGCTGTGGTCTGTTGGGGTAGCAGTATCAGGGCCAGAGATACCAACAGACTTGACAAGATTATCAAGAGGGCTGGCTCTGTAATTGGTCTCAGACTGGAGACCTTTGAGACATTGATGGAGAGGAGAACACTAAATAAACTGCGATCCATCATGGACAATCCTGATCACCCCCTCCACCACACACTAGATAGACAGTGAAGCACTTTCTCCAGTAGACTACTACAGCTTCGTTGTCAAATGGCCAGGTACAGGAAATCTTTCCTGCCACATGCAATTTCACTGTACAATAACTCACTATGATGTTGTATTCTGGTCATAGCTATGCTGCCACACTGCATCTTACAGACTGACTGGTACATCACTTTTCACTCTGCTCCTGATAGTCCTTCTTTGTGCAATGGGATGATTCATGTGTTTATACGGGTCATCATATATTAATGGGTGCTCACGGAAGATCTTACCAAACTGGACCAGTTCTGCAAAATCTGGCGCCTAAAACCAAGCCCAGCAAAAACCGTCTCCAGTGTATTCCATCTCCACAATGCAAAAGCTGCCAGAGAACTAAACATCCACCTGAGCGGACTCGAGCTTAAGCATGCCCCAAATCCAACTTATCTTGGAGTGACCCTTGATAGGACCTTATCCTTCAAGGAACATCTAAAGGGGACGGCTGCTAAGGTGAAGGTACGAAACAACCTGCTCTGCAAGCTCGCTGGTGCAAAATGGGGGGCGGCAGTCTCCACCCTGCGCACCTCAGCACTGGCCCTTTCATACTCTGTAGCAGAATATTGTGCCCCTGTCTGGTCCAGGTCATCTTACACGCACCATGTAGACACCCAGCTCAACTCAACCATGAGAACTATAACTGGAACAATCCGCTCAACACCACTCCCCTGGCTCTCTGTACTGTCAAACATAGCCCCTCCACACATCCGGCGAGCAGCATTAACTCAAAGGATGCTCCAAAAAGTTAAAGATTCTCCTCACTTACCAATCCATGCAGATATCTACACCCCACCCACTGCCCGACTTTCATCCAGACGGCCGATTTGGAAAAACCCTCCCCCAGCTGACTTTACCATCCAGACAGCTTGGCAAGAGGAATGGGAGACCAAGGAGGTCCCAAACAAACAGCTGGTGATAAACCCCAACCAACAGGTCCCGGGCACCAACCTCCCAAGGAGACAGTGGTCTACACTCAATCGCTTCAGGACTGGACAGGGCCCCTGCTTGGCCAGCCTTCACAGATGGGGCAGTAGCCCTAGCCCACTGTGCGCATGTGGAGAGGAGCAAACAATGGAACACATCATAGAGGCTTGCCCGCTCCAAAGACTGGAAGGAGGATTACACACCCTCCATACAGCAAACCAGGAGGCAACTGCTTGGCTTAAGGACTTTGCATTCGCTAAATAAATAAATCATATATTAAGCTATGATGTATATAGGTTTTACAGTCGTGTTAGTTTTTACTTTCTATGGGTAATGCCTTTGTCATGTGTGTGTTTCTGTTGTTTGGTTGTCAACTGTCATGCTGCTGTTACACTGTAATTTCACAGTTTGGGATCAATAAAGTACATCTCTCTATCTATCTATCTATCTATCTATCTATCTATCTATCTATCTATCTATCTATCTATCTATCTATCTATCTATCTATCTATCTATCTATCTATCTATCTAAAACACACCAACAAGTCCACCTCTGAATGGCTGAAGGAAAACAAAATGAAGACGTTGGAGTGGCCTAGTCAAAGTCCTTACCTGAATCTGATTGAGATGCTGTGGCATGACCTTAAAAAGGCGGTTCATGCTTGAAAAGCCTCCAATGTGGCTGAATTACAACAATTCTGCAAAGATGAGTGGGCCAAAATTCCTCCACAGCGCTGTAAAAGACTTGTTGCCAGTTATCATAAAGGCTTGATTGCAGTTATTGCTGCTAAGTGTGGCCCAGCCAGTTATTAGGTTTAGGCGCCAATCACTTTTTCACACAGGGCCATGTAGGTTTGGATTTGTTTTTTCCCTTAATAACAAACACCTTCATTTAAAAACTGCATGTTGTGTTTACTTGTGTTATCTTTGTCTAATATTTAAATTTGTTTCATGATCTGAAACATTTAAGAGTGACAAACATACAAAAAAATGAGAAATCAGGAAGGGGGCAAACACTTTTTCACACCACTGTAAATTGGACCCAAAATGCTCGGGATGATTTTTTTTTGTCCCGGTCCAGCCCTGCTAGCAGATGTTTTTCGTTAATAGTTGCATTTTCAATCAACCACTGTGCGCTGTTTGAATTGGGAGAAAGAAGCTGGTACTCCTTTTGGTATAAGCTAAATATTACATCCAGGCTGTCACTGTTTTTATGTATTATCATGTACCATGTTCACTAACTAGAAGCCAGGGAGGAAATGTATGACAAATGATAACTCTAACAAAATAATGTGTTTGTGTGTGTGTGTGTGTGTGTGTGTGTGTGTGTGTATAGGTGTGTGGGTGTGTGTGTGTGTGCGCACGGATGCGTGTGTGTGTGTGTGTGTGTGTGTGTGTGTGTGTGTGTGTGTGTGTCTGTGAAAGAGGTGGGTGTGTGATTGAGCTCAGCACCCCTAAAGGTCTGAACCTAGACCCACCCCTGGAACACTTTGATGTGACTAACCATTGCTTACTGAGAACCCCAACAAGGCTAGTAATTTTAAGATTCTTCTAACCCACTTATAGCTATCACACTTTTGTCCTTGTCAATCAGATCCTTACACTGTTCTTTCCAACTGCTTCAAACGAGTCCATTTTAACAGCTAACTGAGTCCTCTCTAAAATTATTCATTTATAACAACAAAATCAATGTCATTTACTTGGCTTATGACAGTGTGTGTTTGCTTTAATGGTGCATCACTGTTAGAAGCAAAACACCCATTCTTCATGAAAACTCCAAACCTGAGCAGCCACTTTAAATTGAAATACTGGAACTCTTTGAAACTGGACTAAATGATAATGCTAGCTGCGACAAATGTGTTTGTTTTTGCCAATGAATGATTCCCTTGGCTCATCAGTTAGACAGAAGCTGCTGTGAGGAGTAACGGGGCGGAGCTGAGTTTGGGAGGTGAGCCGAGCTTCGTGAGGAGGCTCCACCATTGTCCCTTTGGGTGTTTTTGATGCCTTTGCTGACACAGTGTAATTTGTTTTCTTTCTGTTGTTTCATTTTGTCATCCATCTAATCGAGTCGCTGCGCCTGTGTGTTTTCTTCCCTGCACCGACATGTAATTGGTTTGCGAGGTGGCTTTTTATTTGTGACAGTTGTGCAGCATATGGCGAAGATTAATGGAAACTGTCCGAAAAATTGCTTTAAAAACTGTTGCAGTGTGGTGGCATTAAATGGGTGTCTGGTCCAAAGAGTTGAATAAGACAGAATGAAACTGGTTCTCTAGTTGTATTTTCATTATCACTTATCAGATGTGCTTTTGTGTCTGCTGTGTGGGATCCCAGCATGTCAGTGGTAAACTGTAAACGGGTTAACCAGTAAGACTTTTTATTACATGTTATTTCACATATCTGTGATCTTAAGTAAAACCTTGGAGTGATTAAAAGGGTAAAAGAATTGTAAACTTGAGAAACTAACTTGACCTACTAGGGGCAAATCTACTGAAAGTACGAGAATTGCTGAGAATTTTAGAGTTAAAATGTGATGAAATTATGAGCTAGTCTTTAGTGTATCCAGTGATAAATAATGAGTATTTTGAGCCGTGTTGGGGAGTGTTACTTTAAAGTAACTCATTAGATTACAAGACCAATGCTAATATAAGGTAATCCATTAGAGTGGGTTGAGAAAGTATTTAGACCACCTCCACTTGTTTTGATTTTATTCAGCCTGATGCTACAGTCCCTTCAATACATTTTTCCCTCATTAAGCTATATTCAGTGCCCCATAATGTCAAATTGAAAACAGAATTTTAGGATTTTTTTTTAAAGTAAATTTAGTAAAAAGAAAAAAAAAACCCTGAAACATAGCATTAGCTTATAAGTATTCAGACTAGTACTGGGAGTTGTTATAATAAATAAATAGTTAAGATTAGTTAGCTAGATATTACACAAAGTGCTTGCATACACATATTTTTAGTTACACTCACACACCCAAATTGCTCTTGTATCAGCATCAGCTCTTGCTTCCATATATGGACCTGGACTGGGCCAACGCTGCACCCGCGGTAGACCTGGACTTGGCCAATGCTGCACCCACGGTGGACCTGGGCTGGGCCAATGCTGCACCCGCGGTGGACTCCGGCTGGTGCTCTGCAGCACCCTCGGAGATCCTGGTCTGGAGCTCTGCAACACCCTCAGAAATCCTGGGCTGGGACACTGTAGCACCCATAGCGACCCCCCCCCCCCCCGGCCTCAGGTGACATTGGCTGCACTCCGGCAACCCTGGCAGGAAACTCAGAGACAGGATAGAGAGTGAGAGAGATAGGGTCAGGGTTGCTGGCAGCGGCAGAACCCAGTGAGGTGAGCCCGGGTGCAGCGGCAAGCATCCCCTGGCTCTCCTCACCAAGAGTCAGGCAAGGCGGCTCCGAAATAGACTGGAGAGAAACTAATGAGTGTACTTGCCTGAACTCGGGCTCCACCGCCGTCCAGGACTCTGGCGATCGAGAATGCGCTGGCCCATCGGGTTCAGTAGGTGCTGCACCCATGTTGACCTCCACTGGGGAACCTGGACTATCGTTATCATCTGTGAGAACCCCTGGTAGTGATGGATCCTCTCCGCCGACCCTAGGAAGAAGCTCAGGGATGACAGGAGGGAAAAAAATGGTTAGTGCTTCCAGCAGCGGCGGAGCCCGGTAAGGTGAGTTTGGACACAGCTGAGGGCTGAATCTGACTCTCCTCCCCAAAAGCCAGACAAGATCTCTCTAGAACTGACATGAAAGGAACAAGAGAGAGAGCTTACCTGCACTCGAGCTCCACCGCTGTCCAGGACTCCGTCGCTCCTGACGACGACGTCTTGGCCCCAGTCAGCTGGAGGTCTGGCTTGCTAGGTGACTCTGCCAGAGAGGCTCCCACAGCAGGCGTGATGGCAATTGCAGTCTCAAGGGCCCCAGATGGTGCTCCCCACGCTGACGACTCATCCGGCATGGCGACTGGGGGTTACCTCACCGCCGACCCTGAGACTGGTCTTTCCAGGACCTTGGGCTGCTCCTCCTCTGTTGCTTCAGGGGCCAGCAAACTCTCAAAGATACATGGAGAGGACACGGGGAGGACTGGCAAGGCATTGATATATGCCACTGGTGCTGAGAACTCAGGGGACTGCAGAACCTGAGTCTCATAGCCAGGGATCAGGCAAGATTGTTCAATAATAGTAATAATGAAATGAGAAGGTACTTGCCTGTCTGGAGGTACTTGCCTGTTCTCCTGGTCTAAGGTGTCTCCAGCGGCATCAGGTTCATTGACATCCCTGTCCGTGTCCATGATGGTCCTGGACTCCTCAATCGGCATTGCAGAAGCCTCCCACGCAAACACGGAGGTGGATGGAGCTGGGAGAAAAACAGCACCACCCACATTGGCGGATGTAAATGCTGAGGAGGAGATGGCTGCTGGCGAGGCAACTGAAGAAAAAAGTGGCTGTACAGCAGAACACCTCTTCTCCTGTGTAAGAAGGATTACTGGCGGAGGGATGGTCGGATTCTTCTGGCGAGACCTCCGGGAACTACAATGACCAGGAGAAGAAAGAGGCGTAGACTCCTCGCGGGGTTGAGGAGGCTCCAGGGTCGGAGCGTGCTCCATTCCAGGCTGAGGCTCTGGTACTCTAGGAGAGAGCTCCTCAAACTCCATGGATAATTCTGGGAGGGGCCACAGTTTCACCTCCAGGAGGTGGTCCGCTTCTGCCAGCACCACCAGTCCGCATTCTTCCTTCTCCTCTGCGGATGGAGCAGGCCAGAGTTTGGGAGGAGTTGGCAGGGCTGTCGTGAGAGACGCTGCAGGCTTCTTGCAATGGACGCACTTCTTTCTCGTGGAGGACGGCTTTGGCATCAGGGCCTCTTCAGACGGCACCACCAGTGGCAGGGAATACAGGGTACGGAGAAAGTCCTTCGCCTCCACGTAATCCCAAACACCGGGGAACTCCTCCATTACCTGTACCATGGTGTCCCAGCATTCCTAAAGTGCCTCCGGGGACATGGATGTCCATTCCTGTGCCAGGATGTCTTCCAGAAGAAACACTGCCTACTGCTCCACCTCGTGCATCATAGCGACTGCTCCAACTCAGGTAGGTGAAAAACACAGACAGATGAAAAAAAACACACACACTTCACCGCTGGGCTCTTCTCTGGTCACAGCATTCTGTCATGTACGTGCGCTTTACGCACTCACAGAAGGAAAGGATGAGCCCACTTGCAGGTGAAGAGAGTGTTTTTTAAATATAGAGTCACAAAGCAACAAGAGTCCAACAAAGAGTCCAAAAATAAAAACAACACAGCAGGCTAATATTGTTCAGCAGAGACTGGTTTGGAAATGAGGAAGGCAGTTCATGTCATCCCCAGGGTGAAACTGTCATGGTCTGCTCCGTTCATCAACTGGTTTCCATCACACGCCACCTATATCTACCGCTCTGACCTTCGGGTTAGTGCGGAGATGTCTCACTGCACTCCAGGAGAGCTTCATCACCATTTCCAGCCATCTCGCTACGCTATAGCCAGCGCTTGTCTCTTGTGATTCAGTTCCCCTGTGCACAGGCGGTAGCCTCGGCGGCAGATTTCCAATTTCCTCCTCCCAGGCGGCGGCTCTCTCTTCTCTCCCTCTCACCACCACCTGCTTGTCTGCACTTCTACCGGGCTCATTCCACCATCTGAGGAGCACTGTCTTCCTGGCCACAGCCGTCACGCTGAACCGGAGCTCGCTACCATCTGCTCCCACAGTAAGTGCAGTGTAACCGTTTACCTCTAGTTGTGGCACCAGGTAATCCTCTCTCCTTGTGTGTCCTCAGGGTTGCCAGGCTGAATGGTGTCTCACTCGGTTCCCGGTAGTTCCAGACGACATCCACACCCCTTCCACATTTCCTGGTTGTTAATAAACTTGATTGTATCGATTCGGAGTTTGTGTGTCATCACTGGGTCATTGAAGCAAACAGAAACTGACCACTGGAGGTAAACAGGAAACATGAACAGAGAAATGGAGAACTTACATGGATGGGCCGGAGTGCAGCTGGGCTCTGGGGAAAAACAACACCAAACTTAGTCCCGGGAGAAATAGTCCAAACACAAGACATAGGCTGAGCGGAGCACTGACTGCTGGCAGGATGCTGACTAACGCTGTGACAAAGAGTGAATGAACTGACAGAAAATAAATACACAGTCAACTAATGGTGCAGAGTGAAAACAGGTGTGTGACAGCAACAGGTGTACTGATTACGGGCTGCAAACTGTAGCGGCAGGCTGAGCAGCCAATGGGGAGTGCCTGGAGACAGAGGGAGAAGCAGAACAAAACATAGAATAATCCTAGACACTAAGTGGACAAAATAAGGAGACAAAATAAAACAATAACCTGTGTCTGAGGTCTAGGATGACATAGAACCTCAGACACATGACACACACACTTCTTTACCTCAGAATAAATTTTAGTACATATTCAGTCTGCCTGCCATGGCAATCAGCCTTGATCATGCCTTGAGAGTGCTTATTGTGTAAAAATCTGGAGGAAAATAACATATCCACAGTTGATGGCGGCGGAGGTGCCTTGCAGGGTGCTGGCCTGACCCACCAGGAACAACTCTGGGTCCAGTGTCTTGCTTGATCAATAGCACAGATTTACAGCACACTTTCTGTTTTGCACCAGTGGATTTGTGAGTTTATGCCAGTGCATAGTCTGTTTTTCCCGCTTTGCGTGATGCCATCTAATTACCTGTTTACTGTGTTCCCACTTTACGCTGCAAGGAGGGGACTCATTTAAGAGAGGTAAGACACTGTTGCAATCTGGAGACATTGGCATTTCAGTGCATTTCATGCCAATCCACTGTTGATCAGCTAAAAGTAAGTCTATTGTCAGAAGCTCATTGTTATTGCTATTTCAGCAATGCGGTATCCATACTGTATATACCCTGTAATTAAAAATCATTTGAAGAAAAAGCAGACAGTTTTTCACTCCACAGAGGAAAAAAACTGTGTGTAGGTTTACAAAATTATTCAGTAGATCCTTCAGCTTCAAACCCATTCTCGCCTGCCTGTTGTGCAACGGTGTGGAGTTAGGCGTGGATCTGCTATGTTAAACCTAAATGAATTTAAATTCAGCTCAATTGTTCAATCAGTCGATCAATCAATCAATCATACAATGTAGCAGCTCAAAGTGCTGTACAAAATAATAAGCAACATACACTAAAAGCCATAACATAGTCTCCCCCCTACACACACATACACATACAACCACAATACACTGACTAATCGACCTACCATATAAAACCATGTAAAAAAAAACACCACATAAAACATTAAAACTGAACCAAGGAAGTGCTATCAGTGAGGAAAAACCAGAGGTAATAAGACATAAAACCAAGCAATAACAAAAGGATAAATACAGATAAGAACATGAAAAAATAGTAAAAACAGGATAAAAGGGGTAAGAAAAGGTAAAAGGGGGGGAACGTGAAAATAGATTTTAAAAAAGGTCCGGTCAAAAAGGTGGGAATTTAATTTGGTTTTAAAAGAATCAACATTCTCCGCTGCCCTCAGGTCTCCAGGAAGGCTGTTCCACAGACGTGATGACATAATGACAGAAAGCTGTCTCATCGTGAGTTTTAGTTCTGACTTTAGGAATGATTAAAAAGCCTTGACCTGAAGACCTGAGGGTTCTTGAAGACTCATAATGTAAAAGAAATTCTGATAAATAATCAGGCCTAAGACCATTAAGAGCCTTAAAAACCAATAAAAGAACCTTAAAATCTATTCTGAAGCTGACAGGAAGCCAACGCAGAGACTTTAAAATGGGTGTTATGTGTGCTCTCTGTCTGGTCTTGGTCAGACCAAAAAGAGAATCATATCCTCCTCTTCATCCATTCATCCATCCATCCATCCATCCATCCATTGAGCAGTCTAAACAGAGAAGCCCAGATTTCGCTCTCCCCAGCTACCTCCTTACTATCTTGTGCATTTTTGCTTACATGCATGCCCTTTGATCAGCTCCAAACAGCTATCATGATCACAGTTTACTTTTGATCATGCACCTCTGTTTATTAAAGGGAAGAGCAGGAAAGTTTTTGATTGGATTACCCAAAACACACCTCTGAAAAATGTTACCAGCCTCTTCCAGCTTTTTGTCAGGTGCTAGTGATAGGATCCACAGTTTACTAAGACATACCAAGTCACTTCTGGTTCATTTGCTAAAAAGGTCTGTTCAGAATATTCCTACATTAATCACTCAGTGCTGTACTCATTCCAACTGCCTACAACTGACTGAACTGAGAGTCAGCAGAGTGGAGGGGGCAGGGCTCATTTGTTGCCTATAGGTGGATGATTCAGCTGGTGATCCCTGCTTCTAGTACAATTACAGTATGTGATTCAGTACAGTACATTCACCCATAAAAATGTATGTTTGAATAAATTATTCGGGAATTGCTGCTTTGAAGGTCCCATTGAGGACAGTGGCCTCCATCATCCATAAATGGAAGATGTTTGGAACCGCCAGGACTCTTTGGGGAGCTGGCCGGCCGTCTAAACTGAGCAATCGGGAAAGAAGGGCCTTACTCAGGGAGGTGACCAGGAACTCGATGGTCACTTTGTTAGAGCTCCAGCATTCCTCTGTGGAGAGAGGAGAACCTTCCAGAAGGACAGCCATCCCTGCAGCAATCCACCAATCAGGCCTGTTTGGTAGAGTGGCCAGACGGAAGACACTCTGTCATGTTCCTGGGCCACGGATTAGAGCTGTGCCCAGTTTTTGTCTGCCCAGTGAACATCTTGTGTCATGAACCAAGCCGGTTTGCTCTTCAGGCTTGGTTCTGACCGTTCTCTGTGGCTCAGGTTATCTGTGTATTTATGTGTTGTGTTATCTTTTGAGTTTCTTGTAGTTTCTATTTTCCTTTGTTTATTTCCCTACCTGTAGCCACTGCCTTCTGGCTGGCAGCTGTGAGGCAGCCTCCTTTGGCCTACACTCATGTGGGTGCTGTCTGACACTTGGTGGTCCGACCACGTCCCTTCTCTCATGACAGCCAGCTGGTTCCACTCCAGCTGGTAATTGCCTTTCCCGCACTTCGCCCAGGTGCACCCAATCTCTGTTACCAGCAATGCTTGTACTTAAGCAGCTCTTTGCCAGTCAAGCATTGCTGGACTATTGCATTGTCATTTGTTCCCATTGTGCCACTGTACACTGTGGCCTGCCCACTTCATGTCCTGTCGTAGAAGCCAGTAAGTGTACCCTGTCGTCTTTTGCATTATGTTTTGCCTTTTTTGTGCCACTGTACACTGTGGACTGCCCGCTTCACGTCCAACAGTGTAAGCCGGAAGTGAACCCTGTTTGTCTTTTTGTATGTCTGCTCTTTTGGAACTGTTTGCTTTTTGTTAATAAATGTGTTTGTGGTGTAACCCTGTGCTTAAATCCGTCATCCTTCTACTCCTCCATGTGCTGCGTAAAAGCGAACGGGGAGAATCATGACAATCTTGTGTTTATTTTTCTGTTATTTCTTAGTTCAGTTGGATGTTTTGAAGCTTGGTTATTTCTGTACTTTCTGTTTCCAGTTTGTTTATTTTGACAGCGCTGTGCAGCTTCTGGCTGTTTGTTCTGTGGGGCTGCACAGCTGCTGCTTATTGATCACTCATGAGCTACACCTGTTTGAGATTATGTGTGGGTATTTTAGGAACAACGGCAACTTCTGTCGTTGCCATGTTCTACTCTATTCTCTCTGTGTTGTTCCCACCATGACCTGTTCTCGTGGTTTGGGTCTGCTGTTGAGGTAAGTTGGTGTGCTCCGTCTGGGTGCATTTTCTCCTCTGTTTTTTCCCCAGACGTAGAGCCCAACATTCCTCCAGCATTTGAGTTTTCCATTTCATTTGGCTGTTTGTATATATTTTTTCCTAGTTGCTCGCTAGTTAGCCTGTTGGAGCTCCTTATGGTTTATCCTGATTCTTCTACATGGTCATCAGTCTGTTTGGGAGCATCATTGTGTTGTTTAATTAACAAATGTGCAAAAATCTACGGCGTGCTCGTGGCGTCCTATTTCTCACCCGTTTAACACGGGCATTCATGACAGAAGGACATGGCCAGTCTGGACGCCAGCCGTTGTAGGTTTTGGCATTTTTCCCTTTTTCCTTTTTTTTTGAGTGGACTGTTCGGGGTTGAGTTACCATCATGGACTTCCTTGTTTTAGGACTGAATGTGAAGGAGTGTGCTGTGGCAGAGGACGTTTTGTTTTTTGCTTCTAAAGCTCAGGTCACTCACACTCCCGAGACTGTTTATGGCTTCATGGACTCTGCTGCTGGGTTGATAGAAACTTGTCCTACTTTCTGGAATTATTCTGCCCTGGCTCCTCTTCTCACTATGGTGTATGAAACCAGACAGTGAGTGGTGGAGCTGCTGGATTCTCCCTCTTCTAAATCCAGGCAGAAGAAACGTTCACAAACACGGATGTCTCGTCACTCCCGCCTCCAGCCCATGTCATTACCCTCGACCCAGACAGCACTCGAGGCTCTCATTGAGGGAGAGCTAGACTGCAGAGCTATAGCTGACTCCATCATCTCCCAGGAATTCAGGCAAGTGAACTCTTGTATTCCATTATCTGAGGATAAATGTGCTTGCCTGGTTCCTGGAGGGGAAACCCAGTTTTTGCAGTCCACTGGGTTTCCTCCACCAGCTGTTAATAAGTGCCTCTCACCTTCTGCCTCCGTGTCTTCTCCCTCTGCTCCTGAGTTCCCGGCAGATCATGACCTGTGCTGCCGGATGAAGGAGGAGCCAATGGACCTGGGGGACTCAAACCCAGTGCCAACGCAGAGCCGGACCCCAGCCGCCACGCCGGACAAGCTGTCAGCATGGTCCACTCCATCTGGGGAGACTGAGACTGCTTATACTATCACGGCTGCTGTGGAGGCTACCACTGCAGAGTCACAACTCGACCACCAGAGGACTGAGCCCGGAACATTATTGCTGGTTTCAATGGAGTCCTGGATGTTGGTGGAGCCCAAGTTCAGGCAAGTGCCCTCTTCTGTTCCTTTTGTTTCTATTTGTGAGCAGTCTTGTCTGGCTCATGGGGAGGAGAGCCAAGTGCAGCCATCAGCTGCACCTGAGCTCATCTCACCTGGCTCCGCCGCTGCCGGCGGCCCTGACCCTGTTTGTTTACTTGTTTTTCCTGAGCCTTCTTCCAGGGTCACCAGGGAAGATCCACCCGAACCGGAAGTCTCCGTGGATTCAGGCTCACTACCAGAGGCAATTTTGGGTTCAACTCCTCTTGCTAAGATCGACTCGGACGCCCTCCTGCTGCAGCAGACAACATCCTACACCAGGAGATCAGGCAAGTGTCAGTTTTTCCCTCTTCTAATTATGATTACACGTCTTACCTGATTTCTGGTGAAGAGGCTCAGGGTTCGCAGTCCCCTAAGCCCTCACTCCCTGCTGCAGCCACCATTTCCTCACCAGTTTTCCCCTTGTCTCCTCCTGTTTCTCCTGAGTGTCCGCTGGCCCCTGAACTGAGCTGCCAGATGATGGAGGAGCTTGTGGCCCTGGAAATCGAGCTCCAGTGCCAGCGGTGAGCGAAGTCCCAGCTGCCACGCCAGGAGTGCCATCTGCATGGGTCATGTCACCTGGGGTACACAAGACTGCAGCTACCATCATGCCTGCTGCGGAGTCTGCTGCAGCAGAGTCAGCAATCAAGCTAGACCTCCAGAAGGCCGAGCCCAAGGAAATATCGTCGGAGTCCTGGATGGTGGTGGAGCTTGAGCTCAGGCAAGTGCTCTCCTTTGTCTTCCTATCATCAGTTTTAGAGCAGTCTTGCCTGGCTTTTGGTGTGGAGGGCAAGGTGCAGCCACCCATTGCACTTGAGCTCACCTCGCCGGGCTCCGCCGCTGCTGGTGACCCTGATCCTTCTTCTGTATGTTTGTCTGAGCTTTCTCTCAGGGTCACTGGAGACAAACTTACACTGCCAGAGGCCTCCAAAGATCCAGGTTCGCCACTGGAGGTCATCAAGGATGCTACGTTGCCCCAGCCCGGAGCCACCAAGGGTGCAGTGTTTCCCCCGCCCGGAGCCACTGAGGGTGCAGCATTGCTCCTGCCCGGAGCCACCGATGCGACGTTGCCCCCGCCTGAGGCCACCACAGGTACGTTTTGGAAAGTCCCTCATAGTAGACTGCCTGACGGACTGCTCCTCAACCTTGGTGATTCTGGAGTACGGGAAGGCCTCCCAAAGTGTCCCAGCAGAGATGCCGGTGGTCTTGGGACCTTGGAAGACCACCGGAATTGTCCCTGCTGTTTTGTTGGTGCTGGGGCATGGGGAGGCTGCCGGAAGTTCTCCAGCACACATGCCGGTGGCGTGGGACTCGGGGTGACCACCTGAACTGTTTTGCCCAGTTTTCGTTGGGCTTCGAGTTCCGTTTTGCCACCTACTGGACTGAGTATATTTCATGAGTGTTTTCCTTTGGTGTCCTTTTGTTTTTTGTTACTATTTTGATCCCTCCGTTCCTGGGTTCCCCCTTCTTCCCCCCATGGTGGGTCGTTTGTTTCTGTGTGGGAGGTTGTTTTTCTTGTGATGTTACCCCTGGGGTGTCTGGTACCACCCCTTGGGGGGGGGGGTCTGTCATGTTCCTGGGCCATGGATTCGAGCCGTGCCCAGTTTTGTCTACCCAGTGAAGATCTTGTGTTTATTTTTCTGTTATTTCTTAGTTCAGTTGGATGTTTTGAAGCTTGGTTATTTCTGTACTTTCTGTTTCCGGTTTGTTTATTTTGACAGTGCTGTGCAGCTTCTGGCTGTTTGTTCTGTGGGGCTGCACAGCTGCTGCTGATTGACCACTCATGAGCTACACCTGTTTGAGATTATGTGTGGGTATTTTAGGGACATGGCAACTTCAGTCATTTCCGTGCCCTACTCTATTCTTTCTGTGTTGTTCCCACCATGACCTGTTCTCATTGTTTGGGTCTGCTGTTGAGGTAAGTTGGTGTGCTCCGTCTGGGTGCCTTTTCTCTTCTGTTTTTTCCCCAGACGTAGAGCCCAACATTCCTCCAGCATTTGAGTTTTCCATTTCATTTGGCTGCTTGTATATATTTTTTCCTAGTTGCTCGCCAGTTAGCTTGTTGGAGCTCCTTATGGCGTATCCTGATTTTTCTACATGCTCACCAGTCTGTTTGGGAGCATCATTGTGTTGTTGTTTGATTAATAAATGTGCAAAAACCTACAGCATACTTGTGGCGTCCTATTTCTCACCCGTTTAACAAGGGTACTCATGACACACTCTTTCGTAAAAGGTACATGGCAGCCTGCTTGGAGTTTGCCAAAAGGCACCTGAAGGACTTGCAGACCATGAGAAATAAAATTCTCTGGTCTGATGAGACAAAGATTGAACTCTCTGACGTGAATGCCAGGCATCATATTTGGAGGAAACCAGACTCATCACCTTAGTTTTTTTTTAAAATAAATTTGCAAAAATCTCAAAAAAACTTTTTTCACTTTGTCATTATGGGGTATTGTGTGTAGAATTTTGTGGGAAAAAATGAATTTAATCTATTTTGGAATAAGGCTGTAACATAACAAAATGTGGAAAAAGTCAAGCGCTGTGAATACTTTCCGGATGCACTGTATGGCACTTTGATATGGTTACTTGAGGTCTCTGCAGTTGTAAACATTAATCGATACTTTATTATGTGAAAACATGGATTTTGCAAAGTTCTGAGCATGGTCTGGGACTGTGTCCACATCTCTTGTTCATTTTTTGTTCTGTGATTATTATTATTTACAGTATTATAGTTATTGTCTCCTGTGTCTTCCTGGGTCTGTTGTGTCACCCCCTGTTAGTCTTGAGTGTTTTTATCATGGTCTTGTGGTATATTTGTCTTCCTATTGTCTCCAGTCCCTCATGTTTCCATTTCCATAGCCACTCCCTCATGTGTGCTCCTGTTCTAACCCTTGATTGTTGTCCCAGCTGTCTTACATTTGTAATTATTAGTTACCCTATTTATGTTAGTTTGTGCTTGTGCTCTGTCTGGTGTCATTGTCTTTCATCCTTTTCGTTTGTCCTGTCTAGTTTCCAGTCACGTAGCTCTTGTTATTAGGTTTTGTTTGCAGCCCTCGAGCTGCCGGTTATGTTCCTTAGTTTTCTGTTAATAAATATCAATGCCCCCTCCTTCTGCCTGTGCCCATGAGTCCTCTCCCTCAAACTCTACATCTGCCCGAAGGCTGATATTATGATAGCATGACAGCAGCAAATCTGATCTCATCAGGCAGCCCGGGGACTGGTGGTCCTGACACTGGTGAGCGGTGGGCGGTCCATACCTTCGCGTCTCTGGTGACGTTCGCCAGCCTGCAGAGCTGTTCCAAAGGTAAAGAAGCAGTTTGCCTCCACCTGCAGCCACATCCGCCGGACTTTTCCGGAGCTAATGCCTCACCCTCCAGCCCCGAAACTCTCCCCAGCTTTGCAGCCACTTCACGGGCCATAGGAGGGCCCTCCGCCGATGCCACAGTCTGTGCTGATGATGAAGCGTCCCCTGGCTCTAACGCCTTGGCTTTCCACTTTTCCTCGCGCTGCTTCAGCCCCACAGAACTCATTGACACTGGCTCCCACAGCAGCTAAAGCGCCAGCTGCCACATTTGCTGCATATGTGGCCAGGCCCGCTGCCCCGTCAGCAGTTACTGCTTCCACTCTAGAACTGCGGAACAGGCAAGTGCATTTCTCTTTATCAACTAATGATATGTCTTGCCTCGTTCCCGGTGAGGGGTCTCAGCAGCAGAACCTCTCTACTGCTGAGCCCCTACCAACTGTTTTTGCTGTCACCCCTGTGTTGGTGCTGTCTTCATCCCTGGTCTCCCTGCTTTTCCCTGAGGTGCACACAGCAGCTCTGGCAGTCTCCAAGGTGCACGAGCCTGCTCCAGCTGCCCCCGAGGTGCACATCCTAGCGTCAATCCTCCTCGAGGTGCATGCCACAGCTCTGGCAGTTTCCGAGGTGCATGGGCCTGCTCCAGCAACCCCCGAGGTGCACATGCCAGTTCCAGTACTCCTTGAGGTGCATGCAGCAGCTCATGCAGTCTCCAAGGTGCACGAGCCTGCTCCAGCTGCCCCCGAGGTGCACATCCTAGCTTCAATCCTCCTCGAGGTGCATGCCACAGCTCTGGCAGTCTCCGAGGTGCACAAGCCTGCTCCAGCAACCTTCGAGGTGCACATGCTAGTTCCAGTACTCCCCAAGGTGCATGCAGCAGCTCATGCAGTCTCCAAGGTGCATGAGCCTTTCCCAGCTGCCCCCGAGGTGCACATCCCTGCTCTGGTTCTCCCTGAGGTGCATGCAGCAGTTCCAGCAGTCTCTGAGGTGCACGAGCCTGCTCCAGCTGTCCCCGAGGTGCACATCCTAGCTCCAGTCCTCCTTGAGGTGCATGCAACAGCTCTGGCAGTCCCTGAGGTGCACACCACAGCTCCAGCTCTGCCCGACGTGCATGCTCTGGCTCCTGCGGCTCATCCAGAGGTGGTCACCCCAGCAGTTGGGGACCAGGAGCTTAAACAAGTTCCTTTTTTTTTTTTTTTTTTTTTTACTTTAATAACATCAATGCTAGTTAAGATTTGCCTAGCTCCTGGTGATTTTGGTGACACCTCACCCTGGCTTTTTTCCCCGTCTGAGGTGACTGCAGCAGGGGTGGTTGCCCAGGCGTCATGGCTGGACACTTCTGCACCATCCATTCCAGAGGTCAGGGGACCTCCATCTATCGCTCCAGATGTCAGTTGATCTTCACCCGTTGCTCCAGAGGTCAGGGGTCCTCCACCTACTATTTCTGAGGTCAGCACGCCACAGTCATCGGGTTTGGAGCAAAAAGCTCCTCAGTCTGTGCTAACCAAGTCCCGTGCTGTGGTCTGGGGGCCCATGAACATTGGTAGGCCCCCTGACCCACATTGTCTCATGATCTGGTGGCTCAAGGAACAGTAGTAGGCCACCTGACCTATCCTGCATTCCAGTCTGGGGGTCTAGGGACTTTGGAAGACCATTGGACTCACCATGTTCTCTGGTTCAGGGGCTCCTGGATGATGTTCGGTCCCCCAGACTCATCGTGTTCCCCGGGTTGGTGGTCTAGGGACTTTGGGAGGCCACTTGACGAACATTTTTGTTTTTTGTTTCTTTTTTTTGGTGAGATTCCTATGTTGTTTTTCCCACCGTGCCTTGTCCCTCTCCTCCCGCCTGTTTTGGTTTTATTATGTTTGTTTTTGTTTTTGTTTAGGGGTGTCCTAAATCCACCCCTTAAAGGGGGGATTATGTCAAGTTCTGGGCGTGGTCTGGGACCGTGTCCATGCCTCTTGTTCATTTTTTGTTCTTCTGTGATTATTATTATTATTATTTTTTATAGTTATTGTCTCCAGTTTTTTGGGCAGCATGGTGGCGCAGTGGTTAGCACAGTGGCAGCACAGCGAGAAGGTAATGGGATCGATCCCACCCCCAGACCATCAGTGACCCTTCTGTGTGGAGTTTGCATGTTTTCCCCCTGTCTGCGTGGGTTTACTCCGGGCACTCCGGTTTCCTCCCACATGCCAAAAACATGCAAGTTAGGTTAAATGGCATCAACTGGGGATTCTAAATTGTCCTTAGGTATGACTGTGAGAGTGAATGGTTGTCTGTCTCTCTGTGTTGGCCCTGCGATGGACTGGCAATCTGTCCAGGGTGTACCCTGCTCTCGCCCAAAGATGCTGGGATAGGCTCCAGACCCCCCACGACCCGAAAAGGATTAAGCGGTAGAAGATGGATGGATGGATGGATGTCTCCAGTTTCTTCCTGGGTCTGTTGTGTCACCCCTTTTGTCTTTAGTGTTTTTATCATGGTCTTGTGGTATATTTGTCCACCTATTGTCTCCAGTCCCTCATGTTTCTGTATCCATAGCCACTCCCTCATGTGTGTGCCTGTTCTGCCCTTGATTGTTGCCCTAGCTATCTTACGTTTGTAATTATTAGTTTGTGCTTGTGCTCTGTCTGGTGTCATCATCTTTCATCCTCATCATTTCTCCTGTCTAGCTTCCAGTCATATCGCTCTTGTTATTTGGTTTTGTTTGCAGCCCCCAAGCTGCTGGTTATGCTCCTTAGTTTTCTGTTAATAAATATCATTCCACCCTCATTCTGCCTGCACCCATGAAGAAGAAGAACTTTTTTTATATACCACTTTTCACAGATAAAGATCACAAAGTGCTTTAACAATAAAAATGCAGAGTAATATAAAACAAGGAAATAAGATAAAAGAAACATTAAAACATACAATTAAAATGATAAAATAATAGAATAAATTAAAAAAACAAAAAAACCCCAGGCCAACAGTAAATTAAAAGCTTGCCTAAATAACAGTGTCTTCACCTGTTATTTAAAAGAGTCAACCGAATCAGTCAGACGCAGAGACAGAGAGAGCATTCACAAATGGGAAGTAACAGACTGGAACGACAGGTCACCTCTGGTTTTATAGCGAGTTTTAGGGACTGATAAGAGATTCTGACCTGAATACCTGAATTATCCACCTGAAGAATCCCAAATGGAGACACCGTAGACGGTGTGAGTGGAGACAAAAGAGAGGTAAACGTGGAGATATCTGAACAAAGCTAACCGCTAGCCTGCACAGACTGCCGATTCCTTCACTCATTCTTGCCAACGTACACTGACTAGACAACAAAACAGACCACGTACAGCTTCTGAGAACTACACAACGTGATGCGCGGAACTGCTGTGTTTTTATCTTTACAGAAACGTGGTTAAATGACAATATACCGGACTCTGCCATCCAGTTAGCTGGGCTAACATGCTACCGTAGCGGCAGAGTGCTCACAGAAGGATGGAAAACGCAAGGCAGCGGGGTCTGTTTGTACATCAGGGACGCCTGGTACCGTGATTCTATTGCTGTGCATAAACACTGTTCTTCATTAGGGGAGTTTATGATCATCAAGTGCCGACCCTTTTACATGCCGAGAGAATTTTCAGATGTCCTACTAGCTGCCGTGTATGTCCCACCCATTGGCGAGAGAAGTAAAGCACTAAAAAACTCTATCAGGCTATAACTGAGACACAAACAGCACATCCAGACAGATTCCTCATCACAGCAGGAGACCAGCGTTGCAGATTTAAAGGCCCTCCAACCAAACCTACATCAATATGTAGACTTTCCAACAAGAGGAGACAATTTGCTGGACCTGATGTACACAACTCATAAGAAAGCATACAGACCCTCCCCCCCTCCTCCCTGGGTCTCTCTGATCACCTCACCATCCTGTTAAGGCCTGCATACAAACCCAGAGTGAAAACAATCAAACCAAGCAGGTACGTGTGTGGCCAGAGGGGGCCTCTGATGCTCTGAAAGACAGCTTCAGCACTACAGACTGGGACACTTTCAAGCATGCAGCCACTCACAGTGGACACACAAACCTAGAGGAGTACACTGAGGTTGTTGTGGCATACATAGCGAAATGCATTGATGATGTCACTCACTGCAAAACCATCACTGTTTGTACTAATCAGAAGCCATGGATGACAGCAGAGGTCCGCAGGCTCCTGAGAACTCGGGACGCAGCCTTCACGGTGGGTGACACTGCAGGAATAACAACAGCTAGGGCCAACCTGTCCCGTGGTATCAAGGAGGCAAAAGAACAGTACAGCAAGGAAATATCTGGACACTTCAACAACACCAGAGATGCATGTTCTCTCTGGCGTGGCATACAGACCCTCACCAATGCTCTGCACTGTGTGTGTTTATATATTTACATATTTATTCCATCTAGCTACAATGCTCCGCACTGTGTGTTTATATATCTACATATTATTCCATCTAGCTACATTGCTCCGCACTGTGTGTTTATATATTTACATATTTATTCCACCTAGCTGCAATGCTCCGTACTGTGGATGTTTATACAGTATATCTACATATTTATTCCATCTAGCTACAATGCTCCGCACTGTGTGTTTATATAAATAGTTTCTTCATCCAAACCTTCAACTTGTCTTTTAGACCCTATTCCTACCAGGTTATTTAAAGAAGTCTTCCCACTTATTGGTAGCTTTATTCTTCATATAATCAATTCTTCATTAACTTTAGGCCATGTACCGCAGGCTTTTAAAACGGCTGTAATTAAACCCTTACTCAAAAAGCCAACGCTAGATCCAGGAGCTTTAGCTAACTGTAGACCAATCTCTAATCTCCCTTTCATTTCAAAAATCTTAGAAAGAGTTGTTGCTATGCAATTATTTGACCACCTGCAGGGAAATGGTTTATTTGAGGAGTTTCAATCTGGGTTTAGAATCCATCATAGCACTGAAACTGCCTTAGCAAAGGTCACTAACGACCTCCTCATTGCATCTGATAATGGACTAGTTTCTGTACTTGTCCTTTTAGATCTTAGTGCAGCTTTTGATACTATTGATCATAATATTCTACTTGATAGATTAGAACACTATGTTGTACTTAATGGAACTTCGTTGCAGTGGTTTAGATCTTATTTATCTGATAGGTTCCAGTTTGTTCATGTAAATGATCAGTTTTCTCTCAGCTCAAAGCTTAGTCATGGAGTTCCACAGGGATCTGTGCTTGGCCCTACTCTTTTTAGTTTATATATGCTTCCATTAGGCAACATTATTAGAAAGCACTGTATACATTTTCACTGTTATGCAGATGACACACAATTATACCTGTCAATGAAGCCAGATGATACTAATCAATTAGCCAAGTTAGAAGCCTGTCTTAAGGAAATCAAAGTTTGGATGACTTGTAATTTCCTGCTATTAAATTCAGATAAGACTGAAGTCATTCTTGTTGGTCCAAAAAATCTTAGAAATTCCTTTCCAAATCAAACTTTCAGTTTGGATGCAGTTACTCTTTCTCTTAATAGCTCTGTGAGGAACCTTGGAGTTATTTTTGATCAGGATTTGTCCTTCAATTCACATATTAAATTTGTTTCTAAGACTGCCTTCTATCATTTGCGTAATATTGCCAAGATTAGGAGCATCTTGTCTCAGAGTGATAGTGAGAAGCTGATCCACGCTTTTGTTAGCTCGAGATTAGATTATTGTAATTCTTTATTATCAGGTTGTCCTAAAACATCTTTAAAAAGTCTTCAGCTGATCCAAAATGCTGCAGCAAGAGTTTTAACAGGTACTAGAAAGAGAGATCATATCTCTCCGGTTCTGGCCTCCCTTCATTGGCTTCCCATAGAGTTTAGAATTAAGTTTAAAATCCTTCTTCTTACTTACAAAGCTCTAAACAATCAGGCTCCTTTTTATTTAAAAGATCTGATACTACCGTATCATCCTAACAGAGCACTACGCTCCCAAAATGCAGGTTTACTTGTAATACCTAGAATCTCCAAAAGTACAATGGGAGGCAGAGCCTTCAGTTATCAAGCTCCTCTCCTGTGGAATCAGCTGCCAATCTGGATTCGGGAGTCAGACTCGATCTCTGTTTTTAAGAATAGGGCTAAAACCTACCTTTTTGATATAGCCTACAATTAGGGAGGGATCATGTGTTTTCTGAACCCTCCCTTAGTTATGCTGCTAATAGGTTTAGTCAGCCGGGGGACCTCCAGTAATGCACTGGGCCTCACTCCTTTCCTCACTCTCTATGAAATATTTTTTTTTTGCTGGTCATTAACATTTGTTTGTTCTCTCCCATAGATTGAGTCCCCATCGTGCTGTTTGCTCTCTACATGTCTGTTCTTTTCTTCTTCTCTATCCCCTCACCCCCCAGCCAGTCGCAGCAGATGACTGCCCCTCCCTGAGCCTGGTTCTGCTGGAGGTTTCTTCCTGTTAAAAGGGAGTTTTTCCTCTCCACCGTCGCCAAGTGCTTGCTCACAGGGGATCGCCTGATTGCTGGGGTCTTTCTGCAACTGTGGGGGTCCTCCCTACAGTTGATAGTGCTATGAGATGACTGTTGTTGTGAAATGGCGCTATATAAATAAAGTTGAATTGAATTGAATTGAATTGAATTATATACTCATATATTTATTCCATCCAGTTACAATGCTCTGCACTGTGTGTCTGTGTGTATATATATATATATAATGTATATATTTATAGTAATATGTACAGTACATATGTATATTAGCTACTCTTGCTTGCTTTTTTTCTTGCCTTGTGATTGTTGCTCTAAGTGTTGCTATTCCTGTGCTGTTGCAATCCTGGAATTTCCCCGTTGTGGGACTAATAAAGGCTTATCTTACCAACTACAGGCCTCCACCTCAGACCTGTATGAGTGACACCACACTGCTCAACAACCTAAATGACTTCTTTGGCCGCTTTGAAGCGCAAAACAGCAGATCAGCACAGAAGACCACTCCTCCTCCGGACAAGCAGGCCATGAGTCTGTTCCGAATAGTGTGAAGAAGACCCTCTGCAGAATCAACTCACGCAAGGCAGCTGGCCCAGACAACGTACCGGATTGGGTCCTGAAAGACTGTGCAGAGGAGCTCAAGAATGTCCTGGCCGACATCTTCAACATCTCTCTGACTGAAGCTGTTGTCCCCACATGTTTCAAAACTGCCACCATAATACCAGTCCCAAAGAAGCCTGTCCCATCCAGCTACAATGATTACTGACCCGTAGCACTGACCCCCATTATAATGAAGTGTTTTGAGCAGCTAGTCATGCAGAACATCAAGTCCATCCTGTCTCCCTCCCACGACCCATCCCAGTTTTCATACAGGTCAAACAGATCCATAGAAGATGCCATCACTGCTGCTCTCCATCCAGCCCTCACCCACCTGGACTCAAAAAACTCCTGTGTGCAAATGCTGTTCTTGGACTTCAGTTCAGCATTCAACACAATCATCCCCCAGCACCTGATATAAAAACTCAGACCCTTGGGACTCAAAACCTCTCTCTGTAACTGGATGCTGGACTTTCTCACAGGGAGGCCACAGAATGTGCGGGTTGGCAGCAACACCTCCCAGACCACCACACTGAGCACAGGGGCCCCACAAGGGTGCCTTGCCTGCTCAGAACACTGCTATTAATTAATTAATTAATTAATTAATTATCCTTGATCTAGAATTTATCATGAGAGTCTGTTGGATCGTTCTTAGTCTGACCCTTCACCCAGGACCAGTTTGTCTTGGGTGACCCTATCAGAGGCAAATTGCCCCAAACAACATAGCTCCTGGGATCACTGGGGCACGCAAACCCCCCACCCCGATAAGGTGACGACCCATGAGGGGATTCGAGATCTAATTCTAGATCAAGGATTCAGTGTACCCCGCCCTGTATGGGGTTACCGGGGCCCCACCCTGGAACCAGACCTGGGGGAGGGGCTCGATGGCTAGCGTCTGGTGGCCGGGTTTCCACCCATGGGACCCGGCCGGGCTCAGCCCGAAGGAGTTATATGGGTCCGCCTTCCAGTGGGCTCACCACCTGCAGGAGGGATCATGGGCCTTGGATGCAATAGTGCTATGCGGATTAGATGGCGATCAAAGGCGGATACCTTGGCGAACTGATCCCAAGCTTTCTAAACTGGCTTTTGGTACGTGGAATGTCACCTCTCTGGTGGGGAAGGAGCCTGAGCTGGTGTACGAGGTTGAGAGATACCGACTAGATATAGTCGGCCTCACCTCAACACACAGCTCCCGTTCCGGAACCAGTCTCCTGGAGAGGGGCTGGAGCTTGGCCTTTTCTGGAGTTGCCCCGGGCGAGAGGCGATGAGCAGGGGTGGGTATTCTTGTATCCCCCCACCTTGCTGCCTCTATATTGGAGTTTTCCCCGGTGGACAAAAGGGTTGCTTCCCTGCTCCTTTGGGTTGGGAAACGGGTCCTGACCATCATTTGCGCTTATGCACCAAATTATGTTTCAGAGTACCCACCCTTTTTGGAGTCTGTGACTGGGGTGCTGGAGGGTGCTCCTCTTGGAGACTCCATTGTGCTTCTGGAGGACTTCAATGCACACGTGGGCAACAACAGTGAAACCTGGAGGGGAGTGATTGGGAGGAACAGCCTGCCCGATCTGAGCCCGAGTGGTGTTCAGTTATTGGACTTCTGTGCTAACCACAGCTTGTCCATAACGAACACCATGTTCAAGCATAAGGGTGTCCATATGTGCACCTGGCACCAGGACACCCTAGGTCGCAGGTCGATGAACAATTTTGTTATCGTGTCATCAGACCTGCGACCGTATGTCTTGGACACTTGGGTAAAGAGAGGTGCAGAGCTGTCAACTGATCACCACCTGGTGGTGAGTTGGATCCGATGGCAGGGGAGGAAGCCATTCAGACCTGGTAGACCCAAACGTATAGTGAGGGTGTGCTGGGAACATCTGGCTGAGGCCCCTGTCCGGGAGGTCTTCAACTACCACCTCCAGAAGAACTTCAACCACATTCTGAGGGAGTCTGGAGACATGGAGTCTGAATGGGCCTTGTTCTCCACCTTTGTTGTTGAAGCGGCGTCCCAGAGCTGCGGCCGCAAGGTGGTCGGTGCATCTCGTGGTGGCAACCCCCGAACCAAGTGGTGGGCACCAGTGGTGAGGGGGGCCATTAAGCTGAAGAAGGAGTCCTATCAAGCTTGGTTGTCTTGTGGGACTCCCGAAGCAGCTGAGGTGTACCAGCAGGCCAAGCAGAGTGCAGCTCAGGTGGTTGCTGAAGCCAAAACCCGGGTATGGGAGGAGTTCGGTGAGGCCATGGAACAAAACATTTCGGATGGCCTCGAAGAGATTCTGGCAAACTGTCCGGCAGCTCAGGAGGGGAAAGCAGCTCCCTGTCCACACTGTGTATGGTGTTGATGGGGTGCTGTTGACTTCGACTGGGGATATCATGGGGCGGTGGAAGGAATACTTCGAGGATCTCCTCAATCCCACTGATACACCTTCCACAGAGGAAGCAGGGTTTGTGGACGAGGGGGATGGCTCGCCTATCACAGGGGCTGAGGTCGCCAAGGTGGTTAAAAATCTCCTTGGTGGCTGGGCTCCGGGGGTGGGTGAGATTCGCCCTGAGTACCTCAAGGTCCTGGATGTTGTAGGGCTGTCATGGTTGACATGCCTCTGCAACATTGCGTGGAGGTCAGGGGCAGTGCCTTTGGCATGGCAAACCAAGGTGGTGGTTCCTCTCTTCAAAAAAGGGGACCAGAGGGTGTGCTCCAACTTTAGAGGGATCACACTCCTCAGCCTCCCTGGGAAGGTCTATGCCAAGGTACTGGAGAGGAGAGTCCGGCCGTTGGTCGAACCTCGGATTCAGGAGGAGCAATGTGGTTTTCGTCCTGGCATGGCACATTGGACCAGCTCTTTACCCTCTTGAGAATTCTTGAGGGTTTGTGAGAGTTTGCCCAACCAGTTTACATGTGTTTTGTGGACTTGGAGAAGGCATTCGACCGTGTCCCTTGTGTTTTTTTGTGGGGGGTACTTCGGGAGTATGGGGTATCGGGCTTGTTGTTACGAGCTATTCGGTCTCTGTATGACCGTTGTGAGAGTTTGGTTCGTATTACCAACACTCGGTCGGACTCATTCCCAGTGAGAGTTGGACTTCACCAGGGCTGCCCTTTGTCAGAACTCAGAACTCAGAAAAGATTTATTGCCAAGTACATTAACAGATACAACTGATAATATACGAGGGATTTGACTTGACACAGAAAACGACCTGCATTTCCGGTGACACGGCAGCATCTGTGAACGCGCCTGTCAACAGAAGGGTACAGGATGCATAGGAAAGAAAGGATAATACAATAAGAAGGAGCAAAAAAAACACTGATTGTCAGAATAGTGGTCATATATGATCAATATTATGATTACAAGAAAAAAAAGCCCTCAATGCACAGTTAGCAGTTAGCTAACCGATCCTGTTCATAATTTTTGTGGACAGGATTTCTAGGCGCAGCCAGGGAATGGAGGGTGTCATGCTTGGTGACCACAGGATCTCATCTCTGTTGTTTGCCGATGATGTTGTCCTGTTGGCTTCATTCAGCAATGACCTACAGCTCTTGCTGGGACGGTTTGCCGCTGAGTGTGAAGCAGCTGGGGTGAGAATCAGCACCTCCAAGTCCGAGTCCATGGTCCTCAGCCGGAAAAAGGTGGATTGTCCTCTCTGGATTGGGGACAGGCTCCTGCCCCAAGTGGAGGAGTTTAAGTATCTTGGGGTCTTGTTCACGAGTGAGGGGAAAATGGAGTGAGAGATTGACAGATGGAGCGGAGCAGCATCTGCAGTGATGCAGATGTTGTACCGGTCTGTTGTGGTCAAGAGGGAGCTGAGTTCTAAGGCAAAGCTGTCGATTTACCAGTCAATCTATGTTCCTACTCTCACCTATGGTCACAAGCTCTGGGTAATGACCGAAAGAACAAGATCGCAAATACAAGCGGCTGAAATGAGCTTTCTCCATAGGATTGCTGGACTCACCCTCAGAGATAGGGTGAGGAGCTCAGTCATCCGGGAGAGGCTCAGAGTAAAACCGCTGCTCCTCCACATTGAAAGGAGTCAGTTGAGGTGGTATGGGCATCTGATTAGGATGCCTCCTGGACGCCTCCCACTTGAGGTGTTTCGGGTATGTCCCATTGGGAGGAGACCCCCGTGCAGACCCAGGACTCGGTGGAAAGACTATGTCTCCCAGCTGGTCTGGGAACGCCTTGGTATCCCCTCTGAAGAGCTGGAGCAGGTGACGGGGGAGAGGGAAGTCTGGGCTTCTCTCCTTGAAAAGCTGCCTCCGTGACCCTGACCTCCGAAAAAGCGGTAGAAGATGGATGAATGGATGGAATTAATTAATTAATTAATTAATTAATTATTTTTTTTATTTATTAAGGGTTAATTTAAAACAAATGTTTATAAAATCATATCAATGCCACTGTCTCACACTGGGTCAAAAGCATAACTTTTCTACTCAATTTACATGATTGAGTTTCAGAGCAGCATCTATTTTCACACCCAAATTAGCAATGACAGACTTCTTGTATGGATGGTGAAGGCTCACAGTGGAAAAACAATGTGCTAACTGAAACTAAAGACTCCACTGGTGGAAGGTGTGAAGCATGGCGCAAATGCCGACTTTAGATCGTCTTAATAGGATACTTAGCATTTGAAGTTGTACCTCACTACATCAATTTCCATTTTGTTGTCTAACAAGACAACTACTGCCCTTAGAAACTATAGGGTATTGAATGAATACAGCTTTCCTTGTTTTTCTGTTCCTCTAAGGGGTATGTTTTTCCTTCAGTGATATGATTGTAGCAGTAGCTCCTGCTGCTTACATTTCACTGAAAGACAAAATTAGTTTTTATGGGGAGAAATCAATTTTTCCCCTCCATGGATTGCCAACTTTTCATGGCAGATGGGTTTGAGTGCCCGAAGTAGCCAGAAGCTATTTTGCCCGGGGCAACTTGCCCCGAATATGGTCTCCCAAGGCAAACTGGTCCTGGGTGAAGGGCTAAACTAACAGTGGGCCAGTGGATCTCCATGAGAAACGTTACGTCAGTGGGCTCACCATCTGCAGGAGGGATCATGGGATCATGGTGCTATGTGAACTAGGTGGAAAGCTGGGCTACTCAGCCTGGACTGATGCCCCTGTGACCCCAATAAGCGGTAGAAGATGGATGGATGGATGGATGGATGGATGGATGGATGGATGGATGGATTAATGGAAATCAGTTTTTGAAGGAAAATGGAATCATTATTTGAGAATATTATAAGGTGACTACATATTCCAGTGCAGTGCAGAGTGTGTCAGTATGCATTTAATGTGAATGAATGAATGAATGAATTTATTTATTTCGGATAGTACATTACAGGTTAAAAGAAACTGTATAATATAACAACAAGGTCAAATTAGACAAAGACTCCTTCTACTATACAATTCCACGTGAGTTATCCGAAATGGGTGATGGCTGAAGCCGCAGCTTATATTGCCCACCCATATTCCATCCAAGAATTCAAAGGAGAAAAAAGAGAAAACAAGACAAGAGCGATTACAATTTAAAACAAGGCTAAGACAAAATATGACTGAGAGAAAAAGAAAACTGAGCTAGTCTAAGTTAAGCGGTTACTATTCAAAAACAAATCTAAGACATAGTGTCACAGAGAAAAAAGAAAAACTAAGCTATAACACAACACAGGCTGGAAATGTCAATCCTTATGTGAGTTTACATGTCGTCTTGTAAATATGTTTGGAGTATTTCTTCCTTTAGTTTTTGTTTAAATTGTCCAAGCTTTGTACATGATTTTAATTCAGGTCCAAAATCGTTCCATAATCTGACACCTTGCACTGAAATACAGTGTTGCTTGGTGGTTGTTCTCACTGTAGGCTTTTGAAATATACATGTTCCTCTGAAGTGATATCGTTTCTCCCTTGTTTGGAACAACTTTTGGATATTTGCGGGCAGTGATAGATTCTTCACTTTGAACATTATTATTGCGGTTTTAAAGTCGATCAGATCTTTCAACTTGAGAGTTTTTTGTTTAAGAAAAAGTGGGTTTGTTGGTTCCCTGTAAGCTGCTTTGTTGATTATTCTAATAGCTCTCTTTTGAAGCATAAAGAGTGGATATATGTTTGTTTTATATGTATTTCCCCATACTTCATTACAATATGTCATGTATGGGAGTATTAATGAATGATACAAGGTGTATAGTGTGGGTTGATTCAGCAAATTTTTCACTCTGTGTAATATTGCAATTGATTTGGATACTTTACCTTTTATATAATTAATATGTGGCTTCCAACACAGTTTGTTATCAATTATTACTCCAAGGAATTTAGTTTCGGATACCCTTTCAATCTCTACACCATTTACACTGAGTTTGGGTACTGGGTAGTTGTGATGGTTGTTAAAGACTATAAATTTTGTCTTGCTTAAATTGAGCGTTAATTTGTTTGAATCAAACCACAGTTTCAGCTTTCCTAATTCCTTTCCGAGTGTATCCAGAAGTTGTTCCAAGTTGTTTCCACTGCATAGCAGGTTAGTGTCATCAGCAAACAATATTAAGTCCATTTTTTCTGAAACTTTACATATATCATTTATATACATATTGAATAATAATGGTCCCAAAACTGAACCCTGTGGGACTCCACAGGTGACCTTCAGTAGCTCTGAGTTTTTGTTGTTAACACATACAAACTGATATCTATTCTTTAAGTAACTTCTTAACCAGGACAGTGCTACCCCTCTGATACCACAATTTTGTAGTTTCTTTAATAATAGATTGTGATCTACTGTATCAAATGCTTTTTTAAGATCCAGGAATACTCCAACTGAATACTCTTTATTTTCAATGGCTGTTGATATTTTTTCTGTAAATTCCATTAAGGCATATGCTGTTGTCCTTTTGTGTCTGAACCCATATTGCTGCTCACACAATAAATCATTCTTCAGTATGAAGTTGTCAATTCTCTCATAGAATATTTTTTCAAGTATCTTGGAAAATTGCGGTAATAGTGAAATTGGTCTGTAGTTGGAGAGTTCCCCTCTGTCGCCTGTCTTGTAAATCGGAATTACTTTAGCTATTTTCATTGCATTGGGAAATATACCTGATTGGAGAGACAGGTTACAGATATACGTCAGTGGTTTCACTATGCATTCGATAACAGTTTTGACTAGTAGCATATCAATACCATCGCAGTCAGTAGATGTTTTACTTTTGAACGATTTAACAATTTCAATGACCTCTCTTTCGTCTGTGTTCTTTATGAAGATGGTGTCTTTTACAGCAGTGTTATTGCATATTGAATCACCTGTTGGCACCGTAGTGGGTATTTCTCGGGCCAGTTTAGGTCCAATGTTAACAAAAAAATTATTAAATTCATCTGCAGGTGAAGCTATATTCACATTCGGAGTCGATTTATTATTTTTTGGAGTGTTAGTTGGGTAGCTGGTATTTCTGCTTTTATTTCCAAGGATACTGTTGATTATTGTCCATGTATTTTTAATATTGTCTTTGTTTTTTTCCAGTTCTTTACTGTAATAGTCTCTTTTACTACATCTTATTATATATGTTAACTTATTTTTGTATGTTTTATACCGCTGCTCTGCTTCTTTTGTCCTTTTCTTTATGAAAGCTTTATATAATAAATTTTTCTTTTTACACGCCTTTTGTAGTCCTTTGGTTAGCCATGGTTTGTCAGTAAATTTGTGTTTAAGCTTTTTTTTAACTAATGGGCAGTTTTTTTCATAAAGAGTGGTTACAATGTTTGTAAATGTGTCATAGGCTTCATTTACATCTGATACATAGACTTCTGTCCAGTCTTGCTTCAGCAAGTCCTCTTTAAAAGAACTGATTGCGTTTGGTGATTTGTGTCTGAACGATTTTGAGATTTTTTCTGGGTTGGGCCCCGTGTGGCCATGGATAAGTGCAAAGATTGGCAAGTGGTCGCTTATATCATTTATCAATAATCCACTTTCTATTTTCTTGTCGAGAACATTGACAAACAGGTTGTCAATAAGTGTAGCAGAGTGAGCTGTGATTCTACTGGGATGTGTTATTGTGGGATATAGACTCATGCTGTACATAGAGTTCGTGAACTCTGTAACTACATTTTGTTGATGTGGATTAAGTAGATCAATATTGAAATCTCCACAAATTGCTACCATTTTCTTACTAGTAATATTATTGTACAGCTCGACTAATTTATCTCTGAATGTCTCAATGCAAGTTCCCGGCGTTCTGTATATGCAGCTTATGATTAGATTTTTTGTTTTGTCTAGGTCAATCTCAACAGTAACACATTCCAGAATCCCTGGTAGTGCTGAGGACATTTCATTTACAAGCTTACATCTATATAGGTCATCAATATACAGTGCAACACCACCACCCTTTTTTTGAGATCTGTTAATGTTAAACATCTGATATCCCTCTATTGCCATCAGGGGAGCCTGGTCTGCATTAAGCCAGGTTTCAGAGACTGCTATAGCTGTGAATTTTCTGTTTAGCTGTTTTAAATAGTCCTGAATCTGTGAGAAGTTTTTGTTAAGACTTCTGCTATTGAAGTGTATTATTGACAGTTTACCATCTAATTGCACTTGACTTTTGAATTGCTTTTCAGTGTAATATTCACAGTGGTTATGAATATTATTGAAAAAGTGGTTATCAGGATCAATATCATTCTCCATCTCTTGTGGTTTATGTTCAGCATAGTGGCATATTTTTAGAGTTTGAGTTTCCTCACTCTGTGTTTCATAGTCAGTGTTCATTTGTATTTATCTAAGTCAGTAGCATCTCTGATCATTATACTTTTTGCTTGCTCAGGTGTTCCATTTAGTTTAATCCAAATTCTACAATTTCTTGTCCAGGTTGACTGTATCTTATTATGTTTCTTTAGCATCCGTGCCTGCCGTGCTAATTCAGCGTTTTTTTTTGTCAGGTGTTCATTTAGGTAAACTTGAGTTTCCTTTAGTTTTTTGGCCTGCCTCAGTATGTCATTTTTCACCCTCCTGTTCACAAAGCGCATCACAATTGATTTCTTTGTTTTGTTATCTTTCTTCGGTAAAGCATAACAGGCTGAGATCGCATTGGCTTCTACCTTAATGTCTTTATCATTAAGGAACTGAAGCACTTGGTTTTCTAAGGACATTGATTCACTTATGGAAGCATGTTCACCACTCAGTCCTGTAGCGGCATGGGCGTACGACTGATATCTGATGTCTAGTCCACTTATAACTATGTCATCAATGCGAGAACCTTGTTCAAGATCCTCAACGCGTTGCTCCAAAAGACGCCCGTGTTGCTCCAGGTCCATAATTTTTTTGTCTTTTTCTTTTATTATTGAATGTAGGGCTTGTACCTCCTGTATTAGGTCTAATATTTTGTCCTGCTGGCTAGTCACTTTGGCCAGTTCATCTAACACAAAGTTCAGAGTTTTTTTAATTTCTTCCATTTCCTCTTTTTTGGGTGGCATTTTACTGACCTGTGGATAGAAAGTGTAAAGTATTTAAAGTGTTTTGAGTTCATTTCAATGTGGTGAACCAGACAGTTATGTGTCACCATTCCAGTGTCACAGGAGTGTATTTTGGTAAGAAGATCTATTATGATTATTTCAGAAATGCCCCACAAGATGGTCTTTTTTGTGGCGGTAAAGTCACGTAGTTTGAGTGACAAAAGGTGAAAAGGTTTATTAACACAAAATACTCTTCTTTTCTTGTGACCATTTCATGTCTTCATTCGTCCCTCAAATTGGTGCTTAAGTGACAGCAGAGGTAGGAAAATTGACACATAAAACAGAGTCAAAGTCTGAGGGTGAGCCTTGGAAGCAGAGGGCACTGTATGTAACATCTTTGCTGAGTGCCAGCAAGTACTCCAACTAATATGAAAAAAAAAAAAAATGTTGGACAGTCTCAAGGTGTTAAGGTGTGTGGCATATGACCCAGAAGCAGATAAGGGAGGAAACGATAATTGAAGTGAAACAATAATCTTTATTACAATAAATGTGCAAAGTAATGTGCAATTAAGATTCTCTCGAGGATCTGGCAGCCTTATGAGGAGAGAGCAGAGGGACAGATAAGTATAAATGGCGAACAGGAGCCAGCGCCCCCCAACATCGGACAGCAACCTCACTCTGGCAGAGGAGCTTAACAACTTTGGATGAACAACTTCTTTGCCCGTTTTGAGCACACCTCTCCCCCAATTCATCTCCCCCTTCTCCTCTCCTCCTCCCTCCCCCCACCCTCCCCTCTCTCTCTACAGGTGCACGAGGTGAAGTGGAACCTGAAAGCAGTGAACCCTCACAGAGCCGTTGGACCCGACGGCATCCCAGGAGTGGTGATCAAAGCATGTGCTGACCAGCTGGCAGAGATCCTCACCAAGCTGTTCAACCTCTCCCTGACGCACGCCACCGTCCCCTCCTATCTCAAGACCTCCACCATCATCCCCATCCCCCAAAAGTCTGCAATTGTCAGCCTGAATGACTACAGACCCACTGCATTCATGTCTGTAGTCATGAAATGTTTTGAGTGACTGGTGTTCCAGCATGCCAGGGACCATCCTCCCCCCTCCTTTGACCCCCACCAGTTTGCCTACAGGGAGAAACGGTCTACGGAAGATGCCATTGCCAATACACTCCACAAAGTGCTGAGCCACCTGGATAACCCAAGGAGCTACGTACGTGAGAATGCTCTTTGTGGACTACCGCTCAACTTTCAACACCATCATCCTGGACATCCTGATCAATAAACTGCACCTCCTCCACATCCCCCCCACCTGCTCCTGGATAAAAACAACTTTTTTACCAACCGCCCACAGACAGTCAGACTTGGCCCCCACCATTCCTCCACACTGTCTGTCAGCACTGGCTCCCCCAAGGGCTGTGTGCTAAGTCCACTACTGTACTCCCTGTACACCTCTGACTGTAGTCCGACCCACCCTACCACTGTCATGATGAAGTATGCGGATGATACCACCTTGGTTGCGCTCATCACCGATGACTATGAGAAGGCATACAGGGTAGAGGTAGAGAATCTGCTACTGTGGTGTCAAGCAAACAATCTGAAACTGAATGTCCAAAAAAACCAAAGAACTCACACTGGACTTCAGACAGAACCACACCCCCCTCTTCATAAATGGCGACCGCGTGGAAACCATCCCTACCTTCAGGTTCCTGGGCACCCACATCCTCTCTGACCTCCCTTGGTCTGTCAATACCAAGGCCCTGGTGAAGAAAGCCCAGCAGTGGCTGCACGTCCTCCATGTCCTGAGGAAGAGCAACCTGGACCAGAAGCTGCTGCTGGACTTTTACTGCTGCTCAGTGGAAAGTGTGCACTGAGCAGCAGAACCTTCCAAACGCTCACATGAAGAGAACTGAGGACCTTTTCAATTATCATAATAATTACACCTGTCTTTGCACTCCGCATTTTCATGTATATTGACCCATCCATGAAACCACTACCATACCTATGTATATTTTCCATAATCTTTGGGCCATTTTATTCCATCATGCATCCAATTGTGTGTTCTGTACTCCACACTTTTATCTACATTGCTTCATCCATCCTCCGTAGGATTGCTGGACTCACCCTTAGAGATAGGGTGAGGAGCTCAGTCATCTGGGAGAGGCTCAGAGTAGAACCGCTGCTCCTCCATATTGAAAGGAGTCAGTTGAGGTGGTATGGGCATCTGATTAGGATGCCTCCTGGACGCCTCCCACTCGAGGTGTTTCAGGCACGTCCCACTGGGAGGAGACCTCGGGGCAGACCCAGGACTCGGTGGAGAGACTATGTCTCCCAGCTGGTCTGGGAACGCCTTGGTATCCCCTCTGAAGAGCTGGAGCAGGTGGCTGGGGAGAGGGAAGTCTGGGCTTCTCTGCTTGAACTGCTGCCTCCGCGACTCGGACCTCCGGAAAAGCGGTAGAAGATGGATGGATGGATGGATGGATGCTTCATCCATGAAGCCACTACCATACCTGTGTATATTTCCGTAATCCTGGGCCATTTTTATTTCAGCTGTGTGTTTAATTGTGTGTTCTGTAACTCTGTTTTACCTAATCCTTGTCTCTTACTTAATTGTGCATTAACCTGGTGGAGCACTCACATATTTTGTTATGCTGTACAACTGTACAATGGCAATAAATTCTATTCTATTCTATTCTATTCTATAGGGTTTTAATATTAACTTTTGTGCTTACACTTCCACAGGGGAGAGCGGCTGGGAGCAGGTGAAGGACCTCCACGTTGGGGGAGCAGGTTGCCAGGGAGAAAGGTGCTGGGGTGCTGCAGGAGAGTTTCCAGGGGATTGCTGTAGACTGGCTGGCCAAGCCGGAGTGCTGGGGAGTTGAGAGTGAAGAGCAGTGGAGACAAACGGTGGTAAGTCGACTTACTTGGTGAGGTGAGGGTGTGCACAGTCCGAGAACATCCAAATCCAATCCGTAAGGCTAGTTCTTAAATCCAGAGGCAGGCAGGGGTCAGAGCACAGTGGGTCAGATCAAGGCAGGCAGATAATAGTGGTTATGGTGACTAAACCGGAAAACAGCATGGATGACATCCGGTTGTGTGAAATAGCCAAAGCAATGAGATGAATTGAATGAGATATTAATGCTAAACTAATCCTACAGTGAATTTTAGTATTAGTGTGCTGTTACAAGTTTATGGATGACTGTAACTCCTTAACTTAAATGGCTTTGTCAAGACCAGTGAAGTATTATAAGTGGGATAATCCTAATAGTGATTTCTGCTGTGTTCCTCACTGCTTGATGTCGGGAAAGTTCAACTCCACTGTATGTTTCCATCACTTCCCAAAAGATGAAGCCTTAAGAAAAATATGGATACGTAATGTGAGGCGGGAGAATTTACTTATTAAGAGGGTGACAACAGTCTGTAGAAGACATTTTGTCCCGACGGATATCATTCAAGGTGGCCGACGACGGTTGAAAGAAGGGGTTGTGCCTGTGTTGTTTGCCTGGAATGACTACTCACTGCCTGCAGCCAGATCCAGTGTCTGGGAGAGAACACAACGTCCAGAGAACAAATCCACTGATGAAGAGGTGATTGATGCTGAATTGTTGCTCAAGTGCCACGATTATGATGCTAAACCAGAACCTTCAGCTCTGGATATAGCCTGCGAGAAAATAGAGGCTCAGCAGCAGGTGATAAAGGCGTTACGAACCAGGCTGGAGGTCACACTGAAGCAGTACTTTGGTTTGGAGAGGTTTTCATCATCTGATGAAGACATCAGGTTCTCTATCAGGTATGTTAATGCTAAGCTTGCATACCGATCTGGTTTTGATTTTTCTTTATTAATTATTAAACCTTTATTTATATTGGGTGAGTAGACACTTTTATGTGGGCACTCTGATTGCTTTATCTCTCTACTGTTTTATGGTTTTGTTCAAATATCAAAATCTGTCATTTTTGGTGTGTAGCTCTAGGTGATAGTGCACTCTGTTTATGTATCAAATAATGATATGTAATCATAATTTAATCAGCCAAATTGATTTGGTAACATCAAATCAATTTGGCTACTATTGCCATAGTGGTGTATTAGCAAGGCAATGGTAAAGATAAATAATAGATCATTATTTGATAAATGGATTCATTTAGTCTTAATAAAGGATAATTATTTTCTTTAACTCCTAGATTTGCCACCTACCGCCATCTACTGTCATTTTGGAGACAGACTGAACTTGCAACGTGCTGTCTGGCTCATGTTCCTCCACTTGCAGCACAACAGTTGCTCCTGACAAGGGCACTGATCCTCTTTGTAGACGGGTAAGTGTAATTTGTTTTACATCCTTTTTTGTGTTTGATTAATCAACACACTGCAAAAATACACTTGTCTAATTAAAAACACATACAGTACCTCCAGAATTTTTAAACTTTTAATCTTTTCAGTTTGCAGTGGCATGTTTTATTGAAATATATTGACTCATTTTCCTTTTCTATCTAAATGAAAAACATACTGTTAAGCACTTGTGAAGTTAAAGTCAAATTGCATATCCTGTTGTTAACTAAGAAAAAATGTTATATTTACATAAATATTAAAACTTTTTAATATTACTCCTTAAATTTCTTATGTACACCCCATTACTTTTAAATCTGTGGGAGATATGGCCGGACTGATTATTTGAAGCCAACTGGGAGACAATATACTGTTGTACATTATTACTTGATTAATGGAAAAATAAAACAAATGTTTTTTAACGAGACATTGGTACTGCAAAATGGAAAACAGAGGTCTAAAAATTTTCAAGGTACTGTACTTACATATATGACCAGGCAATGAATTTATCATTAAGACTTGTTTTCCCTGAATCTCCCTACCAGAGCTGCTGCCTCCCTCTTATTGATGAACTGTTCCTCTTCTTGGTGTACCTGTCCCTGGGTCTAAAGGAGAAAGATCTAGGTGATCATTTCAGCCTTCATCAGTCCACAGTCAGCAGGATTATCAATACTTGGGTAAGTTTTCTGTACACCATATTGGGTGCTGTTGGAATATGGATGTCTTCTGAAACAATCAGAGCTGCAATGCCAAGTGTGTTTGGCAAGTACTCCGACACCCAAGTCATACTTGACTGTACAGAGTTGAGATGCCAAACCCCCTCCTCTTTACTCTCACAGAGTGAGATGTTCTCACATTATAAATCCCACACAACTATGAAAGGACTGATAGGTGTGTTACCACATGGTGCTGTTACTTTTGTGTCCCCATTGTATTCTGGCTCTGTAAGTGACAAAGAATTGCTCAGGCAATCTGGCATTATCCCTCTTTTGGATAAAGACATGGCTGTAATGGTGGACAAGGGATTCAGAATCAATGATTGGTGCCCTGCAAAGTTTACAGGTCACCTTTGCTCAGTAAAAGGTCCTAGCTGTCTCAAGATGAAGTGCTGATGACTCAGGACATTGCACGCTTAAGGATACATGTGGAGAGAACAATCAGGCGCATTAAAGAGAATAAACTGTTTGACTCCATTATCCCTCTGACCATTGCTGGTAGTATCAACCAGCTTTTTGCAGTAGCCTGCCTCCTCACAAACTATCAGAAGTCATTGGTCAAGGCTTCGGCTGTCATGAATCTGGGTTTGGAGGCCAAACTCGATTCTGACTCATGGTTTTGCCTTGACCTAATTTCCTCCTGACAGCTCGGGTATGCCCCCTCCTCCTGTCAAACTCCGTCAGCTGCACTGTCATGGGTGTTCACACATACACACACAAGCACATGCTCCATTCACTCTCATTCACAAATGCTCTCACACACCGGATGCCAATCAGTTCTGCCCACGCATTTTCACACCGACAATCTCTTTCCTCATTAGCTTCTGGAGTATATGTTTGCCGCGCCGGGGGGAAGAGATTGTCGGGGCATTCACCCTCGTTCAAGGCAGCAACCTCTCCATGTATGACGTTCCACTCCCTTCACGTACTCAGCCCGACATCTGCGGACGATCTATTCCTGGGTGTTTGCGGCTGCCTCAGCTCCTACCCCTTTCCCACCAGACTGCTTGGTTTCGCCCCGGATTAGCTCCAGTTCAGTAAGTGTCTTTCTTTGCCTTTTCTCCTGTGCTCTGCAGCCCTGCAGCACGAGGCCGTGCGCCTTTCCTTTGTGCTTTACGCAGCCCTGCAACACGAGGCTCCATTAGACCAGGCTGTTGAGCATTCAGCACCCTGCTTGTTTGGTGGCCAAACCTTGCCATTACACCTCTCTGTATTTTTGTCATTGAACTGAACTGTGTTTGATTATAACTGGACTTGTTTTTTTCCTTGGGTTGTTAATAAAGTGCACAATCTGCTCTTGCAGTTGGGTTTTTCATCCTCTCTCTCGTGCGCCGAGCCATGGCACACAGAGGTTTATGACATGGGCCAAAGAACATATGTGTTAATCTGGATATGTACACATTGAAAGACCTGTTACTGTGCAACAGTTTTAAGCCACCATCAGATTTGCAGTTTTAAAAAAAAATTTTCATTGACCATCTACATATAGTTCCATCCATCCATCCATCTTCTGCCGCTTAATCCTTTTTGGGTTGTGGGGGGCTGGAGCCTATCCCAGCATCTTTGGGCAAGAGGCAGGGTACACGCTGGACAGATCGCCAGTCCATCGCAGGGCTAAAACAGAGAGACAGACATCCATTCACTCTCACAGTCATACCTAAGGACAATTTAGAATATCCAGTTGATGCCAATTAACCTAACTTGCATGTTTTTGGCATGTGGGAGGAAACTGGAGAAATCCCGGAGTAAACCCACGCAGACACGGGGAGAACGTATACATATAGTTCCCTTCATTATAATGCAACTAGGAAACAGAGGGAACATCTTTCCAAAGTTGTATATAGTTGAAGAAGTACACTACCGTTCAAAAGTTTGGGGTCACTTAGAAATTTCCTTATTTTTGAAAGAAAAGCACTGTTTTTTTCAATGAAGAGTAATTTTAAACTAATCAGAAATACACTCTAATATCTAATATACATTGCTAATGTGGTAAATGACTATTCTAGCTGCAAATGTGTGGTTTTTGGTGCAATATCTACATAGGTGTATAGAGGCCCATTTCCAGCAACTATCACTCCAGTGTTCTAATGGTACAGTGTGTTTGCTCATTGCGTCAGAAGGCTAATGGATGATTAGAAAACCCTTGTGCAATCATGTTAGCGCAGCTGAAAACAGTTTAGCTGGTTAGAGAAGTTATAAAACTGACCTTCCTTTGAGCAGGTTGAGTATCTGGAAAAAATTATTATTTCAAATACAAATCATTATTTCTAACCTTGTCAATGTCTTGACTATATTTTCTATTCATTTTACAACGCATGGTGGTAAATAAGTGTGACTTTTCATGGAAAACACAAAATAATTGTCTGGGTGACCCCAAACTTTTGAACGGTAGTGTATATAGTTAAAGAAGTGGCTTCTTCAAGACAAAGTCGATGCTTAGTGTAAACCTTTGTATGTCTTGAAATCTGTTGGCCAAACGAGATTAGATTTATTGTACATTTTCAAACAGTGGTCTGTTTTCTTGTATTACTTTGTTTCTATGTAAAATGCCCTGAAATAATTTATTTAGTAATGCAAATAGTATGAAATATAGCATTACATCTCACATAATTTTGGCTTAGAATTGTTTAAAAAAAACCCAAAATGACAGCTGTTATTTTCTGTTATAGTATTATCTAAAATTAAATAACACAAGCAAAACTATTAAAAACTCAACATGAGAAGAACTGTAAATTAAATGATTTCACCAATAAACCTTTGTGGAGAAAAAACTATTCATTGTCTATTCATTGTAAATTGTACAGTATATTACCTACTTAAAGGATAATTATAGAACCATTAGATTAACATGCATCTTAATCTCAAATATATTGGTGGACTGCAGAAAACATGTTTATTACAGTAATCCATACAGTAAGTGCTTATGAGAGCTCACATCAAGGCTATGGTGTCATAAATGCCCGTCAGGCAGGGAAAAAGGCTCCACGTGCGGGCTGTGAATTTGCAAGTTTATTGCACAAAGCAGAGATATAACACAGAAGAACACAGGTTGCTAAATAGCAAACGCTAAGGCAGGATAAACGCCAGCAAACCTGGAAATAATGAGCCACAAAATACAGGCTGGAGAGAGGGAAAAAAGAGGCAAGCAAAGAAACACTTACATCTTGGAGAGGAGGATAACCAGTAGAATGCCACGCTCAACAATGGGTCACAGTCCCTTAAACAAGGCCACAAACAAACTAAGATAAGTTGTGACAGGTGTGAGCAATCTGAGTGAGCAACAGAAAAGTGAAGAGGCAATTTGATCAGCTGGGGAGGATCGGAGTTGACAGCTGACAGTTCACACCCCCTCAGCTGTCAACCCCAAGAGAGAGAAAAAGAAATGGCAAAATAAGTGATGATGATAAATAAAGACAGGTAAACCCAAACATGTAAGTAACAAAGCTACAATGAACGCTAAAGGAAAAATAAGTCATACCAGGAAGAATACCGAATATGTGAAAACCAACTAAAGATAAAATAAGAATTAGAATTCAAAGTACAATATTATACCAATAAAGAGAAAAAACAAATAGACAGATCCTGGTGGAATTCAGACAGAGGACCCCCCTCCCCAAGGGGTGGGCACCAGACACCCTGGGGTAACATCAAAAGAAAAGAACCCCACCCTGGGTGGGAGGAAGGGGGCCCAGGCACCGAGGGACCAAACTAATCTAAAGGAAACAAAGAGAGCATCAAAAAACAAAGTCCCACTCAGAGTCTACACCAGTCAACATAAACAATTAGACTCCCCTTCAGGCCAGAAGGCTTGAATGTTCGGGGGGGGGGCACAAAAATCCCAGACACTCGGGGTTAGTTGGAGGAGACACAGGAGTAGCAGGTGAGGAACTAACACTGGCAGCAGGTGGTGAGAGCTCAATGCGTTGCAAGAACTGAGTCTCATTACCGGGAGTTAGGCAAGATAGTTCTTTATTATGAGGGGAGGAATGAAAAAGCACTTGCCTTTCCTCCCGAAACATGATGGAAGCTGCTGCAGATGAGCCAGATGTTGTTCTTCCTGGAGCGGCAGAAGTCATCTGACGAGATGCCGGATTCCAGGGACGCTGGATCATCGGCGCAGACTTCGACAAAGGAAAGCCCCTAGCCCCAGGGAGTAGAGCCAGGGAATGTCTCACCGATGGCACCGGGTCACGCAATGTCGAAACCAGGGGACGCTCTCTCGTCAGCACAGGCTTTGGGACCCAGAAGGTACTTCTCTCCTTCACAGGGCGTGGTTGTGAGACCGGACCATGGTCCTTGGGATCCATAGGCCCCTTCGTTGTCAGGCAACTTCCTCCCAAGAACGGTGGACATTTCAGGGAAACAAGAGAAACAGGTGTGGAGGTGGTCACAGCAGCAGGTAGTGAAGGCTCAGCCCAATTGGGCCATTGCCGCTGAGCTTCACCGCCGGGAATAAGGCAAGACAATTCATTATCAGGAGTTGATAAATGAAAAGGTACTTGCCTTACCTCCCGGGGCTTGGTGGTGGCAGCTGTGGGACCAGACTATGTCTCTTCTGGGGCTGCGACGGCTGTCTGGCAAGATGGATGGAACACCGGTGGCAGGGGATGCTCAGTTGTTGGCTCAGGCTATGCTCCGCCTGGGTAAGCTTTCCCAGCCGCTGTAAATACTTGGGCAGGAGCCACGGCTTATATTCCAACATTAACTCCGCCTCTGCCACCAAAACTCGCTGGCGTTCCTCCAGCTCCTCCACAGTGGGACCGTCGGGAGGCACGAGGACATTGTGCCCGAGCCGGGAGCCTGCAGGTGTTATGACGTGCCGCTCATCAGCGGCGCCAGCCGCGCGCACACCTGCTCCTCGTCAGCGGCGAGGTATTTAATCCACTCTGCCCTGGGCTTCAGCCTGAAGCCGTCTCTCTACTTCGGCCCCTTTGCTACTACGGATCTCAAACCGACTAGCGAAGATATCCTGGGTAAGCTCCCCTTACCTCTCCCCTCTAGCTTTCCCCTGTGCACAGGTGGACATCCCCGGCGGCGGATTTCATCACCTCGCCGTTGGCTCTACACTGCTGCCACAGGTACCGCAGGTCGCTGTCTCCCGGGCTCCGCCCTTGTCGACGCCAGTCACCTGTCACAACCAAGTAAGCCAGCTACCATCATTATTCCCTGTATTGGTGTGGTGCCCGTTACCCTTCTCCCTCTGCTCTCTCCCACAGGGTTGTCCGGCTGTACGGCCTCCTGCCCCCGTGCCTGACGCAGACGCCACCACCAATACATTCTTATTCCACAGACACGCAGCCATACACTTCCCTGTTGCTAATAAAGCTGTTAAATCTATCCTGAGCCTGCGTGTGTGTCTCCTGGGCCGTGCATTATGTCAGCGGGCTCTTGCAGCGTTGGAGGGCTGGCTGGTGGTGCGAGTCATTGCTCAGGAGGAGGAGAAGGGGCTACAGCCGGATGACGACAACGGCTTCGGTACTTCTGTACCCCGGACCGCTTGCTCGAGAGCCCCGGTTGTACCGCAGGGAAGTCCCTTACCTGCTCTCTGAGACACCGTTGGGAGTCAACCACCATGGTGAGGAGAGCAGCCAGGCCAGGGCAGCTCCAGAGACTGGGACATGTCTTGATCATCCGGGCCGTGCTGTCCACGAACCCCAAGGAAACCTTGGGAGTCTGGGTGGCCTAAGCCTTAGTGTGAGGTGGCAGAACTCATTGTAAATTTTGCCTCTAAGGCTCAGGCAACCCAGACTCTAGACAAAGGAAATGGCAAAATAAGTGATGATGATAAATAAAGACAGGTAAACCCAAACATGTAAGTAACAAAACTACAATGAACACTAACAGAAAAATAAGTCATACCAGGAGCAATACAGAATATGTGAAAACCAACTAAAGATAAAATAACAAGAATTAAAACTCAAAATACAATATTATACCAATAAGGAGAAAAAACAAAGAGACAAAGCCTGGTGAAATCCCCCCCCCCCCCATGGTCAGATTGTGACATATGGTCTCATTTTAGAAAATAAAACATTGAACATATAAATGGTTCCCTTGTTTGAAGAATCTCAGCAATGTTCTACAATGGAGTAATAGGCAATGGTGAGTAAATGGTGTGTAGTATCAATCTATGTGGCTCCAATCTAGAAAATCACTACTGGGAAGCTACTGGGGTCTCGCCTTTCGAAATGATGACAGGCCAGCAAATGACTTTGCCCCTACATTTGCTCTACCAACCTGGAGAGGCCAGTGTTGCCACAGCCTACACTACCCACCAATACATAACTGACATGACCAAACATCTCCAACAGACTTTTGCATTTGCCCAAAAACATTTGGACCAAACAGGCAGACCAACTCACGGGCAGGAAAACTCGCTCAGAAATTCCTCCCCAGGTGGACGGGTCCATATATGATCACAGATAAACTCTTGCTGGTCATGTTCCAAATCAAGATACGCAAAGGTCGCCAGGACCCCATCTCCAAATGGGTCCATCACAATGAGATCAAAGCTCACAAAACCCCCATGGGACCTGCTGAGAGGTGTAGAAGTCTCATTGACAGTTACAGAAATAGTTTGATTGCAGTGATTGCCTCAAAAGGTGTTGCAACAAAATATTAAGTTAAGGGTATCATCATTTTTGTCCAGGCCTGTTTCATGAGTTTGTTTTTTAAAATAATTCTGTTGAACCATAATTCAAAAACGTTGTCTGATTTTCATTGGTTAATTTTCATAGACTTTTTATTTATTACCACTTTTGTCAGATTCAAGTTATTTCTGTGACCATTGTGGGTTTTTCTTTCATTAACAGAGGGGTACCAACAATTTTGTCCACGGCTGTACTATTTCAAAATAGTATACACAGCACATGCACTCTCAGCTGGAGTTAATAACAATTGTAGTGGATTTATGGGGTTTTATAGGTAATTTAATGTCGGTACAAGTATTAATGTAAACATGACTGTGAATAGGAAGGAAAATTTATTTTCATTAACTCAGATCCTCGTTAGGGCACCAGTCCAAAAGGACAATTTTATTAACAATTCTTTGTACAAATTATGAATCAGTCTCAAAACAACCCTTTGTAAGTTCCTGTCTCTGATAATCAAGAAGACGGACATGAAATCAAACAATAACTCCCGTATGTCTTTCAATGGTTTAATAAGAAATGTTAGAATAGGTTAACATATTTGAATAACTTTAAACAGAGAATTCACATGTATCATGGGCATCATAGACTGTTACTGAGTTACTTATGAATCAAGCATTTGTGGAACAAAATGATGCATAGTTTAATTTGTCAATTTACTGGAAATTGGAAAACCATAAAATAGTATTGGCTAGGAAAAGTGGATGCAGTTTTATGAAAATAATAATAATAATAATATTTAGAAAAATGGAAAATTTGTTTTACTCTGAAAAAGAACGTAGATTAATGAAAGAACCACATGCATTTTGAAGTTCTGATGGGGGTTTGCATGAAATTAAGTTAAAAGAACTTATACTAGGAATATTGTGAAGAATTAACAGAAGGTAAATTAAACAACAGACCGTCAGCCACAGCAGAATCATTATGTCCTAGTAGGTAGCAGGCCCCCACGTGCCAACCTTGATTCAGCTGGATGTCCGTGGATTCTGTTGATGGAGAGGCTGATAGACAGACTTCTTACCACTGTTATGGCCTACTCCTGAATCACAAAGGCTGTTCTTCAGCAAACTGGGCAAGGTCTCCTCTGATGCACTGAAGAAGGAATTAGTTAATTGTACAAAGTTTGATCAGAAAGTCAAATTGAGACGAAACACGCCACAGACCTGTTTCTTCCAATGTATGTGGCTTGAATGAGTTGGTTTAAGCTTAGAAAAAATCAAACAAAATCTTCTTGCACGGTGATTTAAAGGGAAAAAAATTTAAAATAAGAAAATTGAATTTTAGCGAAAAGAAAAAGAAGTTTCTCAGAGCATGACAGACTCTGGGCCTACTTAAAGATAGACAAAACTTGAAAGAGCAGAAAAGGCTCTTTACAGCTTGGCCACCACCCAACACTCTGAAACAAAGGGCAATAAAAAGCCAGTTTTCTTGGGGGCGGCAGAGTGGTCAGAATTTCATGAAAACTGAGATGGCCCAATTACATTTGAGCTTTGTTCAACAAAAGTAAAGCCTGGGGTTCTATTGGTCAGTTAAAGTCTCTGAGGTGGGGGTCTCCCACAGACCAGAGATAGAGATATTTGATATGAAGAGTGAAATCCTCCTTAAGTACAGTATGTGTGCAGCGTATGAAAGCATAAATTCTTTCAACTTTAGTTACTACGATATTCTACTTGATAAAGGAACAGACAATATCTCTACATTGTAACTGTGAGACTAATTTGTGATAGTAAGCATGCAAACAATTTCTTACTGAAAATATAGCAAGACATATCAAAATCATATCAACAAAAGCATTTGAAACCACATTGTCTGTCCACAGAGTTCAATCAGGTCTTCAGTAGCAGATACTGACTTATGAGAAAGAATATGAGTTAGTTCATTGTCCATAATGCATAAATTCCACTGCAAAGGGAAAAAGTTAAATATTCCTGATTCATCCACCAGATGGCACTGTGAAACTGTGGTTGCTTACTGGAGAGTCTTGGCTTCCCTATCTGGATAATGTCAACCACAAATCTGCCAATTAGGAACATTCCTTTGCCAAAGAGTTTTGGAGAAAGGGATTAACTTCCACTTTATGGCCGATGGATAGTGTTACAGCCCTAGTCCTTGGGTGAGAAAAGCAGTTCATGTCCAGATCTTTGAGGTGAAGCAATTTTCCTTCAGCAAAGAGTGATTTTTAATAAATTGGAACTCAAGGTCATGCTACACAACAAAACCCCACTAAAGGTGATAAAACACTAAAAGCCTAGAGCTCAATCTCTAAAAGAAGTTACTCCACTTCTGAGAATAATTTTCATCTGCCACTCAGGTGTCTAAAGAAAACCAACAAGAAGGTTGAGATTCAAATCACTCACTCCTATTTGTGTGCCAGGATTATGGCCCTCCTTTTTTTCAGTTTAGCCCTCTACCTAAGACAGAATAATAAAGAGTGATGGCAAGAACCAAGCAGACCGCCCGCAAAATCTACTGGAGCAAGAAGCCCCCCAGGAGACAGCTAGCCACCAGGGCTGCTCGGAGAGGCGCTCCAGCCACCGGCAGAGTGAAGAGGCCTCGCCGTCACAGGCCCGTGGCTCTGAGAGAGATCCGTCGCTGCCAGAAATCCACGGAGCTGCTCATCCGTAAGCTGCCCGTCCAGCGCCTGGTGAGGGAGATCGCTCAGGACTTCAAGACCGTCCTGCGTTTCCTGAGCTTCGCCGTCATGGCTCTGCAGGAGACCAGCGAGGCCCACCTGGTGGTCTCTTCTTCGCTAAGGGGGTCACCATCATGCCCAAAGACTTCCAGCTGGCCCGCTGCATTCGCGGAGAGAGAGCTTAGACTTTCTGCTGCACATTCACCAACCAACCATAATGCTCTGCACTGTGTCTATATATATACATTTATAGTAATATGGACATATGTTTACTAGATGTTGTTTTTTCTTGCCTTCTGATTGTTGCTCTGAGTGTTGCTATCCCTGTGCTGTTGCAATCCTGGAATTTCCCCATTGTGGGACTAATAAAGGCTTATCTTAATATCTTACCTAGTAATCACACCTATGGTCACCCAGTCAGAACTGGGCAGAGCCAAGACAAAAAGTCAACAATCCTTAGGTTGATTCTCAGAAACAGCCTCATCGTTAGGACCTCTTGTTGGTCTTAGCACGTCCACGGTTAACTCGGTCAACATTACTACACCGAAATGCCAGGTAGTTGAACCACAAACCATCACCAAAACTTTGCAAGATGCTGTGTTGGTTTAGAGTGTTTGCTCCAAAGCTTCAGTCAAACTCAACAAGGTCTTGAACTTGCTGCACTTTGTGTTAACGGTTGGCTATGCTCACACACAGGTAGTGTCTATGTTACTCCCAGAGGTAGCTAGTGCAACATCATCTTGCTTTGGCTCATCAATAAAATAGACTTTGCCTCTTAAAGACATTGTTTCACCCAGGAAAAGGCTTGTCAGGGATTGCTTTTTCATCTCAGAACCACTGTGGAGAACACATTCCTTTGTAAAGAGGTATGAGAGATAAGGATTCCATCTTGTGCAAGGAACAGATTAGTTCACATCATAAATAAACTGGAAACTCTCTTACTCCAGACCATTTTATGGGTTAACTAGAAAAGCACTCGGAGAGCGCAGACCTCCGCCAAGCGCCACAGTTCCCCCCCGTACAGTGTTTGTGTGTACGTTTTCAGATTCCTTGACCATGAAAACATATGTCTAGCAATTGGATTCACAATGATAGGATTAGTGGTTCAGTAGTAAAAGCATTACCTCCTTGGCGGAGGTAATAAACTGAAGTGTTGGTGTTGTGTCCATGTCCTTCATGTGCAAAGTCCCAGGCTGCGAGTGTTTTCATAGATCACTGAAAGCAGCACTCAGGGCTTCAGTGACGGATGCAAATTGGGTAGACAGGTTGGCGTGGGTTTTATTGGGTTTGCGCTCCGCGGAAAAAAAGTGGATTTGAAGCTTCCCCGGCAGAGAGCTGGTTTTTGCGCAGCCCCTATGCTGGCCGGGGAATTTGTGCCAAATAATCCGGCGGCGGACAGCTGCCCGTGTCAGCTTTTGCAGCGTGGCGCAAACACAGGCACGCTGGCGGGCCCTGCCCACCACAGTTTTCCGCATGCTTTTGTGCCTAAAACTTTGAAGAAGGCGGAGTTTGTGTTCGTCAGACACGACGACCAGCGCCCTCTATTGCCCCTGCACACATGTTGAAAATGGCCGTATCTCACAATGTTAAAGAATCCTTTTAAAAATTCCTGTATCAAGATGGTGATCCGTATCATCCCCAAAATTTAATCAGTTCTTCCTTGTACCATTTCCAACAACGCCTGAAAGTTTCATCGAAATCCGTCCAAAACTTTTTGAGTTATCTTGCTAACCAACAGACAGACAAACAAACAAACAGACAGACAGACAAACAGACAGACAGACAAACCCCGGCAAAAACATAACCTCCTCCTGGCCTTCGGCCTGGCGGAGGTAATAAAACGTTGACAAAGAAAAGGCATCCCATAAACTTTAAATGCATTTCCTAAGGCCCTAGGATTAGCGACAGCTCGACACTACCCCTTTGTGGACATCTCTGGGATAGACATTCACTGTTGACTTTACATGCTGAACCAAGTTTTTGGCTGGACATTAAAGTCTTTCCAAGTTTCATTTCTCAGAATAATTTCCAGAACACCATGGAAAAGCAAATGGACTCTGATGTTCGATGTGGACAATCATCTGAGTTTGAAATGCTTATTAATCCTTGATTTTATATATGTGCATTTTAAAATGTTTAAAATGAATTTTATTCTTGCATGTTAATTTAAAAGCACTAGTTATAAGGTTGCATGCCCTCTGAATTAGTCCTAAACCATTGAAGCTAGCTTAGATTTTATACATAAATATATAAATGAATTTTCAGTGTATTAAGGTATGTGTGTCACTCTTGAGGAAAGTTTCAAGTCATGTGACTGGTATCTGCCAGTCTCTGCATAGCAACAGCTCTCTATTATTGGTTGTTTCAGACAAAGGAGTGGTTGCTCATTGGACTAAAGTTCATAACTCCCGCCCACGATAGGAAACAGTTGGCTATCGGTGGTGCCAATCACCCGAACCCCGGAAAGTTGTCTTGTTATTAGAGGGGAGACTCCCTCGTTCAAGGCAGATTCATGTGATCCTCCATTGTCTGTGCTGTGTAGAAGTCTGTGTGTTTTAATGTTTTTCTTTAAACATTTGGAAATCAATTACTTTCTTTCTTGCGCTTAAACGTCGTTACATGGAGTGAAACGCCATGTTTCTAGGCGTTCCTATTTTCTAACTTTTTATCCTGTCAAATTTTCTTAATCCACCGTGTGTTTTGTGTTTTAAAGAGACTGACCGATCGCTCATTTCCACACTGGAAGCTGTTTTCAACTCCATGAAGTCAGAAGAAGAATATCTTTTAATTTTGCCATTGGGATCAGATTTTGAATTATTCTCAAATTCCCCTGGATGAAGCCGCTGACCAACGAAAGCCTTGACGCAGCTCGCCAGTACCGCCGCACTAAAGAAGCCACCGTCTCCATCTTTGTTGTGAGGTCAATCCAACTGTAGTCGCAGTCAAGATCCAGCCTTGTGACTGCTTGATTTTGAAGGTTGTTGGACTGTGGACTTTGGAATATCTGCGGGCAGATACTTCCCTTATAATCCACGAAGTCTTCAACTGAGGAAGCAGCCGAAAGGACGTCTGACATTTGAGAATAATTCAGCATTTGATCAGATACAAAATTAAAAGAGGATTAATAATATTTTTCTTATTAAAATTCCGTTTTTGTTTTCTTAGAGTAATCCAGAATTATCCATATAATTAGTTAATTTTCTCCATAAATTCACATCCAGTTTTATTCTCAGTCTTCCATTTCAACTGTTCCAAAACTCATGCTAAAGTTCCATGGTCACAGAGGTGTCCATATTCTGCTACTCTATCCTCAATTACAAATTTAATGTGATGGCTTAATGTTGATAATTTCACCTGCTTACAAATTATTTCAATGTCATTTAGTCAGTTCCTTTTAAATAAATCTGTAAAATGAGAGAAGTCGTCTGAGTAATTTATTCCTAATTCTGTGATTGTTCGAAGCCCCAGTATCGAATTCATTAATTTTTGACACTGATTCATTGATTTATTGTTTACCAGGTATAAAATTTAATTAATAATTAATTGCTCACAATCTTGATCTGGTGCCCCCCAAAACGAATGCTTTACTCTCTAGGTATAAGTGTTTGTGGTGACGGACCAAACATCTGTCCCCATACACATATACTTTTAATACAAATTAAATAATTTTTATACCTGATCATAATTATAAATTAAATATCGCTACACTAGAAACATTAGCTTTTCAGTTAACACTTAAGCGATGAGCCTGTTTTCACCTCATCTTGTCCCATTTTCAGTAGTCACAAATTTACTCCTTGTTGCCAGCCAAAGAACAAGGATGACATTCCATGTTCACTCAGTTTTTCAGAATAAAGGTCTCCAACACCCTATGACTCAGAAATCTGTGAAACTATGGTTTAGTCCAGCTAAACCAATCCAATTTGAACCTCCTTGAGTTACCTCAATATCGCTTAGCCTAAACCTCTACCTCAAATATAAGCAATAATTTTTTATACCTTTTTTTTTTATCTTGATTCCTAGAATTTTGAGTTTATATGCATGCTTATGTACAAACATATATATATATATATATATATATATATATATATATATATATATATATATATATATATATATATATATATATATATATACACACTACCGTTCAAAAGTTTGGTGTCACCCAGACAATTATTTTGTGTTTTCCATGAAAAGTCACACTTATTTACCACCATGAGTTGTAAAATGAATAGAAAATACAGTCAAGACATTGACAAGGTTAGAAATAATGATTTGTATTTGAAATAATAATTTTTTCCTTCAAACTTTGCTTTCGTCAAAGAATCCTCCATTTGCAGCAATTACAGCATTGCAGACCTAACATGATTGCACAAGGGTTTTCTAATCATCCATTAGCCTTCTGACGCAATGAGCAAACACATTGTACTATTAGAACACTGGAGTGATAGTTGCTGGAAATGGGCCTCTATACACCTATCTAGATACTGCACCAAAAACCAGACATTTGCAGCTAGAATAGTCATTTTCCACATTAGCAATGTATAGAGTGTATTTCTGATTAGTTTAAAGTTATCTTCATTGAAAAAAAGTGCTTTTCTTTCAAAAATAAGGAAATTTCTAAGTGACCCCAAACTTTTGAACGGTAGTGTGTATATATATATAGTATATATTACAGTATATATTTATATACAGTATTATATAATACTGTATATAAATATTTACAGTATATATATAACAGTATACTGTATATATACAGTATATATATATAACTTCTTATAATCCGTCTTAAGAGGGAAGTTTTTAGTCGACAGCCATACCTTGTCTCAAACCATTTTAGGCAAGAGCAGGGGTCCTCCTACAGTTGGCCCACTTGATATTTTCCTACCTGGTACGTATCAACGCCGCCTTGGTGTCCCTCCAAAACTGACAACATCTGGTCATGTGATTGGCGACACTGGGCACTGCAGTCTCCTCCTGCATGATGGACAGGAGAGGGGGGTTGAAGCCCAGTGACATTTCGAAGGGGGAAAACCCTGTGGTGGCATTGTGGCCATACTCCACCCAGGGGAGGTGAGTGCTCCATGACGTGGGGCCAGCCGTCGAGACGCACCAAAGGAAGGCCTTAGGCTCCTGGTTGGTTCCCTCACGCTGCCCATTGGACTGTGGCTGGTAGCTGGAGGATAGACTGACCATGGCCCCGATGGACTTGCAGAACGCCCACCACACCTGCGATACAAACTGGGGTCCACGGTCAGCGACGATGTCACCAGGTATGCCGTGCAGCTTGATGACATCGTTGATGAGCAGGTCAGTGGTTTCCCAGGCAGATGGTAATTTGCATAGGGGGACAAAATGTTCGGCCTTGGAGAACCTGTCCACAATCAACAGGATGACAGTGTGACTGTTAGAGGGTGACAACCTGGTAACGAAGTCCAGTGCGATGCTTGACCAGGGGCGGCTGGTGATGGGGAGGGGATGGAATGACCCATGGGGGGGGGGGTGATGAGGGACTACTCCTGTACGTCGTGCTCCATGATTGGCCACCAGAAGATGCAGCGCAGGGCAGCGAAGGTCCGGGTCACCCCAGGGTGACAAGAAAATTCAGCTGTGTGCAGCCAATGGCTGACCTCCCCCTTGACTGTAACCGGGACAACCCAGTGGCCTTCTCCCCAGGGTCCGGATCAGTGGCCCTGGGGAGAAGGGCCACTGAAACTGAGGGTTTGGATATTTTTTTTTCCTTTGATAAATGGAATCATCATCTAAAAACTGCATTTTGCATTCGCTCAGGTTATCCCTGTCCAAAACCAAAAACTGCTTGATGAGCTGAAACATTTAGGTGTAACAAATTCAGACCTTCTTCTCTGGATGAGATGGATCAGACCAGTTAACATCCTCTCACTGTCTTCCGCTGCTTGAGCAGCAGAAACATCAATCTCCCACGTGAGGGCTCCCACGATGGCAGAAACTGGGATGATGGTGTCATCTCCTGAAATCACAGAATTAGGGGAGAACTGTCTGGAGAGACCATTAGGCTTGACATTTTTGGACCCAGGTCTTTAAATAAGGGTGAAACTGAATCGGCTGAAAAACAGCCCCTACCTGGCCTGGTGAGAGTTCAGCCTCTTGGCGGTCTTGATATATTCCAGGTTTTTATGCTTGGTCCACACAAGGAAAAGTTGAGTGGACCCCTCTAACCAATGCCACCATTCCTCTAAGGCTAGCTTCACTGCTAATGGCTCTCAGTCACCGATGTTGTAATTTCTCTCGGCAGGTGACAGGCGCTGAGAGAAAAAGGCACAAGGGTGGACTTTATTATCGGTGACAGAGCACTGTGAGAGGACTGCCCTCACCCCACTGTCCGAAGCATCCACCTCCACAATAAACTGTCGCTCAGGGTCTGGCTGGGTTAGAATAGGAGCATCAATGAATTTGTTTTTTAACAGGGTGAATGCGGTGCTGGCCTCATTTGACCAGACAAACTGGGATTTGGTGGCGGTCAGGAGGGTCAGGGGAGAAATGACAGAACTGTAGTTATGGATAAACCTGCGATAGAAGTTGGCAAACCCTAGGAACTGTTGTAACTGCTTCCTAGAGGTGGGTCCAGGCCAACCAGTAACTGCTTGAACATTCTTAGGGTCCGGTTTAATCTGGCTGTTGGTAATGATGAACCCTAAAAATGTGGTGGATGTAGTGTGGAACTCACATTTCTCTTCCTTGACACACGGTTGGTTCTCCAAAAGCCCTTGAAGCACCCTAAGGACATGAACCTTGTGCTCTGCTAGGGAGCAAGAGAATATCAAAATGTCATCCAGGTAAACAAACACAAAGGTACCAAGGAAGTCATGTAACACATCGTTGATGAAACGTTGAAAGACCGCAGGGGCGTTTGTGAGGCCAAAGGGCATGATGGCCAGTGAGGGTATGGAATTGTGTCTTTCATCTGTCCCCTCTCGGATCCAGAGGAGATGGTACGTGTTCCAAAGGTCCAGTTTTGTGTAAATGGTGGACCCCTAGAACTGGTCAAAGGTCATGTTAATGAGGGGTAATGCATATTTGTCCTTTACTGTAATGTTATTAAGTTCTAAGTAGTCGATGCAGGGGCGAAGGGTGCCATCCTTCTTACCCACAAACAAAAACCCTGCTCCCACCACAGAGGATGAGGGACGAATGATACCAGCACTAAGGGACTCTAATATATTTATCCATGGCCTTTTTCTCAGGGGCTAATAGGCTGTACAGACAGCTAGAAGATAATTGCACCCCCTGTTGAAGCTTTATAGCCCAGTCATTGGGTCAGTGAGGAGGCAGGGACAGAGGTTTGGATTTACTGAAGGTGGGCACTAGATCATGGAAGATAGAAGGTACGTTGGCCAAATCGGGGGCCAAATTGGACCAGTTGATGGTAGGGTCGTGGAGCCTTAACCACGGGAATCCTAGCACTATGGGGGAAGTGGAGGCTGGAAGGACAAAAAACACTAGGTGTTTGCAATGCTTACCAGAGGAGATCATGGCTATGGGAGGAGTTTGTTTAGTAACATGGCACATGGAATGACCAGACAGAGCAAATAAACTTAGTGGCTGTGTTAACTCCTTGCATGGAATCTTTAAATGGGTTCCCAGATCCAGACAAATAAAATTTTGCTTGGCACTGTAATCGATGAGAGCCGAGCTGACATGCTCGGTGGTATTGTGCAACAGTCCTAAGGGTAATGTGAAACACGTTTGCAGGGATCCGGATGCATTGCCGCTAGTCCCCCTACTGCAACTAGCGGGCGGTCTCTTTTCCCTTTGTGGAACATTGTGCAGCTGGGTGACCCGCTTGCCCACAATACGTAGAGACACAACTCTGCCTCGCAATGTTGCTGCAGTTTGGCTTGGGGGTGTTTGGACCAGTCTATGGCCATAGATTCTGGTGAGTTGGGTGATGGGAGAGAGAGGAGCTGCGAGCAGGGCGGTGTGGAGCAAGCTAGAGGTCGAGGGCTGGACTATCATTCCCTCAAGTGTTCCCGTAACCTATTGTCTAATTTAATGACGAGAGAAATAAGCGCATCGAGTGATTCGGGTTCATCCTGGAGGCAGGCACGCTCATCGCAGAGAGTGGAATTAAGACTATGGATGAATGCTGGGCGTAATGCAACGTCATCCCAGCCCACGGAGGCAGCGAGAACGCAGAAATCAGTGGAGTGCTTTGCTGCTGATCTAGACCCGTGGTGAATAGTCATGAGGCGGAAGGACGCTGTCCCCTCCCGCTCCGAATGGTCAAACATGTGGGAGAACTGTTCCCTAAAATGGATGTAAGTGTAGGTATTATAGTTCAACCCCTGGATAAAGGCTTGGGCCCACAAAAGAGCGTGATCATCGAGAAGCCCCATTAAATAAGCAATCCGACTGCAGATGGAGGGGAAATCACCTGGGACGTGGTCAAACATAAGCTGGGATTGACAAAGGAACCCGTTGCCCCCCCCCCCCCCACAAACCGGTCATGTGGAAAAAGTGAAGTGCTGTGAATACTTTCCAGATGTACCGTATATAGATACTGAGCTCAGATAACATACAGGCTGTGTGCAGGTTAAAGTCACCAGGCAGAGTGAAGGGAGAGCTTCCTATTTAAAGGGCCTCTCTGATTGGCAGCAGGTGGTGAACAAGGCTACAGGGAGTGTGCCTGATCAGAGGGAGACAGGGGGGCAGAGCACACACAGGAACCATTACACAGTGTTGAGGTGAGCTATTATTTATCTAGAAAGAACTGAACATATATTGTGAGGTCTGTCCATAGCAGCTGTTACCTCTACCAAGGTTCCGCCATCTTTTTGTCCATTAACCTTGTTAATGAACAAATTAAAGGCCTGTGCATACTCTGTAAGAACAAATTTTTTTCTTTTTCTTGAGGTGGCAAGAACAAGAACAAAATTCTTTCTGGCCAGGACATTTCATACTTCACAAGAAACTCAAACGCAGAACGTCTGGGAAATTCAAATTTCTGACCAATCACAAATTAGTTGTCAGACACCACACAAGAAAAAAGTTCTGCCCAGATGATGTTTCAAGAACGAGCTGCAAGAACTCCAAAACCAGGGCTGCAAGAACAAAATGACATCATTTTTTTTCTTGCAGCCCTGGGAGAGCGAACAAATTTCTCTGTTCTTGCGGGGTATGTAAAGGCCTTAATTCATAAGGGCAGAAACCAACAAAAGGAAAGAGAAAATTAGCTTCATCAGCAGAGGCTGCACTCTCTCAGTGTTTTGTAGTTGTTGGATTATTATTGGAGCTGGGCAAACAACATTCAATTTCTTTTGTTGGAAATATATTTCAATGCAGCCTCACTGTGTCACGATACTGAACATGGGTGGAGAGCTGTGCTCAGCCTTTAAGCTTATTTAGAATCATTTTCTGTATTTCTTTATCTTAGCTTATTTTGTATTGATTATGGTTTGGTGTATTTTGCTATCTGAGTTTGTCCTTTTGTTTCTGTTTTTAGTTTCCTGTTATTTTATCTTAGGTTGGTTATTTTATGTATTTCTATATTATCTCGTATTCCAATTTATTTTCCTGTTTATATTTGTCCTTGTCTCTTGCTTTCCATGTAGTCTCAGTATTTATTAGTATTGCATTATTAGTTCTCGGTTTGTATTTCTTATCCTCACCTTCTCCTTAGTTCTCTCCTTAAAGTATATTTCTAGGTTTCTCTTACGTCTATCTGGTCCTTGTTTAAGTTATCATTCTTGGTGTATTCTTGTTTATTTATTTGTTTCTTGATTTAGATTTTTCACAGGTTGTGCTTTTATTTTGACAGTCACCCTTGTTTCCTTCCTCCTGTCAAACTCGTTTGTGGGCTGTCACACCTGTCTATTATTTGATCTTATTATCCTCACTCATGTTACCCACACCTGATCTTCATTTAGTTTGTCCCTATTTAAGGGCTGCAGCGAGGATTACTCCTCGCAGCATCCTTCTGGTTCCTAGAAGTTATTCCTACGTCTTTTTGAATGTCCAGAGGGAGTCCCCATCTCCCTTGGTATTTTGTATTCTCGGGTTTCCCCCGTCTCTCCAGTGTTCTGTCGCCACAGCCTCCATGCTGTTTATCCTTTTGTATCCTGCCTTCTTCGTAAGTTTTGTGTTTCTTTTATGTTAGCGTTTTCTTTATTAAACCTGGCAAACTCATAGTGTGCGCTTGGAGTCATCTATTCGCCCCTGCCAGGGCGATTTATGACACACTGAAAACATGGATGGCTTTGTAGAGCAGACTTCTGCTGGGGTGCTAATGGAGCCCTTGTTGCATGATCTTGGCTTAACATGCTAGTTACTACTGTCATTATCATTGTTTTCAGGATTGATCCGGGGTGCTTGGGGGTCCTGAATTAATGACTAAGATTATGGCTTGGTGTGATGTTTCAGGGATTTGGAAAGGCTTTACAATACCACTACTGATGTTTTGGCTTGTCTATCCATCCTGAACTCTTGTTTTTATTTTTGCCCTCTCTGTTGGAATATAGATATTTGCTCTAAATAACATTGGTGAGTTTGTCTTTCAGGGTGGACTAATAAAGGTCACACTCACACATTCACAACCATTTAAAAATGGTTAAATTCTCTTCCAATACCTTTACAGTATTTCTCATGCTGCTACTTTTATACTTCACCTATTTTGCATTGAAGCAATGGCTCCAGCAGTAAATTGCATTTTCAACAACACGAACAAGTAAAGCTTTATTGAGCTGTACATTAAATTCACATATAGGAATTAAAGGATTGCATTTGTAGAAGGAGTGCTCACAAACCTTTTATTTCCAACCTACGTTCAGCCAGCCTTTTTTTCTCAGTACCTAAACTCTTTTTAAGAGACACTGACCCACCTACAGTCAGTTTAGTGTCACCTGCTCCCTAACAAGCATGTCTTTGGACTGTGGGAGGAAATCATAAAAAGTACCGGAAACCCACACATGCAAACTCCACTGAGAGAGGCCCTACAACCACAGACCACTTCTGTTAGCTAACCATGCCAGATGGACCTCAGTGGAGGAGTTTGGTGTTTGCATTTATACACGTCTGTGAATAAATAAACGTTAACATGTACAGTAAATCCTCCTTTACATGAATACATTAAGAACTAGAAATTTTGCAATGCACAATCCACGTGTATGTCAACTTTGGCTTTGGTAAACTTTTGTATTGCAAATTTGACAGAGCAGGATGGAGAATGGAGAGATTACGAACTAAATATTGTAGCTCGTTTATGATATTTCTCGATTTGACCCTCGGGTTTCACAGCATAAATGACTCCGTGAAAGAGGCTTGGATTGCACACCCCTATGATTTGTGAGCTCACCATCCTATTTGCGTCTGAGCTACTGTAATGAGCTTGCTTACAGCAAATATTTCCCAAAGATCTGCAGGTAATTTCATTTCTGGTGTGACTGCAGCTTCTCTGTTTTTCATTTTAACTGTCAGTGAGGAGCTTGCAGCATCAATTTGAGTTGGCAGAGTGAACACAGGTTGCATGCTGGAGCTCAGTTGCCTCATTTAAAACTATAATATCCCCTCCTCTAAATGCTGCCAGTTTGCTGTTTTAGTTTTCACTTGCAAGGAGGAAAAAAAAAAAAAAAAAAAAGACCTCAAAACGCTAACCACAGCCAGCAGCCAGTGGGTCCCGTTACTTCTCCCTCTGTCTTCTTTTCACAGGCACACAGACATTCCCACCACCTCTGGAAAACCATCAGAAAGAAACCACAGTGGTTATTAACCTCTGCCACAGACTGGCGACCGGCAAGTTGGCAGTTGGTCTAAGGAGCCACTGGGTCTTTGATGCGGTTTTAGGGTCCCTGGTTTCCTCCACAGTGGTAGGGCTGCTACATCATGATGCAACAGTGTGCAGTTAATCGTGTTTCACTGCATTTGTTTTTCCCATTTACATTTCTAATTATCCTGCAAATATTAAATTTTAAACAGTATTCTTCCTTCACAAGAAGTTCTTAGTTAGATATAAAAAACACAACAGATGTAAGTCTAAATGGAAAAAAAAATAGTAATGCTGTTACTGTTTTCATACTGTAGTTTGATTTCACTGTTCAATTTCTTTTAAGATGTTTTGTAAATTTTACATCAAAGGCTAATTTGTGTCCTCAGTTAGACTAGACAGTGGAAAAGTTGCTTGTGCTCTCTTGCAATCATTTCAGAAAACAAGCCAAATGGTTATTTATTAATGCTTTGTGGGTTTGGAATTATGCTTGTGTTGTAGGATGTGTCTCACTCATGTGTTTAGATAGGGCAGCTCAGTGCGTGAACGTGAGTGAGTGAGTGCGGGCCCTGTGAATGACCCCGCGGAGCGGACGGGTGTGCGTGTGTGATGACCAGGGAGGAGACAGAGACGGCGGCCGGGGCAGGTAGCGAGCTACAAGTGCTGCTAATAACAGTGCAGTCAGACAATAAAGCCCCAACTCTTCAGCAAAACGGCCTGTTCTTCGGTGTGCTGCCGTACTTTTAACAAGCGTGAAGTTTACTCGGGAGTTGACCCCGGAGGTAAAGCTGCCTCCGGCCCTGGAGAAGACAGATCTCCCCTGTGTGCCCCAGCCACGGTTAGGAGACCAAAAGCAGGAAAGGTTAACACTTGATTACATTCAAAGTTATCAGTAGATATCTTGTATTATTGCTTCCATCTTTGTTTACACATTATTCTATAAGATTGTTGCTACAAACCATAAAAATATAACGTATTCATCATCACTGCACAAAGTAAAACCCCAAACCCAGTAGTGTTTGCCTTCCTTTTCCCAAATCCAGTAAACCAGTGAAGCATTAGACTTCTGTCTGGAAGAATCCACCACACCAAATGGGTTTGTTTGTTGGTTTGGATGATCAAAATGCCTTGTGTTCGCTTCCATATGGTTTTATTTTTCATCCCAACCAACAGCCTGAAGGCTGCACTAGGTTTATTACTATTTTCAGTCTGTTTTTAGCCCTGAATTCAGAAACTGACCTAATTCAGCTCCAGAGATCTGTGTGATCCTCTTTATGTGTTCAACATTGGGTTTTATTTCAGCGGTGAAAAACAGTCAAATGCTTTGGCAGATCGACAATTTTATATTTGACTGGAGGATCTGTACGTGTATTACATTCAACGTTACACTGGTCAACACCAAATTTATTGTATAAGTTTTTTTTAGCTGATTTAGGACAATTTTGATGTGCTGAATCCAAAAATCACATTGGTTTTGCTCAATCAGGTCAACTTTTTGAACTATGGCCACATGTTTTCTTACGTTTTCGTTTACATGTACGGGTATTTTTGCTTTATATGATGCAAAATTCTTTTTTTTCCTTGAAATTCTCTGAATTTTGAACAATGATGACATAACATTCAATTTACATGTACTTACCTTTATCAGTGTCTGCTATTCAATTTACAGTACAACTGTACAACTGCTGTACAACTGCTTATAACTTAACATAAAAACCTGACCTAATCGAGAGAAACAGATGTCATTTTTGGATTCAGCAGTGCAAAATTGTCTTAAATCAGTTGAAAAAACACAGACAACTTACAAAAAAATATTTTTGTTATGTTGTGCTATAACTGAAAACCTTCACACTAAAATAGTGAATTTGTCATCAAACATCTTATAATGAGAATGAACTGAGCCATTTTTTTTTTTTGTTCAGTGACATGAACAAAAAGTTAGTTAGTCTGTCAAAGAATTGCTCCTGGTTTTCTTAGCACATAGCCAAAAGAGTCTGGAAGCATGTGACTCGTTCGTGCTTCTGGAAAGGTGTGAGGAAACGGAATCCATCATGGAGACGGCTTCTACATTTCCAAATGGTCATGGATAAGTTTTTCCACAGACCCCACACTGACTGTGACATCTTGGGCTAGATGGAGAATGATCCTTCAAAACGGTGACCTCCTCTTGCTGAATGGTGTCTTCATCAGTGGTGCACTGTGGTCACCCATGAACAGTGTTGGGCAAGTTACTAAAAAATAGTTACTAGTTACTTCTTTTCAAAAGTAACTGAGCTACTTTTGAGTTACATCATGATTAAAGTAACTAGTTACTTGGAAAAGTAACTTTCACATTACTTTTAAATGCATACTTAAATCATCTTGCACACATAACAAGATCAAGGGCCCGTTGTTCTCATCAGAAAAAAAGAAGAAAAAGAAACTGATGAGAAAAAAAGTCTCATCTTACAGAGAAAAAATGTCTCAGATTTACATAAACTATTGTAATAAGCAGAAAGTCAGAAATTTACTAGAAATAAAGCTGTAAATTCACAGAGAAAATTTAGGACCCCCTGGTGGGCCGTTTTTGGCCCACGAGCCATATGTTTGACACCCCTGGACCAGCCCATTAAAAATGCATATTTAGAGGATTTACTTCCATGAAATAGTTACATATCACAACAGCATGTAAATGAATAAGACAAAATAAAACAGAAAGCACAGATAAATGAAATTTCACCACTTAGAAGAAACTGTTCTTTACTGTAACAAATCACAGTCACTTTTTCTCTGTGAGTAAGAAAACTTTAAATGTATTTAATGCAGACATAAAATGCAAGCTCCTTTCTCAAAAAATACTCATATTTAATCACAGAGGCAGGAGCTGTTAGGGGCTACTTACCACTTGGACAACAGGCAATCGGGGCTCGACATGAGAAGTCGCCACCACCACAGCATTTCTTCCTACCGGGCTGCGGCGTGAGCTGGGGTAGGACAAGAAACCAGCCCACGGAGGAGACTGATAGCAGTGCCAGCTATGGTAGGGTCAGTTTATTTGCGCTAAAAATATCTATCCATATTAATAAAACAAGTAACGCGAGTAGCATCTGATCAAATTTCAGTAACTGTAATGCATTACTGAATTTTTCATTCATCTTCTACCGCTTAATCCTTTTCGGGTCGCGGGGGGGCTGGAGCCTATGCCAGCATCTTTGGGCGAGAGGCAGGGTACACCCTGGACAGATCGCCAGTCCAGCGCAGGTTAAACAGTAATTCTGTTACACAGTACATTACTGCAAAAGTAGTGGCGTTACAGTAAGTACTGCATTATTTTGTATTCCGTTACTTCCAACAGTGCCCATGAATGAGTGCCGTGTCCACCAATGTCCGACCACACTTGAACTGTGAACGCCAGTTCCTGACTACATTATATGATGGGGCATCCTCCCCATAAGTCTCTTTCATCTCACCGAATGTCTCCTGTGGTGTGCAGCCTCTCAAGTACAGGAACCTGATGACTGCTCTGTATTCAACTGGCCCCATTATCATATCTTACTCCACCTTAGTGCCTGTAAAAGAGAAACTCTTAGGAGTTCAGAACTCCAAATTACTACGTGACCTAAAGAGATATGGATTATTATACATCTGCAATTTCAGCCTCCTACAATAGGTGGCTCAGGGCAAATCTTTAACAAGCAGCCCTCATATCGATATTCTTAAGGAACACTTGATAAAGTGAATACACGCAGCCTTTTTTCAAAAATGGTTCCAGTATAAACATTGTTTGGTTAAAGTTAGTGTGTGTATAAGAGTTGTTGCTACATAACACTGGATTTATATCAAGGTCAAAAACAAATTGATTAAAAACTCATCATCTACAATAAATTAGAATATCAATGAAAACTTTATTTATTTCAGTCATTCAAAAAGTGAAACTCATATATTATATAGATTCATTACACACAGAGTGATATATTTCAAGTGCTTATTTCTTTTAATTTTGATGGTTATGGCTTACAGCTCATGAAAAGCCCAAATTCAGTTTCTCAAAAAAAATTTGAATATTAAATAAAATTAATTTAAAAAAATTAATTTTTAATAGAAATGTTGGCCAACTGAAAAGTATGTCCATGTTCACACTCAGTACTTGGTTGGGGCTCCTTTTGCATCAATTACTACGTCACAGCGGCATGGCATGAGTGGTGGCCTAGAGGTAGAGCATTCGCTCCACAGCCAGGAGGTCGGGGTTCAAGTCCCGGCTGGGTCATGCTATAGACCATATAAAAATGGAACTTCTTGCCATCCAGCTTGGTGCTCAGCAAACATGGGATGGAGGAGGGAAATGTGGGTGGCAGTGGCTCAGGAGATAGAGCAGGCCATCCAATAACCAGAGAGTTGGCGGTTTGAATCGCGCTCACCCCAGCCATCCTGCCGTTGTGTCCCTTGGCAAGACACTTTACCCACCTTGCCTCCAGTGTCCATGACATTTGGTGTGAATGTGCATAAATGTTCGGTAGTGGATGGAGAGGTGGTTGGCATGGATTGGCAGCTACGTTTCCGTCAGCCTGCTCCAGGGTACCTGTGGCTACAGTAGTAGCTTATCACTATCAATGTCTGTCTGGAGTGAATGAATAATCAGAATCAGATTTATTGCCATTTTTCATGTAGTACACAAACTAGGAATTTGTCTCGGTGCAATGCTGCAACATTAAACATGATAAAAATAAAAGATAGAAATAAATAAACTATACATGCAATAAAATGTAGAATATGAATGAGTAATACTAGACAAAGCATTTTTAAATATATTAGCGAGCAGCAGATATTGTGGAGTACCCCATAGTGCAGTCGGTAATGCAAAAAGAAAACAGTGATGATTGACATGAGTCTGGTTAAGCTGCTGTACATAGTGCACGAGAGTCTAATAAGTCACTTAGTGTTCAGCAGTCTGATGGCAGAGGGGAAGAAGCTGTTCATATGACGGGAGGTTTTAGTCTGAATGGACCGAAGTCTTCTACCTGAGGGGAGGGGGGCAAACAGTACGTGACCAGGGTGTGAAGGATCGGCTATGATCCGGCCTGCACGCCTCCGGGTCCTGGAGATGTACAGATCCTGGAGGGATGGGAGCTTGCAGCCGATCACCTTCTCAGCAGCGCGCACGACGCGCTGCAGCCTTAGTCTGTCCCTGGCAGTGGCTCCTGCATACCACACGGTTATGGAGGTGGTGAGGATGGACTCGATGATGGCCGTGTAGAACTGCACCAACATCTTGGTGGGTAGCTTGAGCTTCCTCAGCTGCCGCAGGAAGAACATCCTCTGCTGGGCCTTTTTGATGAGGGAGCTGATGGTCGGCTCCAACTTGAGGTCCCGGGTGATGGTGGTGCCCAGGAAGCGGAAGGAATCTGCAGTGGTAATGCAAGAGCCTGTGAGGGTGAGGGGGGGCAGAGGGGTTGTGGCTTTCCTGAAGTCCACGATCATCTTCACTGTCTTCAGAGTGTTCAGCTGCAGGTTGTTGTGGCTGCACCAGGATGCCAGCTGGGCTACCTCTTTCCTGTAGACGGACTCGTCGCCGTTGGAGATGAGCCCAATGAGGGTGGTGTCATCCGCAAACTTGATCAGCTTGACAGACTGGTGGCTGGAGGTGCAGGAGTTGGTATAAAGGGAGAAGAGTAGGGGGGAAAGTACAAAGCCCTGGGGTGATCTGATGCTGATGCTAACAGAGTCAGAGACAGTCTTTCCCAGCCGCACATGCTGCCTCCGGTCCGTCGGGAAGTCGGTGATCCCCCTGCAGAGGGAGTCAGGCACGTTGAGCAGGGACAGCTTGTCCCGGAGCAGAGCGGGGCGGATGGTGTTGAATGCAGAGCTGAAGTCCACAAACAGGATCTTGGCGTAGGTTCCCGGGGAGTCCAGGTGCTGCAGGATGGAGTGGAGGGCCAGGTTGACTGCGTCGTCCACAGACCTGTTGGCTCGGTAGGCAAACTGCAGCGGGTCCAGGAGGGGAGTGGTGATGGACTTGAGGTGGGGCAGGACCAGGCGCTCAAAGGACTTCATGACTACAGAGGTGAGCGCTACAGGTCTGTAGTCATTAAGTCCAGTGATCCGTGACTTCTTGGGGACAGGGATGATGGTGGAGGTTTTGAGGCAGGTCGGCACGTGGCATAACTTCAGGGAGGTGTTAAAAATGTCTGTGAAGACAGGAGTCAGCTCGTCCACACAGAGTCTCAGGGTGGAGGGAGACACGCCGTCCGGACCGGGGGCCTTGCGCGGGTTCAGTCTGGAGAACTGTCTGTGCACGTCCTGCTCACTGATGACAAGGGCAGGGGGGGAGGAGGGGGGGCGCCTTTGATGAAGTGGGGACCGTGGAGGCAGTGGCACTGGGGGGAGGGGGGGAGATGGACACAGCTGACGAGGTGTCAAAATGGGCATAATGTTGGGACAGTCTTTGACAAAGGGCTATGTCATCCTGACCTTTAGAAGCCTGAGTAATGTATTCACTGTAAATTTGAGATGTCACTTGTCATGTAAAGCACCATATAAATCTAATCCATTATTATTATTATTATTATTATTATTATTATTATTATTTTTATGAAGGCCCAGGTTGCTTTGATAGCAGCCTTCAGCTCATCTGCATTGTTGGGTCTGGTGTCTCCCATCTTCCTCTTGAAAATACTCCATAGATTCTCGATGGGGTTTAGAGCAACAGAGTTTGCTGGCCAATCAAGCACAGTGATACCATGGTCATTAAAGCAGGTTTTGGTACTTTTTGCAGTGTGGGCAGGTGCCAAGTCCTGGTACAAAATGAAATCAGTATCTCCATAAAGCTTGTCAACAGAGAGAAGCATGAAGTGTTCTAAAATTTCTTGGTTGACGGCTGCGCTGACTTTGGACTTGAAAAAACACAGTGGACCAACACCAGCAGATGACATGGTTCCCCAAATGATCATTGACTGTGGAAACTTCACCTGAAGCAGCTTGGATTCTGTGCCTTTCAACTCTTCCTCTAGATTTTGGGATTTTTATTTCCAAATGAAATGCAAAATTTACTTTAATCTGAAAAGAGGACTTTGAACCACTGAGCAACAGCCCAGTCTGTTTTCTCCTTATCCCATGTAAGATGCTTCTGATGCTGTCTCTGGTTCAGGAGTGGTCTGACACAAGGAATGCAACAGTTGTAGCCCATGTCCTGGATACGTCTGTGTGTGGTGACCCTTGAAGCACTGACTCCAACCACAGTCCATTCCTCTTGAATCTCCCCCAAATCCTTGGGCTTTGCTTCACGTTCCTCTCAACGCTGTGGTTATCCCCGTTGCTTGTGCACCTTTTTCTGCCACACTTTTTCCTTCCACTCAACTTTTCATTAACATGACTGGACACAGCACCCTTTGAACAGCCAGCTTCATTAGCAATGACCTTTTGTGGCTCACCCTCCTTGTGGAGGGTGTCAGTGATGGTCTTCTGGACAACTGTCAAATCAGCGGTCTTCCCCATGATTGCGTAGACTACTGAACTAGACTGAGGGACCATTTAAAGCCTCAGGAAGCCTTTGCAGGTGTTTGGAGTTAATTAGTTGATTAGAATGTGACACCACAGGTCCACAATATCGAACTTTCACAAAAATTCACATTTTTTGAGAAACTGACTTTGGGGTTTTCATGAGCTATAAGCCTTAACCACCCATCCACCCATTTTCTACTGCTTTTCCAGAGGTCTGGGTCATGGAGGTAGCAACTCAAGCAGAGAAGCCCAGACTTCCCTCTCCCCAACCACCTGCTTCAGCTCTTCAGAGAGGATACCAAGACATTCCCAGGCCAGCTGGGAGACGTACTCTCTCCAGCGTGTCCTGGGTCTGCCCCGCAGTCTCCTCCCAGTGGGACGTGCCCAAAAGACCTCAAGTGGGAGGCATCCATGAGGCATCCTGATCAGACCCCCAAAACCCTCAACTGGCTCCTTTTGATGTGGAAGAGCAGCGGCTCTACTCTGAGCCTCTCCTAGATGACTGAGCTCCTCATCCTATCTCTAAAGGTGAGTCCAGCAATCCCACGGAGAAAGCTTATTTCAGCTGCTTGTATCCACGATCTCATTCTTTCAGTCATTACCCAAAGCTCATGACCATAGGTAAGGGTAGGAACGTAGACTGACTGGTAAATCGACAGCTCTGCATTAGAGCTCAGCTCCCTCTTCACCACAACAGACTGGAACAATGCCCACATCACTGCAGATGCTGCTCCAGTCTGTCTGTCAATCTCTTGCTCCATTCTCCACTCACTTGTGAATGAGACGCCGAGACACTTAAACTCCTCCACTTGGGGCAGGAGCTTGTCCCCAGCCTGGAGAAGGCAATCTACCCTTTTTCAGCTGAGGACTAACCATCCCAACAAGACCTGTAGGTCATTGCTTGATGAAGCCAACAGGACGACATCATCTGCAAACAGCAGAGATGAGATCCTGTGGTCACCGAACATGACAGCCTCCATTCCATGGCGGCGCTTAGAAATCCTGTCTGTAAAAATGATGAAATTATGGCCCGGCCACCAAAGAGTTTTTTAACCACTTCAACGACCTCAGCCCCTGTGATGGGCAAGTTGTTCCCCTCATCCTCAAGTTCTGTTTCCTCTGTGGAAGGTGTGTCAGTGGGATTGAGGAGATCCTCAAAGTATTCCTTACGCTGCCCAATGATGTCCCCAGTCGAAAGTCAGCAGTTACCCATCTGCACCATACACAGTGTGGACAGGGAGCTGCATCTCTCTCCTGAGCCACCGGACAGTTTGCCAGAATCTCTTCAAGGCCAACCGAAAGTCTTGTTCTATGGCCTCACCAAACTCCTCCAACACCCGAGTTTTTGCTTCAGCACCCACCCGAGCTGCACTACACTTACACTTGGCCTGTTGGTACACCTCAGCTACTTTGGGAGTCCCACAAGCCAACCAAGTTTGATTGGAATCCTTTTTCAGATAGATGGTCCCCCTCACCACTGGTGTCCCCCATTTGGTTCGGGGGTTGCCACCACGAGATGCACCAACAACCTTGTGGCCACAACTCTGGATAACTGCTTCAACAATGGAGGTGGAGAACATGGCTCATTCAGACTCCGTGTCTCCAGACTCCCTCGGAATGAGGTTGAAGTTCTTCCGGAGGTGGGAGTTGAAGACCTCTCGGACAGGTCCCTCAGCCAGACATTCCCAGCATACTCTCATTATACATTTAGGTCTACCGGGTCTGAGTGGCGTCCACCCCTGCCATGGGATCCAACTCACCACCAGGTGGTGATCAGTTGACAGCTCTGCACCTCTCTTTACCCGAGTGTCCAAGACATATGGTCACAGGTCTGATGACACAATCATTGACCTGCGACCTAGGGTGTCCTGGTGCCAGGTGCACATATGGATACCCTTATGCTTGAACATGGTATTCATTATGGACAAACTGTGGTTGGCACAGAAGTCCACTAACTGAACACCACTCAGGTTCAGATAGGGCAGGCCATTCCTCCCAATCACCCCCCTCCAGGTTTCACTGTCATTGCCCAAGTGTGCATTGAAGTCCCCCAGTAGGACAATAAAGTCTCTAAGAGGAGCACTCTCCAGTACTCTGGTCAGAGACTCCAGAAAGGGTGGGTACTCTGAATCATCATTTTGGTGCATAGGCACAAATGATGGTCAGGACCCATTTCTCAATCCAAAAGCACAGGGAAACTGTCATGATCTGAGCATGGGGGGATTTCACCGTGCTTTGTCTCTTTGCTTTTTTGTTTTTCCTTATTTGTATAATAATTGTATTTTGGAGCGCTTTGCCTGTGGTGCTGTTTCTAGTTTGTTTTCACATATTCGGTATTGTTTCTTTGTATGATTTATTTTTCATGGTTACGTTCAGTGTAATTTTGTTATTTTCAGATTTGGGTTTAGTTGCTCTTATTTATCTCTACTTTATTTTTGCAGTCTTATTATATTTTCATTCTATTGTATTCTCCCTCTGGGTTGACAGCTGTCAGTAGCGCTTCCGGGTTTCTGCTCCATGTGGGCAGTGTTCTGTAAGCTGTCAGCCCTTTCTCTCCACATTCATTGCTCACAGCTTCTCCCCAGTCTGCTCATGTGATTCACACCGGTTACTCTTTGTGTTAATGGTTGTGATCCTCTTTAAGGGCTGTTATTTTCATTTTCCTTTGCCGAAGTCTTGAGTTTCCCTTTCCTCGTCTCCACCAGAATGCAGCCCTCGTTCTGGTGCACTAAACCTGTAAGTTTGCTGGCTTGTTTGAATTTTGTGTTGAAGCACTGTTTTGGATTTTGTGTTTTGTTGTTTTCAATAAATCTCACAAACTGCAGTCCAGCATGTGGGTCTCTCCTCACTGCCCTGAGGGACAATTCATGACAGAAACAACCCTTTTGTCCACGGGGGAGAACTCCAATGTCGATGCAGCAAGGCGGGGGGATACAAGAATACCCACCCCTGCTCATCGCCTCTCGCCCGGGGCAACTCCAGAGTAGGCCAAGCTCCAGCCCTTCTCCAGTAGACTTGTTTCCAGAACCAGAGCTGTACCTTGAGGTGAGTCCAACTATATCTAGCTGGTATCTCTCAGCCTCGTGCACCAGCTCAAGCTCCTTCCCCACCAGAAAGGTGACATTCCATGTCCCAAAAGCCAGTTTCAAAAGCCTGGGATCAGACCACCAAGGTCTCTGCCTTCAACCATCACCTGATCCACATTGCACTGGACCCCCATAGTCCCTCCTGCAGGTGGTGAGCCCACTGTAGGGTGGATCCATGTAACTCCTTCGGGCTAAGCCCGGCCAGGTCCCATGGGCCAAAACCTGGCCACCAGACACTAGCCATCAAGCCTCTCTTCCAGGCCTGGCTCCAGGGTGGGGCCCCGGTAACCCCATACTGGGCAGGGTATACTGAATCCTTGATTTTTTATTCATCCTGGGAGTCTATTGGATCGCTCTTAGTCTGGCCCTTCACTCAGGACCAGTTTGTCTTCAGAGACCCTACCAGAGGCAAATTGCCCCAGACAACGTAGGTCCTGGGACCACTAGGGAATGCAAACACCCCACCACGATAAGGTGGCAATCAATGGGGGGTAAGCCATAACCATCAAAATTAAAAGAAATAAACACTTGAAATTTATCACTCTATGTGTAATGAATCTATATGAGGTTCATCGTTTGAAGCGAATTACTGAAATAAATCCATTTTTCGATTGAGGTGCACCTGTATGGATCTCTGCAAAGCAAAGTCTTCCATCATATTTAAGAAGTTGTACTGAAAAAAATAAATGTACAATAGATACAAAAAGGCCAGTTCATTTGAAGGACAGTAAAATGTATGGAAAGGTTAATGTGCAAAGATAAACCGTTATGGTCTTCAGACTTCTGTAAAATGTGATATCACGGAGCCAATGGTGGTAAAAAATAGTCTAATCCCCACAGTGGATGCTGGTGGTGCAGCAGTTTTGTTTTTGGTGATAACAAACTTGGGCTGGGTGGCGACATTAATTGATGAATGTCTCAATGTGATGTTGAGCCACAGACTCCTAATTGGGTTTGTGGAGGAGTCTGTCATGCAGGAAATATGAGATTGTGCACTATGTTTTCTCTCTTGGTTTGGGTGTTGTCATTCCAGATTTTGTTTTCTCTTTGAGCTAACCAAACATTTTATGTTGAGACTCTCCTTTGTTACTATGAACAAAACATTAAAGAGTCTGTGACATAATTCAACCAAGACATCATTAGAAAGAAGAACTACTGTGTTTTTATTCTGTGTAGACAAACAACTTCAATAATTTTTTTTCTCATATACCTACCATAAATTACATCGTGATGCAGCAGATTGCAATGTTTGTTTGTCAAAATTGGGTCAAATGGCGCTGCCATATTGTGACGTCATGAGAGGAACCCAATATGTAAACAAGCATGGCTGAGTACACTGAAGCAGAGGAAGTTGTGAGCGATTTCAGCAAAGATTTGGGCGATTTGTCGATAGTTTTTGAGGAAGAAGCAAGACCGAGTGATGAAGAAGAGCGAGTTGGTTCTAACGAAGGACTGCAACCCTATTTATTTGAACCAGATCGTTCAGGAAGCGACGATGACTCGCACGTTTCAGAGGATGAAGGGTCCGACAGTGAAGGGTTAGAGATGGACATCGGTTGCCTCCAAAACACTGAATGGTAATTACAGATAGATCTAAAAGAACTGGATGTGCAACTTTGATCATGTACCTTTGCTATGTTGTAAACATCAACCATAGGCATTGATTTGGTGCATATACTTATGTAATTATTATTATTATGTAATTATTTTTTTTCCACATAAGGCAATCGTTATTTAATCGTTTGATTGACAGAAATTTTGGCTTCAATTTTTTTTTTTTATTTCCCCGATCGGGTGGTCAGGGAAATTTAAAAATAAAATGCTCAGATATTCAGTTTCAGTAGGCAATGAGATTTATAAAAATGAAAACTGAAAAAAGTAATATAACGTTTTTTAACACAAAGTCGTTCCATTTGGAGTAAAGTCAACACTCAGCTTCAAAATTCATAGGGGAGGATTGTACTTTTGGTGGAAAAAATATAATAAAATCACGATTGCCTTATGTGGAAAAAAAAATCAATTACACAAACTCTTTTCTGGCGAGTTTTGACACTGTTGCTTCTCTGTGCTGTTTTGATATGTTGATATCGTCTTGAGCTGTGGGTTTTCGTTTAAAAATCGTAGGTATGGCAGTTGGTTTTAGAACCCGTTTGTAACAAACTTTCAAGCATAAAGATTCCTGTATAGCAGGCGCCTCCTCAAAACTGTCTGCAGTGAAATGATGGCTACAGAGTACAGAAGATGGTGTTGGTTGCCATTTGTCCCTTGTTCTCTGTACTTGCGTCGCCCATTTTTTAAGAAGGTCGGGATCTTTTGGGAATGTGAACAGGCTTATATGTTCACTGGGGCAATTAGAACACCCAGCCGCCACGTGACATTTCAGTATTTCTTCACAGATACAGAAGCTAAACAGCTTGTTTACATTGACAGCACACGGATCAGTCGAGGTTAAACTCCTCTCATGACGTTATATCCGGAAACGAGGTGAGCCTCCAGATATCACGTTACTGCAACACGGCGCTAAATTTAAATTCACTTAGAAATATTTTTCCACTTATTTAGCGTTCTAAGTCAACAGAACCAACTGTGGACGATTGAAGATAAATTCATACTGAATATTGAGCCATACTTCCTACATCGTGTCACAGACACTTTAAGACCTTTTATTGTGGTAAGTTCAACTTTTAACTGTAATACAAATGCCACAGCTCAATGCTTTACTAAACTCAGCCAAAGGACACCTTCTTATTTAGGCTTAGAAACAACCATAGCTCCGATATGGAGCTATTATTGTTGCAAAACTATTTGTAAGTGTATGCACAGTTCCACAAATACATGCACAGATCCATAAACGCGTGCACAGTTCCACAAATGTGTGCAAAGTTCCACAAATGTGTGCACAGTTCCACAAATGTCTGCAAAGTTCCACAAATGCGTGCACAGATCCACAAATGTGTGCACAGTTCCACAAATGTGTAAAATATTTGCAAATGTGTGCACAGACCTACAAATGCGTGCACTGATCTACAAATGTGTGCAACGTTCCACAAATGTGTGCACAGTTCCACAAATGCGTACACAGATCCACAAATGCGTACAAAGTTCCACAAATGTGTGCACAGTTCCACAAATGCATGCACAGATCCACAAATATGTAAAAAATATTTGCAAATGTGTTTGTAACCCCTGGGTTATTGTTATACGTGTCCACATAACTTCTAAATAACCCTTGCATAATATTAAATACAATGCATTGTAATATTTTTTCACATATCTACACATGTAATACTACATTTGTATTATTATTTTTCATGTTCACAAATAGTGTAACATTTGCTTTACATACAGTGTTTAGTCTTTCTTCTCGAATTTTCTACAAAAACTCATATTTACTAGTGCAAGCAAATGAGTCATTCTCTACCTCCTATTTGCTGCCTACTGATCAGTCAAGGACAATATTTGTGTTTTATTGTTGTGATTGCCTTTTGCTGTTGGGAGCAGGAATTGTGTAGTGGTTTTCTGAGAGTTAACGTTTTTTTCTTCAGTAGTAGTTGGCCGGCGGCTGCTCCTGGAGTAAGCTGTGTTTCTTAGTGCCTGTGGACACCGACCGTTGAACCTGCTAAGCTAGCTAAAGCTGTTTTTCCAGAGCTTTGGCTTACCGCAGAGACTCTTTTGGCTTTTGGCTGCCGTTTAGAGTGCCATGTTAAGGAGGGCTGCTCTTCTGTGACCTCTGCTTTGTGAACTGTTCAGTTGGTGCCGTGTTCCCACTGAACCAACGTCCCGCTGGAGTCGTGGCCGGGGTTTGGCCAAATTCCCCACAATGGAGGATCTCCACCAATGCTGAGGACAGCGCTGGATTTTCCCTGACTACTTGACCCGCTGAGGACATCACTGGATGTTTTGTTTTTTTTTTCTCCCTCTTTCTTTCTCTCATTGAGGACGTCGCTGGATTTGTCCCTGAGCCACCTTGTTGTTTTTGTGCCCTGTTCTTCGTCCCCTGAGACTGCTCTCTTCTGTCCGCCATTACAGACTGTAACTCTGGTATGGGTGAGTACCCCGCTTCACCCCACAAGGTTGTTAATGGTGGCCACCCTTTTATATTAGCCGTTGGAGTGGCGTTTTAATATAAGAACAGGCCTGCAACATCCGAGACCTCTTTATTATCATTTGATACCGAGTAGGGACCTATATAGACCTGCAAATTAATAAAGTATGCCGGCTTAGATTTATTAAGAATTCTGTTTGTTTGTGGATCAACCATTTTGTGATTTATTGCTTTTTCCCCCCTTTGCGCATGTGTTTTCTTTTTTTTTTTTGTTTCTTTCTAAGTGCATGTTATTTACCCAGAAGTTACTTAATGATTTGTGTTATATTGTTTGAAGCTATTAACATTGCCTTGGTTCCTTCTGCTGACCAGTGGGTAAATAAATTCGGGCTTTTTGAAATATATCCAATTGTTTGCCTATTTAAATGAAGGTTTACACTATACACCCTACAGGTTTAAAGCTACCCTATATGGCTGTGTTGTGAGACATGTATATGTTGGACACTGCATATGTGATTTAACCACGATGAAGGAGAGCCAGCCCCCTGCGGTGCGGAGCCACAGAGCCTGGACCCCCTGCGGAGGACAGGGGACAGAAGACTTCCTGACCACTGAGGCTCGGGAAGAGAGAAGGGTGAGTTATGTAAATAAAAGGCTAATGAATGTGAATAAAGAGATTTTGAGAGAGATGTGTGATTTCCCCCGCGAGGGAAATGGTTTGATGTCAGAATGTTTAAATGAGAGAACTTTGGTGTGTTCACTCTCTTTGTTCGCTGCTCAAGAATAAGAGCAGACAGTGGAATGATTTCTTGAATAAACTGGAATGAAAGACAATTCGGTTTCGTTATTCAAGTCTCTCCACATTGGTGACTGACGACGTTGAGAATGAACGAAGAAATTCTCAGGGTCCCGGACTCACAGCGCTCAGAGCTGGCGAGCGCAGTGGCCGTTAAGCTGCCTGATTTCTGGCAGGATAACCCACGGTTGTGGTTTCTGCAAGCAGAGTCGCAGTTCGCGCTCGCAGGAGTAACGGTGGATGACACTAAGTTCCACCATGTCATCGCTAAACTGGACAACAGCACAGCTCGGTGCGTGCAAAGCTTGGTGGAGCAGCCACCCGCGACCGACAGGTACGGCAAGCTGAAATCCACCCTCATCAAGTTTTTCACCCCCTCGGCTGAAGTGAGGGCGAGGAGGATCCTGTCTTTGCTAGACCAAGGTGGACACAGGCCAAGCGCCCTGATGGAGGAGATGATACAGCTGAGAGGTTTGGACAACGATGATTTCATTTTTCAGTTCATCTTCCTCTCCAACCTCCCGGCGCATGCGAGAAGCACGCTGGCCGGCAAAAAGTGTCACACCCTGGAGGAGTTCCGGGAGCTGGCCCAGGAGGCAGATGGGATCCTGGACGCCTGCGGCGGGCAAGCAACCACAGCAGCGACCCGAGACAGCGGGGAGCCAGAGGCGGCAGAACCAGACTGGCCGACGACGGCGGCAACACGACCGCGACGAGGGGGAGCCAATAGCCCGGTGGCAGAAGCGCGGGCACGACACAGCGGAGGAGAAGATCTCTGCTTTTACCATCGGAGGTTCGCAGAGAAGGCACGCAGGTGTGTGCCGCCCTGCATCTTCAGGAGTTCGGGAAATGGCAAGACCGGGGGTCGCTAGCAGCTTCGACCCTCGGAGAACGCAACAAGCTGCTCTACATCACGGATGCGCGCTCCGGACGAGAGTTCCTCATCGACACCGGAGCACAAGTGAGCTTCATCACCCCAACATACGCGGACCGGGTGGCTGGACCCCACGGTAACGGAGCTACAGTGGCAAATGGCTCGAACATCAACACCTACGGGAGAAGGACCTTGCCTTTATGCTTACATGGCTGCACATATGAATGGACTTTTGTAATAGCGGCGGTGAGTTTCAACATGTTGGGCGCGGATTTTTTGTGTTCACACAATCTGTTAGTTGATCTTGCTAATAGACGGCTGGTAAATGCACTCTCTTTTTACTCTCTCCCCTGTTCAGCTCGAGTGTCCCCGCCACCAGTACAGACCCACGTCGCTACAGCAGGTGGTAAGTTTCACACACTCCTCACCCAATTTCCAGCGCTCACTGTGCCCACTTTTTCAGCGACGGTCGCGAAGCACGGGGTGAAACACTTTATCCCCACTTCTGGTCCTCCCGTATTTGCAAAAGCTCGGCGCTTGGATGCAGTTAAGCTCGCCATTGCGCGCGAGGAGTTCGCCAGCCTGGAGAGGCTGGGCATCGTTCGTAGGTCGAAGAGCCCGTGGGCTTCGCCGTTGCACATGGTACCGAAAGCCGATGGCTCCTGGAGACCGTGCGGGGATTACCGCAGGCTAAACAACGCTACGGCGCACGATCGTTATCCCATCCCGCACATTCAGGATTTTTCGGTGCACCTGGCGGGGGCGCGCATTTTTTCAAAGATTGATCTAGTTCGCGGCTATCACCAAGTCCCGGTCCAACCGGAGGACATTCCTAAAACAGCGGTAATAACCCCGTTCGGACTTTTCAAATTTTTACGCATGCCGTTTGGTCTCAAAGGGGCGGCGCAAACATTTCAGCGGATGATGGATGCCGTGTTACGCGATCTCCCTTTCGTGTTTGTGTACCTCGACGACATTTTGGTCGCGAATACTTCAGAGGACGAACACGAAACGCACCTCACAGCAGTTTTTAGGAGGCTGGGAGAGCACGGCTTAATAGTTAACCCAGCCAAGTGCCAGTTCGGCGTCGAGCGGATCGATTTTTTGGGTCACCGCGTCTCCCCGGAGGGAGCGGTTCCGTTACCAGAGAAAGTACGCGCGGTAGCGGATTTTCCCCGTCCACAAACGGTCAAATCACTACAGGAATTCTTGGGGATGGTGAATTTTTATAACCGATTCCTGCCCCACGCAGCTCAAATCATGCAACCGTTATATGCCGCGCTCAAAAAACAAAAACCGACCCAGGCGGTCGAATGGTCCCCGGAGCGGGAGCGCGTGTTCACAGAGGTTAAAAAAGCCTTGGCTGACGCTGCGCTCCTGGCCCACCCAGACCCTGCAGCACGTATCGCGCTGACGACAGATACTTCAGATTTAGCCATAGGGGCCGTTATTGAGCAACAGGTAGCCGGAGTTTGGCAGCCTTTGGCTTTCTTTAGCAAATCTTTAAGCGCGGCTGAACGAAAATACAGCGCGTTTGACAGAGAACTGTTGGCGCTGCATTTGGCTATTCGTCATTTCCAGTTCTGGCTGGAAGGACGGTGCTTCACCGCTTATGTGGACCACAAACCGCTCACATACGCCATGGCCAAAATTTCAGACCCGTGGTCCGGCAGGCAGCAGAGGCAGCTGGCCGCAATCTCGGAATTTACCACTGACATTAGGCACGTTGCGGGCAAATTCAATGTAGTAGCGGATTGTCTCTCACGTGCGTTCACGACCCCAACACGCGCAGAGGCAGAACGGGCCACCGTGACCGCGCCGCAGGAGAGCGGCACGGTGGCGCGCGCAGCCCCGGTGCACGTGGGTATAGATTACGCAGCCATGGCAGCGGACCAGGGGGCGGACGCAGACGTGCGCGCGCTCCAGTCTGGACCAACAGGGTTGAGGCTGGAGAGCAAGTGTTTACAAACCGGTATGTCCCCCCTGATCTGCGACATGTCGACGGGGCGCCCGCGTCCGGTGGTTCCGGCCACGTGGCGCCGCCGTGTTTTTGACTCGGTCCACTCACTGGCGCACCCGGGGGTGCGCGCGTCGGTGAAACTAGTGGCGGAAAAGTTTGTTTGGCCGTGCCTGCGCAAGCACATGAAGGAATGGGCAAAAACCTGCATTTCCTGTCAACGGGCCAAAATTCACAGGCACACAAGAGCCCCGTTAGAACCGTTCCGCATTCCGGCCAGAAGGTTCGACCATGTGCACGTCGACCTTGTGGGCCCCCTACCGGCATCACAGGGGTTCACGTATCTTTTGACAATGGTGGACCGCACCACACGTTGGCCGGAAGTGGTCCCACTTACATTATATGATGGGGCATCCTCCCCATAAGTCTCTTTCATCTCACCGAATGTCTCCTGTGGTGTGCAGCCTCTCAAGTACAGGAACCTGATGACTGCTCTGTATTCAACTGGCCCCATTATCATATCTTACTCCACCTTAGTGCCTGTAAAAGAGAAACTCTTAGGAGTTCAGAACTCCAAATTACTACGTGACCTAAAGATATATGGATTATTATACATCTGCAATTTCAGCCTCCTACAATAGGTGGCTCAGGGCAAATCTTTAACAAGCAGCCCTCATATCGATATTCTTAAGGAACACTTGATAAAGTGAATACACGCAGCCTTTTTTCAAAAATGGTTCCAGTATAAACATTGTTTGGTTAAAGTTAGTGTGAGTATAAGAGTTGTTGCTACATAACACTGGATTTATATCAAGGTCAAAAACAAATTGATTAAAAACTCATCATCTACAATAAATTAGAATATCAATGAAAACTTTATTTATTTCAGTCATTCAAAAAGTGAAACTCATATATTATATAGATTCATTACACACAGAGTGATATATTTCAAGTGCTTATTTCTTTTAATTTTGATGGTTATGGCTTACAGCTCATGAAAAGCCCAAATTCAGTTTCTCAAAAAAAATTTGAATATTAAATAAAATTAATTTAAAAAAAATAATTTTTAATAGAAATGTTGGCCAACTGAAAAGTATGTCCATGTTCACACTCAGTACTTGGTTGGGGCTCCTTTTGCATCAATTACTACGTCACAGCGGCATGGCATGAGTGGTGGCCTAGAGGTAGAGCATTCGCTCCACAGCCAGGAGGTCGGGGTTCAAGTCCCGGCTGGGTCATGCCATAGACCATATAAAAATGGAACTTCTTGCCATCCAGCTTGGTGCTCAGCAAACATGGGATGGAGGAGGGAAATGTGGGTGGCAGTGGCTCAGGAGATAGAGCAGGCCATCCAATAACCAGAGAGTTGGCGGTTTGAATCGCGCTCACCCCAGCCATCCTGCCGTTGTGTCCCTTGGCAAGACACTTTACCCACCTTGCCTCCAGTGTCCATGACATTTGGTGTGAATGTGCATAAATGTTCGGTAGTGGATGGAGAGGTGGTTGGCATGGATTGGCAGCTACGTTTCCGTCAGCCTGCTCCAGGGTACCTGTGGCTACAGTAGTAGCTTATCACTATCAATGTCTGTCTGGAGTGAATGAATAATCAGAATCAGATTTATTGCCATTTTTCATGTAGTACACAAACTAGGAATTTGTCTCGGTGCAATGCTGCAACATTAAACATGATAAAAATAAAAGATAGAAATAAATAAACTATACATGCAATAAAATGTAGAATATGAATGAGTAATACTAGACAAAGCATTTTTAAATATATTAGCGAGCAGCAGATATTGTGGAGTACCCCATAGTGCAGTCGGTAATGCAAAAAGAAAACAGTGATGATTGACATGAGTCTGGTTAAGCTGCTGTACATAGTGCACGAGAGTCTAATAAGTCACTTAGTGTTCAGCAGTCTGATGGCAGAGGGGAAGAAGCTGTTCATATGACGGGAGGTTTTAGTCTGAATGGACCGAAGTCTTCTACCTGAGGGGAGGGGGGCAAACAGTACGTGACCAGGGTGTGAAGGATCGGCTATGATCCGGCCTGCACGCCTCCGGGTCCTGGAGATGTACAGATCCTGGAGGGATGGGAGCTTGCAGCCGATCACCTTCTCAGCAGCGCGCACGACGCGCTGCAGCCTTAGTCTGTCCCTGGCAGTGGCTCCTGCATACCACACGGTTATGGAGGTGGTGAGGATGGACTCGATGATGGCCGTGTAGAACTGCACCAACATCTTGGTGGGTAGCTTGAGCTTCCTCAGCTGCCGCAGGAAGAACATCCTCTGCTGGGCCTTTTTGATGAGGGAGCTGATGGTCGGCTCCAACTTGAGGTCCCGGGTGATGGTGGTGCCCAGGAAGCGGAAGGAATCTGCAGTGGTAATGCAAGAGCCTGTGAGGGTGAGGGGGGGCAGAGGGGTTGTGGCTTTCCTGAAGTCCACGATCATCTTCACTGTCTTCAGAGTGTTCAGCTGCAGGTTGTTGTGGCTGCACCAGGATGCCAGCTGGGCTACCTCTTTCCTGTAGACGGACTCGTCGCCGTTGGAGATGAGCCCAATGAGGGTGGTGTCATCCGCAAACTTGATCAGCTTGACAGACTGGTGGCTGGAGGTGCAGGAGTTGGTATAAAGGGAGAAGAGTAGGGGGGAAAGTACAAAGCCCTGGGGTGATCTGATGCTGATGCTAACAGAGTCAGAGACAGTCTTTCCCAGCCGCACATGCTGCCTCCGGTCCGTCGGGAAGTCGGTGATCCCCCTGCAGAGGGAGTCAGGCACGTTGAGCAGGGACAGCTTGTCCCGGAGCAGAGCGGGGCGGATGGTGTTGAATGCAGAGCTGAAGTCCACAAACAGGATCTTGGCGTAGGTTCCCGGGGAGTCCAGGTGCTGCAGGATGGAGTGGAGGGCCAGGTTGACTGCGTCGTCCACAGACCTGTTGGCTCGGTAGGCAAACTGCAGCGGGTCCAGGAGGGGAGTGGTGATGGACTTGAGGTGGGGCAGGACCAGGCGCTCAAAGGACTTCATGACTACAGAGGTGAGCGCTACAGGTCTGTAGTCATTAAGTCCAGTGATCCGTGACTTCTTGGGGACAGGGATGATGGTGGAGGTTTTGAGGCAGGTCGGCACGTGGCATAACTTCAGGGAGGTGTTAAAAATGTCTGTGAAGACAGGAGTCAGCTCGTCCACACAGAGTCTCAGGGTGGAGGGAGACACGCCGTCCGGACCGGGGGCCTTGCGCGGGTTCAGTCTGGAGAACTGTCTGTGCACGTCCTGCTCACTGATGACAAGGGCAGGGGGGGAGGAGGGGGGGCGCCTTTGATGAAGTGGGGACCGTGGAGGCAGTGGCACTGGGGGGAGGGGGGGAGATGGACACAGCTGACGAGGTGTCAAAATGGGCATAATGTTGGGACAGTCTTTGACAAAGGGCTATGTCATCCTGACCTTTAGAAGCCTGAGTAATGTATTCACTGTAAATTTGAGATGTCACTTGTCATGTAAAGCACCATATAAATCTAATCCATTATTATTATTATTATTATTATTATTATTATTATTATTTTTATGAAGGCCCAGGTTGCTTTGATAGCAGCCTTCAGCTCATCTGCATTGTTGGGTCTGGTGTCTCCCATCTTCCTCTTGAAAATACTCCATAGATTCTCGATGGGGTTTAGAGCAACAGAGTTTGCTGGCCAATCAAGCACAGTGATACCATGGTCATTAAAGCAGGTTTTGGTACTTTTTGCAGTGTGGGCAGGTGCCAAGTCCTGGTACAAAATGAAATCAGTATCTCCATAAAGCTTGTCAACAGAGAGAAGCATGAAGTGTTCTAAAATTTCTTGGTTGACGGCTGCGCTGACTTTGGACTTGAAAAAACACAGTGGACCAACACCAGCAGATGACATGGTTCCCCAAATGATCATTGACTGTGGAAACTTCACCTGAAGCAGCTTGGATTCTGTGCCTTTCAACTCTTCCTCTAGATTTTGGGATTTTTATTTCCAAATGAAATGCAAAATTTACTTTAATCTGAAAAGAGGACTTTGAACCACTGAGCAACAGCCCAGTCTGTTTTCTCCTTATCCCATGTAAGATGCTTCTGATGCTGTCTCTGGTTCAGGAGTGGTCTGACACAAGGAATGCAACAGTTGTAGCCCATGTCCTGGATACGTCTGTGTGTGGTGACCCTTGAAGCACTGACTCCAACCACAGTCCATTCCTCTTGAATCTCCCCCAAATCCTTGGGCTTTGCTTCACGTTCCTCTCAAAGCTGTGGTTATCCCCGTTGCTTGTGCACCTTTTTCTGCCACACTTTTTCCTTCCACTCAACTTTTCATTAACATGACTGGACACAGCACCCTTTGAACAGCCAGCTTCATTAGCAATGACCTTTTGTGGCTCACCCTCCTTGTGGAGGGTGTCAGTGATGGTCTTCTGGACAACTGTCAAATCAGCGGTCTTCCCCATGATTGCGTAGACTACTGAACTAGACTGAGGGACCATTTAAAGCCTCAGGAAGCCTTTGCAGGTGTTTGGAGTTAATTAGTTGATTAGAATGTGACACCACAGGTCCACAATATCGAACTTTCACAAAAATTCACATTTTTTGAGAAACTGACTTTGGGGTTTTCATGAGCTATAAGCCTTAACCACCCATCCACCCATTTTCTACTGCTTTTCCAGAGGTCTGGGTCATGGAGGTAGCAACTCAAGCAGAGAAGCCCAGACTTCCCTCTCCCCAACCACCTGCTTCAGCTCTTCAGAGAGGATACCAAGACATTCCCAGGCCAGCTGGGAGACGTACTCTCTCCAGCGTGTCCTGGGTCTGCCCCGCAGTCTCCTCCCAGTGGGACGTGCCCAAAAGACCTCAAGTGGGAGGCATCCATGAGGCATCCTGATCAGACCCCCAAAACCCTCAACTGGCTCCTTTTGATGTGGAAGAGCAGCGGCTCTACTCTGAGCCTCTCCTAGATGACTGAGCTCCTCATCCTATCTCTAAAGGTGAGTCCAGCAATCCCACGGAGAAAGCTTATTTCAGCTGCTTGTATCCACGATCTCATTCTTTCAGTCATTACCCAAAGCTCATGACCATAGGTAAGGGTAGGAACGTAGACTGACTGGTAAATCGACAGCTCTGCATTAGAGCTCAGCTCCCTCTTCACCACAACAGACTGGAACAATGCCCACATCACTGCAGATGCTGCTCCAGTCTGTCTGTCAATCTCTTGCTCCATTCTCCACTCACTTGTGAATGAGACGCCGAGACACTTAAACTCCTCCACTTGGGGCAGGAGCTTGTCCCCAGCCTGGAGAAGGCAATCTACCCTTTTTCAGCTGAGGACTAACCATCCCAACAAGACCTGTAGGTCATTGCTTGATGAAGCCAACAGGACGACATCATCTGCAAACAGCAGAGATGAGATCCTGTGGTCACCGAACATGACAGCCTCCATTCCATGGCGGCGCTTAGAAATCCTGTCTGTAAAAATGATGAAATTATGGCCCGGCCACCAAAGAGTTTTTTAACCACTTCAACGACCTCAGCCCCTGTGATGGGCAAGTTGTTCCCCTCATCCTCAAGTTCTGTTTCCTCTGTGGAAGGTGTGTCAGTGGGATTGAGGAGATCCTCAAAGTATTCCTTACGCTGCCCAATGATGTCCCCAGTCGAAAGTCAGCAGTTACCCATCTGCACCATACACAGTGTGGACAGGGAGCTGCATCTCTCTCCTGAGCCACCGGACAGTTTGCCAGAATCTCTTCAAGGCCAACCGAAAGTCTTGTTCTATGGCCTCACCAAACTCCTCCAACACCCGAGTTTTTGCTTCAGCACCCACCCGAGCTGCACTACACTTACACTTGGCCTGTTGGTACACCTCAGCTACTTTGGGAGTCCCACAAGCCAACCAAGTTTGATTGGAATCCTTTTTCAGATAGATGGTCCCCCTCACCACTGGTGTCCCCCATTTGGTTCGGGGGTTGCCACCACGAGATGCACCAACAACCTTGTGGCCACAACTCTGGATAACTGCTTCAACAATGGAGGTGGAGAACATGGCTCATTCAGACTCCGTGTCTCCAGACTCCCTCGGAATGAGGTTGAAGTTCTTCCGGAGGTGGGAGTTGAAGACCTCTCGGACAGGTCCCTCAGCCAGACATTCCCAGCATACTCTCATTATACATTTAGGTCTACCGGGTCTGAGTGGCGTCCACCCCTGCCATGGGATCCAACTCACCACCAGGTGGTGATCAGTTGACAGCTCTGCACCTCTCTTTACCCGAGTGTCCAAGACATATGGTCACAGGTCTGATGACACAATCATTGACCTGCGACCTAGGGTGTCCTGGTGCCAGGTGCACATATGGATACCCTTATGCTTGAACATGGTATTCATTATGGACAAACTGTGGTTGGCACAGAAGTCCACTAACTGAACACCACTCAGGTTCAGATAGGGCAGGCCATTCCTCCCAATCACCCCCCTCCAGGTTTCACTGTCATTGCCCAAGTGTGCATTGAAGTCCCCCAGTAGGACAATAAAGTCTCTAAGAGGAGCACTCTCCAGTACTCTGGTCAGAGACTCCAGAAAGGGTGGGTACTCTGAATCATCATTTTGGTGCATAGGCACAAATGATGGTCAGGACCCATTTCTCAATCCAAAAGCACAGGGAAACTGTCATGATCTGAGCATGGGGGGATTTCACCGTGCTTTGTCTCTTTGCTTTTTTGTTTTTCCTTATTTGTATAATAATTGTATTTTGGAGCGCTTTGCCTGTGGTGCTGTTTCTAGTTTGTTTTCACATATTCGGTATTGTTTCTTTGTATGATTTATTTTTCATGGTTACGTTCAGTGTAATTTTGTTATTTTCAGATTTGGGTTTAGTTGCTCTTATTTATCTCTACTTTATTTTTGCAGTCTTATTATATTTTCATTCTATTGTATTCTCCCTCTGGGTTGACAGCTGTCAGTAGCGCTTCCGGGTTTCTGCTCCATGTGGGCAGTGTTCTGTAAGCTGTCAGCCCTTTCTCTCCACATTCATTGCTCACAGCTTCTCCCCAGTCTGCTCATGTGATTCACACCGGTTACTCTTTGTGTTAATGGTTGTGATCCTCTTTAAGGGCTGTTATTTTCATTTTCCTTTGCCGAAGTCTTGAGTTTCCCTTTCCTCGTCTCCACCAGAATGCAGCCCTCGTTCTGGTGCACTAAACCTGTAAGTTTGCTGGCTTGTTTGAATTTTGTGTTGAAGCACTGTTTTGGATTTTGTGTTTTGTTGTTTTCAATAAATCTCACAAACTGCAGTCCAGCATGTGGGTCTCTCCTCACTGCCCTGAGGGACAATTCATGACAGAAACAACCCTTTTGTCCACGGGGGAGAACTCCAATGTCGATGCAGCAAGGCGGGGGGATACAAGAATACCCACCCCTGCTCATCGCCTCTCGCCCGGGGCAACTCCAGAGTAGGCCAAGCTCCAGCCCTTCTCCAGTAGACTTGTTTCCAGAACCAGAGCTGTACCTTGAGGTGAGTCCAACTATATCTAGCTGGTATCTCTCAGCCTCGTGCACCAGCTCAAGCTCCTTCCCCACCAGAAAGGTGACATTCCATGTCCCAAAAGCCAGTTTCAAAAGCCTGGGATCAGACCACCAAGGTCTCTGCCTTCAACCATCACCTGATCCACATTGCACTGGACCCCCATAGTCCCTCCTGCAGGTGGTGAGCCCACTGTAGGGTGGATCCATGTAACTCCTTCGGGCTAAGCCCGGCCAGGTCCCATGGGCCAAAACCTGGCCACCAGACACTAGCCATCAAGCCTCTCTTCCAGGCCTGGCTCCAGGGTGGGGCCCCGGTAACCCCATACTGGGCAGGGTATACTGAATCCTTGATTTTTTATTCATCCTGGGAGTCTATTGGATCGCTCTTAGTCTGGCCCTTCACTCAGGACCAGTTTGTCTTCAGAGACCCTACCAGAGGCAAATTGCCCCAGACAACGTAGGTCCTGGGACCACTAGGGAATGCAAACACCCCACCACGATAAGGTGGCAATCAATGGGGGGTAAGCCATAACCATCAAAATTAAAAGAAATAAACACTTGAAATTTATCACTCTATGTGTAATGAATCTATATGAGGTTCATCGTTTGAAGCGAATTACTGAAATAAATCCATTTTTCGATTGAGGTGCACCTGTATGGATCTCTGCAAAGCAAAGTCTTCCATCATATTTAAGAAGTTGTACTGAAAAAAATAAATGTACAATAGATACAAAAAGGCCAGTTCATTTGAAGGACAGTAAAATGTATGGAAAGGTTAATGTGCAAAGATAAACCGTTATGGTCTTCAGACTTCTGTAAAATGTGATATCACGGAGCCAATGGTGGTAAAAAATAGTCTAATCCCCACAGTGGATGCTGGTGGTGCAGCAGTTTTGTTTTTGGTGATAACAAACTTGGGCTGGGTGGCGACATTAATTGATGAATGTCTCAATGTGATGTTGAGCCACAGACTCCTAATTGGGTTTGTGGAGGAGTCTGTCATGCAGGAAATATGAGATTGTGCACTATGTTTTCTCTCTTGGTTTGGGTGTTGTCATTCCAGATTTTGTTTTCTCTTTGAGCTAACCAAACATTTTATGTTGAGACTCTCCTTTGTTACTATGAACAAAACATTAAAGAGTCTGTGACATAATTCAACCAAGACATCATTAGAAAGAAGAACTACTGTGTTTTTATTCTGTGTAGACAAACAACTTCAATAATTTTTTTTCTCATATACCTACCATAAATTACATCGTGATGCAGCAGATTGCAATGTTTGTTTGTCAAAATTGGGTCAAATGGCGCTGCCATATTGTGACGTCATGAGAGGAACCCAATATGTAAACAAGCATGGCTGAGTACACTGAAGCAGAGGAAGTTGTGAGCGATTTCAGCAAAGATTTGGGCGATTTGTCGATAGTTTTTGAGGAAGAAGCAAGACCGAGTGATGAAGAAGAGCGAGTTGGTTCTAACGAAGGACTGCAACCCTATTTATTTGAACCAGATCGTTCAGGAAGCGACGATGACTCGCACGTTTCAGAGGATGAAGGGTCCGACAGTGAAGGGTTAGAGATGGACATCGGTTGCCTCCAAAACACTGAATGGTAATTACAGATAGATCTAAAAGAACTGGATGTGCAACTTTGATCATGTACCTTTGCTATGTTGTAAACATCAACCATAGGCATTGATTTGGTGCATATACTTATGTAATTATTATTATTATGTAATTATTTTTTTTCCACATAAGGCAATCGTTATTTAATCGTTTGATTGACAGAAATTTTGGCTTCAATTTTTTTTTTTTATTTCCCCGATCGGGTGGTCAGGGAAATTTAAAAATAAAATGCTCAGATATTCAGTTTCAGTAGGCAATGAGATTTATAAAAATGAAAACTGAAAAAAGTAATATAACGTTTTTTAACACAAAGTCGTTCCATTTGGAGTAAAGTCAACACTCAGCTTCAAAATTCATAGGGGAGGATTGTACTTTTGGTGGAAAAAATATAATAAAATCACGATTGCCTTATGTGGAAAAAAAAATCAATTACACAAACTCTTTTCTGGCGAGTTTTGACACTGTTGCTTCTCTGTGCTGTTTTGATATGTTGATATCGTCTTGAGCTGTGGGTTTTCGTTTAAAAATCGTAGGTATGGCAGTTGGTTTTAGAACCCGTTTGTAACAAACTTTCAAGCATAAAGATTCCTGTATAGCAGGCGCCTCCTCAAAACTGTCTGCAGTGAAATGATGGCTACAGAGTACAGAAGATGGTGTTGGTTGCCATTTGTCCCTTGTTCTCTGTACTTGCGTCGCCCATTTTTTAAGAAGGTCGGGATCTTTTGGGAATGTGAACAGGCTTATATGTTCACTGGGGCAATTAGAACACCCAGCCGCCACGTGACATTTCAGTATTTCTTCACAGATACAGAAGCTAAACAGCTTGTTTACATTGACAGCACACGGATCAGTCGAGGTTAAACTCCTCTCATGACGTTATATCCGGAAACGAGGTGAGCCTCCAGATATCACGTTACTGCAACACGGCGCTAAATTTAAATTCACTTAGAAATATTTTTCCACTTATTTAGCGTTCTAAGTCAACAGAACCAACTGTGGACGATTGAAGATAAATTCATACTGAATATTGAGCCATACTTCCTACATCGTGTCACAGACACTTTAAGACCTTTTATTGTGGTAAGTTCAACTTTTAACTGTAATACAAATGCCACAGCTCAATGCTTTACTAAACTCAGCCAAAGGACACCTTCTTATTTAGGCTTAGAAACAACCATAGCTCCGATATGGAGCTATTATTGTTGCAAAACTATTTGTAAGTGTATGCACAGTTCCACAAATACATGCACAGATCCATAAACGCGTGCACAGTTCCACAAATGTGTGCAAAGTTCCACAAATGTGTGCACAGTTCCACAAATGTCTGCAAAGTTCCACAAATGCGTGCACAGATCCACAAATGTGTGCACAGTTCCACAAATGTGTAAAATATTTGCAAATGTGTGCACAGACCTACAAATGCGTGCACTGATCTACAAATGTGTGCAACGTTCCACAAATGTGTGCACAGTTCCACAAATGCGTACACAGATCCACAAATGCGTACAAAGTTCCACAAATGTGTGCACAGTTCCACAAATGCATGCACAGATCCACAAATATGTAAAAAATATTTGCAAATGTGTTTGTAACCCCTGGGTTATTGTTATACGTGTCCACATAACTTCTAAATAACCCTTGCATAATATTAAATACAATGCATTGTAATATTTTTTCACATATCTACACATGTAATACTACATTTGTATTATTATTTTTCATGTTCACAAATAGTGTAACATTTGCTTTACATACAGTGTTTAGTCTTTCTTCTCGAATTTTCTACAAAAACTCATATTTACTAGTGCAAGCAAATGAGTCATTCTCTACCTCCTATTTGCTGCCTACTGATCAGTCAAGGACAATATTTGTGTTTTATTGTTGTGATTGCCTTTTGCTGTTGGGAGCAGGAATTGTGTAGTGGTTTTCTGAGAGTTAACGTTTTTTTCTTCAGTAGTAGTTGGCCGGCGGCTGCTCCTGGAGTAAGCTGTGTTTCTTAGTGCCTGTGGACACCGACCGTTGAACCTGCTAAGCTAGCTAAAGCTGTTTTTCCAGAGCTTTGGCTTACCGCAGAGACTCTTTTGGCTTTTGGCTGCCGTTTAGAGTGCCATGTTAAGGAGGGCTGCTCTTCTGTGACCTCTGCTTTGTGAACTGTTCAGTTGGTGCCGTGTTCCCACTGAACCAACGTCCCGCTGGAGTCGTGGCCGGGGTTTGGCCAAATTCCCCACAATGGAGGATCTCCACCAATGCTGAGGACAGCGCTGGATTTTCCCTGACTACTTGACCCGCTGAGGACATCACTGGATGTTTTGTTTTTTTTTTCTCCCTCTTTCTTTCTCTCATTGAGGACGTCGCTGGATTTGTCCCTGAGCCACCTTGTTGTTTTTGTGCCCTGTTCTTCGTCCCCTGAGACTGCTCTCTTCTGTCCGCCATTACAGACTGTAACTCTGGTATGGGTGAGTACCCCGCTTCACCCCACAAGGTTGTTAATGGTGGCCACCCTTTTATATTAGCCGTTGGAGTGGCGTTTTAATATAAGAACAGGCCTGCAACATCCGAGACCTCTTTATTATCATTTGATACCGAGTAGGGACCTATATAGACCTGCAAATTAATAAAGTATGCCGGCTTAGATTTATTAAGAATTCTGTTTGTTTGTGGATCAACCATTTTGTGATTTATTGCTTTTTCCCCCCTTTGCGCATGTGTTTTCTTTTTTTTTTTTGTTTCTTTCTAAGTGCATGTTATTTACCCAGAAGTTACTTAATGATTTGTGTTATATTGTTTGAAGCTATTAACATTGCCTTGGTTCCTTCTGCTGACCAGTGGGTAAATAAATTCGGGCTTTTTGAAATATATCCAATTGTTTGCCTATTTAAATGAAGGTTTACACTATACACCCTACAGGTTTAAAGCTACCCTATATGGCTGTGTTGTGAGACATGTATATGTTGGACACTGCATATGTGATTTAACCACGATGAAGGAGAGCCAGCCCCCTGCGGTGCGGAGCCACAGAGCCTGGACCCCCTGCGGAGGACAGGGGACAGAAGACTTCCTGACCACTGAGGCTCGGGAAGAGAGAAGGGTGAGTTATGTAAATAAAAGGCTAATGAATGTGAATAAAGAGATTTTGAGAGAGATGTGTGATTTCCCCCGCGAGGGAAATGGTTTGATGTCAGAATGTTTAAATGAGAGAACTTTGGTGTGTTCACTCTCTTTGTTCGCTGCTCAAGAATAAGAGCAGACAGTGGAATGATTTCTTGAATAAACTGGAATGAAAGACAATTCGGTTTCGTTATTCAAGTCTCTCCACATTGGTGACTGACGACGTTGAGAATGAACGAAGAAATTCTCAGGGTCCCGGACTCACAGCGCTCAGAGCTGGCGAGCGCAGTGGCCGTTAAGCTGCCTGATTTCTGGCAGGATAACCCACGGTTGTGGTTTCTGCAAGCAGAGTCGCAGTTCGCGCTCGCAGGAGTAACGGTGGATGACACTAAGTTCCACCATGTCATCGCTAAACTGGACAACAGCACAGCTCGGTGCGTGCAAAGCTTGGTGGAGCAGCCACCCGCGACCGACAGGTACGGCAAGCTGAAATCCACCCTCATCAAGTTTTTCACCCCCTCGGCTGAAGTGAGGGCGAGGAGGATCCTGTCTTTGCTAGACCAAGGTGGACACAGGCCAAGCGCCCTGATGGAGGAGATGATACAGCTGAGAGGTTTGGACAACGATGATTTCATTTTTCAGTTCATCTTCCTCTCCAACCTCCCGGCGCATGCGAGAAGCACGCTGGCCGGCAAAAAGTGTCACACCCTGGAGGAGTTCCGGGAGCTGGCCCAGGAGGCAGATGGGATCCTGGACGCCTGCGGCGGGCAAGCAACCACAGCAGCGACCCGAGACAGCGGGGAGCCAGAGGCGGCAGAACCAGACTGGCCGACGACGGCGGCAACACGACCGCGACGAGGGGGAGCCAATAGCCCGGTGGCAGAAGCGCGGGCACGACACAGCGGAGGAGAAGATCTCTGCTTTTACCATCGGAGGTTCGCAGAGAAGGCACGCAGGTGTGTGCCGCCCTGCATCTTCAGGAGTTCGGGAAACGGCAAGACCGGGGGTCGCTAGCAGCTTCGACCCTCGGAGAACGCAACAAGCTGCTCTACATCACGGATGCGCGCTCCGGACGAGTGTTCCTCATCGACACCGGAGCACAAGTGAGCTTCATCACCCCAACATACGCGGACCGGGTGGCTGGACCCCACGGTAACGGAGCTACAGTGGCAAATGGCTCGAACATCAACACCTACGGGAGAAGGACCTTGCCTTTATGCTTACATGGCCGCACATATGAATGGACTTTTGTAATAGCGGCGGTGAGTTTCAACATGTTGGGCGCGGATTTTTTGAGTTCACACAATCTGTTAGTTGATCTTGCTAATAGACGGCTGGTAAATGCACTCTCTTTTTACTCTCTCCCCTGTTCAGCTCGAGTGTCCCCGCCACCAGTACAGACCCACGTCGCTACAGCAGGTGGTAAGTTTCACACACTCCTCACCCAATTTCCAGCGCTCACTGTGCCCACTTTTTCAGCGACGGTCGCGAAGCACGGGGTGAAACACTTTATCCCCACTTCTGGTCCTCCCGTATTTGCAAAAGCTCGGCGCTTGGATGCAGTTAAGCTCGCCATTGCGCGCGAGGAGTTCGCCAGCCTGGAGAGGCTGGGCATCGTTCGTAGGTCGAAGAGCCCGTGGGCTTCGCCGCTGCACATGGTACCGAAAGCCGATGGCTCCTGGAGACCGTGCGGGGATTACCGCAGGCTAAACAACGCTACGGCGCACGATCGTTATCCCATCCCGCACATTCAGGATTTTTCGGTGCACCTGGCGGGGGCGCGCATTTTTTCAAAGATTGATCTAGTTCGCGGCTATCACCAAGTCCCGGTCCAACCGGAGGACATTCCTAAAACAGCGGTAATAACCCCGTTCGGACTTTTCAAATTTTTACGCATGCCGTTTGGTCTCAAAGGGGCGGCGCAAACATTTCAGCGGATGATGGATGCCGTGTTACGCGATCTCCCTTTCGTGTTTGTGTACCTCGACGACATTTTGGTCGCGAGTACTTCAGAGGACGAACACGAAACGCACCTCACAGCAGTTTTTAGGAGGCTGGGAGAGCACGGCTTAATAGTTAACCCAGCCAAGTGCCAGTTCGGCGTCGAGCGGATCGATTTTTTGGGTCACCGCGTCTCCCCGGAGGGAGCGGTTCCGTTACCAGAGAAAGTACGCGCGGTAGCGGATTTTCCCCGTCCACAAACGGTCAAATCACTACAGGAATTCTTGGGGATGGTGAATTTTTATAACCGATTCCTGCCCCACGCAGCTCAAATCATGCAACCGTTATATGCCGCGCTCAAAAAACAAAAACCGACCCAGGCGGTCGAATGGTCCCCGGAGCGGGAGCGCGTGTTCACAGAGGTTAAAAAAGCCTTGGCTGACGCTGCGCTCCTGGCCCACCCAGACCCTGCAGCACGTATCGCGCTGACGACAGATGCTTCAGATTTAGCCATAGGGGCCGTTATTGAGCAACAGGTAGCCGGAGTTTGGCAGCCTTTGGCTTTCTTTAGCAAATCTTTAAGCGCGGCTGAACGAAAATACAGCGCGTTTGACAGAGAACTGTTGGCGCTGCATTTGGCTATTCGTCATTTCCAGTTCTGGCTGGAAGGACGGTGCTTCACCGCTTATGTGGACCACAAGCCGCTCACATACGCCATGGCCAAAATTTCAGACCCGTGGTCCGGCAGGCAGCAGAGGCAGCTGGCCGCAATCTCGGAATTTACCACTGACATTAGGCACGTTGCGGGCAAATTCAATGTAGTAGCGGATTGTCTCTCACGTGCGTTCACGACCCCAACACGCGCAGAGGCAGAACGGGCCACCGTGACCGCGCCGCAGGAGAGCGGCACGGTGGCGCGCGCAGCCCCGGTGCACGTGGGTATAGATTACGCAGCCATGGCAGCGGACCAGGGGGCGGACGCAGACGTGCGCGCGCTCCAGTCTGGACCAACAGGGTTGAGGCTGGAGAGCAAGTGTTTACAAACCGGTATGTCCCCCCTGATCTGCGACATGTCGACGGGGCGCCCGCGTCCGGTGGTTCCGGCCACGTGGCGCCGCCGTGTTTTTGACTCGGTCCACTCACTGGCGCACCCGGGGGTGCGCGCGTCGGTGAAACTAGTGGCGGAAAAGTTTGTTTGGCCGTGCCTGCGCAAGCACGTGAAGGAATGGGCAAAAACCTGCATTTCCTGTCAACGGGCCAAAATTCACAGGCACACAAGAGCCCCGTTAGAACCGTTCCGCATTCCGGCCAGAAGGTTCGACCATGTGCACGTCGACCTTGTGGGCCCCCTACCGGCATCACAGGGGTTCACGTATCTTTTGACAATGGTGGACCGCACCACACGTTGGCCGGAAGTGGTCCCACTTGCGACGACCACGGCCGCGGAGGTGGCTCGCGTTTTTTTAACGGCTTGGGTGGCGCGTTTCGGGGTTCCGTCGGACATTACGTCCGATAGAGGACCGCAATTCATCTCTGAGCTGTGGTCAGCGATGGCCAACGGCTTAGGAGCCAAAATTCACCGCACTACGGCTTACCACCCTCAGGCCAATGGTTTATGCGAGCGTTTTCATAGGTCTTTGAAGGCAGCACTCAGAGCGTCGCTCACGGATGCAGATTGGGTGAATAAACTTCCATGGGTTTTATTAGGGTTGCGTTCTGCACCTAAAGAGGACTTAGACGCCTCCCCAGCGGAGCTGGTATTCGCACAAACTCTGAGGCTGCCGGGCGAGTTTTTACCAGAGCACCCAGAGCCCCCACCTCTCTCGGCTCTGGGACCGTTAGTCGGCACGGGGGCAGACACGCTCCCGGGTCCGGTTCATCACGCTTTTCCACGAGTTTTCGTCCCCAAGGCTTTGAAAAATGCCGATTTCGTTTTTGTCAGGCGCGAAGCCCTAAAAGCAACGCTCAAACCGCCTTACGAAGGGCCATTTCGAGTGCTGGAGGCAGGTGATAAGCAATTTGTGCTGGATTTTGGAGACAGAAAAGAGACAGTCAGTATTGACAGACTAAAACCTGCTTTTGTCATGAAGGACGTGTCTGTACCGGTCGCGGTGGCGCCTCGACGAGGCAGGCCCCCGCAGAAGGCAATTAACCACTCTCTTCCTCAGTCAACAGCGCCGAAGCAGAAACGCACCGCAGGCAAGGCGGGGCCAACGCACAGCAGATTCGGCAGACGGCTGAAGCCCAAGCGGCGCACAGACTGAATGTTGGTGTTGATTATTCAGTAGTGAGTAAGGTGCTATTTAATCTTAGGAATTAGTCTGTTCTTCATCGTTTGGGGGGGGTTATATGGCTGTGTTGTGAGACATGTATATGTTGGACACTGCATATGTGATTTAACCACGATGAAGGAGAGCCAGCCCCCTGCGGTGCGGAGCCACAGAGCCTGGACCCCCTGCGGAGGACAGGGGACAGAAGACTTCCTGACCACTGAGGCTCGGGAAGAGAGAAGGGGGAGTTATGTAAATAAAAGGCTAATGAATGTGAATAAAGAGATTTTGAGAGAGATGTGTGATTTCCCCCGCGAGGGAAATGGTTTGATGTCAGAATGTTTAAATGAGAGAACTTTGGTGTGTTCACTCTCTTTGTTCGCTGCTCAAGAATAAGAGCAGACAGTGGAATGATTTCTTGAATAAACTGGAATGAAAGACAATTCGGTTTCGTTATTCAAGTCTCTCCACACCCTACATCATTTTCACACACAAGCTGATCTTGATTAAAGTAGCCCTTCATGCACTCTGCTTACTCTGTAGGCTAGATATTTGTATTTACACTGGTTTAGTTGGGTCTAGTCTACAAATTAGAGTGTAAATACACAAACTTGGGCGCCATTCATAGCGGTAAAGCCGAACAGGCGTTACATGTACACAGATTCAGAAATGTGTAAAACGATTTTGTATTAGTGTACTTAGTTAAAAATGGCTTGAAAAGACCACTGCTGTGTCTCAATTGGCTGTCAAAGTACATGTGACTTTTACAACACATTTGGCATGTCTGGATGGTCTTGATAAGCAAATGTGTAGACAGAGCTACAAATGCCAGTAAGCTGGGTTTTTGTTACCCTGAACTCAGGCTGACAGGCTGCCTGCATGGCTTTGTTCCTTCCTACTGGTTTGGCTGCAGCTCTCCTTCTCCACACTTACACTGCAGACACAGAACTTCACATGGATGGAGCATGTCAGCTGCTACTGACCTATTTTTTTTTTTTCTTTCTGTGTGTCTCTGAGTTTGCCATGAGTGAATGACTGCTGCACCAGCACTTAATTATGACCCGCAATCCAGCATCAGACAACAGAAGAGATGTGGGTCTCAGAGCTCTGGAGGCGTACATGGTACCTGTTGGTGATGGATTTTGACTGTTTTTGTGATTAATACACTAATTGAGGAATTGACTGTTAAAACTAAAGTGGTGTAGAGAGATATTGCCTTGCAGTTTTTATTGTTTTTATGGGCTCTTTGACAGTGATGTACAGGCCTTTTTATTTGTGTTCAGGTTGAACTTGTTTGTTAGCCTGCCTTTTTAGTTATTTTAGAACCTAGTAAAAGTAATTTGTGTTTTGTTTTATCCAGTCAGGCACATTAGTTATGTAGAGTTTGAGATGCTGAATGCTGGATTAATTTAACAGAAAATTTATCCTTTTTTGCCCTTTTGTTTGGCTCTACTCTGGAGTTATATTCGTTTTACCAGTTTCTTAATTGAATTTGCTGGCGTTTTTTTGTTTCATTTTGCTTTTTAATCATTGGTTTGCTGCATGATTTTGTTGTTGCCTGTTTTATTGTGGTGTTTTATTAAAGGCCAATTTTCTAATCCAGCAACTGGTAATATAACTCCACTCCTGTACAGCTCACTGATGTGATTTGAATTAAACTTTTTAAAAAGTTATTCTTTGTTTTGCTCTTTGCTGAAGTGCATCACCCAAACAATGAGGTCAGTTTTTAGGAAGCCTTTGCCCTGGTCAGTAACATTCTGAGATTATGTTTTATTCTCAGTTTGTAAACATTTAGATGTTACGAGAAGGTCAAATGAAGAGCACCCTGTTATCCTTGGCCCAATTTTTTTTTGCATGAAAATGCTGATTCACTCACTTATCAGACATTTTTTTCCCCACCTTGCAGGAGTTTTGAGTGATTGTGAGCCACCCATTGTTGGCACTGACAATGAGCAAGGCATGGTCAATGCAATAGCATTACCATTTCCCAGTTCATATAAATTAACATGCATTAGGCACTTAAGTCAAAATGTGTCTGCTTATTTGAAAGACAAAATAGGACTTAACTCAGGTGACGGACAAGCAATTCATAATTCAATTTTTGGGCACAATGGACTGAGTCAGGCAATCAGCTCTGTTTTATTTGACATCTCTGGAAAGAGAATGTACTAGAGATGAGTAAGTGGATTTTAGATGGAGGCTTTTATGAGTGGCATTGGATATCCTAGGTTGAAGAGATTTGGTGGAGGAAAAAAAAAGTTATAGCAATAACAGTTTAATAGATTTAGAGAACATCATCCAGTCCCTGTTGGAGAAGAGTACTCATGCCAAAATGTAACTAAAGTGAATTTTACTTAGAAATCTCAGCATGTAAAGTGAAAACTACTTTTTTAAGAGGCTAATGCCAAATATGGCAGTATTTTGATTTTCGACATGGACATTTGTTATATTGTCATAAGATGTTTGAACTGAGTCCTAAATTGTTATGTGGTTATACTGCAGTAATAAAAAATACATGTACTGTAATGCAGCATCTATTTATAAGCCTATGCTAATAAATTATCCTTCAGTTCTTATACTAATTATAAGACAGAGATGCCAATAAATGACAATGGGCCAACACCTCATTCCATTTTCCATCACCTCATCCCTGAGTGACACAGAAGTGAGATACACAAAAGCCATATCGCATCAGCATCAATCTCATACACGCACGCAGATGCTGCTCAACACATTCCACCTGCCTCACCATGTCTGCCAAATTAATCTGTGTGAGGAGATGAGTTTGGGATGAATTCATCTCCACTGGATGAGAGAGAGCAGATCCCATATGTTGGGCCTGCTGGGAACTTGAGAGCCGTATCCTTATTTCCCCTGAGGAGGCATTCGGTGTAACCCAGACTGAGGCTTGGCTGTTCTAAAAGGAGTAGAGATAGGAGAGAGTTATCTGTGGTGACTGTTGAGAGCCTGCACGCACGCACGCACGCACACACACACACACACACACACACACACACACACACACACACACACACACACACACACACACACACACACACACACACACACACACACTAGCTTAGCAGAGGTTCATATCCTTAATGTGACCTACTTTTCCTTATGTTACCTGCTGTTATGATGGCTTCTTTTCTTCTGTCTGTGAGATGGTGGGGAATCTGAGGGGAACTATATTGGGGCAGGTGTCGCCATGAATTTAAATCAGAGGCATAACAGAGCAACACATGTTCAAGATGAGCCGTTAGAGAGAAATATAACAGAATACCAACTGTTCCGATGCTGAGATTAGATTTTGCCAAGATCATACAAATCGATCTACAACTATTAAATTTTTATTTTTGGTTGTACTTCCTTGCAAAAGGCGCACACTTGTACAGGTGATACATAAATCACAAAATACACACAAATCAACACATGGTCAAGTGGCAGCCCTGGCTCCCTGGGGGAAGGTGGGGGGGGGAGATTTAGCCATTAATAGTTCAAATCCAAAATGATTCACGATTCACACAGACATACTGTATTGACAAAGCACTGTATGACAAAATAGACTAAAAGAGAACTAGGTAGAGACACAATAAAAACAGAAATAAAAACAGAGTTTGCAAAAATACAAAAACCAAGTTAATAATAATTTAAAACTATGAGAGCATTAAAAAGCAGTTGATTTGAAACAATAGAAAGCCAGATTTAACACAAATTTTCTCATCTGCTTTTTAAAATACAGTAACTGAAACAGTTGCATACATTGGCCTATGTAATTCAAATAATATAATGTGATGATCAGGTGAGCGTGCTCACCCTCCCTTCTGTGTTTCTCCTTCTGCCTGCCTCTCGGCTCCCGGAGTTGATTGTGCTCACCTGCTGCTGTCTCATCTGCCAGCTTTATAAGCGTCAGTCTGTGAATGCTTCCTCACTGGGCCGTTGAGTTTTGCTGCCATCCTTTAGAGCCAATTTGAACTTTATTTCTGCTCTTACCTGTTCGTTTACCTTCTTCTTTTCATCTTCTTCAGGTTGCTGCCATCTCAGCAGTGTGAATCACTCCGAGGCTGCGCATGCTCACCTGAACCTCCAACCAACCCGTCTGGACTCCTCCTTCTCCACCTGGTCATCCTGCTAGATCTTCACCCTTCAGTTGTTATCCTTCTCCTCCTGTCTGTCCCACTGGACCTACTCCCATCAGCTCACCACCCACTGCACACTGGGTTCCACAGCCAGGTTCTCTGCTCATTGTAGTAAGCTTCCCCACTTCTCTCAAACTCATCCTTCGTCCTCAAATATTTCCTTATTTACTGTTTCTCCTTCTCCTCTCTTCACAGGCTGTGTGGCCCCCTCAGCATGTTTTTTTTTTTTGTCTTCACATTAAATTGTGTAAAACGTTTCACCTGTGTCTGTTTGTTCCTGTGGTGAATTATGCTCTGCATTTGAGTCTCTGGCACTATAAATCATGACAGAATGGTCCAGCCAGGTTCGAGGACCAGCGAGAACTTCGCTGGAGTAACTATCGGCTCTCTCCTGTTTAGATGCTGCTTAATGTCTTGTCGCTGTTCTTGCTGAACAGTTGCAATCAGCTAGCCAACATTTAGCTACCGTTACCTTTTACCTCTGCTGTCTTTCCAGTCTGGTGTCTCCTCCCTCTCCTGCTGCGCCGGTCGTTCCATCTATTCGCCGGACCATCTCCATCCCCTCTCCTGCCCCATACACGGGGAAGGTGGGTGGTATAAGGGGTTTTTACCTCATTGCTGGCTTTATTTGCAGCAGATGGCAGAAGAGTACCCAGACAACTCCTCCAAAATTCATTTTAAGACCCTGCTTCTCAGAGACCGGGTGTTTAATTGGGCCCAGTCTATTTCGAGCAGCCTGGTGGCCATCCGTTACTCTTATGATTGGTTCATTCAGGAATTCACCAGGGCATTTGATCACACAGAGAATGAGGGGAAGCTAGCGAGTCAGCTCTTGGTGCTCCGGCAGGAAAATTGGTCGGTCACCGATTTCTCGGTTGAGTTCCGGGTCGTCGCGGCTGAGTCCAGATGGAACGACGTTTCTCTACGCAGCGACTTTCTCTGGAGCTTCCAACCTTTGCGATGACCTGGCCATCCACGCCAACCCCTCCTCTCTGGATGAGCTTATCGAGCATACCATAGGCCTGGACAATCGGTACCATGAGTGTGCTAAAGAGCAGAAGGAGCGGAAGGGCCCCGCCTCTTCACCTGCGTTTTGGCCGTCTCCCCCATCCTCTTGGTCCACTCGGTCGACCTCCTCTCCTGAGCCAATGGTCCTTGGCCCAGCCCATCTGACTCTGGAAGAGTGCCAGCGTCAGATGAAGGGGGGGGGGGGCTGCCTTTATTATGGTTCCACGGAACACATGTTGCTGAATTGCCTCTTTCGGACAAAAGATTCGGACTGTCAGTAGCCGTGGGAGGTCTGGTGGGCGGGTCTTCAACAAGTCTCCCCGGTTGCCTAATTTTACTAGCCCTCATCCAACAACCCAGGGCTGAATTCAAGGTCTCCGCTGTAATTGATTTCAGAGCTGAGCAAAATTTTATTTCAAAGGGGTTAATTCAGAAGCTGAAGATTCCCACAAGGGCTCTACCATCCCCTTTGAATGGCAATGCCTTTTCGGGCAGTAATTTGGCCATGGTCACCCTTCAAGCTGAGCCAGTTTCCATTCTTCTGCCCCGTAGCCATCACAAGTCCCTTCAATTTTTCATGCGTCCCAGTTCATCCGCACCCATTATCCTGAGTTACCCATGACTCCACAAACACAAGCCCGTAATAAATTGGGATCAAAATTCAGTCTCATCCTGGAGCCATTTTTATCATTCCTCTGTTCAGCCACGTGTTCGCCCACTCTTCTCATCTTCTCCCCTTCAGCCAAGTTGCCAGACCTCAGTCGCATGCCCGAGGTCTGTCATGACCTTGGGGAGGTCTTTAGCAAGTCTAGGGCTCTCTCTTTGCCACTTCATCAGTCCTACGACTGTGCTATAGACCTCGTCCTGGGCGCTGTCCAGTCAGCTCTACAGTTTATCTTTTTTTTGTAACTTAAGATTTTTATTCATTTTTCATTATATATATTGCATTCAGATCACAGTCTACCTTTAAAAAAAACAAAGGGGCTAGAGTAAAAAAGAAAAAGGAGAAAAAAAAAAAAAAAGGGGGGGGGACAAATGTTGGAGCATCAAGTTTTTAGTTTCCATCTCTTAATTCTTCTGGTTTTTCCAGCGTCTTTGGTTATTCTTTCAATATCTGTCTCGTTGTTGCACTTTGTAGTGTGTCCATTTCCGCCATTTTTTTTCCCATAGTCCTTCTTGCATTCTTTGTCGATATGTTAGTTTTTCCATCATACGTATGTCCTCAATAATGTCAGTCCATTGCTCTTGGTCAGGAAGAACTTCTGATCGCCATTTTTTTGTGATTGTTTTTTTACATGCAATCAACAAGATTTTAACTAGATATCTGTCCTCAGCCTGTATAACATTGTCTCTTTTAAGATCACATAGGTACATCAAGTTACAGTTCATTGGTATATTATATCCTAATATCCTCTGTATTGTCACATGTATAGATTTCCAGAATGATGAGATTTTGCAGCATTTCCAAAACATATGCGAGTGGTCTGCATTTTGAGCCCCACATCCCCTCCAGCATATAGATTGGGTATTTGTATACTTTCCTTGAATCTGTGGTGTAATGAAAAAGCGAATCAGGTTTTTCCATCCAAATTCCCTCCATGTTCTTGAATTTGTTGACGTGTGTTGTGTTTTCCATATTTCCTGCCAGCTTTCTTCTGTTATGTTTAAATTGAGCTCTTTCTCCCATTTCTCCTTTATGTAGTTACTTGAATGATTGTTTGCCATAAGTTTCTGATATAGCTTTGAAATAATTCTTGTTTTATTTCCTGTATATGAGCTTAAAATGAATTGTATAATCTCGCTCACATCTGTTTGGAGGTTATGCCTAATCTTCTTCATATAATAGTCTCTCCTCTGCAGATATCTGAAGAATTCCGATCTTTCTAGTTTAAATTTTCTCCTGATGTTTACAAAGCTCCCGAGATCTTTTTTTCCGATATTGCCCCATGCTGTGATTCCCTTGTTCACCAGATTTTTGTATCCCCTATCTTGTTTTGCCGGTTCAAACTGACTGTCAAATGCTACCCATTTCAATAGTTTTATGTCTTCCTTTATATTATACTTTTGTACTATTTTATACCACAGTTCTAAAGTAAATTTAGTGATTGGGTCTATTTGTTTGATTTGCTTATATGCATCTTTATCTCCTATTATGCTTTGTACTGGGAGTCCCTCAATTTCCTTTTCCATTTCTTTCCATTTTGCCTCATATCCCTCGTCGCACCAACATATGATATATCTTATTTGTGCTGAGTAGTAATATTCCTTTAGACTCGGTAGGCCCATGCCTCCTTTCTCTTTTGGTAACTGGAGAGTTTTATATTTCACTCTTGGTTTTTTACCTCCCCAAACAAATCTCGATATCATCCTGTCCCACTTTGAGAATTGGGCATCTGGAATCTCTGTTGGTATAGCCTGGAAGAGGTAAAGTAATCTAGGTTGTATGCTGATTTTGACTGTCTCAATTTTTGAATTCAGATCCATATTTAAGATTGACCATCTATCAATATCTTTTTTTATTTCTTGTTCCAACCTATCATAGTTTGCTTTATAGATTTTGCTTAGATCTTTAGGTATGTTCACTCCAAGGTATTTTATTTCTTTTTGTTTCCAGTTTAGTTTGATCTTATCAGTTATCTGGTTTAGAGGGTTATAGTGGAATGTCAGTATTTGTGTTTTTGTTATGTTTATCTTGTATCCTGATAATTTTCCAAAATTTTCTATCAAGTTCATCATTTCCATTATTGATTCATCTGGTTGTTCAAGGTAAACTATAATATCGTCTGCAAATAGCCCAATCTTGTGTTCCGCCCCCTTTATTGTTACACCTTTTAATTTCTTATTTTGTCGTATCACTTGAGCCAGTGGCTCTATGAACAGAGCAAACAAGGTGGGCGATAAGCAGCATCCCTGCCTAGTTGATCTTTGTATATTTACTTTGTCTGTTAAGCTACCGTTTATCTTGATTCTTGCCACAGGTTCTTGATACAGCGTCCTTATGCATTGTACTGATTTTTTGTTAAATCCAAAGCGTTCCAGCACACTATATAGGAATTTCCAGTTAACCCTGTCAAATGCTTTTTCTGCGTCTAAACTCATTATTACTGCGCTTTTCTTTTCTTTATGTATTTGATTAATTATATGTATTGTTCTCCTGATATTGTCATGTGTTTGGCGTCCCTCTATGAAACCAGTTTGATCATCTTCTATCAATTCCGTCAAGAATGTCTTTATTCGTTTACATATAATTGTTGTATATATTTTATAATCCACATTTAATCAAGAGATTGGCCTATAGTTTCCGCATTGTTCTCTATCTTTCCCTGGCTTTAAAATGACTGAAATAATGGCTTCGTTCCATGATGGAGGTATTTTGTTGTTGTTCAACGTCCAATTAAATGACTTTAGAAGCTGTGGCATGAGTTCTTCTATAAACAGTTTATAAAACTCAGATGAGTATCCATCACTACCTGGTGATTTACCGTTTTTAAGTGACTTAATCACATCTCTAATCTCTTGTGTTGTTATTTCTGCTGTTAGCTTTTCATTTTGTTGATTTCCTATTGATGGCAAGTCCAATGTGCATAGAAATTTTTTAATATCTTTAGTATTTGTTTCTTCAGGTTGCGAGTATAGTTCTTGGTAGAAATTATGGAATATTTCTTCGATGTTTTCTGGGTTAACTGTGGTTTTATTTGTGGTGGGGTCTTTAATCTTATATACATTATTCATTGTTTGTTGTTTTCTTAACCGTTTTGCCAGCAGTTTTGTGGCTTTTGGTCCCGTTTCATAATATTTTTGCTTTAGATATCTATTTTTCCTTTCAATTTCATCCATTTGTGTTTCTTTTATCTTTATTTTTTCTTCTTTAATTTCTTGATATATTTTTGGGTCATTTGTGCTTTGATGTTTATGTTCTAATTCCCTCAGTCTCTCACATCTTTGTTCATATGCTTCCAGTTTAGTCTTATTTGCTTTTCCTGTTTCAACAATTAATTTACCTCTTAACACGGCTTTTAGTGTGTCCCATAGTATTGTTGGGTCCACTTCTTCATTGTCATTCTCTTGGATATATTCATTTATGTTTACTTTTATTCTTTCTTTCATTTTATCATCATTTAACAGTCCTACATTAAGTTTCCATGTTGTTTGTCGTTTTCTATTGTTTAAATTTATTTCCATGTATATAGGATTATGATCTGATATTTCTGCCCCTCCAATCCAACAATTTCTCACCCTGTGTCTGTCACCTTCATTCATAAGGAAGTAATCTATTCTAGAGTGTACTTTATGGACTGCTGAATAATGTGTATAGTCTTTTTCGAGTGGGTGCAGGTCCCTCCAAATGTCTACCATACCCATTTCTGCCAGTGAGGTTCTTATGAATTTTGTTACATGTTTTTTGTCTTCTTAACACTTGTTGTATCAATTTCATGATCCATGACAGCATTTAAGTCTCCTCCACAAATTAGGACTCCTTCACTGTGTGTTGCTATGAGATCAAACAGATGTTGAAAAAAACCCTTGTCACTTTCTGGTGGGGCATAGATGCTCACTAATGTGATCTGCATTCCATCTATGCTACCCTTTATTATTACATACCTGCCTTCTTTATCCTGGATTTCCTGTTCACATTCAAATTGTATTTTATTTGAGATTAGTATCATAACCCCCCTTTTAGTTCCTCCCTTAAATGAACTGTAGTAGGAGTTCTTATAGCCAAATCTCTTTAGTTTCACATGTTCTGTCTTGCTCAAATGTGTCTCTTGCATAAATATAATTTCGGCTTTTTCTTTCTTGAATTTTCTTATTATTCTTTCCCTTTTAACAGGTGAGTTCAGACCATTCACGTTTAGTGTTATTATCTTAAGATTTTTACCCATAATCATGTTTTTCCATTTTTTTAACTTGTGCTCCTAGCCCCTTTAACAACAAAAATAACACATATTTATATAAAAACACATTAAAAAATCTCGACCTCCGTACTTTGGGCCTTTCTTCTGCCCACTGGTCCCTGTTGGTGGGTGGAGGGATTGTCCTCACCGAGTGTAGGGCCCTCCCTAGACCTGTATTTACTATCCAAGAAATAGTCATTAGTCTAGAAATGTCCAACAAATATCACTTAAACCTCTCCTAGCCGTCTGTTTCTCTTTTACCTTGTCTTCTTGGCCTTCATTTCTTCTGTGTCTTTCTTAATCTTTGTTATAATCTAGGCTTTCAGTTGAAAGCCTTGTAGTCTTTCCTGGGCCCGCTGCGCCACGTCTCCCCCCGTCTTTTGCCGCTCACTCGCCTCCACTCCGTCTGTCGTGATGCGTTCAGGGCCTCCGCTGCTCCTACCGTTTCCTCCGGCACGTACACCTCAAGGCCCCGCTCCATCATGTCCTGCACTGCCTCTCTGGCTGTGTTGTAGGTTCTTACGCCGTTCTCCCAATGAATCCTCATCTTCGTTAGCGGCGTTTGGAATCTAATTTTTTTTTCTTTCAGCGTTTTTTTAATGTTGGCATATTTCTTCCGCTGCTGCACAATTTCCGCCGGGTAGTCATGATCAAAGAATATCTGCTTGTCGCCGATTCGTATCTTTTTTTTCCACGCTCGTGTCAGGATTCTTTCCTTTACATCATATTTCAGAAAGTTTACCACAACTGACCTGGGTGTAGAGCGTGGGTTCGGGTTCTGTGCCGAGGCTCTGTGCGCTCGTTGAATCTGCAGATCCGCTTCGCTGGGCAGTTCCAGCTCTTTTTTTAAGAACTGATCCATGAATTTCATCATCGAGTTGCCTTCAATGCCCTCCGGGATCCCGAAGATGCGTATATTGCCCCGTCTGGACCTGCTCTCCAAGTCGGTTACTTTCTCCTGCATCCTCTGCATTTGTGCCGTCAGGGTCTGCAGCTGTTCGCTTGCCTCGCTATTCCAATCTTCCAGCTCTGATATTCGGGCCTGCGCTTCTGTCATACACGCCCGCTGGGAGCGCAGCTCCTCCATGTTTTCTGCTAGCTTGCGCTCCATTTCTCTTCGGAGGCCCATAATTTCTTCCTTAATCTCTTTTTTCAGCTCCTCCTTAAGAGCCGCTAAATCCTGTTGTAGCTGCCGTTTGAAGTCTCTCAACTCTTTACCCAAACTGGCGATGCCAGCGTTCATGGTATCGAGTTTTGTGTCCTCCATTTTCTCTGCTGCGGTCACCTCGTTTTTTTGGGCCCCGTGTTCAGCGGTTTCTCCTGCGTTGTTGAAGAGGAATTCTTTAATTTTACTCTGCTTTTGTCCTTGTGCCCGGCTCCTTCGTGTTTTCATCCCTTAGTTTATTGATCCGCTTATGTCGAGTTGGCCATTTACCGATGATTTTTAATCTGGCTAGGGAGAGCTCTCTGTTTAAGCGTTATGTCTCTCCGCCATCTTCCCGGAAGTCCAGCTCTACAGTTTATCTTGACCGGAGAGGGAGGCTATGGAGAGCTATATCAAGGATTCCCTTACGCCAACCTCATTCGTCCATCATCCGCTCCTCTTGGTGCCAGGTTCTTTTTTGTGGGCAAAAAGGATGGTTCTTTGCGGCCCTGCATTATCATGAGCTGAACTCCATAACTGTCAAAGACAAATATCCCTTACCACTCATCAGTTCCACATTTGAGCTTCTCCAGCGAGCACGTGTGTTCACCAAACTAGATCTCTGGAACGCATACCATTTGGTTTGCATACACGAAGGCGATGAATGGGAGACGGTGTTTAAAACACATTTGAGGCAATTTTAATATCTAGTAATGCCCTTCGGGCTGATCAACGCTCCCACAGTCTTCCAGCGAATGATCAATGACATTCTCTGGGACATGGTGAGCCAGTTCATCTTCGTCTGCCATGATGACATCCTCATTTTTTCCCATATGCTGGAAGAGCACACAGTCCATGTCCAGGCAGTCTTACAACAGCTGCTCAAAATTCAACTTTTTGTTAAGGCCGAGAAGTGCGAGCTCTGTTCTCGTTCCACTTCCTTTTATGGGTTCATTGTAGCCGAGGGTGAGCTGAAGACAGACCCAGCTAAAATCAAAGCGGTCCTAGATTGGCCAACCCCACAGTCCAGGAAGTGCCTTCAGCACTTCCTGGGCTTTGCAATCTTCTACAGCCACTTCATTCAAAATTACAGTAAGGTGGACCTGCCTTTAACGCAGTTAACCTCAACTAAGGTTCCATTTAAGGGGTGGAGCAGGCCTTCTCTGAACTAAAAGCTCTTTTTTTTTCTCAGGTGCCCATCCTGTCTCAGTTCGAGACTCAATCACAGTTTGTGGTTGAAGTAGACGCATCTGATTCGGGGGCAAGTGCCGTCCTCTATCAGCATTCCGTCTCCGATCAGAATTTACATCCGTGCGCATATTTCTCTTGGTGGCTGACCCCAGCCAAGAGGAATTATGACGTAGGAGACTGTGCGCTGCTGGCCATTAAGCTGGCGTTAGAGGAATAGAGACACTGGCTAGAGGAACCCACCCAACTTTTTGTCATCTGCACAGATCATAAAAAATTAGAGTATTTAAGATCTGCCAAAAGATTGAACTCTAGCTAAGCCCATTGGGCTCTGTTTTTTGTTAGGTTCAACTTCTCCATCACTTACTGCCCTGGGTCCCATAACACCAAACCTGATGCCCTCTCTCGCCAGTTCTCCTCCGACCATTGTCCTTCCTCTCTCCCTTTCACTACTCCACCTTCCTCTGAGCCTACCACCTCGGCTACCACCCTCAAAGCAATGGTCAGGTTGAGAGTACCAACCAGTCCCTGGAGGTCACCCTGAGGTGTATAGCTTTCTGCAACCCCACCACCTGGAGCTCTCATCTGTCCTGGGTGGAGTATGCGCACAACACTGCCGTCTCCTCCACTACTGGCCTGATGCCCTTTGTGGCCTCTTTGGGGTACACTCCTCCTCTCCTACCCATGGCGGAGAGGGAGGTAGCCATTCCATCTGTGGAGGCCCACGCCCACCACTGCCACCATCTGTGGAGGTCCACTCAGGCTGCCCTTCTCCGTTCATCCGAGTGGAACCTTCTCTATGCCAACCGCAGATGTGCGCCGGCGCCCAGGTACACCATCGGCCAGATGGTGTGGCTGTGTACCGAAAAAGTTCCATTGAAGATGGAGTCAAAGAAGTTGTCACCATACTTTTTGGGTCCATTAACCATCTCTTGGATCATCAATGACATCACTGTTCTACTCAAGTTGTCGCCGTCACTCCGCATCCACCCAACCTTCCACGTATCCGAGATCAAATCCTCCAGTCCTCTTTGTCTTCCCCCAAAGCCTCCTCCTCCTCCCAGGGCCCATGACAGCCACACCACCTACACAGTCCAGAGGACCTTGGACGTCCATCATCAGGGCCGGGGTCTACAATACCTGGTCCATTGGAAGGGTTATGGACCTGAGGAGAGGTCGTGGATTCCCTCATCATGCTTCCACAACAAGGGTATGATTTGGGCATTCCACCGGGCTCATCTCAACAAGCCCGGACGGGCACCAGGAGGTGCCCCTTGAGGGGGGTCTACTGTGATGATCAGGTGAGCGTGCTCCCCCTCCCTTCTGTGTTTCTCCTTCTGCCTGCCTCATGGCTCCCGGAGTTGATTGCGCTCACCTGAGTGATTGCACACACCTGCTGCTGCCTCATCTGCCAGCTTTAAAAGTGCCAGTCTGTGAATGCTTCCTCGCTGGACCGTTGAGTATTGCTGCCATCCTTTAGAGCAAATTTGAATTGTATTTCTGCTCTTACCTGTTTGTTTACCTTCTTCTGGTCATCCTCTCCAGGTTGTTGCCATCACAGCAGTGTGACTCATTCCGGGGCTGTGCACGCTCACCTGAACCTCCAACCACCCCGTCCAGACTTCTCCTTCTCCACCTGGTCATTCTGCTAGATCTTCGCCTAGCAGAAGATCTAGCAGGACCAGTGGGACCTACACCCATCGGCTTACCACCTACTCCATGCTGGGTTCCACAGCCGGGCTGTCTGCTCATTGTAGTAAACCTCCCCTCTTCTCTCTGACTCATCTTTTGTCCTCAAATATTTCCTTATTTACCATTTCTCCTTTTCCTCTCTCCACAGGCTGTGTGCTCCCCTCAAAGTGTTTATTTATTTTTGTTGTCTTCACAATAAATCGTGTAAAACATTTCACCTGTGTCTGTTTGTTCCTCTGGTGAATCACGCTCTGCATTTGAGTCTCTGGCACTATAAATCATGACAATATAGTCGGTAGCAGACACCTCTCTCTCTCTCTCTCTCTCACACACACACACACACACACACACACACACACACACACACACACACACACACACACACACACACACGCATGTGCGCACACACAAACACACACATTAATAGGTCTGATAGTTTATAGAACTAACTTTGTTTCAGCAGTGGTCGATGTATGATTACACACTTCTATTTATTTCATACGTGGCACAATTCCATACAAGTCAGCACTGATATTCCACAGTGACCTGGAGAATAAAATAGTTTGAAAATGAGACTTAACGGGGGCTGATAGATGATTGGGCGGGCTGACTCACATTCCCAACGGATCCCTGATGTGGAGAAGGCGTGGGAACTTTCTATTAACAGACGTCTAGTTGGACAAACAGCATGATCGTCTCCGGCAGGTGAGGAATGACATCAGCCTGCCCTGGTTCGGGTCTCCCTTCGGCTCCACTTTGTGCTTGTTTGTGCATCACAGCCCTGCATTACCCTGTGATGCTCTGCTGCTCTTTTCCATGACAGCCCCTCCCAAAAAACCCAAAACAATATATCCTGCTTCGTGTGGTGTTGGAGATGAAATGCAACACAAAAACACATGGCCCCATTAAATAAAAGTGCAAGCGCACACACACAAATATACACAACTTTTGTTTTTAAAACTTGTTACTGATCTGTGAAACAAAAATGGTTGGGGACTGCTCTATAAAGTGAATTCTTCCGGCTGCACAATGGTCAGAGCAGCTGTGGGACAGGCTGTTATGTGTTTGAAGGGAGAGAAGGTAGGAGGGTAGAGAAAGGTGAGGTTGTACTGCAGACAAGGAGATGAGGGTCCCACCTGTAGAGGGTTCCCATTTGCCACAAATGAGCCGAGCACAATAAATATGACCCCTTCCCCCCAATTCTTGTGGCGCCACCTAGAGAATGCCCACCCTGGGCAACTGCCCATGTGGCCCATATCAAAAACTGCCACTGCACTCAAGGGTAAGAATTTGGTTCTCTAATGTGTGCGGTAAGGTGTAGTCAGCCTGTTATGTTTACTATATGTGAAAGTTATTCAGATTATAAAACAAAAAGGGGACAGTCAATCAAGTTATCCCTTTTGGTGATCACTTTTTTCTTAGTAGGAACACTGTGAAAAACATCTTTCCCTTCAACAAACTTTTGATGGTGAGTGGATGCAGTTAAGATTCAAAGATTCAAAGATTTTTATTTGTCAGTACTTCTATATATACAGGACATACAGTAGAAGTGAAATGCCATTTCTCTTTCTTTTAGTGGTGTACGCAATATATAAGACAAGAAGGAATAAGGATGGAAAGCAACAACAATCTATGTATAGTAATGCTACCCATAGTGCAAATAACAATAAAAACATAGCAATCCTATGTACAGTAAACCGTAATACTGGTAAATTGAAAGTTCAATGTGGTAATGGGGGTGCAAACAGTGACAGATTGGTCTACGCATGATCAGTATTGCAATGACAGACAGCAGCAGGTATGGCATTTGTACAAATGGTTACAGTAAGGTCCAGAGACATATAGCAGCAGATGTAATACTTTTGGTGTGCAAAGCCTTTCTGTGAAAACAACTGAGGTGGAGTTGTTGTGTGGGTGAGTGTTTTACAGTCCAGGGGTGGGGGGAGTGGGAAGAGTTCAGGGTCCTGATGGCCTGGTGGACAAAGCTGTTGAGCAGTCTTGTGGAATGGGCCTGTAGGCTTCTGTATCTTCTCCCTGAGGGCAGGGAATGAAGAGGGAGTGGGAGGTGTTGCCTCCAATGTTGATGGGTCTGCGGGTGAGGTGGGAGTAGTAGATGTCCAAGAGGGAGGGCAGAGAGGTACCGATGATCTTGCCGGCTGCTTTCAACATGTGTTGTAGAGTCTTCCGGCAGGAGGCGGTGCAGCTTTCGTACCACACCGTGATGCAGCTGGTAAGGATGCTCTCACTGGTGCCCCGGTAGAATGAGCACATTATGGAGGGGTGGGACTTGTGATCTCCTCAGTTTGCGGAGGAAATAGAGCTAAGTCAAAATAAGTCAAATACAGTCATGTGAAAAAATTAGGATACCCTGTATAAGCCTATGGTTTTTTGTTTGTTTGTTTGTTTGTTTTACATATTTGGACATATGGATATTTAATATGAGCGTTTAAAATACTGGGAGATTCATGTAATATAATTAAACAATTAAAAATAAATTGAAGACTTTTTTCAAACTTTCTGTAATATATAATTCTAAACAAATAGTGAGGAATAAGTGAGGATACCCCCATCTTTTTTAGGACACCCCCACATTCATTCACACTTAAAATAGCTAAAATAAATGTTAAAAAATGCAAAAAAAAACAAAAACAAAAACAAAAAAAAAGCAAAAACAAGGTTAGACATAGATATGTGAACATTTTTTAATTAACCACTTGCGCTCCGTTGTTCCGCGGGCGGGCAAGTCTCTGCATCCTAGGGCGCACAAGGGCGCACGAGAGCGCACTCGTGCGCGCTAGGACGCATGACGCATGATAGAGATACTGATGGTGGTGATGTAGGTGGTGTGGCCTCCAAGCGCCACTGAAAAAAAAAGCTGCAGTCACAGCTGCGAACAGATTAGTTCATCTGATTGACCTCTCATTCAACTAATAAGAGCCTTGAATTGGGTTTCTGAAACCATGAAGAGCCAATGAATGAAAACCTAGGAAGGAGGACCCGCCTACTGTGAATGCAGGAGCCAATTGAAGCACAGAAATTCAGGCTGGTGAAGAGATATTTACTGTTGCAGCAGATGAAAACAAAGGACGCTGGACGAACCTGCTACAGACCCAGGCTCACCCAGCAGCATGGAGAACACCCACAAGTGGGACCTGCACTCATTCCAGCAGAATAGACGTTTAGGATTCTCTTCCGTCATCATAGACCGACGGAGGCTGACGACAAAGGTCGTAAATCATTCACCAAAACCGCAATATTGGAATTATGTTTTGATTGGGATCCACGAGCGGACCAGCGTCGTGTTCGTCTGACAATGGGGAAGAGAAGTTCGCCAGGACTCTGCTGCTGTGAAGAGGTAAGGTGTTATAAGCTAAATTATTATTTCTCCCTGAAAACTGTAATCCAAAAATGACTTTTGACCGATCGGTAAATTACAACTGTACTGCGCACGAAGTATGAAGTGCGTGCGCCGCGATAAACGGTTCATTTGCCGTGTTCGGACCATGAACGCCCCCCCCCCCCCGCTGCAGAAGAGGAGCGGGGGGGGGCATTCACAGTCCGAACGCCCCCCGGTCTGCGGGGGGAAGCATATGAGTCTATTCCGTCATGTAGCGATGGCCGTCTGCTGTAGCGAGGGGGGGGGACAACCCCCCCCCCCCCCCCCACACACACACACAGTAGCGAGGGGGGGGGGAGACGCTGTCAAAACATGCAAGGAGTGTAATCCGTCATGTAGCGAGGGCCGAACTCCGTCTTTTGTAGCGGGGGGGGACAACCCCCCCCACACACACACACACACAGACACAGCCCTGAATGTGACCTTTCATTAGAGCCCAAAATGAAGATTCTACATTGAATCATTCAAAAGTTACAGATGTTTTTCCAAACTGTGCCATTTGGCACAATATGGCACAGTTCCAAAACGCCTGGGAACTACCTGAGAACAAAGCTGTGTAAAATATTCATTTTTTGTGGTATTGTTACCAAATTTGGACCTCAGCTGGATAACACTTGGTTCTACATTTCTGTTGCATTTTCCAGCCGGATCGGACAGCTGTGTGTTATCTAAATCTTAGAAAGAGTTGTTGCTATGCAATTATTTGACCACCTGCAGGGAAATGGTTTATTTGAGGAGTTTCAATCTGGGTTTAGAATCCATCATAGCACTGAAACAGCCTTAGCGAAGGTCACTAACGACCTCCTCATTGCATCTGATAATGGACTAGTTTCTGTACTTGTCCTTTTAGATCTTAGTGCAGCTTTTGATACTATTGATCATAATATTCTACTTGATAGATTAGAACACTATGTTGGACTTAATGGAACTTCGTTGCAGTGGTTTAGATCTTATTTATCTGATAGGTTCCAGTTTGTTCATGTAAATGATGAGTTTTCTCTCAGCTCAAAGCTTAGTCATGGAGTTCCACAGGGATCTGTGCTTGGCCCTACTCTTTTTAGTTTATATATGCTTCCATTAGGCAACATTATTAGAAAGCACTGTATACATTTTCACTGTTATGCAGATGACACACAATTATACCTGTCAATGAAGCCAGATGATACTAATCAATTAGCCAAGTTAGAAGCCTGTCTTAAGGAAATCAAAGTTTGGATGACTTGTAATTTCCTGCTATTAAATTCAGATAAGACTGAAGTCATTCTTGTTGGTCCAAAAAACCTTAGAAATTCCTTTCCAAATCAAACTTTCAGTTTGGATGCAGTTACTCTTTCTCTTAATAGCTCTGTGAGGAACCTTGGAGTTATTTTTGATCAGGATTTGTCCTTCAATTCACATATTAAATTTGTTTCTAAGACTGCCTTCTATCATTTGCGTAATATTGCCAAGATTAGGAGCATCTTGTCTCAGAGTGATGCTGAGAAGCTGATCCACGCTTTTGTTAGCTCGAGATTAGATTATTGTAATTCTTTATTATCAGGTTGTCCTAAAACATCTTTAAAAAGTCTTCAGCTGATCCAAAATGCTGCAGCAAGAGTTTTAACAGGTACTAGAAAGAGAGATCATATCTCTCCGGTTCTGGCCTCCCTTCATTGGCTTCCCATAGAGTTTAGAATTAAGTTTAAAATCCTTCTTCTTACTTACAAAGCTCTAAACAATCAGGCTCCTTTTTATTTAAAAGATCTGATACTACCGTATCATCCTAACAGAGCACTACGCTCCCAAAATGCAGGTTTACTTGTAATACCTAGAATCTCCAAAAGTACAATGGGAGGCAGAGCCTTCAGTTATCAAGCTCCTCTCCTGTGGAATCAGCTGCCAATCTGGATTCGGGAGTCAGACTCGATCTCTGTTTTTAAGAATAGGGCTAAAACCTACCTTTTTGATATAGCCTACAATTAGGGAGGGATCATGTGTTTTCTGAACCCTCCCTTAGTTATGCTGCTAATAGGTTTAGTCAGCCGGGGGACCTCCAGTAATGCACTGGGCCTCACTCCTTTCCTCACTCTCTATGAAATATTTTTTTTTTGCTGGTCATTAACATTTGTTTGTTCTCTCCCATAGATTGAGTCCCCATCGTGCTGTTTGCTCTCTACATGTCTGTTCTTTTCTTCTTCTCTATCCCCTCACCCCCCAGCCAGTCGCAGCAGATGACTGCCCCTCCCTGAGCCTGGTTCTGCTGGAGGTTTCTTCCTGTTAAAAGGGAGTTTTTCCTCTCCACCGTCGCCAAGTGCTTGCTCACAGGGGATCGCCTGATTGCTGGGGTCTTTCTGCAACTGTGGGGGTCCTCCCTACAGTTGATAGTGCTATGAGATGACTGTTGTTGTGAAATGGCGCTATATAAATAAAGTTGAATTGAATTGAATTGAATTGAATTTGCAAGCATTTGTATCCAAAAAAACACCGTGTCCAAATTTATTTTCTTCAAGTTCAGTATGTTTAGATGACTGTAACTCAGTGGCCGGAGCACGTAGAGAGATTATGTTTTTTTTGCCAAAAAATTCAAAGTGTTTTCTTTTAAATGAGACCAACCCCATGAAGATGCTGCAAAGGGTTGAATAACAGCTTTCGATTTATTTTGGGCACATTTTTTTTTTGGCATTTTTAGGAAAATTGCCCGGAGTGCAAGGGGTTAATAAAGAACTGAATATTTAATGGAGTATCCTAATTTTTTCATGACTGTACTGTATGTTCCAAGAAGAACTGCAGTTAATGCCACCATCTTGATTTCATCATTACTAATCTTAGCTGGCTAGCTCCTAGCTCAGAGAGCAAACCTGAGCAAACTAAAGTAAATTTTTCTTAAAGAATAAATTAAATAAAACATCACTGGAATACAATAAGCACAGAACCATTTCTTAATGAGTGAATAGTGGCCCAAGTTTTGCCTTGGGTCTTGGTTAGAGGAATTAAACTATAGTAAACTAAGCTAAACTAAGTCTGAGAATAATGTACAGTGATCCCTCACTTATCGCGGTTAATGGGTTCCAGAACCGACCGCGAAAAGTGAAAAACCGCGAAGTAGCGTCACCCCTAATGATGTCACCCATAAATAATACGTATGTTCATTCTCTCCTTCTCTCTCTCATATGATACGTGTGTGTGTGTGTAAGTATACATACATACATAGATGTAAATAAAGTGTACATAAATATGTTTTTAGAACTCTTTTATTCTTATAACAAGATACGTAACTCAAGATGAAGATGATTTACTGCACAGGTTAATGAGAGCTTTACTGCTCCTCAGGTGATACCTCATCGTCAGGTGCTAGAGGCGCAGGATCGTCGAGGGCAGCTTCCGATAGAGCTGGAGAAGCTGCAGGAGGCGGCGTAGTGGCTCGACGGGAAGACTATTTTGCACAAAAAGGCACAAGAGAACAGCGAACAATGAATGCGGTCTTCCTTCGCTGGGTATGGGCGCTCGGCAGGGAGAGACGCTGGGTAAAACGTCTCGGCCAATCAGCTTGCGAGATTCCCGAGCGGTGAAGAGGTGGGCAGAGAGGAGTGGAGCGGTGGTCAGAGAGGTGGATTTTGAGTTGTGCGGGCTCTCCGTGTTGATGTTCTAATGTAGTCTCCCTGCCTTCTGCTAGCGCCCGCCCATTTTTTCTCAATTTTGAATTTTTGATGAATATTTTTGAAAAATCCGCGATGCACTGAGGGCGCGAAAGGTGAAGCGCGAAGTAGCGAGGGATCACTGTATATGGTCAAGTGTTGGTAGACGAACAAGGATTTCAGTGGGGGTGAATAGAATTTATAGAGAATAGTAATCAAAGCTTGCTGTATCGACAGTGACGCAAATGCCAGGCATCCTGTCTGTCAGTATCTCTTCACTTAGGCAAGCTCTAATGTGATTATACTGACCAACTCCAACTAGCTAGCCAAGCTAAGACTAATAGTTTGATTTACCTTCATGGCAAAAATATAACAAAATAAGCCAGAATGATGTGAGATATATTATCGACTGGATTAATGAACTAAGTGGAAACAAGAATGTCTGTTAGGATAAATGAAATAACAATATAAACCACACTTGTGCTATGTTCAAAATGTTCACTCACTCCCTACCTCCCTCCTCGCTATATAGTGAATTTAGTTATAGTGGACTATATAGTAAACTCAATATAATAATAAAACTATCAGTTTTTGGACACTCCTTGGCTTGTTTTCTAGTCACCGGTGTAGCAGATTTATGGGTTTTATAGGTGTTTTATTGATGGTACAAGTATTAATATAAATATGAATGTGAGTAGAATACAAATTTCCTTTCCTTACACAAACATATCCTCGTAGGGCACCAGTCCAGATAATGAGCAATTATTAACAATTCTTTATTTGTACCAATTATGAATCAGTCTAAAAAAAACCAAACAAAACCCTTGTGTGTTTTTGTCTGCTGATAATGAAGAAGATGGACATGAAATCAAACAATAACTCCCATATGTCTTTCAAAGGTTTAATAAGAAATAACAGAATAGGTTAACCCTTTGTGTGTGTAGAAGTTTTGGCAGGAAAACGTAGAATTTTCAAAAGACAATAGCTTCAGAACAGTAATAGTTACAGGCAAAGTCCCAATTACAAAAATGTTGCAGAGGAACCCAAGTATCTGCCAAGTGAACTTGCATCCATGCATAGTGCATAATTGGACCTAATTTGCATATTGCAACAATCCAAATTTTATTATAACACTATAGCTTCAGAATGATTACAGTTAGATGCAAAGTCCCAATTACAAAAATGTTGCAGAGGAACCCAAGTGTCTGCCAAGTGAACTTGCATCCATGCATAGTGCATAATTGGACCTAATTTTCATATTCAGACAATCCAAATTTTATTATATTTGGTCATTGTGGTCATTTTGTCAGTAAGTCTCTGCCCTCATCTGTCAAGGTTGCCAAAATTACTAAAAATTATTCAAAAAAACAATTTTTGTTTCACACTGTTACCACATGGTCCTTTGTCCATTCATTGCCAAAATTACTAAAAATCATTAAAGAAAAAAACAATTTTTGTTTCACACTATGTCACTATGTCACCACTAAAAATTATTCAAAAAAAAACAAAACAATCGCCACTGCCCACTGTTGACCTGCCACCGCGCACACGTGGTGCATGTCGATACCCACCGGCTGTGCGCTCTTGCCCACTCAAACGTTGCCCACGGGCTGCTTTGGACCGTTTTGCTCCGCGACCATGGTTTGGCAAAGCAGAATAATCTGCAGACGAGGCTCCTGTGCCATTTTGGGCATGGCTGGACACAGAAAACACAGCTGCAGTGTTGCGCGCAAGATGGTCATTATTCAGTGGCAAAATTACTAAAAACAATGCCCAAAATCTGTTTCATCACACATTTGTGGCACACTATCTAAACTAAAATAAAGCAAATGAAACACAATTTATGCAACAAATATGTACCTGTTTGTTTCATTGGTCAGAAGCTTCCAGAATTCTTCAGTCCAAAACAGCGACACAAAATCAGTGGCAGGCGCAGATGACAGGTCCTTCTCTCCACGATATCCAACTGGCTGTACAAATGCTTTCAGCCACAGCTGATAAACTTCTTCATCTCTAAGAAGCTCCCAGCCATCAATGTCCAAACCTCCTGCTGCATCGTCACTACCCGTTGTTGTCCTGCCACCGTGCACACATGGCGCACATCGATGCACACCGGCTGTGCGCTCTTGCCCACCCAAATGTCGCCCACGAGCTGCACTGGACCTTTTCGCGCTGCGACCACGGTTTGGCAAAGCAGAACAATCTGCAGACAAGGCTCCTGTTCCATTTTGGGCACACAGAAAATGCAACTGCAGCATCGAGCGCAAGATGTCTGTCTCCACTTTGGCAAGAACTGCTTGCACCATTGTCCGAAGGCACATAATCAGAGCTGGACTCTAACTCAGATGATAAACTAGGGCTAAGCTCTTCCTCTGAACCAGGACAGCGAATACCAGTGCTAAAACCTCTTCAGCTGAGAGTGTCTTCCTCGCCATCCTTTCGGAGGAGACAGGATGACAGGAGACAGGAGACCGGCGGGCTTCAAACACTGATTTGACCTACGTATTGAATTGGACAGTTTCCAGTTCTCGCGGTAAGTGAAAAGCCACACCTCTCAGCCACCAAGTGGTGTTAAAAGGTTTGTACATTTCACACTCTATTCAGCTGTACAGGCTTTGTTTGGATTGATCAGCTGACAGTCACAGTAGTGCGACACACACACTCACAGGGTTAACATAATGGGATAACTTGAAAACAGAGAATTCAACATGTATCATGGGCACCATAGACTATTACAGAGTTACTTGTGAATCAAACATTTGTGGAACCAAATAAAGCACAGTTTAACTTGTCGATATATTGGAAATTGGAAACCCATAAAATAGCATTGGTTAAGAAAAGTGGATGCAATTTTATGAAGAAAATGATGAGTAAACTATTTATAAAAATAGAAAATTAGTGCTACTCTGAAAAGATTAAGTTTAAAGAACTTATACCAGGAATATTCTGAAGAATTTAGTTTAAATTAAACAACAGACCATCAGCCACAGAGTCATTGCGTCCCTAGTGGCAGCAGGGCCCCCATGTGCCAATCTTGATTCAACTGGATGTCCGTGGATTCTGTTGATGGAGAAGCTGATAGACAGATTCTCCCACAAGGCAATGCTCCTAAGATCGCAATCGGGCTGTTCTTTAGCAAGCTGGGCGAGGTCTCCTCTTATGCACCGAAAAGAATTAGATTAGATTAGATTATTTGTTTATTTGACAGGGACAGTGCAATAAACATAGACAATTAATCAAATGACAATCAATCTGATGTGTTGCACAAAGAGTGTATAGCTATTAGCTAATTTGCAGCTCTTGTCCCTGGATGGGCTTTAGAAAGGAGAAACAAGTAAAAAGAAAAAGGGATAAGGAAAAGAAAAAGAAAAAGAAATGAAAACAGAATAAACAATAACCACATTCATCAATGCAAAAAAGATTATAAATACACAATATAAAAACCTGATTCACATTTGCCTATTTCAGGTCTCCCTCCCTTCGTCACTCACTATAAACAAACACATTCATTCCTTCCCTTCATTCACTCTCACCCTGCAGACAATCATTTCATACATGGGTACATTCTTCTTTATTTTTCAGCCAGTTTTTAACCTTTGTAGTGAATGTTTTAAAGTCCGTTATTATTTTAATTTCATTTGGCATTGTGTTCCAGATATGACTGCCCTTTATAGAGAAAGCTGTTTGTCCAAATGTGGTTCTGCGGTGGAATATTTTACAGTTATTGTTAACAGAACTCCTGGTGGTTCTGCTGCTGTCCTGTCTTTGGATGAAACCAGCAAGTGGCTCAGGCGCTGATTTATGGAAACATTTGAAAATTAACTTCAGAAAACAGAGGTCAATGAAACTCTCAAAACTCAATAGATTGGATTTTTTTAAGAATATAACAGTGATGCCACCTAATGGGCTTTTTATCCAAGATTTTTAGAGTTTGATTATATAATGAACCTATATGTTTTATTGTGGAAGGAGCTGCTTGAGCCCAGACTGGCAAACAGTATGATATATGAGGAAAAAGCCATAGAATGCATATACAGTACAGCTGCTTGGTATGGTATGTAATATCTAATTAATTTAAAGCAGTTCAGATTTTTTTTTAACTGTTTTAGAAATTTTCTTTATATGAAGATTAAATTTGAATTGAGGATCTATTACAATGCCAAGGTATTTGAATTCTGTAACTAAACTGATGTCTTGATCATGTATATTAACTTTAAAACGTTGCAGGTTACATTTTTTGATTGAAAAGCACATTGAAACTGTTTTCTGAAGGTTCAGCAATAGATGGTTCTGGATGGGCCACTCTTGGACATCAACCATACTTGTGGACAGTACATCTGCAGCCTGTGCTGGAGTCTTGGCAGCTGTGTAAATAACTGCATCATCTGCATAAAGTTGACATGTTGCAGCTGAGCAGTGTAGCGGCAAGTCATTAATAAAAATGCTGAAAAGTAAAGGACCAAGAATGGACCCTTGTGGGATACCCATACGGTTGTTTAAAAATGAGGATTTATCCTGGAGATAAGATGCAAACCATTCTAATGTATCTGGACAGAAGTTAAAAGATACCATTTTGGATAAAAGCAAACTGTGGTTTACTGTATCGAAAGCCTTTTTGAGGTCTAGAAAAACAGCCCCTACCACATTACCCCTGTCCAAGGACTGTTTGACATTTTCAATAAGGCAACAATTTGCTGTTTCTGTTGAGTATCCTGGTCTAAAACCAAATTGATGTGGATGAAGAAGTTGACTGTCTTCTAAATAGTCTATCAGCTGTGTAGCTACAACTTTTTCAAGAACCTTAGACAGGACTGGTAAAATAGAGATTGGGCGGTAATTGCATATATCGTCTTTACTGCTTGATTTATAAACTGGTATGACGACAGCTTTTTTCCAATCAGATGGAAATGTACTAGACCTAATGGAGAGATTAATGAGATGAGTCAGTGGTTTGATTAATATTTTGCTGTGCGTTTTGAGAAAGTGTTACACCCCGGAGGGTGAAGGAGAAGGATGAGGGCCAAACTGTCGGACTTTTCAGCGGTTTATTGACTTTCCACCACACCCGGCACGGCACTCTTACACGGCCACATCACTCGACACCATTTTTCCTTCACACTCTGGAACAATCTTCACTCTTCTTCTCTCGTGCTCTAACACTGAACAGCGTCTCATCACTACCGAGCGCCACCTGTGGCACAAAAGCGCTATTGCTTTCACTGACAGTTTACATTAAAACAGTTCAGATTCCAGTCCTTTAGTTACATTTCATATAAATACTCATATTTACCATCAACATTTAAATTACAGTTTTTTAGATACATTTATTAGAAAGGTCTATATTAGCCATCAGCATCTGATCAAACTGTTTTCTGGGGGTTTTCTAGAGGTTGTCCAAAATTGACCTTTTCCTACAAAAGGAAGTGCTCATATTGTAGATATCATTAGTTTTTGAGTTTGACAGTGTTTTAACAATACCAGCAATTAACTCCTCATTTACCTCATCAATGTGAAAAGAATCTGTTGAAAGTATTGATTTTGTGTTGTTGAGCACATTTGGCAGCACCAAGTTTTTTGTGAAGTCTTCCACAGAGTCCACAAAATATGAATTAAATTCATTTGCCAATGTAGCCTTGTCACTGATGGTCTTGCCATTGATTCTGAGTTCCTTTACCCCCTTCTGAACATTTTTTTTATTAGTTAAGTTATTTAAATGCCTCCATAGGGAATTGTTGTTACCCTTTGCATGATCTATCAGTTTATTGTAATAAGATACTTTTGATTTTCGCAGCTCTTGTATCACTTTATTTCTTAAACTTTTGTACACAAGGTGATCATTTTGTAGTTTAGAGGTTAATGATGTTTTCAATGCAGAGTCTCGCCTCTTCATAAGTTTTCTTATTTCATTATTTAACCATGGTAGGTTAATCTTCTGTTGTCTACTTTTAATTTGCTTTGTAAATTTTTCTATAGACTTTGTAATTATTGCAGTTATAAAATTACAACAATCATCTACTTCATATATTGACATGAGCTGCTCCCAATTTTGATTCTCTAAGTAATGTTCAAACTCCGCAGTTTTTGATTTGGGAATAATAAAATTTAATTTGTCAATATCGACTCCCCCAAAATACTGTAGTCGCTTTTTAGTAAGTTTTCTGACAGCAAGAACCATGTTATGATCTGAGAGACCAGTTACAAGATTATAGGTTCTGGTTATTCATTCTGGGTTATTAGCAAATACCATGTCAATAAGTGTTCTAGATTGTTTGGTTATCCTGGTGGATCCTTTGATCATTTGTTGGTAATTAAATTTAGTCATGAGGCTTTTCAGCTTCTGTTTGTCCTTTTTATCAGACCAGTTAATATTAAAGTCACCATAAAATATTGTTTCTCTGCTCCTCTCAAGTTGTTTAACCAGATCACTTAAATCATTATAAAAAGAAGAATTGTGTGACGGTGGGTTGTACAATACTGCAATGTTGAAATTCATTACCGGTGAGAGACATACATTAACAGCTAAACATTCAAGTGAAGTATTCAAATCAACCAATTGACATTTAAATTTCTCTTTGATGTAAATTAAAACACCTCCTCCCCTCCCTACCTGCCTGTCTTTTCTAAAACACTGATAACCCACAATATCGATCATATTAGTGTCTATGTTCCTGAGTAGCCAGCTTTCTGAAAGACAAAGATAGTCCAGATTTGAGTCCAACAGCAACACTGAAATCTCATCTCTTTTGGGGATTATGCTCCGTATGTTTAAATGTCCGCCGAGGATCCCCTTTGGTTTAGCCTTTGTGTCCCAAAGAACTCGTGCATGATTAACAGTTTGGAAAAATAAATGTTGTTTTTGCTTTTGTACAGCTCGGTTTTCGGATCTCGCCTCATTTGCATTTTGTTTAACTGCTCCTGTTTCCAAAAGTTTGGACGTCGCGCAGCTGTTTACAGCAGGATCAGATATGAGAGTCTGTCCAGTGCAATTCGACTCACCCGACTCGCTGTGTCCAGCTGTACTGGGGCGAAGACCAGATGTGCAGAAGCGGCTGTAAGAAGACCTGAGTATTTGAGAGAGGAGTTCTTCTGAGATGTTCTCTTTCTGACTATGCTTCTGTGTGAGAATGTGTAATAAACTGACTAAGTCAAATCCGCCTCGTCATTTACACATTCCACATCAGAAATTCAAAGTGAGGCAAAAACACCTCACAAATCTGTTTCTTCTGATGTATAATGGCTGGAACGAGTTGGTTTAAGCTAAAAAAAAAAAAAAAAAAAAAAAAAAAAAAATCAAACAAAATCTTCTTGCATGGTAATTTAAAGAAAAAGATTAAAATAAGAAAAAGTGGATTTTAAAGAAAAGAGGATTTTCACAGAGCCTGGAAGACTCTGGGCCTACTTAAAAGATATAAAAAAAAATGAAGCACAGAAAAGGCTCTTTAAAGCTTGACCACTGCCCCAAAACTGAACAAAAAAAACAAAGAAAAAAAACAAAAAAAACCCAAACAAGTTTTTCCTTGGATGTGGCCGAATTTCACTGAAATTCATGACAACTAGGCTGGACCAATTACATTTGAGCTTCTTTGTTTGGCAGAAGTCATAAACTGACTAAAAAGGAGATGCAGTGAAGTTTGGAACTCTACTGGTCAGTTTAAGTTCAGCTATGGTCTCTCAAAGAGCAGAGAAAGGAGGGGGAGAGACATTTGATGTGAGAAGTGAGACCCCCCTTAAGACACATGTTGCTGAATAAAGCATAAATTCCTTAAACTTTCGTGACTAAGAAATTCTACTCAATAATAAGAGAACATTCAATGTCTCTACATTGTAACTGTAATAAAATTGTGATAGTAAGCATGCAAAAAATTAATTTCTTCCTGAAAATAAAGCAACACATATCAAATCATATCAATAAAAGCATTTGAAACCACATTGTCCATCCCAAGAGTTCAACCATGTCTTCAGTAGTGAATACTGTCTTGAGAGAAAGAATATGAATTAATTTATTTGTCCATAATGCTTAAATTCCACTGAAAAGTGAAAAAAAAAATATTTCTGATTCGTCCACCAGATTTCACTGTGAAACTGTCTGGTTGTTTGCTGGAGAATCTTGACTCCCATGTCTGGATTGTATCAACCATGAACCTATCGATTGAAACATTCCTTTGCCAAAGAGCAGAAAAGGAAGAATGACAAAGTCCTGGAGAAGGGATTAACTTCCACTTTATGGCTGATGGATAGTATTACAGCTCTGGTTCTTGGGTGATAGAAGCAGTTCATGACCAGACTTTTGAGTTGAAACAATTTTTCTTCAGCAAAGAATGATTTTATAAATGGGAACTCAAGGTCAACGCTACACCGGTAATGACATCATGGTCAGACAGTAAAACATAACATATTAATGGTGTTAAAAAGTGAAATCCCATATGTGTTTTGTAGTAAATATATATTAAATCAAATTGTTTTTGCTATGTTAATAATTGCTTTATGGGATACATTCACTAATGTAGTGACCATTGTAACACTACTTTTCAAAATGCATTATGGGATATTTTTAGTATACTACATAGTGAATGAAATTTTCAGTTAAGATTTCAAACAGCACTACGAAATGGGTGATTCACTATATAGTACACTATATGGAGAACGAGTGAACATTTTGAAAACAGCTTTGGTGAGCTAACTCCTTAGTAGCACTGTTTGCGCTAAAGCTACCTTTGCTCAGAAGCTCTGGGTGGAGACTGACTCATCACAGCTATCATAGCATTGTGATGGGATGTAACTGACGACTGAAGCATGTGTCAATGATGTTGGGAAAAAGATCCCCGAAGAACAAAAACTGGTTTCTTTCCATTCTGCATAAATGTTAGAATATCTCTGAGGTATCAGAGATTTTTATATTTTTACTGTAGTCATATGACCCATGAAACCATTTTAGAAGGTTGAAACCCACAAAAACACCAAGTTTGAGTGAATGGGACCTTTAGGGTAATAATAATTAAAAGATGCCATTAGGGTGTAAAACCATCCATCCATCTTCTGCTTAATCCATTTTGGGTCGCAGGGGGGCTGGAGCTTATCCCAGCATCTTTGGGCGAGAGGCAGGGTATACCCTGGACAGATCGTCAGTCCATCACAGGGCCAGCACAGAGAGACAGACAACCATTCACTCTCACAGTCATACCTAAGGACAATTTAGAATCCCCAGTTTTTATGCCAATTAACCTAACCTGCATGTTTTTGGCATGTGGGAGGAAACCAGAGAAATCCCGGAGTAAACCCACGCAGACACGGGGAAAACAATCAAACTCCACACAGAACCAATAAGTTATAAAAGAAGACATTTGATGGTTGAAAGATATCCTGTTGACACTGTAATATTGTCTTTGGCCTCTTTTGTTTCAATTGTCAGACTTGAGTACACCAGAACTTACTCAAAAATAGACTTGTGACATATCAATTTGATTTTATTTGAATTACTGTGTTACACACACACACACCTTTCAGCTGCTCCCTATTCAGGGTTGCCACAGCAGATCATGGGCCCGCATATTTGATTTGTCAAGGATTTTACATTCCTTTCTTGACACAACTCTCCCCATTTATACGAGATTGTGACTAACACTAGGAATACACTGGTTCTGACCTTCCCTTCTGGCTGTGTCACCAATTAATTACTATATTTATTATTTTTATTTATTAAGATTGCGACCTCTCCCAGTAAGTACATTATGCCATGTCTGCATTTAGCAAGATTACACAAAAACTTTTTATTTTATTTTTTTTATTTATTTTTTTAATTTTCATTGGAGATTGCCGTCGGGCTAAGGATGCACCCATTAGGTTTTGGGGCAGATGTCAGGTCTGTGAAATGGGGACCAGGTGCAGAGAAGACAGAGCATAAAATAGAGGGAGAGGCGCTGAAGGTACCAGGAGTGCAACGGGCTGGAAAAACCATATTCAGGCAGAATGTGGATAAACTAGGGCTGGCAACTAAGAAAACACACTGAAAGCCAAAACTGATCTGAGATTCTTTAATAAATTCTTCAAGAAGAGCGGCTGGAGGATGACTATATTCATCAACAATCTGGCTGAGACTGGCTGAACAGAAAAGAATTTAGAGGGCATATAAAGCAGGTGAGTGGATGAGAGGCGAAGCCCACCCTTTACACACCTGCAATTCACTCAAGTGAATTGCATTTGGCTGCCGTCTCTGCAGCAGTGAGACATACCTGAACTCACTCAGGTGAGCCAATTGCTCTGCTGCAGAGGCAGCAGCCCTATCAGCAGATGGGGATCAGTATGCATATTAGAGATCACTTTTACAAAACATTATATACTTGTATACATTATGTACTTATATACAGTATAGCTCTATTATTTTAAAAGAAATTGGGTTAAACAATCTGAAATGAACAGGAACAGGTAACTTAGATAGATAGATAGATAGACAGACAGATAGATAGATAGATAGATAGATAGATAGATAGATAGATAGATAGATAGATAGATAGATAGATACTTTATTTCGAACAAAAAAGTAAAAAAACAAAAACAAAACAAATAAGTGTGATAAAGTGACAGTATACAGTGCTCAAAAGGGAGAAGGAAGAAGTGAACACTTATTAACTCCAACTCCTCTTTTCCATAAGTACAACCCATGTGAAATATATACAAATTACCACATTTAAGACCCCAAGTAAACAATTAACTATATTTTGTACATATCAGCATTAACACACATCCATCCCAACATACATACAGTCCATACATCAAAACCCAGCCCCAAACAACACAGATAGACACAGTACTGTCCCACCTACCATTCCATAGTGTCCCAGAGTGAGCATAGTGAATCGTACATATAAATACTACCCTTCTAACATATATTCTTTCAGCAAATAATGTTTATACCTATTTTTGAATTGATTTCTGTTTGTACATAGTTTCAGTTCCAGCTCCAGACTGTTCCACAAATCCACCCCACAGACAGATATGCACATACTTTTATTAGTTGTTTGCATCTTGGGTTTTGTAAAGTTTAAGTCTCCTCTCAAATTATAATCATTGTTTCTTTTTTTGATTATTTTTTTGTATATTAGTTGGGAGTTGATTATCAATTGCCCTGTACATTACTTGTGCTGTCTTAAATTTAACTAAATCCATGAACTTTATGACATGTGACTTTAAAAACAACGAATTGGTATGATACTCTATATCCTACATTATTTATTATCCTTATAGCTTTTTTTTTGTAATGTGCATATTGGCTGTAGGTTGGTCTTGTAGGTGTTTCCCCAGATCTCTACACAGTAGTTAAGATAAGGTAGAAACAGTGAATTGTACAGTAAGAACAATGATTTATAGTCCAAGATGTGTCTTGTCTTCCCCAGTATCCCTATACATTTTGCCAACTTGGCCCAGATGTGACTGATGTGAGGTTTCCAGCAGATTTTATTGTCTAGCGTCACCCTCAGAAACTTATTTTCCTGTACTGTTTCTATTCTGGTATCATCTATCGTTACCATTATTTCATGATTTATTTTATAATTTCCAAACAACATAATCTTTGGTTGTTTTTTTTCAGATTTAGAGATAATTTATTTTTGTTGAACCATTGTGTTAACTTTTTCATTTCAGTTGTGACCACCTCTAAAACCTGCTGCAAATTCTCACCAGTGCAAAGGATATTTGTGTCATCCGCAAACAAAATAAATTTCAGAATGTTTGATACTTGGCATATTTCATTTATATACAAGTTAAAGAGTTTGGGTCCCAAAACTGACCCCTGGGGCACACCACAAGTGATGTCCATGAAGGATGATTTGTGCTCACCAATTTGTACTCACCAGTTTGTACAAATTGTTGTCTATTACTTAAATAACTTTCCACCCAACTCAGTCCGACCCCTCTTATCCCATACCTTTTCCAATTTCCTCAGTAGAATTCTGTGGTCAATGGTGTCAAAAGCTTTCTTTAAATCTTTAAATACTCCTACAGCAAACATTTTTTTTTTATCTATACAACTAGTAATTTCTTCTATAAGTTTGATCAGTGCCAAAGATGTAGATTTATCTGCTCTAAAACCATACTGGCTGTCTGTAAGGAGGTTGTGTTTTTCAATGAAATCATCCAGTCTCTTAGTGAAGATTTTTTCAAGTATTTTGGAGAATTGTGAGAGTAAAGAGACTGGCCTGTAATTTGTGAAATAATGACTGTCTCCTGTTTTGTATAGTGGTATTACTTTTTCTATTTTCATTTTGTTTGAAAATTTACCTGTTCGGAAATTTAACTTATGATGCTCAGTCACACTCAGAAACATTCTTTCCAGTTTAGAATTGGGATAAGTGTAGTCATTGTCAAAACAATTTAATCAGTTAACATGTCTTGAACAAGATTAAATATGGTGCACCATGAAGTCCATCCATCCATCCACCTTATAGGGCTTTTCAGGAGGTCCGGGGCGTGGAGGCAGCAGTTCCAGCAGAGAAGCCTAGACTTCCCTGTCCCCAGCCACCTGCTCCAGCAATTCAGAGAGGATACCAAGGCGTTCCCAGACCAGCTGGGAGACACAGTCTCTCCAGCAAGTCCTGGGTCTGCCCCAGGGTCTCCTCCTGGTGGGACGTGCCCAAAACACCTCAAGTGGGAGGTGTCCAGGAGGCATCCTAATCAGATGCCCAAACCACCTCAACTGGCTCCTTTTGAAATGGAGCAGCAGTGGTTCTACTCTGAAGCTCTCCCAGACAACTGAGTTCTAAGGTTAAATGTTAATCATCTTCAATCAATGCTGGTGTCTGTTAATGTGTCGTCGCGTCATCTTGTCCGCGTTTGTTTGTTTTAATTGATTTTGTTTTTAATTTTTTATCTCTTTTTGTTGATATTAGTTTTTGCTTGATGTTAGCTTAGTTTTGGCCTAGCAGAAAAGCCCGATCGGATACGTGGGTGGGTCGGACCCCTGGCTGGGCTGTTTTTACCGGGATAGGCTAACCTGTTTTTAAGCCTTTTTAGCTGTTTTTAGCTAACCTGTTTTTAGCTGCTTTTGGCTGTCTGGCTAGCCACCGCTTGCCTGGAACATCATGGCTCCATCCCTGATGTGTGTCAGCTGTGTGTCCCTCCTTAGGAAGGTTTCTGAGTTGGAAGTTAGACTCTCCAACCTCTATAAGATTCGGGAGGCCGAAGACCACCTTGACACCATAATTCTCGGGTGAACAACGGCCCCGTCAACCGACTCGCAGCTGGCAGAGAGGGCTACTTACCTGGGTAAGTTCAACGCATCTCCGCCTACTTCCACCCCTCTCTGGTTTCTTCTGATGTCCAGGACCACAGCAATAGACAGCAATTCGACTCGGGGCTAAACCCAAAGCCCCAGTTGGTTCTTTCCAGCCTCAATGCGCACCCTGGACCTTGGTTAGACCAGCAGGCAATCATCGTCGATCGGCCAGACAGGGCCATGCCTCTTATCTTCCCCTGCTGCTGGAAAATAGATTTGACATCCTTTCTCTGGAGGATTTTCCCCACCTGGATGCTGGCTGTCCACCAGTGGCTGCCCCTCCTCCTCCCTCTCCTTCTCCTTCAGCGGCGGCTCAACCACGCAAACACCGGATTAAGACTACTTTTAGGTGTGTCAAATTAGACACCAGCTCCAAAAAGAGGAGAATGCATCGCCCCGCCATCACAACACCTTCAACAAGATTGTTCACCACCTCAGAAACCACCAACAAAGACCTCCCAGACGACACTGGTAATTGGTGACTCGATTATGAGGAATGTCAAAAGCAGGTACTGTGTGACTAAATTTTTTCCTGGGGCTAGAGTGAGGCTCTTACTCCCGATCTATTAAATGAATTCCCCCACGTTAAAACTGTCATAGAACATGTTGGATGCAACAACATCCCAGATGAAGTGTCAGAGATCTTAAAGAGTGACTTCAGGAGCCTTCTGTCCACTCTTATGAACTGTGGCAGACGTATATTTATCTCTGGGCCTTTGGCACCTTTCAGATGAGGTTGCAATTATTTTAGCAGAACTCTCAGTCTTAATACTTGATTGTGTTTTACATGTCCTACTTTTAACATTGGTTTTATTCACAATTTTAACCTGTTTTGGAACCGCCCATCACTTGTGAGGTCTGAGAGCATCCATCCGAATAGACTTGGTGCACATGTATTAAGGGACAATCTGTTCTATTCCATTCAGCGTTTTATAATGCAGTCACTGGGATTTGGTGCGTTAACTCACTCCGAAGTTCCTGGGTCTGCCAACCAGCCCTTTTTTGTTTCCACTTCACATATTAATAATAATGCATCGATTTTATATAGCGCTTTATCATATATACTCAAAGACACTTTACAAACAAAGTCTTCGGGACATGAGTTTTGCATTGTCCTCGCCCTAAGTTATTGTGAGCCTTTTTTTTTTTTCACTGCCATTTTGGGTATGTCTTCTACATGCACAGGGACCTGGTGGTACCCGTGGACCAGGTCCACCTTTGAAAAACTGTGTGACCCGGTCAGGTGGACGGAAAAATCTTGAATATGGGGGATGGGGCAGCAATCATGTGCTGTAACGTTGTTTAACCTGTGGAAATCACCACATGGTCGCCACGACCCCTCAGCTTTATGCACCATGTGCAGCGGGGACGCCCACGGGCTGTTTGAGCGCCTGACGATGCCTAACCTCTCCAAATTTGCAAACTCCTCATGGGCGCTGGCCAGTTTAGCTGCGTCCAGGCACCGAGGTCATGTGAAAATGGGCGACCCCATTGTGCTAATGAAGTGCTCGACCCCATGCTTAGTGACAGCCGCCAAAAACGTCAGAACCGTGAGTGCTGGGAACTGGGTGAGTAGTTGTTGGAACTTACCCCCTGGAGCTGTGACGTTGGCGAGGGTTGTGGACCCAGCTCCTTGAGCTATACAGGGCAGATAATCAAAAGACAGAGCATTAATCAGGTATCTATTAGCAATGTTGACTAATAGACTGTGTGCACACAGAAAATCTGCACCCCAAATGGGGGTGTTACATGCCGTTATTATGAAAGACCACTGGAAGTTACGGCCGTGCAAACATGGTCAGTGACCTCTCACCAATTGTCTTAATGTCTGAGCCGTTGGCGGCTGCCAGCTCAGGACCACTACTTCCAGCCAACCGGTCTGCGGTGGACAGCAGGATGAGGCTCTTTTGAGAGCCAGAGTCCACCAGGAGCCGTCTCCCCGAACGTAAGTCCGTCACGTAGAGCAGCTTGTCTATGTCACCGGCGGTCACAGCTACTACCGACTGCCGGTCCTGGCGTTTCCCGACCGCTTGAATTGGCACGGTGGTATGCATTGCTGTGCGTCTTCTCAGAAGCGGCGGTGGTAAAAGCAGAATGTGCCCTTCCGGTGCTTCTTGGCATCTGGGCTGGCGACCATCAATGGCTCCTGGCCCTCGCTGGTCGTCTCACTGGGCTCCGGTGCTACTGCATTTACTGCAAAGGTTCTGGTCGCCAGGATGATCCAGTCCACTTCTTGCGCCAGTGCGCGGTAGCTTTGTGTGGCCAGTAGGGGTGAGTTGGCGAGGACTGCTTTGGCCGCTTGCGGGGAGGTTCCTGAGGAAAAGATGGGCAAACAGGAACGGCTCGCCATCACTGCCCATCAACACCAACATATTCTCTATTAATTCGACCGCCGACCTGTCTCCCAACTCCGAGCACGTCAGGAGTCTTGCTGTGTTTTGTGTGTGTCCAGCGCCGCAATCACGTAGTAATATTGGTGTTGTCTGCCATCACCCCCCGGAGCGCAAACTGGGCCTGTGTGTGGAGGAACCAAGCCGTTGGGTTGTGCAGCCAAAAGTCTGGGAGCTTGACCGAAACAGCACACGCGGTGCTGGCACCTCCCGTCCGGGGCATCTCCTGGGTGTTCTCATGTTCCATTATACGTCGAATGGTCACCAGTGTTGAGAGAAATGAGCAGGCGAGAGGACGAGCTGGATCAGTACAGACTTTATTCTCTCTCCACAAGTCGAGTTGATAAGAATGATCCCCAGGCCACAGGGTATCTCCCTTTTATATCTTTAATGCCTTGCCTAGCGACCTGGGGGTTCACATCACAATACACATCATACTCAAAGGCTCACATCACAATACACAAAGTCTGCATGGTGCATTTGCATAACATTCATCTGGTGCCGGCTTCTTCCTTCCACAGCGCTAGCGTCTCCACCTCTGCTGTTCTTGTCTAGACCCCCCGTCAGCCTCTCCTCTCCTGGGCCATCCTGTCTGGGTGGAGAATGTAACCTCTTATATCCCTCACACTGTCTCTAAATACCTTTTCTCTTCTCACTGCGCGATTTGCAATATCCTCTAATCCTCTGTTGTTAGAAGGCATGTTCTGCACTTCTTTGCACTTGCTTTTATATCTACTCATCTAATTGCACACACTTGGATGTTTGTTCATCATGTGTCTCTAGTGTATACAATAATTTTTACGTCATTATCAGTCTCCCAACATCACCTCTAAGCGTCGCCTATGGACCAATAACAGTAGAAATGTACGTATGCCAGCTATGAAGTTGGTGTGGGGCTGCGCATATTTCCACGGTCATTTCATTCTTGATACATCTGAAATTTTCTGTGGAAAAGGAAGTACGCCATGTTTTTGTGTGTAAGTACCATTTGTACAGGAGGCCCCTGGACCCCTGGATAAGCAGTGGATGGTGGATGGATATAATGAACTAAATGAAAAAAAAAAGAAGAGGCAAAAGTGTTGGTTATTTGACACTGGAGCTGGATATTTACCAGTGAACTCTACTCATCGGGCAAGAAGAATTGCATAAAAAATAAGGAGAACTTTGCACCAATTTGGCAACAATCACTGAACACAGCTGTTTCATATATTATTATTTATGTGAAAAATAAAAGAAAATGAAATTAATCAGCCAAAATGTAATTGTTTTTGATAAGAAAACTTGATACTCATTTTACTGAGATTCAGCTTGAATTTAACTGCTTTATTGAACTTGCCATGGTGCCATTTGTTGTGTTTGGAATCTGAGAAAAAATATAAATGGATGTGCCAGAATCATAACACACTGACAGGGTTTTACGCCGTAGCAAACATAAGAAATAAAGCTTCCATACTCACAGTCAACACAGCCCTGTCTGGATATGCTCAGCTTCTTCTGTTATGCTACAGTTGTTCAACATCAGAGTGCCATATGGAAGATATCACACATCCAAAGCCAGATTTGAGCTTCCCAGAATTATTTCCAAGAAACATTTTCTTTTAAACTTTGCCCTCATATTACATCAAGTAATGACTTTGATCTAAAAACCATCTTCTAATTATTTCACTCATATTAAAATTTCCTGGATCAGTGAGGAGTTTTAAAACAAACTCTCATTCGTGACCCGGATCACAAGGACAGGCATGTCCATATAAGACTTATGCAGTAGACATTCATAACTCATACTTGCCAAACTGCGATATGGAAAAATATCACACTGAGATATACTGTAAATCTGAGTGCAGACTAAACATGGGCTAATGATTTATTATGTCAATATTGTGGCACAGCTGGAGTACAACTAATTTCTTTATGAATAAATGGGAAGTGGGAATAATGGTCCATAAATAAACAATGGAAACTTTACCCTCCATAAAGTAATTCTAGGTAATACAGGGAAGATGTCTGATAGCCTTTATACAGACAGGAAATTTGTTGTATGAGTTTAGTGCCAAAAAAGGCAAAGGTCCAAAAACAAGTGAAAAAGTGGGCCAAACAGGCATATTTGTTTTGTGTTCTAGAAATAATTTTAGCTCTGTGGGGGTGCCTGCAGTCTGTAGGATAGAAAATGAAAACAAAAGCAGACAGATGTAGACATTCAACAAAGACGCAAACTAGCTTGCACACCAAACACAGGGGTCAGAGTATGATGAATGATGTTTGGGCTTGGGAGGTTGCACTTCATTAGGGAGGAGGACAAATTTTGTGCCAAGCTCAGTGGTCTGTTTATCCTTTCTGGTCTCAGACGAGCCAGCGGAGACAGTGGGAAACAATGTTCAGTGTCAGCTAGGGGGGTGCAGAACATAGCCGTGATTGGACTAGACACTCCCAGACTCTCTTCACTGTATTATATGTCATCCACACGGGTCTGTGAAAGTTAGTTGGTCAGCAGCGCAATGATGGATTACCTATAAGGACTGGAAGTCAAACTGGGTCTCATGTTTCCTCCTGTGTCCCATGTTTATTATTACACACTGTGTGGAGTCATCTGTCAGCAGACCTGCCTCAGGCAGCGTTACAGATACACAGAGCTAGCACCGGTAATGTTTGACTAATCAGATGCATCAGGGATTATACTGATTATTATCACCTGAGCAAGGAGCAAATATAGCTGCTGATTATGCAGCTCTGTGCCACAAGTTGGCATATGACCAACATAAATTTACAATATCGCTCATGCCACTGGCATACACAAAACATTTTGGAACTCACTGGACTTCCATACATGATGTGCCAGTCTTGATTTGCATTATGACCCAATCACAGTCCAGGATGGAAGTCTGCATTACGCAAGTAATGTCCTAATCATGTATGTGTTGTTTCTGTGACAGCATTTTGGGAGGTCTGTTACATTAACCAGGAGAGTGAAGAGAATCAAATTTTATAAGGAGGAATAAGGAGAAACGTAGAATTAACGTTCAAATCAGGAGACCGCTACGAGGGGAAAGCCTCGTAGCCGGCCTAAATAAGAACAGGGAAAATGGTACAGTTGGTGACAGGTGTGGGTGACATGAGTGAACATAATAAAGATAATTGATGATAGCTGTCAACGTCCACGAACCGGCCTTGGCAGGCGGAAGTAGACAGGAAGTCAAAATAAAGGCACAACCCATGCTGAGAGGAAATCAGTGACCATACATGAACAGGAACACACCGAGGGAGAACTGAAGAAGCTAATAATACAAAACTAATAAATACTGAAACTATAACAGGAGGTCAACAAACAAGAACAAATATAAACAGGAAGATAAGCACCAGATAAAACAGAAATACGTAAAACCCAACCTAAAATAAAATAACAAGAAACTAAGAAACAGAAATCACAGGGCAACCCTGTGTAGGGTAAAATGGAATTTATTAATAAATAATAAATATGATCAGGTATGAATTATTTAATTTATATTGATGTATTGGAATCTGAGCTCAAATCTCATTTCATATACATCAGAAAAGTTAATAACACTCGCAAGGGGCACCAGCTTCTACCTTTAAGAAGCAATTTGATCTTTAATTTCACTTTATACCTGTTTGATCACTCAATAAATTAATCAATAATCAGTCTCAAAAATTTTCCGTGAATTCGATACCTGGGCTTGAACGGACTCAGAATGAAATAAATTCCCAACAACTTCTCTCATTTTTAAATATTTATTAAACGAAATGATTAACAGACATTGCAGTAATTTCATTAATCATAGAATCAATCTTGTAAATGATAGATTAACAATATTAATATTTTCGGAACCAGGGTTAACTGAGAAACTAATTTATCAGTTTGTGTTAACAGATTATGGAAACAACGCAAATTTATGGAGAAAGTTTACTAATTATATGAAAAGTCCTTGATTGATCTTAAGAAAATAAAAACGGAATTTTAATGAAAAGAAGAGTTATGTTAAGGGCTTCTTAATTTGCATCTGATTAGATATACAAATTATTACTGAACCTCAAAAGTTTAATTCAGCAGAGGAATTAAAGTTTTTGCAGCTCACGTGATCCTCGGCCGCTGGTGGTTCTGTCGTCGTCCTCAGCCCAAGATTTCGTGGATGTTAGGGGAAATATCTGCCCGCAGATATTTCAGGGTCCACAGTTCGACTTTTAAATTCAAGCGGTCGAAGGGGGCTGGATCTTGGCCGTATGACCCACAGTTGAAACTGGGTTCTAGCCAGATGGTGCCGATGCTTCTTCAGCGTGTGATGGACAGCTGCGCGTTGATTCCTCAGCTGCGTCTTTTCTTCCTGGTAGACAAGCAGCTGCAGAGGTTTTCGGGAATAATTAACGATATCTAATCCGATCTCAAATTAAAAAAAAAACTTTCGGACTTTAGATAAAAATAGTAGCTTCTGGTGGGTGCTTGGTCAAGAAAAATATTATAAAAATAAAGTCAAGATTAAAGTTTACATTAAAACTAAACAAACGGTGGTTTTACAGAAAGTTTAACAAAGAAAAAGTGATGAATAAAAATTGGAGTTTAACTCCGATTAAGAATTGAGCTCAAAGAAATAGGAATTCCTAGGTATTTAAGAGAAAAATAAAACATTAAGATACAAAGTTACATAAACAAATTACGAGTTATCTGCTCTGTGTTCAGAAAAGCGACACGTGGTCGAGCCTTTGTTCAGACGGTCCCTTTTCTTCCTTGCTGTGTGTAGACAAAGGAGAAGATCAGAGAAAGGGAGCAGCCGGAAAGAAATCCGGGGAAAAAGTGAAGCAAAAAAAGGGTCCGGAGCAAAAGAGAAACGAAGCAGGGGTCCCTCTCCTTTAATATAAGCTCTGTTGAGTTTCGCGGGCTTCCGGCCTGACCGGAATCTCAGCCAATGAGCGTCCTTCGTGGGCGGGCTCGATGAACTTTTAGTCCAATGAACAAACAGTCTATTGTTTGGAGCACTTTGGGATGAAGAGTTGTCATGCAGAGATTGGCTGTTGGAGTCACATGTGATATCGAAGCAAAACTTACATACTGGAAGTTAATATTTCCCTTTATGTATTAAACTAAGATAACTTTAGTGATTAGTATAAATTATAAGCAGTGCTTCTAAATCAACATGCAGGAGTAAACATTCATTTAAACATTAACATGCATATATATAAAATCACAGATTAATGCATTTCACACATATTATTGATTTTCCACATCAAAAACATCAGAGTCCATTTGCCTTTCATAGTTCTGAAAAGAATGAAGGTTTAGAATTGAGTTTGTAATAATGTACTTTAAAGTTCACTGGTTAAATCCAGCGTTTCCAGAGTTTAAGGAAATTAGCTGAGTTGTGGGTCTGTGTAGGTTTTATGGGGGCAATAAAAGTGAAGCCGGACATTGGGGAAATTCCTTAGGCTGGTTTTAACAAAAGAAAGGGGATTTCAGCTGTGGCCTGGGGGAAGAAAATCCATTTCTTTGTGTTATTCCTGGATGAAACAAAATGTCTTTAAGCAGAAGAATAATTATTGCTGAGCCAAAGTGAGATGATGCTACACCAGATAACAAAATATAATGACCCATGCAGAAATACAAAAACCCCGAAAAGAGGAAAATACAAAACATAGTGAGAAAACAACTGAGGCGTGCCCCCCCCCCCCCCCGGTACGCCACTTCACGACAGGGCCTCCCCTTCAAGGGATGGATTCCAGACACCCCAGGGTAACATCAAAAAAGAGAAAAGTAAACACCATGACCCCCCCCCCAACAGAAATAGAACAAATAATCAACCCCGGGAGGGTGGAAGGGGAAACCAGATAGGAGGGACTGAAACGGGGAAAAAAACCCCACTGATGACCCACAACCAAACAGGTATGGCAACACAGAACCCTAGGACCACTGGATGAGTAGATAAGACAGTTCGGGGGGCCTACAAGAGTCCAAGGACTACCAGATTACGCGGTGAAACACATTTGGTGGCCTCCCAGAGTTCTTAAGCCACTCACACAGAGGGCGTAGTCCGTTGGGTGGTCTCCCAGAGTTCATGAGCCACCCAACCAAATGGCGCAGTCCATCAGGTGGTCTCCCAACATCCATGAGCCAACCAGCCATGAGGCACAATGCGTCCCCTCCTGTAGGCAGTAGCTGGAACCCATACCCCCAATGGACCACAGGGACTGCAGCGTGGATGAGGCAGAACAGGAGCTGCGGAAGGTTGACTCCCGACCATGAGTGCTGGCCAACAGCGGAGCCAGACGGTGATGGAAGCTGACCAATGAGGAAACCAGATGAGGAAAGCAGATGACCAGTGAGGGACCCAGGTGGTGAAGATGGCTGATCAACTGGGCCTCCCGGCGACACCCGATGACTTTCGACGATCTCTGATGAAGGCGAAGGATCCATGACAACCTCCGGCAAAGGTCAGGAACTCTCATCGACCTCTGGCGATGGCGGGGGACCCTCAACAACCTCTGGCGACAGCTGGGAACCCTCAACAACATCTGATGATGGCAGGGGACCCTCAAGGACCTCAGGCGGAACAGAGGACCCACGGTGACCTTGGGTGGAGGCAGACAACCCATGACAACCTCAGGTGGAGGCAGAGAATCCACTGCAATCTCAGGCGGAGGCAGAGGACCCACGGCGACCTCAGGCGGAGGCGGAGGACCCATGGTGACCTCTGACGGAGATGGAGGCTCGGAAAGAGGGGAAACAGACACCGGTTCAGAGTCACCGGCAACAATGGAGCCCAGCGAGGAGAACTTAGGTGCAGCTGGCGGCTGCAACTGCTCCTCCCTACCAAGAGCCCAGCAAGATCTCTCTAATACAGTTATAATGAAAACAACAAAGAGAACTTGCCTGAGCTCAAGCTCCACCCGGGACTCCGGCGAATTAGGCTGGGACGTCTCAACTCTGGACATCTGGCAATCCAACCCCGGCATGGTCACCTCAGATGGGGAAGAAGAGAGCAACACTGGAACATTACCGGCAGCAGTGGAGCCCAGCAAGGACAGCTCAGGAACAGAGGACATCTGCAGCTGATTCTCCCCACCATAAGCCAGACAAGATTCCTCTAGATCAGCAGGTGTTAAAACAGAACAGCGTACTTGCCTGGACTCAAGCGCCACTGCCGTCTAAGACAACGGCAACACTGCTGTGACAGTCTCGACAGCGGGTGTGATGGTGGGTGCAGCCGAAAGGCCATCAGGTGTGGCGACCAGTTCAGGTGGACCTCCCGGCGTGGCGGCTGGAGCTGGAGGCAGCCTCACCGCTGGCGCTGAGCCCCATGCAGCTGAAACCACCAGGGGACACTCTCTTGTCGACTCAAGTTTCAGCTCTCTGGGACCGCTCTTCTCCCATCCGGGACATGGTTGCATGGCTGGAGCGGAGTTCTCCAGGGCCACAGACTCCTCCGTCGTCCAGCAGCTCCATCCCAGAACCAGCGGACACGCAGAGGAAACAGGGGGAGACACGGGAGTAGCAGGTGAGGATGAGGAGCAGCAGCAGATGGTGGGGACTCAGCTAAATTAGAATCAGAATCAGAATGAGATTTATTGCCATTGTTCATGTAGTACACAAACTAGGAATTTGTCTCGGTGCAATGCTGCAACATTAACCATGGAGTAGCACTAAAGACAAAAAACTATGCATGCAATAAAAGATAGAATATGAATAAGTAATACTAATCTATGCAATTTTTAAATATATTAACAAGCAGCAGATATTGTGGAGTTCCACATAGTGCAGTCGGTAGTGCAAAAAGAAAACAGTGATAATTGTCATGAGTCCGGTTGAGCTGCTGTACGTAGTGCACGAGAGTCTAATAAGTCACTTAGTGTTCAGCAGTCTGATGGCAGAGGGGAAGAAGCTGTTCATGTAGCGGGAGGTTTTAGTCTGAATGGACCGAAGTCTTCTGCCTGAGGGGAGGGGGGCAAACAGTGCGTGTCCAGGGTGTGAAGGGTCGGCTATGATCCGACCTGCACGCCTCCGGGTCCTGGAGATGTACAGGTCCTGGAGGGATGGGAGCTTGCAGCCTATCACCTTCTCAGCAGCGTGCACAACGCGCTGCAGTCTTAGTCTGTCCCTGGCGGTGGCTCCTGCGTACCACACGGTGATGGAGGTGGTGAGGATGGACTCGATGATGGCTGTGTAGAACTGCACCAACATCTTGGTGGGTAGCTTGAGCTTCCTCAGCTGCCGCAGGAAGAACATCTTCTGCTGGGCCTTTTTGATGAGGGAGCTGATGGTCGACTCCCACTTGAGGTCCCGGGTGATGGTGGTGCCCAGGAAGCGGAAGGAATCCGCAGTGGTGATGGGAGAGTCTGTGAGGGTAAGGGGGGCAGAGGAGCTGTGACTTTTCTGAAGTCCACGATCATCTCCACTGTCTTCAGAGTGTTCAGCTGCAGGTTGTTGTGGCTGCACCAGGACGCCAGCTGGGCCACCTCTCTCCTGTAGACGGACTCGTCGCCGTTGGAGATGAGCCCGATGAGGGTGGTGTCGTCCGCAAACTTGATCAGCTTGACAGACTGGTGGCTGGAGGTGCAGGAGTTGGTGTACAGGGAGAAGAGCAGGGGGGGAAAGTACACATCCCTGGGGTGATCTGGTGCTGATGCTAACAGAGTCTGAGACAGTCTTTCCCAGCCGCACATGCTGCCTCCGGTCCGTCAGGAAGTCAGTGATCCAACTGCAGAGGGAGTCAGGCACGTTGAGCAGGGACAGCTTGTCCTGGAGCAGAGTGGGGCGGATGGTATTGAATGCAGAGCTGAAGTCCACAAACAGGATCCTGACGTAGGTTCCCGGGGAGTCCTGGTGCCGCAGGATGGAGTGGAGGGCCAGGTTGACTGCGTCGTCCACAGACCTGTTGGCTCTGTAGGCGAACTGCAGCGGGTACAGGAGGGGAGTGGTGATGGTCTTGAGGTGGGGCAGGACCAGATGCTCAAAGGACTTCATGACTACAGAGGTGAGCGCTACAGGTCTGTAGTCATTAAGTCCAGTGATCCGTGGCTTCTTGGGGACAGGAACGATGGTAGAGGTTTTGAGGCAGGTCAGCACGTGGCATGACTTCAGGGAGGTGTTAAAAATGTCTGTGAAGACAGGAGTCAGCTCCTCCGCACAGTGTCTCAGGGTGGAGGGAGACACGCCGTCCGGACCGGGGGCCTTGCGCGGGTTCAGTCTGGAGAACTGTCTGTGCACGTCCTGCTCACTGATGGCAAGGGCAGGGGGGAAGGAGGGGGGGCCCACCTTTGATGAAGTGGGGACCATGGAGGCAGTGGCGCTGGGGGGAGGGGGGAATTGGACACAGCTGACGAGATGTCAAAACAGGCATAGTGTTGGGACAGTCTTTGACAAAGGGCTTTGTCATCCTGTCCTTTAGAAGCCTAAGGCCGATAGTTGGTGATTTGCCTCAGTCCTCTCCACACAGAAGCAGAGTCGTTAACAGTGAACTGCTGCTGGAGTCTCTCAGAATAAACAGATTTAGCTCTCCTCAGCCCTCTGCTAAACCGGTATTTGACCTCTCTGTAGCAGTCCCTGTCTCCACTTTTCAACGCTGCTTCCTTCTCCTTCCTGATCTGTCTGAGCTTAGCTGTGAACCAGGGCTTGTCGTTGGAGTAACTCACCCTGGTGCGCGATGGAAGAATGCTCTCCTCACAAAAGTGGATATATGAGGTCACAGTGTCCGTGTACTCATCCAGATCATGCGTAGCTCCTTTAAACATGTCCCAGTCAGTTATTTCCAAGCACGTGCACAGCTCCTCCACAGCTTCACTGGTCCATTTCCTCGTAGTGCTCACAACAGGTTTTCTGAGCTTCAGTCTCTGTCTGTATGTGGGAATCAGGTGGACCATCACATGATCAGATAGTCTGAGCGCAGCGCGGGGAACAACGTGATACGTGTCCTTAACTGTAGTGTAACAGTGATCCAGCGTGTTCTCTCTTCTGGTGGGGCATTTAATAAACTGTTTGTACCGGGGGAGTTCGTGGCTCAGGTTGCTCTGGTTAAAGTCGCCAACCACAATAACCAGAGAGTCCGGGAAAGTCCGCTCCACTTGCTGAATGTGATCCGCGAGCGCGCGCTGAGCCTCGTGCATGTCCGCGTCGGGCGGGACGTAAACAGCGGCCAGGATGAATGAAGCAAACTCACGCGGGGAATAAAATGGCTTGCAGTTGATGAATAACTATTCCAGAGCAGGAGAACAGTGTTGGGAGATCACAGTTACATCGGAGCACCAGCTGCTGTTGATGTAGAAGCAGACTCCTCCGCCTGTGGTCTTGCCAGAGAGCCCCGTGTCGCGGTCTGCACGAAACAGCTGAAATCCCTCGAGGAGGAGCGCGCTGTCCGGTGTTTTTTCCTTGAGCCAGGTCTCAGTGAAGCAGAGGGCACACGAAGTGGAGAGGTCCTTAAATCGCATCAGCAGTCTCAGTTCATCTACCTTGTTATAAAGTGAGTTGACGTTGGACAGAAAGATCCCAGGCAAAGACGTGTGCGTGCCTCTCCTGCGAAGCCGCACCAGGGCGCTCGCTCGTCTTCCTCTCTTTCGCCGTCTCACTTTTTGGACTAAAAAGTGAACCAGATCGGTGGCAGGAGCCAAAAAAACTGGGAGTAGGTCCGTGGGAGTGAAAGTCCTGATATTTAGTAGCTCTTCACGGGTGTAAGAGCAGGCAGACACACAATTGACGAACAAAAATAAACAAAAAAAAGCGCAGCGAAGCACCATGGCGACCACTGTGGGCGCCATCTTGGATCAAGATGGCTGGCAAATTAGGCTGGTGTCGCCTAGCCTGACCACCGGGAATAAGGCAAGACATTTCCTTTTCATGTACAGAAGAAGGAGAACACACTTGCCTTATTTCCAGGGGCGTGATGGTTTCTGTTGCTGCAGGACCAGACAACGTCCATCTGGAAGCTGTGGAGGCCATCCAGCAAGGAGGTGGAAACAGGTGACACTCTGGAGTCCGGGGATGGTGGTTCCTCAGTGCAGACTCCGCTCCACTCTATGGAACTCCTTCCAACCATTGCCCAAACTCTGGAAGAAGCCATGGCTTATACATCCAGTAGCAGCTCCCTCTTCGCCACCAAAACCTGCTGGCACTCCTCCAGCTCCTCCGCAGTAGGACCGTCAGGAGGTGCGAGGACGACGTGCCTGACCCAGCAGACTGCGGGCTCTTTCAGCATTGGAGGGATTGCTGATGGTGCGGGCCATTGTTCAGGAAGAGGAGACGAGGCTGCCACATGATGAACTCCAGCTCGGCATAGCGGAGCAAGGACATGCCTCACCGATGGCACGGGATCCCATGATGCTGAAACCAGGGGACACTCCTTTGTTGGCTCAGGTTTTGGGACACAGGGGGCACTCTTCCTCCATTGAGAGCATGACTGCGGAACTGGAACAGGACTCTTCGGCGCCATAGGACCCTCCATCGTCCAGCGGCTCCCTCCCAGGACCGGCGGACTCTCAAGGAAGGCAGAGGGGGACGCAGGAGAAGCAGATGAGGACACAGAATTAACTGCAGCAGCAGGTGATGAGAGCTCGGTGACAGCGTGCAGCTACCTCTCAGCCCTCCCACCAGGAATTAGGCAAGACCATTCATTTTTAGGTGTTAGAGAATGAATAGATACTTGCCTTAATTCCCGGGGCTTGATGGTGGCATCCGCTGCGGTACCAGACGGGTTACTTCTGTGAGCTGCAGAGGCTGTCTGGCAAGGTGGGTGAAACACCAAAGTCAGGGGACGCTGGATCGTTGGCTCAGACTTCGTTCCATCCGGTGAGACTCCCTCCAACTGGGCCACATAATCGGGAAGGAGCCATGGCTTGTAATCCAGCAGCAGTTCAGTTTCTGATACCAAAGCCCACCGGCATTCCTCCAGCTCTTCAGCCGATGGAGCGGGCAACTGTTTGGGAGATGAAGGCGTGGCTGCTGCTGGAGAGCAGCGGGAGGCTGAGGACTTCAATGCCCAGGACCGTTTCCCCGTAGGCACAGGCACGGACGTAGAAGGGGTTTTCCCCAGCCTATGGAGCATGGATGATGGGTTCGTAATGGAGAGGAGTAGGTCCGTGAGTTCCGGATAGCTCCACAGTCTGGGGCATGCTTCAAGCACTTGTCCTGCTCCAACCAGACACTCCCGAGCCGCATCGGGAGTGCGAGAAGCATGAGCCTCCGATAACATGTTCTGTAACACATTTACAGTCCAACAGTCCACTTCACTAAGCCCCAAAATACCGTAGTCCATGAGGATTGACATACAGCAAAAAAATACAGAATAAAACACAAAAATAGCCGGGAGGGAGAGAGGCAAAAAAAAAAAAAAAAAAAAAGGCAAAACTCACAGTCCACTGGCGTTTTGACTGGTTGCGATCTTCTATCATAAATTGCCCTTTCCAGGGACAGACTGAAGACGGCAAATGCAGACTGTGAGTTTGCACATTTATTTAACAGAAAAACACAAAAGAACAACAACTTACAGCTTAATTGGAAAACCGGGGAATGCCCAGAGAATACTGCCAGACGGGGACTCCATCCGGGAATAAGGAAGAATGTAGAATTAACGTTCAAATCAGGAGACCACTACGAGGGGAAAGTCTCATAGCCGGTCTTAAATAAGAACAGGGAAAATGGTACAATTGATGGCAGGTGTGGGTGACATGAGTGAACGTAATAAAGATAATTGATGATAGCTGTCAATGCCCGTGAACCAGTCTTGGCAGGCGGAAGTAGACAGACAGTCAAAATAAAGGCACAACCCATACTGAGAGGAAATCAAAGACCATACATCAGGGGTGTCCAACCATGTGCCATGGAGAGCCAAGACCCTGCAGGTTTTACCTCCAACCAGTGTCTTCAACAGCAGATTTCTGTGAACTTCTTCCCACTGATTGCTGATAAGTGAAAACGCCTGCTGAAGAGACTGGGTAGAAGAGAAAACCTGCAGGGTCTTGGCTCTCCATGGCACATGGTTGGACACCCCTGCCATACATGAACAGGAACACACTGAGGGAGAAATGAAAAAGATAATAACACAAAACTAATAAATACTGAAACTATAACAGGAGGTCAACAAACAAGGACTACTATAAACAGGAAGATAAGCATACGTAAACCCCAACCTAAAATAAAATAACAAGAAACAAAGAAACAGAAGCCACAGGGCAACCCATCCATCCATCCATCCATCTTCTACCGCTTTTCCGGAGGTCCGGGTCGCGGAGGCAGCAGTTCAAGCAGAGAAGCCCAGACTTCCCTCTCCCCAGCCACCTGCTCCAGCTCTTCAGAGGGGATACCAAGGCGTTCCCAGACCAGCTGGGAGACATAGTCTCTCCACCGAGTCCTGGGTCTGCCCCGGGGTCTCCTCCCAGTGGGACGTGCCTGAAACACCTCAAGTGGGAGACGTCCAGGAGGCATCCTAATCAGATGCCCATACCACCTCAACTGACTCCTTTCAATGTGGAGGAGCAGCGGTTCTACTCTGAGCCTCTCCCAGATGACTGAGCTCCTCACCCTATCTCTGAGGGTGAGTCCAGCAATCCTACGGAGAAAGCTCATTTCAGCCGCTTGTATCCGCGATCTCGTTCTTTCGGTCATTACCCAAAGCTCGTGACCATAGGTGAGAGTAGGAACGTAGATTGACTGGTAAATCGACAGCTTTGCCTTAGAACTAAGCTCCCTCTTCACCACAACAGACCGGTACAACGTCCGCATCACTGCAGATGCTGCTCCAATCCGTCTGTCGATCTCTCGCTCCATTTTCCCCTCACTCGTGAACAAGACCCCAAGATACTTAAACTCCTCCACTTGGGGCAGGAGCCTGTCCCCAACCCGGAGAGGACAATCCACCTTTTTCCGGCTGAGGACCATGGACTCGGACTTGGAGGTGCTGATTCTCATCCCAGCCGCTTCACACTCAGCGGCAAACCGTCCCAGCAAGAGCTGTAGGTCATTGCTGGATGAAGCCAACAGGACAACATCATCTGCAAACAACATAGATGAGATCCTGTGGTCACCAAGCATGACACCCTCCATTCCCTGGCTGCGCCTAGAAATCCTGTCCATAAAAATTATGAACAGGACCGGTGACAAAGGGCAGCCCTGGCGGAGTCCAACTCTCACTGGGAATGACTCCGACCGAGTGTTGGCAATACGAACTAAACTCTCACAACGGTCGTACAGAGACCGAATAGCTCGTAACAACAAGCCCGATACCCCATACTCCCGAAGCACCCCCCACAAAAATCCACGAGGGACGCGGTCAAATGCCTTCTCCAAGTCCACAAAACACATGTAAACTGGTTGGGCAAACTCCCACGAACCCTCAAGAATTCTCGAGAGGGTAAAGAGCTGATCCGATGTGCCACGGCCAGGACGAAAACCACATTGCTCCTCCTGAATCCGAGGTTCGACCAACGGCCGGACTCTCCTCTCCAGTACCTTGGCATAGACCTTCCCAGGGAGGCTGAGGAGTGTGATCCCTCTAAAGTTGGAGCACACCCTCCGGTCCCCTTTTTTGAAGAGAGGAACCACCACCCCGGTTTGCCATGCCAAAGGCACTGCCCCTGACCTCCACACAATGTTGCAGAGGCGTGTCAACCATGACAGCCCTACAACATCCAGGGCCTTGAGGTACTCGGGGCGAATCTCGTCCACCCCCGGGGCCCGGCCACCAAGGAGATTTTTAACCACCTTGGCGACCTCAGCCCCTGTGATAGGCGAGTCATCCCCCTTGTCCCCAAACCCTGCTTCCTCTGTGGAAGGCGTATCAGTGGGATTGAGGAGATCCTCGAAGTATTCCTTCCACCGCCCGACGATATCCCCAGTTGAAGTCAACAGTGTCCCATCCGCACCATACACAGTGTGGACGGGGAGCTGCTTTCCCCTCCTGAGCCGCCGAACAGTTTGCCAGAATCTCTTTGAAGCCGACCGAAAGTCTTGTTCCATGGCCTCACCGAACTCCTCCCATACCCGGGTTTTTGCTTCAGCAACCACCCGAGCTGCACTCCGCTTGGCCTGCCGGTACACCTCAGCTGCTTCGGGAGTCCCACAAGCCAACCAAGCTTGATAGGACTCCTTCTTCAGCTTAATGGCCCCCCTCACCACTGGTGTCCACCACTTGGTTCGGGGGTTGCCACCACGAGATGCACCGACCACCTTGCGGCCGCAGCTCTGGGCCACCGCTTCAACAACAGAGGTGGAGAACATGGCCCATTCAGACTCCATGTCTCCAGACTCCCTCGGAATGTGGTTGAAGTTCTTCCGGAGGTGGGAGTTGAAGACCTCCCGGACAGTGGCCTCAGCCAGACGCTCCCAGCACACCCTCACTATACGTTTGGGTCTACCAGGTCTGAATGGCTTCCTCCCCTGCCATCGGATCCAACTCACCACCAGGTGGTGATCAGTTGACAGCTCTGCACCTCTCTTTACTCGGGTGTCCAAGACATACGGTCGCAGGTCTGATGATACGATAACAAAATCAATCATCGACCTGCGGCCTAGGGTGTCCTGGTGCCAGGTGCACATATGGACACCCTTATGCTTGAACATGGTGTTCGTTATGGACAGACTGTGGTTAGCACAGAAGTCCAATAACTGAACACCACTCGGGTTCAGATCGGGCAGGCCGTTCCTCCCAATCACCCCCCTCCAGGTTTCACTGTCGTTGCCCACGTGCGCATTGAAGTCCCCCAGTAGGACAATGGAGTCTCCAGGAGGAGCACCCTCCAGCACCCCAGTCACAGACTCCAAAAAGGGTGGGTACTCTGAAACATCATTTGGTGCATAGGCACAAATGATGGTCAGGACCCGTTTCCCAACCCGAAGGCGCAGGGAAGCAACCCTTTCGTCCACCGGGGAAAACTCCAATATAGAGGCAGCAAGGTGGGGCGATACAAGAATACCTACCCCTGCTTGTCGCCTCTCGCCCGGGGCAACTCCAGAAAAGGCCAAGCTCCAGCCCCTCTCCAGGAGACTGGTTCCGGAACGGGAGCTGTGTGTTGAGGTGAGGCCGACTATATCTAGCCGGTATCGCTCAATCTCGTACACCAGCTCAGGCTCCTTCCCCACCAGAGAGGTGACATTCCACGTACCAAAAGCCAGTTTAGAAAGCTTGGGATCAGTCCGCCAAGGTCTCCGCCTTTGACTGCCACCTAATCCACATAGCACCGAACTTCCATGATCCCTCCTGCAGGTGGTGAACCTACTGGAGGGCGGACCCATGTAACTCCTTCGGGCTGAGCCCGGCCGGGTCCCATGGGTGGAAACCTGGCCACCAGACGCTAGCCTTCGAGCCCCTCCCCCAGGCCTGGCTCCAGGGTGGGGCCCCGGTAACCCCATACCGGGCGGGGTACACTGAATCCTTGATATACAATTTATCATGAGAGTCTGTTGGATCGTTCTTAGTCTGGCCCTTCACCCAGGACCAGTTTGTCTTGGGAGACCCTATCAGAGGCAAATTGCCCCGGACAACATAGCTCCTGGGATCACTGGGGCACGCAAACCCCCCCACCACAATAAGGTGACGATCCATGAGGGGGCACAGGGCAACCCAGATAACAAAATACAACGACCCATACAGAAATACAAAAACCCCGAAAGAGGAAAATACAAAACATAATGAGAAAACAACTGAGGCGTGCGCCCGGTACTCCCCCCGCCCCGCTCCATGCACCGCTTCATGACAATAACCTGCTCTGTTTTCTCTAAAAATAACCTCAAGTGGGTTTTATTTCACAGCACCACATCAGCTTTACTTTAGTTAGTAAATAAATCAAACAAATAACATAAGCTTACTGAAATCTCTACAGGAGATGGGGTTGACCAGGGGCAAACTGTACTGGAAAAGGCATCTGGGACAGAGAACCGCAATCACCACCAAAAACAGTGGAGGCCACCACAACCCCCACAGGCAAAGACACACGCCCACACAGCATTGTCAAGAATGATGGCCTCCGAAGTCCCACAAACATGCCAGAATCACACCATGCCACACCGACACGCAAACACCCCAGTGAAGCTACACCTCTGCCTCTTTTAGTGATACTGGTAAATGTAATAAATGTTGTCTTTTTGAGGTGCTCGAAGCGAGGTTGTCGGATTTGGAATCCTGGCTCCGCTGCATTGAAACACCATCTGTGCCAGTTAATAATGACGGACGCCCCTTAGCTGCAGCGGAGCTCCCTAGCATAGGGCGGCCTGCTAGCAGTCCTCCGGTTCCGACCTCTCCTGAGCAGCGAGGAGAGAACGGGTGGGTGATGGTGAGAAGGAAGCTTAGCCGCAAGCCCCTGGTACACCGCCAACCTGTTCATGTTTCTAATCGCTTTTCCCCGCTCAGCGACACATCTGCTGAGAAAAAAAACTCTGATCATTGGCGACTCTGTAGTCAGAAAGGTGAACCTAGAGACTCCAGAGGCCATAGTCAAATGCATTCCTGGGGCCAGAGCAGGCGACATCGAGTCAAATTTGAAAATGCTGGCTAAAAGTAACAGCTCCTCTCCTTTGAAACCAGCTGCCAATCTGGATTTGGGAGTCAGACTCAATCTCTGTTTTTAAGAATAGAGTTAAAACCTTCCTTTTTGATATAGCCTATAATTAGGGAGGGATCATGTGTCTCTCAACCCTCCCTTAGTTATGCTGCTAATAGGTTTAGACAGCTGGGGGACCTCCAATAATGGACTGGGCTTCACTCCTTTCTTTATTCTCAATGAAATATTTTTGCTCGTCATTAACATCTGTTTGTTTTCTCCCATAGATTGAGTCCCCATTGTGCTGTTTGCTCTCTACATGTCTGTTATTTTCATCTCTATCCCCTCACCCCCCAGCCAGTGGCAGCAGATGACTGCAACTCTCTGAGCCTGGTTCTGCTGGAGGTTTCTTCCTGTTAAAAGGGAGTTTTTCCTCTCCACCATCGCTAAGCGCTTGCTCACAGGGGATCGCCTGATTGCTGGGGTCTTTCTGCAATTGTGGGGGTTTCCCCTACAGTTGAAAGTGCTATGAGATGACTGTTGTTGTGAAATGGTGCTATATAAATAAAGTTGAATTGAATTGAATTGAATTGAACTGAAATGACAATCCCAAACCTGCACGAAGAAGCCACACAGCAGCCCCGCCGAAACAGGCGGAGAGAGATGCCCCAACATGCGATAGTCAGACATCCAGAGCAACAGCTGATACCACACACATCCCTCACCAAAGAAAGCACTAGCCAGCACCCCAAATGTGATAATTTATGCATTTAATTAACCAAGTTAGTGTATTCCTGGTATAATTTGCAGCATTAGGTCTCTGAGATTTTTTTCCTTTGCAAGTAAAATAGTTATTGCAATAATTCCCCCTGAGTGAATTGATACTGTATTGAATCAGAATCGAACTGATTCAGAACCTCAAGATTCAGAATCAATTTGATTCTGGAAATTGTTGATGATTCCCATCCCTAGTACAGATACTTGAACAATCTACTTATTAAAGTATTTGTACTGTAGATCTGAGTTGGTCACAATGGTTCCCTTCTGGAGGCATGCAGAGGAATAAGCAAAGCTTCTTCTTATTTAGCCAACTGGCATATTTATTAATGAACACAGCATACATGGAGTGGAATACAGACACACATTATCAACAGCACTGTAAACACTGGACTGACAGTGGGCTACAATTTCACATAAGCAGTAAGGGGGCTGAATGTCCAAGAGACTGGCGACATGATTACGTCATGTCCTCTGAAGCATATCACCATGACGACGATATCACATTAAGGATGCACAATAATTAAATCTCAATCAACACTTCCCACCCCAGCAAACGGCACAGCAGGAAGGGTGCACCAATCCAATCAAGCTGCCAGCACTGAGATATAATCTTATATCCACAATTACTGCCAGTTTAGAGTCATTAGTTAAGCTATCTCATGTGCTTGGACTGTAGGAGGAAACCCCCACAGAGAACATGACTTCACACAAAATGACTACTTCAATCACAAAGATTAGTCACAGAACCTTTTTGGCGTGAGGAAGTTGTGCTAATTGGACCAAAGACAATGAGGGAATAAACAAATTATGATTTAATCTTTAAATTATATTTATGAATTCATGATTCAATATTCAACATAGGTAAACTTTAAAAGGCTACCTTTCCAAGAATATCTTTAGGAGAGCCAGTGGCTTGTTGTACCAAACATTTTGTTTTTGTTTCAAGCTGCTTTCATTCCAGCTTTGTGGGGGGAAAAATGGGGGAGTCATAGTACAGATAACGGGATGTGATTGGTGTCCAAAAGAACATTAGTCAACCACAAAACACTAAATTGGAGCTTTGCATTTTGCACTTTCTTTTGCTCATCTCCTTATACTGTACATCTAAACTAGCTGCTCACTTTAGTTTTTTTCTTATTTCAAAACAGTTGATGCAATTCTATAATAGTATGCAAATAGTGTGTTAGAAATGGTAAGCAGACAGACACATAAATAAACAAACCAATATTGGCAGAGGCAATAAAAGCAAAATGCCAAAGAAGCCTAGGACAGCCTACAAATACCACAGCCTCTCCAAGCTTTCCATAAAGTCTTTGGTGGTCTGATAAACCTACCGTTACTTCTTAGGGGTAAGTTTTGTGTATCACAACATCAATGCCAAAGGACACTTTATAGAGAACAGGTTATCAAACAGACACGCACCATGGGACACAAATTGATTTAATCAAATTTTACACCAACAATACTTTAAACAATTCAGTGTTTCAAGCAACACTGGACTTCATTGTCTTCCTTTCACTGGCTATGTTTAGATGGACACAAGTAACCAGATTAAAAGCCTGATCGGAATAAAAATGCTTCATGTAAACATGGCAATCTGAATATTCTAACCCGATCACGCTCATTCGGATCAAAATTTCATTCCGATTGAGAGGGGCAGGTTATGCCGATTGTTAAACGGAATGGTGCGCATGAAAGCACTTATTCCGAACTTAGGGTAGAAAATATGTTTACTGTGCATGTCTGGGGCTGCACGGTGGCGCAGTGGTTTAGCACTGTGGCAGCACAGTTTTACCCTCGGCCGGGGGATCGCGGGGATCATGAGATCATGGGTTCGATCCCAGCCCCCAACCAACAGTGAGCTGTGTGGAGTTTGAATGTTCTCCCCGTGTTGCGCGGGTTTACTCCGGGATTTCTCCGGTTTCCTCCCGCACACCAAAAACATGTAGGTTTAGGGCGCTCGCGCACGCAGCGACCAGCAGCCGGTGGCTTGTCACCAGACTGCAAACCAAATCTACCTACGGGTACAAATAAGTAACAAAAAAAAAAAAAAATGTCTGTACACCAGCCGCACGTCAACATGATGTATTTCCACCTTAGCAGAAGCTAGCGGAAAACATAGCGGGAGTAAAACGAAACTGGCCTGTATCATCCTGCTGTCTCCCTCTGTTCATCATATGCAGAAGTATGTACTTGTAGCTTCATTACGGAGACCAGCAGAAGCAAAAGCACAGTCTGAATAACACAATACAGGTTAATTTCAACACGAAGCGGGGCTTGCTAACACTGGAAGCTGCTTCTTCTTCTGTTATTTTCGGAATGTCGAAATGTTGACGTGCGCATGTCAAAATGATTTATTCCGTTCAAACGTGAGACACATGGAAACGCACGTCCTAATCAGATCAGCTTTTGCAGGATCCATGTAAACAGTAAAATTCTGATCTGAATTGTAATCAGATTGATGAAATTTTGCCCATGTAACCATGGCTACTGATATAATCAGTGTTGAAGCTCCTGCTTCCTTGGTTTCAAACAGACTGTCCTGCACAAGAAACATCAAGTATCCTCTTCTTATCTTGGCACAAAAATTATGATACGCTAGTGCACCTAAAAATATTTGAACATACACTCAAATGGCTAAATCATAGTAATCAAAACAAAAGATGTTTGAAATAGCTCACTCTGTGTGCAATGAAAATAGTGCACGATAATTTCAGGTTTTAAAACAAAATATTTTCCCTTTTATGATATTTACAGCCACAGCACTTGCTAGCATCATACCAATAATTTCTGTGAGTGAGATACAGTAATGTTTTTTTTTTTAAACAAATGTAAGCACCCATCTTTTTGTTTGAAACAGTATGACCGACCATTGCCTCCTCAGTGTCTGCTCTGATTAGAAACTTGCTGGTTTGGCTGCACATTGTACTTCGCCTCCCCCTGTGGCAGCAGCATTGCAAATGAGGTGCAGGCTTAACGGGTTTTCTGATCCAGCGTTGCTGTGGAGCGTAGTGTCATTCAGGGTACAACAATGGCATGCAAAGAGGGAATGCTTGTCTCCATGGCAGGGGAGTGAAAAGTGAAATACTTACTCCATTGTTTGGTTTTCCATCATAAAGAAATACAGTGGAATAAATGTTAGGCAACACGCCCACCATACTTTCTCTTGTGCTTTTGTTGTCAGCAGGCTAACGGCATCACAGACCTGTGCGGTTGGTAGGTCAGTACAACTGTGTAAAAAGTATCACTTGAATGCCAGGAAACACCATGTTAAAAGATTTTGGGAAATTTGACTTTGGAGCTGCTAAATGCTAAATGCTGCTTTGCAAATATATTATGTTTATTTAGTACCTAATTTTGCTGTAGGCAGTTATGCACCTGCAAATGTTGCCTCTCATAAAAAATGATGACTGAAGACATATTGGCCTTGCAGGCAGAGCAGCGATCACGCCTCAGCAGCTTGTCCGAATGGGAGGTCATAGGAAGTGTGTGTTATATTTAAGGACCTGTCAGCTGGTTTCCCGGTGACACCTCCTGTGGCAGTGGTGTCACCCCACCGAATGAGTCCTTTGGCCTCCTGGGACGTTTTCACAGGATTCAGTCCAAATAACGGAAATGACTTGGCCGTGACCCTCTTCCCCCATACCTTGCTAGGGCAAACAGGAGGCTGCACAGACTCAGCAGACCTTTCAAACAGTGAGGACAGAAAACATGAATTTCTGCATGTTGGAATTATAGCTTCCATAACAGGTTTTGGCCTTTTCACCTAACAAGTGTCAACTCCAACTAAAAAAAAACATCTTACTAGTTGTACTTTCATTGACAACAGTTTATTTTGATGTCAGCTTAAGTGTTACAATACCATAATAATTAATTTGATGTAATAAACAATGTAAGCATCTTCCAAGGTATGCTAAACCATTTTGTGATAACAGTAGTTATCCCTAGGGCTCTGTTCCATACCGTAGCTGGGTCCAAAACAGATTTGGCTCCAAACTGGCAGATCCATGTTATACTTGCATCTATATATGAATATGGCTCAGCTATTCAATGGGCCATAAAGCACAGATTTTAAGCCAGATCTTGGTTCAGATCCCAAACCGATCTGGGTCACTTTACCACAAATGGATCCTAATTTAATCCAGAGCTGCCCCAGTGCTGACCAAGATTTTTAGAACAGATCTGTGCCAGTATTGACTCCACAGTGCTAAAGGATACTGGCCCATATCTGTTTTAGAACTTATAAAGGCTCTGGGTCAAATGATATTTGCTGTCCGAGATGTTATCATGGCACCATAACACCCGCTGAGATTAAAAGTAACAGCAGTTCTTTCCTATCCAAGGTCCTACACTTGTCAGATTTTTGCTTATTTGTATTTTCAGACTGGACTAGATTGAGTTCTATCCCTGTGAACTACAGTGCATCCTGAAAGTATTCATAGTGCTTCACTTTTTCCACATTTTGTTATGTTACAGCCTCATTCCAAAAGGGATTACATTCATTTTTCCTTCAAAATTCTACACACAATACCCCATAATGACAAAGTAAAAAAAAAAAAAGAGATTTTTGCAACTTTATTAAAAATAAAAACTAAGAAATCACATGTACATAAGTATTCACAGCCTTTGCCATGAAGCTCAAAATTGAGCTCAGGTACATCCTGTTTCCACTTATCATCACTGAGATGTTTCTACAGCTTAATTGGAGTCCACCTGTGGCAAATTCAGTTGATGGGACATGATTTGGAAAGGCACACACCTCTCTATATAAGGTTCCACAGTTGACAGTGCATGTCAGAGCGCAAACAAAGCATGAAGTCAAAAGAATTGTCTGTAGACCTCCAAGACAGGATTGTCTCGAGGCACAAATCTGGGGAAGGGTACAAAAAAAAATTCTGCTGCATTGAAGGTCCCAATGAGCACAGTGGCCTCCAACATCCGTAAACGGAAGAAGTTCGGAACCACCAGGACTCTTCCTAGAGCTGGCCGGCTGTCTAAACTGAGCGATCGGGAGAGAAGGGCCTTAATCAGACAGGTGACCAAGAACCCAATGGTCACTCTGTCAGAGCTCCAGTGTTCTTGTATGAAGAGAAGAGAACCTTCCAGAAGGACAACAATCTCTGCAGCAATCCACCAATCAGGCCTGTATGATAGAGTGGCCAGACAGAAACCATCCCTCAGTAAAAGGCACATGGCAGCCCACCTGGAGTTTGCCAAAAGGCACCTGAAGGACTCTCAGACCATGAGAAACAAAATTGGTCTATAGTTTGGTACTGGTGTATAGTTTGGTACACCTAAAGTAGTTTTATTCCAGGGCTTGCGGATTTGGGCTGCTACTGAAGGAGGAGGGGCGGCCATGGGAGGATGATTGACGTCCAGGTGGGGGAAATCTTCCAGGAAAAGGATATCAAATCTATTTTCCAGCAAAAGGGGAAGGGAGGAGGCGTGGCCATGTCTGGTCAATCAATCAATCAATCAATACATCAGATTTATATAGCGCTTTATCATAGACACTCAAAGACGCTTTACAGAAATTAAGGGTCATCCACCACCTGGATGGATGAAGCAGCCACAATACGGCACCATCCCTTTTTAATCATTCACACACATTCACACCAAGGGCCACTTTAGAGTCTCCAATTAACCTAACCAATCAATTAACCTAACCAAACGTCAATCCCTGACGTTTGCTGGGTGGCCCAACCAAGGTCCAGGGCATGCATTGAGGCTGTGAAGAACCACCCGGGGCTTTGGGTTTAGCTCTGAGCTGAAGCCAGTGCTTATTGCTGGGGTCCTGGACAGCTGAGGTGACTGGAGCAGGGGTGGAAGTGGGTTGCAATGTGCTAATTTCACTCAGGTAAGTAGCCATCTCTGCTAGCTAAGAGTTGGTCGCCGTGGCTGATGTCCGACCAAAAATAATAGTATCTAGGTGGTCTTCAGCCTCCCGAATCTTTTAGAAGTTGGAGAGTCTCAATTCCAACTCAGAAACCTTTTTAAAGAGGGACACACAGCTGACACACGTCGGGGATGGAGCCATGGCTTTCCAGGCGAGAAGTGGCTAGCTAGCTAGTTAAAACAAGTTAGCCTAACCTGGTGAACAGCCCTGCCCAGGGCCTGATTCACCTGTGTGCCTGTCCGGGCTTTTGTATTTACTAAGCTAGCACTAAGTAAAAAGTTAATACCAGTAAAAGAGAGATAAAAATTAACGGAGTTAATAAAAATAAAACGGAGTTAATAAAACAAACAAAAACAGACAAGATAATGCTTTGACAGCAATGTGACGTTTACAGACGCCGACACAGTTCACTCACAGAATAACAATATTTAAATGTAAATGGTCTCTTTTTTTCTTCTACCAGGCCAAGCAGTTGATGCATGTGCACAACTGTTGTATGTAGTTTCGCCCCAGCCCTATGGGAAGCGCAGATGCGTTAACATGTCAGTTTATTCACCGACTATGAGAGAGACGCACATTATTTTTGTAGCAACAACAATAGCGTCATTTAAAGGAAAAGGAGGAATTACCGTTTTCCAGTGCTCTTCTCTGCTCAAGCTGCTGCTGCTGCTGCAAAAGGATTCATGTATGTTTATTCTCGTCTTCCACCTCCTTGTTGTCTTCCTAGTTTACTTGGTCTTTGTATGCTGTGTTGGTAGCGCCACCTCATGAATGGGATGTTCAGTCTTGCGCATGCTCTGTCAACGCGTTCAGGTCGTGGGCAGTCTGTGTGGTCATAAAATTTGGGCTGCACGTGGTTGTCCGCAGTAGAGCCCTGCGTACACTAGTGGACTGGAGATGATGACAAAAATTTCATCACACGAGGTCTGCGGTTGCATGTACATGGACAGCAGAGGTGCAGCATGAATCCAGCTTAGACCCCGACCTGCTAGGGGACCCAATCTACTAGGATCCCCATATACTTTTTTAAAATGTTTAGCATATTTAACGTGATGTCCAACAAAATATAGAAACACGGGTATCTATCAAAACGTCAAATCAAATTACGAACATAACGTCCTCCCCCCTTCTCCTCAGTCTATTGGGCTGTTCCATGTTATCTTCAAGGCACGTGCATGTGCGTCTGTGATTACAATTGTAGACAAACCATACACCTGACGTGTGGAAGAAACCAGCAAAATGAAAAGAAGCTATCTGAGCAGTGCAGAGAAAAGGCAAAAAAAAGGACAGAGAAATTTTTTATTGAAGTTTCAGAAGTTAACAACCTTTTTTTCCTTCAAACCATGAGGACGCTAACTCTCCTGAGAAGGAGCAGACAGGGAGCAATGCTACCAGAGCGAATGCTCATGCAAAATCCACAGAATAGGTATGTGGGACTGTAATGGTCTGAATGAGGCTTTAGAAAATTATGAACTGGTTTGTAAATCACTGGATTTAAAATGTACTTGTACGTGCACAGATTGGATACTGGGGTCCACTTGGGGTGCTTATTTGGTCAGGGGTACACTTGACCTGTATCCCCTGTAGACAGTATTGCGGTTGCTAGTCCATGTTGCTTAAATGACACGCCCGCTGTGTCAACGGCTACCTTTCACAGAGGAGATGATGAGGGAACTATATACCATGAGTCTGACCAGTTTGTTCTTGAAGATGACCCATCATTACAGCCTAAGCACCTGACAGACAAAGAGCATTGCTGTTTAGTTCAGAGAGGGCCTGTTTAATATTTCTTTTATTTATCCTTATTTTTTGTGTGATATATTCTCCCTGGTGTCTACATAGTACAGAGGGGAGCACAATGGATGCCTCTGCAAAATGGACCAGTGAACAGGACCCTGCTGGCAAACGTGGGTATGTGTAAACAAACAACAGATCTTCCATGTGAATTGTTGTTGTTTTTTTAATAATACACAAGCGTCTACATTTAATGCATTTAAGATTTGAGGTTAGTAATCCCCTTCAATGCAAAAACAGGATGTGGCTAGCAGTGTTGGGCAAGTTACTAAAAAATAGTAACTAGTTACAGTTACTAGTTACTTCTTTTCATAAGTAACTAAGTTACTTTTGAGTTACTGCATGGTTAAAGTAACTAGTTACTTGGAAAAATGATGTTCACGTTACTTTTAAATGCATACTTAAATCATCTTGCACACGCAAGATCAAGGGCCCCTTGTTCTCATCAGAAAAAAGAAGAAAAAGAAAACTGATGAGGAAAAAAAAGTCTCATCTTACAGAGAAAAAATGTCTCAGATTTACACAAACTATTGTAATGAGTAGAAAGTCAGAAATTTACTAGAAATAAAGCTGTGAATTCACAGGGAAAATGTTAGACCCCTGGTGGGCCGTTTTTGGCCCACAAGCCATATGTTTGACACCCCTGGACCTGCCCATTAAAAACGCATATTTTTAGATTAGATTAGATTAGATTCAACTTTATTGTCATTACACATGTATGAATACAAGGTAACGAAACACAGTTTAGCATCTAATCAGAAGTGCAAAGGACAGCAGTGCAGTATATACGGTAATTAACAGTATTGAAGCGACATGAAAAAATAAGCAGCAGTGCTGTGGTTTTGAGCAGGTTTTATTAATCATGTCGCCTTCACGGGATCCCCTCTCCGGTGCATAGTGGAGCAGCCCGGAGCGGGATCCCTAGGCTCTCAGAGCAGGAGAGGCAGACACAGTGTGTCCGCCAGTTGCAGGATCAGAGTGAGAGAGTAAGAGAGAGATTGCGTTACAGAGTTGCACCTTAAATACTTGATCATAACAATACATCAAAAAGACATACCCCACAGTCTAGAATGATCAAAGGGACAACAGAACAGGCAGGAGGTATTTGCATTTGTAAGCCATACATCACAATGGGCAGATTAGCTAGACCTCGCTCTAAGTGCAAGACAAAGAGGCTAACAAGCACATCTACATATTGATCTGAGTCTCTAGGTCACAGTAAGGACAGGACGCATGAGTACAAAGGATGAAAGGCATCGATTAACATCACATAGGTGAGACAGAAGAAACTCGTCTACCTGTAGACATTAATACACCAAAGCACATCTAAGATGCTCAGAAAAAGCACAGTAAGGACAAGCCATATGCACACTATACAGAATGGTGCATTACATCACAACACATGCATGTTTGCATCACAAATACATGAATGGCACATTGCTTCTCAGTAATGCAGCAGAAAAACAGAGAAAAGAGGGCTGAGTGTCCTTAGTCTGTTGTGGGGTTAAAACGAACCGCCACACGCTCCCCCCCAGAGGACGCGGCAGGGGGCCGCGACCTCGATAATCCATCTGTGTGAGCGAGCTGTGGGAGAAGCTCGCTGCAGGCGGAGGGGGAGGGAGGGGAGGGGTGGTAAGTGCCGGCAGGAGCTGTGAAATCGTCCTGAGCCGCGCAAAAATTGCTTGCTGCTCCGTGACGTCGAGAGGTTGTCCCGTTGCACGTGCGGAGATCACAAGAAGAAAAACTAGTCTCTGACTCCTCTCGTGGCCATGAAGAAAAGCAGGGGCGGCTGTAAGAAAAAAAAGTAAACAAAACATAGGGACTGTTGGCTTTGGGTGCTGAAGCAACCCCAAAGCTCCCGGGAACAGCTGACGGCTGAAATCCCGTTGTGCCGTGGCTAAGACCATTAAAAAATCCAGTGGCGAGCTGCGTGCTTGCTTCAGGTGAACGAGCAGCCCTGAAGGTTCTGTGGGCAGCGGCGGAGGACGATGGCGGTCTGTGGCGTGGCTGAGACTGTTAACAAATCCTTCCAGTATGCTGCATGCGTGCCTCAGGTGAGCGAGCAGCCCTGAAAGGCAGCGGCGAAGGAGGAAGGCAGTCTGTGGAGCCATTACTTGTCCCATTTTTTTTTTTTTTTTTTTTTTTTTTTTTTTTTACTTATTTGTACCCGTAGGTAGATTCGGTTTGCAGTCTGGTGACAAGCCACCGGCTGCTGGTCGCTGCGTGCGCGAGCGCCCTAAACCTACATGTTTTTGGTATGCGGGAGGAAACCGGAGAAATCCCGGAGTAAACCCGCGCAACACGGGGAGAACATGCAAACTCCACACAGCTCACTGTTGGTCGGGGGCTGGAATCGAACCCACGATCCCCGCGATCCCCCGGCCGAGGGTGAAACTGTGCTGCCACAGTGCTAAACCACTGCGCCACCGTGCAGGTTTGCACGGTCCCATGCGTGATGCGCCGTCCTTGTAACTCCCCGATGCGTGCGCGGGGGTTCAGTGCGTGGGTGGGCCGCTGGAGTGGTGAGTCAGGGTGCAGAAACTTGGTGGAGAACGGCGCAGACGGCGCCGGTAAAATCCAGGTTGAGCTGTGGCTGTAGATTGGCCATGGTGCGTTGGAGCGGTGAGAGGAAATAGACGATCTTTAGTCTCTCAGGCCCGTGCAGATGCGTTGGAGCGGCGGGAGGGAATAGACGATCCTATGTTCCTCAGGCTCATGCAGCTGCGTTGGAGCGGTGTGAGGAAGTAGACGATCTCCGTCCTCCGGGCTTGTGGAGGCGCGTTGGAGCGGTGCGAGGCAATAGACGATCTTTGTGCCCCGGGCTCGTGCAGCTGCGTTGGAGCGGTGAGAGGGAGGAGACAATCGTTGTCGCTCGTGCGGCCATGAAGAAAAGACGAGGCTGAATGGCGGCTGTGATGAGGGCAGAGGGACTGGCGTGTTGACTTTAGGTTCAGGCGTAACCCTAAAGCCTCGGGAACCGCAAAACCGCTGAATTCCCTATGTGTGCCATGACGTTTTCTGCAGTTTACCCGGTCGTGGGTGATGTCCGGAGAACGGCTCGCCTGTGTTGGCTCCGCGTCGAAGTCTCCCTGAAGCCGCAGGGAGGGGGAACCAGTAGGCCGCTGCGACGGAGCATCCATGCCCAGGTGTTGCGTTCGCTGGCCGCTCGTTTTTTTCAGCGTCGGTTCGCCAGCGTGGCCATCCAAAACAGAAGGCTGCGTTGCACAAAACGTGTGCGTCTTCAAGGGGCCACCAACGCAGCTGTGTGGCTGTCCAGCTCGGAAGGTTGCTTTCGCACAAAACGTGTGCGTGTTCGAGGGGTCACCAGTGAAGCGGCATGAAAAAATAAGCAGCAGTGCTGTGGTTTTGAGCAGGTTTTATTAATCATGTCGCCTTCACGGGATCCCCTCTCCGGTGCATAGTGGAGCAGCCCGGAGCGGGATCCCTAGGCTCTCAGAGCAGGAGAGGCAGACACAGTGTGTCCGCCAGTTGCAGGATCAGAGTGAGAGAGTAAGAGAGAGATTGCGTTACAGAGTTGCACCTTAAATACTTGATCATAACAATACATCAAAAAGACATACCCCACAGTCTAGAATGATCAAAGGGACAACAGAACAGGCAGGAGGTATTTGCATTTGTAAGCCATACATCACAATGGGCAGGTTAGCTAGACCTCGCTCTAAGTGCAAGACAAAGAGGCTAACAAGCACATCTACATATTGATCTGAGTCTCTAGGTCACAGTAAGGACAGGACGCATGAGTACAAAGGATGAAAGGCATCGATTAACATCACATAGGTGAGACAGAAGAAACTCGTCTACCTGTAGACATTAATACACCAAAGCACATCTAAGATGCTCAGAAAAAGCACAGTAAGGACAAGCCATATGCACACTATACAGAATGGCGCATTACATCACAACACATGCATGTTTGCATCACAAATACATGAATGGCACATTGCTTCTCAGTAATGCAGCAGAAAAACAGAGAAAAGAGGGCTGAGTGTCCTTAGTCTGTTGTGGGGTTAAAACGAACCGCCACAGTATGTGCAATTTAAGCAAATATACGTAAATATATGCAGCAGTGCAGAAAGTTAAGACTACTGTTATGTGCAAATAACGTACAATAAGTTAGATGGGCAGTTATGTACAGGTGAGGATGGTAAGAGATGATGGTAAGAGAGTCAGCGGGGAACTAAGTTCAATAACGTGACAGCTGTTGGAAAGAAACTGTTCCTAAACCTGCTGGTTCTAGTCCGAAGGCTTCTGAAACGTCTTCTGGAGGGGAGAAGCTGGAACAGTCCATGAGCAGGATGGTTGGAGTCCCTAAGAATGCTGCACGCCCAGCGCAGACATCTTTTCCTGTAGACGTCCTCTATAACTGGAAGTGGAGTCCCTGTGATGCGTTGGGCGGTTTTCACCACCCGCTGCAGCACCTTACGGTCAGCGACAGAGCAGCTCCCATACCAGACTGTGATACAGTTGGTCAGGGTGCTCTCTATCACGCAGCGGTAGAAGTTGCCCAGGATGTCAGTTGACAGATGGTTCTTCTTCAGTGTCCTCAAGAAGAAGAGGCGCTGATGGGCCTTCTTGATCAGGCTGGTGGTGTTAACTGACCAGGACAGGTCCTCCGAGATGTGGGTCCCCAGGAATTTGAAGCTGGGGACACGTTCAACAGCTATGCCATTGATATGGATGGGGATCTCTCCCCTCTCCTTCCTGTAGTCCACTATGAGCTCCTTGGTTTTGCTGGTGTTAAGGAGCAGGTTATTGTCAGCGCACCAAGTAGCCAAGTGCTCAACCTCTGCCCTGTAATCTGACTCGTCGTTGTCCCTGATGAGTCCAATCACCGTGGTGCCATCTGCGAACTTTATGATGGAATTGGATCCATACATAGGCCTGCAGTCATGGGTGAAGAGGGAGTAGAGGAATGGGCTGAGCACACAGCCCTGTGGTACACCAGTGTTGAGTGTGATGATGGAAGAACGGTTGGGGCCTGACCTAACATGCTGGGGTCTGCTGGTCAGAAAATCCATGATCCAGTTGCAGGTGGAGGTACTGATTCCCAGGTCCCCAAGTTTAGTGAGCAACTTGTAGGGGATAACTGTGTTGAATGCTGAGCTGAAGTCAACAAACAGCATTCTTGCGTAGGTGTTCTTGTCATCCAGGTGTGAGAGTACATAGTGCAGCGCTGTAGAAACCGCATCCTCTGTACTTCTGTTGCTCCGGTAGGCAAACTGGTGAGGGTCCAGTGTAGGGGGCAGGCATTTTTTGAGCTGTGCCAAGACCAGTCGCTCAAACCACTTTATGACTATGGGCGTCAGTGCCACAGGGCGATAGTCATTTAGGCATGATGGTGTTGAATGTTTCGGCACTGGTACTATTGAAGTGGTCTTGAAGCACACTGGTACCATGGCCTGAGCCAGGGACAGATTGAAGATGTCTGTGAAGACCCCTGCCAGCTGCTCAGTGCATGCCCTCAGCACACGCCCAGGAATGCCGTCAGGGCCAGCAGCCTTACGTACGTTGACATGACTCAGTGCGTTACGGACATCGGTGTGGGTGAGTGTGAGGTGGTGGAGGTCGTCAGAGGGTGGGAAATTGATGTTCATTTCGTTATTGTCCTTGTCAAAACGAGCATAGAAGTCATTTAGCTCATTGAGAAAGGGCACAGTCATGGCTATAGGTATGGAGTTGCTGGGCTTATAATCAGAGATAGCTTGAATGCCCTGCCACATGCGTCGGGGGTCAGAGTCCCCAAAATGTTCCTCCACCTTCAGCTTGTAGCTGTGCTTGGCCTTCTTGATGCCCCTCTTCAGATCTGCCCTGGATGAACTGTAGGCCTGTGCTTCACCAGATCAAAAGGCATTGTTACGTGCTTTTAGCAGAAGCCGCACTTCTCTGTTCATCCACGGCTTCTGATTTGGGTACGTGGTGATCTGTCTTTCCGTGGTGACACTGTCAATAGTGGTGTTGATATGGTCCAGGACTGAATGGGTGTAAGTGTCGATGTTTATGTGGGAGCCACACGTAGCCTGAGAGGTGAACATACTCCAGTCTGTGTTCCTAAACTTCTCCTGGAGTACAGAGTCAACCCCCTCTGGCCACACTTTGATGGTCCTCACTGATGGCTTCACCCGGTTGATGAGCGGTACATACTTGGGGGTAAGGAACAAAGATAAATGATCAGACTGACCTAGATGGGGGAGGGGAGTTGCTTTGTAGGCTCCCACAATATTGGTGTAAACATGGTCCAATGTTTTGTCCCCTCTTGTGTGACAGGAGACATGCTGGTAGAATTTAGGAAGCACTGTCTTGAGGTTAGAGTGGTTAAAATCACCCGCCACAATAAATGCTGCCTCTGGGTGTGCAGTTTGTTGTTTGCTAATAGCTGCATGCAGTTCTTTCATAGCAAGCTTAGCATTAGCATCCGGAGAAATGTAAGCGGCTGTTATGATGGTACAAGTGAACTCGCGTGGCAGATAGAAAGGTCTACATTTAACCATGAGAAACTCCGGGTTAGCTGAGCAGTGTCTCTCAACAGTGACAGAGTTCGTGCACCAAGCCTTGTTAATATAAATGCACAATCCCCCCCCTCTTGTCTTACCGGAGTCAACTGCTGCTCTGTTTGCCCGGAGCGTGTGTAGGCCGGCTAGCTCGATAGCATTGTCGGGTATTCCACTGTGAAGCCATGTTTCCGTGAAAATCATGATATTGCAGTTCATAAGTCTCTTATTGTTGGTGATCCGAAGCCGTAGTTCACTCATTTTGTTCGCCAGTGACCGTACATTAGCAAGGAAAATACTGGGTAGAGAAAGCCGGTACGGTGTTAGCTTTAGCTTAGCCCTTAGCCCACCGTGCTTACCCCGCCTTTGTTTACGGTCCCTACGCCGCCTGCGAGCACTTCCGGTTGGCTGGGAAGCCTGCCGAGCGTCGGGTGTTCTCCGGAGCTCAGGGACGAGACGTAGGTTGCTGATAAAAAGATCGTTATCGTTGCTTTGTAATCCAATGTCCAAAAGCTCATCTCAGGTGTAAGATGTAAAAGCAAAGCTGTTCTGAACGAACATACCCGAAATGAGCAGAAATAACACTGCTAATCCACAAAATCTGAGAGGACGCTGAGCCTCGCGTTGTACACGCACTGCCATCTTGGTCCGAGAATAGAGGATTTACTTCCATAAAATAGTTGCATATCACAAGAGCATGTTAATTAATGAGATAAAATAAAATAGCACCGATAAATGAAAGTTCACCACTTACACAAGAAGCTGTTCTTTATTGCAACAAATCAGTCACTTTTTCTCTGTGCGTAAGAAAACTTCAAATGCATTTAATGCGGACATTAAATGCCAGCTTGTTGCTCTAAAAATGCTCATGTTTAACCACAGAGGTAGGAGCTGTTAGGGGCTACTTACCGCTCAGACAACAGGTGATCAGGGCTCGATATGAGAAGTCACCACCGCCACGGCATTTTTTACCACAGGGTTGTGATGTGAACTGGGGCAGGACAAGAAACGGACCCACGGAGAAGACTGTGTGACGGCTGTGTCAGTTATGGTAGAGTCAGTATATATTTATTTGCTTATTTATTTGCCTGCCTTTGCCTTTGGCATGACAACATCCAGTGGCTTGAGGCCGCTGGTGATGCTGGGGATGACAGTCCCGCCAATAGCCACCGAAACAGCTGATGAGGAGGGTGTCTAGCAACTGCAAGTTGTATGATTGTCTGTTTGCGCTAAAAATATCTATCCATATTAATAAAACGAGTAACGCGAGTAACACATCTGATCAAATTTCAGTAACTAACGCATTACTGAATTTTTAAACAGTAATTTCGTTACACAGCATGTTACTGCAAAATCAGTGGCATTACAGTAATGATTATTTTATCTAATGACCAACACTGGTCATTAGGTAATTAAGCTACTTCAGCTGTTAAGCTATTTGAGCTGCTCCCCCCCCCACACACACACACACAACATCATTGCAGTTGGTTTGGAGATATTTCTTCAAAAACCAATGCAATTATTCTTTTATTTTTTTCCATGCAAATTTTCATCTTTATTCTTCTGAATGGTATTTTCCACAAAATTTTGTGACTTTCTCAGTAATCTGCAGTTTTTTTTTTTACAGTTTTTTGCAGTTTTACAGTTTTTTTTTTGTTTTTTTTTTCTCTCGGCGCCACACGAGTCGGCTGCCTTTTGCAACAGCGGCTCGATTCCGAGTCTTTTTCCCTTCCTCTCTCTTTTGATCCGTCTTTTTTTTTCACCCCACTTATATCACGGACACACAGATCGTCCTAAATGTCTCCTGAGCCGGTGGACGGAGCCACTGTCTATAGCAGGATACGATACAGCAGAGAACAGCTGCTAGCATTCAACCGCCACCCGGTCCCATTGGAAAAACTCGACATACCGAGAGAACTGAGGCGAAAACGCCGCGGCTGCCGGGCTGGAGTAAGGCGGAGGACAAAAAATATAAGGTACAGACCCTCCCTTCCATCTGTTGTCATGGGAAATGTACGGTCGATACTGGGAAAGTTAGATGAGCTAGCGGCTATCTCCCGTTATGATAGCACATACCGGGAGTGCTCTCTCCTTTTGTTTACTGAGACGTGGCTAACTGAACTAGCAGCAGATGCTAACATTGAGCTGGAGGGTTTTCACATGATACGAGCTGACCGAACACCAGACAGTGGCAAGGCTAGGGGCGGTGGAGTGATAATGTATGTTAACAACAACTGGTGCAGACCGGGACATATCACTGTTAAACAACGACACTGCAGCAAAGACATTGAGTTGCTAGCTGTTAGCATGAGGCCTACATATCTCCCGAGAGAACAGTCACACGTGATCTGCATTGTTGTTTATGCAAATCCGACGGCGAACGCTGGGACAGCACGTGACGTCATCCATTCAGTAACCAGCAGGCTGCAGACAGAACACCCAGATGCTCTTCTCCTCATCTCAGGCGATTTCAACCATGTTTCACTGTCTCCCATTCTACCCACGTTCACCCAGTATGTCACATGCCACACTAGAGACAATAAAACACTGGATTTATTCTACGCAAACACTAAGGAGGCGTACACCTCATCACAACTCCCCCCACTCGGGAGATCGGATCACAACTTGGTTCATCTCCGGCCGGTGTACAAACCCCTAGTGCACAGACAACCTCCGGCCATGCACACTGTGGAGTTATGGTCTGAGGAGACAATGGACACCCTAAAGGGCTGTTTTGAAGCCACCGCCTGGAAGCAGCTCTGCGATCCACATGGTGAGGACATCGATGGCCTCATTCACACCTTCACGGGCTACCTCAGCTTCTGTGTGGACAAATCCGTTCCCACCAAGACCATACGGCGTCACTCAAACAACAAACCCTGGATCAACCCTGAGATAAAAACACTTCTGAGAGAGAAGAAGAGGATCTTCAGGTCAGGGAACAGGGAGATGCTGAAGTCCGTACAGAGGGAGCTGAGGAGAAAGATCAGAGAAGGCAAGGACAGCTTCAGGAAGAAGATGGAGGACAAGCTGCAACAGAGCGACATCAGCGGGGTCTGGAGAAACCTCAAAACCATCTCGGGGCTCCAGAATACCTCCCCCCAGGCCACAGGGGGCAGGGAGTGGGCGAACAACCTGAATCTGTTTTTCAATAGATTTGACCAACCGCCCTCCCCCCTGACTGCACAACAACCACTGCTGCCTCTAAAGAAATCAAGTCCTGCTGCCCACTCCCCACTCCACCAACACCCCCCCACTCCCAACACACAGCCCCCCATCCTGACCCTGACCAGGACCCAGGTGAGGACGGAGCTGAGGAAGATCAAGGCGAGGAAGGCGCCGGGACCGGACGGCATCAGCGCAAAGCTCCTCAAGTCCTGTGCAGACCAGCTGTGTGGGATTGTGACGTATATCTTCAACATGAGCCTGAAACTGGGGAGGGTACCACAGCTGTGGAAAACATCTTGTGTGGTACCTGTACCAAAAACTTCCCACCCCAAAGACCTGAACAGCTACAGACCGGTGGCCTTGACGTCCCACTTGATGAAGACCCTGGAGAGACTGCTCCTTGCTCACCTCCGCCCCCTGGTGGAACCAGCGATGGATCCACTCCAGTTCGCCTACCAGCATGGCATTGGGGTGGAGGATGCGGTGATCTTCCTCCTTCACCGTTCTCTGTCCCACCTGGAGAAGCCCGGGAATATGGTGAGGATCATGTTCTTTGACTTCTCCAGTGCTTTCAACACCATCCAACCGATGATCCTGAAGGACAAGCTGCTGCGCGCAGGGGTGGACCAGCACCTGTCATCATGGATCCTGGACTACCTCACGAACCGGCCTCAGTTTGTGAGAACCCGGGACTGTGTGTCCGACACGATCATCAGTAGCACGGGGGCCCCCCAGGGAACGGTGCTGGCTCCCTTCCTGTTCACTCTTTATACTGCGGACTTCTCACACAACACAACACACTGCCATCTACAGAAGTTCTCTGATGACTCTGCGATCGTTGGCCTCATCTCCAATGGAGATGAAGCTGAGTACAGAGGGCTTATCCAGGACTTCGTGGACTGGTGCCATCGGAACTGCCTCCAGATCAACGCGAGGAAAACTAAGGAGCTGGTGGTGGACTGCCGCAGGCATGGGCAGCCCCTCACAGTACCAGTAAATATACAGGGAACAGACATCGAGATGGTGACATCCTATAAGTACCTGGGTATTCATCTGAACAATAAACTAGACTGGTCACACAATACTGATGCACTCTACAAGAAGGGACAGCGCAGGCTGTTCCTGCTGAGGAGACTCAGGTCTTTTGGTGTACAAGGGGCGCTGCTGAAGTCATTCTATGACACGGTGGTGGCATCAGCCATCACTTTTGGAGTGGTCTGCTGGGGCAGTGGCATTACTGCAGCCGATAGGAAGAGACTGAACAAACTGATTAAGAAAGCTAGCTCTGTCCTGGGGCAGCGCCTTGATCCGATGGAGGAGATAGGAGAGAGAAGGACGGTGGCTAAACTGTCATCTCTGCTGGAGTCCGAGTTCCACCCTATGCAGGACATACTGAATGCACTGAGGAGCTCATTTAGCAGCAGACTACATCATCCCAGGTGCACAACCGAGAGGTTTCGTAGGTCCTTCCTACCAACGGCTGTCAGACTGTACAACCTAAGCAGGGCTGCTCGCAGAGATAGCAAAAAGACGTAACAAACTAATAGTTTTTTGAATGCAAAAGATGCAATAGACTTACACAATGGTCCCCTCCGGCATACAACTAGGAACATACCGGTCGCTATGGAGGGTGAGAATATGTATGGGCACATAATCATACCATGTAGGATAACTAAGTAGACGGTTATGCTGTTTCATTCCATCTAGCAACAATGCTCTGCACTGTGTGTGTTTATATATTTGCATATTTATTCCATCTAGCTACAATGCTCAGCACTGGGTGTGTTTATATATTTATATATCTACATATTATTCCATCTAGCTACATTGCTCCGCACTGTGTGTGTTTATATACTTGCATATTTATTCCACCTAGCTGCAATGCTCCGTACTGTGGGTGTTTATATATTTACATATTTATTCCATCTAGCTACAATGCTCTGCACTGTGTGTTCATATATTTATTCCATCCAGCTACAATGCTCTGCACTGTGTGTCTGTGTGTGTGTGTATATATATATATTTATAGTAATACGTACATATGTTTATTAGCTGCTCTTGCTTGCTTGTTTTTTTTCTTGCCTTCTGATTGTTGCTCTGAGTGTTGCTATCCCTGTGCTGTTGCAATCCTGGAATTTCCCCGTTGTGGGACTAATAAAGGCTTATCTTTTTTCTTGTAACTTTGTCCTTTTTTCTCATATAGTGACACTTTAAACTTATTTGTTTTTCTACAGATGTAATTCCTGATGCCTGAATGATATCATCATTTGAAGACTTCTGAGGACAATAAGTTTCAGGTAGGATGTCAGTAAGGCCTGATTGAATGAATGAATGAATGTGAATTTTTTTCGGTAGTAAATATACAATCAAAACAACTAAAAAAATATGTAGGACACAAAAGAACAACCAAAAGGGTGTAGGCTGAAGCTAGTGCTCATACAGTGCCTACCCTGTTACAATTTTAAAATCAATAACATAAAAATTTAAGTCATAGCTTGTGGAGAGTTGTGAAGGACGAGACTGAGTGTATTCCTCAGGTTCAGCTTTATTCACAATGACATTCTCCAACATTCAAAAGCAGAAAAAGAGGATGAATCTTCTCACATCTGTCCTTTTATACCAGGACATCAAACATACAATCACATGGTGCTTAATCAAACATACAGTCACATGGTACTTAATCCCAGTCACAATGTAACTTCCCCCGATCTTAACACCATCTACCTCCTAGTCTCCGGTGGTCAGGAAATCTCTCAAGGCCATCTCCTTGAAACTAAAGGCCAGATCTCACACCCTCCCGTTACCTCTGGAAGGCTCAGTCCCTTTGTTCCCCTGAGACGTGAAGTATACAATAAGCATACAGTGATATATCTGTGGAGCATCTGAATCCAACATATGTGCATATATGTGTGCCACATGACCCCCCCCAAAAGTCTAAGATGGAACAAATGTAATACAGTTTGCAAGTCATGGTCACATTATTACACATCAGTCCAAATGTTGCTTGGGCCTCAGTCACCTTCCATATCTGCTGTAAGCGGGCTTTACCACCCCCGTGGCGTCTTCCCGCTGTGGAGCTGCTGTTTGAGGATTAGAACTGTTAGTCAATCTCTGTGGGTGTTCTGGGGAATGCTCTCTAGGGGGTCTGCCGCGCCGAGGAGCCCTCGCCAACTGCACCACTTCGTCAGCCAGCACAAAAGCGGGTTTGAGCCTGTTTATACAAATCATTTCTTTCCTGCCCCCCAAATCTAGCAAAAAATGCTTGTCCCCTGTTTCCAGCACTCTGTATGGTCCGTCATAAGGTGGGCGTAAGGGTGGGCGGTGTGCATCATGTCTGACAAAAACAAACTCCGCATTTTTTAAAGCTTTAGGCACAAAAACGCGCGGGAAGCTGTGATAAACTGGGCCAGGAAGCGTGCTCGCTCCCGTGTTGCTCTGCAACTGCTGAGCGGGGGGGGGGGGGGTTCACTCTGGCGCAGGATTATCCCGGAGAAATTCCCCGGGCAGCCGGAGTGGCTGCGCAAAAACCAACTCAGCTGGGGAGACTTTTAAATCCTCTTTAGGTGCAGAACGCACCCCCAATAAAACCCATGGTAGCCTGTCCACCCAATTTGCATCCGTAAGCGACGCTCTGAGGGCTGCTTTCAATGACCTATGGAAACGTTCGCATAAAACATTAGCCTGCGGGTTGTATGCGGTAGTGCGGTGGATCGTTATCCCCAGGCTGCGGGCCATCGCTGACCAGAGCTCGGAAACAAATTGAGGACCTCTGTCGGACGTAATGTCCAACGGAACTCCGAAACGCGCTACCCATGCTGTTAGAAATGCGCGCGCCACCTCCTCGGCTGTGGTTGATGCCAGTGGGACCACTTCCGGCCAAAGCGTGGTGCGGTCCACCATTGTCAAAAGGTGTGTGCACCCCTGTGACGGCGGGAGGGGGCCTACGAGGTTGACATGCACGTGATCGAATCGCTTAGCCAGGATGTGAAAAGGCTCCAAGGGAGCTCTAGTGTGTTTGTGTATTTTGGCTCACTGACAAGCCACGTAGGCTGTTGCCCACTCCTTGACTTGCTTGTGCAGGCACGGCCATACAAATTTCTCTCCTACCATTTTGACCGACGCGCGCACCCCCGGGTGCGCCAGAGAATGAATCGAGTCAAAAACGCGGCGGCGCCACGTGGTCGGCACCACCGGGCGCGGTCGTCCCATGGAGACATCGCAGATTAGGGGGTGCATACCATCTTGTAGCACCCTGTTCTCCAGCCTTAACCCTGTTGGTCCAGACTGGAGCGCGCACACGTCCGCGTTGGCAACTTGATCCACGGCCATGGCTGCATAATCTGTCCCTACGCGGACTGGGGCCGCGCGCACTTCCGCGTCGCTAACCTGGTCCGCGGCCATGGCTGCAAAATCTACCTCTGCGCGGGCTGGAGCCGCCACGGCGCGCGAGAGGCAGTCCGCCACTACATTAAGTTTACCCGCTACATGCTGGATATCGGTAGTAAACTCCGAGATGGCGGCCAGCTGTCTCTGCTGCCGGCCCGACCACGGTTCTGTAATCTTGGCCATCGCGAAAGTCAGCGGCTTGTGATCCACGAACACGGTGAAACTGTGTCCCTCCAGCCAAAACTGGAAATGGCGAATGGCCAAGTGGAGAGCTAACAACTCCCTGTCGAATGCGTTGTATTTTCGTTCACTATCACGCAAGGTCCTACTGAAAAAGGCTAGCGGTTGCCAAGCTCCTGCTACATACTGTTCCACGACCGCTCCTATGGCCACATCTGACGCGTCAGTGGTGAGCGCTATGCGGGCCATTGGGTCTGGATGTGCCAACAACGCAGCGTTTGCCAGGGCTATTTTGACTTCAGCAAATGCGCGCTCCCGCTCCGGAGACTATTCGATTTTGTTTGTGGGTTTTTGTTTTTTTAGTGCAGCATACAATGGTTGCATGAGCTGCGCTGCGTGAGGGAGGAAACGGTTATAAAAATTCACCATTCCCAAAAACTCCTGCAACGCTTTGACCGTTTGTGGTTGGGGAAAATTTGTTATTGCGCGCACTTTGTCGGGCAGAGGAACCGCTCCTTCTGGAGAGACGCGATGCCCCAAAAAATCAATCTGCGCCACCCTGAACTGACACTTCGCTGGGTTGATTATTAACCCGTGCTCTGCCAACCTCCGGAAAACTGCTGTGAGGTGGTTTTCGTGTTCATCTTCGGACGCGCTGGCTACCAATATGTCGTCCAAGTAGACGAACACGAAGGGGAGGTCACGCAGAACCGCGTCCATCATGCGTTGGAACGTCTGTGCTGCGCCTTTAAGCCCAAACGGCATGCACAAAAACTCAAAAAGCCCGAAAGGAGTTATTACCGCTGTTTTGGGTATGTCCTCAGCGAGCACTGGAACCTGGTGGTAACCGCGTACCAAATCTATTTTAGAAAAAATGCGCGCCCCCGCCAAATGCACCGAAAAATCTTGGATGTGCGGGATCGGATAGCGGTCATGCGCTGTAGCGTTATTCAACCTGTGGAAATCACCGCAAGGTCGCCACGAGCCATCAGCCTTTGGGACCATATGGAGCGGCGAAGCCCAGGGGCTCTTTGACCTCCTGATGATGCCCAGTCTTTCCAGGTTGGCAAACTCCTCGCGCGCTATGGTCAGTTTAACTGAATCCAAGCGCCGAGCTTTTGCAAAAACGGGTGGGCCGGCGGTAGTAATAAAATGCTCCACCCCATGTTTAGCCACTGTCGCCGAAAACGTTGGGACCGTGAGTGCTGGGAACTGAGTGAGGAGTGTGTGGAACTTACCACCCGCAGCTGTGACGTTGGCTTGTGCAGTTGGCGGGGCCACTCGAGCTGTGCAGGGAATAGAATAAAAGGAGAGTGCATTAACCAGGCGTCTGTTAGCAAGATCAACCAATAAACCATGTGAGCACAAAAAATCAGCCCCTAACATGTTGAAATTGACTGCCGCTACAACAAAAGTCCACTCGAATGTACGGCCCTGCAAAGACAGAAGCAGAGTCCTCTCACCGAAGGTCTTAATCGCCGAGCCGTTCGCTGCTGTCACCCGGGGACCACTGGAAGGCTCCAGCCGGTCCACATAGGAAGGCGTGATGAAGCTCAGCTGGGAGCCTGTGTCCACGAGGAATTGCCTCCCTGAGCGTGCGTCCTTCAGGTAGAGCAGCTTGTTCTCTTCTCCGAGGGCCGCGGCTGCTACCGACCCCCGGCCTTGGCGTTTTCCGAGCGCTTGAAGTGGCACGGTGGGATGCACTTGCGTGCTCTCTCTACGAAACGGCAATGGTAGAAGCAAAGGACGTCGTCCGCTCCGTGTCGCCTGGCTCTTGCTGCTGCGGCCGAAGCTGCACTCCGTTTGTGGGCGTCGACAAGCCGCTGCGCCTCCTGGCTCAGCTCGTGGTAGTCTCGTCTGGCCAACAGCGGTGAACCGGCCAGGGTCACTCTCACCGCTGACGGTAGGGTCCTGAGGAAAAGGTGGGTGAAGATAAAGCTGTCATCATCGGAATCTCTCAACCTCAGCATCTTCCCCATCAGGTCTGCGGATCTGTCGTTCTCAAACTCCGTCAACGCCAGGAGTCCCTCTGCTCGCTGTTGCACCGAGGGGGTGAAGTGGCTGATAAGCGCAGCCTTCAATGTGCCGTACTTGTCACTGTCCGGTGGGTGGTTGACCAGGCTCTCCACCCTCTGGACTGTGTGGTTGTCCAGCTTCGCCACCACATGGTAGAATTTTGTGTCGTCTCTCGAAATTCTCCGGAGGTTGAACTGTGCCTCGACCGTGCTAAACCAGGAGCGCGGACTGTTCTGCCAGAAGTCCGGCAGCTGGAACGTGGCGGCATTCGTCAGGCTGGCTTCTGACAAGTCCGGCCCAGGAGAATTACTTCTGCTCATGCTTCGTCGTAAGGTCACCAGTGTGGAGAGTTGTGAAGGACGAGACTGAGTGTATTCCTCAGGTTCAGCTTTATTCACAATGACATTCTCCAACATTCAAGAGCAGAAAAAGAGGATGAATCTTCTCACATCTGTCCTTTTATACCAGGACATCAAACATACAATCACATGGTGCTTAATCAAACATAGAGTCACATGGTACTTAATCCCAGTCATAATGTAACTTCCCCCGATCTTAACACCATCCACCTCCTAGTCTCCGGTGGTCAGGAAATCTCTCAAGGCCATCTCCTTGAAACTAAAGGCCAGATCTCACACCCTCCCGTTACCTCTGGAAGGCTCAGTCCCTTTGTTCCCCTGAGACGTGAAGTATACAATAAGCATACAGTGATATATCTGTGGAGCATCTGAATCCAACATATGTGCATATATGTGTGCCACAATCTAGCGTATCCGGCCAAGGGGTAATTAAAAACAAACTGCAAGGTTCTCAAAGGGGACACTTTAAAATGAGGATATTTAAAGGAATTCTATTTACAATAAAATATGTACAAATAAATGCCCACTTAAATAAAAAGCCTAACCTAAAACCTAAGAATTAAAATTAAGTTAAATTAAGCTAAAATAGAATAAAATACTCACTAAAAAACTTAAAAGTGGGCTAAAACAAATAATAAAAGTCCTTAAAAGCTGAGAAGAAGGGTTCACTCTTCCAGACTCCATCTGCCACCACAACACCGACACCTTCAGGGAACCTGTACAGGGGAAGACACTTGCCAGCAGTACATCTAGATTTTTATCATCATCATCATCATCATCATCATCATCATCATCATCATGGGGTGCTGCTATCTAGCAACCAGATACTTACAGCGAAGGCAGAACTCCTCACTCTGCTTCTTGCTGTCTCTCGCCTGCAGCACCCCAACTGCTCCACACAGAAGTGTCCTCCCCCAAATGCCAGCATCATGGTGGTCCTGGCCGTTGTTGCTCCTCCTCCTCAGTCATGCCCTTCTTCTGCCATTTCCTCTGCCACCAGCAGCCTCCTCTTGTCCAGCAGGGCTCTCATCTGGCTGGCTATCCAGGCAGAGCTCTCCTCCAAGCAGGCCCACCTCTGGCCAGGCTCTCTTCAGGCAGGGCCCTCTCCTCAAGCAGGGCTCTCTAGTGATGCTATGCTCGACACCGCCCACTTGACACTAATTTGAGCAATATAACACGGAAGTGTCACGAGCAGAGTGTCAAGCACTGTGTCAACATGGCCACAGTCATGTGACTGTGGCGAACGAGGACTCGTCACATAATGTGATTTGAGACCTGACGAGAAATTTGAGAGGGCTGGGCATTGCATACGTCAATAGTGAAGGATTTTAAAGGGATCTCATTTACCGCTCAAACAGGGTTTTTTGAAAGGAGGAGATTTGTTATCATCATTGCATTCACTATTTCAGTAGAAGTCAGGGGCAGTATTACACAAGTTAGAATTAGGTTTAGGTGTAGTAACATTAAACAACATATTACATGTACTAAATATTACACATAGATACATTAGTGATGGAGAAACTGAGGCCTTATAAAACAATGAACAACTTTGAGACAATTGCTTCATGATCGACGCAGTGTTATGAAACATTTAATAGAGTGCCATCTCCCCGTGTCTGCGTGGGTTTACTCCGGGATTTCTCTGGTTTCCTCCCACATACCAAAAACATGCAAGTTAGGTTAATTGGCATCAAACTGGGGATTCTAAATTGTCCTTAGGTATGACTGTGAGAGTGAATGGTTGTCTGTCTCTCTGTGTTGGCCCTGCGATGGACTGGCAATCTGTCCACGGTGTACCCTGCCTCTCACCCAAAGATGCTGGGATAGGCTCCAGCCCCCCCGCGACCCGAAAAGGATTAAGTGGAAGAAAATGGATGGATGGATCTGCTGACTAAGTCTCAAAACTGCATCTGGGTAGAAAACTCGAAAAAAAATCTCTCTTTTTTTTTTTTTTTTTGAGCATTTACCCATCCAAGGTCTATTCAAAATTGGATGGCAGGAACAAACAATTCAACGCAAACAAGAAAGACCTAATTCAAATAGAACCCTCTCAAATCCTCACGAGCCCTCAAGTCATGTGATATCACCGACATAAAACGACTTCGCTTGCTATGGTCACGTGACTATGGCTGTGCTGAAACAGCGTTCGATACGCTGCTCGTGATGCAAAAAAATTGCAAAAGACATTGGACAGCTCCTATTACTATAATAAAAAAGACTATTTTTCAGAGAATCGTGCTGTTTATGCTCTCTTTCTCTTTAATATACCCCCTTTCTTTCTTGCTAATTGGAATGGGAAGTTTGACTGTATATTTTTTGCAAAAGTTCTGATTTTGTAACTCTTTTGTAACCTTTATTCTCATCGAGAGTTTGTATGTTGTATTTTGTTCTATTAAATTTAAAAAAAAAACCTGCTCATGACACTTCCACTTTATATTGTGGGAATCAGTGTTGAGTGGGCGGTGTCGAGTGTAACATCACTACCCCTATGGATTGGGACACCCCTTCATGGCTGCACATGGCCAAAGTGGCTGTAGAGTGTAGCTGCTGTTGCACTAAATAACTTAACCTCCAGTTCTTTTGGTACGAAGGCCAAATAACCAGGCAGAGAAGTGAAGTATAGTTTCACTTATTTTACTGAAGCTGAGATATAGTACAAGGTACAGCGCCGGAGCACTACTCTCAAGACGTATCAAGAGAGAGTGCTACTTCAGCAGTGGGTCCTATGCTTTTTATAGAACTCTGCCACTCCCTCACGCAGGAGGGAGGGCTCCCCTCACGTGCATCAGTGTCTTTCTAGTATGTGCCAACTCAGATGAGGGCCGAGCTGATTGTGTCTGGTTTCAGCGAGTGAATCCTTGGGTGTAATCTAAAGGCGGCAGTGTGGCATGCGAAGCAAGCAGGATGAAGGATGAAACCATAGTTACAGAATAACTGACATTCTCAAAGCAAGCGGGATGAAGGTTGGAGAAACATAGTTGCAGACTAACCAACATTCTCAGACAGACAAGGGCATCATAGAAATTTACCAACACTGTCTTACCGGTGCTGAAATTCACTAGCCATTGACCGGTGTTAATATCATAACAAAAAGTGGAGTGCAACCTGTGATATAGAGTATTGGCCTTTTTCAGGTTTTCAACTCAAATGCAGTTCTGACAGTCAGTCATGTCCCTCATGAAGCAATTGTCTCAAAGTAGTTCATTGTTTCATGAGGCCTCTGTTTTAACATCACTAGGGCTGTCCTCCCCAGGCACAGCTCCTTCCTCCTGGCAAAGCTCTCTCCTTTGGACTGCCAAAGCACCTTTTGTATCATGTGCAGCCACAGCTGCTGCGCATCTCCAGTCAACACAGGTGCTGCTGATTAGTAATTAGGGGAAGCACAGGGTGGAACCAGACAACATTTCCTACTAAAAGCACATGGTTAAAATACAAAAAACGCAAAAAATGCAAACTTAAAACCATATAAAACACAAAAAACACAACAAAATACTTCCACTCCATGACATATACCCAAAAAGTGAAAAGAAAGTGTAGAACAAAGAAAAAGTAGGGCCCCATTTCTGTCTTTGTCTAAGGCCACCAATGGACTAAATCTGCCCCTCATAAAGTTTTACCTCATATATCTGTACTTGCCAGTGTGGATGTGCTAGTGCACTCAAAATAACAGTGTTCTGTTATTATAAAAGTACAATAAAAGTGCTCTGAGGTATTAAATCTAGAAAATAGCTTATTTCCCTCAAAAGACTATTTTGGCATGACACTCTAGTAGTGCATATAGCTTATCAAAATATTGCATTTTGCATTTTTGAGAGAATTTACCGCTGTGTTTTTAGCTGCTGTTTACATCAGTCCACAAAGCAACTACACACTAGCACTAAACAAACTCCATGAAGTCATCAGAGCAGTAGAAGCATCCCGATGCTGTTTTTATTGTTGCTGGTGACTTTAACCTGTGCAATTTATGGACGGTACTCCCCAAATATTACCAGCGTGTGGACATTCCCACCCACAGTAAAAGTACATTGGATCATGTTTACTCCAATATATGTGGCGCTTACTGTTACGTATGGCTCTGCGAGCCATACAATGAGTGCCAAGGGCAGACCAGTGAGTTTGCGATGTTTATTGTAATAAAGGGAAAAGGAACAAAGGAACAGGGCCTCGTGGGGCCAAAACACAAATGATGATACAAGGGCATACACTTACACACGATGCTGAATGACGAGCGGGTGGCTGGCGCCAGACGAAGGGGTTCCAGCCTTACCCACGCCGGAGAAAAGCGTGGATAATCGTGCGAGGTCACAGCCCCGAATGATCGGAGCTGCTCCCTTTTATACTGGTTGACAGCACCTCAGCTGATGAGAGGTAATTGGGCTCCAGCCGTCCCGTAGAGCTTGACAGCTGGGAGCCCGCTGAGACGCTGTCACAATAAGAGCTGGGCTGAGGAGGAATATGGCCTGAGCGCCGGATAACACGGCGTCTCACCCATATGACACAGCCCCCCCCTCATGGCCGGGCTCTGAACGGCAAGTAACACCCAAGCCCCCCCCCCCCACCACCACCACCTAGGGTGGGCGGATGGGGCGCAGGCCAGGAGGGAGAGAATCAGAAAAAGAAAAAACATCAGCAATTAACAATGAAACAATACAGAGTATGAGGGGGTAAAAAAACCCCACAATACTCCATAGACAACAATAAACGGACGGACAGAAAAAAACCCCCACTAATTAGGTAGAGGATAAAAGTGGCAATAACGGAGAATGAGGTACAGGAAAAAAAACCCACAATACTCCATAGGCAACAATATGCGGACGGATAGAAAAAAAAAAAAACCCGCTACTGGGCAAAGGACAAATGTGGCAATAACAGAGACTGAGGCACAGGAAAAAAAAACTACAATACTCCACAGTCAAGAATAATAATGTACAGACAAATCCAAAAGAAGACAACCCAGGAGACCATAAAATGAGAGGAAAGACTCCTAAGGGCGAAATCTAATAAGTACAGGCATCCCCCAAACAGGAGGGGAAGAGAGAGAAAAAAAGAAAACACGCTAAACTCGAAGCAATTACAAAGGATTACATGGCTGCACCCACCCAAAAACACAAAGAATAAGCACAGCAGAGAAAATTCAGTTTGGGGGGTCTCCCCGCACCCAGCGTCCAAACCGCCAACAGGGGTGAAGGGAAAAGTTCAGGCGGCCTACCCGAAACCCAGGCCAGAAAACATAGTCTCTCGGGCGGCCGGACCAGATCGCCGAACAGGAAGTCCAATGGATCGGGCGGCCGCACCAAAGAGCCGAATGGGCACGGCAGTCCCTCTGGCGGCCGACCTGCATTGCTCAGCCACCAGGCCTGAAGGGGAGAGAGGGGCAACGGCTTCCCTGTAGAGGAAGATAATGAGGGCAAGCTGGGCCTAAAGAGAGAGGTCCATTGGGCCCTGGTGGAGAAAGCTTGGGGGGAAGATGAGGGTGACTCAGATGACGACGAATAAGGGGCAGAACATGATGATGAGCCAGTCCAATGTCCGATGGCAGGGGATCTGCAGGTCCCTCACCGGACCTGGATATCACTGGTGCCTCACCCACGTAGCACTCCGATAGGATCGCGGCTGCTCCCGTGACGGACCCCGATTGGGTCTCGGTAGAACCCACATCGGACCCCGATTGGGTCAGCGCCGCACCAGAACCGACCTCCAATCCCGAACTAGGAACCTCTGGCACAGCGCGCGATAGCAGCTCCTCGCCGGCGACCCTGGGAGAAGGCTCAGGAGAGAGAAAAGAACCGGGATCAGGATCACCGGCAGCGCCAGAACCCGGCGAGACAAGCTCGGACGCAGCGGACGGCTGCACCTGGCTCATCTCCCCTAGAGACAGGCTAAAATGCTCTAAAATGAGAAGGAGAAAAATAAAATAGAGCACTTGCCTGATCTCGGGTTCTGACGCCGTCCAGGACTGCGAAGATCCAGGTTCAAGTGTCAGGAGGTCGTCTACAGGCTCCCACTCAGCTGCATTGGGCTCCGCAGCTGGCATGATGGTATGTGCAGCTTGCGAGTCCTCCGGCACCGGTGCCCACGCCGATGGCCCACATGGCATGGTGGCAGGAGAACCTTGACCCGCTGGACCGGACCGCTTGTCCGTGGAGCCCTGGGGACGCTTCCTCGTCGGCGCAGGTTCCACGCTGCAGTCCGCCCTCCTCCTCCGCCCACGACGTGGCTGCGGAACCGGAACCAGGCTCTCCAGAACCGCAGGCCCCCTCCTCATCCAGCGACGTTGGCCTGGCGCCGAGGACCGCTCAGCGGAGGGAGACACAGAGGATGCGGGGTTAATCATTACAGCCACAGCAGGTGGTGGGAGCTCGGTGAGCTGCGAACCCCGAACTCCACCTCCAGGAGTCTGACAGAGCAAATCACAATGAGAGTGTGAATTAACTGGGACTTGCCTGTCTCCTGGAGGCTGGATGGTGACCGCTGTGGCGGACGTTACTCCTCCCTTTCCCCGCCGGACGGTAACGGAGGACCCCCTGGGAGGACGTCGGGGAGCCGCTCGTGATGATTCCGGGATGGAGCTCGCCAGGTCAGGACGCTGGGAGCACACAGCAGCCGGGGAATGCGTCGAGAAGGCGGGGGCGACAGCCGAGATGAGCCTGGCCCGGAGCGCTGACGTAACAGCGAGGGAAGACGGCTCGGGAGACGAGGCTGCGGGATTTCCCCTGTGATGAGGCGCAGGAGTGACAGCTGTGTGGGGGATTGAGACCTTGTGGTGGCCCAGAACTGGATCCAGATGGGATTCGTGCTGAGGTGGACAGGCAGTGTGACAATGGCTACTTGCAGGGAGCGAAGCGAAGGTGAGACCCGGAAATCACCGCTCCTGTGCAGAGACAGAGGCGAGGAGGGCATCGAACTCGGGGAAATCACGCAGCCCTGGATTCCTCTCCACCAGTCTAATTGCCGCCGTCACATGCTTAATGATTAAAGACGGATGCACAGCGGAGCGAGCAGCAGCCACTCGGTCCCGGACCTTGATTGCTGTCAGCTGCAGCTCCTCCGGGGGAATCCCGAGTGACGTCATGCTGGATGGAGAAAGACCTCTGGATGGTGCGAATTCCAGGAGCGGAGGCAGGAGCGGGATCCCAAAGCGAGGGACGGTGTCTCCTCCTCTTCGGCTTCCTGCCGGGATTTTCTTCCAGCCCGCGGAGTATCTCGCGCTGTGCAGCAATGTCCAACCTCCTCGCGTTCACCTCAGGATGGTCAGCGAAGCGGGGGAGATAATCGAGGACCTCCTCAGCTTGGTCCAGGTACCGGTGCACGTCGCTGCTGAAGTCGAGAAGGGAGGCGGTGATGAGGATTTCGTCCACGCACTCGAGGGCGTCAGAGAGGACATCGCTCGGACTCTGAGTGCGGGACCTCCGCGACAGCATGCTTCAGCAACGGTACCCAGACAGGTAAGAGCAACAGTACAATACTGCTAAACTCACGGTCGCCTGCAACTCGCTTGGCTGTGACCTACTGTTATGTATGGCTCTGCGAGCCATACAATGAGAGCCAAGGGCAGACCAGTGAGTTTGCGATGTTTATTGTAATAAAGGGAAAAGGAACAAAGGAACAGGGCCTCTTGGGGCCAAAACACAAATGATTATACAAGGGCATACACTTACACATAATGCTGAATGACGAGCGGGTGGCTGGCGCCAGACGAAGGGGTTCCAGCCTTACCCACGCCGGAAAAAAGCGTGGATAATCGTGCGAGGTCACAGCCCCAAATGATCGGAGCTGCTCCCTTTTATACTGGTTGACAGCACCTCAGCTGATGAGAGGTAATTGGGCTCCAGCCGTCCCGTTGAGCTTGACAGCTGGGAGCCCGCTGAGACGCTGTCACAATAAGAGCTGGGCTGAGGAGGAATATGGCCTGAGCGCCGGATAACACGGCGTCTCACCCATATGACACTTACGGAGTGGCACCCCGCCCCCAATTTGGACAGTCAGATCACTTCTCCTTGTTTATGTACCCAGCCTACAGACAAAAGTTGAAACAAACAAACCCTGTTATTAAGCTAATTAACCGCTGGACTCAAGAGGCTGAAAGCACCCTACAAGACTGTTTTGCCTGCACAGACTGGAATGTGTTTAAAGCTGCAGCCACCCAAGAGGACTCTTCAGTAAACATACAGGAATATGCTGAATATGTGACTGGGTGCATCAGCACATGCGTTGATACCATCGTACCCACCACACAGGTCAGGAAGTCCTCCAACCAGAAACCCTGGATCAACAGTCAGATACGTCACATGCTGCGTGCTTGCGCTCTTGCATTTAAATCAGACAGTGAGGTTGAGTACAAAGCTTCAAAGTATGGACTGAGAAAAGCTATAACAACAGCCAAGAGGGAGTACAGAGAAAAGCTGGACAGCCTCTACTCCACTCCTGACCCGGGGTGCATGTGGCAAGGCCTGCAACACATCACAGAATACAACGGGACCAAAAGCAGCACCACTAGCTCCACAGACAGCCTGCCGGATGATTTCAACATTTTTTACACCCGCTTTGAGATCACCAGTTACAGGGCAAAGAAGAGACACACACTCACGTACCCCCCCCCCCCCCACTAAAAGTCTCACCAGGCCAGGTAAACAAAGCACTGAGGTATATGAGCCCCCGCAAGGCAGCAGGACTAGACAACACACCCGGGCGGGGCCTCAGAGCATGCGCTGCCGAGCTGACTGACTTCCTCACATCAATCTTCAACCTCTCCCTCAACCAGAGCATAGTCCCCTCCTTCTTCAAAATGACAACCATCATCCCCCCTCCCAAAAAGGAGCCCGCCGACCTGTCTGAATGATTACAGACAGGTAGCATGCACTCCAGTCATCATGAAGTGCTTTGAAAGAGTGGTGCTGCCCCTCATTCAGGACAGCATACCGGGCACCCTGCACCCCCTGGAGTATGCCTACCGGCCCAATAGGTCCACCTCAAATGTCATTGCTGCAGCACTCCATTATTCTCTTTTCTACCTGGAAGATAAAGACTCCTACATTAGGATGCTCTTAGTCGACTACAACATGGTCATCCCCCACAAACTCACCAACAAACTGTCTTCACTTGGCCTGCACCCCACCCTCTGCGACTGGCTACTGGACTTTCTAACTGGCAGGCCCCAGTCTGTCAGGATGGGTAACAGGACCTCAAGCAGCACCATCACGAACACAGGTCTCCCACAGGGTTGTGTTCTCAGCCCCATCCTCTACAGCCTCTTCACCCATGACTGTGTTGTCTCTCACAAGGGCAATATCATCCTAAAGTTCACGGATGACACAGCAGTCATAGGATGCATCACTAGTGATGATGAAGCATCCTACAGGAGGGAGGTGGCCAACCTGGTGTCATGGTGTGAGGACAACAACCTTACCCTCAACACGGACAAGACAAAGGAGATGATAGTGGACATGAGGAAAGGGAGAAGGAGACCCCATCAGCCACTGTTCATCTGGAAGCTTGAGGTGGAGAGGGTGAGCAGCTTTAGATACCTGGGCATCCACATCAGCGAGGACCTTAAGTGGACACACAACACCACAGAGCTGGTTAAGAAAGCTCAACAGCGGCTGTACTTCCTGACGAGGCTGAAGAAGTTTGGCATGTCCTCCAGGATCCTCAACCATTTCTACAGCTGCATCATCGAGAGCATCCTGACCAACTGCATCACTGAGTGGTATGGTAGCACCACTGCCCTGGACTGCAAACGCCTGCAGAGAGTGTTGAAGACAGTGGAGAAGATCATCAGGACTCCACTCTCCTCGCTGCAGAGCATCTACCACCGCAGAGTCCAAAGGAGAGCTGATGCCATCCTCCGGGACCGCAGCCACCCCCAGCATAGATTGTTCACACTTCTACCCTCAGGCCGGAGGCACGAAAGTGTGAAATGCAGGTCAACCAGACTGAAAAACTCCTTCTTTCCCACTGCCATCAGACTCCTGAACAAATAACAACTCCCAAAACTCCGTAACACAGCTTTGCATATGGGAACTCTCACACCGGCTGCTAAATTTGCATATTGCTCACCTGTACAGTGTATATGAAGAGTTTGTTTGCAAAAACAGGTTAAGTCCAATTGCTTTCATAATGAGAAAAACAACTTTTTCATCTGTTGGTTTATATGTGTTAGTATTTCCAATACAGCTTCTAAGGCGTGGTCACTTGAAATATGAGTATCTCAGACATAATAAAGCAAAAAATTCCACAACAATAACTTTTGCAAAGACAGACATGTCCAGAAAATCATGCTGGTTTGTCTGGTGGATGCATCACTGGTTCATCTGCTTCATCAAAATTATCCATATTAAAAATATAAAATGCAACAAAATTATTAAAAAAAAAAAACTGGCAGGGAAATCACACAAAGCGAGCAGACCCAAGTAGGGGACTCTGCAGAACGCTGCTGCAGGAGATAGAAACATAATTGGCTGGTCTCAGCATCTAGACACATGATTGGCTGATCCTTGCTGCACCATTGAGTCACGTCACCCAAATACCAATCGCTGATTTTCCGTGTGTGGAGTTATCTTATATTTACTTCATCCTATTTACTGCAGGTTTGAAAAGAACCTACAGTTCTCACCTCCCACCGACACAAAAGGATTATCTGCAGCCCCAGGAACTCCATCCCTCCTCCACTCTGACCTCCCACCAGCACTAACGATCTGTGAAGAGGAGGTGCGCCGGGTCTTTCAGAGACAAAAGATCAAGAAGGCTGCAGGACCTGATGGTGTGTCTCCGTCCTGCCTGAGAGTCTACTCCAACGAGTTGGCCCCCATCTTCACCCGGATCTTTAACAGATCACTGAAGCTGCGTGAAGTGCCTTCCTGCTTCAAACGCTCCATCATCATTCCAGTTCCCAAGAAACCCTCTGTTACAGGATTAAACGACTACAGACCTGTTGCCCTGACCTCTGTGGTCATGAAATCCTTGGAGAGATTGGTGCTGAACCACCTGAAGGTCATCACAGGCCCCCTGATGGACCCATTGCAGTTTGCCTACCGGTCAAACAGGTCAGTGGATGATGCAGTGAATATGGGACTACACTACATCCTGCAACACCTCGACTCCCCAGGGACGTACGCCAGGATCCTGTTTGTCGACTTCAGCTCAGCGTTCAACACCATCATCCCAGGCATTCTTCATCAGAAACTCCTCCAGCTCAAGGTGCCCCCCTCCACCTGCCAGTGGATCTCCAGCTTTCTGACTGACAGGTGGCAACAGGTGAAGCTAGGGAGATTTACATCCAGCTCCCAAAAAATTAGTACTGGCGCCCCCCCAACGATGTGTCCTTTCCCCACTGCTCTTCTCCCTCTACTCCAATGACTGCACCTCAGAGGACCCTTCGGTGAAGCTCCTGAAGTCTGCGGACGACACCACAGTCATCGGTTTGATCCAGGATGATGATGAGTCTGCATACATGCGGGAGGTGGAGCAGCTGATCCTCTGGTGCAGCCAGAACCATCTTGAACTTAACCCAGCCAAAACGGTGGAGATGACTGTGGATTTCAGGCGACACCCCCCTTCATTCCCCCCACTCACCATCCTCAACAGCACAGTGCCCACTGTGGACTCCTTCAAGTTTCTGGGTCCCACAATCTCCCGGAACCTGAAGTGGTCCTCCCATATACACACTGTCCGGAAAAAGGTCCAGCAGAGGTTGTTTTTTCTGCATCAGCTCAAGAAGTTTGATTTGCCTCAGGAGCTGCTGGTTGTCTTCTACACCGCCATCATCCAATCTGTCCTCTGCTTTTCCATCACTGTCTGGTTTGGATCTGCCACTAAACAGGACAAGACCAGACTGCAGCGGATCATTAAGTCTGCGGAGAGGATCATTCGTACCGACCTACCCTCCATTGAGAACTTATATCGGTCCATAACCAGGAAACGGGCGGGAAACATCTGTGCTGACCCATCACACCCCGGCCACAAACTGTTTGAACTTCTATCTTCTGGTCGTTGTTACAGATCACTGAAGGTCAAAACCACCCGTCACAGGAACAGTTTCTTTCCTCAAGCCATCACTCTGATGAACTCCTAACATTCACCTAGTCCTACCTGTTGCTGTACTCATGACTTTTCATCCATTATTACATTGCACATAACTCTCACACTGCTTTTTACTTCATTCACATTATATCACTGAATCTGAGTTCACATTGAAATACTGTGACTGTATATTTTTTCATATATTTCTGCAAAGTGTGGTTAGTCTGAGTAAATAACTGCATATATTCCTGTATATATTTGCATCCTTTTATAGAAACGTGGACAGACTGTAATTTACTGTACATACTCTATTGTCATTGAATCCTTATTTAAATCCTCCACCTGAACAACGAGAGCAAGTTTTTAGCCAAAGTCAAATTCCTTGTATGTGTTGTGCATACTTGGCCAATAAAGCTGATTCTGATTCTGATTCTGATCTGGTTTTGGAAAAACAGGGTCCCGGCGTTTATCGGTTTTTGAAAAAAAAACCAAAACAAAACATAAACTTCGTAGTGTCTGTAACAGCAGATATAACAGATTTTTTAGAAAAAACAATTTGAACTTCTATAAGAAGGTAATGTGAATAGTTGTTTGTTGTACCAAGGGAAATTTTATTGGAAGTGGCATTTATTGGTTTTTGCAAACAAACTCTTCATATAGCCTCACCCGTCTGATGTCCATATCATCTCTGCTGCTAATAATCATCTCTGCTGCTATTTATCTTGTACAGTCTACTGGTACTACCATTACAGAGAAAGTAGCACCGGGTGCTAATTTGTAATTTATTATTGTATACTGCTCACTGCACAAAGCTCATTTGCATACTGTATATAGGTTTACGCCACCTCAGACATCAGATCATCTCTGATGTCAATATACCACTACCACTATAGTCATCCAGTGAATTTTAAATTTCATTCCTTTTGTTTGACTGCATAAACTACTTTAGCTGTCCAAATTGCCTAATGTGTGTTATTAGTACTCATTAGTATTAGTATTTAGTATCAAGGTGTGCTTAGGAGTCCTAATTGCCTAACTATGTGCTGGTGTGTGTGTTATTAGCATCCATTAGTATTAGGATTGTGTTATTGTGTTATTACCTTATTAGTATCGTTCTGTGCCTATTACCTTGGTATTCCTTCGGACAGCAAAGTAAGAATTTCATTGCTCAGGAAATGAGGCATTTCTTAACTGTGCATATGATAATAAAGCCTTTGAATCGTGAATCTTTGAATCTGAATCTGGTGTTTATTCAAATTTCTAAATCTGTCAGAGAGAATCCTCCAAACAATCAATGACTGCACTGCTACCCCCAGCTCTCTTTTGATAGTCATTTGATAGTAGCTATCTGGGTAGCTACAGTAATTCATTTGTTTTATTAACCTCATTGCTCATTTATCTTTACCAGTCCAGTGGTTCTCACACATGCTTTGATGCTAACAGGCCACAATGATTCTTGCTCTTGAGTGGATGCTCTCTGGATTGCTATCACTGTGTGCTCTTGGTGGAGAAAACATGTTGATACCCACAGTTCTTGTGAAGTTGTGCGGGATTGTGAAGGTGGACTGGATCTAGAGGCCAGCCAATAGGTCTGTGACAGGAGAGGAACTGAAGTCAGGGCTTGTTCAACCACGATGCTTTGGAAAACCAGAAAGCAAAATATTCTGGCTTCTGTCAGAGTGTATCAAAATAATAGTTGGGTGTATTTCTGAAGGAAGTGACCTTTTTGATGTTTTAACATACACATGTGACCCATAGACATATTTCATGTTTTTTTTTTTACATTTTTATTTAACCTTTATTTTACCAGGATCCCACTGATATTGTAAATCTCTTTTTCAAGGGTGTCCTGGACAGAAAGATTTTGGTTAAAATCCACAAAAAAAAATTATACAATATGGGGCCTTTGATAGATCAGGTGAATGGAGTTATTTGTACTCTTGAGCCTCTATTGCAGGGCTGGGCAAACATTTTGGCTCGAACCACAATGAGTTTTAAAATTTGACAGACGGGCTGGGCCAGTATCAGATGGATGGAGAAGGTTTGTGTGAACTAATATAAATTACATGTAAAAACCATTACCTAAAAGTGAAAGAAAACTTACAATTAAATTACATTGAATTTAAGTGGGAACAGTGTTGTTGATCACCCTTTTTGCCAGTGCATGAAAGTTTGGGGTCAGTTTAGTTGTGACAATTCTCCAGACACATCTGAGGTATGTATCCGTTAACTGGTATCTATGGCGAGCTTTGTTGATATTCATTACACTGAACGTCTGTTCACACACGTCAGTAGAGCCAAGCAACACCAGCAAACAGTGCGGAAAATTAAGAACTAGGGCCAAATTTTCTATTGACAAGGAGTAAAAACAAGCAGGCTTGACTCCTCAATCCAGTTTCAGCACTGTGATCAACACCATAACACCTTGTGATAACTTCACAAAGTGTTCATAATAACTGTACACTAATATATGTATAAACGCACACTACATAAAGGCATATGCAGCTTTAATTATAGCCAGCCTCAAAATGAATATTCACCACAGAGACACAGCAGTGAAAAACAGTAAAATTTCCTCTTCCCTTCATGGTTATTTATCCACCGACAGAGTCATCAACTTAATTTTTCCTGTTTCTTTCTTTACCCATTTTGTGTCTCTTGCATGCAGTTTATGGTCTTTGGTATTTTTTTGAAAAAGGCAGAAAACCACCGTGCACCGTGGCTGCACGGTGGCGCAGTGGTTTAGCACTGTGGCAGCACAGTTTTACCCTCGGCCGGGGGATCGCGGGGATCATGAGATCGTGGGTTCGATCCCAGCCCCCGACCAACAGTGAGCTGTGTGGAGTTTGCATGTTCTCCCCGTGTTGCGCGGGTTTACTCCGGGATTTCTCCGGTTTCCTCCCGCACACCAAAAACATGTAGGTTTAGGGCGCTCGCGCACGCAGCGACCAGCAGCCGGTGGCTTGTCACCAGACTGCAAACCAAGTCTACCTACGGTTACAAATAAGTAACAAAAAAAAAAAAAAAAAAGGCAGAGTTTGTCCACCCAAGGACTTTTTACCACAGTCACAGTTGTAACAGCTCTTTGGTCCACTGCTATTCTCTGATATCAACAGGTTCTCCTAGGCCTCGGCACTGCTACCTGTCCTTTTGTCTCCATGAGGCTGTCCATATCCACTGAAAGGTTTGTCCTTACTCTGGATTTACACTGACTCCGGATCTGGTCCGTTACAGCTGCGATCCGGTCTCCGCAGAAAATAGTTCCCCTTCCCATCAATTTTCTAATCCCCACCTAGTCCGAACCACTGCAGAATGAATCTGGCTCACCAGATTCGCAAATGAAACACAACGAGTCTATTTTGACAGATACTGGAGCCAATCCGCAAGGAAATGTTGCAGTATCTTGTATTTTTGTGGAAGCCATGCACCGTCACTTGGCAACCACCGGTAGATCAATTATTCTCACGGCATCAAAAAGCAGCAAGGATGGATGAGGAGAAATTCATTTTTGAAATATAAAATTATAAAATCCTGACAGGCTACTGGCAGGCTACTTACCCATTATTAAAGTACAAACGAATCCAGATGACAAAACAACTGTCGTGCCAAGCTAAGCTAATCATTTGCCTTGATGGCTTGTTGTTATCATGTGATCTCATACTCATGTGATCTTTTGACCTCTCGCGTTATTTTATATAATTCTCATGTGATCTAGTCATGCAGACCTTATTGCGATCCGTGCTGGATCAAAACACAAATGGAGTGGGTGGGGACTGCCACAAGGTTCCGTCCGCACTGCATCTGCAACAGACTGTATCCGGAGTCAGTGTAAATCCAGGGTTCAAGTCCAACTGTTTTACTGGTTTAAAGACAAGACAAGACAACATAAGACAAGACAAAATAAGATAAGACAAGATAAGCCTTTACTAGTCCCACAATGGGGAAATTCCAGGATTAATAATAGTAATAATGGTTTGCATTTATATAGCGCCTTTCAAGAAACCCAAAGCACTTTACAATGAAAATACATTATTCATTCACTCCACAGACAGACAATGGTAGTGGTAAGCTACTACTGTAGCCACAGCTGCCCTGGGGCAGACTGACAGAAATGTGGCTGCCAATCTGCGCCAACAGCCTCTCTAACCACTACCAAACATTTATGCACATTCATACACAGTATCATGGACACTGAAGGCAAGGTGGGTAAAGTGTCTTGCCCAGGGACACAATGGCAGGATGGCTGGGGAGAGCGGGATTCAAACCACCAATGCTCTGTTTATTGGATGACCTGCTCTACCTCCTGAGCCGCTGCCACCCACATTTCCCTCATCCATTCCATTTTTGCTGAGCACCAAGCTGGACGGCAGGAAGTTCCACTTTTATATGGTCTTTGGCATGACCCGGCCAGGACTTAAACCCCGGCCTCCTGGTTGTGGGGAAGGTGCTCTACCTCTTGACCACCACTCCAAAGGAGCAGCACAGGGATAGCAGCACTCTGGGCAATAGTAAATAAGATAAGAATAGGTTAACCAGAGCAGTAAATAAATATACATATGTGGCTGATGGGTGCCCGTCGTGGAGCTCGCTGGGGGCCGGCAGTCCGGTGTGCCCGCTGCCGCGGAACTCCGACCTCAGCGCGGTGCGCGGCCTCGCCCCAGCTGTTGCGCCGCGTGCCTCCGGGTACCCAACTCTCCTCCCTCCTCCGGCGGGAGCACAGGGGGTTTAATGTCTCCTCCTCCATCCTCCCTGGTGGGGGTGGAATGGAGCGCCCGGGGGTTCTGTGTCCCCCCCAAAAGAAGGGCAGTGCGGTGGCGGAGTGGTTAGCACTGCGGCAGCACAGCAACTCACCCTTGGCCGGGGGATCCTGAGTTCGATCCCAGCCCCCGACCAACAGTGATCTGTGTGGAGTTTGCATGTTCTCCCCGTGTCTGCGTGGGTTTACTCCGGGATTTCTCCGCTTTCCTCCCACATGCCAAAAACATGCAAGTTAGGTTAATTGGCATCAAACTGGGGATTCTAAATTGTCCTTAGGTATGACTGTGAGAGTGAATGGTTGTCTGTCCCTCTGTGTTGGCCCTGCGATGGACTGGCGATCTGTCCAGGGTGTACCCTGCCTCTCGCCCAAAGATGCTGGGATAGGCTCCAGCACCCCCACAACCCAAAAAGGATTAAGCGGAAGAAGATGAATGAATGAATGAATGAATGTACACAGTTACAGTATATACACAGCACAAGAGCATTGCAGCTAAATGGTATCAACAGCATTACAGCTAGTTAAATTACTCGGCAATAAATCAATAAATAAATAAATAAATATGGACTGACTGACAGTATATTTCACATTTGAATGAACAGTGTTGTTCTCACCCTTGATAATAATTGTAATTGTCTTAGTTGTTTATTGGAGGGGACAATCTCTATCATTAAAAAAAAGCCCAGACATGAGACATTTGAGTGATTTCGTTCTTGATATGTGTTGTAAGTCATTAAAAAAACCCATTACAGACATGTTAACAAGGAAAAAAAATGGATTTTTGGCAGCATGTCACTTTAAATAATAGACTAAATTATTTACATATTTTCACTGTAAAACCAAGGAGGTTAAAATACAAATCATATCATCAGGCCCAAGATAATTATAATTAATTTTAGAGAAGCACAAATGCTTAACTGCAGAAAAATGGCAGTCGTAGTATAAAGAAAAATAATATTTGATGTAACATGAGTCAAATATGTTCAATTGCCTACTTTTACCCTACACAACCATCATGTACCAAAAGACAAATAAACAAATGCGAAAAAAATCCATATATTTCTCTCACTGTTAAGTATCAACATGTTTTGACATGGTGTGACATCCTGACATATTTGAGTCTCCTTTAAGTCTTCTCTTCTCATGATGGTGTCTGACTCAGTAGCTGCTGGGTTTATAGTGTTGCTGTGTACAAAGTGTCTGGATGTTTACTGTCTGGTGTGCTTGGCACAGCAGTCATTTTCAGTTGTAAGTTATTTAAATTGTGGGCCCAAATGTTGACCAAATTCTCTATAAGGATAGTGCATATAAAGCAAGAATAACATTTACATACAGTACATATCCATCCATCCATCTTCTACTGCTTTTCCGGAGGTCCGGGTCGCGGAGGCAGCAGTTCAAGCAGAGAAGCCCAGACTTCCCTCTCACAGCCACCTGCTCCAGCTCTTCAGAGAGGATACCAAGGCGTTCCCAGACCAGCTGGGAGACATAGTCTCTCCACCGAGTCCTGGGTCTGCCCCGGGGTCTCCTCTCAGTGGGACGTGCCCGAAACACCTCAAGTGGGAGGTGTCCAGGAGGCATCCTGATCAGATGCCCAAACCACCTCAACTGGCTCCTTTCAATGTGGAAGAGCAGCGGTTCTACTCTGAGCTTCTCCCGGATGACTAAGCTCCTCACACTATCTGTGAGGGTGGGTCCAGCAATCCTACGAAGAAAGCTCATTTCAGCCGCTTGTATCCACAATCTTGTTCTTTCGGTCATTACCCAAAGTTCATGACCATAGGTGAAGGTAGGAACGTAGATTGACTGGTAAATCGACAGCTTTGCCTTAGAGCTCAGCTCCCTCTTCACCACAACAGACCGGTACAACGTCTGCATCACTGCAGATGCTGCTCCGATCCGTCTGTCAGTCTCTCGCTCCATTCTCCCCTCACTCGTGAATAAGACCCCAAGATACATAAACTCCTCCACTTGGGGCAGGAGCTTGTCCCCAACCTGGAGAGGGCAATCCACCTTTTTCCGGCTGATGACCATGGACTCAGACTTGGAGGTACTGATTCTCATCCCAGCCGCTTCACACTCAATGGCAAACCATCCCAGTAAGACCTGTAGGCCATTGCTGGATGAAGCCAACAGGACAACATCATCTGCAGACAACAGAGATGAGATCCTGTGGTCACCAAGCATGACACCCTCCGTTCCTTGACTGTGCCTAGAAATCCTGTCCATAAAAATTATGAACAGGATCGGTGACAAAAGGCAGCCCTGGTGAAGTCTAACTCTCACTGGGAAGGAATCTGTGTTAGTTGTTTTGTCTTTGTTAGCAATATGAACAAAGCTCTTACAACAGTCGTACAGAGACCAAATAGCTTGTAACAACAAGCCCAATACCCCTTACTCCCGAAGCAGCCCGCACAAAAAACCATGAGGGATGTGGCCAAATGCCTTCTCCAAGTCCACAAAACACATGTAAACTGGTTGGGCAAACTCCCACGAAACCTTGAGGATTCTCGAGAGGGTAAAGAGCTGGTCCAATGTGCCATGGCCATGACGAAAACCACATTGCTTCTCCCGAATCCGAGGTTTGACCAACGGTTGGACTCTCCTCTCCAGTACCTTGGCATAGACCTTCCCAGGGAGGCTGAGGAGTGTGATCTCTCTAAAGTTGGAGCACACCCTCTGGTCCCCTTTTTTGAAGAGAGGAACCACCACCCCGTTTGCCATTCCAAAGGCACTGCCCCCAACCTCCACGCAATGTTGCAGAGGCGTGTCAACCACGACAGCCTTACAACATCCAGGGCCTTGAGGTACTCAGGGCGAATCTCGTCCACTCCCGGGGCCCAGCCACCAAAGAGATTTTTAACCACCTTGGCGACCTCAGCCCGTGATAGGCGAGTCGTCCCCCTTGTCCACAAACCCTGCTTCCTTTGTGGAAGGTGTGTCAGTGGTATTGAGGAGCTCTTTGAAGTATTCCTTCCACTGCCTGATGATATCCCCAGTCGAAGTCAGCAGCGCCCCAGTCACACCATACACAGTGTGGACAGGGAGCTGCTTCCCCTCCTGAGCCGCCAGACAGTTTGCCAGAATCTCTTCAAGGCCGACCGAAAGTCTTGTTTCATGGCCTCACCAAACTCCTCCCATACCCGAGTTTTTGCTTCAGCAACCACCCGAGCTGCACTCCGCTTGGCCTGCCGGTACACCTCAGCTGCTTCGGAAGTCCCACAAGCCAATCAAGCTTGAGAGGACTCCTTCTTCAGCTTAATGGCCCCCTTCACCACCGGTGTCCACCACTTGGTTCGAGGGTTGCCACCACGAGATGCCCCGACGATCTTGCGGCCACAGCTCTGGGCAGCCGCTCCAACAATGGAGGTGGAGAACATGGCCCATTCAGACTCCATGTCTCAAGACTCCCTCAGAATGTGGTTGAAGTTCTTTCGGAGGTGGGAGTTGAAGACCTCCCGGACAGGGGCCTCAGCCAGACATTCCCAGCACACCCTCGCTATATGTTTGGGTCTACCAGGTCTGAATGGCATCCTCCCCTGCCATCGGATCCAACTCACCACCAGGTGGATATCAGTTGACAGCTCTGCACCTCTCTTTACCTGATTGACCAAGACATACGGTCGCAGGTCTGATGACATAATAACAAAATCAATCATCGACCTGTGACCAAGGGTGTCCTGATGCCAGGTGCATATATGGACACTCTTATGCTTGAACATAGTGTCTGTTATGGACAAACTGTGGTTAGCACAGAAGTCCAATAACTGAACACCACTCAGGTTCCCATCAGGCAGTCCGCTCCTCCCAATCACCCCCCTCCAGGTTTCACTGTCATTGCTCACGTGCGCATTGAAGTCCCCCAGAAGGACAATGGAGTCTCCAAGAGGAGCACCCTCCAGCACCCCAGTCAGAGACTCCAAAAAGGGTGGGTACTCTGAACCATCATTTGTGCCTATGCACCAAATGATGGTCAGGACCTGTTTCCCAACCCGAAGGTGCAAGGAAACAACCCTTTCGTCCACCAGGGAAAACTCCAATATAGAGGCCGCAAGGTGGGGCTATACAAGAATACCCACCCCTACTCATTGCCTCTCGCCCGGGGTAACTCCAGAGTAGGAAAAGCTCCAGCCCTTCTCCAGGAGACTGGTTCCAGAACCGGAGCTGTGTGTTGAGGTGAGGCCGACTATATCTAGCCAGTATCTCTCAACCTCGTGCACCAGTTCAGGCTCCTTCCCCACCAGAGAGGTGACATTCCACGTCCCAAAAGTCAGTTTAGGAAGCCTGAGATCAGACTGCCAAGGTCTCCGCCTTTGACCGCCACCTGATCCACACAGCACTAGACCCCCATGGTCCCTCCTGCAGGTGGTGAGCCCACTGGAGGGCAGACCTATGTAACTCCTTCGGGCTGAGCCCGGCTGGGTCCCATGGGCGGAAACCTGGCCACCAGATGCTAGCCATTGAACCCCTCCCCCAGGCGTGGCTCCAGGGTGGGGCCCCAGTAACCCCATACCGGGTGGGGTAAACTTGTTCCCTGTACATTTCATAAAATATTAAATGAAGGACACAGATTAATATTAAAGTGTTCTCATTATGCTTTCAGCTGATATTTTTTCTACAGAGATGTCACTGGGATGTATATTTTCACAGTCATCAGCTGTACCAGACTTTCTCCATTAGCAGTACTTGCAGCTACAGCATAGATGCATATCTTGAAAAGCATAACATACAGCAGAAACATCACTGTTCGCCACTTATATGGTCTTTCATCTACCATCTTTGCTGACAGAAATATTTCCACACCTCAGGTGTAAAAGCAATGGCTGGATGAGGCATAGCACTTTTCTATAACTCAGACTCTATTCACTAAAATGAAAGCATGGGGTTAATGGTCTTGTTTTAGAATAAAGCCAGACTGAAGGGTTGTTTGACCCTTGAATAACCCAAAGAAACCAGATTCTCACAGAGGGTCGGTCAAGGTCTTCATAGTTTCAACATCACACACAGACACATTAAAAAGAAACAGCATATTGCAGCAGGGGAGCTGCATAAATGACACAATATAATTCTTTCAAATGACTTTGTGTTGACAGATAAAAACAGCTTGACGGTGAACTAATTTCTCTGCAGTGGTCTGGAGTCAGTCTCAGAAAGCTGAACACAAAGGTTTAGTTTCTCTGATGCTTACATAATTGATGGATGTTTTCAGTCTGACTGATGTATGTTGAATGTTGCTGTCAGAAGTGGGATCTGCTTGAATGAAGTCATCCTCTAAATAGCAAATTAGGGTTTTGCAGGGTAGGTCCAGTGTTCATTTGAATTTCACATCTGGCTTACTCCAGAGTCAAAACCAGCACATGCTCATGTGTGCTATCATCTGTGTATCCATTGTTAAAAAAAAAAAACTTTTCTGCTCTACTTTGTGGCTTAGCAGAAATGTAGTGCTTTAAAATTGTTATAAAGAAGAGACAACCTATTTCATCCTAGAGTCATATGCACAGATTCGGGCACCCCTTGACATATAGAATATTTTGGTGATTTGTTTTTAATTTAAAAATGTAAAAAAACAAATTCTTTCATTTCATAAAGTAAAAAAAGCTTGTAAAACCTTTTTGTAGCCACATAAAATTCTTTCTTTCTTATATTTGTGATTTTCTTCCATTGTTCCTTGCTAAAGATATCCAGTATTCCTGGCCTGTCTTTCATGCAGATCTTTTTTAAAGGGGTCATCAATTGCACTTTTTTTTACATTTTAACAGCTCACACATCTTAATGAAATATTTGTAACATGTTTTGTTCACTTTTCTTTAATTATTTAATTATTGCAGCATTTTTTTTTCTTTTAATCTTTCCAGTCTTTCTGAAAACAGCCTGTTTTGAGTGTATGTACCTTTAAATCTTCAGACTGGATTCAACTCCATCCTCCTTCTTACATCATATTGCTAAAATTGGTAGGTCCTAGCTTTTAGCTCAGATGTAGAGCCACTATAGTGGCTCTGCTCGGCTGTATCCTGAGCCAAATATGGGTCAGGTCATCCCCAGGATCTTTCATGGCACAGGTGAGGAATTTCTGTAAAATTCTTTACATTTTTGTGGTGACAAAGAAAAGTCTTTTCAGGGTTCTGTTCTTGTGTTTTGTAGAGGTTCTCTGCTTGCACTGTTGGACATCCCAGGGCTGACTGCATCAGGGCTGACTTAGCCACTGAGCCGACTAACGTTTGTGTCAGAGAATGAATGAAACAGTGCATCACTGACCGGTGACAGGTGTGTGTACTTTTAGAGGTCGATAGGATATGACCAGTTCCTGGAGTGCAATAGACAACCTAAGTCATGCCCCCTATACTTCGGCAATGGGACCTTAAATCAGAAAAAATTCTCCATTGAAATGAATGGCAAGAGAAAAATTATCTTTTGATCCCGATTGAATTTTGCCACGAGTTACACAGATGATGTTTGTCTGTTTAAAAGATAATTTTCCACGTAATTAAAGTTGCCTGCTGTCATATAATAACATTGTAATATTTAGTTTTGTGAAAACAATTAGCAGACAACATCTCCATCATCCCCATCATCCCACATCACCAAACACATGGCAAAAGAAAAATTCTCCAAAGTGGAAAATAACTATATGAGAAGAGAAAAGTAATAGAGTAGTGCTGTGTAGCAACCTCAAAACTGGCCTTAAAGGCAGAAGACCCATGGCTGAAATCAGCTCAGTGATGCACAACAGCAGGGTGTGAACTCAGGCTGAGGGTTACAATTTACATATATACAGCCATGATGTAAACTGTGTAGCCTTGGATATATTGTTTATATGATCACAATTCTTTATGTTGAGGTAAAAATGTTTATATTGAGGTAAAAAAAAAAAGAGACTGCAGAGAAGCAGGTGGCTGCACATTGGTTGGATGAGTGAATAAAGTGTTTGACTAAATGTATTTCACCTGGTCATTTTTTAAAAGCACACATGAAAAACAAAAGAACGGCATCAGCATTTCAGATATTTCTAAAGGTTCTTTTCTCATCTGTTGCTTATCATGTTTGTTGCCTTAAACATTGTTATATCTAAAACGTGATCTGTTAAACATTTTTTAGCATCTGAAACATGGTCTGTTTGCTGCATATAGCCTTCAGCATTTCACTTTGGCATAGCCTTTGAAATGCTGCTTGCACACTTTTGCCCTAGTTTATCGCTCATGTTGAGCTGACCCTAAGGACAGCTTGAGGGTTAACTCAAAAACTGGGTGTACTTTTATGTTAACAAGGTCTATCGGCTTTAAATTCCAGAACAAAAGGAAAAATCTGTGGTAATGGGTTGCACTGAAGTGAGACTGTAACATATGTAAAAGGCTGGTATTACCAAGATGGCGGCCGGGTTGGACGTGGGTTAGACCGGGGTGGCTAACTGCGGGTTTCCGGTAGTAACGCCACTCGGGGTATAAAGGAAGTGGGCGGAAGAGGCTCTGCCTCTTTCGTCGTGGGAGCCGCCTGGCATGCAGGCGAGTGCTGTAAGCCTATTCTATATAGTTGTTTTATCCTCAATAAAGCCCTGTTAACCGAGTTCTTACTTCCTCGTTATTCTTATAATTATGGACACAACAGAGACTATGGGCCATATTACAACGACGGGGTTGGTTGATCAGTTTTCACCGATGCAGAATGTATATATAAATTCAATTCAATTCAATTCAATTCAACTTTATTTATATAGCGCCATTTCACAACAACAGTCATCTCATAGCACTATCAACTGTAGGGAGGACCCCCACAGTTGCAGAAAGACCCCAGCAATCGGGCGATCCCCTGTGAGCAAGCACTTGGCGACGGTGGAGAGGAAAAACTCCCTTTTAACAGGAAGAAACCTCCAGCAGAACCAGGCTCAGGGAGGGACAGTCATCTGCTGCGACTGGCTGGGGGGTGAGGGGACAGAGAAGAAGAAAAGAACAGACATGTAGAGAGCAAACAGCACGATGGGGACTCAATCTATGGGAGAGAACAAACAAATGTTAATGACCAGCAAAAAAAAAATATTTCATAGAGAGTGAGGAAAGGAGTGAGGCCCAGTGCATTACTGGAGGTCCCCCGGCTGACTAAACCTATTAGCAGCATAACTAAGGGAGGGTTCAGAAACACATGATCCCTCCCTAATTGTAGGCTATATCAAAAAGGTAGGTTTTAGCCCTATTCTTAAAAACAGAGATCGAGTCTGACTCCCGAATCCAGATTGGCAGCTGATTCCACAGGAGAGGAGCTTGATAACTGAAGGCTCTCAGGCTCTCTCTATATGGGCGTTTCTAAGTTCATTTCCTTATCACAATGAGGTAAAAATGAACTTTTCACCAGCGCATGATGCAAAGAGGCCAGTCTAATCATTCAGAGGTGTGTTTTGGATAATCCAATCCAAATCACTCCTGTCCATCCCTTTAATGCAAAGAGGGGCATTATCGAAAGTGAATTGTGATCACGATGGTTTAAGACAGGTTTTGCGGTGACCAAAGCCCGTGTGTGTGAGGCAAAGTGCACGCGATAGTAATGCTGCTTGGTAATAAGGAAGACATCAATCACAGTTGATGCCCAGTTAGTTATGTTAGAAACACAAAGAGTGAAGAATGGGCTGAAAAATCAGATGAATGGTTTAATGGTTTTTGTAAATAATAATGTAACCTTGCCTTATTTTTTAGGATGATAATTTAACATCTGTCCGGGGACTGCGAATGAAGCCATTTTAGCTAATTCTGGTGCATTTTACAGTAATGCACAATGTCCCTGTCAAATAAACCAGTAAATAAAATAAATAAATAAATAAATGTAGTATGCACGGATGCAACACACAGACTTGAATGGGTCTGAAACTTCTGGAAGCGAGGGTGATGCCTCTGCAAACTTTCATAAACTTTCATCAACTTTCATAAACTTTAATTAACAATGGCATGGAAGTCACACTGTGCCATCGTTTTCTCCTTTCCTTTCCTCCATCTCCATGGAGGAAATCTGATCTGGCGTGGCTTCCCATCTGCAACTGGCCCCGGCCACGAAGCGAGCCCGCTCTCGGCAGCCTCTCCTGGGGGCTGACGAGTGGCTGTCGGGAAGCTTGCTGAGCTGGAAGGGGAGGACATTATGATAGTTAAACGTATCTTTTTTAGTCTAAAGTGCAAATATGCAAAATTAACACAGAGCTCTTTAAAAACCAGTGCTCTATCTGTATACAGGAAACAATGCACATTTTTACACTCCTCTTGAAATACAGGCAGGACTTATAGTACTGTGAATATAATGAAATAACAGGATCTTTGCATTTTTTTTTTTTTTTGCCTTTACCAAAGTGGCCAATCAGCAGTCCAAATTAGATAAGATAAGATAAGATAAGATAAGATAAGCCTTTATTAGTCCCACAATGGGGAAATTCCAGGATTGCAACAGCACAGGGATAGCAACACTCAGAGCAATAATTAAGAAGATAAGAAAAAATAAAAGTAAGAGCAGTGAATATACATATGTACACATAAATATATAAATATATATACACAGTGCGGAGCATTGTAGCTAGATGGAATAAACAGCATAACCGTCTACTTAGTTATCCTACTTAGTATGAATATGTACCCATACATATTGTCACCCTCCGTAGTGACTGATATTGTCCTAGTTGTATACTGGAGGGGACCATTTGTGTAAGTCTGTTGCGTCTTTTGCATTCAATATTATTAGGTCGTCACGTTTTTTTGCTATCTCTGCGAGCAGTCCTGCTTAGGTTATACAGTCTGACAGCCGTAGGTAGGAAGGGCCTGCGAAACCTCTCGGTTGCGCACCTAGGATGATGTAGTCTACTGCTAAATGAGCTCCTCAGTGTGTTCAGTATGTCCTGCATAGGGTGGGACTCGGATTCCAGCAGAGATGACAGTTTAGCCACCATCCTTCTCTCTCCTATCACCTCCACTGGGTCAAGACGTTGCCCCAGGACAGAGCTAGCTTTCTTGATCAGTTTGTTCAGTCTCTTCCTATCGGCTGCTGTAATGCCACTGCCCCAGCAGACCACTCCAAAAGTGATGGCTGATGCCACCACCGTGTCGTAGAATGTCTTCAGCAGCGCCCCTTGTACACCAAAAGACCGGAGCCTCTTCAGTAGGAACAGCCTGTGCTGTCCCTTCTTGTAGAGTGCGTCAGTGTTGTGTGACCAGTCTAGTTTATTGTTCAGATGAACACCCAGGTACTTGTAGGATGTCACCATCTCAATGTCTGTTCCCTGGATGTTTATTGGTGCTGTGAGAGGTTGTCCTTGCCTGCAGCAGTCCACCACAAGCTCCTTAGTTTTCCTCGCGTTGATCTGGAGGCAGTTCCAATGGCACCAGTCTACGAAGTCCTTGATAAGTCCTCTGTACTCAGCTTCATCTCTGTTGGAGATGAGGCTGATGATTGCAGAGTCGTCAGAGAACTTCTGTAGATGGCAGTGTGTTGTGTTGTGTGAGAAGTCCGCAGTATAAAGGGTGAACAGGAAGGGAGTCAAAACCGTTCCCTGGGGGGGCCCCGTGCTACCGATGATCATGTCGGACACACAATCCCAGGTTCTCACAAACTGTGGCTGGTTAGTGAGGTAGTCCAGGATCCATGATGACAGGTGCTGGTCCACCCCTGCACACAGCAGCTTGTCCTTCAGGATCATCGGTTTGATGGTGTTGAAAGCACTGGAGAAGTCAAAGAACATGATCCTCACTCCCTCACTTCCTCATTCCCGGGCTTCTCCAGGTGGGACAGAGAACGGTGAAGGAGGAAGATCACTGCATCCTCCACCCCAATGCCATGCTGGTAGGTGAACTGGAGTGGATCCATCGCTGGTTCCACCAGGAGGCGGAGGTGAGCAAGGAGCAATCTCTCCAGGGTCTTCATCATGTGAGACGTCAGGGCCACTGGTCTGTAGCTGTTCAGGTCTTTGGGGTGGGAAGTCTTTGGTACAGGTACCACACAAGATGTTTTCCACAACTGTGGTACCCTCCCCAGCTTCAGGCTCAGGTTGAAAATGTGCTCCACAATCCCACACAGCTGGTCTGCACAGGACTTGAGGAGCTTCGCGCTGATGCCGTCTGGTCCCAAGGCCTTCCTCGCCTTGATCTTCCTCAGCTCTGTCCTCACCTGGCTCTTAGTGAGGGTCAGGTTGGGGCTGGGGGGCTGTGTGCTGGGAGTGGGGGGGTGTTGGTGGAGTGGGGTGTAGACAGCAGGTCTCGATGACTTAAGAGGCAGCAGTGGTTGTTGTGCAGTCAGGGGGGAGGGCGGTTGGTCAAACCTATTAAGAAACAGGTTCAGATTGTTAGCCCACTCCCTGCCCCCCGTGGCCTGGGAGGAGGTATTCTGGAGCCCAGAGATGGTTTTAAGGTTTCTCCAGACCTCGCCGATGTCGCTCTGTTGCAGCTTGTCCTCCATCTTCTTCCTGAAGCTGTCCTTGCCTTCTCTGATCTTCCTCCTCAGCTCCCTCTGTACGGAGGGAGGTTTATTATTATTATTGGGGCTATGGAGGAAGTCCGAGAGCTGAAATTAACAATTAAGGAAAGAGACAAAAAAATTGCAGACTTGGAGCGACGCATCGAGGATCTTGAACAATATACTTGTATGGATGAATTAATCATTAGTGGACTAGACAGTAAATATCAATCATATGCTCATGCTACAGCAGGAATGAGAGGTGAGGAGGCTCCCCCAAGTGAATCAGTCTCCTTGGAAAACCAGGTGCTTCAGTTCCTTGAAAGCAGAAACATAAAAGTTGATGTAAATGCAATTTCAGCCTGCCTTACTCTACCCAGAAAGGATAATAAAACAAAGAAATCAATTGTGATGTGCTTTGTGAACAGAAGGGTAAAAAATGTCATACTGAAGCAGGCCAGAAAGCTGCAGGGAACAGAAGTTTACCTAAATGAACATTTATCAAAGACTAATGCTGAAATAGCACGGCAAGCACGGATGTTGAAAAGACAAAATAAGATACAGGCAACATGGACAAGAAACTGTAGAGTCTGGATTAAACTAAATGGAACACCTGAAGAATCAAAGGCCATAATAATAAGAGATCTCACTGACTTAAATAAATATAGATGAACACGGATTAAAAAAATTAAGAGACTACGATAATCCATATCCACACACACAGCAAGAACAGTCCTTTTGTGACATAACATGATAATGTACTTTAAAAAAACAAAACAAACAAAAAAAAAACAAACTCATGACTGACTTTAGTAGACATCTGTCATCCCCAGTTGGAGGAAGTCATTTGACACAGAGAGAGGAAATTCAGTCTCTGAAACTATCTTATTATGCTGAACATAAACTACAAGAGATGGACAATGATATTGATCCTGAAAACTGCTTCTTCAATAATATTCATAATCACTGTGAATATTACACTGAAAAGCAATTTAAAAGTCAAGTGCAAGTAGATGGTAAACTATCAATAATACACTTTAACAGCAGAAGTCTTAACAAAAGTTTTCCATAGATTCAGGACTATTTAAAACAGCTAGATAGAAAATTTACAGCTATCGCAGTCTCTGAAACTTGGCTCAATGAAGCGTAGGGTTCTTTGATGGCAATAGAGGTATATCAGATGTTTCATATTAACAGATCTCAAAAAAAGGGTGGTGGTGTTGCATTGTATATTGATGAATTGTATAGGTGTAAACTTGTAAATGGAATGACCTTTGCACTACCAGGGATTCTGGAATGTGTTACTGTTGAGATTGACCAAGATAAAACAAAAAATCTAATTATAAGGTGTATATAAGTATACAACTAGGACAATATCAGTCACTACAGAGGGTGACTATGTAGGATAACTAAGTAGACGGTTATGCTGTTTATTCCATCCAGCTACAATGCTCCGCATTGTGTATATATATTTATATATTAATGTGTACGTATGTATATTCACTGCTCTTATTTTTATTTTTCTTATCTTCTTAATTATTGCTCTGAGTGTTGCTATCCCTGTGCTGTTGCAATCCTGGAATTTCCCCATTGTGGGACTAATAAAGGCTTATCTTATCTTATTTTATCTTATATATAGAATGCTAGGAACTTGCGTTGAGACATTCAGAAATAAGTTAGTCAAGCTGTACAATAATATAACTAATAAGAAAATGGTTGTAATCTATGGAGACTTCAATATTGATTTACTAAATCCATTTCAACAAAATGTAATTACAGAGTTTATGAATTCTGTGTACAGTACGAGTCTATATCCTACAATAACACATCCCAGTAGAATCACAGGCCACACTGCTACACTTATTGACAACCTGTTTGTTAATATTATTGATAAGAAAATAGAAAGTGGATTATTGATAAATGACATAAGTGACCATCTGCCAGTCTTTGCGCTTATTCATGGCCACACGGGGTATCTTTCAGATACAAATCACAAAATGCAATCAGTTCTTTTAAAGAAGACCTGCTGAAGCAAGACTGGACAAAAGTCTTTGTATCAGATGTAAATGAAGCCTACGTAAATTCATGAACATTGTAACCGCTCTTTATGAAAAAAAAAAAAATGTCCGTGTAGCCCGTGTATTTGTGCCTACATATGTTTAAGCATAAAGTGGATGCTGAGATTACATATGGAGATTGACCTCACAACCGAAGGGGACAATGGGTCTGGACCACCTGCGGGGAACAACAAGAGGACGGGGGTACGATGAAAGGACTTCCCGACCCCCGGGAGACAGGTGGGGGACTGAAGGTCTGGAAGAGGAAGAAATGTCAATAGAGGGTTTTGACGGGGATACGTGACTCTTCCTTTGTGTGAATCATCTGTGTGAAAAGCCTTTGTGTGAAATGTTATAAATGTGAAGCTTGGATGTGGCTCAGTCTCTTTGCTCGTTTGAGAGAGAAGGCTGGGGATGATGTGATGCTTGAATAAACCTGAATTAAAAAGCAATTCAGCTTCTTTATTCCACGCTCCCCACATTGGTGACCCAGTGACGTGGAGAATGCCTGGAGAGGGTATCCGCGTTCCGGACTCGCTGGAGTCTGCTCTAGCGAGCGCCGTAGCCGTCAAACTGCCAGAATTCTGGCAGGACAACCCACAGTCGTGGTTCCTACAAGCGGAATCACAGTTCGCGCTTGCAGGGGTAACGGGGGATGACACTAAGTTTCACCATGTCATCGCTAGGCTCGACAACCGCACAGCCCGGTGCGTGCGGAGCTTGGTACATCAGCCACCCGCCCGCGACAAATACGGCAGGGTGAAAGCTGCCCTCACCAAGTTTTTCACGCCCTCAGCCGAAGAGAGGGCTAGGAGGCTCCTGGCTTTGCTCAACCAAGGAGGACACAGGCCAGGCGCCCTAATGGAAGACATGCTGCAGCTGAGGGGGTCAGACAACGATGATTTCCTCTTCAAATACATCTTCCTAACTAACCTCCCGATGCACATGAGAGGAACGCTGTCTGGCGTACGTTGTGAGAGCCAGGAGGATTTCCGGGAGCTGGCCCAGGAGGCAGAGAGGCTCCTGGACGCCTGCGGTGAGCAGACGATGGCAGCGGCGACCCAAGGCAGTGGTGAGCCAGAGGCAGCAGACCCAACCCTGCCAACAACGGCAGCAGCGTGGCCTCGACGCGGTGGAGGTGATGGTTCAGCGGCAGAGGCGCGGCCCCGACACAGCGGAGGAGAGGATCTCTGCTTTTACCATCGGAGGTTCGCTGAGAGGGCACACAGGTGTGTGCCGCCATGCAGCTTCAGGAGTTTGGGAAACGGCAAGACCGAGGGTCGTTAGCAGCTTCGACTCTCGGCGAAAACAGCAAGCTGCTCTACATTACAGATGCGTGCTCCGGGCGGGAGTTCCTCATAGACACCGAAGCCCAAGTGAGTTTCATCACCCCAACCTATGCTGACCGGTTGGCTGGACCCCGTGGTAGCGGAGCGACGGCGGTAAACGGCTTGAGCATCAACACCTACGGGAAAAGGACTTTGTCTTTACGCTTACATGGCCGCACGTATGATTGGACTTTTGTCATAGCGGCGGTGAGTTTCAACATGTTGGGGGCTGATTTTTTGTGCTCACATGGTCTGTTAGTTGATCTGGCCAATAGGCGGCTGGTAAATGCACTCTCTTTCTACTCTCTCCCCTGTTCAGCTCGAGTGTCCCCGCCACCAGTACAGACCAACATCGCCACAGCAGGTGGTAAGTTCCACACACTCCTCACCCAGTTTCCAGCACTCACAGTACCCACTTTTTCAGCAACGGTCGCGAAACACGGGTTGGAGCATTTTATAACTACAGCTGGCCCCCCCGTTTTTGCGAAGGCTCGGCGCTTGGATGCTGCCAAGCTCTCCATAGCGCGCGAGGAGTTCGCCAGCCTGGAGAGGCTGGGCATCCTTCGCCGTTCGAAAAGCCCATGGGCTTCGCCGCTGCATATGGTCCCGAAAGCTGACGGCTCCTGGAGACCATGTGACGATTACCGCAGACTAAACAACGCCACAGCACATGATCGCTACCCCATCCCACACATCCAGGATTTTTCAATACATCTGGCGGGGGCGTGCATTTTTTCAAAAATAGACCTGGTTCGCGGCTACCATCAGGTTCCAGTCCGACCTGAGGACATTCCTAAAACAGCGGTAATAACCCCGTTCGGACTTTTTGAGTTTCTACGCATGCCGTTTGGTCTTAAAGGGGCAGCGCAAACGTTCCAACGGATGATGGACGCCGTGTTACGCGATCTCCCGTTTGTGTTTGTTTACCTCGACGACATTTTGGTCGCCAGTATTTCAGAGGAAGAACACGAAAAACACCTCACTGCGGTTTTTAGGAGGTTGGGAGAGCACGGTTTAATAATTAATCCAGCCAAGTGCCAGTTTGGCATCGCGCAGATTGATTTTTTGGGCCACCGCGTTTCCCCAGAAGGGGCAGTTTCGTTACCGGATAAGGTGCGCGCAGTGGCGGATTTTCCCCGACCACAAACGGTCAAGTCGTTGCAGGAATTTTTAGGGATGGTGAATTTTTATAACCGTTTCCTGCCCCACGCAGCACAGCTCATGCAGCCATTATACGCCACGCTAAAAAAACAAAAACCATCCAATACTATCGAGTGGTCCCCAGAGCGGGAGCGCGCATTCACGGAGGTAAAAAAAGCTTTGGCTGACGCTGCGTTCCTAGCTCATCCTGACCCATCGGCACGAATCGCGCCAACGACCGACGCATCAGAGGTGGCCATAGGGGCCGTGATAGAACAGCAGGTTGCCGGGGTTTGGCAGCCGCTGGCTTTTTTCAGCAAATCCTTGAGCGAGGCCGAGCGAAAATACAGCGCGTTTGACAGGGAGCTGTTGGTGCTTCATTTGGCTATTCGCCATTTCCAGTTCTGGCTGGAAGGGCGGCGTTTCACCGCTTTCGTGGACCACAAGCCACTCACGTATGCAATGTTCAAAATTTCAGATCCGTGGTCGGGCCGACAGCAGAGGCAGCTGGCCGCAATTTCGGAATTTACCACTGACATTCAACACGTAGCGGGTAAACTCAACGTAGTAGCAGTAGCCGGTGCCTCTCGCGCGCGGTCGCGGCACCGGCGCCCGCAGAGGCAGATTACCCCACCGCAGCCGCGCAACAAAGTAGCAGCGCGGGAGCGCGCGCGGCCCCAGTTCATGTGGGGATAGATTACGCAGCCATGGCAGCGGAGCAGGGTGCAGATGCGGACGTGCGCGCGCTCCAGTCTGGACCAACAGGGTTAAGGCTGGAGAGCAGATGCTTGCAAACCGGTACACCCCCCTTAATCTGCGATGTGTCGACCGGGCGCCCACGCCCGGTGGTCCCGGGCGCATGGCGCCGCCGCGTTTTTGACTCGGTCCACGCCTTGGCACACCCGGGAGTGCGCGCTTCGGTGAAAATGGTAGCGGAAAAGTTTGTTTGGCCGAGCCTGCGCAAGCACGTGAAGGAGTGGGCAAAGGCCTGCATGTCCTGTCAGCGGGCTAAAATTCACAAGCACACAAGATCCCCTTTAGAACCGTTTCACATCCCGGCCAGGAGATTCGACCATGTGCATGTCGACCTCGTGGGCCCCCTACCGTCGTCGCAGGGGTTCACACATCTTTTGACAATGGTGGACCGAACCACACGTTGGCCGGAAGTGGTCCCACTGGCATCGACCACGGCTGCGGAGGTGTCTCGCATTTTTTTAACGGCCTGGGTAGCGCGTTTTGGGGTTCCGTCGGATATTACGTCCGATAGAGGGCCTCAATTTGTCTCTGAGCTTTGGTCAGCGATGGCCAGCGGCTTAGGAGCAAAAATTCACCGCACTACCGCTTATCACCCTCAGGCTAATGGTGTATGCGAGCGTTTTCATAGGTCTTTGAAGGCAGCCCTCAGAGCGTCACTCACGGATGCAGATTGGGTAAACAAACTACCATGGGTTTTATTAGGGTTGCGTTCTGCGCCCAAGGAGGATTTAGATGCCTCCCCAGCGGAGTTAGTGTTCACACAACCTCTCAGGCTGCCAGGCGAGTTTTTACCAGAACACCCGGAGCCAACCCACCTCCCGGCTCTTGGGCCGCTAGTCGGCACGGGAGCGGACATGCTCCCGGGCCCCGTTCATCACGCTTTTCCACGCGTTTTCGTTCCCAAAGCTTTAAAAAATGCTGAGTTCATTTTTGTCAGGCACGAGGCTTTAAGATCAACCCTCAGACCGCCATATGATGGGCCATATAGAGTGTTGGAGACAGGTGATAAGCATTTTGTGCTAGATTTGGGAGACAGAAAAGAGACAGTTAGTATTGACAGACTGAAACCTGCTTTTGTGATGAATGACGAGTCTGTACAGGTAGCGAGGGCACCTCGACGCGGTAGACCCCCCAAGGGAAGTGTCCCGGGGCCCCCGCAGGGATCAGATAACCACTCTCTTCCTCAGTCAACAGATCCTTCGCAGAGGGGCGCCGCAGGGAAGGCGAGGCCGGCTTACAGCAGATTCGGAAGGCAGTTGGAGCCCAGGCGGCGCACAGACTGAGTGTTTGATGTTAGATGTACTGTTGATAGTAGCATGTTCACTGAAAATTGAATGTATTGTCCATTCTTCGTCGTTTGGGGGGGGGGGTTATGTAGCCTGTGTATTTGTGCCTACATATGTTTAAGCATAAAGTGGATGCTGAGATTACATATGGAGATTGACCTCACGACCGAAGGGGACAATGGGTCTGGACCACCTGCGGGGAACAAGAAGAGGACGGGGGTACGATGAAAGGACTTCCTGACCCCCGGGAGACAGGTGGGGGACTGAAGGTCGGAAGATGAAGAAATGTCAATAGAAGGTTTTGACGGGGATACGTGACTCTTCCTTTGTGTGAATCATCTGTGTGAAAAGCCTTTGTGTGAAATGTTATAAATGTGAAGCTTGGATGTGGCTCAGTCTCTTTACTCGTTTGAGAGAGAAGGCTGGGGATGATGTGATGCTTGAATAAACCTGAATTAAAAAGCAATTCAGCTTCTTTATTCCACGCTCCCCACAGTCCGTTAGTAAAGAAAAGCTTAAACAGAAATTTGTTGACAAGCCATGGTTAACCAAAGGATTACAAAAAGCGTGTAAAAAGAAAAAATCACTATATAAAACTTTTCTAAAGAAAAGGACAAAAGAGGCAGAGCAGTGGTATAAAACAAACAAAAATAAGTTAATATTGTAGGAATGTGAGAATGACGAGGCAGAGTTCTCTCTCAAGTCAGCTTTATTCACATCTCCAACATCTCGAAGCAGAATAAAAAGAGGTCCACACAGGGAACTCTCGTCCTTAAATACCAGGACTCTTACAGTTCACAAGTCACATGTATCACAGACCACATTGCATTATAATGACAGCAACAATGCATCCTCTCTCCATCATATCACCCCCACTGTCTACAATGCATCCCCTCTTTAATCCTTTAATTATACCCCCACAGTCTCAAGCCTTGCATACCAAAGCTAACACTCTTGCAGCTTCCTGTAATCACCAAGGAAGCTCTGCCTTTGTTCTGATCTAAAATGTGAGTCCAAAAGCAGGTCACGTATGTGTGTCCACCACAATATATATAATGAGATGTAGTAAAAGAGACTATTACAGTAAAGAACTGGAGAAAAACAGAGATAACACTAAAAATACATGGACAATGCTGAACAACATTCTTTTAAATGAAAACAGAAATACAAGCTACCCAACCAATCTTGCAAAAAAAAAAAAAAAGACAGAGTGTGAATGCAGTCTCCCCTGCAGATGAATTTAATACACTTTTTGTTAACATTGGTCGTAATTTGGCATGAGAAATACCCATTACGGCACCTACAGGTGATACAATAAGCAAAAACATTGCTATAAAAGACTCCATCTTCATAAAGAATACAGATAAGAGAGAGGTCATTGAAATTGTTAAATCGTTTAAAAGTAAAACATCTACGGATTGTGATGGTATTGAGATGCTTTTAGTCAAAACTATCATTGAATGCTTAGTGAAGACACTGACGTATATTTGTAACCTGTCTCTCCGAACAGGTATATTTCCCAATGCAATGAAAATAGCCAAAGTAATTCCGATACACAAGACGGGTGACAGAGGGGAATTTTCAAACTATAAGCCTATTTCACTATTGCTGCAATTTTCTAAGATACTCGAAAAAATATTCTGTGAGAGATTTGACAACTTTATAATGAAGAATAATTTATTGTGTGAGCAACAATATGGGTTCAGACACAAGACACAAGACACACGACTACAGACCTGTTGCCCTGACCTCTGTGGTCATGAAATCCTTGGAGAGATTGGTGCTGAACCACCTGAAGGTTATCACAGGCCCCCTGATGGACCCACTGCAGTTTGCCTACCGGTCAAACAGGTCAGTGGATGATGCAGTGAATATGGGACTACACTACATCCTGCAACACCTCGACTCCCCAGAGACATACGCCAGGATCCTGTTTGTCGACTTCAGCTCAGCGTTCAACACCATCATCCCAGGCATTCTTCATCAGAAACTCCTCCAGCTCAAGGTGCCCCCCTCCACCTGCCAGTGGATCTCCAGCTTTCTGACTGACAGGTGGCAACAGGTGAAGCTAGGGAGATTTACATCCAGCTCCCGAAAAATTAGTACTGGCGCCCCCCAAGGATGTGTCCTTTCCCCACTGCTCTTCTCCCTCTACTCCAACGACTGCACCTCAGAGGACCCTTCGGTGAAGCTCCTGAAGTTTGCGGACGACACCACAGTCATCGGTTTGATCCGGGATGATGATGAGTCTGCATACAGGCAGGAGGTGGAGCAGCTGATCCTCTGGTGCAGCCAGAACCATCTTGAACTTAACCCAGCCAAAACGGTGGAGATGACTGTGGATTTCAGGCGACACCCCCCTTCATTCCCCCCACTCACCATCCTCAACAGCACAGTGTCCACTGTGGACTCCTTCAAGTTTCTGGGTCCCACAATCTCCCGGAACCTGAAGTGGTCCTCCCATATACACACTGTCCGGGAAAAGGCCCAGCAGAGGTTGTTTTTTCTGCGTCAGCTCAAGAAGTTTGATTTGCCTCAGGAGCTGCTGGTTGTCTTCTACACCGCCATCATCCAATCTGTCCTCTGCTTTTCCATCACTGTCTGGTTTGGATCTGCCACTAAACAGGACAAGATCAGACTGCAGCGGATCGTTAAGTCTGCGGAGAGGATCATTGGTACCGACCTACCCTCCATTGAGAACTTATATCAGTCCATAACCAGGAAACGGGCAGGAAACATCTGTGCTGACCCATCACACCCCGGCCACAAACTGTTTGAACTTCTATCTTCTGGTCGTCGTTACAGATCACTGAAGGTCAAAACCACCCGTCACAGGAACAGTTTCTTTCCTCAAGCCATCACTCTGATGAACTCCTAACATTCACCTAGTCCTACCTGTTGCTGTACTCATGACTTTTCATCCATTATTACATTGCACATAACTTTCACACTATTTCTGCAAAGTGTGGTTAGTCTGAGTAAATAACTGCATATATTCCTGTATATATTTGCATCCTTTTATAGAAACGTGGACAGACTGTAATTTACTGTACATACTCTGTTGTCATTGAATCCTTATTTAAATCCTCCACCTGAACAACGAGAGCAAGTTTTTAGCCAAAGTCAAATTCCTTGTATGTGTTGTGCATACTTGGCCAATAAAGCTGATTCTGATTCTGATTCTGAAGAGGACAACTGCATTTGCTCTAATGGAATTTATAGAAAAAATATCAACCGCTGTAGAAAATAAAGAGTATTCAGATGGGGTATTCCTGGATCTTAAAAAAAGCATTTGATACAGGGGATCATAAATTATTGTTAAAGAAACTACAAAATTATGGTATTGGTGGGTAGCACTGTCCTGGTTATGTAGTTACTTAAAGAACAGATGTCAGTATGTATGTGTTGGTAGCAAAAACTTGTTACTGGTTAGCACTGTGGCAGCACAGCAACTCACCCTTGGCCGGGGGATGCTGAGTTTTATCCCAGCCCCCGACCAACAGTGATCTGTGTGGAGTTTGCATGTTCTCCCCGTGTCTGCGTGGGTTTACTACAGGATTTCTCCGGTTTCCTCCCACATGCCAAAAACATGCAAGTTAGGTTAATTGGCATCAAACTGGGGATTCTAAATTGTCCTTAGGTATGACTGTGAGAGTGAATGGTTGTCTGTCTCTCTGTGTTGGCCCTGTGATGGACTGGCGATCTGTCCAGGGTGTACCCTGCCTCTCGCCCAAAGATGCTGGGATAGGCTCCAGCCCCCCCGCGACCCAAAAAGGATTAAGCGGAAGAAGATGAATGAATGAATGAATGAATCGCAATACTACACAGAGTGAAATATTTGATGAATCAACCCACACTATATACTCTGTATCATTCATTAATACTCCCATACATGACATACTGTATTGTACTGAAGTATGGGGAAATACATATAAAACAAACATATATCCAGTCTTTATGCTTCAGAAGAGAGCTATTAGAATAATAAACAAAGCTGCTTACAGGAAACCAACAAACCCACTTTTTCTTAAATTAAAAGCTCTCAAGTTGAAATATCTGGTCGATTTTAAAACTGCAGTAATAATGTTTAAAGTGAAGAATCTATCACTGCCCGCAAATATTCAGAAGTTGTTCCAAATAAGGGAGAAACAATATCATTTCAGAGGAACATGTATATTTCAAAAACCTTCAGTGAGAACTACCACCAAGCAACACTGTGTCTCAGTGCAAGAAGTCAGACTGTGGAACACTTTTGGACCTGAATTAAAATCATGTACAATGCTTGGACATCCATCCATCCATCTTCTTCCGCTTAATCCTTTTCGGGTTGTGGGGGGAGGGGTGGAGCCTATCCCAGCATCTTTGGGCGAGAGGCAGGGTACACCCTGGATAGATTGGCAGTCCATCACAGGGCCAACACAGAGAGACAGACAACCATTCACTCCCACAGTCATACCTAAGGACAATTTAGAATCCCCAGTTTGATGCCAGTTAACCTAGCTTGCATGTTTTTGGCATGTGGGAGGAAACCGGACAATTTAAACAAAAATTAAAGGAAGAAATACTCCAAACATTTGAAGAGAACTGTGAAAGGGTGTGCAAAAAGGGTCAGCAATATTTGCATTGTTTAAGGAAACTTGCACGCTTCCAAATTGACCGAACCATAATGACAATGTTTTATCGGGCTTTTATTGAATCTGTTTTATCCTTTTCTTTAGTGTCATGGTTTGGTCAGATAAATCTGAAACAGAGGAAATCCTTGGATCAGGTAGTTAGATGGTCCAGTCGTTTGCTTGGTGAGTCACAGCTGAGCCTGACATCCCTGTACACCAGACAGGTACAGAGGATTGCTACCGCCATTTTAAATGATGACTCCCACCCTTTGCACTGCCACTTTCAGCTTCTTCCCTCCAGACGGAGGTTTGCTGTCCCAAAAAGTAAAACCCAGCGCTACAAAAACAGCTTTGTTCCTGCTGCTGTCAAAGAGTTGAACAAGTTGTAACAATATATTGCACATAATTTAGTTATCTATTTATTAATTTCATTTTATATTTACTTATTTTTGTAGGTTTTTTATTTGGGTTCTAAATCTTTTATTGGGTTTTAGACTTTTGAGTTTTTAACCTCTTTGACTAGTCTAACTTTTTAAAATGACCCTTCCCTCTTATCTTTGTTTTTTCTCTCATCTCTTTGTCATATATCCTGATTGATGGAGCCTTGAGCATTTTTATCATGTTTATAGTCAGCTTCATGTGTGCCTGTGTTTGTGTCTATGTTGAATGTAATTGTGGTTTGTAAATATGGATGTCACCAGACTGCAAAACAAATCTACCTACGGGTACAAATAAAGTAACCTGAACCTGAACCTGAAACATAAATACAAAACAACATGTAAAATCACATAAGGATTATCATATCCAGTCTGTGTTGTGTTGTTGCTTCGTTTTTTGTCACGTTTTGTCTTGGCTTTGTTCTGATTTGTAATCACTTTTATTTTATTTTATTTCTGAATTCTTAGATGGAACATGGGTGGGCAATGTAAGCTGCGGCTTCAGCCATCACCCATTTTGGATAACTTATGTTGAATTGTATAATCCGAGGAGTTACTGTTTAATTTGACCTTGTTGGATTTTTTTCCCCTTTGTTATATTATTCTGTTCCTTTCTTTTAATCTTTTAATCTAATCTATCTGAAATAAAGATTCATTCATTCATTCATTCATTCATTCAAATTGCATATGTTCATTTTTTTGTCTCCAACTGTAATGCAGCTTGTAATGACACAAAGTCCCATAAGGGTGTTTAAGAAAAAAGTATAAAAACAGTTAAAACATTAAATTAGTGCTGTCAAAATATCGCGTTATTATCGCGTTAACTCAAACGCCTTTTTAATGGCGAGATTTTTTTTAACGCGAGATTAATGCTGTGACCGTAGTTTTTCATAAGCACAGTGTACTGGCTGTAATACCACGCACGTACACATGGTGGCGGAACGAAGGATACGATTTCAAATATCAAACAAAGAAGAACCCAACGACTAAAGCGCGCGGCACTGGCGGCACTAGTCAGCCACAGTAATGGACGCACCAGGGACACTTCTGAACGGAAAGTTTACATTTAAAATAGGAAAGGATGGTTCGATCGATAAAACTAAAGTTATTTGCACTTATTGTCGATGTGAACTTAGCTACCATCGAAGCACATCCAGTTTAAAATACCATTTGATGGCCAAACACACCAGTGACGTAGCTTCGCCTCCTCTGCGTCAGAACCAAACAAGTTTGGATGGCTTCCGACAGCGGCCCATGGATGCTGCTACTAAAATGAAGCTAACAGCTGCCATAGCTAAGTGGGTGGCTACGGCATGCAGGCCCGTTAGTATTGTGGAGGATGAAGGTCTGGCCGAGATAATTCGCATCGCATCCAACGACTGGACCTACGAAACTCCTTCCAGAGCTACTATCACACGCCGGATAGAAACGTTGTTTGAAACGGAGAAGTCCCAGTTACAACAGGCATTGGGGCAGACAGAAATAGTCGCGCTAACGGGAGATTACTGGACGTCACTTGGCAATGACAACTACCTCGGGGTCACAGCGCATTATTTCACCCCACAGTGGAAACTTCAGTCCCATGCTTTGACTGTTATGAAGACAGAAGAGAGGCACTTCGCTGATAATGTTGCAGAGGACTTCATGAATGTAGCCAGAGAGTGGGGCATCGAAAAGAAAGTTGTTTCACTGACCACGGATAGTGCACGCAATATGATGGCTGCAGCCAGAGAGCTCCCCTTTGAACACCTGCCGTGCATCGCACACAGTGTGCACCGAGCAGTCACGGTTTCTCTGCACAATAGCCCATTCGACAGCGCATTGGCAAAATGCAGAAAACTTGTGGGACACTTTAAACACAGCCCAACGAATGCCCTGGAACTCGAGCGGCAGCAAATCGCACACAACCAGAAAGAAGAAGCGCTCACGCAGGAGGTAGCAACAAGATGGAATAGTACCCTTGAAATGATAAAGCGTGTCAACCGGAATATTGAACCTCTGACAGCTGCCCTGGCCCTACACTCAACCAAAGTCACCATGCCAACAGCAACGGAGCTGGAGAAAACAAAGAAGCTCGAAGCTGCGTTGGAGCATTGCAGGTAGGCCTAATTATGTATTGTAGCCTATATCTGATTCTTTAACAATTAAAGTAGATCTGTGTCAAGACAGAAACATTAGCACCTGTCTCACCCAACGTAAAATACCACCCTGTGGCATGTTTTAGATGGGCCATCTCTATGTGTAGACTGTTTATTTGCTTCATTTTACTCAAAGTGTAGCTCGTGATTATCTGTATATTTTTTCTGTATTTTGACATAATCAGTGACTGTTTCAATAGCTATGATTCCCTGTGTAACTTAACAACAGAGAAGGCCAGGAAGCGCCCAAGAGGCTAGGTTTTCAGCACTTTCCGCCCTAAAAACGCATTTGGTGGACACAGGCCCTAATGTCTGTCTGTCGGTATCACCTCTCTCCCTTCAACTGTGTGTGTTTGTCCCGCACAGCACTGTAAATGGGTAATGTGTGTGTGTGTGTGTGTGTGTGTGCGCGCAGGAACACGTGATTCCTCATATCCCCTCCCATCACTGTAACTGTAGGTTATCTATCAGGTGTCCGTATGTGTGTGACAGAGTTTTGTGAAAGAGCTTTTGTATATTGTTGCAGATATGTGACAGATCTTCTGGGTGGAGAGAAGTTTGTTTCTTGCTCTGTGGTGATGCCAGCATTATGCCACCTGTCCCGAGTAATGGAAGTCACTGAGGACGACCCAGCGTCCTTGATCAAGTTCAAGGAAACCTTTTCAGCGGATATGGAAGGTCGCAAAGAGAAGTTGAACATCGCATGGCTCAGGGTTGCTACAGCACTCGACCCAAGGTAAGATATTCATTCTACATTCTTCTCAGTATTTTGTTTGTCTTAAGCACCACTTTGTTTTGTGGGTTGGTTCTCTTCAATATCCATTTTTTTCTTCTGAATCTGGAATAGAGATTAGGTCAATGTTTTGGTTTACTAGTGCCTTTGCTTGTATGGCAATAACGTTGATATTTTTTATTATTTCATTTCAAGGTTTAAGGACCTCAAGTGTCTGAGCAAACCTGACCGGGTTGTCGTGTGGGATTCCATCCGTGCCTTACTCCAGCAGCAGGAGAAGGGGAGACCAGCAGCACTGGATGACCAAAGCATGCCTGAGCCAGAGAAGAAGAAGCCAGCTCTCACGTTTGCACAAGAATCTTCCTCAGATGAAGAGGAGGACACCGTGGAACGCTGCATTGAGCGCTACAAGGCAGAACCTATGATTGGCATTGAAGACTCTCCACAGGAATGGTGGTCCACACATAAAGCGTCACACAGTGAGATGGCCTCCCTTGCATGCAAATACTTAGCAACGCCTGCCACGTCAGTACCATGTGAACGATTGTTTTCACTGTCTGGACATGTCGTTCAGAAAAAACGATCTTCCCTGTTGTCTGAAAATGTCAATAGGCTTGTCTGTTTGAGCAACTGGCTCAAAGACAGAAAGTAGGCCTTTAGGTTGACTCGCCTGTTACGTGCTAGCAGTTACATTATGTTCATGTTCAAGAGGCTGTGTTGGTAAGTTTAAAACTGCAGCAGTTGGGCTACTATACAGTCATTAGACTGTACTACTCCTCTCAGGGGACACTCTCCTCTTGTTTTCATTTTGTATTTAAGGGGCTGCTTTTGTGCCTATATATTTTTTATTTGTATGTATCTTTTTTTATCGCAGATATCAGTGGCAGGGTTACTAAACTAATGAAAAGGAAAAAAAGAAAACATTTTTTTATTTTCAGAGTAATATGTCCTGTTTTGTTTTCTCGGTCTAATACGGAAGATATGGATGCTTTGCAATGATAATAATAATAAAAAACATTTGTACAAAGCAAGCCCACTCACTTTTTGTGCTGTTAAGAGAATTACAATGGTTTTTCATGAGACAAAAATACGCAACTAAAATGTGATTAATCATGAGTTAACTATGAGATCGTGTGATTAATTATGATTAAATATTTTAATCGCTGGACAGCACTACATTAAATAGATGGTATAAGGGAGTGTTAAATGTGATGCTCTGGGATGATTTTTCCTTTGTCTGTCCCAGTCTATTTTAATCACCAGCTGTCTCTTTAAACAGTGTATAACCTAAACATTTCCAAAATGCAATTATACATGTCTGTCTAGAGCAGAGAATTTCAAACTTGGTTTGACTGATCAAAAAGATCCTTTTTAGCATAATTATTGCCAGTACATATGGCTTTAATACCAGTTTCCACACATAAAAACTCCTGTGTTGTTTCTTCTTAAGTAAAGGTAGTATTAACCTTAAATTATTCACCTGAATAATTGTAGTGTCGGGTTATATTTCCCATAGAATCTGACTGTTGCTTAGCATTTAGTTTAAGCAGACCATCAGTCTAAAGAACTACTACACCCTTAATAGACAATTCTGGGCAGTTAATACCAGTAATCAATAGACACTGTAGAGGGTTACTGCACAGACCTAACATTAGCTTTACCAGTTTAATCAACTCCATAATCAGTCTTACTGTATCAAATGTATACTGTACTGGGGTATAGTGATCACTTCTGTCTTTCTGCACGCTCATCTGTCTGTTCTTGTACCCACAGCATTAATTTGAGATCAACAGGGGTAAGGACAACCAAACTAGGTACAAGGGTTGAACTTGAATTTTCTTTGACTTATTTTTTGGTGGTCTAAAGGTCAAGATGACAGGCTGTGTTATATTTTCACACCTATCGCTACTGTGTTGTGGATATTAGTGCTACAATAATTACATTTACAGCAATTTTTTTTTCTGGAAGTGCTCTGGACCTGACTTAGATTTTGGGGTCAAAAGTATAATTTCACATTAATAACAATTATGTTACTCTATTAGCATCAGAGAAAAACAGTTTTAAGATAAAGAGTTTTAAGATAAAATTTGAGATCCCCTTGACACTTTTTGTGTAAAAAGTTCAAAGTCGCAAAGTAATCCCCTCTCTAACTTGAGAACAAATTAACCCTTAGTCAGTGTTGATTGCATGAACGGATAGCACCACCACTGTGACAGGCGCAGTGCTGCGCCTGTCATATGATGTTATGTGACGTGCCAAACACTCCCCAATTGTACTAAGAATTCTACCTCACACGGTGGTAGACACGTATAACTTACTGCTCTTGCATAGAAGCATCCTTGGAATTTTGACCAGAGAAGAAAAAAATTTTAGACAAATACATATGGATGCTACCGATCGCTGTGGATGTACTTCGTCATGGACGGAGGAGCATTTGCTCCCGAATTTGGCAACTATGATTCAAAAAAGAGATTATTTAGCTTATGAAGGTAAATGTTTACATTTTGTTATAACAGAGGGTGGGCGAAGCTGCCTGGTGTTCACCTGCTGCCGCCCCCAGCGCCATGTGACTAGACAACAATCACGCCGGTTCCATGTCGTCGTATAACATAAATAGCGGTGGAATAAAAGCGAAATTGAGGTGGGATAATCATATCAGTTTCTGGATGTGGGAAAGAAAGCAAAAATGCCTGGCAGAAGAGAAAATAACAGCCAAGATGCCGCCAAAAGGGCAACACGAGCCACCTTCGCCAGCGGTAAGTGATGAATGTCTGTGTTTGTTTATTGTTTTGTTTACATTGTACGTCATTGTACTGATTTTCTGGTTCATATACTTTGAAGATAAGATTACAAATTGCCCAAAACAAGAAACAGTGGCAAAAAGCAAAACCATTCTTTGTGTAAATATGTCCACAGTCCACTTCTGACCGGAAGTTATGTAATTCAATATGGCTGCCATGGCATTATGAAAATTAGATGCATAAATTTACTCCTATCTAAAACTTTGGATCATATTCTACATCTTTCTAATTGACAGTAAGCCATTATCTCTTACCACTTTCAAGTTATAGCTTTGGAAATCTCTGACATCTGAACTGAATATTTTCTTGAAAAAACCTTCACCACTAGGGGCTGATTGCACAACGGAGCGCCAGCCACAGTCAATAGGTTAAGGAACCTTGGCACTCAGGTTGATCTCTTGAAGCTCACCTGTGCATATACAGTGGTGTGAAAAAGTGTTTGGCCCCTTCCTGATTTCTCTTTTTTTTTTTTTTTTGCATGATTGTCACATTTAAATGTTTCAGATCATCAAACAAATTTAAATATTAGACAAAGATAACATAAGTAAACACAAAATGCAGTTTTTAAATAAAGGTGTTTATTATTCAGGGGGAAAAAAATCCAAACCTACATGGCCCTGTGTGAAAAAGTGATTGCCCCCTAAACCTAATAACTGGTTGGGCCACCCTTAGAAGCAACAACTGCAATCAAGCATTTGCGATAACTGGCAATGAGTCTTTCACAGCGCTGTGGAGGAATTTTGGCCCACTCATCTTTGCAGAATTGTTGTAATTTAGCCAGATGGGAGGGTTTTCAAGCATGAATCGCCTTTTGAAGGTCATGTCACAGCATCTCAATCAGATTCAGGTCAGGACTTTGACTACGCCACTCCAAAGTTTTAATTTTGTTTTTTCTTAAGCCATTCATTGGTGGACTTGCTGGTGTGTTTTGGATCATTGCCTTGCTCCAGAACCCAAGTGCGCTTCAGCTTGAGGTCATGAACAGATGGCCGGACAGTCTCCTTCAGGATTTTTTTGGTAAACAGCAGAATTCATGGTTTCATTTACCACAGCAAGTCTTCCAGGCCTTGAAGCAGCAAAACAGCCCCAGACCATCACACTACCGCCACCATGTTTTACTCTTGGTATGATGTTATGACTGGCGCCTAGCGGCTGCCCCGGCCTTGGATGCGCTCTGCAGAGCGTGCCCAAATGCCAAGTCACGTTTCGTTACCTTGTATTCATACATGTGTAATGACAATAAAGTTGAATCTCATCTCATCTCATCTCATGTTTCTTTTCTGAAATGCTGTGTTACTTTTACACCGGATGGAATGAGACACACACCTTCCAAAAAGTTCAACTTTTGTCTCGTCAGTCCACAAAGTATTTTCCAAAAATCTTGGGGATCATCAAGGTGTTTTCTGGCAAAACTGAGATGAGCCTTTATGTTCTTTTTGCTCAGCAGGGGTTTTTGTCTTGGAACTCTGCCATACAGGCCATTTTTTGCCTAGTCTCTTTCTTATGGTGGAGTCATGAACACTGACCTTAACTGAGGCAAGTGAGACCTTCTTTGGATGTTGTTGTGGGGTCTTTTGTGACCTCTTGGATGAGTCGGCGCTGCACTCTTGGGGTAATTTTGGTCGGCTGGCCACTCCTGGGAAGGTTCACCACTGTTCCATGTTTTTTGCCATTTGTTGATAATGGCTCTCACTGTGGTTTGCAGGAGTCCCAAAGCTTTAGAAACGGCTTTATAACCTTTTCCAGACTGATAGATCTCAATTACTCTGTTTCTCGTTTGTTCCTGAATTTCTTTGGATCACAGCATGATGTCTAGCTTTTGAGGATCTTTTGGTCTACTTCACTTTGTCAAGCAGGTTCTATTTAAGTGATTTCTTGATTGAGAACAGGTGTGGCAGTAATCAGGCCTGGGTGTAGCTAGAGAAATTGAACTCAGCTTTCCAAAGATGTGATAAACCACAGTTAATTTATGTTTTAATAGGGGAGGGGGCAATCACTTTTTCACACAGGGCCATGTAGGTTTGGATTTTTTTTTACCCTTAATAATAAACACCTTGTGGGTGACCCCCACAACAGACTGGGACAAGCAGAGCGCTCAGCTGGAGCAATTGGCAGAACAATGAGATGTGTGTATTGATATCAATAGGCAGCCTCCCTTTGTCTAGCTTTTTCCTGCCAGTAATCTTCCTATTGTTATGGGTGACTCTCAAATGCAAATGTCTTCCTGTCAGTAATCCTCCTATTGATGTGGGTGACTCTCAAATGCAAATGTCCATGCCTACTGCTGTGAATGCATTGTCTGTAGTGGGGTATTTAAACTGCATCACTCTGTAACTCTTTCTCTCTCTCTGACGACTGCTCAACTGACCACACGATTGCCTGAGAGCCTGAGAGCTCGCTCCGGCACGCCTGCACGGTGCTGGGGTGAGTTCTGTGATGGCGGTATGATTAATAAAATCCCTCAAAAACTCTCAGTTCGCCGCTTATTATTTCATGCCACCACCCTGGTGATCCCGAGAAAGCACACACTTTGTGCAACGCAACCTTCTGGTCTGGACAGCCACACTGGTGACCCGACCCAAGAAAAGAACACGCTGGCAGCCCCCGGCGGTGACTCTCCGACGACAAGCGAATGCAGCAGCCTGACGCAAATGTCTGCCCTCCCTTCTGCTACAGGGAGACCTCGACGCAGAGCCACCACCAGGCGAACTCTCCAGAGATCACCCACGACCGGGAAAGTTGCAGAAAGCTTCATGGTGAGATCTGCACATCCACGCTGCGACCGGCCGCTCTCACAGTTCCTCCACACGAGAGCGCACGCACCTCGTCCTCTCTCCACGACGGCGACCTCCAGGGCTGACGGAGAACGCAGCGCGTGGACCTGAACGCACCATGACCTAACTACAGCAACAACCTGAACAGGGATGACCATCGGCGCCGACAGCGCTGATCTCCAGCAAGCTCCCTGACCCTGACTCACCTCTACAGCGGACCTGCCATGCACCGAACCCCGCACGCACACAGGGGGGTTATGAGGACAGCGCACCACGCACGGGACAATAACGGCTCCACAGACCGCCATCGTCCTTCGCCGCTGCACACAGAACCTTCAGGGCTGCTCACACACCTGAAGCACGCACGCAGCTCGCTCACAGGATTTTGTAATTGTCTCAGCCACGGCGCACAAGGGAATTCAGCCGTCAGCTGTCCCCGAGGACTTTAGGACTGCGCGCGCACCTAAAGTCAACACGCCAAGTCCCTCACTGCTGCAGCTCCTTTTTTTTCTTCACGGCCACGAGAGGAGTCAGAGACTAATTTTTCTTCTTACAGCTGCTGTGGACCTCCGCACGTTCAACGGGACAGCCCCTCAACATCGCGGATCCACAGACAATTTTTGCGCGGCCCAGACAAATTCGCCGTCCCGGGCCGGCACTTGCTACCCCCACCCCCCCTCCTTCCATCGCCGCCTGCAGCGAGCTTTCCCCGCAGCTCGCTCCCAAAGCCGGACTATCGAGGCCTCAGCTTCCCGCTGAACCCTCTGGGGGGGGAGTACTGTGGGTGACCCCCACAACAGACTGGGACAAGCAGAGCGCTCAGCTGGAGCAATTGGCAGAACAATGAGATGTGTGTATTGATATCAATAGGCAGCCTCCCTTTGTCTAGCTTTTTCCTGCCAGTAATCTTCCTCTTGTTATGGGTGACTCTCAAATGCAAATGTCTTCCTGTCAGTAATCCTCCTATTGATGTGGGTGACTCTCAAATGCAAATGTCCATGCCTACTGCTGTGAATGCATTGTCTGTAGTGGGGTATTTAAACTGCATCGCTCTGTAACTCTTTCTCTCTCTCTGACGACTGCTCAACTGACCACACGATTGCCTGAGAGCCTGAGAGCTCGCTCCGGCGTGCCTGCACGGCACTGGGGTGAGTTCTGTCATGGCGGTATGATTAATAAAATCCCTCAAAAACTCTCAGTTTGCCGCTTATTATTTCATGCCGCCACAACCTTCATTTAAAAATTGCATTTTGTGTTTACTTGTGTTATTGTTGTCCAATATTTAAATTTGTTTGATGATCTGAAGTATTTAAGTATGACAAACACAAAAAAAGCGAAATCAGGAAGGAGGCAAACACTTTTTCACACCACTGTACTTTTGCGATCATGGTCATCTGCACTCTAGCAAATGAAGCTGGGGTCATCACATTTGGTGCACAGTTCGGCACTGTGACTCCCGCCTGTGACTATTGTTTTGGGGACAATAGGTCAGGGTCTAAATGTAAGTCAACAGCTGATTCACTTGCTTGCATTTTGTATGTCTGCTCAATTACTTTTGGCACAAGAGAGATGGAGAAACCAGATCTGTTACTAGATGAAAGCTGTGGCTTTGCTTCTCTGCTGAGTACAATCAGAACTGTTTCTGCCTATAAGCAGAGCACACAAAGGCTACAGGACTCCTTAGCCACAAATTTAGCCTCTGTAGGTTTTTCAGGGGAGAATACAATTACCTTCAACTTTTCTCCTCGTGAATTTGGTACATTCTTTTTGGATATTTTCAACTTTTTCTCCTATATTTGCTAAGTTTCCTCATAAATTAAAACTATTAATCTTATAAATTTACTACTTTTTCTTTAAAATGTGCATATTTTTTTCTTGTAAATTTATCAGTTTTTGTCTTGAAAAATAAAAACTTTTTTCATATAAATTTGTAACATTTATCGGATGCTGTAATGTTTTTTTTTTGTCCTGTTCATCTAAACACTGAAGTTTATTATTTGTTGTTTTGTTGGAGAGAGATTTTTCCCAACCATTATAAAGGGTTTGAACTCTTCTTTATTCCAAAAATACACAGTCTTGCAAAGAGACCCCCGAAATCAGGAAAAAAAACATAAGTACAAATGTAATTTACCTTGGTTTACAAAGACAAAATGTAGCTCTGAAAGAATAATGGCACAATTTTTAGCCCAAAAAGTGAGACGGCGAAAGAGAGGAAGACGAGCGGGCGCTCTCGTGCGGCTTCGCAGGAGAGGCACGCACACGGCTTTGCCTGGGATATTTCTGTCCAACGTCAATTCTCTCTATAACAAGGTAGATGAACTGAGACTGCTGATGCGATTTAAGGACCTCTCCACCTCGTGTGCCCTCTGCTTTACTGAGACCTGGCTCAAGGAAAAGATACCGGACAGCGCACTCCTCCTCGAGGGATTTCAGCTGTTTCGTGCTGATCGAGACTCGGGGCTCTCTGGCAAGACCACAGGCAGAGGAGTCTGCTTCTACATCAACAGCAGCTGGTGCTCCGATGTAACTGTGATTTCCCAACACTGTTCTCCCGCTCTGGAATATTTATTCATCAACTGCAAGCCATTTTATTCCCCGCGTGAGTTCGCTTCATTCATCCTGGCCGCTGTTTACGTTCCGCCCGACGCGGACATGCACGAGGCTCAGCGCGTGCTCGCGGATCACATTCAACAAGCGGAGCGGACTTTTCCGGACTCTCTGGTTATTGTGGTTGGCGACTTTAACCAGAGCAACCTGAGCCACAAACTCCCCCGATACAAACAGTTTATTAAATGCCCCACCAGAGGAGAGAACACGCTGGATCACTGTTACACTACAGTGAAGGACGCGTATTGCGCTGTTCCCCGCGCTGCGCTCGGACTATCTGATCACGTGATGGTCCACCTGATTCCCACATACAGACAGAGACTGAAGCTCACAAAACCTGTTGTGAGCACTACGAAGAAATGGACCAGTGAAGCTGGGGAGGAGCTGCGCACGTGATTGGAAATAACTGACTGGGGCATGGTTAAAGGAGCCACGCATGATCTGGATGAATACACGGACACTGTGACCTCATATATCCACTTTTGTGAGGAGAGCATTCTTCCATCGCGCACCAGGGTGAGTTACTCCAACGACAAGCCCTGGTTCACAGCTAAGCTCAGACAGATCAGGAAGGAGAAGGAAGCAGCGTTGAAAAGTGGAGACAGGGACTGCTATAGGGAGGTCAAATACCGGTTTAGCAGAGAGCTGAGGAGAGCTAAATCTGTGTATTCTGAGAGACTCCAGCAACAGCTCACTGCTAACGATTCTGCTTCTGTGTGGAGAGGACTGAGGCAAATCACCAACTATCGGCCTCAGGCTTCTAAGGGTCAGGATGACAAAGCCCTTTGTCAAAGACTGTCCCAACACTATGCCCGTTTTGACATCTCGTCAGCTGTGTCCAACTCCCCCCCCTCCCCCCAGTGCCACTGCCTCCATGGTCCCCACTTCATCAAAGGCGGCCCTCCCTCCTCCCCCCCTGCCCTTGCCATCAGTGAGCAGGACGTGCACAGACAGTTCTCCAGACTGAACCCGCGCAAGGCCCCCGGTCCGGACGGCGTGTCTCCCTCCACCCTAAGACACTGTGCGGAGGAGCTGACTCCTGTCTTCACAGACATTTTTAACACCTCCCTGAAGTCATGCCACATGCCGACCTGCCTCAAAACCTCTACCATCGTCCCTGTCCCCAAGAAGCCACGGATCACTGGACTTAACGACTACAGACCTGTAGCGCTCACCTCTGTAGTCATGAAGTCCTTTGTCGGATCATAGCTGACCCTTCACACCCTGGACACGCACTGTTTGCCTACCTCCCCTCAGGTAGAAGACTTCGGTCCATTCAGACTAAAACCTCCCGCTACATGAACAGCTTCTTCCCCTCTGCCATCAGACTGCTGAACACTAAGTGACTTATTAGACTCTCGTGCACTACGTACAGCAGCTCAACCGGACTCATGATAATTATCACTGTTTTCATTTGCACTACCGACTGCACTATGTGGAACTCCACAATATCTACTGCTTGTTAATATATTTTAAATTGCATAGATTAGTATTACTCATTCATATTCTACATTTTATTGCATGCATAGTTTTTTATTTTTATCTTTAGTGCTACTCCATGTTTAATGTTGCAGCATTGCACCGAGACGAATTCCTAGTTTGTTTACTACATGAACAGTGGCAATAAATCTGATGTCTGATTCTGATTCTGATAATGAAGTTACACAGCACATAAAGCCTGAGACAACATGAAATCTTTAGCTTCAGCTCAGCACCTTTAGGCTGAGCTGGGACTGGATTTGATAAAAGATTCAACAAATTAACTTTTTCAGTAGCTTCACATTATTTCTCCTGACATGAGTCCCTCTTTTGAATTAATTAATCGTGTCAAAGAATACAGCATCGAGAAGCTGACTCATTATTTAGAACATTAAAATGTTTATAAATCAGCATGGCTCTATTACTCACCTCCCACAGGCACATAGTTTGGAGCAAAACTATAGAAAACAGATAACCAGTCATTGGGTGAATTAGAGGCAGGCAAACACCCTGACTGATATGGGTGTGAAAACAAATCAAGCAATCGATGTGTATCATGTTTATGAATACAAACCGCTGCACTCCAGTGGGCCAGTCCGGCAGCTGATTGAAGTCATAGAGTGCATGCTGCTAACTCCTTATCTGCTTTACAAGACACATTCTCGGCCACAAATAGACGTCTACAAACAAAAACACACAAATCAGTGAAGCACTGTGGGCACCCTTAGACAACAATAGAGAGGGAAAAAAAGCAGGAGCCTTTTTATTGGGTTCATTAGATTTTACCTTGAGGCAGAATTTCCAAAAATACACGTTAATAAATTAATAAAATGGCTTTCAAATGATCAATGTGGTGTATTTTAAAATGCAAATGTTGAAAGAAGCCTATGGGGTCAGATACTGTAACTAGCAATAATAAGCACATGTTAGCCTGCAGTCGTGCATAGAAGGACAATGTTATTTTACAATTTCTTCATTTTGAGTGCAAATTGCCAATTGTGAGAATACACTTCAGTCTATGAGAATACACTTCAATTCAATGTCTTTGAGAGTATGAGTGCAATGTTATGGTTATTATTTAATTATTATGAATGCTGATTTCAGCCATCACACAGCTGTCGAAAAGGTTACAGGCATTATGCATCAAACAGAAGATTCATCGATTCCACACACCGTGCATGGTTCTTCTTGGAGACTCGGTGTGGACTATGCTGTGCAGTCAGGACATCGCTGTGGCTCACTTGTTTATGGATATTTACTGTCTAATTCATTTTTCGAGAACCAGGTGTTTTTCTGTGAGCTAGAGATGATTCTGCTCCATGATATTCAGCTAAGCTGAAGCGGACTAATTAAGGCAATTAACAGTGCTAATGTTAGTTGTTTACTATCAACACAGGAGCCGATTAACTTGTGAAAATGCAAGAATGAAAGCTTCTGTCTTCAACATGTCACTAATATAAGTGGAGAATGGAGTTAGAGCAATTGTCTGTCTGATAAAACTAGATTGGAAGCTAATGCAGCCATTAGTAAGCTGGCAAGTATGCTAATGTTGTTAGCATGCTAACTAGCTGCAATCAGCTGATCAGACATAAATGTTGTTTACCTAACCTGTTATGTCTGAAATGAGCGAGCCATGAGCCGTGTTTATTCCACACACTCTGCAATATATAAAAGATGGCAGCAACACCTGATGTCATCTGTGTTGATGTCTGATGTCGGCTACGGCAAGCCCCAATGTCCACCCCCCCCCCCAGTTCACACACTACATCCCTCCCCCCCACCACCCGAAAAAAATCAAAACTAGAGGCCCCCTCTTCTTTTTTTTTCAAAACCTAATTGAGCACCTGGGTAGACTGCAAGGATGCCCGCATGATGGAGTGGGTTATTCTTCCACTTCCTTGAGACATCATGCTCGAGCTAACCAAAACCTACTATAAAGTCTCTCAGGTGTCGAGCTCGCTGCCAAACTCTGGTCGAGTGTCGCATGGGCTGTAGTCCCGCCGCTTACCCCAGCGAACGCTCCTGGAAGTTCTCAGGTTCCGCGTCAGCAAAGTCCAAACCTGAGTCCGTCATGTCCGTGATCATCTTCTGATCCGGAGTCAGTGGTGATTTTCGGAGGTGGCTAGTGTGCCACCGTGACCCATGAGAGAGGCAGAACGTGGCTGGACCCAGCTGGGCTGTAATTTGTAGTGATGATGTCCAGAACAACTGCAGCTTGTGTGTGCGGTTAAGGCACCTAACCCTGACTCAGTCTGATACTGCGAGTCCGGGCTTCCACACTTGCCGTTTCCTGTAGAACCTCAGTTTCATTTGACGTTACCGCTTGACCACCCTCCCCCACGGTGATGGTCTTCCTGCCGGGGTATCCCCCATTGGGGGCGTAGGCGGTCCAGGGGAAGGCTCACAGCGGTGAGCAGCCCGTCGTGGTGTGAGGCATCGCTCTATATTGCAGCAATGTACTCTGAAGTGCTGCTGAGAACTGGAGTCCTTCTCCCAGATGTGCCCTGAGCCTGTTTTTTAGGGTTTTGTTGAATCTTTCAAACCCCTTCATTTGCTTGTGGATGGTAGAATGTGGTCTGTATGTGTTCCATGCCTCTCTCACTCATGAACATTTCAAAACCCCCCAAGATGAATTGCAGGCCATTGTCCATTGTAATGGCGTCCGGCACACCCCAGCAAGTGAAGAGGGAGGTGAGGAAGTCAGTGACCACGTCGGTTGTAACCAAGCTGGTGGGCATCACCTCTAGCCATTTCGAGTGAAGATCGTAGGCCATCAGCAGAAACCATTCATGTGCAGGGGCCACATGTAGTTCACCACATATGTCTAGTTGAATATGTTTCCAGGGGGCTGCTGGATACGGTAGTGGCTGCAGTGGCAGGGGTGGGGGTGCTCTGTTTTTTCCGCTTTCCAGGCAGGGTACACAGTCTTTTACCACATTTTCTATGTATTTCTTGATGCCTGGCCACCAGACTGAGCTCATGCACTGCTGTTTCACTCTGACCATGCCCAGGTGACCCTTGTGCAACATGGTTAAGAATCAGCCCTTTAATGTTTTGGGGATTATTGTGCAGTGTCGTCTCACCACACAAATGTTGTTCCAGCAGGGCAGCTCGTCCTTGACTCTATGGAAAGGTGCTAGCTCTCCCAGTACCTTTATGGGCCATCCCTCACGGACGAATGAACGGAGCTGCATTAGGGTCAGGTCCTGCTCTGATGCCGCCTGGAGCTCCTGAAGAAAGACTGTGTTCTGGAGAGGCCTGTGTAGCATGTTGATCAGTTCTGCCTCCAGTGGGTCATGGTCACCATTTAGGTTGGTTTTGGGTGTGGCTCAGAACAAAAGGTCCACTACTATGTTCTCTCTGTCTGGCATGAACTGGGTGGTGAAGTTATATGCTTGCAGTCTTTCAGTCCACCTGTAGATGCATAGAGGTTTGTGTCCTGACCCAGACGTCTCCAGCAGTGTTGTGAGTGCTCTGCTGTCTGTACGTAGCATGGAGTGTCATCCATAGAAGTATATGTGCCAGTGTTTACACGCCCAGATGCACACCACCGCCTCTCTCTCTCTCCCACTGCTTACCCCTGTTCAGCTTGTGTGAGGGATCTCAATGCAAATGGGCATTCCATTCCGTTTTGAAGTTGAGACATGACGGCTCCTACTGCAGAGCCTGACGCGTTACATGTCACAAAGTTGGGACTCTGTGGGTTGAAGTGGGCCAGCACAGGCGGAGAAGTGAGCTGTGACTTTAGTTTATTAACAGCGGCTGAACATGCTGGGGTCCATTCCCATGGTGCATCCTGTTTCAGGAGGGCACGCAGTGGTTCTATCATTTTGGAGTTGCGAGGGATGAAGTGCCCATAGAAATTCACCAAACCCAGAAAAGACGAGATCTGTACGGGGGTTGTAGGTTCTGGTAGTTGCAGGATCGCTTCCATGTTTGAATGTAGGGGGCTCATGCCCTCAGCAGTCAGTCGGAACCACAAACTTGATAGACTCTGCTGCAAAGATGCATTTCGCTTCATTGAGTGTGACGCCATGGCTTGTCAGTACCTCCATGACCTTCCCAAGGTGAGCGTCGTGGGTGGCCGGTGACGCACCATGCATCACAATGTTGTCCACATACGCCACCACACCCTTGAGGCCAGCGAGGATGGTGGCCATAATTTTTTGAAAGCAGCTTGGGGCAGAGCTGAGGCCAAAGGGCATGCGTGTGTATCTGAAAACCCCCATGTGTGTAACAAAAGCTGTCAGATTGTGGCTGTTGGGGTGGAGCGGTACCTGTAAGTAGTCTTGGTGGAGGTCCAACTTCAAGAAAATTTTAGAACTGCTGAAGGCCGCTGTGAGCTCCTCCGTCATGGGTAGGGGATATTTGTCAGGGATGATTGTCTTATTAACCATCCGGAGGTCGATGCATGGTCGTATGCCGCCCAACTTTTTCTTTGCCACGACTATATTAGAAATTCATGGGGTTGCACGACCCTTTCAATGATGCCGGTGTCCAGCAGTTTCTTAAGCTCTGTTGTAACATTGTCTCATAGAGCGAGGGGCAGTTGGTGGAGTGGTTGAATTTTTGCTGCCACTTCTGGGTTGATGAGTGGTTGGTGGTTTAAAGCGACAATACACCCTAGACCCATGAAGAGTTCAGCCAGCGGCACTGCCAGGGTAATGAGACGGTTAGCATGGCGGAGCCAATTGAGTCTGTGATGGAAAGCTCCAACTCGCCTAATAGGTTAATTCCCAGTAGGTTAGCCCCTTGGTGCATTACCTGAAAGGTGAACAAGGGCATTGTTTTCGGACCACAAGTCACTGAAAAGTCAATTGTTCCTACCATGCCGATCTTAACATGCCCATATTCAAACAGGTCATCTGCCTTTGAAGTAATGGTCTTTTTTTGGGAAGAGCTTTCTTACTGTGGCTACGCTCAGTAGGGGATCATGAAGCACCTGAATCCACTAAAAGTGACACGTCGACGCCGTCCAGCTGGATGACATGTCATTTGGGTGGCCAGTTCCTAGCGCCTGCTACGCATACCGTGGCTAAGTTCGAGGGGTGGGCTTCGTTCTTCGCAGGGACTGTGTGGCAAACCCTGGCAAGGTGGTTAGCTCATCTGCAGTGGTGGCATCTCTTCCCTCTAGCTGGGCAGGTGGGCAAGCGTGTTCCGTGTTTAGATGAGCCGCAGCCGGTATGCGGTGGCCGCTCCCCCACCTCTGTCTGCACCTTGCCTTGCACCCTCGGGACACCCCGTGGATGTATCCATTCAGAGCGGCTAATGGTGTTGTTGATAGCCTGCTTCCGCAGGGTCGTTTTGGGGGGGTCAGTTGGCTAGTTGCCACTAGCTGTTCCACTAGCTGGGTGGCTGCCTCCCTCTGGCTTGCCATTCTCATTACTTGGCTTAGCTTGAAATCGCCCGTAGTTAGCAAGAGCTTTTCTTTTAGCCACTCGTTGTTCGTGCCAGTTACTAGCTTGTCACGGATTAGCTCATCTACTAAAGGCTCAAAGGCACACGTGCTCACTAAGCTTCGGAACTCTATGGCATAAATATTGGGTTGACTCACCCACTCTTTAATAGCGGTTGAAGAACCTTTATCTTTGTGTTGTCACGTTACACTTTTCGCTGTAGTATTTTTCCATTAGGCTCACACAGTCACCGAAAGAGTCGCCTAGACTGAGAATCAAAACGTTCCTCCGCTTCTCATCATCGGTGTCATTTATGCAAGCAGTGTTGACATAGTCTTTAAATGTGCCGAACCAGCAGTGCCACGGGGTGGGTGGCTCACCTGGGGTTTCCAGAAAGGGTCGTGGTGGCCTCAAGCACGCTACCATGGTTTAACTCTTGTCTCCAAATGTTATGTCTGAAAGAGCAAGCCATGAGCCGTCTTACAGCAAACAATGAATACTTTATTATTCCACATACTCTGCAATACATACAAGGTGCCGGTGTTATATGTGGGATTTGACTCTCGGGGCTAGCCATAGCCTAGCCGAGGGGGTTGGGGTGGTGATGTCAGGTGGGCTACGGCTAGAGTATATATTCTGTTGTTCACTATAATAAAGGGTGCTCAGTACTCAGTTAATGGAGGCTCCTGTCTCATGTTATTTGGACATAACATTTGGCGACAAGGACTAAAATAGGCGTGTGTATCAAACAGCCACCTCCGTTTTTGCAGTCTCCGGGCATACCAGCTATACGGTGGGCCCGCTGGAGGGAGATGTTCGGCGTGTATGTGGCTGCAATCGGCCTGAGTGATGCCGATGAAGAGAGACACAGGAGCTTACTGGTCCACTGCCTCGGTGTGGAGGGCCAGCGGATATATTTTGGGCTGTGTGGCAACGGCTCGCAGGAGGATGGCTTAGAACTGATGGACTGTGTTTTTGGAGACCATTTCACCTTCACGGCACGGAGGTATGAGTTTTTTGACCACCACCAGAGAACAGGTAAGTCCACTCAGTCCTTTATTATGGAGCTACGCAGCCTAGCAAGAGAATGCGCCTTCGGACCTATCTGGTCCAGGATAAGCTAGCCCATGACACTAACAACGTGTGGTTGAAGAGCAAGCTGAAGCTAGCTAAAGATAGTCTGTCGTTGGAAAACGTGTTTGACCTGGTTAGGCAGAGTGAGTCCACAGTTCGGCGGAGTTTATCAGCGTGGGCTAAAGGAAGTGTAGCCGCTCAAGTTTCCCTACCAAGAACAGCCATTAGCAAGATGGCTAATCCCCCGGGGTGGACTCCCAGGAGGCAGCAGACTGGGCCTGCCCTATCACTGCTAAATCATCGGCGGCGGAGCCCAGAAACACGACACAGGTGTGTGTGGCACGCGCAAAAAAGGGACCACTGAAATGGTACATGCTAAAACTCGATGGAGTCGACGTGCCGCTCATGGTGGACTCTAGGGCCGGCAGGTCCATTTTGAGTATGGCTAGTCTGAAGAGACTTTTCCCGAATAAAACCATCAATGCAGGAACAGTGAGAATGTTTGGATATAACCACGCCAAGATCAAAATGGTGGGCACAGTCAATTTTTCAGTGAAATGTGGGTTGAAGATGGTCCCTATGTTTACTTTCCAAATCTCACTCCAGGGGGTGGACTTGCTAGGGATAGACCTGCTGGGTGAGTTGGGATTTTCCATCAAGGACGGCTCTACAGTACTGATGGTATACCCCGAATGGCATGTCCACTGGCCAGCACTGTTTAGAGGCCTGGGATGCATCAGCGTGTTCCACCACTGCCCGCACATAGACCAAAGTGTGAAGATTCAACTGCTACAGCGGCCTCTCCTTGCCCTACAGGACGATGTCATGATGGAGTTGACCAAATTGCTGGAAGCGGGCATCATTGAGAGAGTGGATTATCACCCTGGGTGTCAAATATCATGGTGGCCAAGAAAAAAAAATCGGGTGGCATCTGTCCATGTATCGATCTCAGGATGGTAAATAGGGCAATCATCCCAGACAAAAAACTGCTCCCAACGATGGAGGAGCTCACTGTAACATTCAGCAGTTCACAGGTGTTCACGAAGCTGGACCTTCGCCAGGGTTACCTGCAGGTGCCCCTCCACCCAGCCAGCAGGAACCTGACAGCGTTCGTGACACACATGGGTGTTTTCAGGTACACCCGCATGCCGTTTTGTCTGAGTTCTGCACCCAGCTGTTTCCAGAAAATAATGTCCACGATCCTGGCCGGCCTCCAGGGTGTGGTGGCATACCTTGATGACATCGTGGTTCATGGTACGTCACATGAGAAACAAGATGATTGGTTGGAACAGGTGCTGACGGTGCTGCAGGAACTTGGAGTCACCCTGAACAGAGAAATGTGTATTTTTGTGGTGGACTCTACCGAGTTTGTGGGGTTCCGGTTGAAGGGGGGGGGGGGGACTGCATTCGAACATGGAGGTGGTTCTACGCCTCCCAGAACCATCAACACCTACACAGATTTCCTTGTTTCTGGGTATGGTGAACTTTTATGGGTGTTTTATTCCCTGCTACTCGGAAACGATTGGACCCCTTCGGGCACTGTTGAAACAGGATGCGCTGTGGCAATGGACCCCAGCCTGTTCAGCGGTGGTTACTAAGCTGAAGCGTCAACTCACTTCCCCTCCAGTGTTGGCCCATTTTGATCCAAACGGGCCTACCATTGTGACCTGTGACGTATCTGGCTCAGCAGTGGGGGTGGTTATGTCCCAGGTGCAGGATAATACGGAGCGCCCAGTGGCGTTCGCATCGAGGTCTCTCTCAGAAGCTGAACAAAAGTATGCCATGGGTGAGAGAGGCGCGCACCTGCGTCTGGGCGTGTGAACGGTGGCATATTTACCTATATGGGCACCATTTCACTCTACGGACAGACGACCAAGTGCTGATGACATTGCTGGAGACGTCGGGTTCAGGACACACACTGTTGCGGATCCACAGGTGGACAGAGGGGCTGAGGGCCTACAATTTTACCACCCAGTTCACTCCTGGCAAGGATAACGTTGTGGCGGATCTCCTGTCCCACGCCATGGCCAACTACACACAATTGGACAATGACGATGACGTCGATCCAACAGAGGCGGATCTGGTTAATGCACTGCACAGGGCCCTCCAGGATATAGTGTCTCCCCAGGAACTTCGGGCAGAGTCAGAACAAGACCCTGTGCTGTCACAACTGTGCTCGGTGATTAGAGAGGGTTGGCCCGCAAAGGTGAAGGATGAGCTGGCACCCTTCCACCAGTATAAAGATGAACTGAGCTGTTGGGATGACGTGTGTGTGGCGAGGGGGCACTGCATGCTAATCCCGGTGTCTCTGAGCCGCATGTCCTAGCGATGCTCCATGAGGGCTACTTGGGTGTAGTCAGAGTAAAACAGCATGACAGGGACTCTGTTTCGTGGCCGGGTGTTGTTAAGGACACTGAAGTTATGGTAAAAAAAAAACTGTATTCCGTGCTTGGAGAGCATGAAGACTGGCGGACCACCCCCTCTGCCCCTGCAGCCGCTGTTGTACCCGGAAGGCCCTTGGAAACACATACAGCTGGACATTTGTGGTGAACTGCATGCAGCACCCCGAACAGTCGGTTCCTGCTCGTTGCCTACAACTTGTTCTCAAAGTGGTCAGAGGTGTTGCCCACTAACTCAGTCACGACAGATGTGGTTACGGGTTTCTTCTCGTCATTGTTCGCCAGGTGGGGGATACCTAATGCAATCACGACTGACAATGGCCTGCAGTTCACCTCTGGGGCGTTTGAAGAGTTCTTGAGCAGTAAGGGTGTGGAACACATTAAAACCACATTCTACCATCCTCAGGCCAATGGGGGAGTTGAACGTTTTAACAAAACCCTAAAAAACGGACTGAAAGCCCATTTGGCGGACGGATTCGCATTTCCGGATGCCCTCCAGAGCACACTACTTCACTATACACTCATTCACACCTTCACGGGCTACCTCAGCTTCTGTGTGGACAAATCCGTTCCCACCAAGACCATACGGCGTCACTCAAACAACAAACCCTGGATCAACCCTGAGATAAAAACACTTCTGAGAGAGAAGAAGAGGATCTTCAGGTCGGGGAACAGGGAGATGCTGAAGTCCGTACAGAGGGAGCTGAGGAGAAAGATCAGAGAAGGCAAGGACAGCTTCAGGAAGAAGATGGAGGACAAGCTGCAACAGAGCGACATCAGCGGGGTCTGGAGAAACCTCAAAACCATCTCGGGGCTCCAGAATACCTCCCCCCAGGCCACAGGGGGCAGGGAGTGGGCGAACAACCTGAATCTGTTTTTCAATAGATTTGACCAACCGCCCTCCCCCCTGACTGCACAACAACCACTGCTGCCTCTAAAGAAATCAAGTCCTGCTGCCCACTCCCCACTCTACCAACACCCCCCCACTCCCAACACACAGCCCCCCATCCTGACCCTGACCAGGACCCAGGTGAGGACGGAGCTGAGGAAGATCAAGGCGAGGAAGGCGCCGGGACCGGACGGCATCAGCGCAAAGCTCCTCAAGTCCTGTGCAGACCAGCTGTGTGGGATTGTGACGTATATCTTCAACATGAGCCTGAAACTGGGGAGGGTACCACAGCTGTGGAAAACATCTTGTGTGGTACCTGTACCAAAAACTTCCCACCCCAAAGACCTGAACAGCTACAGACCGGTGGCCTTGACGTCCCACTTGATGAAGACCCTGGAGAGACTGCTCCTTGCTCACCTCCGCCCCCTGGTGGAACCAGCGATGGATCCACTCCAGTTCGCCTACCAGCATGGCATTGGGGTGGAGGATGCGGTGATCTTCCTCCTTCACCGTTCTCTGTCCCACCTGGAGAAGCCCGGGAATATGGTGAGGATCATGTTCTTTGACTTCTCCAGTGCTTTCAACACCATCCAACCGATGATCCTGAAGGACAAGCTGCTGCGCGCAGGGGTGGACCAGCACCTGTCATCATGGATCCTGGACTACCTCACGAACCGGCCTCAGTTTGTGAGAACCCGGGACTGTGTGTCCGACACGATCATCAGTAGCACGGGGGCCCCCCAGGGAACGGTGCTGGCTCCCTTCCTGTTCACTCTTTATACTGCGGACTTCTCACACAACACAACACACTGCCATCTACAGAAGTTCTCTGATGACTCTGCGATCGTTGGCCTCATCTCCAATGGAGATGAAGCTGAGTACAGAGGGCTTATCCAGGACTTCGTGGACTGGTGCCATCGGAACTGCCTCCAGATCAACGCGAGGAAAACTAAGGAGCTGGTGGTGGACTGCCGCAGGCATGGGCAGCCCCTCACAGTACCAGTAAATATACAGGGAACAGACATCGAGATGGTGACATCCTATAAGTACCTGGGTATTCATCTGAACAATAAACTAGACTGGTCACACAATACTGATGCACTCTACAAGAAGGGACAGCGCAGGCTGTTCCTGCTGAGGAGACTCAGGTCTTTTGGTGTACAAGGGGCGCTGCTGAAGTCATTCTATGACACGGTGGTGGCATCAGCCATCACTTTTGGAGTGGTCTGCTGGGGCAGTGGCATTACTGCAGCCGATAGGAAGAGACTGAACAAACTGATTAAGAAAGCTAGCTCTGTCCTGGGGCAGCGCCTTGATCCGATGGAGGAGATAGGAGAGAGAAGGACGGTGGCTAAACTGTCATCTCTGCTGGAGTCCGAGTTCCACCCTATGCAGGACATACTGAATGCACTGAGGAGCTCATTTAGCAGCAGACTACATCATCCCAGGTGCACAACCGAGAGGTTTCGTAGGTCCTTCCTACCAACGGCTGTCAGACTGTACAACCTAAGCAGGGCTGCTCGCAGAGATAGCAAAAAGACGTAACAAACTAATAGTTTTTTGAATGCAAAAGATGCAATAGACTTACACAATGGTCCTCTCCGGCATACAACTAGGAACATACCGGTCGCTATGGAGGGTGAGAATATGTATGGGCACATAATCATACCATGTAGGATAACTAAGTAGACGGTTATGCTGTTTCATTCCATCTAGCAACAATGCTCTGCACTGTGTGTGTTTATATATTTGCATATTTATTCCATCTAGCTACAATGCTCCGTACTGTGGGTGTTTATATATTTATATATCTACATATTATTCCATCTAGCTACATTGCTCCGCACTGTGTGTGTTTATATACTTGCATATTTATTCCACCTAGCTGCAATGCTCCGTACTGTGGGTGTTTATATATTTACATATTTATTCCATCTAGCTACAATGCTCTGCACTGTGTGTTCATATATTCATATATTTATTCCATCCAGCTACAATGCTCTGCACTGTGTGTCTGTGTGTGTGTGTATATATATATATTTTATAGTAATACGTACATATGTTTATTAGCTGCTCTTGCTTGCTTGTTTTTTTTTTTTTTTTTTTTTTTTTTTTTTTTTTCTTGCCTTCTGATTGTTGCTCTGAGTGTTGCTATCCCTGTGCTGTTGCAATCCTGGAATTTCCCCGTTGTGGGACTAATAAAGGCTTATCTTATCTTATCTTATCTTATAGGGCAACGGCCCATGCTACGACAGGATGCTCCCCGGCGACTCTCATGCTGGGACGTGAACTGCTTCTACCTTTGGATCGACTGAGGCCGGGCACGACTCACTCTCCAGAAAATATGGACTCTACACAGGACCGGGTCACTGCACAACAGCGTAAAATGAAGCGTCGATTTGACAGGCAACACAGAGCGCGAACCCACGGACTGAAGGTGTCAGACCGAGTCTGGATTAGACACCCTAACGCGCACATAAATTGCAGCCACTCTGGACGGGTCCCCTGCGGATCACGAGACAACGAGGCCTTAAATATTTTAAGTTACGCATTATTTCAATTCTATAATTTTTATCTGCTAGTCTTTGAATTGATTTTTTTTTTTTTTTAACATTCATTTATACTGAAGCACTGACATTTGTTTCAAAAGCTTCACTGCTGTCGATGCCAGTAAAGATTTTGTTTTTGGTTAACTGGGTTTAGTTCAAGTATTAAAAAAAAAAAATCTAATCAGTTTATCTGGTTGGAAGTAAAATCCAAGTTCCTGTTAAAATTATTGGTTTTTACCAGGAAGAAAATCCTAAGGAGACTGCAGTGATGTTGGGTTTTAATCAAGGTAAGAACGCTGATTATAAACTGCTTCTGATGGTTTGTTGCACATAAATGAACTAATTATAATCTAAAAAAGAATAGCAAACAGGGGTATAGTTTAGCCACATCTCCACTCAGGATGAATTTGTTTCTGGTCTGCCTGATTAACAGTTGAGTTGAACTCACGTTAGCACGTTACCTCTGTGCTTACAGTCTGCACAGTGATCTGTGGACACCAGACTTTATCAGAAAAAAAAAAAAAATATCAGAGAGCAGTGGGACTGAAACTTTTTTATCTGATGAATCATCAGTCCTATTGAATCCAAAAAACTATCTTCTTGTTTATATAAAAAGATGATATACACTAGCATCACGGCTAAAAGCAGCTCCAGCATTTCAGTGCAGACATCAGTGAGCTGTTCAAGATGTAATAAATTAAACAGGACAATCTCATTAAAAAAAAAAAGACTGGCTTTACATCTGTTTAGTTTCAGTGTAATTATCCTCCATTAACCTAGTGGTTATAAATGCCCTCGGTAGTAGCAAATGCAGACCACTGAGCACCAACTAATGTCATGGAAAAATATGGTGATCTTCAAATCTGAAAAAAACTTAATTTTGATTAGATTTTATTCAAATACTGTTACACTGTGAAGGTACAGCTAGGAAAATATTTTAACATTATAAGTGTCCCTGTTTGTCCCCTACAATGACACATGTGCAGTGTGTTGAATCAATGAATTTTCTGTTTGATACATAATGCCTGTTACCCAGTGACGTACTTTGACAGTTACATGACGGCTGGGGATCCGTGTTCATAATACAGAAATTGTAACTGTAACATTGCATTTGTACTTTCAAAGACACTGAAGCGCATTTTAACAACTGGTAATTGGTATGTTATGTTGTGGGCCTCAGGCCTCAGGTTATTTCACACCTTAGACAGAGACAATGAATACACATGGGAGAACAGTGGGAGTGGGGGTTGAATGAAGTGTGATGTAGATGTCCTGCTGTTATTAGGAAGTGCCTTGAATCTTGTGAAGTGTAACTTGATGTTGAGAGAAGGATGTTTAATGTGACGAGTCACTCTGTTCAGTGTTCGTGAGATGTGAGTGTGCAATAAATCATTTGAAATGAATCTGCCTGTGATTTCACACACTCCACACTGGTGACCCGAGATGTATTATGGAACACGAGGCAAGATCCCCGGAGCCGGCCCGGTCAGGAAGCTACAGCGAGGCGGCAGCCATCCCACAGACAGCCCGGACTGGAACCTCCAGCCACGCGTGTGCGGTTGCAGTCAAGCTACTGGATTTCTGCCAGCACAACCCGCGCTCTTGGTTCCACCTCACCGAGGCCCAATTCGCCCTCCGGGGAGTAACGGCAGATGACACCAGATTCTACCATGTGGTCGCAGCGCTCGACGCCCGCACAGCTCAACAGGTAGCGAGCCTGCTCGATCGGCCACCAGCCAGCAACAGATATGAAGCGCTCAAGGCTGCGCTCATCCAGCGCTATACGCTCTCGGACTGTGAGAGAGTGGAGAGGCTCCTGACGCGGACCGAGCTAGGAGATGGTTTTGCCGTAGACCTGATGGAGAAGATGCTGGCGTTAAGGGGCACGGACGACAAGCACTTTCTGTTTGCCCACCTCTTCCTCCGGAACCTTCCGACAGTAGCGAGAGCGGTTCTGGCCAATTCGCCGCGGCTGGCCGCGCGAGACTGCCATGCGCTAGTCCAGGAGGCAGACCGGATCATCATCACCACCAAGGCGATCACAGTCAACGCGGCAGCGACGGAGCCCAGCGAGACGACCAGAGGAGGCGAGGAGCCACCGACGGTAGCAGCAGCGGGAGCCGAGGAGCGCCAGAGTGACAGGCTCTGTTCCTACCACCGCCGCTTCGGAGAGAACGCACGCAGATGTGCGCCACCGTGCCAATTCCAGCGCTCAGGAAATGCCAAGGCCGGGGTTCGGCAGCAGCAGCGACCCTCGGTGAAGAGAACAAGCTGCTCTACCTAACGGACGCACGCTCGGGGAGGCGTTTCCTCGTGGACACCGGAGCCCAGAAGAGCTTCATCCGGCCGACCTACGCTGACCGGCTGGCAAGATCTAGCGGCCCCGGGATGTTGGCAGCAAACGGCTCAGATATTAAGACCTTTGGTGAGAGGACTCTGCTCTTATCTCTACATGGCCGTACATATGAGTGGACTTTTGTCATAGCAGCACTGAATTACCATATACTGGGGGCTGATTTTCTGTGTGCACATGGTTTACTGGTTGATGTTGCTAACAGGCGCCTGGTTAATGCACTGTCTTTTGACTCTCTCCCCTGTATAGCTCGAGTGACCCAGCCAACAGCACAAGCCAACGTCACAGCTACAGGCGGTAAGTTCCACACACTGCTCACTCAGTTCCCAGCACTCACAGTCCCGACGTTTTCCGCGGCCATCGCTAAACATGGGGTGGAGCACTTTATCACCACCACCGGGCCGCCCGTTTTTGCAAGACCTCGGTGCTTGGACGCAGCTAAACTGGCCATAGCGCGTGAGGAGTTCGCCAACCTGGAAAGGTTGGGCATCATCAGGCGCTCTAACAGCCCATGGGCATCCCCGCTACACATGGTCCCTAAGGCTGAGGGATCGTGGCGACCGTGCGGTGATTTCCGCAGGTTGAACAACGCACGCACGACCGCTACCCGATTCCCCACATACCGGATTTTTCCGTTCACCTCGTCGGGGCACACATTTTTTCCAAAATAGACCTGATCTGCGGTTACCACCAAGTCCCAGTGCGCACTGAGGACGTACCCAAAACAGCGGTAATAACTCCGTTTGGTCTATTCGAGTTCCTGCGCATGCCATTCGGGTTAAAAGGAGTTAAAAGGGTGTTAAAAGGAGTTAAGGGTTAAAAGGAGCGGCACAGACGTTCCAGCGCATGATGGATGCAGTGTTGCGCGATCTCCCGTTCATGTTCGTCTACCTGGACGATATCCTGGTAGCCAGCGCGTCCGAAGACGAACACGAAACCCACTTCACGACGGTTTTCTGGAGGTTGGAGGAGCACGGGTTAATAATCAACCCGGCAAAATGCCAGTTCAGCGTAACGGAGATTGATTTTTTGGGGCACCGCGTCTCTCCAGAAGGAGCGATCCCGCTGCCCGACAAAGTGCGCGCCGTAGCGGATTTTCCCCGGCCTCAGACAGTCAGGGCGCTGCAGGAATTTTTGGGAATGGTGAACTTTTATAACCGTTTCCTTCCCCGCGCGGCGCAGCTCATGCAACCATTGTACGCCGCGCTCAAGAAACAGAAACCCGTGGATAGGGTCGAATGGACCCCAGAGCGAGAGCGGGCGTTCTCGGAAGTTAAAGCAGCTCTGGCAAACGCCACACTGCTGGCAAATCCAGACCCGACGGCCCGCATAGCGCTCACCACCGACGCTTCAGACGTGGCCATAGGGGCTGTCGTGGAGCAGCGTGTCGCCGGGGCTTGGCAGCCGCTTGCCTTTTTCAGCAGAATTTTGCGCGACAGCGAACGTAAATACAGCGTGTTCGACAGAGAGTTGCTGGCTCTCCACCTGGCCATTCGCCACTTCCAGTTCTGTCTGGAAGGGCGCAGCTTCATCGCGTTCGTAGACCACAAGCCGCTAACATTCGCGATGGCCAAGGTTTCAGAACCGTGGTCGGGCCGGCAGCAGAGACAGCTGGCCGCGATCTCAGAGTTTACTACCGATATTCAGCATGTGTCGGGTAAACTGAATGTAGTGGTGGACTGCCTCTCGCGCGCCGTGGTGGCCCCAGTCTGCGTGGGCATAGATTACGCAGCCATGGCCGCGGAGCAGATTAGCGATGCAGACATGCGCGCGCTCCATTCTGGACCAACAGGGTTAAGGCTGGAGAGCAGGGTGCTGCAAGACGGCATGCCCCCCCTAATCTGTGATGTCTCCACGGGTCGCCCGCGTCCCGTGGTCCCGGCCGCGTGGCGCTGCCGCGTGTTTGAGTCGGTTCACACTCTGGCGCACCCAGGAGTGCGCGCGTCCGTCAAAATGGTGGGAGAGAAGTTTGTGTGGCCGAGCCTATGCAAACAAGTTTAAGAGCGGGCTGCAGCCTGCGTGGCGTGCCAACGAGCCAAGGTACACAGACACACGAAGGCTCCCTTGGAGCCATTTCGTATTCCCGCTAAGAGGTTTGACCATGTTCACTTGGACCTCGTGGACCCCCTCCCGCCATCACAGGGGTGCACGCACCTCCTGACAATGGTGGACCGCACTACGCACTGGCCAGAAGCGGTTCCGCTGGCGGCAACCACGTCCGCAGACGTGGCGCGCGCTTTTTTAACAGCATGAGAGGCACATTTTGGAGTCCCGTCGGACATTACGTCCGACAGGGGCCCTCAATTTGTTTCCGAACTCTGGTCTGCGATGGCCCGCAGCCTGGGTGTTACAATTCACCGCACAACCACGTACAACCCACAGGCCAACGGGTTATGCGAGCGTTTTCATAGATCACTCAAAGCAGCACTCAAGGCGTCATTGACGGATGCAAATTGGGTAGACAAGTTACCGTGGGCCTTATTGGGGTTGCGCTCCGCGCCGAAAGAGGATCTGGAAGCTTCCCCGGCAGAGCTCGTTTTTGCGCAGCCACTACAGCTGCCCGGGGAATTTCTGCCAGATAATCCTGTGCCTGGCAGCTCCCCTTCTTAGCTTTTGCAGCTTAGCGCGAACACAGGCACACTGCTGGGACCTGCCCACCACAGTTTTCCGCGTGTTTTTGTGCCTAAAACTTTGAAGAACGCAGAGTTTGTGTTTGTCAGACACGACGCCCACCACCCTCCATTGCGCCCACCCTATGATGGACCGTTCAGAGTGCTGGAAACAGGGGATAAGCATTTTTGCTAGACTTGGGGGGTAGGAGGGAAAAAATTGGCATAGACAGACTCAAACCCGCTTTCGTTGTGGCGGATGAGCAAGTGCTGTTGGCTAGGGCCCCTCGGTGTGGAAGACCCCCACGGAGAGCTCCCCAGGGAAACGATTCATCAGAGCAGTCACACGGGCAGAGTGAACCCCCCCCCTCCCCTCTCCACGGCTCACCCGCAGTCAGACACACTTCCAGCAGCCTCCCACCGGCACAGCAGCGCCACGGAGGTGGTAAAACCCAGTTGCAGCAGATATGGGAGGAGGCTGAAGCCGAAACAGCGAGTGGACTGATGTGCTATTGTTCTATCTAAGTTGCTGGGGGGGGGCAGTGTGGGCCTCAGGCCTCAGGTTATTTCACACCTTAGACAGAGACAATGAATACACATGGGAGAACAGTGGGAGTGTGGGGGGTGAATGAAGTGTGATGTAGATGTCCTGCTGTTATTAGGAAGTGCCTTGAATCTTGTGAAGTGTAACTTGATGTAGAGAGAAGGATGTTTAATGTGACCAGTCAGTCTGTTCTGTGCTCGTGATGTGACGAGTCATTCTGTTCAGTGCTCGTGAGATGTGAGTGTGCAATAAATCATTTGAAATGAATCTGCCTGTGATTTCACACACTCCACAATGTCTGTAAATGAGGGACAGCAGAAGCGGCGGCTGTGCTGAATGGTAGCTTTATTAAAAGACAGCTAGTAGCACATGTTACACATGAAAAGCTAGCAAGCTAACTATCACAGGGTACAGGCTGGTGTGTTACTAGAGGCGAAGCGCCAAAGAGAACAAGCTGCTGCCAACAGTCCCTTATTATAGGCATGCCGTGATGATGTCATCTGTGCCTGCGCCATCGAGTTCGTACCATGTATTATTGTTATGGGAATGCACAACATTCATCCCCCCCCCCGGGAAAACCAAAGCCATTATTAACATTAAGGCAGACAAGAAACTCACATCAAACAAAACCTGAACCTGGGCACCCAGTGTGGACTACCGGTGGACCCTGCACAGTTGAGAACCAGGATCTAAACATCTAAACATTTCAAAACAGTCACTTCACAGTTCAACTTCAGGGGACCTCTGGCAAGTCTGTGTTAGGAGCTCTCCTGGAGGCACTGGTTGCAGCAGATCTGGGTGCTCTGTTGCAAAGTCCCAGTCTAGGTCCCATACTGGCTGGGTCGGTTCCTGCGTAACGGCTTCATCTGAGGCAGCTGCTCTTATATGGAGCTGTTATTGTTGCAAAACTATTTGTTCGCAGAAGGCTGGTGTGCCATCTTGAACTATCGGCCACCTGGAAGGTGGCTGGCCCCAACTGTGTGGTGATCATCATTGGCGGTGACTGGAGCATTTGTGGGTCCAGGCATTCGGATTGGTGGACCCAAACCCAATCAAGCACTGCGAGTGGTGATCTATTCGGCTGTACTCGGTGCTGCTGCTCTCTCGTCCCAGATGTTGGTTGCTGTTGTGGCAGTGTGCCATTCATGCCGGCGGCAGGACGCGCTCTGGATTGGCGTTACTCTGCTGGGTCCTGCTCGACCATGAGCTCTCTCTATTTCAGTGTTGCGGTGGCTCCCTGAGGCTTATGCCAGGTGAGAATTAGAGATGAGTCCGGTTTATGCCCACTCTCCTCTGATGCTGGTTGTGGTTGCGGTGGCATGCCGTCCTCTCCTGCAATGGGATGCGCTCTGGGTTGCCGTCGTTCACCGGGGTTCCTCGAGGCAACGAACTCCCTCCCCTGCAGCTCTGCAGTGGCTTCCTGAGGTTTATGCCAGGTGAGGAACGGAGGCGAATCCAGTTTGTGCCCTCTCTCCATGTGTTGGCATCGCTGTCCCCTAGCCGGGCAAGAGTGCGCTAACACTCGGTGCGTCAGAGAACCACAGTTACCGCACATTTGGTGTCTCATGATGTTCCGTTGTTCCGCGATGTTCACCTCTGCGTCCTCTGAGAAGGTCATGGTTTAACCGGATTCTTCTGCTTGTGTAACTGCTTATGCTAGCGGGGTCCGTTGTTCTGGGTCACCTAGCTGTGATGTTAGCTTGTCGGTGGCCTCTAGCTGGAATGCTAAGTCCATCGCCTTCACCAGCAGCAGGTCGTCCAGCGCCATCAGCAACTTCGCCGGCAGCTGCAGGTTGTTGGTGTGCTCTGCTAGCTGGTCCTGCACAATACCGTCCTCTAGTTGCTCAAACCTGCATGCACTGCAGGCAAATGTGTGCTTATTGTTGCTAGTTATCTGACCCCATAAAGCCCCTCATTTTACTTTACTTAAGCATGTAAATCTTAGCAACCTTTTTTTCTGTTCAATAAAACTAAGCAAAGTGACATGATCAGCTACTTTTGATCTTACTGTAAAAGTAAATAAGCTCATAAAGACTTCATGCTAGCTTTTGCCCTTATACGCTTTCCCCCAATCCATCCCCACCCTGTCCCACAACCACATCCCTAACTGTAACAAAGTGAATTGGACTGCACACAAACATACACAAGCCAAAAACGACAAATTATACTTTACAACTGCATAATGACCATAAAGCCTATTTCTATTCACAAAGTCTATTCTACTCTATCCTATAAAAAGCATCCAAGCTTTAGATTGTGATGGAAGCAAATGCAGACATTCCAAAATTATAGCTCAAATGACTAAAAACCACAGATAATCTGCATATAATAGCATTGATTCACCTGTGTAAATCCAGCCTGATTTCATTTGTACCAAATCACCTTTTCCAACACCTCAAAAAATGTGCATTTGTTTGTAAATCAACAAAAACTTGTAGTGTGCCTGAGATACGAAGCAGAAACAGAGAAGATATGGCGTAACACCTTCACTCACTGCACATGTACAAAACAATAAAAACATGTACCTGAGATAGCATGAACGACTCACTGCACATGTGCAAATTCAACTGCCCATGTCATTCTGCACATGCACGAAAAAAATGGACTGTTCTAACTGCACATGAGCCAAACAACACCCGTTTTAACAAGGCTCCAACGCTCACTTGGTTGGTGGCTGGGGGATGGCGAACAGTTACACATGCTTTCAATCAACAGGTCGCGAGTTTGTGTTCCATACTTTTTTTGATTTTTACATTTTTCACTCCTCTGTTGGTTAAGGATAGGAAAAAGTTAGATTTAGGCCTCATCTCCGCTAATGGTTAAGATTAGGAAAATGTTAAGGTTAGGTGTCAGGACGTAGACTGGGCTCCAGTTCCTCACTCTGGATTTATTATTCATTCTCCTTGTCACCTGAACTTGGGGTCCCAGGCCAACTCCTCACTTTGAGTTTACATCGTTGGCTTTTCTGCATGTATTTTTGTTATATTAGTCATGATTCTGTTCTTGGTTTTCAGTGATTATTATTATTATTATTATTATTATTATTATTATTATTATTATTCATTCATTCATTCATTCACCTTCTTCTGCTTAATCCTTTTTGGGTCGCGGGGGGGCTGGAGCCTATCCCAGCATCTTTGGGCGAGAGGCAGGGTACACCCTGGACAGATCGCCAGTCCATCACAGGGCCAACACAGAGAGACAGACAACCATTCACTCTCATAGTCATACCTAAGGACAATTTAGAATCCCCAGTTTTTGATGCCAATTAACCTAACTTGCATGTTTTGGGCATGTGGGAGGAAAGCGGAGAAATCCCGGAGTAAACCCACGCAGACACGGGGAGAACATGCAAACTCCACACAGATCACTGTTGGTCGGGGGCTGAGATCGAACCCAGGATCCCCCGGCCAAGGGTGAGTTGCTGTGCTGCCGCAGTGCTAACCACTCCGCCACCGTGCCGCCATTATTATTATTATTATTATTATTATTATTATTATTATTATGGGGTCAGTATGGTCATGATTAGTATTATCATTTTCATGCCTAGTCGCCTCTGATCTTCTGTTCATGTTTCTGTGTCCTCCATCTGTGGTTGTGTGTGCAGCCCCGCCCCATCCTGTCACCTCTGTTTCCTCATGTGTTAGCTGTCAGTCATGATTGGTCTCCTCACCTGTGCCGTGTTGTCTTGATTGCCCCCCCCCCCCGTCTATTTAAGTTCTGTTCCACCTCTGTTCATCTCGGGTTCCTTTGTCATATCGGAGTGAACACACTTCTGCCTTGTCCTGTCTGTCTTGTTTCTGCCATAGTCTTTTGTTGCACCTTCCAAGCTGTTTATTATTTTCTGTTAAGCCCTTGAACTGCGTCTGGGTGATCAGCTCGTAATAAATTCAGTTAAGCTCATGTCCAGCGTTTGGGTCCAGTCTCTACCATTCCATGACATTAGGTGTCATCACTAATGGTTGAACAGAAAGAAAGAGAGACAAAGAGAACATGACAAACATTATGGTGCGGGCTGACATGTTTCTGAAAGGTGTAAAAGCCATGTATTCAGTGTGTGTGAAAAAAAAATGTTATTTCTGTGGTATGTATGTTTTCTCAGAAAAATCATGCATTGGTGCATGATTGCACCAATGCCAATGCACCAATGCCAATGCATGATTGCATTGGCATTGTTTTTGTTTTTTTCGGTGAGACTGGGCTGGTAAATCTTACATTAAATCATTTTTTAACAGCAGCATTGGGATGTACCTAAATAATTGTGGCAAATTCACTATGTTAGGCTAAAGCCACATTGGTTCATGCTGTTAAAGTATAAAGTTACTCACCATGCAACAAATCCTAGACAGTTATTGTAGCCACCTGCAGTTACAGGCATCGTGACTTGCTGACCACAATTTTTATGTTGTGCATGGAGATTTAGGTAGTTCATTTAACTGCAATATAATCTGGATTTGCACCCTACTCTATCTTTAACGCCACCTACTATGAAGGGAAACCACAGACATTCTTTGTACTTTAAGGGCTGGAGTCTAACTTTTCTTTCCCATCAACCTACACCCTTGTGGCTGCGATACAGGATGGAGACCACAGGCCCCAGAAGTGAGGAAATCCTACAGCTGGACTCTTGACTCTTCTGTTCTGCCAACAGAGAAAATGAACCCTGCTTGGCCAAATGCTCTGAAAAGCGATGGAGATCCCCAGAAAAGTTCCCGACCTTAAAGAGTGACAGATGTTTTCCTGTTTGGTTGGTTGCTTTTACAGGTCTAGTCAGTGAAATGCCTGGTAATTAATTACAGCCGCTGGAATACCTTGAGTGAAATATCCACCCTCATTGAATTACTGTATTTGCTTTACAATTTGGCACATCAGCTCACCTGTCCATTCCCTGTCTTTGCTTCTTGTCCATCTTTCTGTCCTACCTGTTTGCCAATCAGTCTGTCTGTCTGTTACTCTGTCATGATCAAAAACAGCTGCACAAACAGTAAAATGCAATCACGGGACTCTAAAGAGAATTGCACTGGACCGATTAGCATCCATAATGAAGTTTCTTGGCGAAGTCAGGATTCGAGCCATGACAATGATGCAGCACAGTGCTGGCGTAATCTTGGGAAACTGGCAGAATCCCAACACACATCTAAAGTGGCACAACCACAAGCAGAAGAGAGGGTGAGCAAGAGAGAGAGAGAGAAAAAATGGTTTCATAGAAAACAAAGAGAAACCACTGGAGCTGGCAGGGAGTTAGTTAGCTCTGCTGACTATCAAAGCAAGTCAGCATTTGTTTCTACTGCAGACCACATATCAGGATCCAGACAGCACACACGATCACAAGGTAGGTGCGCTACAAAAGCAAGAGCAGCAAAGTTAACCATTCAAACACAACGAAATCCTTTTGGGATTTTCCCTGTCACATATTGTATACTACAGACAACGAGGATTAGAATGAATTCCTCCAGTAAGTGCTAATAATATCGCAGTTTTTTTTTTTCTGCCACTTCTAACAGAAGGAGATTGGTGCTCTTTTATCTCCTCACTGACTTCCTCTAAGCTCTCCCTGCATGATTATAAGATACCAAAAATAAACAAGACACCTCTAATTATTCAGCAATATGACACTCAAAAGAAGAAAAAGAAACAGCCATTCTGTCCAAAAACGTTGCCGCTAAGGTTTGAGATATTTTTGGTGTATGAGAAAGGCGTTCAAAATAAATGTCTTCAACCCCCCCTCAAAAAAACAAAAAAAAAAATCAGAAGTACACAGAAAACTGACCCTGAGAACACTGGCAACAATGCCAACTAAACATGTTCATGTTTTGTAGGAATGCTTTCATGCTGACAAAGTTTTTACACTTTATTAAAAAAAAAAACATCCGACCAAAAAATAAATAAATAAATAAACAAATCAGTTTAATAGTTAATGTCAAACGATTGTTTCAGCATCTGTTGAATGTGGGTGCTCCAAAGTCAAAGCTCTGTTTTTTATAGCCACCAGTTAGCTTTCTTTCAAAGCCTATCCATGTTGAACTATCCTTTTTGACCCAACTTGAGCTTGAGCACCAACACTTGAACTTAATCTTGAAAATAATAAGTCACATGTTGTTTAGTGGAAGAACTCGTTTCTGTCTCACTCCAGAAGTGAAGTAGATGACTCCCAGAAATATAAATATTGTGTATGAAATATAAGGTGATCGTTTGTATTTTTTATGTATATTTATTAAATTTTCAACATTTTAACAACAGACAAAACAGCAACAACAAAACTAAAAAACAAAAAAAAACAAAAAAAAAACTGCTCAGCTTAAAAGAAAATCCCAAGACACCATCACACACATTACACAACACAAGTACACAAGTGGACAAAATTGTTGGTACCCCTCTGTTAATGAAAGAAAAACCCACAATGGTCACAGAAATAACTTGAATCTGACAAACGTGGTAATAAATAAAAATTGTATGAAAATTAACCAATGAAAATCAGACAATGCTTTTGAATTGTGGTTCAACAGAATTACTTTAAAAAACAAACTCATGAAACATGCCTGGACAAAAATGATGGTACCCCTAGAAAAGATTGAAAATAATGTGACCATAGGGACATGTTCAACCAAGATGTGTCCTCTAATTAACATCACAGGTGTCTACAAACTTGTAATCAGTCAGTTGGCCTACTTTAAAGGGTGACAAGTAGTCACTGTGCTGTTTGGTGACATGGTGTGTACCACACTAAACATGGACCAGAGGAAGCAAAGGAAAGAGTTGTCTCAGGAGGTTAGAAAGAAAATTATAGACAAGCATGTTAAAGGTAAAGGTTATAAGACCATCTCCAAGCAGCCTGATGTTCCTGTGACTACAGTTGCACATATTATTCAGAAATTTAAGATCCACAGGACTGTAGCCAACCTCCCTGGACGTGGCCACAGGAGGAAACTTGATGGAAAATGGAAGAGACGGATAATACAAATGGTAACAAAAGAGCCCAGAACAACCTCTAAACACATTCAAGGTGAACTCCAAGGTCAAGGTACATCAGTGTCAGATCGCACCATCCGTCGTTGTTTGAGCCAAAGTGGATTTCATGGGAGACGACCACGGAGCACACCACTGTTGAAAACAAATCATAAAAAAGCCAGACTGGAATTTGCCAAACTGCATGTTGACAAGCCGCAAAGCTTCTGGGAGAATGTCCTATGGACAGATGAGACAAAACTGGAACTTTTTGGCAAGGCACATCAGCTCTATGTTCACAGATGCAAAAATGAAGCATACCAAGAAAAGAACACTGTCCCTACTGTGAAACATGGAGGAGGATCTGTTATGTTCTGGGGCTGCTTTGCTGCATCTGGCACAGGGTGTCTTGAATCTGTGCAGGGTACAATGAAATCTCAAGACTATCAAGGTATTCTAGAGAGAAATGTGCTGCCCAGTGTCAGACAGCTTGGTCTCAGTCGCAGGTCATGGGTCTTACAACAGGATAATGACCCAAAACACACAGCTAAAAACACCCAAGAATGGCTAAGAGCGAAACATTGGACTATTCTGAAGTGGCCTTCTATGAGCCCTGATCTAAATCCTATTGAACATCTGTGGAAGGAACTGAAACATGCCGTCTGGAGAAGGCACCCTTCAAACCTGAGACAACTGGAGCAGTTTGCTCATGAGGAGTGGGCCAAAACACCTGCTGAGAGGTGCAGAAGCCTCACTGACAGTTACAGAAATCGTTTGATTGCCTCAAAAGGTTGTGCAACAAAATATTAAGGGTACCATCATTTTTGTCCAGGCCTGTTTCATGAGTTTGTTTTTTAAAATAATTCTGTTGAACCACAATTCAAAATGATCTGATTTTCATTGGTTAATTTTCATAGACTTTTTATTTATTACCACTTTTGTCAGATTCAAGTTATTTCTGTGACCATTGTGGATTTTTCTTTCATTAATAGAGGGGTACCAACAATTTTGTCCACGTGTGTACACACATGAATACAGTCTCATGCACATACAATGGCTCTAGTTAAAATGGTCAACACATTCACATAGTCCAGATAGGGTTTCCAGGTTTTATAAAAGTTCTCGGTCTGTGAGTGAATCAAGCAGGTCATTAAGTCCAAAGGGATATGTTCCAGTATTACCCTGTGCCATCCAGTAATGGTTGGTGCTTCATAGGAAATCCACTGAAGCAATATTTTTCCTCACACAGAATGTTAAAACATTTAACAGTTTCTAATGAAGTTTGTCATGAATGTGTTTACTAAAAAGGCTGAGGAGTAGAGACACCGGGTCAAGATCTAACTCATTTCTGAACAGGTTCTGTAGTTCATGTAGAATGTTTACCCAGTATTTTTGCAAGTTAGGACAGGACCAAAGACAGTGTACAAGGCTACCACTATTCACCTTACATTTAACACACACAGGAGAAGAGAAGTTCAAATTTTGAAAGCTGATCAGGTGATAGATGTGCTTTATGTAGTAATTTAAGCTGTAGTGCCCATGATCGGTTACAAATTGTTATGTTTGTTGCATTAATTTAAATGTCCTCCCACATATCCACTGCAATCTCTACACCCAGATCTCTCTTCCAGGCCTGCCCCAGCTCACGCAAGCCAAACAGTGAATATTCCTTCAGGGTTTAATATAACCCAATAACTGATTCAGTTCAATTCAACTTTATTTATATAGCGCCATTTCACAACAACAGTCATCTCATAGCACTTTCAACTGTAGGGGAAACCCCCACAATTGCAGAAAGACCCCAGCAATCAAGCGGTCCTCTCTGAGCAAGCACTTGGCGGCGGTGGAGAGGAAAAACTCCCTTTTAGCAGGAAGAACCCTCCAGCAGAACTAGGCTAAGGGAGGGGCAGTCATCTGCTGCAACTGGCTGGGGGGTGAGGGGATAGAGAAGAAGAAGAAAAGAACAGACATGTAGAGAGCAACTCAGTCTATGGGAGAGAACAAACAGATGTTAATGACCAGCAAAAATATTTCATTGAGAGTGAAGAAAGGGGTGAAGCCCAGTGCATTGTTGGAGGTCCCCTGGCTGTCTAAACCCATTAGCAGCATAACTAAGAGAGGGTTCAGGGGCACATGATCCCTCCCTAATTGTAGGCTATGTCAAAAAGGAAGGTTTTAACCCTGTTCTTAAAAAGAGAGCTAGAGTCTGACTCCCGAATCAAGATTGGCAGCTAGTTCAACAGGAGAGGAGCTTGATAACTGAAGACTTTGCCTCCTATTGTACTTTTGGAGATTCTAGGTATTACAAGTAATCCTGCATTTTGGGAGCGTAGTGCTCTGTTTGGATAATAGGGTAGTTTTAGATCTTTTAAATAAAAATGGGCCTGATTATTTAGAGCTTTGTAAATGAGAAGAAGGATTTTAAACTTAATTCTAAACTCTTTGGGAAGCCAATGAAGGGAGGCCAGAACCGGAGAGATGTGATCTCTCTTTCTAGTACCTGTTAAAACTCTTGCTGCAGCATTTTGGATCAACTGAAGACTTTTTAAAGATGTTTTAGGACACCCTGATAATAAAGTGTTACAATAATCTAATCTAGAGCTAACAAAAGTGTGGATAAGTTTCTCAGCATCACTCTGAGACAAGGTGCTCCTATTCTTGGCAATATTACGCAAATGATAGAAGGCAGTCTGTAGCTGCACTGGTTCCCTGAATAAAGGCTGCATTTCATACTGATGCTTTTCCAAAGCTTTATTCAACCACTCCATTTCTCTGGTGTGGACATGAGCAACCAATGATGATACGAAACCATTGATAGAAATATAACACTGTGAAAACTACAAAAAAAAAAAAAACACAAAAAGATTACAACTAAAACTCTTCCCTTCCAGTCCATAGACAGTCCCCCCACCAAGCAATACTCAGATCCCAAACATGCTAGCATAGAGGCAGAGACATTAATAAAGTCCAATAAAATGTCCATATGCATCACAATGTTTAGACAGGTGTTGCAGAAATAAATTATACAATTACAAATAATAAACACAAACCGTTTTGCGCCTCTTGAACCATGTGTAGGTGTGATGACAATCCCAGCACATCTCTGACTGCCTTCATTCCCTTCTGACCTATAATGCCTCAGTCACGCCCTTTTATCCCAGTCATGTGACCCGCAACCCTCACATAAACAACTTTATTAACAAAGTGTAAATAAACTGATATGACCATTCAGCACGGTTGATGGCTTTCTCTGCATCCAGAGAGACCACAAGACAATCCATCGCACGTTGCTGACACACCTGAATCCCATTTAATAATCTTCTGATATTATTACATGAGTTGCGGCCTATTATGAAACCAGTCTGATCTTCTTTTATTAAATGGGGCAAAAGCTTTTCCTAGCGAGAAGCTAGAACTTTAGACAAGATTTTGAGATCAACATTAAGAAGTGATATAGGTCTGTAAGAGGCGCAGTTTTCTGGACATTTACCTTTTTAAGAATTAAGGAAATATTAGCCTCCCGTAAAGATGGCGGCAGGCAGCCTTGTCCAAATGAATGATTTAACATACTGAGAAATGGTCTAATCACTAAACCTCTAAATCCTTTGTAGAACTCAATAGAGAACCCGTCCGGGCCAGGCACCTTACCACTTTGGAGTGAATTAATGGCTTCTAATACCTCATGATCAGATAGCTCATCATTCAAACAGGACTACTGATCTTCTGTAGGAGCAGGGAGTTTGACTTTAGAGAAGAAATTTTCCATCAGCGAAAGTGTCCCACATACTGCCTCATGCTCTCACCCCAGGTTGTCCACAAAAGTATTGGCTTTCTCAGGAGAGTCAGACACGTTGATGCTCCTGTTATGAATGATCCTCAGCCGAGCTGGGTAGAGCACGGCGTACTGCACACCTGCATCTCTCAGCCGTTTCTTCACCTCGTCAAAGCCTTTATGCCTGCAAATGATTCCAGATGAAAAGTCCTGGAAAAACATAACCTTAGATCCCTCGTGCATCAGAGGCTGACCGCCTAGAAGCCTCCAAGACCAGCTGTTTATCACCAAAGTTGTGGAATCTCATGAGAATGGGTCAGGGTCACTGATGAGACCCGGGCTTTGGAGCTAGTGTGCGATGCGCCCTCTCGATTTTTATCCGGCCCGTCTTGGTCTCAATGCGGAGGAAGTCGGGCAGCCATGTCTCGAAGAATGTGTCCAGTCGGGTACCCTCCGTCCTTTCAGGCAAGCCGACAACGCGTATATTTTTCCTTCTCCCTCTGTTTTCTAAATCATCAATGTGTTCTGCCATGCTCTGTAGCTCCTCCTCCAGGGTCTGGATGCAGACTTGAGCTTTATCTGAAATCGCCTCCATCATTGCTATCCTAGCTTCGGCCTCACTTATCCATGTTCCTATGTTCTTCAACTCTTTTTTTTTTTTTTTTTTTTTTATTTGTACCCGTAGGTAGATTTGATGCTGAGGAGAAGCTGGAAACGTGCATGGAAATATCTGACTGGGGCATGCTTAAAGGAGCCACGCATGATCTGGATGAGTACACGGACACTGTGAACTCATATATCCACTTTTGTGAAGAGAACATTCTTCCATCACGCACCAGGGTGAGTTACTCTAATGACAAACCCTGGTTCACAGCTAAGCTCAGACAGATCAGGAAGGAGAAGGAAGCAGCGCTGAAAAGTGGAGACAGGGACTGCTACAGGGAGGTTAAATACCGGTTTAACAGAGAGCTGAAGAGTGCTAAATCTGTGTACTCAGAGAGACTCCAGCAGCAGTTCACTGCTAATGATTCGGCTTCCGTGTGGAGAGGACTGAGGCAGATCACCAACTATCGGCCTCAGGCTCCTAAAGGTCAGGATGACAAAGCCCTTTGTCAGAGACTGTCCCAACACTATGCCCGTTTTGACACCTCGTCATCTGTGTCCAACTCCCCCCCTCCCTCCAGCTCCACAGCCTCCACATTCCCTACTTCATTTAAGGCACCCCCCCCACCTCCCCCCCTCCCCTTATCATCAGTGAGCAGGATGTGCTCAAACAGTTCTCCAGACTGAACCCGCGCAAGGCCCCCGGCCCAGACGGCGTGTCTCCCTCCACCCTGAGACTCTGTGCGAAACAGCTGGCTCCTGTATTCACAGACATTTTTAACACCTCCCTTAAGTTATGCCACGTGCCGTCCTGCCTCAAATCCTCCACCATCATCCCTGTCCCCAAGAAGCCACGGATCACTGGACTTAATGACTACAGACCTGTAGCGCTCACCTCTGTAGTCATGAAGTCCTTTGAGCGCCTGGTCCTGTCCCACCTCAAGTCCATCACCACCCCTCTCCTGGACCCGCTGCAGTTTGCCTACCGAGCCAACAGGTCTGTAGACGATGCAGTCAACCTGGCCCTCCACTCCATCCTGCAGCACCTGGACTCCCCGGGAACCTACGCCAGGATCCTGTTTGTGGACTTCAGCTCCGCATTCAACACCATCCGCCCCGCTCTGCTCCGGGACAAGCTGTCCCTGCTCAACGTGCCTGACTCCCTCTGCAGGTGGATCATCGACTTCCTGACGGACCGGAGGCAGCATGTGCGGCTGGGAAAGACTGTCTCAGACTATACTAGCATCAGCACCGGATCACCCCAGGGCTGTGTACTTTCCCCCCTACTCTTCTCCCTTTACACCAACTCCTGCACCTCCAGCCACCAGTCTGTCAAGTTGATCAAGTTTGCGGACGACACCACCCTCATCGGGCTCATCTCCAACGGCGACGAGTCCGCCTACAGGAGAGAGGTGGCCCAGCTGGCGTCCTGGTGCAGCAATAACAACCTGCAGCTGAACGCTCTGAAGACAGTGGAGATGATTGTAGACTTCAGGAAAGTCACTACTCCTCTGCCCCCCCTCACCCTCTCAGGCTCTCCCATCACCACTGCTGATTCCTTCCGCTTCCTAGGCACTACCATCACCAGGGACCTCAAATGGGAGCTGACCATCAGCTCACTCATCAAAAAAGCCCAGCAGAGGATGTTCTTCCTGCGGCAGCTGAGGAAGCTCAAGCTACCCACCAAGATGTTAGTGCAGTTCTACACAGCCATCATCGAGTCCATCCTCACCACCTCCATAACCGTGTGGTACGCAGGAGCCACTGCCAGGGACAGACTAAGGCTGCAGCGCGTCGTGCGCACTGCTGAGAAGGTGATCGGCTGCAAGCTCCCATCTCTCCAGGATCTGTACATCTCCAGGACCCGGAGGCGTGCTGGCCGGATCATAGCCGATCCCTCACACCCTGGTCATGTACTGTTTGCCCCCCTCCCCTCTGGTAGAAGACTTCGGTCCATCCAGACTAAAACCTCCCGTCACATGAACAGCTTCTTCCCCTCTGCCATTAGACTGCTGAACACTAAGTGACTCTCGTGCACCATGTACAGCAGCTCAACCAGACTCATGTCAATCATCACTGTTTTCTTCCTGCATTACCGACTGCACTATATAGTTCTCCACAGTATCTGCTGCTGGCTAATATATATTTTAACTGTTGACCAGTATCACTTAATCTTATCCTACACTTTATTACATGTATAGTTTATTTCTCTTATCTTATCATGTTTAATGTTGCAGCATTGTACCGAGACAAATTCCTAGTTTGTGTACTACATGAACAATGGCAATAAACCTGATTCTGATTCTGATTCTGATTCTGATTCTGATTTGGTAACTCTGCTGTATTAGCTTGAAGCATTTGCGAGAGAGTGGTCGAGTTTTGTGTCCATTACCTTCGTGATGTTCTCTGTTATTTCTTGAATGGTTTGACGAAGAGTAGGATCAAGTGTAGGTGCTTTGCTAGCAGCCGCTAGCTCAGTAGCACCTAGCGTACCGCTTGGTGGGCTCGTCGTGCCATCGGTCTTGCTGGCTTTTTTCCCGTTTTTCAGTGGCATGATGCTGGAGTGACTCAGAAAATACTCATTGATGCTCATATTATCCAGCTTAAAAACATGTGCGGGATATCCGTTAATGTGTGGTATAAAGTCCAGGTGTAATTGCTGTGGTGTGCAACTCAGCAAGCATGACCATTTGCTACGCCACCATCTTGCCCCCCCCCCCTTTAATCAGTCATTTGTATTTTAACCAATACACTCTGATGAGACAGTAAAGGCCTGTACATACTCCACAAGAACAGAGAAATTTGTTTGTTTTCCGAGGTGGCAAGAACAAGAACAAAGTCGCTTCTGGCCAGGACATTTCATACTTCACGAGAAACTCAAGTGAAGAACTCCTGAGAAATTTAAGTTTCTGACCAATCACACAATATTTGTCAGACACCACACAAGAAAAAAAGTTCTGCACAGACGATGTGTCAGGAGCAAGCTGGAAGAACTCCCAAACCAGGGCTGCAAGAAAACAATGACATTTTTTTTTTCTTGCAGCTCTGGGAGACAGAACAAATTTCTCTGTTCTTTTGGAGTATGTACAGGCCTTAACCCTGCCAGAAGAAGTCACAGTCACTGAAGATTTTCCTCTTAAAGTCCTGCTAAAAATCTTATTCTTTCATTCCACTAACAGTCAACCAGCCTAAAACAGAATGATTTCTATTATACAACATTTAGTTTTAGCCAACCAGTTTGTTGATTGATTCTTAAACTTTTTTGCACAAAAGCCATACCTGTTGCTGTCTGTCTGTTATTTAAATATTGATCATGTGCAGTCCAATCTGTCGCTGTCTGCACCTACACTACCGCACTGAACTTGCAATTATGACTATTACGGCTCCACTTTTTCTGTATTTAGGATTGCTGGGTGTTATTTTTATCTTTATTTGCACTACGGGTAGCATTACTGGACATAGACCTGTTGTTTTTCATCCTTATTCCTTCTTCTCTTATGCAGGTACATCTCAAAAAATTAGAATATCATGAAAAAGTTCAATATTTTTTGTCACTCATTTCAGAATGTAAAACCTATATATTATATAGATTCATTACACAGAGAGTGATATATTTCAAGTGTTTATTTATTTTAATTTTGATGATTATGGCTTACAGCCCATGAAAACCCCAAATTCAGTTTCTCAGAAAATTTGAATATTACATAAAATTAATTTAAAAAATAGTTTTTTAATACAAATGTGGACCGACTGAAAAGTATGTCCATGTACACACTCAATACTTGGTCGGGGCTCCTTTAGGATTAATTACTGTATCAATGTGGCGAGGTATGGAGGTGACCAGCCTGTGGCACTGTTGAGATGTTATGAAGGTCCAGGTTGCTTTGATAGTGACCTTCAGCTTGTCTGCATTATTGGGTCTGGTGTCTCTCATCTTCCTCTTGACAATCCTCCATAGATTCTCTGTGGGGTTTAGGTCAGGAGAGTTTGCTGGCCAATCAAGCACAGTGATGCATGGTCATTAAACCAGGTTTTGATACCTTTGGCAGTGTGTATGTGTGGGGGGGGGCAAGTCCTGCTGGAAAAAGAAATCAGCATCTCCATAAAGCTTGTCAGCAGAGGGAAGCTTGAAGTGCTCTAAAATTTCCTTGTAGACGACTGCGCTGACTATGGTCTTGATAAAACACAATAGGCCAAGGCCAGCAGATGATAAGGTTACTCAAATCATCACTGACTGTGGAAACTTCAAACTAAACCTCAAGCAATTTAGATTCTGTGCCTCTCCACTCTTTCTCCAGACTCTTGGACTTTGATTTCCAAATGAAATGCAAGATTTACTTTTATCTGATAGAGAGGTCATCTGCTGGTGTTTGTCCACTGTGTTTTATCAAGACCAAAGTCAGCGCAGTCATCTACTAGGAAATTTAAGAACACTTCATGCTTCCCTCTGCTGACAAGCTTTATGGAGATGCTGATTTCATTTTTCCAGCAGGACTTGGCACCCTCCCACACTGCCAAAAGTGTCAAAACCTGGTGTAATGACCATGGCATCACTGTGTTTGATTGGCCAGCAAACTCTCCTGACCTAAACTCAATAGAGAATCTATGGAGTTTTGCCAAGAGGAAGATGAGAGACACCAGACCCAACAATGCAGACGAGCTGAAGGTCACTATAAAAGCAACCTGGACCTTCATGACACCTCAGCAGTGCCACAGGTTGATCACCTCCATGCCTCGCCACATTGATACAGTAATTAATCCAAAAGGAGCCCTGACCAAGTATTGAGTGTGCACATGGACATACTTTTCAGTCGGTCCACATTTGTTTTAAAAAACTATTTTTTAATTAATTTTATGTAATATTCTAATTTTTTGAGAAACTGAATTTGGGGTTTTCATGGGCTGTAAGCCATAATCATCAAAATTAAAATAAATAAACATTTGAAATATATCTTTGTGTAATGACTCTATATAATATATGGGTTTCACTTTCTGAAATGAGTGACAAAAAATATTGGCCCTGCGATGGACTGGCGATCTGTCCAGGGTGTACCCTGCCTCTCGCCCAAAGATGCTGGGATAGGCTCCAGCCCCAACGCGCCCCGAAAAGGATTAAGCGGAAGAAGATGGATGGATGGATGGAAATATTTAACTTTTTCGTGATATTCTAATTTTTTGAGATGTACCTGTATATTGCACACACCACTAAGAGAAAGAGAGAAATGGCATTTCAGGTCTCCTGTATGTCCTGTACTTACAGTATAGAAGTAATTGTGGGGAGCATGAAATAACGAAGCTGGATTGGTTCTTAATTCAGGTTTTATTCATGCACTTCATCCCCAGCCTTCTCTCAAGAACACAAGAGAGCGAGCTGCGTCAGACCTTCACATTTATACATTTCACACAAAGGGAGAATCACATATCCCTGTCAAAACCCCCTATTGACATTAACTCCCCCTTCGGTCTCTCAGTCCTCCACCTGTCTCCTAGGAGGTCGGGAAGTCCTTTCAGTCCCTTATCGCCGTACCTCCGTCCTCTTGTTGTTAACCGCAGGTGGTCCAGACATATTGTTCCATTCAGGACGTGAAGTCAATCCACACATGCAATCTCCAGCATCCCCTTTATGCTTATGCATATGTGGGCCAAAATACGGGAGAATCACATATAAGATAAGATAAGATAAGATAAGCCTTTATTAGTCCCACAACGGGGAAATTCCAGGATTGCAACAGCACAGGGATAGCAACACTCAGAGCAACAATCAGAAGGCAAGAAGAAAAAAAAAAAACAAGCAAGCAAGAGCAGCTAATAAACATATGTACGTATTACTATAAAATATATATATATACACACACACACAGACACACAGTGCAGAGCATTGTAGCTGGATGGAATAAATATATGAATATATGAACACACAGTGCAGAGCATTGTAGCTAGATGGAATAAATATGTAAATATATAAACACCCACAGTACGGAGCATTGCAGCTAGGTGGAATAAATATGCAAGTATATAAACACACACAGTGCGGAGCAATGTAGCTAGATGGAATAATATGTAGATATATAAATATATAAACACCCACAGTACGGAGCATTGTAGCTAGATGGAATAAATATGCAAATATATAAACACACACAGTGCAGAGCATTGTTGCTAGATGGAATGAAACAGCATAACCGTCTACTTAGTTATCCTACATGGTATGATTATGTGCCCATACATATTCTCACCCTCCATAGCGACCGGTATGTTCCTAGTTGTATGCCGGAGAGGACCATTGTGTAAGTCTATTGCATCTTTTGCATTCAAAAAACTATTAGTTTGTTACGTCTTTTTGCTATCTCTGCGAGCAGCCCTGCTTAGGTTGTACAGTCTGACAGCCGTTGGTAGGAAGGACCTACGAAACCTCTCGGTTGTGCACCTGGGATGATGTAGTCTGCTGCTAAATGAGCTCCTCAGTGCATTCAGTATGTCCTGCATAGGGTGGAACTCGGACTCCAGCAGAGATGACAGTTTAGCCACCGTCCTTCTCTCTCCTATCTCCTCCATCGGATCAAGGCGCTGCCCCAGGACAGAGCTAGCTTTCTTAATCAGTTTGTTCAGTCTCTTCCTATCGGCTGCAGTAATGCCACTGCCCCAGCAGACCACTCCAAAAGTGATGGCTGATGCCACCACCGTGTCATAGAATGACTTCAGCAGCGCCCCTTGTACACCAAAAGACCTGAGTCTCCTCAGCAGGAACAGCCTGCGCTGTCCCTTCTTGTAGAGTGCATCAGTATTGTGTGACCAGTCTAGTTTATTGTTCAGATGAATACCCAGGTACTTATAGGATGTCACCATCTCGATGTCTGTTCCCTGTATATTTACTGGTACTGTGAGGGGCTGCCCATGCCTGCGGCAGTCCACCACCAGCTCCTTAGTTTTCCTCGCGTTGATCTGGAGGCAGTTCCGATGGCACCAGTCCACGAAGTCCTGGATAAGCCCTCTGTACTCAGCTTCATCTCCATTGGAGATGAGGCCAACGATCGCAGAGTCATCAGAGAACTTCTGTAGATGGCAGTGTGTTGTGTTGTGTGAGAAGTCCGCAGTATAAAGAGTGAACAGGAAGGGAGCCAGCACCGTTCCCTGGGGGGCCCCCGTGCTACTGATGATCGTGTCGGACACACAGTCCCGGGTTCTCACAAACTGAGGCCGGTTCGTGAGGTAGTCCAGGATCCATGATGACAGGTGCTGGTCCACCCCTGCGCGCAGCAGCTTGTCCTTCAGGATCATCGGTTGGATGGTGTTGAAAGCACTGGAGAAGTCAAAGAACATGATCCTCACCATATTCCCGGGCTTCTCCAGGTGGGACAGAGAACGGTGAAGGAGGAAGATCACCGCATCCTCCACCCCAATGCCATGCTGGTAGGCGAACTGGAGTGGATCCATCGCTGGTTCCACCAGGGGGCGGAGGTGAGCAAGGAGCAGTCTCTCCAGGGTCTTCATCAAGTGGGACGTCAAGGCCACCGGTCTGTAGCTGTTCAGGTCTTTGGGGTGGGAAGTTTTTGGTACAGGTACCACACAAGATGTTTTCCACAGCTGTGGTACCCTCCCCAGTTTCAGGCTCATGTTGAAGATATACGTCACAATCCCACACAGCTGGTCTGCACAGGACTTGAGGAGCTTTGCGCTGATGCCGTCCGGTCCCGGCGCCTTCCTCGCCTTGATCTTCCTCAGCTCCGTCCTCACCTGGGTCCTGGTCAGGGTCAGGATGGGGGGCTGTGTGTTGGGAGTGGGGGGGTGTTGGTAGAGTGGGGAGTGGGCAGCAGGACTTGATTTCTTTAGAGGCAGCAGTGGTTGTTGTGCAGTCAGGGGGGAGGGCGGTTGGTCAAATCTATTGAAAAACAGATTCAGGTTGTTCGCCCACTCCCTGCCCCCTGTGGCCTGGGGGGAGGTATTCTGGAGCCCCGAGATGGTTTTGAGGTTTCTCCAGACCCCGCTGATGTCGCTCTGTTGCAGCTTGTCCTCCATCTTCTTCCTGAAGCTGTCCTTGCCTTCTCTGATCTTTCTCCTCAGCTCCCTCTGTACGGACTTCAGCATCTCCCTGTTCCCCGACCTGAAGATCCTCTTCTTCTCTCTCAGAAGTGTTTTTATCTCAGGGTTGATCCAGGGTTTGTTGTTTGAGTGACGCCGTATGGTCTTGGTGGGAACGGATTTGTCCACACAGAAGCTGAGGTAGCCCGTGAAGGTGTGAATGAGGCCATCGATGTCCTCACCATGTGGATCGCAGAGCTGCTTCCAGGCGGTGGCTTCAAAACAGCCCTTTAGGGTGTCCATTGTCTCCTCAGACCATAACTCCACAGTGTGCATGGCCGGAGGTTGTCTGTGCACTAGGGGTTTGTACACCGGCCGGAGATGAACCAAGTTGTGATCCGATCTCCCGAGTGGGGGTAGTTGTGATGAGGTGTACGCCTCCTTAGTGTTTGCGTAGAATAAATCCAGTGTTTTTATTGTCTCTAGTGTGGCATGTGACATACTGGGTGAACGTGGGTAGAATGGGAGACAGTGAAACATGGTTGAAATCGCCTGAGATGAGGAGAAGAGCATCTGGGTGTTCTGTCTGCAGCCTGCTGGTTACTGAATGGATGACGTCACGTGCTGTCCCAGCGTTCGCCGTCGGATTTGCATAAACAACAATGCAGATCACGTGTGAGTGTTCTCTCGGGAGATATGTAGGCCTCATGCTAACAGCTAGCAACTCAATGTCTTTGCTGCAGTGTCGTTGTTTAACAGTGATATGTCCCGGTCTGCACCAGTTGTTGTTAACATACATGATCACTCCACCGCCCCTAGCCTTGCCACTGTCTGGTGTTCGGTCAGCTCGTATCATGTGAAAACCCTCCAGCTCAATGTTAGCATCTGCTGCTAGTTCAGTTAGCCACGTCTCAGTAAACAAAAGGAGAGAGCACTCCCGGTATGTGCTATCATAACGGGAGATAGCCGCTAGCTCATCTAACTTTCCCAGTATCGACCGTACATTTCCCATGACAACAGATGGAAGGGAGGGTCTGTACCTTATATTTTTTGTCCTCCGCCTTACTCCAGCCCGGCAGCCGCGGCGTTTTCGCCTCAGTTCACTCGGTATGTCGAGTTTTTCCAATGGGACCGGGTGGCGGTTGAATGCTAGCAGCTGTTCTCTGCTGTATCGTATCCTGCTATAGACAGTGGCTCCGTCCACCGGCTCAGGAGACATTTAGGACGATCTGTGTGTCCGTGATATAAGTGGGGTGAAAAAAAAAGACGGATCAAAAGAGAGAGGAAGGGAAAAAGACTCGGAATCGAGCCGCTGTTGCAAAAGGCAGCCGACTCGTGTGGCGCCGAGAGAGAAAAAAAACCCCTATTGACATTAACTCCCCCTCCGGTCTCTCAGTCCTCCACCTGTCTCCTAGGAGGTCGGGAAGTCCTTTCAGTCCCTTATCGCCGTACCTCCGTCCTCTTGTTGTTAACCGCAGGTGGTCCAGACATATTGTTCCATTCAGGATGTGAAGTCAATCCACACATGCAATCTCCAGCATCCCCTTTATGCTTATGCATATGTGGGCCAAAATACATGGGCTACAACCCCCCCCCCCCCCAAAACGTCGAAGAATGGACAATATATTAAAATTCAGAGAACATGTTAATATCAACAGCACAGTCTATACCACATGACCACATCAAAAATCAGTGATAACATCAATAGCATATTCTATACCACATGATCACATCAAACATCAAACAGTCAGTCCGTACGCCGTCTGGGCTTCAACCGTCTTCCGAATCTGCTGTAGGCAGGTCTCGGCGTCCCTGCGGCGCCGTCCTGCAAAGAATCTGCTGACTGCGGAAGAGAGTGGTTATTTGATCCCTGCGGGGGCTCCGGGACACGTTCCCTGGGGGGTCTGCCACGTCGAGGTGCCCTCGCTACCCATACAGACTCGTCGTTCATCACAAAGGCAGGCTTTAGTCTGTCAATACTGACTGTCTCTTTTCTGTCTCCCAAATCCAGCACAAAATGCTTATCACCTGTCTCCAGCACCCTATATGGCCCATCATATGGCGGTCGGAGGGTTGGTCTTAGAGCCTCGTGCCTGACAAAAACGAACTAAGCATTTTTCAAAGCTTTGGGAACAAAAACGAGCGGAAAAGTGCGATGAACGGGGCCCGGGAGCATGTTTGCTCCCGTGCCGATCGGTGGTCCAAGAGCCGGGAGGCATCCCGGTTCCGGATGCTCTGGTAGAAACTCACCGGGCAGCCTGAGAGGTTGTGCAAAAACTAACTCCGCTGGGGAGGCATTTAAATCCTCCTTAGGCGCAGAACGCAACCCTAATAAAACCCATGGTAGTTTGTTTACCCAATCTGCATCCGTAAGCGACGCTCTGAGGGCTGCCTTCAAAGACCTATGAAAACGTTCGCATAAACCATTAGCCTGAGGGTGATAAGCGGTAGTGCGGTGAATTTTTGCTCCTAAGCTGCTGGCCATCGCTGACCACAGCTCAGAGACAAATTGAGGCCCTCTGTCGGACGTAATATCCGACGGGACCCCGAAATGCGCTACCCAGGCCGTCAAAAAAACGCGAGCCACCTCTGCGGCCGTGGTCGATGCCAGTGGGACCACTTCCGGCCAGCGTGTGGTTTGGTCCACCATTGTCAAAAGATGTGTGAACCCCTGCGACGACGGTAGGGGGCCCACGAGGTCGACGTGCACGTGATCGAATCTTTTGGCCGGAATGTGGAACGGTTCTAAAGGGGCTCTTGTGTGCTTATGAATTTTGGCCCGCTGACAAGCCATGCAGGTCCTTGCCCACTCTTTCACGTGCTTGCACAGGCTCGGCCAAACAAATTTCTCCACTACCATTTTCACCAAAGCGCGCACCCCTGAGTGTGCCAGGGAGTGGACCGAGTCAAAAACGCGGCGGCGCCATGCGGCCGGAACTACCGGGCGTGGCCGCCCGGTTAACACATCGCAGATTAGGGGGGGGGCATACCGGTTTGCAAACACCTGCTCTCCAGCCTTAACCCTGTTGGTCCAGACTGGAGCGCACGCACGTCCGCATCTCTGCCCTGCTCCGCTGCCATGGCTGCGTAATCTATCCCCACGTGAACCGGGGCCGCATGCGCTTCCGCACTGCTATTTTGCTTCACGGCTGCCGTAGTATAATCTGCCCCTGCGCGCGCCGGTGCTGTGGCCGCGCAAGAGAGGCAGTCTGCTACTATGTTGAGTTTACCCACTACGTGCTGAATATCAGTGGTAAATTCCGAAGTTGCGGCCAGCTGCCTCTGCTGCCGGCCCGACCACGGATCTGAAATTTTGGACATTGCAAAAGTGAGCGGCTTATGGTCAACAAAAGCGGTGAAACGCCGGCCTTCCAGCCAGAACTGGAAATGGCGGATGGCCAAATGGAGCGCTAACAGCTCCCTGTCAAACGTGCTGTATTTCCGCTCAGCTTCGCTCAAGGATTTGCTGAAGAATGCTAGCGGCTGCCAAACACCGGCAACGTGCTGCTCTATAACTGCCCCTATGGCCAAATCTGATGCGTTGGTAGTTAGCGCGATGCGGGCCGATGGGTCCGGATGAGCTAGAAGCGCGGCTTCAGCCAAGGCTTTTTTTACCTCCGTGAACGCGCGCTCCCGCTCCGGGGACCACTCGATTGTATTGGAGGGTTTTTGCTTTCTGAGCGCGGCATATAATGGCTGCATGAGCTGCGCTGCGTGGGGTAGGAAACGGTTATAAAAATTTACCATTCCTAAAAATTCCTGCAATGATTTGACTGTTTGTGGTCGGGGAAAATCTGCTACTGCGCGCACCTTATCTGGCAGCGGAACAGCCCCTTCTGGGGACACGTGGTGGCCCAAAAAATCGATCTGCGCAACGCCAAACTGGCACTTGGCTGGATTAATTATTAAGCCATGCTCTCCCAACCTCCGAAAAACCGCAGTGAGGTGTTTTTCGTGTTCTTCCTCTGAAGTACTGGCGACCAAAATGTTGTCGAGGTAAACAAACACGAATGGAAGATCACGTAACACGGCATCCATCATGCGCTGGAATGTTTGTGCGGCGCCTTTAAGGCCAAACGGCATGCGCAAAAACTCAAAAAGTCCAAAAGGGGTTATAACCGCTGTTTTAGGAATGTCCTCCGGCCGGACTGGAACCTGATGGTAGCCGCGAACCAGGTCTATTTTAGAAAAAATGCGCGCCCCCGCTAAATGCACCGAAAAATCCTGTATGTGTGGGAAGGGGTAGCGATCGTGTGCCGTGGCGTTGTTTAGCCTGCGGTAATCGCCGCAAGGTCTCCAGGAGCTGTCGGCTTTCGGGACCATATGCAGCGGCGAAGCCCATGGGCTTTTCGAACGGCGAATAATGCCCAGCCTCTCCAGGCTGGCGAACTCCTCGCGCGCCATGGAGAGTTTAGCAGCATCCAGGCGCCGAGCTTTCGCGAAGACGGGGGGGCCAGTTGTAGTGATAAAATGCTCCACCCCGTGTTTCGCAACTGTTGCCGAAAATGTGGGAACCGTGAGTGCTGGAAACTGGGTGAGGATTGTGTTAAACTTACCGCCTGCTGTGGTGACGTTGGTCTGCACTGGTGGTGGGGACACTCGAGCTGCACAGGGACTAGAATAAAAAGAGAGTGCATTTACCAGCCGCCTATTGGCAAGATCAACTAACAAACCGTGTGAGCACAGAAAATCAGCACCTAACATGTTGAAACTCACCGCCGCTATGACAAAAGTCCATTCATAAGTGAGGCCATGCAAGGACAGAGATAAAGTCCTTTCTCCGTAGGTGTTGATGCTCGAGCCGTTCGCTGCCGTTGCCCTGTTTCCACGGGGGCCAGCCACCCGGTCAGCATAGGTTGGGGTGATGAAACTCACTTGGGCTCCGGTGTCTATAAGGAACTGCCGCCCGGAGCTCGTATCTGTGATGTAGAGCAGCTTATTTCTTTCGCCGAGAGCCGAAGCTGCTAACGATTCTCGGTCCTGCCGTTTCCCGACTTCTTGAAGTTGCACGGCGGCACACACCTGTGCGCCCTCTCTGCGAACCGCCGATGATAAAAACAGAGATCCGCTCCTCCCCTGCGTCGGGGCCGCACTTCTGCCGCTGGGCCATCACCACCGCCGTGTCAGGGCCGCGCCGCTGCCATTGTTGGTAGGCTTGGCTCGGCTGTCTCCGGCTCGTCGCTGCCTCGGGTTGCCGCCGCGGTCGTCTGCTCGCCGCAGGAGCTGAAGAGCCTCTGCGCCTCTTGGGCCAGCTCCCGGAAATCCTGCTGGGTGTCACAACGCATGCTGGACAGCATTCCTCTCATATGCGTCGGGAGGTTAGTCAGGAAGATGTACTTAAAGAGGAAATCCTCGTTGTCTGACCCCCTCAGCTGCAGCATGTCTTCCATCAGGGCGACTGGCCTGTGTCCTCCTTGGTTGAGCATAGCCAGGATCCTCCTAGCCCTCTCTTCGGCTGAGGGCGTGAAACACTTGGTGAGGGCAGCCTTCAATCTGCTGTATTTGTCTTCGGCGGGTGGCTGCTGTACCAAGCTCCGCACGCATTGAGCTGTGCGGTTGTCAAGTCTAGCGATGACATGGTAGAACTTAGTGTCATCCGCCGTTATGCCTGCGAGCGTGAACTGTGCCTCTGCCTGGAGGAACCACGAGTAGTAGTAGTAGTAGATTAGTTTATTTGACAGGGACAGTGCGTCCTGCCAGAATTCCGGCAGTTTGACGGCGATGGCGCTCGCTAGGGCGACTCCAATGAGTCCTGATCGTGGAGAGCATTTCCAGGCATTCTCACACGTCACTGGTCACCAATGTGGGGAGCGTGAAATAACGAAGCTGAATTGGTTCTTAATTCAGGTTTTATTCATGCACTTCATCCCCAGCCTTCTCTCAAGAACACAAGAGAGCGAGCTGCGTCAGACCTTCACATTTATACATTTCACACAAAGGGAGAATCACATATCCCTGTCAAAACCCCCTATTTACATTAACTCCCCCTCCGGTCTCTCAGTCCTCCACCTGTCTCCTAGGAGGTCGGGAAGTCCTTTCAGTCCCTTATCGCCGTACCTCCGTCCTCTTGTTGTTAACCGCAGGTGGTCCAGACATATTGTTCCATTCAGGACGTGAAGTCAATCCACATGCAATCTCCAGCATCCCCTTTATGCTTATGCATATGTGGGCCAAAATACATGGGCTACAGTAATGACAAATAAAAATCTTTGATCTTTGAATCACTCCTCTTCACTTGGAATAACTACAGTATGTGGTAATAAGAAAACCATGGCTTCATCTGGGAATCCTGATTGCAGCTGTTGAAATGTCTAGCTAGCTATTAGTTTGCTAGATCCTTCAAAGCCACTCAGAGGATTGTGTACGGGGGTGGGGGGAGGGGTGAAACGTTCATAGGCTGAAAAGTTCATAGTGGTCAAATTTGACCAAATTGTCACAGGACTGAGCACAGGTTCTACTGGGCATTTTCTCCTAGCTTTGTATTGTCTTTTTCTGATGATTTATCATTCTATTTATTATCAGTGTTTTAGTATTGTTATTATGTAGGCTATTCATGTATGTTGGGACTGTTTCGCCTTTTTCTGTATCAGGGCCATTATCTCTCCTGTTCCCAGACACACCCACCTTCCTCTCAATCCTTGTTTCCCCAGCTCACCTCAGCTGTGAGAGATGTTGGAATTAGGCCATTGCCCGCTCCTGGCCACATCTGCTGCTCATCATTCCCCATTCACCTCTCTGTATTTAAGCTGTGGACTCTGACTGTGCTTTGCGGCTCAGTTAAATTGTCTACACTTGTCTGCATTGATTTCAGTCCTCTCCTCTCTACACGTTGGCAGCCTCTGAAGTTTTTTCTTCTCCTGAGCGTGTTCTGCTTAGAGGCACCTGTGTAAGTTTTCCTGGTTTGTATTTTTGTATAATGGGCACCTTTTGGCATTTATGTTACCTTTTGTTAATAAATGTCTTTAACATAACCTGCGTGTGGATCTGTCCCCTCTGTGCCTCGTAGAGGCACACATGTGTCATGATCTCCTTGTGCGCTTTGACACAGTGCATGGAAGAAAGGAGAAAAGCCCACTCACAGGAGATAGCTGTGCATTTTATTTACAGTTAGTGAATAAACAGTTCAGGATAACAGATGAATATACAGTATATTACATATATTCAATAATTCAACATGGCAGGTGATTTGTACAGGATGCATAAGGATGTCCTCCAGGATGCTCTAAGAACAGGTGAGTTGACTAGGGAAAATGTTCCATGGCAGATGGAACTGCGGAGGGGGAACGGAGAAGTGCCCGGGAGAGGAACTGCCAGGCAGAACTGGACAGCAGGGGCGGAAACAGTCTGTACTCTCGTAGGGTGGAACAGTCCGAGTAGATCCCAGTGAATGTCCAGATGAACACAAACAACCAGTAACTGATAAGCACGCCACCCAGTATGAAGCGGAACTGAGAAGAGCAGGCAGGGCTTCTAGACATGAGCAGCGGTGACCAAACACTGTGTGGATTAGCCACAGTGTACGATGCAATGATCCGGCAATCTCTTCCAACAGACATAGGGCTAAAATAGTGCCAGGCCTAATGTGGAAAGCGAATGCCGGTGTGAGAAGTGAGAGTGAGAGTGTGGGAACACAAAGTGGAAACAGGTGTGTGGAGGAACGTCAGTGAGCATGAGGATGAGGATGAATGGGTGTGTGTTTGTGTGTAAGAGTGTGCATGGGAGAAAATGTATGTGTGTGTGTGCTTGTGAGCAGAGGAGTGACAGGATAATGAACCACAGCTGATACCACTGACAGGAGGAGGAGGCATGGCTGAGCTGTCAGGAAGCCGAGTGGACCCAAGAGGCTCCCTGAGAGATCCTGATTGAAAATAAGACATCAAAATACACAAAAGAGTAAACAACCACCACGTCACAGAACTGGGCCAAAACATCAGCCCAGTTCATGACAACATGACACGAATGTGGTTTATTTTTCAACTGCAGGGATCCAAGTGCTTCAACACCAAAGGAAGAAGAGTGTGGACCGAAGGGGAGACTATGTTGAAAAATAACCACATTTAGTCAAATTTGACTACTATGAACTTTTCAGCCTATGAACGTTTAAACCCCCAATTGTATGTGTATAAACAATAACTTAAACATTACACAATAGCTAATTCAGTTGGACATGTCTGCAAAATTACAATAAAGATTGGGTTAGGGTTAGGGTTAGGGTTAGGGTTAGGGTTAGAAAACAGATTAATATCAGTGACCAACTAGATTTACCCCAGACAACAGAATCTACATTATTAGAGAGACTAGTTCAGTTCTTTTGAAGAGGTGTTATGTGAAATACTTCTGAATAGTTGTGTACTGTATCTACCTTAAGCCATTATTCTGTATCATGTTCATTTGTGGAGCTGGGGGCAAAATAACTATAACAAACAAATCATGATATTTTTTCACATATTGCTGTAAAATAATAAATGACATTTGTGGAACTGTTGTATAATAATAGTACAATATTAAATAGTATAATCTTGTACTTTTGTGATATTGCTTAATTGATATTAAAGTGTTTAATTGTTTATGGACCATTTGCAGCAATGTCCCTGGTGAAAGGTCAAGCTGTCAACACTGGCATTTTGGACATCATGCTGTAAGCCACGCATGTGATAAACAACACTAAACTACGCTGATTTGGGATTTTTTATTTTTTTTTGCAGCATCTTTATGTTACTATCATGTCTTGTTGTGTTACTGTGGGTTGCTCTAATCTTTCTAGCACCATTTCATCGCTTTCCCAAGATTGTTGAAAGGAGAAAGCTATGGATTGCTGCTGTCTAATGTGAGAACTACATACCCAGTGAGCATTCAAGTATTTTTAATCAACATTTCATATCTGGTAAATGCACCCATTTATATTTATACAGTTTAGATGGAAAGTTTGAATTTATCCCCTTCAGTGTACTATTGTTTTTCCACGGAGTACCTTTGTTTTCTGCTCTATTTTTTTTTCTATGTAATCCAACGTTTAATGTGCTCAGTGCCATCAGTGTAAAAACACTCAGCCGTGAGCACTTTTTGTCACTGTGCTCATGGTGCTAAATGTTGAAAACAACCTTTGGAGCGCTCATCAGCAGCACACTTCTGTAATCAGCCAATCAGAATCATGCTGAAAGGTTTCCTTGATCAATATTTAACAGCAAAAGCTTGGACTGATGCATATTTTCTTAAGTGTTTATGTATTTTAGTGTGGTTTGTAGAGAGTTTCAGGGCAAGCTGTGAAACCCTGCAGGTAAACTTTGACAGATCAAGTGGTTGCTAGATACAAGGCAGCGACCTTTTTTTAAGAGCACTTGTGAAGCATTCAGGAAAACAGGTTTCGAACATTTTTATGCACTTGGTGGACAGGCTCCACTTCCGCCCTCCAAAGAGAGCAGACGCCTTTTTTCTTCTCTCCTGCTCTGACTTATCTCCTTCCTCCCCTAACTAACTGGATCCCAGCTTGCTGTCGTCTGTCTGCGTGTCTTTACCGCTGATTATCGAAAGAAATTATGGAATTAATAAGCTGGGCTTTGAACGCAATTGACACTATTTTTTCAACGAGGAAAAGTGCCCCGGGGGAGGTTGTTTGCCCCGCAGGAACGGCTGCTGCGGGCTATTTGAGGGACACAAGTAATTGGAAACTCTTGTGCCTGTCTGATCTTTCCATCGAAGATGTAGAAGATTTGTACGTCTTCGTAGTAATGGTGATTGGGATCGTTCTGATTGGATCTGGGATTGTCCTGGTGTACCGCAAATTGATGAAGATGGACACAACCTATCAAAACGCTGGCCAGGCGAGGTTCAACCATCAAATTGAAAAAATGGAGAGGACTCTGATAGCGGCAAATGGAGAACTGTCTCGGAAGGTGGATTACATCATGATTACGCTTAGAGCTGTCCATGAAGGATTCAACGTCCAGCAATGAAGGATTAAGTACTGAATCTGTAAGAGAATATAAAGTTTTTTCTCTCTGAGATCAGTACTATTCGACGAATCTGACTCCCCTCACACAAATCCTCCAGATTATCTGCAGTTTTTTTTGTTTTCAAAACATTGAGCTCACGGCCTTTCGGACAGCCAGCTGCATGGCCCAAGGACAAATGCCAGCAGCTAGACAAAACATCTCCTGCCAAAGAGACCTTGTTGTTCTTAACTGACACCCACACTGATTCAAAAAACTGATGATAAAGATGATTCACTCACTGCTCTCTCTGTGTCCTTGTGAACTTTTTTGTCTGCTAACTGTGCATTGAGGGCTTTTTTTTCTTGTAATCATAATATTGATCATATATGACCACTATTCTGACAATCAATGGTTTTTTTGCTCCTTCCTATTGTATTATCCTTTCTTTCCTATGCATCCTTTACCCTTCTGTTGACAGGCGCGTTCACAGATGCTGCCGTGTCACCGGAAATGCAGGTCGTTTTCTGTGTCAAGTCAAATCCCTCGTATATTATCAGTTGTATCTGTTAACCACTTGCACTCCGGGCAATTTTCCTAAAAATGCCAAAAAATAATGTGCCCAAACTAAATTGAAAGCTGTTCTTCAACCCTTTGCAGCATCTTCATGCGGTTGGTCTCATTTAAAAGAAAACACTTTGAATTTTTTGGCAAAAAAAAACATAATCTCTCTACGTGCTCGGGCCACTGAGTTACAGTCATCTAAACATACTGAACTTGAAGAAAAAAAATTTGGACACAGTGTTTTTTTGGATACAAATGCTTGTAAATAACACACAGCTGTCCGATCCGGCTGGAAAATGCAACAGAAATGTAGAACCAAGTGTTATCCAGCTGAGATCCAAATTTGGTAACAATACCACAAAAAATGAATATTTTACACAGCTTTGTTCTCAGGCTGTTCCAAGGCGTTTTGGAACTGTGCCAAATTGTGCCAAATGGCACAGTTTGGAAAAACGTCTGTAACTTTTGAATGATTCAATGTAGAAGCTTCATTTTAGGCTCAAAGGAAAGGTCACACTCAGGGCTGTGTCTGTGTGTGTGTGTGGGGGGGGTCGCCCCCCCCCGCTACCAAGGACAGAGTTCGGCCCTCGCTACATGACAGATTACACTCGTTGCATGTTTCCACAGCAACGCTGTCACAGCGGCTCCCCCCCCCTCGCTACTGTGTGTGTGGGGGGGGTCCCCCCCCCGCTCGCTACAGAGGAGGGACTTCAGCCATCGGATTAGCCTCATGTGGTGATGTAGGACAGCAGTGCAGTCACCGTGGCTCCCCCCCCTCGCTGCAGAAGAATAGCGGGGGTGGGGGGGCGTTCACAGCCTGTACACTGCGAGCAACCCCTTGTACCGCGGCGCACGAACTTCAGACTTCGTGAACCGCACAGCTGTAATTTAGCGATCGGTCAAAAGTCATTTTTGATTACAATTTTCAGGGATAAATAATAATTTAGCTTATAACACCTTACCTCTTCACAGCAGAGTCTTAGCGAACTTCTCTTCCTCATTGTCAGACGAACGCGACGCTGATCCGCTCTGGTTCTGGTCTCGCGACTCGATCAAAACATAATTCCATTATTGCGGTTTTGTGCTTCCATGATTGCGGTTTTTGGCGAATGATTTTTCAAAACAAATAACAGTAGTAATTAAAAAAAGACTGGCGAAGGCGTGTGTGTCACTCAGCCTTCGTGGTCAGCCTCCGTCGGTCTATAATGACCATGGAAGAAATCACAACGTCTACTCTGCTGGAACCAATACAAAATAAGCACCGCCTGTGGCCGAACATGCCGATCCACGAATGGCACTCCCTGTCACACAGGTTGCATTTGTGGATGGTCTCCATGCTGCTGGGTCTGTGGGGCTCTTCCTGTGTTCTTTTTTGATCCGCTGCAGCAGCCAGTTTTCACCCAGCCTTAAAAAAAAACAGCTCACGAACTTCTCTGCTTCAATTGGCTCACTGCATTCAAAGCGTTGGGAGGCGGGTCCTCCTTCCTAGGTTTTCTTTCATTGGCTCTTCATGGTTTCAGAAACCCAATTCAAACCTCTTATTAGTCGAATGAGAGGTCAATCAGATGAACTAATCTGTTCTGCGTCTGCAGCATTTTTTTCCCCAGTGGCGCTTGGAGGCCAGCACCATCTCCATCTGCACCATCATCAGTATATCATGCGTTATGCGTCCGAGCGCGCACGAGTGCGCTCTTGTGCGCCCTCATGCATCCTAGGACGCAGAGACTTGCCCGCCCGCGGAACAACGGAGTGCAAGTGGTTAATGTACTTGGCAATAAATCTTTTCTGAGTTCTGAGTTCTGAGTTCTGAGTTCTGACAGGCAGCCTAAATGAAGTTGCCAGGCAACTCCTGTAGCGTGACACCCAAAATGGTTGAAAAAAAAAAAAACAACAAAAAAAAAAAAACGATGTCACATGAATGTGGTCCATTTAGTCTACCTGTATCCTATTCCATCGCTCATCCTCATGTTCCAGAAATACAACGGAATGACTTCATTTCACCCCCACTGAGCAAGTTACTGAGGTGCAGCTTGACTTGTGCAAGCTATACCAAATGCTTTCCATATTTCAGTGTAGTTTCACTCTTAAAGAACACCATGGAGTTGTACTAAAAGTAAGCATGTTTTGTTTTTATCTTTTTCAGTTGCTAAAATTAGCATGCTAATTAAAGTTACCAGTTATCTAGCTAAATTAGGTGTTAACTTTAGCAGATAATGTCCCCAAAGATTTGTCATCTTGTTCACATACAAACTAAAAATAGCATTGCAATGGTCAAGATGTCACATTTCTTGTTTTAACGTTTTACTCTGTAAATGGGTGGGCAACAAGGTGATTATGATTAAATTAGATGAATGCTATACACAGTGTCCATTAGTTCACTTGCTCTGCTGTGCACCTCACAGATCTGCCAGCATGCCAGTGGAGAAAGATTTAATTATTGAAGACCTTTCTGTAAATAATTTAAAGAATATGAATGATATCAGTTCAGATGCGTTCTGGCTCCCTATAATGTACTGTATTGCTGTTCGGTCAGAGCTCAACAGTGCCCTTTGACAACACATTGTGATATACAGTACTGGACTGTGGGATTAGTAAAGTAGTCCAGAAACTTCACATGCCCATGTGCAGTAGGGTGGTCCAAAGTCTGTGAGGAAAAAAGTAATATTTAAAACATGCTGCATCACAAGAATGCTCCATTTTCTTACAGCAACTAATTGTATTAACAAAAATGAGCAATACTGATGGATCATTTGTAAATGTTGATAAGAGAGCATTTTGGTAGTGACCTCAAAATATTGTCTAGTTTTCATGAAATTTCAGGAATGTGCTCAGAGGAAAAGTTTAAAAAGATATATTTGGACCACCTTAATGTATAAGAGGAAATAAAATAAGATAAGCCTTTATTAATGGGGAAATTACAGGATATATAACGTTAACCCCTTTAAGCAAACCCACACACTCTTCTTTACCCTAACCAAGTAGTTTTGGTGGCTAAAGATTTAGGTTATTTCAAGGCATCCATATGTACTTGGTTTCCCCATGACCACTTCTTCTAACCAGTGAGGTTTTAAGTTTTTCAGATGTAGTGGTAGTCTATCATTAAATCCTCACTACCCACTGGCGTAGCCAGAAAACAGACCTTGGGTGTGCTTCAGAAAACCTGGATGCGTCACACTGATTTTCTCTACAAAACCACATTGGGTCACATTGATCTGCACCTTCTTCTTCTTCTTTACTTTTAGATTTGATTGGCGATTGGCAACCAGCTTACAGGTACATTACCGCCACATACTTCACTCTATCTTCAAATATTTAACAATTTTACTCTCCACTCTGCTACAACTTAGTCATACCACAGTATAAAAAATACCAGGGCCCTCAAACTGGGGTTCCCACAGTTGTGCCCCAAAGAAAGAAAGCTGGCAACAATTTTGTTGCTCTTGTGGTACTGCAATGTATGATATTGGTGATTTGGGGGATGATCTGGTAGCAGGAGGTAGTTGAATAGCATATGAAGTCAGGAAGCTTATTGTCTTGCTCAGCCAGGAGGGTGCAGGAATAAAAACTACTGGCTCTGTAAATCATTACAGATTTTGTGACAAAAGCAACCAAGGCTGTCCATTATCTAAACAACGTTCTAGAGGAATCCTAATGAGGCTGACGCTCATTTATCGTCGATATGTGTTCACATGTAAGTAGCAACCCTGCTTGCTAGACAATTTCCCTCTCAGGACCAGTGATGGTCTTGCACACCCAGATTAGCACTGGACACAAACAAAACGCAAGTTCAGAGAAGTGCATGGAAAGCCTGAATACTCATCTAACATTTACTACCAGATTTACTGTTTAGTACAATAATCATGCACCTAAATTATCCAACCAGCCTCAGTGCACACAGTTACTCTAAATTAAGTTTCCACAACACACCAGTGGGGGACTGGTGGGGTGGCAGGGCATGGGTAAAGCAGGAAAGAAAATGTCAGGTAAATTGTCAAAATAAAGCACTTCACTACTCAATAAAGAGGAGGTTCAGGTTCAGGTTACTTTATTTGTACCCGTAGGTAGATTTGTTTTGCAGTCTGGTGACATCCATATTTACAAGCCACAAATTACATTCAACATAGACACAAACACAGGCACACATGAAGCTGACTATAAAAATGATAAAAATACTCAAGGCTCCATCAATCAGGGTATAAAGACAAAGAGATGAGAGGAAAAACCAGAGGTAAGAGAGAAGGGTCATATTAAAAAGTGAAAAACTAGTCAAAGAGGTTAAAAACTCAAAGGTCTAAAACCCAATAAAATATTTAGAACCCAAATAACATCCTAGAAAAATAAGTAAATATAAAATGGAGTTAATAAATAGGTACCTAAATTATGTGCAATATATTGTTACAACTTGTTCAACTCTTTGACAGCAGCAGGAACAAAGCTGTTTTTGTAGCGCTGGGTTTTACTTTTTGGGACAGCAAACCTCCGTCTTGAGGGAAGAAGCTGAAAGTTGCAGTACAAAGGGTGGGAGTCATCATTTAAAATGGAGGTAGCCATCCTCTGTACTTGTCTGGTGTACAGGGATGTCAGGCTCAGCTGTGACTCACCAAGCAAACGACTGGACCATCTAACTACCTGATCCAAGGATTTCCTCTGTTTCAGTTTTATCTAACCAAACCATGACACTAAAGAAATGGATAAAACAGATTCAATAAAAGCCCGATAAAACATTGTCATTATGGTTCGGTCAATTTGGAAGCGTGCAAGTTTTCTCAAGCAATGCAAATGTTGCTGACCCTTTTTGCACACCCTTTCACAGTTCTCTTCAAAAGCATAACTTATTTATTTTTTCTCTGTTGCTCTCTGCAACCCACTACTACAGATTGATGACCACAGGCCTAAAATGTAGCTATAACATCTCACAGAAATGGGGGTCATAGTCTTAAAGCTGTGTTTAAGAATTAAAAAAAACAATAATGCTTTTGATTTTTTTAGGTGTTTCCAGCTGTCACTTTGTTTAGCAATGGCACATCCATGGATATGTTGATGCTACCACCACCCATGACAAGGAAGACTTAAAAAGACATTTAGATTTGTCAATCTGCCCTCTGGCTGATGCGGGTTTAAAGGCAGGACTCATGGCACAGGCAGGAGTGGGTGCAATGATAATGATTTATTAACAGAAAACATTGAGGCAAACAGAAGGCGCAGCACGTGGGCTGGAAAGATAACTCAGAATTTACAGTCTAAAATAAACTCACGGGGTAACTTGGGATGCAGGGGGAAACACAGGCTAGACACAGAGAGCAAACCACTTGGAGACGATGATGACCCAACACTGAACTGAGAACAAGGAGCAACATATATAAGGAGGAAACTAATTAGCGCAACATGGGGCAGCTGGGAGACAATCAAGGGCTAAACAGGAGCACACATTAGGAAATGGTTATGGGTATGAAAACATGAGGAGCTGAGGGCAATAGGGAGACAAATCTACACACAAGACTACAAACATGACCATAGAGAGAAAAAGGAGGATGAGCACAGTGGACCAGGGGAAACACAGAAGGCAATAACTATAATAATAACAATACACAGAAGGCAAATTATGATAATCACACCAGGGGAAACACAAAGACATCAAATAATGACACTGAGGACAAACAGGGTGACACATGACTAGAGACACAAAGGACAATCAAACACTGATAATAATACTAATTACGACAGTCACAAAATGACAACAGGAGATGAGGACAGGACTACATGCAACAGACAACAACAAGGGCACACAAGGGACACTTAAATGATAATCATAATAATAATAATATAAATAATACTAATAATAATCAAGGGAAAAAACCAGAAAACCAAAATAAACATAAAGCATGGGCATGGTCCCTGGCTTTGCCCCGATCATAACAATACTGAAGATACTTTTGGATTTTGTCAGACTAATAGTTATTAAGGAAAAAATTGCCCTGTTGCTTTAAAATATTTTTCAATATTGCTGTTTTTTTAGTGTGGATATAAATATTTGCTTTTGAACATACTGATCTGGTATCTGTGGCACTCAATCTAAAAAGCAATAGCAATATCAAACACAACAGCCTTACCTTATTTTTCTTTAATAATTGTAGGGCACCACTGTATTGTTATACATGAGAAAACCACATAGACACAGATTTTATTTTTACAGGCAACATAGTATTGAATGCCTCAACTTATTCTGCTCAATGCTCAAGCAGCTTTTAATAGTCGCTCTGAAGCACAAAATTTATTTTCAGCACGATTCACCATAATTAGCAATGACATCCACTGATTAAAAATTGTTCACAAAAAGCCACATTAAGCTTTTAATTAATCTGGCACACAAATAAATTGCAGAAATTCCAGTTCAGAACACATGAAATTTTCTGCCAGAAGTGCATTCATCCATTGTTACTTCAAAGAAGCCTGTGTGATATACGGTAAATAGTTTTTATTCTTTCTTTGCTATGAAGAAAATGGAGCCCTTAACAATAAATGTGGAGAGTTGCAAGACCACATTTTTCCTTTCCTTTGCAATCATTGCTCTGTGGGGAAAACTTATTTTTAAAATACTGTGACGTTTCATGGGTTCACACAAATAATGAGAAAGGGTTGTGATGCAGCAGGCATGTATTTCTCACTGACTCACTACATAGAACAGAAGGGAGGTCATTCATACAGACACTCCTGGCACTCCTGGTGACAGACGCATGATCTGTCACATACAGGGAAACAACTCTTTCGCAACTGGTCTTATAACACAGTTATAATGGCACAGCAGTAACACTTAGAACACATTGATAATAACAGTCTTTGAATCCTCCGCAGCGCAAAACATGCCAGGAGAATCCCCGCCCCTTCCTCACAGCCCTGACATTACACTGTCTCCCCCCTGACTGGTTTTTGTCCTCACAATAATAAGTCCAACTCAAAGGTCCAATACGAATCCATCCAGGTGTCGGGGCAGCAGCCGTTGTCGGTGACCAGCAAGCACAGTCTCGACCAGTGGTTCACCAGCTTTGGTGACAGTCCCTCTTTCCGCTCCAGGCAGAAAAAGATGAGCAAAGTCCCTCCCCTGGCAGTGAGAGTCGTACGCTCGCTTCTGTCGACACCCTGCCGCTACCAGGGTCTCCCAAGCCAGTTCAGGCACCAAGTGCAGACGTTCTCTCGAGTGGAACAAATAATCCAGCCCTGGTTTTCCATCCATCTCATACCGCTGCAAGGGGGTGTGGGATTGTTGAGTCGGTCCTTCCTGAGCTGTGCAGATGTCACAGCAATGGACATGGAACCTCACGTCCCATTGATACCATGGCTAGTAGAACCGGTCTCGAAGATGCTGCAGTCTTCCTCATCATGAAGTGGCCCGCCTCCACCAATCTGTGGACCAACTGGAGCACCTTGGGGCGGAGCCATCAGGGAACCAGCAGCTGCCACATGTGACGCTGCCCACCTGGAGACTGACACCGCCGATAGACAACACCCTCACGACAGCAGAGGTAGGATCACTGGGAATGCAGGGCCTTGGTCTTTGGGTCCAGCGCAAACACAGCCTTCCGGGCGAGCCGTTGGTCTGTGTCTAGCTGCTGCTGGACCCGAGAGATGACAGGATCTCCATCCTGCTTGCTCCGAAGCTGCTGCGCAGCAAGTGCCTCTGTGACATCATCGCTGGGGAGAGCGGCCGGATGATCAGAAGAAGAGCTGTGAACCGCTGCACTATCCCAGGCCGTAGCAGTCTGGAGAGCCCTTGAGACTGCTGGGTCACGATCCTTAGCCTGCGCTGACGGCACTGGCCCTTCGATTGCATGGGCCTCCTGGTTCCTTGTCTGGCTGTTGCCACAGAGCATGATGGTCCGAGCCCCCAGCAGGAGAGAAGAGCTGGCGGTGTCGATTTTTGTGCCCCATGCTGCGAGCAGATGTAATCCAATGATGCACGGGTCCTGGATGTCAGCTAGCCAGAATGGGTGGTTTGTGTTCTGACTGGCCACTCCCACCCCAAGGACTCATCACCCTCCCAGTCTGGTAAGCTCACCAGTGGCTGTGATGATGCAGTGCCTGGTGGGTTCCCACCCTTGTGGTTTGAGTCCATCTGTACTGGGCAGCACCCCGGGTCAGACCAGGGAGATGGTGGAACTGGTGTTGATCAGGGCCCAAATTGGTGTGCTGTCCAGGCTGCAATGCAGGTACAGCCCTGGTGATTGTCGAAGTTGGCCCAGCCGTCCATTGGGGAAAATGTCTGTGGAAGGTGGCAGATCCCCATTTGTGCCACCTCGCTCTAGGGGTAAAGCCGGTGAGGAGGCTAGTTGTCGCGGCGTGGGTGCAGGGCAGTAACGTGCGATGTGTCCTGGTTCCCCACAGCGGAAGCATCCCTCCTCGCGCCACCGTTGTACTCTCTCTGGCCACGCAGCTGTGGTCAGGCACAATTCAAATTCCTCCTCGTTCTCACTCTCAGCTGTGGCCTGAAAAGCTCTCTGCCTCATGATGACACGTCAACTGCATACGGGGACGGTTGCCTCCAGAGTCAGTGCAACCTGTACAGCTGTCTCTTCCGGTGTCCAACTATTCAGCGCAGCGGCCAGTTCAACCTGGACCAGGTAATCATCAAGCAGGGTTTCGCCACCAAAACAGGGAAGTTTCGCCGGTTGGCGGGTCGGTGGGACGGTTGCCTCCCTGTCAATCACTGCCCTCGGTCGCAGTGGAATCTCCGGCTCATAGTTCCCCTGTTGGCGCTCCCCGCCCTGCCTTGAAAAAGGCAGAAAATGGGGCATACATGCGCTTTCTGTCCACTCTGCCTTGAAAAAGGCAGAAAGCGGGGTACATTTGCTCCGTCAGGTCCGCCTCTCCATTCGTGGCCCGAAAAGCTCTCTGCCTCTGTGATGACACATCAACTGCATAATCCATCATCGGCCCCACCCAATCTGCTTCTGCCACAGTCATCTCCCAGCTGCTCGCGGCATGAATCTGGATGTGTTACTGGAGCCGGGCTAGGTGGAGCCCACATATACGTTCTGTAGAGCGAGCTTCTCCACCACCTTCGGCTCAAAATCCAGGTAGCCACGCTGTGTCAATAGTTGTACATCCGCTGCCTTGGCTCCCAGGCTTTCCCAGTTGTCCCACTGGTGGCTGGCCAGTTGTTCCCAGGTGTGATTGGCATGGGTCGCTCTCCCAAACTGCCTCCGCAGTGCTTCTTGTAGTGCTGGCCAGCTCTGACGTTCCTCAGGCCGGAGATCAGACAGTGTGCAGAAAGCTCCGCCCTCCAGAGCCAGCACAACCTGCACAGCTGTCTCTTCCGGTGTCCATCTATTCAGCACAGCGGCCAGTTCAACCTGGACCAGGTAATCATCAAGCAGGGTTTCGCCACCAAAATGGGGAAGTTTTTCCGGTTGGCGGGTCAATGGGACGGTCGCCTCGCTGTCGATCACTGCCCTTGGTCGCAGTGGAATCGCCAGCTCATAGTTCCCCCGTTGGCGGTCCTCGCCCTGCCTTGAAAATGGCAGAAAATGGAGCATGCTTGCTCTTTCTGTCCACTCTGCCTTGAAAAAGGCAGAAAGCGGGTACATTTGCTCTGTCAGGTCCGCCTCCCCATTCGTCACGATGAGCAGCCCCGGGGGCTGGCATGTCTGCCCCACTGTTCATCTCTGTCTCCACCTGGGTGATGAGCCGCTCTTGCTACCTGGATAAAGATTATTCAAAAATGGATTTTGATATCCAAAAGGAATTTGAGGGACTGGATCATGTCTCTGTCACAGCAGACATTTGGACTGTGGATAATGGACATTTTCTTTGGATCACTGCACTTTGGATTAAATCCATAATCATAAAGGTAAAACAAACATGGACAGCTTTAGGCTGTGTGTCCACCAAACGCGTTTCTTTGTCACCCAACTGCCCTGAACGTCTTATTTTCAGCGTTTGTGCGCTGCTCTCTGGAAAAAAAGCCTGTGCCCTGTATGGCAGCAGCAGCTTGTCACTCACAGCTCAGCACTTCTGCTTTTCCTATGATCAGATGTTCTACTTATTTTTTAATAGCAGTCTCTAAATAACAATGGACAGGAAACATATTCTAGCTTTGGTAGCAGCTCTGGATGCAAAATATGATGACAGGGAAAACAGGAGTCTTAGTACAGACTGTACCGGCGTTCTATGTCCCACCCTTCCTTATTCTGATTGGCTGCTTAGAAAGATCTGACATTGATGAGCTCAGCTGCAGTCTGAAAAGTTGAAATGTTTTCAACTCTGAGCACCCTGAGTGCCGCGACAAAAAGCGGCCACCGCCGAGAGCGTTTAAGCACCGAGGGTGCTCAGCGCTGTAGACACTGGGCTACATACAGAATGAATAGAGAATAGTCATCCACAGCTGAAAAAATTTGTTTTTTAGACACGCAGCCTTGTGCAGTGTTGCCAATTCTCACTCCAAAATAAGGAAATTACTGACAATATCATGTTGATTTTCTTCAGATTTTTCCCACAATAAGAGCTCTCAAGGCAGGATAAAGCAGACTGAACATGTTCTAAAAGCTCTGTTTTCAGCCTGACATTAATAAGCCTGCAATGTAATCCATTAATTAAATTATCTTGCTATGTGTGTAAGATGATTTAAGTATGCACTTAAGAGCAACGTGAAAGTTACTTTTCCAAGTAACTAGTTACTTTAATCATGCAGTAATTGGTAAAGTAACTCAGTTACATTTGAAAAGAAGCAACTAGTAACTGTAATTACGTAGTTACTATTTTCTAGTAACTTGCTGAACACTGCATATGATACATTATATAATCCTGTCAGCAGCACTTTGTGGTGCTTGAAAATCACACCCATGCCACTCTGAGCAACTGTCAATACCCAAGGACAGGGTACAAAAAATCCAGCACAGTACTTGTCAGTCATTACGTGTATTGTGCCCTTTTTTTTTCTACAGTGTTAAGTCTTTTATTCATCCAATATCAGGACCAAACTTTAATTTTAGAATCAATTTTATTGTGTCTAATTTAAAAAAAAAACCAAAACCCTATTATATTTTTTGGTCTTCACCTTTATTTTATTTTAGTGTTTTCTGTTGCATTTTTGCGACATTACGTGGCCTACAAAGTTAAACAGCCCAAACAGCCTGGGCAAGAGTTCTCCTCTCACACAGAAACTAGGGCTACAAATCTGTGTCAAACACCTCATTTGGATACCAATCTGATACAGACCTCTCCTCCTCACTAGTCTGGAACACCCTTTATTAATCCTTAGCAGAAGCAGGAGGGACATTTCTCACTGAACCTTGGAACTTATGCACCTACAGTGAAACAAGCTTATATCCCCTTTACTCAAGGGTGGAGATCGTTGAAAAATCATTAATTGGTGACAAAATGGACAGATCTCCAAATGATCTTTCAATGATCTCACAGTAATTGCCAAGATTTCTCAATTTCTCACTGATCTTCAGTGATCTCCACAGTCCCCAAAGTTTTGATTCAGTCCCAAACAATCTCTCAATGGTAGCCAAATGGAAGTTATCTCTCAAGGTGCATTCAACAATCTCATCCATCTTCCAGTGATCTCTGTGTGAGCTCCTCTGTAGTCTTTCAGTGAACTTTATTGATCTTTCATTGAATGTTAAGTGATTCCTCACTGGCCTCTCAGCCATCTCTACCATCGGGGTTAAAAAAATTGGCTTTCTGTAAAAGATTGTTGAGAGATCATTGAAAGATCACTGAGAGATCTCCTTAACTGTTCAAAAATCTCATCAATCTCCCAATGATCTCAGCAATCTTTAACTAAATGACAAACTTTTCCACCCTGGTGGTAGAGATAGCTGCGAGACAAGTGAAGGATCACTTAACCTTCAATGAAAGACCAATAAAGTTCATTGAAAGATCACAGAGATATCACTGGAGATTCATGAGATCACTGAGCACTCCTTGAGAGTTCATTGAGAGTTTGGTGAGAGCTTGCTTTCCTTTGGTGACTGCTGAGAGATTGTTTTGGACTGAGTCAAAATAGTCTTTGAACTTTGGCGACCGTGGAAATCAAGTCTCGTATCCAGTGCCTTGAAGAGTATGAATTTCATTAGGAAGTTGATGTTACTTTTTCATATTCTGTTGAGCCTGGACATCACTTATGTTTCTGTGGCAATCCAGATGTGGACTTCTGCTGTACAGGATTCCGTCCTTAGATAGGGTAGCACTGTGGGGAGCCTTGAATAACGAAACTGAATTGCATTTAATTCAAGTTTATTTCAAGCAATCATTCCCACAGTCTGCTCTCATTCTTGAGCAACGAACAAAGAGAAGGAAACACACCAAAGTCCTCACCTTTAAACATTCTCACATAAAGGAATCTCCCTCGCAGGGGAGGTCACACATCTCCATCATAATCCCTTTATTCACATTCATCATCCCTTTATTTACATTACTCCCCCCTCTCTCCTCTCGAGCCTCAGAGGTGAGGAAGTCTTCTGTCCACACCTATGTCTTCTCTCGCTGTCCTCCGCAGGGGGCTCAGACTCTGCGTCGCAGGGGTCTCAGACTCTGCGGCTCCTTCATCGTGAGGTTAAATCACATATGCATATGTCCAATATATACATGCACAACTAGTTAAATCACATATGCATATGTCCAACATGTACATGCACAACTACACAGCCATATAACCCCCCCCCCCCCAAACGATGAAGAACGGACTATTCCCTAAAATTCAATAACATCTTACTGACTACTGTATAATCAACATCAACATTCAGTCTGTGCGCCGCCTGGGCTTCAACCGTCTGCCGAATCTGCTGTGAGTTGGCCCCGCCTTGCCTGCGGCGCCTTTCTGCTCCAGCTCCGTTGACTGAGGGAGAGAGTGATTATTTGCCCCCTGCGGGGGCCTGCCTCGTCGAGGCGCCACTGCGACCGGTACAGACCCGTCCTTCAGGACAAAAGCAGGTTTTAGTCTGTCAATACTGACTGTCTCTTTTCTGTCTCCAAAATCTAGCACAAATTGCTTATCACCTGCCTCCAGCACTCGAAATGGCCCTTCGTAAGGTGGTTTGAGTGTTGCTTTTAGGGCTTCGCGCCTGACAAAAACGAACTCGGCATTTTTCAAAGCCTTGGGGACGAAAACTCGTGGAAAAGCGTGATGAACCGGACCCGGAAGCGTGTCTGCTCCCGTGCCAACTAACGGTCCCAGAGCAGGGAGAGGTGGGGGCTCCGGGGGCTCTGGTAAAAACTCGCCTGGCAGCCTAAGAGGTTGTGCGAATACCAGCTCCGCTGGGGAGGCGTCTAAGTCCTCTTTGGGCGCAGAACGCAACCCTAATAAAACCCATGGTAGTTTATTTACCCAATCTGCATCCGTGAACGACGCTCTGAGTGCTGCCTTCAAAGACCTATGAAAACGCTCGCATAAACCATTAGCCTGAGGGTGGTAAGCCGTAGTGCGGTGAATTTTGGCTCCCAAGCCGTTGGCCATCGCTGACCACAGCTCAGAGATGAATTGAGGTCCTCTATCGGACGTGATGTCCGACGGAACCCCGAAGCGCGCCACCCAAGCCGTTAAAAAAACGCGAGCCACCTCCGCGGCTGTGGTCGTCGCAAGCGGGACCACTTCCGGCCAACATGTGGTTCGGTCCACCATTGTCAAAAGATGTGTGAACCCCTGTGATGCCGGTAGGGGGCCCACGAGGTCGACGTGCACGTGGTCGAACCTTCTGGCTGGAATGCGAAACGGTTCTAACGGGGCTCTTGTGTGCTTGTGAATTTTGGCCCGTTGACAGGAAATGCAGGTTTTTGCCCATTCCTTCACGTGCTTGCGCAGGCACGGCCAAACAAACTTTTCCGCTACCATTTTCACCGACGCGCACACCCCTGGGTGCGCCAGTGAGTGGACCAAGTCAAAAACACGGCGGCGCCACGCGGCCAGAACCACCGGACGCAGGCGTCCCGTCGACACGTCGCAGATCAGGGGGGGCATACCGGTTTGTAAACACTTGCTCTCCAGCCTTAACCCTGTTGGTCCAGACTGGAGCGCGCGCATGTCTGCGTCCGCCCCCTGGTCTGCTGCCATGGCTGCGTAATCTATACCCACGTGCACTGGGGCTGTGCGCGCCACCGCGCCGCTCTCCTGCGGCGCGGTCACGGTGGCCCGTTCTGCCTCTGCGCATGGTGGAGTCGTGACCGCGCGCGAGAGACAATCTGCTACTACATTGAATTTGCCAGCAACGTGCCTAATGTCAGTGGTAAATTCCGAGATCGCGGCCAGCTGCCTCTGCTGCCTGCCTGACCACGGGTCTGAAATTTTGGCCATGGCGTATGTGAGCAGCTTGTGGTCCACATAAGCGGTGAAGCACCGTCCTTCCAGCCAGAACTGGAAATGACGAATAGCCAAATGCAGCGCCAACAGTTCTCTGTCGAACGTGCTGTATTTTCGCTCAGCTGCGCTTAAGGATTTGCTAAAGAAAGCCAACGGCTGCCAAACCCCAGCGACCTGTTGCTCAATAACGGCCCCTATGGCTAAATCTGAAGCGTCTGTCATCAGCGCGATACGCGCTGCCGGGTCTGGGTGGGCCAGGAGCGCAGCGTCAGCCAAGGCTTTTTTAACCTCTGTGAACACATGCTCCCGCTCCGGGGACCATTCGACCGCCTGGGTTGGTTTTTGCTTTTTGAGCGTGGCATATAACGGTTGCATGATTTGAGATGCGTGGGGCAGGAATCGGTTATAAAAATTCACCATCCCCAAGAATTCCTGCAGTGATTTGACCGTTTGTGGCCGGGGAAAATCCGCTACCGCGCGTACTTTATCTGGTAACGAAACCGCTCCCTCTGGGGAGACGCGGTGACCCAGAAAATCGATCTGCTCGACGCCGAACTGGCACTTGGTTGGGTTAATTATTAAGCCGTGCTCTCCCAGCCCCCTAAAAACTGCTGTGAGGTGCGTTTCGTGTTCGTCCTCTGAAGTACTCGCGACCAAAATGTCGTCGAGGTACACAAACACGAAAGGGAGATCGCGTAACACGGCATCCATCATCCGCTGAAATGTTTGCGCCGCCCCTTTGAGACCAAACGGCATGCGTAAAAATTCAAAAAGTCCGAACGGGGTTATTACCGCTGTTTTAGGAATGTCCTCCGTTTGGACTGGGACTTGGTGATAGCCGCGAACCAGATCAATCTTTGAAAAAATGCGCGCCCCCGCCAGGTGCACCGAAAAATCCTGAATGTGCGGGATGGGATAACGATCGTGCGCCGTAGCATTGTTTAGCCTGCGGTAATCACCACACGGTCTCCAGGAGCCATTGGCTTTCGGTACCATGTGCAGCGGCGAAGCCCACGGGCTTTTTGACCTACGAACAATGCCCAGCCTCTCTAGGCTGGCGAACTCCTCGCACGCAATGGCGAGCTTAACTGCATCCAAGCGCCGAGCTTTTGCAAACACGGGAGGACCAGATGTAGGGATAAAATGTTTCACCCCGTGTTTCGCGACTGTCACTGAAAAAGTGGGCACAGTGAGCGCTGGAAATTGGGTGAGGAGTGTGTGAAACTTACCACCTGCTGTAGCGACGTGGGTCTGTACTGGTGGCGGGGACACTCGAGCTGCACAGGGGAGAGAGTAAAAAGAGAGTGCATTTACCAGCTGTCTATTAGCAAGATCAACTAACAGATTGTGTGAGCACAAAAAATCCGCGCCCAACATGTTGAAATTCACCGCCGCTATTACAAAAGTCCATTCATATGTGCGGCCATGTAAGCATAAAGGCAAGGTCCTTTTCCTGTAGGTGTTGATGCTCAAGCCATTTGCCGCCGTAGCTCCGCTACCGGGGGTCCAGCCACCCAGTCCGCGTATGTTGGGGTGATGAAGCTCACTTGGGCTCCGGTGTCTATGAGGAACTCTCGTCCGGAGCTCGCATCCGTGATGTAGAGCAGCTTGTTGCCTTCTCCGAGAGTCGAAGCTGCTAGCGACCCCCGGTCTTGCCGTTTCCTGAACTCTTGAAGTTGCAGGGCGGCACACACCTGCGTGCCCTATCAGCGAACCTCCAATGGTAAAAGCAGAGATCCTCTCCTCCACTGTGTCGGGGCCGCGCCTCTGCCACCGGACCATTGGCTCCACCTCGTCGCGGCTGTGCTGCCGCCATCGTCGGCCAGCCTGGGTCTGCCGCCTCTGGCTCCCCGCTGTCTTGGGTCGCTGCTGTGGTTGCTTGCCCGCCGCAGGCATCCAAAATCCCATCTGCTTCCTGGGCCAGCTCCCGGAACTCCTCCAGGGTGTGACACTTCTTGCCGGCCAGCGTGCTTCTCGCATGCGTCGGGAGGTTGGAGAGGAAGATGAACTGGAAAAGGAAATCATCATTGTCCGACCCTCTCAGCTGTATCATCTCCTCCATCAGGGCGCTCGGCCTGTGTCCTCCTTGGTCTAGCAAAGACAGGATCCTCCTCGCCCTCACTTCGGCCGAGGGGGTGAAAAACTTAATGAGGGTGGATTTCAGCTTGTCGTACCTGCCGGTCGCGGGTGGCTGCTCCACCAAGCTCTGCACACACCGAGCTGTGCTGTTATCCAGTTTGGCGATGACATGGTGGAACTTAGTGTCATCCACCGTTACTCCTGCGAGCGCGAACTGCGACTCCGCTTGCAGGAACCACGACCGTGGGTTATCCTGCCAGAAATCAGGCAGCTTGACAGCCACTGCGCTCGCCAGAACTGAACTCTGTGAGTCCGGGACCCTGAGACCTTCTCCGGTCATTCTCAACGTCGTCGGTCACCAATTGTGGGGAGCCTTGAATAACGAAACTGAATTGCATTTAATTCAAGTTTATTTCAAGCAATCATTCCCACAGTCTGCTCTCATTCTTGAGCAGCGAACAAAGAGAAGGAAACACACCAAAGTCCTCACCTTTAAACATTCTCACATAAAGGAATCTCCCTCGCAGGGGAGGTCACACATCTCCATCATAATCCCTTTATTCACATTCATCATCCCTTTATTTACATTACTCCCCCCTCTCTCCTCTCGAGCCTCAGAGGTCAGGAAGTCTTCTGTCCACACCTATGTCTTCTCTCGCTGTCCTCCGCAGGGGGCTCAGACTCTGCGTCGCAGGGGTCTCAGACTCTGCGGCTCCTTCATCGTGAGGTTAAATCACATATGCATATGTCCAACATATACATGCACAACTAGTTAAATCACATATGCATATGTCCAACATGTACATGCACAACTACACAGCCATAAGCACCAAATTATTTGAAGCTGGACACTTCTTGCAAAAGCTCACCATTCATGGCTCTGCTTGCACTGATGTCCATTGTACCGTTTACCGTGACTTTTCACTTCTCTGAGCTGACTTTCATGCCATATGCAATGGCTCTTGCAAAAAGTCTGTTGGTAAGTTCTTGGAGCTCGTTATTACTGCCTCCCATTAAGTCAGTGTCATCTGCCAAACGTAGATTGCTGATGGATCTGCTACCAATGAAGATGGAGGTGTGGTGGTGTTCCAGTGTTTCTCTCATTTTTTTCTCCAGGAAAAGATTGAAAAGTACTGGCAAGAGCAGGCACCCTTGTCTGATGCCAATAGTTGTTCGCTAATACAGTGGTACCTCTACTTACGAACGTCTCTACATACAGAATTTTCAGGTTACGACACGCCTCAACGGGAAAATATTGCCTCTTGTTACGAAAGAAATTTCAGGATATGAAAGGCAAAAAAGTACGCGCTCCTCGCAGCTCCCGTAGTTTACCGAACGTAAACATACTTGTAGCTGCTCTGCCATTGGCTATCGCCTAGCATCTTCCTGGTATCCCATTGGCCATGAAGTGTTCGGGCAGTTTTATGTGTGTGTACAGTACAGTATTAACTTTTATTCACTATGGGCCCCAAGAAAGTGATGGAGATAAGTGGAAAAGGAGAAAAGAAGAAGAAGAGAGGTTTTTTTTGTCCATACAAACAAAGCAAGAGATAATAGAAAGGTATGAAAAAGGGATGCGTTTGGTTGATCTCACCAAAGAATATGGCCGTAATACATCTACGATCGGCACGGTATTAAAACAAAAGGAAGCCGAAGGATTGTTAAAAGCCGACAAAAGCAAACGTCCTTGGATCGGTTCTTCACAAAACGTCAGGCAAAAACCACTGATGAGAGAGAACATGAACCAAAGAAGGCAAAAGGTGACGACGACGACGATAGCAGTTAAAAGGTAAATGAACATAATTTTTATTATTCTTTACTTTATTCTTTGTTTTTTTAAATTATGTACAACTCTCATTTTATGTTTATTGTGCAGTAATCTAATTGTAACATGTATTTGTTACATGTTTTGATGCATTTTTATGATTTATAAAAAATTTATATCCGAATTTTGGGGGGCTTGGAACGGATTAGGGCATTTACATGTAAAACGCGTCTCTACTTACGGAATTTTCACGTTACGAAAATACTTCCGGAACGAATTAATTTCGTAAGTAGAGGTACCACTGTAGTACTGTTAGAGTGTTCATAGAGGGCCTGGATGGTTTGAACTAGCCCTTTGTCAATGTTGAAACCTTTCAGGACATCCAGAGGCCACTATGCCACACTCTGTTGAAGGCCTTTTTGAAGTCGATAAAGTTGTGGAACAGGTCCTTCTGATGATGTAGATGTTTTTCTATAAATGGTAAATGGTGTTCACTTATATAGCGCATTTTACTCATCTCTAGATGACCGAAGCGCTTTACAGATCCTGCTACAGATCCTGTAAATGGGTCACACACACTGATAAAGGTGGAGCTACCATACACAGGAGCTGGCCTGACACACCAGGAGCAACTGGGGGTTCAGTGTCTTGTTTAAGGACACTTCAACATGCAGACTGCAGAGTGGGAATTGAACCCCCCACCCTCTGATCAGTAGTCAGCCACACTACACTTGCACCACAGTTTCCCCCACATGAGTCTATAAGGACTCTGCAGTTGAAGAGATGTTCCACAGTGCCCCATCCTGTTTAAATCCTGCTTGCTCTTCAGCTAGGAATTCCTCAGCCTTGGATTTCAGTCAGTTGAGGATGACAGAGAGCATGACATTGCTGGGATGGCTGATTAGGGTGATGGTCCTACAATTTTGGCATTGCTTGAGATTGCCTTTCTCTGAAAGAGGTATGACCAGTGATTGTGTCCATTTCCGTGGCCATTTTTTTCTGCTCTCAGATCTTCTGGCATAGGACACTGAGGGCTGTTGGTGTTTCCTGTCCACCATTGTTGAGTAATTGAGAATGAATGTTGTCAATTCCAGGGGACTTACCCAGCTTGAGGGTCTTTACCATTATCCCAACTTCCTCTTTCAGTACTTGTGGGCTGCTGTCATTGTCTACTTATCCCTGATATTTTTGTAGGATGGAAGTGTCTGGGTGGAGCTTAAAGTTGTACAGGCCATCACAGCATTCGGTCCACCTCTTAAGAACTTTACTGTCTGTCAAGAGCTTTTGGTCCTTGTTTTCAATAACAGCTGCTATTGACTGGCTGGTCTTGGGGAGGACCTCAACTGTTTTATAGGCATCTTTGCTGTTCCCTGATTCCATGCCCTTCTTGATGGTTTTAAATTGTTCATCAATCCAGTCTTCTTTGGTAACTCTCATCTTCTTCCTCGGTTTGCTCATTAGTACTGGTTCCTTGCCTCATCGCATTAAGGGTATGAAGATTCAATATTTCAATGATGATTCCCTCTGTTGGTAGCTTGAGAGTAATGGTAGCTTTAGTTGCTGACTTGGCACACCCTGTTACGACCCGAGCGCTGGGTTCTGATAGCGCTCGGGCAATGCTCAACTCGCTGCCGGCCTTGACAGCTGTGGGTTGTATTCTGGCCTCACCGGGCTCTTATTGTGAAGGTGCTCGGTGGGGCTTCCACCTGTCAAGGCTGGTCAGCTGTGCGTCATTACTGCTCGTTAGTGTTCGCCTTTAAAAGCAAGCGCTGGCGACGGTAATGGTGCAGGAGTATTGGTCAACATTTGGTCAACATTTGGTCAACATCTCGTCAGTGTTGTCACTTTGTCAACGTCTTGTCAAGTTATGGTCTACACCTCGTCAAGCTTTGTCTGAGCTTCGTGAGACCTTCATGTCAGGTTCGTGTTTCCTAGTTATGTCACAGTTTAGCTCGTAGTGGCTGGGGGCAGCCCTGCGAGCCCAAGTATTAGTTTGTGTGTATTTGTGCCGAGAGCGGCGCACTGCCTTGTCCTGTCTTGTCTTGTATGAATAAAACATAATCGCAAAAACTCACTGGTGGACTCTTGGCGTCTCATGGTGATCCGTGAGGATCACCGCATGACACACCCACCTAAAGCTAGCAGTGGAATGTGCTGTTGTTTTTTGGCCAGGTCCTGACTGATCTGGCATATTATTTGTTTTCTTCTTCCATGCCCTTTTCTGGGCATGATTGCCCAACAAACTGTCAATGATCCCCCAGAGCTCTCTCATGGTCTCTCAGTGATCCCTGCTGGTCTCTCAGTGATCTCTCAAGGATCATTCAAAGAGCTCTACAGATCACCATAAAAAAATGTTCAATGATCTTCCAAACATTTACACAGAAACTGCTTTTTTGAGGCTTTAGGAGGGCATTAAGAGATCAGGTTGATTTTTGATCTCTCAGTGGTCTCCCAGTGATCTCTGACAAAGGTACTCGAACCATTAGCATGCCATGCAAATCAGCACAAACAGGAATTTTATGGCTGTAAACTTCAGTCACCATAAATGAAAATTAACCTTAAGTGAAAGAGAGAGGGGGGTGGATGAAGGAAAGATAGTGAACAAGGAAGTCCCAAGGATTAGCAAGGCGGAAATGAGGGCCACTTTGAAGAGGATGAAGAATGGAAAGGCGGTTGGTCCAGGTGACACACCTGTGGAGGTATGGAGATGTTTAGGAGAAATGGCAGTGGACTTTTTAACGAGATTGTTTAACACAATCTTGGAGAGTGAGAGGATGCCTGAGGAGTGGAGAAGAACTGTTTTGGTACCAATTTTCAAGAACAAAGGTGATGCTCAGAGCTGCAGTAAGTACAGAGGCATAAAGTTGATCAACCACACTATGAAGATATGGGAAAGAATTGTTGAAGCCAGGTTAAGAGGAGAGGTGACAGTCAGTGAGCAGCAGTATGGTTTCATGCCAAGAAAGAGTACTGCAGATGCAATGTTTGCTTTTAGAGTGTTGATGGAGAAGTATAGAATAGGTCAGAGGGAGGTGCACTGTGTCTTTGTGAATCTAGAGAAAGCATATGATAGGGTACAAAGAGAGGAAATGTGGCACTGTATGAAGAAGTCAGGAGTGGCAGAGAAGTATATGAGGGTGGTGCAGGACATGTATGAGGACAGCGAGACGGTGGTGAGATGTGCTGTATGAGTGATGGATGGATTCAAGGTGGGGGTGGGGCTACATCAGGGATCGGCTCTGACCCCCTTCTTGTTTGCCATGGTGATGGACAGGCTGACAGGCGAGGTCAGGCAGGAGTCTCCATGGACCATAATGTTTGCAGATGACATTGTGATCTGTAGTGAGAATAAGGAGCAGGTGGAAGAGAACCTGGAAAGGTAGAGATACAGTGGTGTGAAAAAGTGTTTGCCCCCTTCCTGGTGTCTCATTTTTTTGGATGTTTGTCAAGCTTAAATGTTTCAGATCATCGAACAAATTTAAGTATTAGACAAAGATAACATAAGCAAACACTAAATGCAGTTTTTTTTTTAAATGAAGGTGTGTATTATTAAGGGAAAAAAGTCCAAACCTACATGGCCCTGTGTAAAAAAATGATTGCCCCTGAACTTAATAACTGGTTGGAACACCCTTAGTAGCAACAACTGCAATCATGCGTTTGTGATAACTAGCAATGAGTCTTTCACAGCACTGTGGAGGAATTTTGGCCCACTCATCTTTGCAGAATTGTTGTAATTCAGCCACATTGGGTGGTTTTTGAGAATGAACTGCCTTTTTAAGGTCATGGCACAGCACCTCAATCAGATTCAGGTCAGGACTTTGACGAGGCCACTCCAAAGTCTTCAATTTGCTTTTCTCAAGCCATTCAGAGGATTTAAGACATTCATTGGACTTGTTGGTATGTTTTTGATCATTGTCCTGAAGCAGAACCCAAGTGCGCTTCAACTTGAGGTCAGGAACAGCTGGCCAGACATTCATCTTCAGGATTTTTTGGTAGACAGCAGAATTCATGGTTCCATTTACCACAGCAAGTCTTCCAGGTCCTGAAGCAGCAAAACAGTCCCAGACCATCACACTACCACCACCATATTTTACTGTTGGTATGCTATTCCTTTTCTGAAATAATGTGTTACTTTTATGCCGTATGTAATGGGACACACACAATTCAAAAAGTTCAGTTTTTGTCTTGTCAGTGCAGAGTATTTTCCCAAAAGTCTTGGGGATCATCAAGATGCTTTCTGGCAAAACTGCAACAAGCCTTTATTTTCTTTTTGCTCAGCAGTGGTTTTTGTCTTGGAACTCTGCCATGAAGGCCATTTTTGCCCAGCCTCTTTCTTATGGTGGAGTCAGTAACACTGACCTTAACTGAGGCAAGTGAGGTCTGCAGTTCTTTGGATGTTGTTGTGGGGTCTTTTGTAACCTCTTGGATGAGTCATCGCTGCGCTTTTGGGGTAATTCTGGTCGGCCGGCCACTCCTGGGAAGGTTCACCACTGTTCCATGTTTTTGCCATTTGCGGATAATGGCTCTCGCTGTGGTTCGCTGGAGTCTCAAAGCTTTAGAAATTGCTTTATAACCTTTTCCAGACTGATAGATCTCAATTACTTTGTTTCTCATTTGTTCCTGAATTTGTTTGAATCACAGCATGACGTCTGGTTTTTGAGGATCTTTTGGTCTACTTCACTTTGTCAGGCAGGTCCTATTTAAGTGATTTCTTGATTGAGAACAGGTGTGGCAGTAATCAGGCCTGGGTGTTGCTAAAGAAATTGAACTCAACTTTCCAAAGATGTGATAAACCACAGTTAATTTATGTTTTAACGGGGAGGGGGGGTGGTAACTTTTTCACACAGGGCCATGCAGGTTTGGATTTTTTTTTTTTTTACCCTTAATAACAAACACCTTCATTTAAAAACTGTATTTTGTGTTTACTTCTTGTCATGAACCGAGCTAGTGTTTCCTGTAGGCTCGGCTCTGACTGGTCTCTGTGGCTTGGGCATCGAGTGATTTATGTATTGTGTTATCTTTTGAGTTCTTGTTGTGTTTATGTCTGTGTTCTGTTTCTTTTCCGTGCCTGTAGTCACCACTCTGGCCAGCAGCTGTTAGGCAGCCTCTTTGACCCACTTTTGTGTGGGGTCCCAGGGTCAGCGGAGAGTCTGCCCTCAGCCGCCACGCCGGAGGACTCCCCAGTGTGGGGAACATCGCCTGAGGGTCTTTGGACTGCAATCACTATCTTGCCAGCTGTGGAGGCTACCACAGCAGATTGGGAGCCAGAGCTGCACCTCTTAGAGGCCGGGCCCGAGACTTCATCACCAGCATCAACGGAGTCCTGGACAGCAGTGGAGCTCGAGCTCAGGCAAGTTATCTTTCTTATTTTTCTTATGTCTGTGTTGGAGAGATCTTGCCTGGCTCTAGGGGAGGAGAGTCAGGTGTAGCCCTCAGATGCATCTGAACTCCCCTCGCCGGGCTCCGCCGCTGTCGGCGACCCTAACCACTTTTCTTCTCCTGCTGTCTCTGAGCTTTTGTCTAGGGTCACTGGAGAGGGTGCGCCGTTGCCAGAGGTCATTGTGGGTCCAGTCCAACCAGTGGAGGACACCGCTGCTCCAGCTCCTCTTGCCATGGTTGTCAGGGTGCCTCCAATTGACCGTCTCCTCAGCCTTGGTGCTCCTGCAGGTTGGCCCACTCATCGTGGGTGCAGCATTGGCCCGGTCGGGGTCCACTGCGGGTGCTGCAGAGCTCCAGATGGGAGCCACCACGGGTGCTGCAGAGCTTCAGCTGGAGTCCACCGCGGGTGCTGCAGAGCTCCAGCCGGGAGCCACTGCAGGTGCTGCAGAGCTCCAGCCAGGAGCTACCGCAGGTGCAGCATTGCCCTGGTCGGGGTCCACTGAGGGTGCAGCGTTGGCCTGGTTGGGGTCCACCGAGGGTGCAGTGTTGGCCTGGTCGGGGTCCACCGTGGGTGCAGCTGTGTCCCAAGCCAGGACCACCAACAGTGCTGCAGTTCAGTCTGAGGATGCCGTGGCCCTCTTCTCCTCCCTGCACGACGCCGTGGGGGTTCCCTCCCTACGGTCCGGTCACCCACAAGTGAGCCTCCTGGAGGGCAGGCCGCCTCCTGCTTCACCCCTTCAGTCCTGGTGGCTTAACAACGCTGGCCAGCCACCAGAGGGACTGAGTCTCTGGGCTGGATGCCCCATGATTTCTGGTAGGCCACCGGACTCTGTTTGCTGGACTGTCTGCTGGGCCTGGGACTCTGTGCAGCCTCCCGAGCCTCCACGCCTTTGGACTTGGGGGGGGGGGGGTAATTGTGGGCCCTGGATGGGGTATTGTGTTCCCTCCTTTCCTGTTCCCCCTACCTCCCACTCGGGTTCATGTTGTTTGTTCCTGTTGGGGTTGGTGGGTGGGGGGGTTTCTTCCTTATGATGTTACCATGGGTGCCTGGAATCTACCCCTAAAAGGGGGGGCTCTGTCATGAACCAAGCCAGTGTTTCCTGTAGGCTCGGTTCTGACTGCTCTCTGTGGCTTGAACATCGGATGATTTATGTATTGTGTTATCTTTTGAGTTCTTATTGTGTTTATGTCTGTGTCCTGTTTCTTTTCCATGCCTGTAGTCACAGCTCTGTCCGGCAGCTGTTAAGCAGCCTCTTTGACCCACTTTTGTGTGGGCGTTGTCTAACATTCGCTGGTCCGACCATGCCCCCTCTCTCTTTTGGCAGCCAGCTGATTCCTCCCTGGTGATTGTCTTTCCCGCACCTCACCCAGGTGCTCCCAATCTCAATGCACAGGAGAGGTGAAGAAGAAAGTGCAGGCAGGGCGGAGTTGGTGGAGAGGAGTGTCAGGGGTGATTTGTGACAGAAAGGTAGCAGCAAGAGGAGAAGGGAAGATTTACAAGACGGTAGTGAGACCTCCTATGATGTATGGTTTGGAGACTGTGGCACTGACAAAAAGACAGGCGATGGAGCTGGAGGTGGCAGAATTAAAGATGCTAAGATTTTCACTGGGACTGACTAGGATGGACAATATTAGAAATGAGTATTACAGAGGGACATCTCACATGTGGTTTGGAGACAAAGTGAGAGCGATAAGGCTGAAATAGTTTGGACATGTGCAGAGGAGGGATAGTGGTTATATTGGACAAAGGATGTTGAAGATGGAGCTGTCAGGCAAGAGGAAAAGAGGAAGACCACAGAGAAGACTCATGAATGTAGTGAAGGAAGACACGGAGAGGGTTAGTGTTACACAAGAAGATGCAAGGGATAGGGTGAGATGGAGACATATGATCTGCTGTAGTGACCCTTAAAGAGAGCAGCCGAAAGAAGAAGAAGAAGAAGAAGAAGAAGAAGAAGAAGAAGAAGAAGAAGAAGAAGAAGAAGAAGAAGAAGAAGAAGAAGAAGAAGAAGAAGAAGAATATTTTTGATTTTTACAAAAACACTTTATTTACATATTTACAAGGACATCAAGACAACTAGTAAAGTAAAAGTTTGTAAAAAATGTTTAATACATGCTGGACACATGAATCAGCCAACTAAAAAATGTGCAACACACAGTTCATCCTCACATACACTACAAAGGACATCTCGATAACACCATGTTTGCCTAAAACCATCCATGTTCCCAGTCATCTTAAAAAAGTTGAACTCCATTCTCAGTCTGGATGGGATGTTGCAGCGCCACACAGGGGCTGGTTCTTGAACTGGTTTGCCTTCTACTTTATTTTTTCTGCTAACATGAATTGCCAGCTTGGCTTCACCAATAATAAAATTCAGCAGTTGCCATTTTTCTTTACTTATTTTTTTATATCCTGCACCATAAATAAAAAGACCCACAGAAAATTTTTCACCAAATAAATTAAAAAAAAAGTTTGTTAAAAGAGTGAAGAGCACTGTGAGCCTCTTACACCCACTAAAAACATGAAACACAGTCTCTCGGAAACTGCAGAAGGGGCACTGGTTCGAAACAGCAGGAATAAGAACAGAAATAAAAGCATTTGAGGTAGTTGCTCCATGTAAAATTCTCCACTGGAGATGTGCTGTCCTTTTTTTAATTGGAGTTGTGTACAAAACTCTCCACTGTGGACTCACTCCTTCCCCAATCAGCTTCTCAGTCCATACAGTGGGAGGTCTGCTGAGCAGTCCTGCTCTGTTAATGACCTTAACACAAATGATGTGCAGTGTCTTTTTGTCAGCGTTGTGTAAGGTCGGCTGTCTGGAGTTGTGTGTTTTTAACAAATGTCCAGTTAGGTCACCAAGACCAGGGCTCATGGAGATCTCTGGGAAAGGGTCACTGTGGTTGGGTTCAGTGGCTCCTCTGTTGTGGTCCACCAGAAGCCGTCTTTCCCTCCCATCAAGCCTCTGCCTCCAAAGTTCCAGGACCCTCTGAGCCACTCTGGCAAACTGGATACCCAGTAAGGTAGCTGCAGGCAGGGAGTCTGTTAGCGTTGGTCCTGCTGCATTCATCAGATGTTGCAGAGTCACAGTCTTTGTTCTCAGGAGTGCTGCCATAAGCCCAGGAGTGGTCTCGGTGCAGATGTCCAACCTTGCTACATGAATCAGCGGCTCCCTCAAGAGCCAAAACAGAGAGTCAGAGTTTCTACATCGTTTAGCGTTAAAAAGGTTCCAGGACTTAAAAACACTTTGATAAAACGGAGGCAACCCACTTAATTTTAAACATTTTGAATTAATTAAAAACAGAGCATAATCCAGTCCCAGATTACTCACACGCCTGAAGATGGAGCTGGCCACTTCTCTCCACATTAGATCTGCCGGCCCCGTCAGAAACCTCTGCACAAACTGTAACCTAAAGGTGGCAGCTCTGCTGGCCAGGTGTATGAGGCCCTCTACCCCCTCCTCTCTGGATAAAAACAGCACCCCCTGTGGCACCCAGTGCAAATTGTCCCAGAAAAAGTTTACAATTTTTGTCTGGATCTGGGACAGTAAACCTGATGGGGGATCTAGGCAGGTTAATCGGTGCCACAGCAGGGAGGCAACAAGGTTACTGAGCACAAGCACCCTCCCTCCGTAGGACATCTGAGGGAGCAGCCACCTCCACTTATTCATTTTGCCTTCAGTTTTTTCACTAACATTCTCCCAGTTCCTCCAGAACATGACATCATTTCCAAGAAAACCCCCCAGGTATTTTATGCCATCTTTTTTCCATGCCATGTCCTGTGGCAGAACTGGGAGGCCACCAAGCCAATCGCCGACAGCAAGGGCTTCACTTTTTCTCCAGTTCACTCTTGCTGCTGATAAAAGGGTGAAGGTACCAGTTAAATCAATTAAAACATGAAAATCAATCTGATTTTTAATAAAAACAATTACATCATCCGCATAGGGGGATAAAACAATCTTTCTATTAAAAGCAGGTAAGGCAAGGCCATCAATGCTTGTGTGTATTTTATGGAGGAGGGGTTCTAGGGAGAGTGCATAGAGCATACCAGGCAAAGCACAGCCCTGCTGGATGCCTCTATGCACTCTGAAAGGAGCACACAAACTACCATTGATTTTCAGTATACTCTCAACACCTGCATATAACACCTGGATCTTGGCTATGAAACCAGCACTAAACCCACACCTCTCCATCACCTTCCAGAGGAAGTCATGCTCAACGGAGTCAAAAGCCTTTTTCTGATCTAGAGAAATCAGACCAGTGTTTATACCCAATGAGCTGGAGACTTCCAAAACATCTCGAATTAGGTAGACATTGTCTACCATGGACCTGCCCGGTACACAGTACGTCTGATCCCGATATATAACCTGCTCCATAGCTTCTTTGAGCCTGTTAGCCAAAGCCTTGAACAAAAGAGGAGGGATATGGGCCACCAGTTTTTTATGTCCTGTAAGTCTCCTTTTTTTGGCAGGAGGGTGACCACAGCCCTGCGGCAGGACATTGACAGAGAGCCCGAACACAAACTTTCATTAAAAACCTCTAGAATGTCAGGTTCTAAAATGTCCCAGAAAGCTTTAAAAAAAAAATCCACAGTGAGGCCATCTATTCCCAGAGCCTTCCTCCCCTCCATGCTCTGAAGGGCAGCAGACAGTTTGGGTAACTGAAGAGGCCGGTCTAACTGTGAGTTGGTCTCCTCAAAGACCTGAGGTAGTCCACTGAACCCCTCCATCAGGCCATTGTCCTCCCTGTAGTTGCTGGTGTACAGAGAGGAATAGAACTCAGTGGCGTGCTTTCTGATATGTTCAGGCTTGATCAGTTCCTGCCCTGTGTTGGAGACCAGGGAGTGGATTACCTTTTTTTGTCCATGCTTCTTCTCTAGACTGAAGAAGAAGCTAGAGGGAGCATCCATCTCAGTGATGTTCTGAATTTAGGACCGGACTAGGGCGCCTTGTACTTTAGTGTCCAATAGCTGGGCTTCGGTCTTTTTTTTTTTGATTTGAGGACTTCAATACATCCTTGATCTCCTGCGGACTCACGAGAGGTCTCTAATTCCACAATATCTATCCCCAGGTCTCTGATAGATCTACAAGTGTCATGTGCGACATTGAATGTATACTGCTGACACAATAGTTTAATAATTATCAGTCTTACCACAGTTCCACCATTGCCTAAGACACGTAAAATCTTTTTTTTCTTTTGTCAAAAAGCAGTCCAGAAAAATCTTAAAGCCTCTGTGAAGCCCTTATCAAATGTTAAAACTGAGTTAAAATACCAATATACACTCTTGGGGGCAAAATCTTTATAAAAACCTGACACACAACAAAAACCAACTGGTAAAATTTTACAAGACTTAAAAACATTACAGTGATGCTTAAAACAATATAATCGATCGAGTCGGGCTAAAGAAATCCTATCCCCTTTGAGGTGGGACCATGTGTACTGTCGTCAGTCAGTGCGGTCCTTCTCCACACATCCACCAGGCCATGAGAATAGACCAGCTGTCTCAGAGCCTGTTGGGAACCTGGATGCAGCTCTGTGTGGTTTTGATCTAAAAACTCATTTTCAGCACAATTAAAATCCCCACCCAATAATAAAAAATCCTTCGAGCTGTAACTGTTTAATTTATCATTAACCTTTTGTAAAAAAAAAAAAAAAAAAAAAAAAAAACTCTTCCTCTCAGTACCATTGGTTGGAGCAGAAATGTTGATAAAAAGCACAGTAAAATGTTCAAAACGGGCTTTGGCTAAAAGACATCTCTCTTTGATAAAATGCTCAACCTCCAGAGAAGTTTGAGCAAACTTTCTGGAAAATAAAAAGCCCACCCCTCCACTGGCTGTGGTGTTGTGACTTAAAATCAGTTCTCCATCCCACTCTTTACTCCAGTCTGCCTCTATGCTAAGATCGCTATGTGTTTCCTGTAAAAACAACACATCAAAAACCAGTGCCCTTTTCTTTGGTTCTCTGGCACCATTTACATTTAAACTCCCCACCTTAAAAAAAAATAAAAATCCATAATTAGAGGAGTATTAAAACCAGAGTAAAAAACAATTAACAAGAAAAGTAAAAGAGAAAACATTATATTCTTCATCATCATTAAAAGCCAAATTGTTTTCTTACTTTATTCATTTGTTTTCTCATTCTGCAAATTTCCTGATCTGTGAGGCCTGTTTCAGCTCTGTTTTTTATGAGCTGCCTGGCAGAGTTATAAAAAGCCTGCTTATCAGGAAAATATTAAGATAAGCCTTTATTAGTCCCACAACGGGGAAATTCCAGGATTGCAACAGCACAGGGATAGCAACACTCAGAGCAACAATCAGAAGGCAAGAAAAAAAACAAGCAAGCAAGAGCAGCTAATATACATATGTACATATTACTATAAAATATATATATACACACACACACACAGTGCAGAGCATTGTAGCTGGATGGAATAAATATATGAATATATGAACACACAGTGCAGAGCATTGTAGCTAGATGGAATAAATATGTAAATATATAAACACCCACAGTACGGAGCATTGCAGCTAGGTGGAATAAATATGCAAGTATATAAACACACACAGTGCGGAGCAATGTAGCTAGATGGAATAATATGTAGATATATAAAAACACAGTGCGGAGCATTGTAGCTAGATGGAATGAATATATAGATATATAAATATAAACACACCCAGTGCGGAGCATTGTAGCTAGATGGAATAAATATGTAAATATATAAACACACACAGTGCAGAGCATTGTTGCTAGATGGGATGAAACAGCATAACCGTCTACTTAGTTATCCTACATGGTATGATTATGTGCCCATACATATTCTCACCCAACATAGCGACCGGTATGTTCCTAGTTGTATGCCGGAGAGGACCATTGTGTAAGTCTATTGCATCTTTTGCATTCAAAAAACTATTAGTTTGTTACGTCTTTTTGCTATCTCTGCGAGCAGCCCTGCTTAGGTTGTACAGTCTGACAGCCGTTGGTAGGAAGGACCTACGAAACCTCTCGGTTGTATATTATATATATTATATTATATTATTATTATATAATAATATTATTATTATATTATATTATAATATAATATAATATTATAATAATATATATTATATTATATTATATACGTATATTCATTATATATATGTTGATATTGCTGTATATCCAGCCCCTTCATGCCTTTGGTTTGCTGTAAAATCAACTTGAACATTTTTGCAGGATAAATGATGTCCTCCTGACTAACAGGCAGCTGTGTACTATTGTGAGAAAACACACTGCTGTCAGACAAACAGGCGTCACTGTCACTGTTATCAGATAGAGCTGCACTATTCACAGCATTCTGTCTGACCATCAGCCGACCAGCTTTACCACCTGCAGACACAGGTAGAGCTTTGCTTCTACGGCGCTTAAGGGAAACCTGTCCAGATTCACACAGATATCCTCCACATCAGCTGCAGCACCATCCTCACACAGACCTCCTGATGCTTCACCTGCCCCACACTGTCCGCTTGTTCCTTCACCAGTCATACACAATTCACCAGCCACCTCAGCCTCTTCACACAGCTCTCCACTTATTTTATTTCCCTCACCCACATCTCTCATTTCACGATTCAAAGCACCACCTTTGCCCAGCTCACCCATGACCCCACCTGCCTCAACTGTTTCATCATTTAAATCACCTTTTTTCTCTCCCACAACGCCATCCGCCACCTCACACACTTTACTCTCCACATCACCTGCTTCACCCACACCCTTTTTTCTCTCATCACTCAAATCATCTTTCTCCTCACCCACAACACTGTCCGCCAAATCACACACTTTATTTTCCACCTCACACGCTTCTACAGTCCCTTCACCTGCTTCATCCACACCCTTTTCCCTCTCATCACTCACCACAATGTTGTTCTCGTCCAGACTCTGTCTCTCCTCCGGCAGCTCGTCAGCTATAATGTTGACATCCTCAGCCTCCGTAGAGACGCCGTGCTGCTCGGTGGCGGCCAGCCCTGGCTCCCATACGGGCCGGTCGGCGGCAGTAGCCTCCCGCTGCTCAGCATGAGCGGCCCCCCTGCCATCGGCGGTAGTCCTGGCCGCGTCCCTCGGTGCGGGACCGGCACAGTTAGGACAGGCCTTCACTAAATGCCCCTCTTCACCACACCCAAAACACTTTAACGTAGTGGATGTTGCAAAAAGAACATAATCAAAAGCATCCACCCACACCCGAAACACACAATTAAACTCCTCCACCTTATTGTTGGGGATCATAAAGAGCTGCCTGCAGTGGGACACGACGTGTCTCGGCAGGGGAGACTTGCAGCCCAACAGAATTTTCCTAATAGGTGACACCACTTTTCCAAACTTTGACAGCTCTTTGACGAGAAGGTCATTACTAAAAAATGGGGGAACGTTCAAGAGTGGGGGTTTTTTTGCCGGCTGTGACAGCGACATGATTGATTCGAACGTCCCATTTACCGTGATTTTGCTCTCAATCAAAGTTTTGACCTGGTCCACCTGTTCCACAAACAAACCAACAGCTCCATTCATGCGGGCCGTGGATTTAACAGCGTCATGCCCAATAATCTCCCCAACAGCAAGTCCAACCTCCTCCACGCTGTGCAGAGAGCCGACACCAGTTTTGATGCCGTGCTTCCGCGTCAGCCTGGAGAAAGCCATCGCACCTGAGACGCCAGCCAGCACCACAGAGCCTGGCCGACAAAAAATCCCCAAACACAAAAAACTAAACCAGACAAACACCACTAAGTTAACAAACCCAAACTAATATAAACCACCAGTTGTGACAAAAGAACAGAAAAGATAGAAAATATAGCACAAACGCTCAGTTTTTTTTTTCTCTTCCACTCACACTCCTCTCACGAAGAAGAAGAAGAAGAAGAAGAAGAAGAAGAAGAAGAAGAAGAAGAAGAAGAAGAAGAAGGAGAAGAAGAAGAAGAAGAGGAAGAAGAAGAAGAAGAAGAAGAAGAAGAAGAAGAAGAAGAAGAAGAAGAAGAAGAAGAAACTTTCATCACCATACTAGACCAGCTCCTTCATTTATCCACAGTGGATTATATACTTCACGCCATTCTACTTTTCTTTGCTTTATTTCAGCTACAATAGAAGGGTGGATTGTGCTAGTGTTGGTTTGGATGTTTGTTATTCTGACCATGAAGAGGTGTCCTGACTTGAACAGACTGACAGAAAAGGTTGTTAGCCTTCAGTTTGGCTACAGCTTTACATCAGTTTTTTGCCTATTTTCTTAATATTTAATCTATTCTTGTAAGACATGTTTTCCCATCCAGACTATTAACCCCTGATCATATACTTCACAGATGTAATTTTAAATTAATCATACTTGTGATATCCTACCGTGTAGCAATGATCACACTTGAGTTATTTCTTTGGCTAACTCTGCCGTTTATTCTGCAACACACATATAATGACTGAACATGGATTCTGCGCGGGGTTTTCACACTCTTGTTCTAATGTGTCCCCTTAATAGTAGTGCTGAACAATACAGGTAGTTCCCCCTAGAGGCATGTGCCAGTAATGTTTTAAATTAGACTTGCAGTCTACCACATCCCTCCCCTCTAGATTAAACTACTTTTAATTACACTAGCCAATTATGCTAGACATCCTGGAACTCCCATTTAACCCTAAACAATCACAGTTACTTTTAACTTCTTAAACACATGTGCCATACACATAATTTCTTTCTCTTTTTTTTTTTTTTTTTTTTTTTTACATGTATAACACACAACAGTCTAACTGGGGATTTGGTTTGACTACCGCATCCCAGTGAGGTTCCAGGACGCATTCTTGTCCTGTGGCTGGGGAACTCACTACTGACTAAGTATAGTCCTTCAAGTAGTCTGGAGCTTTCCTAGCTCGCTGAGATCTTCTCACGGCGGGTGAGCCAACTGCAGGTGAAGACTCAGACTGCTCCACTGTTTCGGCTGCTGCAGTGCTGCCCGTAGAATCTGCAGAGACGGTTACCTCAGGTTTCACCTGAAGTGGTGGTTCGTTGATGCTCTCCTCAGGATGGGTGTCAGACAACACCTCTGGTGCCATCGGCAGGGGAATGGAGCTCCTACCACGAACTTGGTCGATGTGTCGCCTCACCACTTGTCCATGACCTAATGTCACCTTGAATGACACAGGGCCTGTCTTTTCTGTTATTTCTCCTGGTACCCAGGCTGGTCCTGAGCCAAAGTTGCGGGTGTAGACCACGTCTCCTTCTCTCAGTATTCTCTCTCTAGCATGCATGTCATGATAACCTTTTTGTTTCTCTTGTTTATCATGCACTTTGTTTCTGAAGTCTGGATGTATTAAGTCAAATGTTGACCTCAACTTCCTTCCACACAACAGCTCAGCTGGTGACTTGCCAGTTGTAGATTGGGGTGTTATTCGATAGCTGAACAGAGCTCTCGACATTCGGGTTTCAATAGAGTCTCCTGTCATCTTTTTCATGAGTGACTTGAATGTCTGCACGGCCCTCTCGGCTAAGCCGTTAGAAGAAGGATGGTATGGCGCAGTCGTGATGTGACGTATGCCATTCTTTTCAGAAAACTCTTGGAACTGTTCACTCGTAAAACATGTACCGTTATCTGATACTATGATTTCAGGTAGCCCATGTTGGCTGAAACTCTTTCTAAGACATTCAATGGTAACAGTAGAAGTAGAGCTACTCACAGAATATGCATCGATCCACTTTGAGTATGCGTCAACTATGATCAGGAACATTCTTCCCATCCATGGACCTGCGTAGTCAATGTGAATTCTTCTCCATGGTTTATCTGGAACTTCCCAGGGATGTAGTGGGGCTGCTGGAGGACTGTTCCTGTTCTCCTGGCATGCCGCACATGACTTCACAAGCGCCTCCACCTCTGCATCCATGTTGGGCCACCACATGTAACTCCTCGCCAACGCTTTCATGCGAGTGATGCCAGGGTGTGCTTGGTGTAGTTGTTGCAGTAAGGCATTCCTACCAGGTGGTGGAACAACCACGCGTCCTCCCCACAGGATACAACCTTCCTGGGTGCTGAGCTCATCCTGTCGTCGGGCATAGGGAATGAACTCAGGACTGTTCATCTTCGGCCATCCTCGCAAGATGTATTCTCGCACTCTTGCTAGAACAGGGTCTTTGTCTGTCCACTTCTTTATTTGTTGTGCGTTCACCAGGGGCACGCCGATATCTTCAAACAATAGCACTCTCTCCTCCTCCTCAGGCGTGCTGTCTCTTCCTCCATCCAAGGGTAGCCTACTCATCGCGTCAGCATTCGTATGGTCCCGTCCGGCTTTGTAAACGATGGTGTACTCATACGCTGCTAATGTAACGGCCCATCTCTGAATTCTCTGAGATGTCATCTGGGGTATGGCTCTCATTTCACTGAACAGTGAAATTAGTGGCTTGTGGTCAGTCACTATAGCGAACTGTCTCCCGTACAGGTATTTGTGGAATTTTTTTACACCAAATACTACTGCAAGGCCCTCCTTGTCTAGCTGGGAGTAGTTTTTCTCAGCTGCACTAAGAGTTCTTGAGACGAACCCTATGGGTCTCTCTGAGCCATCCTCCATACGATGAGAGAGTACAGCACCCACACCGTAGGGTGATGCGTCACACGCCAGGATGAGTGGTTTGTTTGAATCATAGTGCACTAACACACTACAGGACTGAAGTAGTGCTTTGGACTCTTCAAACGCCTTCTGCTGCTTGACCCCCCATGACCATTTTTCTTCCTTCTTAAGTAAGGTATGTAGTGGTGCCAGCAGCGTGGAGAGCTTTGGGAGGAACCTATGGTAATAGTTCAACAAGCCCAGGTAGGCTTTTAACTCAGTAACATTTTGTGGCTCAGGCGCCTCCGCAATGGCTTCCACTTTGTCTGTTAGAGGGTGTAGACCACTGGCGTTGATCTTGTGGCCTAGGAACACCACCTCTTTTCCCATGAACTCACACTTGCTTCTTTTCAACCTCAGACCGCTTTTCTCCAACCGTTGAAGCACTTCCTCCAGCGTTTTCAGATGTTCTTGTTCATTTGGTCCTGTACAAAGGATGTCATCCAAATAAATGGCAACATTCGGAATTCCACCTAGGATGCCCTCCATAGTTCTCTGGAATATAGCAGGACTGGAAGCTACTCCAAATGGTAAGCGTGTGTAGGTATATAAGCCTTTGTGTGTATTGATGGTTACATACTTTCTTGATTCTTCTTCCAGGACTACTTGTTGGTAGGCGTGACTCATGTCTAATTTCGTGAAGTGTCGGCCGCCATTCAGCTGTGCGAAGAGGTCCTCCACTTTAGGAATTGGATACTGATCCACCCGTGATGCTCGATTGACAGTGAGTTTGTAATCTCCACATATTCTAATGGAGCCATCCGGCTTTCTCACTGGGACTATGGGCGCCGCCCATTCTGCAACCTGCACTGGCTCAATGATCTTGTCATCCAGCAGCCTCTGTAGCTCGCTTTCGACCAGTGGCTTGACTGCATAGGGTACCGGTCGGGGTTTGCAGAATCGTGGTTGGGCCTCCTTGTCCACATTAATCTTTGCAGTGACACCTTTTAGCTGTCCTAAGCCTTCTTTGAACACCTCAGCGTGTCTTTCGAGGATCTCCTCCAGCTGCAATTTGGGCTGAGATTCCACTTTATTCACCAACTGATCAATCATGGCCAGTTCTTGTAGCCAACTTCGCCCTAGTAGATTTGGTCCTTCGCTCCCAACTACTACTACAGGTAAGTCGTTTTCTTTGTTTTCGTGCTGCACCTTCACTTGTGCCATGCCTAGCACGTCTAGCTTCTCTCCTGTGTATGTTTTTAATTTTAATGAACAGGGATTTAATTCTGCTGTGTCTGTTTTCTTCCACAGTTGTGTATATTGCTGTTTACTTAATATGGTTACTCCACAGCCTGTATCAACTTCAAATGTTACTTTCATTCCATTAACATTCATGGTACGCGTGATGGGCGCTACCTTGGTCAGCTCCTCTGACGTGTTGTAAATTGTGTGAAAATCCATGTCTTCTGTATCACTTTCTCCCTCCCCTCTCAGTTGATTCGCTTGCTGTTCCTTTCCTGGGCCCTTGTTTTCATACTTTTGCCCATTAACTGTCGCTTTCAGCACCTGTGCGCTGTCCACCTTTATTCTACATGCTTTCTTAATGTGCCCTCGCTTGCCACAATTATGACACAGCTCAGTGGCAAATTTGCACTCGGCGGCATTGTGCTGGCCTTTGCAGCAATAACAACTGGGGAATTTGTGCTGAGTTTTGTCAGTCAACACTTTGTGGACACCTACTTGGGTCTTAGGCACACGAACATGCGTTGCTGTGTCCTCTGTTAGCTTCCCTTGCATCTCTCTCACATCTTTAGATGCTGTTTCCATCGCTTGGCATAATTCCAAAGCCTTCGCAAAAGTGAGTTTTGTTTCAGATAAAAGTCGCCGTTGCATTCGGTCATCATTCACTCCACACACAAGTCTGTCTCTTAACATTTCTTCCAATGAGTCTTTGTAATCACAGTGCAGTGTTAATTTCCTCAATTCTGCCACATACTCTGCTATGGACTCAGTGTTCCTCCTTATGCGTGAATTAAATTTGAATCGTTGCACGATTTCACTCGGTTTGGGGCTGAAGTGCTTCTGAAGCTCAGCAGTAAGCTGGTCGTACGTTTTATCTTTCGGTAATGCAGGGCTTATTAAATTTCTCAACAAGCTGTAAGTAGTTGCACCAACTCCACTCAACAGTACAGCCTTCCTTTTGTCTGGCTCCTCAATGTCATTAGCTTCGAAGAAAAAGTCCAACATTTCACTATATTCTTCCCATGACTGAGTCGAGTTATCAAAAGGGGTTACCGTTCCGATTACAGCCGCCATTGCTCGTCGTGGTGGGGAAACCTCGTTTTTCCTCCTCTGAACTTGCACTCGAACTACTGGAGTCACTTGAGTTCGCCACACTTGCAATGTTCTCTGTTTCTCGCCGCTGATTTTTTTCTTTTAATCCTCGTCGCCAATTGTGTGATATCCTACCGTGTAGCAATGATCACACTTGAGTTATTTCTTTGGCTAACTCTGCCGTTTATTCTGCAACACACATATAATGACTGAACATGGATTCTGCGCGGGGTTTTCACACTCTTGTTCTAATGTGTCCCCTTAATAGTAGTGCTGAACAATACAGGTAGTTCCCCCTAGAGGCATGTGCCAGTAATGTTTTAAATTAGACTTGCAGTCTACCACAATACTTTAGCCCGAACACCCCCTAAATTTGAAGTGATTAGCTGCCATTAGCAGAGTTAGCCATACACTTATTCAGATTTACTCATTCAGTGTTGCCTCTGATAATTCTTTTACATTCTCACATTCAACCAATTTCACTTTAGTCTGACAAACAGATCCAATCAGCGAACTTTAGCCCCAAACATTGTGTTGCCACCAACACACAGCTCTCAGAGAAATGACAACAGAGCGAGGTGGGATGACCTGGGACTCATGAGCAATATGTCATAAAACAGGCTTTTTTGAGGAGAGCCCCTTCAGCAATAAGTAAAATGGTGTCGCAACAATTTAACCCTGCTGTGTTTTAAACAAACCATATCACAGACATCTCATTAAAACCTCCAGAAACTGTGTCCAAAAAAGTCCATAATAGAGGCACTTGGATTGTTTTTCCTAAATAAAGTACTACAGATAGCCTAGAAGAAAGTGGGGATAAAAATTGATGCCAAAGATATGAAATGCAACAAAGAAAACAGGATGAGCACTTCAGACAATTGATGCCCCTATAAAATGTGTCCAAATAATCTGTTGAGGCAACTTTATTCAGGCCACTTTGTTTTGTACTGCATAAAGGAACTTGTGAAAATTTATAGCAGACTTGGTAATGGTGCAGCCTATTTTTATGGCCATTTGTCCAAAGTGTTTTCAGAAACACAATGGACTGGTCAGGTTTTGTAATATTACAAAGTTTGCAAGGCAACCATCATTGATTTTTTAAATATGAAACCAAGATCAGATTAAATAGCCCACTTGGAACATTTATCCAGTCAGATGCAGTTCAGTGTTGGGATGGTTGTAGGAGGCAGAGGGACAGCATCTATAATAGCTGTTATGGGATGCACCCTTAAAGCTGGGTTCACACTATAGCATTAGATAGATAGATAGATAGATAGATAGATAGATAGATAGATAGATAGATAGATAGATAGATAGATAGATAGATAGATAGATAGATAGATAGATAGATAGATAGATAGATAGATAGATAGATAGATAACTTTATTGTCTGTCCCAGTCTGTAACAGAAATTCTTCTTTGACACAGCTACAACAATATAACATATTCAGCACTCTCAAAGACATGTTCAAACTCACAAGATAAAAACTGTTTAAAAAAGCAAACATGATTAAAAAGGAAACAGCAAATAAAATAATGTGGCAGAAAATATTGATAACTATTAAAAATTAATAGTGATTAACAGATAAATGCTGATAACTAATACTGTGATAACTAACTAAAGTATGATAACTATTTGAATTTGTTCAGGATGGTTATTGCAGACGGAATAAATGATTTCTTGTAAATGTTTTTATGTGCCGACTTTTACAGACGTTTTGAAAACTCTGAGAAATTAGTCCAAACATTGGTGAAATTACATTTGTGAGCAGAATTTTTTTAATCCAGCACACACCAACTTTTACAAACTTTTGCAAACTTTTGCTAGCATTTATCAACATTGCATTCAGCGTTGGCAAATCTTTGCCAACTTAGGCTAGCGTATGTGTAGCTGTTGCCAACTTAGGTTAACTTAAGCAAACAAATACTCATCAGTCATTAACTTTTACCAACTTTCGCCAGCAGAGCCAGACATTTGCCGAAACATCAGAAAAAGTTGGTCCAAATGTTGTAGTGTGAATCCACCCTAAAACATCAAATGCTAGGAACTTCCCAATAGTGCATGGCAACCTCACACAGCCACATTCAAATTAAGCTGCTCTCAGCCCACTTTGCCAGTGGATGGGGTGCCAAACTGTGAGCTAAGAGCAATCACATTCAAATCCCCCCCCATTGTTCAGTCACCGGTGGATGGGGGACTGGATGTTAGTAAAAAGTAAACACATATTTGGCAACTACACATTTATCTCTCACCTCGACTGTTTTCAGAAGAATGTTTCGCTTTTTACTTTTGAAGATAGGCAACACTTAAACATCCGCAAGCGTCTTGAACAAACTAGCAGCCCACCCACCAGGAGTTGCGGCAACCAATCACGTGCAAGCCCTCCAGGTCAGGAGCATGGTGACCAATCACGTACAAGCCCTGCAGGCTGCTAATTAGAATATTCATAGATGCACGCATACTTACGTCGGTGCAAGACTTAAAATATAAAGTGTGTGGCGGTAGTGTGGCGGTAATGGGAACTCCTGTAGTAGGAGGTCAGCACCAGACGGCCGCACCTTGGACACAGTCCAAGGATGGATAATTTTTTCACACATAAGGAGTTGTCCAGAACTCCTTATGCAGGGATATAGAGTGATGATAATCAAGTCAGTAGCGGTAATGCACCTGTAAGCTGGTTGCCAACCGCCAATCCAAGCTAAAGAAGAAGAAGAGGAAAATCTCTTTCCAAGCAATTCTAAGGCAATGAAAATGTTTTAGTAAACATACAGAAGCCTAAAATAAATATGTACACATGTGACTTAATCCCTTCCCTAGCATAAATATATTTACGTGTGTGTGTGTTCACTGTATACAGTGGTGTGAAAAAGTGTTTGCCCCCTTCCTGATTTCTCATTTTTTTCATGTTTGTCACACTTAAATGTTTCAGATCATCAAACAAATTTAAATATTAGACAAAGATAACACAAGTAAACTCAAAATGCAGTATTTAAAATAAGGTGTTTATTATTAAGGGAAAAAAATCCAAACCTACATGGCCCTGTGTGAAAAAGTGATTGCCCCCTAAACCTAATAACTGGTTGGACCATCCTTAGCAGCAACATTTGCAATCAAGCATTTGCGATAACTGGAATGAGTCTTTTACCGCGCTGTGGAGGAATTTTGGCCCACTCATCTTTGCAGAATTGTTGTAATTCAGCCAGCCACATTGGAGGATTTTCAAACATGAACCGCCTTTTTAAGGTCATGGCACAGCATCTCAATTCGATTCAGGTCAGGACTTTGACTAGGCCACTCCAAAGTCTTCATTTTGTTTTTCTTAAACCATTCAGAGGTGGACTTGATGGTATGTTTTGGATCATTGTCCTGCTGCAGAACCCAAGTGCGCTTCAACTTGAGGTCACAAACAGTTTGACGGACATTCTCCTTCCGGATTTTTTGGTAGACAGCAGAATTTATGGTTCCATTTACCACAGCAAGTCTTCCAGGTCCTGAAGCAACAAAACAGCCCCAGACCATCACACTACCACTACCATATTTTACTGTTGGTATGATGTTCCTTTTCTGAAATGCTGTGTTACTTTTGCGCCGTATGTAATGGGACACACACCTTCCAAAAAGTTGAACTTTTGTCTCATCAGTCCACAGAGTATTTTCCCAAAAGTCTTGGGGGTCATCAAGATGTTTTCTAGCAAAACTGAAAAGAGTTTTTATGTTCTTTTTGTTCAGCAGTGGTTTTACTCTTGGAACTCTTTCATGCGGGACATTTTTTCTCTTTCTTATGGTGGAGTCATGAACACTGACCTTTACTGAGGCAAGTGAGGCCTACAGTTCTTTGGATGTTGTTGTAGGGTCTTTTGTGACCTCTTGGATGAGTCATCGTTGCACTTTTGGGGTAATTTTGGTCAGCTGGCCACTCCTCGGAAGGTTCACCACTATCCCATGTTTTCACCATTTGTGGATAATGGCTCTCACTGTGGTTTGGTGGAGTCCCAAAGCTTTAGAAATTGCTTTATAACCTTTTTCCAGACTGATAGAGCTCAGTTTCTTTGTTTCTGATTTGTTCCTGAATTTCTCTGGATCACAACATGATGTCTAGCTTTTGAGGATCTTTTGGTCTACTTCACTTTGTCAGGCAGGTCCTATTTAAGTGATTTCTTGATTGAGAACAGGTGTGGCAGTAATCAGGCCTGGGTATGGCTAAAGAAATTAAACTCAACTTTCCAAAGATGTGATTAACCACAGTTAAATTATATTTTAACACGAGGGGGGTGTCACTTTTTCACACAGGGCCATGTAGGTTTGGATTTTTTTTTACCCTTAATAATAAACACAATTTAAAAACTACATTTTGTGTTTACTTGTGTTCTCTTTGTCTAATATTTAAATTTGTTTGATGATCTGAAACATTTAAGGGCGACAAACATGAAAAAAAACGAGAAATCGGGAAGGGGGCAAACACTTTTTAACACCACTGTATATATTTTTATACAGGTCAGCAGCCATCCTGCAGCACAGAAAAAAATGGATGCTGTTTCAGCTTTGTGAATCTGCAGGTCTCACTTTTCTTTGCTTTTATAAGTGTGTCATTCTAGACCTGCTCCATAAAGTCATGAGATAACTTTTGTTAATTTGAGTTATATGAATTAAATTAGATTGACTGGACTTAGTGGTGAGTTGATGAGGTGAGGTTTAGCTAATGTAATTTGATTTGACTGTGATGTCAGGACTTTGTTTTCTCACACAGACAACACAGCAGCATCTCAAGGCCAGCAAGGGACAGCTGCAGGTATATTGCCTCCGATTGATTTTGAGACTCCAGAAAGTGGCCCAAAGCAAGTGACCCTATCCCAGTACCCCCTCAGCCAATTTGGTACCCAGCAGAGAGCATTTAATAAGGCCTGGTTCGAGCAGTTTAAATGGCAGGAGTACTGTGTAGCCAGAAATTCCTAATTTTAAGATGTGATTGAACAGCAGCTGAATATTGCGAGTGCAGCAGAAATATCAGAGAGGTTCTAATACCTTCAGCACATTGTGAGTGTAACCACACTTTTAGGGAAGTAAGGCATTCCATTCCGTGAGCATAATGAGCAAGATGCTTAAGGCAACTTTCTCGAATGCATGAAACTCCTCAAAACATTTGACCCATTCCTCCAAAAGTACAAGCCTTCTTCTAATGCTACCTATCTTCCCATTCAACCCAAAATGAAATGATTATCAGCATTTCAAAAGAAATAATAGAACTTCTCAAAACAAATTAAATTCTCCAAAATGTACTCTGCGATGGCAGATGAAGCCAGAGACCACCACACAGAGCAGTTGTCTGTCTGTGTTCATTATGTTACACAAGAGGGTAACCCAAAAGAGGCTTTTCTTGGGCTACTGAAGTTAGACAGATTTGACGCAAAGTCCATTGCAGATGGAGTAGAGGAAGGCAAGGCAAGTTTATTTGTATAGTATATTTCGTGTACAAGACAATTCAAAGTGCTTTACATAAAAACATTAAAGAATTACAGCAAGCTGCAAAATGAATACATAAGAATTTAAAAGCAAACTATAAAATAAATTAAAGAGAAACAAAAAAAACGTATTTAAAAGCAAATTAAAAAGTAAGTTAAAGAAAAACAAAAACAAGCTAAAATAGAATACAATAGAAATAAAAGTTACAGTACATTGTAGGAGATTAACAATTGTTCTACTGAAAGGCTGTGGCAAATAGGATAGTTTTTAAACTGGATTTAAAGGAGCTGGGAGTTTCGGCAGCCCTGATGCTTCCTGAGAGTTTGTTCCATATGTGAGGGGCATAAAAACTTAATGCTGCCTCACCCTGTTTGGTTCTAACTCTGGGCACAGATAGTAGGCCTGATCTTGACAACCTGAGGGCTCTGGGTGGTTCATAATGGACTAGCAGATCTGAAATGTATTTTAGCCCTAAACCATTCAGAGCTTTATAAACCAACAGTAGTATTTTGAAATCTAATCTTTGACAGACAGGAAGCCAGTGTAAAGGTCTGAGGACTGGAGTTATATGATCCACTTTCTTGGTCTTAGTCAAGCTTAGTCACGCTGCAGCGTTCTGAACCAACTGTAGCTGTCTGATGGACTTTTTAGGGAGACCTGTGAGGACAGCATTACAGTAGTCCAGTTTACTAAAGATAAATACATGGACAAGTGCTGCATTCTCACAACCTAGCTGACCTCATGTGTGTTGCACAAACCTATGACGGAGCATCAGTGATGAGTGGAGCAGATGAGGGGGGAGTTCTAGGCCCTCTTCAAAGAATGACACCCTGAAGCAGTGTTTGGATGTCACGGGGTGGAAGTATTTTATTGTGTTTTTTGGGTTTACTTTAAGTTTATGTTGCATGTTTTACAACTTTGCATGTTTTGTGTTTTTTTATGTTTTAACCATGTACTTTTAATTGGAGGTGTTGTCATCTTCCACCCTGTGCTTCCCCTAATTACTGATCAGCAGCACCTTTGTTGATTGGGGATGTGCAGCACCTGTGGCTGCACATGATATAAGAGGTGCGCTGGCAGTCCAGGGGAGTAGAACTTTGCCAGGAGGAAGGAGCCCTGCCTGGGGAGGAGAGCCCTACCTGAGGAGGATCCTGGCCAGAGGAGAGCCCTGCCGGGATGAACGGCCAAATAAGAGCTCTGCTGGACAAGAGGAGGCTGCTGGTCCCAGGAAAATGGGAGAAAGAGGGCATGACTGAGGGGGAGGAGCAGTAACAGCTAGGACCACCATGATGCTGGCATTTGGGGGAGGACACTTCTGTGTGGACCATTTGGGGTGCGGAGGGCGAGAGACAGCAAGAGATAGTGATGATGAAACTGAGGCCTTATGAAACAATGAACAACTTTGAGACGATTGCTTCTTGATGGACACAGTGTTATGAAACATTTAATAAAGATTGCCATCTGCTGACTAAGTGTAAGAACTGCATCTGAGTGGAAGACCTGAAAAAGTTTCAATCCATAGAGTATTGAGATTTTCAGAGGTTGCACTCCACTTTTTTATCTTCATTTTCATAGACAAGCTTGTAAAAATTCTGTCAATCTGTTAGCTATCATTTTAATTGACTTAATTAGATCACCCTCCATGTAATCTGTCAAATGATAGACAGTGTTCAGAATTTTCAGTCATTGGTGGAAAAATTCAGTTGAAAGACAATTGTCAGCAAACAAAACATATACGTATATATATATATATACTGTATATATATATACTATATATATATATATATATATATATATATACTGTATAATGTACGTATATAGTATGTAGAGGGAGATGGGAAAATCTATGTTGTGGAACATTAGGGAACTTGCTGCTGCTTCTGCAACTGGGGAGTGTTATTAAATGGGGAGTGTTTAAAGATTTTTATTGAAAAAAGAAGCATTTCAAGAGTGTGTGGTTTCAGTCTGCTCCTTTTGTGGCTTACTACCACTCTAGCTTTGAAAAACACCCTCTCACATAGCACTGATTTTGCTGGCATGTGGAGATACATTTTTGCCATCTTGTAAAGGTTTGGGTAAATGGTTTTCTATGTTGCACAGCAACAGAGTGGGTCTTCTCTGGAGAGGTAGCGCTCAGACAAATAATGCTGAACTTCCACTGTGGCATCTGCTGTTGCACTTTGAGACTATTGTGTTTCACCAAAACAACAACAACAATAAACCCAAATGTAATTGGTAGTCTTTTATAATAAGAAAATGATGCTTAAAGTAATAACATAATACAAACCAACTCTGCTATCCAAAAGGTCCCACAAGTTGTCTTCCGCTGAAGGCCCAGGTTCTGCTTCTGCTGCTGACTGATGGAGTTGATAACATTTTAATACAGGTGGCTGGAGAGGTTTGGAAAACACAGTAATAATACGGAATAATATATCGCTACCTGTTATGTTGATGGCATTGTCCTCTCCATCATCATGGCTGCAGCGCATTCAGAAGTCAATTTTGACATGACCTCTTGTGCACATGTTTCATTGGCAAAAACCTAATGTTTTAAATCTTAGGTCCAAAAATGAGGTTGTCCTCCATGTCCCTCCTTTATTACACTTACGTGTGCACTCACTCACTCACTCACTCACTCACTCACTCACTCACAAAAACACACACTCTCAAAAAATGACACTCAACCACACAAACAACTTATCTATCTATCTATCTATCTATCTATCTATCTATCTATCTATCTATCTATCTATCTATCTTATTTTATGTGAATGAGTGCATGCATGTATCTCTGTGTAATATTTAGTAAATGTAATGTGTTTTTGTTTAATGTTACTGAACCTAAACCTAATTCTAACTAATGTAATACTCTCCCTGACTTAGGCTACATTCACACTGCAGGTTTTAATGCTCAATTCCTATTTTTTTTGCACAAATGTGACCCATATCTGATTTTTTAATGACTGTCTGAACAACACATATCCGATTTTTTTTACACCAGACCCGGGCCACTTTCATATATGGTCCTAATTTGGATATGTATCTGATATTTTCCAAAGCGACCTCTGTCTGAACGGTCATGTCGCATTTCATCCGACTTTTTCCTCATTGAAGTGAGACAGACGCTACAATTCTGAGGTGAAGGATGCAGCCAGAATGCGAGACACAGCTGATTTGTGCTCTCTTTTTAATCAATCTCCTTCCGTTTATCACTGGATTGTAATTTTGTTGGCTCCGACTGCACAATAACTTAAAAACATTTTTTGGGGGGTGTGATGTAGTAATGTGGTCTGCCACTAGGGGCGCTGTTAAGTGTTGTATGCAGATTAAGAAAGAGAGTAAAAAACGGTTGTTGTGGACGTTACTGAAGACCTTGCTGTCCTGTCTGTTTATTCCACTTGCTCTCCTTAAAAACACACTAAAATACATTACATGGTGTCAGAAGTGTCACGCATATGAAGATGGACCAACTAAAACCGCCGAACAGTCTGTCACTGGAAGGAAACCTCGCAGAAAACTGGCGTTCGTGGATCCAGAAGTTTGAGCTGTACCTGATTGCTAGCGGCATAGCTGAAAAATCAGAGAAAATAAAATGTGCTACGTTTTTTCATGTAGCAGGTGACGAAGCTATTAAGGTATTTAATACCATGGACTTTGATGATGATGTGGATGATTTTGACATCCTAAAAGAAAGATTTAGGCAGTATTGTGAGCCAAGAAAAAATATAACCTACCTGAGGCACATATTTTTCACAAGAGTACAAGGCAAGAGTGAACCTATCGATGCATATGTGACAGACCTGAAAAACAAGGCCAAAGACTGTGAGTTTGGACTGTTAACTGATTCACTCATAAGAGATCGTATTGTGTGTGGAGTCACCAATGACCAGGTGAGAGCAAGATTGCTTAGAGAACCAGACTTATCCCTCAGTAAAGCTGTGGATATATGCAGAGCTAATGAAGCCACACAAAGCCATATGAAAGCTTTACAAGAAGAAACAGAAGTTTCAGTAAACAAGCTAAGCAAAATAAAGCTAACTAAGAGGTCTAAAGAAAGTGACGTCCATGCAAAAAGAGAATGCAATAAATGTGGGTATAAACATGAGCCTCGCAAGTGTCCTGCGTATGGGCAAACATGTAAAGTCTGCTCACGAAAAAAACATTTTGCTCGCATGTGCCACACAAGGATGCACAAAGAAAGCAGAGAAAGTTCACACAGACTGGAGAAAAATGTGAATGAGATAGAACAAGAGGAAAAAGAAATGTTTATTGGAACCATTGAGCCAAAGAGAAGAGAAAATAAAAAGCCAGCTCATGTTGATACGATGAATGTTGAAGAAGCTGAAAAATCAAGATGGACTGAAGTTCTGACAATGAATGGTGAACAGGTCGTCTTCAGATTAGATACGGGTGCATGTTGCAATGTGCTACCTCTCAAAATCTTAAAGAAAGTGACCAAAGGAGATATGCTACTGTTTGAATCCAGATCAAAGTTAGTATCATATTCTCGCCACAAGATGGAACCAGTGGGCATGGCAAAGCTGAAATGTGAATACAAAACTCAAGAACAGGAGCTTGAATTTCAAGTTATAAAAGCTGACTTGCCAGCGATCCTCAGAGGGGATTCATGTGAACAACTGGGACTGATAACCAGAGTCCACAAGGTGGATAGAGAAGAGGAAACTGACATTCTGACAGAATACAAAGATGTGTTTACAGGACTGGGGTGTGTACCGGGACTACATCACATTCAGGTCGACCCAGCTGTAACTCCAGTGATTCACCCACCCAGAAAGGTGCCTTTAGCACTGAAGGATGATATAAAAAAAAGAACTAGAAAGAATGGAGACTCTGGGTGTGATTGAGAAGCAAACAGAGCCAACTGATTGGGTCAACAGCATGGTCATTGTCAAGAAAGCAAATAAAAGAATAAGAATATGCATAGATCCTCAAGATCTTAACAAAGCTATAAAAAGAGAGCACTATCCCCTACGAACAGTGGAAGAAGTCGTTGCAGAGATGCCGAATGCAAAGGTGTTTTCAGTGCTAGACGCAAACCATGGCTTCTGGCAAATACAGCTTGATGAAGAAAGCTCCAAGTTATTTACCTTTAACACACCATTTGGTAGATACCGATTTAAGAGGCTTCCCTTTGGTGTGTCATCAGCCCCAGAAGTCTTCCAAAAGTACATCGCCCAGAGACTGGAGGACCTGGAGGGAGTTGAGAATGTTATGGATGACATCCTGGTTTGGGGTGTAAATAAAGAACAACATGACAAAAGGCTGAGACACCTACTGGAAAGAGTGAAAAGCATTAATCTGAAACTGAACAAGGACAAATGTAAGATTGGCATGACTGAAATACGATATATTGGACACATTTTGAGTGCAGAAGGCCTGAAGCCAGACCAAGAAAAAGTCAGAGCAATAGTTAACATGCCTCAACCAGAAGATGTGGCTGCACTCAGAAGATTTTTCGGTATGGTGCAGTACCTTGCAAAGTTCATACCAAACCTGTCAGAGGTAAGTGCACCACTCAGAAAACTTCTGGAAGGAGAAGTTGCATGGCACTGGGAGTCACAGCAACAAAAGAGCTTTGAACAGCTGAAGTCACTTGTCAGTGAAACCCCTGTGCTGAGATTTTATGACATAAATAAACCAGTTACATTGTCTGTGGATGCAAGCTCTGAAGGATTGGGAGCTGTGATATTGCAAGAGGGTCAGCCAGTGGCTTATGGTTCAAGATCGCTAACAGACACACAGAAAAGATATGCACAAATTGAAAAGGAACTTTTGGCTATTGTGTATGGCTGTGAGAAATTCAAGCAGTATCTGTATGGAAGACCAGTACAGGTTGAGTCAGACCATAAACCACTGGAAGCTGTGTTCAAAAAAGGGTTGCATAAAGCACCACCCAGACTACAACGTATGCTGATGAGTCTGCAGCCATTCAACCTGCAGGTTACATATAAACCAGGCAAAGACTTATACATTGCAGACACTCTGAGCAGAGCTTTTCTTAAAGAGCAGACAGAAAAACTATTGGAGGAGGAACTTGAAGTTAATCTCCTTACAGCACACCTACCTGTCTCAGAGGAAAAGCTGAAGTTATTCCAGAAAGCGACAGCAGCAGATGAGGAACTGAAAATGTTAATGAAAGCAGTTCAGTCAGGATGGCCAGCACAAGTCAGTCAAGTTCCAGCTGAGATAAGGAAGTATTGGACATTCAGAGAGGAACTCACATGCTCAGAAGGACTAATATTCAAGAACTCCAGACTTGTGGTGCCTCAAAGTCTGAGAAAGGAAATGCTTCAGAAAATCCATGAAGCACATCTTGGCGTTGTTAAATGCAAAGAAAGAGCAAGAGATGTTTTGTTTTGGCCCAGTATGTCTAAACAAATAGAAGAAACAGTGCTAAGGTGTTCTATCTGTAACACACACAAGAGGAACAATGTCAAAGAACCACTTCAGAGTCATGACATTCCCAGCAGAGCTTGGGCAAAAGTTGGTGTTGATCTTTTCCATTTTGACCAAGGTGATTATCTACTGTGTGTAGATTATTACTCAAAATATCCTGAAATTGCCAAATTGCCACAAACAACAAGCAAACATGTTATTGTAGCTCTTAAATCTATGTTTGCCAGACATGGAATTCCAGACGAGCTCATGTCAGACAATGGACCACAGTTTTCAAGTGCAGTGTTCAGACAGTTTGCAGAAACATGGGAGTTTAAACACACCACATCGAGCCCGGGATACCCACAATCAAATGGGCAAAGTGAACGTGCAATTCAAACAATAAAAAACCTACTGAAGAAGGCACAAGAGAGCCAAGGAGATCCTTATATTGCTCTTCTTGAATACAAAAGTTCGCCCTTGGATGGAGTCAAATTGTCTCCAGCACAATTGTTGATGAATCGGAGACTGAAAACAAAATTGCCAACATCAGGTCAGCTGTTAATGCCACAGCTGAACAAGAATAAGCAAAAACAACTGAAGGAGAGACAGATGAGACAGAAACATTACTTTGACCATGGAGCCAGAGCCTTACCTGCTCTACAAGAGGAAGAGACAGTTAGATTCAGAGCTGAGAATACATGGCAACCAGCTATTGTGGTAAAGAGCCACAACACACCAAGATCATTTGTGATTCAGACCCCTGGGGGATGTAAATTCAGGAGAAACAGGCGCCATCTACTGAAGTGCAGAGAAGAAAGTGTTCCTAAAACCACAAACACTGATCAGGAGGATTTCCCGACCCCTGCTTGTGAGCCAACAGAGACCATCTCATCGGAGCAAGCACCTGTTCATTCCCCTGTAAAGGAAACTGAGAATTCCAAAGCAGTTACTGAAGAGCCAAGGAAAACTTCACGCTTTGGCAGACTGATTAAACCCCCACAGCGTTATACAATGTGAAACAACATAAAGAAATGTTTAAGTGTATCTTAAGGGATGTTAGCCCTGTAATGAAAAGAAAAGCAGTTGTTCAGGTTAAAACCATACTTTTTAACTTGTGAGTCATATTAGGATTTATTGTTTTTCTGTAACAATATAGTATGATATTCTACTTCTAAAGAAGGGAGATGTAATGTAGTAATGTGGTCTGCCACTAGGGGCGCTGTTAAGTGTTGTATGCAGATTAAGAAAGAGAGTAAAAAACGGTTGTTGTGGATGTTACTGAAGACCTCGCTGTCCTGTCTGTTTATTCCACTTGCTCTCCTTAAAAACATACTAAAATACATTACAGGGGGGGTGAGGTTCGGGCTGAAACCGTCAGACATTACAGGCGCACAGTCATCATCATCATAGCAGTCTGTCGGGGGTGACAATGACTGTTTCATTTAGGTCTGATCAGATTTCTCCATGCAGCTCTGTCCTTTGCCCTCCGCTGCCAGGAACTCCTGATCTTGTTAACCCGGGCGATGTCCGAGCCGATATGAGTTGCTTTCTGACTGATCATTTCATGAAACTGCTTGCAAAGTATTTTAGTACCGCTAACTTTTGTTGGACTAGCAGCACATTCTTGCCAGATAGAGGTATTACCAGTGGCAAGGACAGGCCAAGACAAACTGACTCCAGTATCTGTTGCAGTGACTGACCAGATGATAGGTTTGTTTATCTCTGCTCTTTGTGTAGTGCATGTCACGATGCACCGACTGGTACAAGGCCACCACAGACCTTGCAACAGATGTGTTTATCTTCCAGGATGTCCAGTCTCACCCCGTGTAACTGGGAGTGGTCCACCACAGACCTGTGACAGATATTGTTTTTAGTTCTGCCAGGATGCCCAGTTTCACCCTCCACACCCTCGGAAGGGCAGGGTTGCCAGTTGAGTCGCCGACGGCACCACCCATGGGACAGGTAGTACCTGTTTTCATGGTTATCTGGTAGCAAGCAAACCAATGCCTCACCTGAAATTTAAGGGCTGTTTTTTCGATCAGTTCTGTTAAAGCAGAGCTGATCACAGCGGTCAGAATGAAGCTGGTGTAGAGGGTGCGGAGGAAAGGAATGTGGAGGCGAGGCATGAGCGTAGGTCAGCACAGATTCTTTATTTACCCTCTAACATGAATACAGCCTGTTGGCCTCAGCGTGGCCGCTGGAGCACGGTTAGTTGTGATGAGAGTAGAAGTGTAAGAGAGAAGAGGGAGAGATGAGGGAGAGCAGTTCTTTTATACCTTATACAGACAGAAAGAATGCATGGCACATTAGCATATCAATAGTTATCTAATACCATTGGTCAATACACATGATTAGCATGACATTAGTTTGCACAAAGATGTATGCATTCAGTCCCGTCTGACTGTCTCCTGTGGTTCTTTTGGTCGTGTGTCAATTGTCCTCTGCTTCCTCCGAGCCCCTTCTGGGTGTGAGGCAAGTTCCAGAAGTAAGTCCCAGAGGAATGTCTCCCCGCTGTGTTTAGTGTCACCACACCAGCCCCCCTCCCCGCCCCCGAACACCCAGAAAGGGCTGTGACCCCCCTTGTCGTTTGGGCTCAAGTCAACGCCATTGGAGGCTGTAGTGGGGATGGGGGGGGTTGCCGCTCTGGTCGTACTGTCTGCTGGTGAGGAAAGTTGGAGGGCCCATAAGTCTGTGGGGGGAAAAGGAGAGGGGTGGAAAAGCCGGTGGCTGTGAAAAAAAAAAAGAAAACTTACGTCTCTGACTTCTCTCGCGGCTCGTCCTGCGAGGATGTGAGGAAGGCGGGCGGCCAAAATCCCCGAGGATGTGTAGCGGCTGTGAAACAACTGTAGCTGTGTGAGGGACTTGGCAGTGTGGCCGTAGATGCGGAAGGGACAGCAATCGGCTAAATCCCCGCTGTGTGCCGCAGCTGAGAAACCCATACAAACAATGGAGCTGGTTTGTCCCTGGTGCGTAGCTCGCGCTGCAGCCACGTAGCTTCCAGTTGCACTGTCCTCATAATCCTGCAGTGTGCGCATGTGGCTTCTGTGCGCAGAAGGTCCGTTGCCGAGAGGTGAGTCAGGGTCAGGGAGCTTGATGGAAATCAACGCAGTCGGCGCCGATGGTCTTCCCTGTTCAGGCTGTTTCTGTGCGTTGCTTGTGTCGCTGATTCTCATGTGTCTCGGTCCCAGCGCCGCGCTCTCCATCCGGCCCTGGAGGTCGCCATCGTGGAGAGAGGACAAGGCGCGCGCGCTCCTGTGTAGATGTGAAGAATGTAGGCGATCCCCGGTCTCTGGAATCCACAGCGCGGTGAGAGGGAGAGCTCGTCCATTTCACATCAGGTCACCAATGTAGAGGGTGCGAAGGAAAGGAATGTGGAGACAAGGCACGAGCGTAGGTCAGCACAGATTCTTTATTTACTCTCTAACATGAATATAGCCTGTTGGCCCCAGCGTGGCCACTCCTGTGGTTCTTTTGGTCATGTGTCAATTGTCCTCTGCTTCCTCCGAGCCCCTGCTGGGTGTGAGGTAAGTTCCAGAAGAATGTCCCAGAGGAATGTCTCCCCGCTGTGTTTAGTGTCACCACACTGGTCTCATATTTATGATTTTAACATTTTATTTTGCTGCGCTGCATCAGGGTTAAGAAGTTCTGACCCTCCCCCCTTCCTCAATCGTTCTACAACGCTGTGTCGGACATTACATTTTCTTCTGCGCAATCAGGTCACTTCATAGCTGTAGACTGTTCACACTGGAGTCTGATGGGGGTCGCATTTAAGTTGTAATGTGAATGCCCACACAAAAAAATTGGATCTCAGCAAAAAATCAGAATTGAGCATCAAGACCTGCTGTGTGACCGTATTCAAATGCCCTCTCAAACTTCCCACAAGCCCTCAAGTCACGTGATATGATTGACATAACAAGGTCTTGCTTGCTACGGTCACATGACTGTGGGTGTGCTGAAACAGCATTTGATGCACTGCTCATGACACTTCCACTTTATATTGCTCTAATCAGTGTCGAGTGGGCGGTGTCAAGCATAACATCACTAGCAAGAGGCAGCGTGAGGAGCTCTGCCTGGGCTGTAAGTATCTGGTTCTCAGATAGCAGCACCCCATGATGGTCACATTGATAATGTAATAATAAATCTGGATATACTTGCTGGCAAGTGTCTTCACCTGTGCAGGTTTCCTGAGGGTTTCGGTGTCATGGTGGCAGATGGAACCTTGCCTGGAAGAGTGGATCCTCCTCCTCAGCTTTTAAGGACTTTTATCATTTGTTTTTAGCCCACTTTTAGCCTTTTTTTTTTTTAGCTTAATTTTTTTAAATTAGAATTTTATTCTATTTTAGCTTAATTTAACTTAATTTTAATTCTTAGATTTTAGGTTTGGCTTTTTATTTAAGTGGGCATCTGTTGTACATATTTTATTGTAAATAAATTCCTTTGAACGTCCTCATTTTAATAGTTTCCCCTTTGATTGCTATCTGTGACTCTTCAACTGGTTTTAAAGAACCTTGTTTTTGATGTTAATTAACTACCCTTGGGCACGTTACATGTACACTGTTATGCACAAGAGTTTAACCTTGTGCTGTGCTGCACATGCCAAGCCATACCTGAAGCCGCTGCATTCTCTGATCTGCTTGAAAACATGTACACATTTTTCAGCAACCACAAGTTTGTAGAAATATAGAACCAGCTTGAATTAAAGCCATCTGAACTTATATAGCGCTCTGTTATGTTTGTAATTACCTCTGGTTCACAGAAGAGGCGAGGTGACTTGGAACACAGCTTTTATTGAACTCACTCTCATTGACAGCCACTGACAGATTGTCGGCTAAACTCAGGTGAGATAAGGGTGTAATAAGATGGCCGACCTGGACTTACATAGGGCGGGACAGATGCGCCACTTGGAGGTGCGTGTACATCTTACCCTTTCATATAAAATACATATCTCACATTCTCCCCCCCCTTTAAAAAAAAAAGTCCCAAACCACTCACTCAGTTAACACCCTCCCCAATTTGGGACCTGAATCACGCGCTAATAAATGAAAACTACTGTCTCTAAATGGCCTAACACATTCACACAACAAAACCTAAAATAGGAAGGATGGGTTGACTGTTGTCCTGCCCACACGGCAAGGTGGATTATTCTGCCCCCTGCTAGGGTAAATTAAAGTCCATTAATAACTAAAATTGTATGCTGTGCCCCTAAACTAGAACAAAAAATAAATCCCTTATATAACTTTTTTTTTTAAAACAACACCGACAACAACAGAACTTTAACATATACTATGTACAACCCAAGTCTTCAAGTAAAAGACAACTGGCATGGGGGGCAAAGGGCACCCTCTCAGCAGATGCGCCCCTGGAAACAGCCGGTCTTTGGTGTGAAGGCTGACCCTCCGGACGCTGAAGCCGCTCCTCCTCACCATCGGCCTCATCCCATGTTCAGCCTCATCTCCTGGAGTCTTCTCCCAGACACGCCGAAGCCGGTTTGCATGCCATACTGAGCCATCAGACAGCCTGAAGTGCGCTGCGACCAGTTTGTTCACTATGCACAGACATTCCGGATGCTCCTCAGGTTGTCATCTGGTCCATCTTTGCCATGAACGTTCCTCATCTCAGCTCTGAACCCAATCCAGGACCCTTAACGGGGCCTGGCTTGGCTTGAGACATTCTTGTCGAGCATGCTGATCCTCCGTGCAACTCGGTCATGCCCCAACCTCTTCTAATACCGTTGTAACGTTTACCATCGTAGCCGCAGATCCTCTGTCCTTCCGCAGCCAGGCTCCAGAGGGATATGGGGCCAGCCCACTGATGTCACTCGTTGGTCTAGGTACCGACCCTGAGCGAAATTGACCCTGCTTGACCGCCTTGGCAATTCTTCAGCCCACACCGCATGGATGGTTGTCAGGGGCGGGCGGAGTGATTTCTTCCGTGAGCTCTCTGGGTTAAACCCACAGCAGACCCCGGCAAAATGGTTCAAGCGACCACATCTATTTCAACGTGCTTCTCCCGCCAGACATTCCTTAGCCTTTTTGCAGTGCTTTGCAGACCCATAGTCCATGCAAAGGGACTTTCCCGGGGCCGACCCCCGGCTAGTAGCATTGACTTCCGTCTCCTCGCTGTCCAAGCTATCTTCACTGTCCAGGTCTGTGGCATTTGCCGCAACAAGAGGCTCCAGCAGCTGCTGTGACTGGCGTCCGGTTAGCTCTGGAGTTAGCTTGCCCGCGGTTTCTATTTGGAGAGGTAGCTTGATGGCTCTGGCTAACGTGAGTTCACTTGGCACTGTAAATAGCGTAGCTTGCAATGTGGCGCTACAAGCATGCTCTGCCAGCTGGTCACGAATCATTTCCTCCTCCAGCACTCCGAAACGGCACTCGCTAACAAGCTGCCTCAAATCGGTGACGAACTGCCAGATGGGTTCACCTATCTGCTGGTGCCGCTGACAAAAGTGGATCCTCCGGACCGTCACATTATCCAGGGTGTCGAAATGGCTAGCTAGTAGCTCTGCTACCTCTTCATAGGTGTCCGAAGCACTGAGTGTTCGCAGGATTTGTTGGCCCTCTATACCCAAACTGTGAACCAGAAGCACCCGGCCTCTTAGCTTATCGAGTTCTCTGAGACCCAGAGCGGCAACGTAGTTCTGGAAGGCATCAAACCACCTAGGCCATGGTACTGGCAGCTCCCCGGGAAACTTGATAAAAGGGCAGATAGGAGCGATGCACGCCTCCATGGTTTAATCGAAAGTCGCCAATGTTATGTCTGTAATTACCTCTGGTTCACAGAAGAGGCGAGGTGACTTGGAACACAGCTTTTATTGAACTCACTCTCATTGACAGCCACTGACAGATTGTCGGCTAAGCTCAGGTGAGATAAGAGTGTAAAAAGATGGCCAACCTGGCCTTATATAGGGCGGGGCGGAGGTGCCACCTGGAAGTGCGTGTCCATCTAACCCTTTCATATTAAAAACATATCTCACACTCTCCACAACAAGATGGGCTAGGCAGACTAAGTCTGTCAGAGCTGTTGTGAAAAACCTTGCTGCCATTCCAGCATGTCTCAGCACCATGAAGACAGCCATGGCCCAAGAGATCCTGTCAAAGCTCTCCAAGCCAAAGACCGTCTACTTGCTGGTAATGTTTGCAAACTCCACGGGATGCAATGTTGTCAAGCCAAAGACCGTCTACTTGCTGGTAATGTTTGCAAATTCCACGGGATGCAATGTTTCCTCTGGGTTAAAGACCTTGGCGCGGTGGCAACATATTTTTCCGGGTGGCCGTGGTGGTCAGAAAACACATGACACTGTTGTAACCAGAATATGTTAATTTTATACTATTTATTTCTTTTTTAAAATTTTTGCACAGTAACTTTGCATGTACTGTAGAACTTACCATTTGAAGTATTGTATAACCAAGACTTGAATGTTGGAATATTGGGCCAGTTGGGGTCCCATCCAGACATCCTGTGTTTGGACTTTTTACTGGTGTCATCATTCTCTCCTTCCTCTGCTCTCACCTCTCCTGGACCCTCTGCCTGAACACTTGCCTCTCCTTGGCCTCTCTCTTCTATCTCATCTTTCCCTCTCTGAGCCCTGTCTAATTCAAATTATCTCTCCGTCTATGGTGGTATACAAACAGCTTAGAAAATACCAAGTGTCACATTTTGTCCTGCAGGATTGTCATGGTTTACATAAATGACAAAAATATGTGTATTTTTTTGCATTTTTATTCTAGTGTTTCTTTTTGCCATAGAGAAAGAGTAGGAAAGAGAAGGGACAAAAAAAAAGAGTAATTTACTCACGCATACTTAAATTATATGATCAGAGGTGGGTATAGTAGCCAGAATTTCTACTCATGTAAAAGCAGTGCTGTCTTATGAAATTAATAATTAAAAGTAGACAACCAAAAATTTCTAGATGAGTTAAGTGTATAAAGAGCACCCACTTAACAACTTGAGTAATGACTTCCGTCTTGAAGGTTTGAGGTTTTTCTCCAAAATTTATCACAATTTTCTTATAATTTTCTACTTTTCTCTGTAAATTTATCTAAATTTGCAACCATTTTCCTCCTTTGTAATTTCCTCTTGTAAAATTGTGATTTTTCTTGTATATTTGAGACTTTATTATAAAGTTGTGAATTATTTTATAGCTAAATTTTGTGTTTTTTATAAAATTACTGTTTTTTATATAAATTTGAAACAGATTGTGGTAAAATTTTGACTTTTTTCCTTATACAATTTACACTTTTGAACACAATTTTGCAGAGAGAACAGAAAAATAATTAACTCTGATTTCAAAGAAAAAAATATGAATAAAATCATGTTTAAGGAAATAAATTAATTTAATTTACCCAAGATGCAGTTATTTCTATTATAATATTTCTATATATTTATAGTTTTTTTTAGAACTCTCCTCACCAATCAGACAGCAGTAAAAATCTCCCTTATTTTGAAATCAAAATGTTGACACATTTAGTTTGTGTGATGATCAGGTGAGCGTGCTCCCCCTCCCCTCCTGTGTGTTTTCCTTCTGTCTGTTTCCCAGCTCCGGAGCTGATCAGTGCACCTACGTGATTGGACACACCTGCTGCTTCCTGGTCTGCTAGTGCATAAAAGAACCAGTTTGTGAATGATCCTCCGCTGGACTGTTGGGCATTGCTGCCACAAACAAGTCTAGTTCATGTTGTTAGGCATTTATTCAATTCAAGTTGTCTTACCTTGTGTGTCTTCTCCTCTTCAGGTTTGCTGCCATTTCAGCGGTGTGTCTCCGGGCTGCGCACGCTCATCTGAATCACTCATCTTGCCTAGACGACTCATTCTCCACCCAGGTCTACACATCCATCTCTCCATCCTGCCATCTCCCTTCATCCACCTTCCCACTGATCATCTCCCCATCTGTTTCCACCATCTCATGCTGGAGTTCACTGCCGGGCCCTCTGCTTATGTTGTAAGTCTTTCCTCTTCCCTTTCATATTCCTCCTTTATGATTATTCCTGTTATTATGTCCACCGCCCGCCATTGCGCCCACCCTATGATGGCCCGTTCAGAGTGTTGGAAACAGGGGGCAAGCATTTTTTGCTAGACTTGTGGGGGGGGCGTCGGGAGAAAATATGCATAGACAGACTTAAGCCCGCCTTTGTAATGGCGGACGAGCAAGTGCTGCTGGCCCGGGCCCCTCGGCGTGGGAGACCCCCACTGAAAACTCCCCAGGCAAACGATTCACCAGGACAGCCACACGGGCAGAGCGAAGTCCTCCCCCCCTCACCTTGGCCCACCCACAGTCAGACACACGTCCAGCAGCCCCCTGCCGGCACAGAGACCCCCGTTACAGCAGATATGGGAGGAGACTGAAGCCCAAAAGACGTGCCAACTGAAACTCTGTCTGGGGGGGTGGTGATATGGTAATGCATATTGGTGATATGGCAATGTACAGTATATTGTAGAGGAGTCAGCAGACAGCGTCTCAGTCAGGATGCAGTGGTAAACATAAGAGAATAATAGGCAGGGATGTCATGGGGAGTTGGCAGGAAGAGGGAGCTGGGGGTTGAAGGGAAATGTATTGTGGAGTTGGATATCATGCAGAGTGATGCGAAATGTCATGCAGATGTGAGATGATCTGTGGAGTTATAAGGAGAAACCTGGTTTGGCTGTGTCATTGCTTTTCTGTGTATGGATGATGTGAGAGTGTGAATAAAGCTTTGTCTGTTCGTAAACTGGCCTCATCATTTCCCACACTCTCCACACTGGTGGAGCATAATAATATACCCATACATATTGTCACCCTCCATAGCGACCAATATTGTCCTAGTTGTACACAATGGTCCCCTCCAGTATATACAACTAGGACAATATCAGTCGCTACGGAGGGTGACAATATGTATGGGTACATATTCATACTATGTAGGATAACTAAGTAGACGGTTATGCTGTTTATTCCATCTTGCTACAATGCTCTGCACTTTGTATACATGTTTATATATTTATGTGTATGTATGTATATCCACTGCTCTTATTTATATCTTCCGTATCTTCTTAATTATTGCTCTGAGTGTTGTTATCCCTGTACTGTTGCAATCCTGGAATTTCCCCATTGTGGGACTAATAAAGGCTTATCTTATCTTATTAATCATTTCCTCTTTTTTTCCTCCGTTACAGGTTGTGTGCTGCTCCAGCATGCCACTGGTATTTTGTGTAATTAAGTTTGCATTATTTTGCGTTTTTGTCTACTTGTGCTGTTTTTGTATGTTCATTAAGTTAGCATTGTTGTGTATTTTGTATTTAATAAATTGTGCTAAACATTTCCACCTGAGTCTGAGTGTTCACCCGATGTTGCTTACTCTGCGTTTGAGCCTCTGAGTATTTAATCATGACAGAACTGTCCAGCCAGGGTCGAGGCTCAGCGGGCACTTCACCGGGTCAGCAGTCAGCAGTCCCCCACCCTCTTGCGCTGCCAGGTTGGCTTTGCCACCGGAGCCGATGGTCCTCGGTCCGACTCATCTGACTCTGGATGAATGCTGGCACCTGGAGAAGGTGGGGGCTTTTATGTATTGTGTTGCCACTGATCACGTACTGTCGAAATGCCCCATTCAGCCAAAAGATCCAGCCGTCAGTAGCCGTGGCGGGTCTGGCGGACAGATCTTCTCCAAATCCTCCTAACAGTTTTACACTCTTGGCCCTTATTCAGTTACCGGGGCCAAGTGTAAAACCTCAGCTCTCATCGATTCCAGAGCTGAGCAAAACTTCATCCTACAGAGTCTGGTTCAAAAATTTAAGATTTCCAACCAGGAACCTCGGGACACCTTTAAATGTCTCTGCCTTTTCTGGCTGTAGACTCATCGTGGTTACCCTCCAAACCGAGCCTATTTCTGTCATTTTGTCCAGTAACCACAGCGAGACTGTCTAGTTTTTTGTTCTGTGGCTTCGCAAACATAATTCAATCATCAGCTGGGGTCAGGGCTCCCTTTCGTCCTGGAGTCCCTTTTGTCTTTCGTTGTACCTCTGTTCAGCCACATGCTCCCCCACTCTCCCTATCTCCACCCTCTGGTCAAGCTGCCGGATCTCAGTCTCGTGCCCACAGTCTATCATGACCTTGGGGAGGTCTTTAGTAAGTCAAGGGCCGTCTCTTTACCACCTCATTGGTCCTATGAATGTGCTATTGACCTCCTTCCGGGTGCGCGGCTGCCATCCAGTCGGCTCTACAGTTTGTCTGGGCTGGAGAGGGAGGCGATGGAGAACTACACAAAAGACTCCCTTAGCGGTGGTCTTATTCATCCATCTTCCACTCCTCTCTGTGCTGAGTTCCTTTTTGTGGGGAGGAAAGACGGGTCACTGCGGCCATGTATTGATTATCGTTGTCATATCCGGCTCTAGGGAGCCGGGCAATCAGAGCCAGGGGCAAGCCAGTGAGTCGTGATATTTTATTCAGGGAAAAGGGGAAGGGATGAGGAGAGCACAGATACTCATGCAGACGTACACTCACAGGTTGCACAGCGCAGAGGTAAGCAGCTCGTACCGGACGTGGGGGTAACAAGACGTACATATTCACAGCGGGATACAAACACAGGAATGCTGCAAGAGGAGTATAAGCTGACACCAGACGAAGGGGCTTCAGCTTAGCAATGTGTTTATGTCGCAGCCCCGAGTCATCGAGGCTGCTCCTATTTATCCTCATTGGCAGCGCCCCAGCTGATGAAGACTAATTGGCCCCAGCCGTCCATAATGCTGCCAGCTGGGGGCCAGCTGAGACGCTGCTCAATGGGAAGCAGGGATGAGGGAAAACATGGGCTGAGTGCCGAGACGGCATCTCAACCCATGGTGACAGAGCCCCTCCCTCAAGGTCGGGCTCCTGAACGACCAGGAACATCCCAGCCCCCCCCACCCCCCACCTAGGGTGGGAGGCGGACCGGAGGGGAAGAAGCCAAGGGAAGGACAACACCAATGGGGCAATGTAGGGTAGCGGGAAAGAAAAACCCAAATACAATACTGACAAAACAGAATAATTAACCCAGGTACAGATGGGGAGAAGAACTGGGTCAACACGCCGGTTACATACTACCCAGAGAGTACCAACCATGCGTGACCCAGAGCAAGGAAAAAAGAACCACCAAAAAGGTACAGGGCAAAAAATGCTGAGTACGGTTAAATAAAGGGGAACCTATACCCAGCGCTAATTTAAGTACATACACACACAGTCACCAAGAAAAGTGAGGGTGACTGGAACAAATGACAATTATAGAGCATGGTGTTACGGAAAACAAGGCACATGACTCTATAATGAACCAACAGGACAAAAAAGAAATACTGAGTGCAGGCAAAGAAAAACCCACACACACGAATATATAAATACCCAGTCACCTAAAGAAATGAAAGTGACTGAAATAAATGGATAACTGCAGAGCATGGTGTTACGGAAAACAAAACATAACTCTACAATACAAAAAACGAGGCTAAAAACATGGCACAAAAAGTAAAATGCTGAGCATGAGCGATGGAAAACACAGCACTATAAAAACGAATCCACCAACAGGACAAAACATTACACCCGAGTGACCTTAATAACAAAAGAAAAAGTGACACCCGAGGTGAATGGCAGGCAGAGTCCAAAAATGGCCGAGATGGCTCCGGAGATCTCCCCGCCCATTGTCCAGCTGGCGAATCAGGGAAAGAGAAGTGTTCGGACGGCGAACTCTGGACCCAGATCCCAGGAATCCAGTCCACCGGCAGCCGAACCAGGCTGCCCAGAGGGAAACAGACCAGTGGGGGGAACCAGATCACCGAACCGAAAGTTCTGTGGGTCGGGTCGTCGACCCGCATCACTCAACCACCAGGACCGTTGAGACGGGCGAAGGATCAGAGCGGATCCCGGTGGAAGAGGCTCAGGGGAGAGCCGATGACGAGGGCGGCGGGCGTCAGGCCGCAGGAAAACGGCCACCTCCTCACCGGACCTGGACAATACTGGGGCAGCACCCACGTCGGACCCCGATCGGGCCTCAGGCGAACCCACGTTGGACCCCGACTGGGTCTCGGGCGAACCCATGTTGAATACTGCACCAGAACCGACCTCCAACGTTGAACCCGGACCCTCCAGCACCACGAGGAACAGCAACTCCTTGCTGGTGACCCTGGAAGAAGGCTCAGAAGAGAAAACAGAACCGGGATCAGGATCACCGGCAGCGCCAGAACCCGGCGAGACGAGTTCAGACACAGCGGACAGCTGCACCCGGCTGCACCCGGCTCGTCTCCCCTGGAGATAGGCTGAAGTGCTCGGGGATAAAAAGAGAGAAAAGAAAGGAGAGCACTCGCCTGATCTCGGGTTCTGATGCCGTCCAGGACTGCGAAGATCCAGGATCCGTCGTCAGGAGGTCGTTGTCAGGCTCCCATCTAGCCGCGTCGGGCCCCGCAGCCAGCACGATGGTCAGCGCAGCTTGAGATCCCTCCAGCTCAGGTAACCCCGCCGACGATCCACTCGGCGTGAAGCCAGAAGAATCTCGTCCCGCCGGACCGAACCGCTCCTCCGTGGAGACCCGGGGACGCTCAGTCGTCGGCGTAGACTCCACGCAGCAGTCAGTCCCCCTCCTCCGTCCGCAATGTAGCTGCGGAACCACAGGCCCTCTCCATATCCCACCACGTTGACCCGGAGCCGGGGACCGCTCGGCGGAGAGAGACACAGAGGATGCGGGATTAGGAATACAAGTTACAGCAGGTGGGGAGAGTTCAGGGAGCTGCGAACCCTGAACTTCTCCTCCAGGGATGTGACAGAGCAAATCATTAAGCAGGTGTGAAAAAACAATGACTTGCCTGCCCCCTGGAGGTTGAGTATCGCCTGCTGTAGTGGAATCTGCTTCTTCCTCTCCCCGCCCGGCGATAACGGAGGACCCCCCGGGAATTCGTCTGAGGGTCGCTCGCGTTGTCTCCAGTGGAGAGCTCACCAGGCCGGGATTCCAGGCACACACAGCGGTCAGGAAGCGCGTCGAGGAGGAGGGGGAAACAGCCGGGGTGAGCCAGCCCGAATGTCCAGGAATGACAGCGGGGGAACGAGGCTCAGGGGACGAGGCTGTAGAGTCTCCACACTGACGAGGCAAAGGGATGACAGCTGCGTGGGAGGAACGGTCCTGACGATGACCCAGAACTGGATCCGGACGAGGTTCGTGCAGAGGTGACTCGGCGATGTGATGACGACTACTCCCAGGGGACGAAGCGAGGGGGAAACCCAGGATTCACCGCTCCAGATCGGAGATCGAGACGAGGAAGGCGTCGAGCACGGGAAAGCTTCGTAGCCCTGAAGTCCTCACCATCAATCTCACTGCCGCCGCCACATGCCTGAAGGTGGTGACAGGAAACACAGTAGAGCTCGCGACAGCCACTCGACCCCGGACATAACTGCTGTCAGCTGCGGCTCCTTGAAGGGAATCCCGAGTGACGTGGCGCAGGTCGGGGGAAGTCCTCTGGTTGGCGCGAACTCCCGGACTGGAATAGCGGCAGGAACGGGACTCCGAAGCGGGGAAAGACGTCGCCCACTTCGACTCCCTGCCGGGATTTCCATCCACCCCGTGGAGCTTCTCTCGCTGTGTACCTGCAGCGTCTATCCTGGCACTGTCCTCCAGATGGTACAGAGAGTGAGGGTGACAGTCCAGGAGTTCCTCAGCACGGCCCGGATGCCAGCGTCTCGCGTTGGAGGCGTCGTGCAGGGTGAAGAACGTCCCGTCGACAGCCTCCGAGATGGACCTCAGCTCGTCGCCCTGGCGCCGGAAGTGACTCCTGGGAAACGGCATGCTAGCAGCGCTGACACCCGGACAGAAAGGTACATTTCCACAGCGACTCACGGCCGCCGGCAACTCTTCTGGCTGCAACATACTGTCATATCCGGCTCTAGGGAGCCGGGCAATCAGAGCCAGGGGCAAGCCAGTGAGTCGTGATATTTTATTCAGGGAAAAGGGGAAGGGATGAGGAGAGCACAGATACTCATGCAGACGTACACTCACAGGTTGCACAGCGCAGAGGTAAGCAGCTCGTACCGGACGTGGGGGTAACAAGACGTACATATTCACAGCGGGATACAAACACAGGAATGCTGCAAGAGGAGTATAAGCTGACACCAGACGAAGGGGCTTCAGCTTAGCAATGTGTTTATGTCGCAGCCCCGAGTCATCGAGGCTGCTCCTATTTATCCTCATTGGCAGCGCCCCAGCTGATGAAGACTAATTGGCCCCAGCCGTCCATAATGCTGCCAGCTGGGGGCCAGCTGAGACGCTGCTCAATGGGAAGCAGGGATGAGGGAAAACATGGGCTGAGTGCCGAGACGGCATCTCAACCCATGGTGACAATCGTGAGTTGAATGCAATCACCATCAATGATAAATAGCCATTGCCGCTTATTAATTCAACTTTCAAGCTGCTTCAGCGTGCTCGTGTGTTCACCAAATTCAATCTCCGTAACACCTACTATCTGACATAACGCACGGCTCAGGAGACACGCACACACAGGCTTAGAGTAGTTCAAAGAGTTTATTAACAGCAGGGGTGAATGAGTGTGTGTCTGCGGGATGCAGATGTGTTGGTGGTGGCGTCTGCTTCAGGCACAGAGGCAGATGACCATTCGGCCGAGCAACCCTATGGAGAGAGCACAGGGAGAGGGTGACGGGCATACACCAACACAGGATGAATTATGGCAAGAGAAGATCTTACTTGAGTTGTCAGGATAGCTGGCACAGCAAGGGGAACGTAGCCCGGGAGACAGCCACCTGGAGAGCTCCGTGCAGCAGCGAAGGATGGGCGATGGAACGGAGATGTCCGCCGCCGGGGAATCCACCTGTGCACAGGGGAGCAGACTGGAAAAGGAGGTAAGGGTTCTTACCCAGAATAGCGATGCTGAAGAAAGGTATGCTCACGGCGGTGAGGGAACGAAGTCTGGCGGCTTCAGGCCGAGCCTCCGGGCGAGGCGGCTTTTATCCCTCGCCGCTGATGAGGATCAGGTGTGTGAGCAGGTGGCGCCGCTGATGAACGGCGCGGCGTGACAGTACTCCCCCCTCTAGCAGCGCCTCCTGGCGATGGCTTATCCGGGTGCGCTCGGTGGAAGTCCGCGATGAGCGATGGGTCCAACACAAACGACGGGGGCACCCATTGTCGATGCTCGGGCCCATAGCCCTCCCAGTCCACCAAGTATTGCAACCCACGACCCCGGCGCCGGGAGTCCAGGATGGAGGAGATGGACCAGGCCGGGTGGCCACCAATCATCCGGGGCGCAGGTTGCGCTGCAGGAGGAGGGCAAAGGGGGTCGGTGACTGCCAGCTTCACCTTTGATACGTGGAAGGTGGGATGGATGCGGAGGGAGGGGGGAATAGCCACGCGCACAGCCACCGGGTTGATGATCCGGGTGATGGGGAAGGGACCCATGAAGCGCTGTGCCAGCTTCCTCCTCTCGCCTTTTAGGGTGACGTCCTGGGTGGAAACGTAGACAAGTTGCCCAACTCTGTACGCCGGGGCAGGTCTTCTACGCCGGTCCGCCACGGTCTTGTTGCGCTCCGCTGTGCGTAAAAGCGCATGACGCGCGGCGGCCCAGGTGGAGCGGAACTGCCTCACGTGCGCCCTAACTGACGGAACAGTTACCTCGCTCTCCTGCGCTGGAAGCAGCGGGGGGTCGTAACCCAGGGACGCCTTGAAGGGGGACATCCCCGTTGCAGAAGAGCGGGCGGTGTTGTGGGCGTACTCCACCCAGGCGAGATGGTTGCTCCATGATGTCGGCTTGGATCTTGCAACACAGCGGAGCGCAGCCTCCAGCTCCTGATTGGTCCTCTCACACTGCCCGTTAGACTGGGGGTGATGGCCGGAGGAGAGGCTCACCTTGGCTCCGATGGCGTTGCAAAAGGATTTCCAAACCTCGGATGAAAATTGGGGGCCCCGGTCCGAGACCACGTCCACCGGGATCCCATGCAGCCTGACCACGTGTTGGACGAGGAAGCCCGCCGTCTCCAGGGCGGTAGGGAGACCTCGCAGGGGGATGAAGTGTGCCGCCTTGGAGAAACGGTCCACGACGGTCAGGATGGTGTCGAATGAGTTGGAAGCTGGGAGCCCGGTGACGAAATCCAGTGCGATGTGCGACCATGGCCTGCCAGGGACGGGCAGAGGCTGGAGCAGACCCGCTGGAGGGGCGTTTCCCGACTTGCTGGTGGCACAAATTGGACAAGCCCGGGCGTAGCGGGCAGCATCCCTCCGCAGGCCCGGCCACCAAAAGGACCGTTGGAGGAGGCTGATCATCCGAGAGGTGCCGGGATGACAGGTGAGCCGGGAGGTGTGGAGCCAGTGGATGACCTCTCCTCGGACCGTAGACGGAACGAACAGTCTTCCCTCCGGTCCGCCGCCAGGATCAGGTTCCACCTCCTGTGCCTTCCGGATCTTGTCCACAATGTCCCAAGAGATAGCTCCCACGACGCACGACCTGGGCAGGATAGTGTGGGGCGTCTCCTCAGCCCCCACGGGGGTGAACTGTCTAGAGAGGGCGTCAGGCAGGCCGTTCTTGGAGCCTGGCCTGAAGGTGATAGAGAACCGGAACCTGGCGAAGAACAGAGACCAGCGCGCCTGGCGGGCATTCAGGCGCTTGGCAGATCGTAGGTACTCTAAATTCTTATGGTCCGTCAAGACCACAAACGGCAGGTCCGCCCCCTCTAGCCAGTGGCGCCACTCCTGTAGGGCGAGTTTAATGGCCAGGAGCTCTCTGTCCCCCACATCATAGTTCCTCTCCGCCGGGGACAGGCGCCGGGAGAAGAAGGCGCACGGTCGCTTGGCGCCATCGTCCGGTGATTGCTGGGATAACACTGCTCCCACTCCCGTGTCCGATGCGTCCACCTCCACAATGCACTGCAGCGCGGGGTCGACCTGGCGAAGGACCCGGGGGGAGGAGAACTCCGCCTTCAGCGCCTTAAAGGCAGTATCGACCTCTTCGGTCCACCGGAACGGGACCTTCGGGGACGTGAGGCGGGTCAGTGGTCCGACGATCCAGCTGAAATTCGGGACAAAACGGCGGTAAAAATTGGCGAAGCCAACAAACTGTTGCACTTGCTTCCGAGATGCGGGAGTAGGCCACTCCACCACCGCCTTCACCTTCTCTGGGTCCGGGAGCACCTGGTCTTGGGCGATGATGAATCCCAGGAAGGATGTGGTCCTAGCGTAAAACTCGCACTTCTCAGCCTTCACGTACAAACGATTCTCCAGCAGTCTTTGAAGGACCCGCCTCACATGGACCCGGTGCTCGTCTCTGGACTGAGAGAAGATCAGAATGTCGTCCAGGTAGACGAACACGAAGAGGCCGATGAAATCCCAGAGGACGTCATTGATGAGGCGCTGAAAGACGGCAGGAGCGTTGGTCAGCCCGAACGGCATGACGAGATACTCAAAGTGGCCGTTCGGGGTACGGAAGGCTGTTTTCCATTCATCTCCCTCCCGGATCCGGACGAGGTGGTAAGCGCTGCGGAGATCCAGCTTGGTAAACCAGGTCGCCCCCTGGAGGGAGTGGAAGGCAGTGTCCATGAGGGGCAGGGTGTAACGGTCCCTCTCAGTGATGTCATTAAGAGCTTGGTAGTCAATACAGGGACGGAGGGAACCGTCCTTCTTCCCTACAAAGAAAAACCCCGCCCCCACGGGTGATGACGATGGGCGGATAATCCCAGCGCTCAGTGATTCCTTCAGGTACGTATTCATAGTCTCCTTCTCCGGCGCCGACAGGCTGTAGAGCCGAACAGATGGCAGGGGGGCCCCCTGGCGGAGATTGATGGCACAGTCATATGGTCGATGTGGGGGAAGAGACATAGCTTTCGACTTGCTGAATACCATACCCAGGTCGTGAAAATCTGGGGGCACCAGTGACAGGTCCGGGGGTGCTGTATCCGCCACAGGAGGAGCCGCGGACGGGGAGCAGGCAGCGGACTGAAGGCAGGTGCCCATGCAGAAGGTACTCCACGCCGACACCCCAGCTGACCTCCAGTCCAGGACAGGATTGTGGAGGCGTAGCCAGGGATACCCCAGGATGACGGGCGACACAGAGTTGGGCAGGACGTAGAAAACCATTTCCTCCCGGTGGTTCCCTGAGATGATGACTGGGACAGGAATGGTTTGATGGGTAACTCTCCCAAGGGAGGCACGGGAGAGATGGACCAGGGAGATGGGGTGTTTGAGCGCCTGACAGCGGATGCCCAATCGGGTTGCCATCCATCCATCCATCCATCTTCTACCGCTTTTCCGGAGGTCCGGGTCGCAGAGGCAGCAGTTCAAGCAGAGAAGCCCAGACTTCCCTCTCCCCAGCCACCTGCTCCAGCTCTTCAGAGGGGATACCAAGGCGTTCCCAGACTAGCTGGGAGACATAGTCTCTCCACCGAGTCCTGGGTCTGCCCCGGGGTCTCCTCCCAGTGGGACGTGCCTGAAACACCTCAAGTGGGAGACGTCCAGGAGGCATCCTAATCAGATGCCCATACCACCTCAACTGACTCCTTTCAATGTGGAGGAGCAGCGGTTCTACTCTGAGCCTCTCCCGGATGACTGAGCTCCTCACCCTATCTCTGAGGGTGAGTCCAGCAATCCTACGGAGAAAGCTCATTTCAGCCGCTTGTATCCGCGATCTCGTTCTTTCGGTCATTACCCAAAGCTCGTGACCATAGGTGAGAGTAGGAACGTAGATTGACTGGTAAATCGACAGCTTTGCCTTAGAACTAAGCTCCCTCTTCACCACAACAGACCGGTACAACGTCCGCATCACTGCAGATGCTGCTCCAATCCGTCTGTCGATCTCTCGCTCCATTTTCCCCTCACTCGTGAACAAGACCCCAAGATACTTAAACTCCTCCACTTGGGGCAGGAGCCTGTCCCCAACCCGGAGAGGACAATCCACCTTTTTCCGGCTGAGGACCATGGACTCGGACTTGGAGGTGCTGATTCTCATCCCAGCCGCTTCACACTCAGCGGCAAACCGTCCCAGCAAGAGCTGTAGGTCATTGCTGGATGAAGCCAACAGGACAACATCATCTGCAAACAACAGAGATGAGATCCTGTGGTCACCAAGTATGACACCCTCCATTCCCTGGCTGCGCCTAGAAATCCTGTCCATAAAAATTATGAACAGGACCGGTGACAAAGGGCAGCCCTGGCGGAGTCCAACTCTCACTGGGAATGACTCCGACCGAGTGTTGGCAATACGAACTAAACTCTCACAACGGTCGTACAGAGACCGAATAGCTCGTAACAACAAGCCCGATACCCCATACTCCCGAAGCACCCCCCACAAAAATCCACGAGGGACGCGGTCAAATGCCTTCTCCAAGTCCACAAAACACATGTAAACTGGTTGGGCAAACTCCCACGAACCCTCAAGAATTCTCGAGAGGGTAAAGAGCTGGTCCGATGTGCCACGGCCAGGACGAAAACCACATTGCTCCTCCTGAATCCGAGGTTCGACCAACGGCCGGACTCTCCTCTCCAGTACCTTGGCATAGACCTTCCCAGGGAGGCTGAGGAGTGTGATCCCTCTAAAGTTGGAGCACACCCTCCGGTCCCCTTTTTTGAAGAGAGGAACCACCACCCCGGTTTGCCAGTGAGGCGGCATGGAAAAATAAGCAGTGATGCTGTGGTTTTAAGCAGGTTTTATTATATCATGTCGCCTTCACGGGATCCCCTCTCCGGTGCATAGTGGAGCAGCCCGGAGCGGGATCCCTAAGCTCTCAGAGAAGAGCTGGTGGCCAGGTTTCCACCCATGGGACCCGGCCGGGCTCAGCCCGAAGGAGTTACATGGGTCCGCCCTCCAGTAGGTTCACCACCTGCAGGAGGGATCATGGAAGTCCGGTGCTATGTGGATTAGGTAGCAGTCAAAGGCGGAGACCTTGGCGGACTGATCGGGTTGCCAGGCCTTGTGAAATGAAGCTGCCCTCTGCGCCCGAATCCACCAGTGCGTGGGTGAGGTGCCCAGTGGGATTGTGGCAAAAACGGATGAGCAGCTTTAATTGAGTGAGGGGACTTTGCCGATTGACGTCCGCGAGGCCCCCTACAGTGACTCGCGGACCCCACCGTTTGGCTTTTGTGGGCAAAGCTCTACCGTGTGTTGATTGTCTCCGCAATACATGCAGAGACCCAACTCACGGCGGCGCTGTCTCTCTGCCAAGGAGAGCTTTGCCCAGCCCGTCACCATCAGCTCCGACTCCTCGGGGCACGATGGTGGCGGCGTCGCCAGGGAGCGAGCTTGGGGCAGGCGTAGCGGGACTCCTCGAGGGCGAGAAGCAGACGGCTTCCGTCCTGAGGAGCGCTCGCGCAGCCTGTTGTCCAAGCTGATTGCTAATGAGGTTAGCTCCGCTAACGTTCCGGGGATATCCCGTCCAGCCAGTTCATCCCTCAGATCACTATTGAGGCTGCGGAGAAACAGGCCACAGAGGGAGCGCTCCTCCCAGCCCAGTTCCTCCGCCGCTACCCGGTATTCGATGGCATAATCCGCGGCCGACCGGCTTCCCTGCTGGAGAGCGAGAAGCCGATCGACCTGGACCGCCTCGGAACGGGAGTGATCAAACACCTCCAGGAAGCGCCTCACGAACTCGGCATAGGTGAGGGTGGCATAACTGGGTCTCGCCATAATAGCGTAGGCCCAAGTTAAAGCACGCCCCTCCAGGAGGTTCCCTATGTAGCCGATCCGGCTGTGATCTGAGGGAAAGTCTCCGGGCACTCGGTCAAACACGGACTCGCACTGCATCACAAACCCCCGCGCTCCGCCGAGCTTTCCGCTAAAGCGGGCGGGGATCGGAATTGGTGTGAGTCGGGCCGGTGCCACTGGAGCTGGCTGGACGGCCACCGGAACAGCAGGAGCTGCGCCACCCTGAGGAGCCGGGGGGAACGGCTGCTGGGGGTCCAGGCGGTCCAATCGGCCAGTGATAGTTATCAATTGATTTAGGATCACCTGCTGTTGATAAGCTATTTGATCCACTCTAGCCTCGAGAGTGGTAAGCCAGTGTGCAAGCCCGCCGTCCGCCGAGCCGCTCGGCTGAAGCCGTACTGACATAACGCACGGCTCAGGAGACACGCACACACAGGCTTAGAGTAGTTCAAAGAGTTTATTAACAGCAGGGGTGAATGAGTGTGTGTCTGCGGGATGCAGATGTGTTGGTGGTGGCGTCTGCTTCAGGCACAGAGGCAGATGACCGTTCGGCCGAGCAACCCTATGGAGAGAGCACAGGGAGAGGGTGACGGGCATACACCAACACAGGATGAATTATGGCAAGAGAAGATCTTACTTGAGTTGTCAGGATAGCTGGCACAGCAAGGGGAACGTAGCCCGGGAGACAGCCACCTGGAGAGCTCCGTGCAGCAGCGAAGGATGGGCGATGGAACGGAGATGTCCGCCGCCGGGGAATCCACCTGTGCACAGGGGAGCAGACTGGAAAAGGAGGTAAGGGTTCTTACCCAGAATAGCGATGCTGAAGAAAGGTATGCTCACGGCGGTGAGGGAACGAAGTCTGGCGGCTTCAGGCCGAGCCTCCGGGCGAGGCGGCTTTTATCCCTCGCCGCTGATGAGGATCAGGTGAGTGAGCAGGTGGCGCCGCTGATGAACGGCGCGGCGTGACACTATCTAGTTTGCATACGTGAAGGAGACGAGTGGAAGAAGGCTTTTAAAACACATCTTGGACAGTTTGAGTACCTGGCTATGCCCTTTGGACTGACCAACAGCCCCGCCGTCTTCCAGCAGTTAATAAATGATGTCCTTCGGAACATGGTGAACCATTTTGTTTTATCATAACATTTCCACCTGAGTCTGTGTTCATCCGGTGTTGCTTGCACTGCGTTTGAGCCTCTGGGTATTTAATCATGACAGTTTGTCTGAAGGCTGTTGACAGATTAAAGTCACTGACTTCATGAATTTTGGTCATCTTAACTTGCCTGGTACATAATAATGAACATAAATTAGTTAATATTATAGTTAGGGCTGTCGCGGTAGAGGAATTTCCCCTGAGGTGACGGTGGATAGCTCAACACCTCGATATGGGGTATTATTGCAAATGTTTTTAGGACGGTTCCAAAGTTGTCATAGCCAGGAGCGGCACTGGCGTTAAGCTCCCAGTGCTCATAAAATGCTCCTTACGGCGTGCGTCTCGAAAAGCCTCTGACAACTAAGTCCAACTCCTAGCCTGCCCGTGTGGTTTAGTCTCTAAGCCCGGCGGAACTGCTTTTACTAATAGGAGAAGGGGCGAGGGCGGATCTCTGGCGCCTTAAAACCAGATGCTTCAGGTAGATGGTGGCTCGTCAACCTGGGAAGGTAGCCCATCTAGGGGAAGGTAAACCCTGATTTCAAACCTCCACTGCCTTGCGGCACACCCGGTCACGGGAAAGGCTTCGGGAGTCAACCCTGAGGAAAAATCCGGAGTCGGAGCCCCTAAGGCAATTCTATGTTGTGCTCAACATCGTTCTGGCAGCTCCTGCGACGGCGCTGGTGCCAAACTATAGCAGGCCTGCTGTTCCTTTGGATTCATCAGTGACGTGGAGAGGGGGGACATGCTGCATGGGTAACATCTTGTCCTCCATATCTTCCTGCCCAGGCTTGAATCCTACCAACGCCCACCACTGGAAGGTAGAACACCGGTGCACATCGGCCTGTTCAGCCACAGGCAGTGCTGTTCCAGCAGAGTAGACGTTTAGGATTCTCTTCCATGGTCATCATAGACCGACGGAGGCCGACGATGATGGTTTTTAGGACCCTGTGGTCTCGTAAGTTAAACAGGGTTCATAACTTATGTGGCAAACAATGGAAGCTTTGAGAAACTTGCTGCAGCTCCATTCTCAACTTTATGTGCGTGTGTGACAGTTGTGCAGAGCTCCGGTCTAAGTAGGTATGAACTGCTGATTCTGTTAAAAAAAAAACAAAGATTATTTTCATAAAGCAGTGGCGGCAGCTACGGGGTGAGTGGACTGGAGACTGCAGCAACATTCAGCTTATTTAAACAGGACAGCCTCTGTACAGGACCCTGTGTGGCTCTTGGCTCAGTGATTTTTGGATTTTTACTGCTGTCCAAAAAATCACGCTCAAACAAGCAATGCACTATGCAGTAATTGTTTCACTCTTGGAGCTCAATTGTCAGGGTCATAAACACTCTGCTCAGAAAGAAATAACATGCTTTGGGCCCTTCCAGTGCTCACTGTCATGGCTGTATTTAGAAATTCATCCAAACGCTTCTGCTACTAATTGCCTGCTGGAGTCCATCTGGAGAGAGAGTACCCCACACAGTGCTGCCACCATCAGCACCCGGCAGCGGCAGTGTGCAAACATGCTGTTGGCAATAAAAATACACTTAACATTTAACAATTTACTGTATTTAATAATCAATAGGGGCACATAATTAGTAAACAATGAGATATCACCACACACAAAAAAAGTGAATACCGCGGTTGTTACGGATGTTTGTTTTCCTCTGTGGTAGGCTTGTCCATAGCACGGTACTACATAATTGCGGTTATCGTGACAGCCCTAATTGTAGTGTCTGGTGAAGTAAATCCTCAGAGATTCATCAGTCACTCTTGCCTTTCCCTGCAACTGAAGCCTGCATATCATGCCTAACCACATCTATTTGCTAAGCAACTCTTCATTATTGTTACCGTTACCAGGGGGTTAAACCCATCATAAATGCCTCCACCACTTACATACCTCTTCATTTTTTTTCCATGTTTAATGTACTTTAATAAGCTCATGCTTCTATTGAACAGCAATGCTAGAGAGACACTCTGTCTGCCAACTGGAACAGCTGTTAATGTGCGCACTTGTGGAGCGTCATTCTTTAATTTATTTTTCTTAAATTTATTTTTCCTTAACGTGGTGGCATAGTGTCATGGGTGGTGGCCCGTCATGCAGAAATGTTACCAGCGGAGACCCTAGGAATAACTGAAGGGCTTCACCAGTACCTACAGGGGGCAAGTTTGGACTTGGGCAGAGCAGCTCAATATAAGATTGCAACCATTCAAACTTTGAAAGATCCCTGCATAGATGCTGGGGCTGAAGATGTCTTCAAGAGGGCCACGACCTTTTGTGACAAAAATCACATCCAGCTTCCTGTTGGTCCCAGGCAGAAACAAAAAAAGAATGGATGGCTTCGTCATGGGTTCAGCTTGTGGGTCAACCTCCAATCCAACCACCTCTGATGATTTCAGATATCAGCTTTTTTATCCGTGCCTGGACAGGATGATTCAGGAACTGACCCATCGGTTTTCAGATGTGGGAGAGGAACTCATGTCAAGCATTCAATCCTGTGACCCAGCCACAGCAAACTTTCTCTCTGAAGATGCTCTCAAAAGCCTTGCTACCAATTACAAAATTCAGCTGAAACCAGAAGTTCTGGTGGCTAAAAATTTCACAAGGCAAGGGTGGAGAAAGAGTAAGTCCCTGACACAGCAACTGTGTTCAAATTACTTAATGAAGACTTGCTTACCAGCCCAAAGACGATCCTCCAAGTGGCCTTGACCATTCCAGTAAGCAGCTGTAGCTGTGAACGTTCCTTCTGTCAGGGCATGGACTGGGTTCCATGCCCTCATTCTAATTTATAATTTGCGACCCGAAAAGGATTAAGCGGAAGAAGATGGATGGATGGATGGATGGATGGATGGATTTTCTTGTCTTCAGGGCAGTGGCCTCAGTCCACATCCTTGCCTTGTGTTTATGTGCATTATTCTCTCTGGATTATTATTATTATTTGATTTTGCATATTCTTTTCACCGTTGGTTTTCTTTTCAGCTCTGTTATTATTATTATTATTATTATTATTATTATTATTATTGTCATTATGTGCCACGGTCTTGTCTCTCCTCTGACTGTTGTGCATCCTCTTTGTGTGATTATCTGTTCAGCCCCACCCGTCCTGTTTTCTGTGACCCTGATTGTGTCCACCTGTTGTGTGTTTTGTTGATTGCCTATGTGTCTATATATGTCAGCCCCAATCTGTGTTCTTGATGGGTGTCGTCATCATATTCTGTGTGCTCACACATCTCTACCTTGCTTGATCCTGCCTAGTTTTCTCAGGTTTTTGTTACAGCTCCTGAGCTGTGTTATTTTGTGTTTTTTCACCGTCGAGCTGCGCCAGTTTGGCCAGCTTTCAATAAAAGACTGTGAACTTAAGTATTGCGTTTTGGTCCAGTTTACCAACCGTGACACCTTCAGCACCTTGCACCATCTTCACACATGGTTAAGGAGGGCCATGGGCCAAGATAGGCTCAGTGACCTAGCCATCATGTCAAATGAAAAGGACAACTTGAATGCCATCACCCCTGACAATATTATTGACTTATTTGCTCAACTGAAACCTTGCCGGCACAGCCTTTTGTTGCCACCACAACAAAAAAAGTAGGAAAAAAGATTGAGAGTGGATGGTAGAGAAGAGTTTAGGAGTAATGGAAGATGAAGAAGAAGGGGGAGAGGAGTGAAGGAGAAAAGGAGGGAAAGAATGACAAGAATTGGAAATGAGACATAAAAACTTGTGGAGAAAGCAGAGGAAAAGAGACAAGAGGTGAAAAAGAGGTTGAGAAGTTTATATAGCTTAATGAAGAGGGGCTATGTCCAGAGGACAGTGTTATGTCCATAACCAGTATTCCAATAACGAGGCCGGAAGTGCAATGGAACGTGACTTTATTGAATGGCTCACAGTAATACAAGGCACTCCCGTACAGGCAGAGGCAAAGGTCAAAAAAGACAGTGCCTCTTCCGCATCAGCCCTTTATACTCAGGGTGGCGGCGGAACCGGAAAGATGGAGCCACCACCCACATCACACAATAATATGTCTTATTATTACATTACACTCCCCCCTTTAAAAAAAGTCCAAAATGCATGCACACCAATTAGACCCTCCCAAATTTAGTACCCGAGTCACACTCTAATAATGAACAAATAAAGTAGGCCTATCCATGCATACACACAACAAAAACTAGAGGGTGACAGGTGGACTACTGTCCCACCTCCACACGGTTAGACAGATTATTCTGCCGTCTTTGATAATATAGAGTCCATGAAAAAAAATATTGCTGTGTTCCTATTATAACCTAAAATAACCCCATAAACGTATATACACATAGGTAAAACCTCAGTCTAACAAACAACCAGTCAACATGCACATTCATGCCCTGCTAACAACATTTCCAATAAAACCACCCCAACCCGGGCAAACCCCACAATAATATAACCTCATGGCAACACAAACATGACTTGTTTTGTTTTTTTGTTTGTTTGTTTTTTTTTTACATGGCCACCTGCTGTAGCAGTTTAGCATGAGAAAAAATTCAACTACGCAGCCCGGGCAGTTCACATTTAACCCAACCCATCGCTCCTTGCTACCGTACAGTCTCGATGGAGAGGCCACCCCCCTAGAGACTCATCTGGTGTGTCCCGTCCAGACCTTCTCCATCTCTTCGCCTCTGGAGGTGAGTCTTGTTGGAGCCCCGACACCTCCTTCGCCTTGTTGGCGCGCCGCAGTTCATTGGGGTGTCTCCATGAGTCATCTGACAGCCGAAGGTACCCGTCCCCCCAAACAGCTACTACCTTCAGCCGCCCCTGGTCCTCCCATCATTTCCGTTTTCCATGAACCCCTCTTAGCCGAGCCTCCTTTCTGGGTCGAACCACATCACTGACTCCCAAAGGAGCTCGACTTGGCATCCAATGTCCATGATGTCTCAACCGGGCCTCCCCACTGGGTTGCGCCACACGGGCAACCCTCTACGAAGCCCGACTCGGCTTCCTGTATTTCTGTGTGGCACGTCTGTCCACCGTGCCAGCCGGTCCTGCCCTGTTCTCTTTCATTTTGAATGCCGGCGAAGCCATTGCAGCCCCTTGCTTCTCGGTATCTCCAGGCCGAACTCCAGAAGCAGAAGGCGCCATCCTCACAGCTCCACCCACGGTCACGGGCATTCCACCATGCCACCCAGTTCCCTCACCAAGGGTAACTTGGGCCCTGGCACCGAAAACCTCCCGCGATGGCCCTGGGTGGTATTGGTCCTGTCCATCTCCCAGAATACTAGGCCATGTATCATCCCAAACCGCATCGTCCACCACTTGTGGAACCAGCCGGTCCCACAAACCACGGCCTGACCACTCCTCTCCACTGCCACTGGTAATTGACAAGCCCAGTCAATAAAAAAGGTTGCAGTCCATCACATTCGACCCACTCGCGGTCACCACGAAGTGCAGGCTGGACACCACTGCCGACTTGTACTTCGCCGTCAGCTCCAGCGACCCCAAGATAGACAGCCTATTACTGCCATACCCACACAATGGCGTCAACATACCTCTCACACAATGGTAGGGGAAAAAACTCCTCATAGTAGACCAGTTCAACACAGACCTCACCACGCCCGTGTCAACCAGTAACGGCACTTCCTCGTCATCCAACGTAACCGTTAAATACGTTGGGCCTTCTGTGCTTGGGGAGACGGTGTGGATAGCTGTAGGAGTCGTGGTGGGGAATCCACTTCACGTTGCCGTTCCCCTTGCTCAAATTTTTTACTGACCCTGGCAAAATGATGTAGGAGTCTACACTTGCCACAGCGTTTGCCTTTTGCCGGACACTCTCTTGCCTTGTACCAGTGCTTGGTAGACCCGCAGCCAAAACATTTCTGTGACGTTGAGGTGGACCTTATTTTGATAGCAGTAGCGTATTCTTCTTTGTCTTCCACGCTATCATCACTATCTGGGTCTACATCCTGTGCCGCTGATTGTGAGTCAGGTTGCCTCAACGATGTTCTCTCACTGAGGTCCCGTGACAGTTTATCCGCTGCTTCGAACTGTTGGGCTATCTCCACAGCCTTGGACAACGTCAGTTCACCGGAATGTGTGAGGAGTCTTGACCATGCCATTGCACACAGCGTGTGCTCCCCCAACTGATTGCGGACCATTTCTTCTTCTAAGGTCCAAAACTGGCAACTCCCAGCCAGTTGGCGCAGGTCTGCGACATACCACTGCACCGACTCTCTAGTTCACTGTCGGCCCCGTTGGAACTGAATCCTCCGGACAATGACGTTCTCAGGAGCGCAAAATTAGCACACTATTAGCCCAACCACATCCTCAAAACTGTCGCTCTCACCTAGTGTGCTGAGAATATGTTGTCCCTCCGTGCCAAGATTATAGACCAGTATCGCTCATGCAGGTAATTTCTCTAGTTCACCAAGGTTCAAAGCCACCAGATAATTCTTGAATGCGGCAAACCACCTCTGTCATGGTATCGGTGGCTCACCTGGAAGCTCCAGAAATGGCCAAATGCCCGAAATTCCTCTTTCCATAACTTTATCCTTGTCGCAAAATGTTATGTCCATAACCAGTATTCCAATAACGAGGCCAGAGGTGTAATGGAATGTGACTTTATTGAATGAGCCACCACCCACATCACACAATAATACATCTTATTATTACATTACAGACAGTAGTAAGAAAGAAAAAGTGAAGAGAAACAGTGAAGAGTGAACAGTGTGAACAGTGAACAGTGAAGAACAGATTGTGGTGTAGCAAGTGGCCAAAAAGAGGCCTAGAAATTGAAATACCCTGCATGGTGGTACAACAAAACAAAATGGATATCCTTTTGTTCATTAGGATGTCAACTTTATTAAAATGAAGGTTGTACTTGTGAAATCTATTTTTAACATGTCTTTTTAACCCCTTATTTGCCACAAACCATGAAAATATCCAGGTTTCAGAAATCTCTTCTATTTATATATTGACCTGAGTTACCTTGGATTTACACTGACTATGGATGCAGTAAGTTACGGCTGTGATCCGGTCTCCACAGCAAATAATTCCCATTCTCGTCAGTTTTCTAATTCCCACCTGGTCTGACTGCAGAACGAATCTGGTTCGTCAGATCCTGTTCACTAATGAAACACAAGAAGTCTATTTTTGACGGATGCTGGATACAATCCGCAAGGAAATCCCACGCTATCTTGCTATTGGTTTATCTCAGTCACTCTCAGGGCTTTCTCATGATCTTGTGTTATTTTGTCTAATTCTTGCATGATCTTGTATTTCAAACTAACTGTTCTCATCCGTGCTGCTGCAAAACACAAACAGAGTTGGTAGGGATGGATGCAAGAATCCATCCGTACTGCATCTGCAACAAACTGCATCTGGAGTCAGTGTGAATTCTGGGTTAACAACTTCAAAACAGCAACTAACTGAAAGATTCACATATTTTGAGGTTGTCACCATATGAATTGGGTTTTTGAACCACCGATGGTGCTTTTAAGTGCATTTGAACCCTTTATTTTTGAATAAATTTTTGAAAATCTGTTATTTTCCCAAAATTTGTTCCCTTTTTATGTGAATATCATAGATATCAGACTGGGATACCCTGCACATGTACTATCTAGTTCAGCAGTATTCATCTGAAGCAGTAGAGATCTCCTGATGAAACAGTTCAGTCCATATTGTCATCATCTCTGTCTTCCTCTATAGCAGACTCGCTTACTTCCCTCTTGTTATTGAGATTATCACAGTCCATCTCGCAAGTGCAAATGTCCATACAAGGCAAGCCTGCTTGGACAAATGGTCATTTCTGTCCTTGACAGCTTTTGTCCATGCAGTACAAATGAATAATGTCTCTCACTCCCACTGGTTCAGATTCGTTTTTTGTACAATGTTCATAGAAGTCCCATTGAATCTGACTGATGCCAGCCATGGCCAATTGGGTTTATCATATCTGCCTTGGAAATATGACTCTGGTACCGAACAGTAACCTGATAAAGTGCATATAAGGCATGCTGTTCATGAGCATCCTCATTTTGAAGCATCCTCAGTTGGTGGCAACAATGACACAGTTTTGTCAATGATCCTGGCAAGAATGAAGCGTAGCTCATTTAACAAACATTCTTGGCCTTTTCCCATGCAGTAACAGGGCAAATGTTTGTAATGATTCCAGGAAAGTGTCTGTGTCCTCAAACTTCATCAAACCCTGCAAAGCATCAGCATTTTTGGCAAAAGCAGAGTACACGGTCCGTTTTCCAAGTCTATGCAAGACACTCATCATATCATACCCTGACAAGGTGTGCATCAATGGTAAGCAGTGGCAAATATGGAATATGGAATAGTACTCAATGGGATTATTAGTAATCGTCCTAAGAATGCAAATTATCCAGAATATTTTATCGAAAATGGCAATTTGATAAATAATGTGGAAGATGTGGTCAGTGGTTTCAATAAATTTTTTGTAAACGTTGGTCCTGAATTAGCAAAATCAATAGTGACACCAGAAACAAACTACAGTGGTTCTGTGAATGAAATAGAAGATAGAAATCCAAACACAATCTTTTTGGGTGCAGTTACTGAAACGGAAATTATCGAGACTGTGAGTAAATTTAAGAACAAAAAAATCAACGGACTGGAATGAAATTGACATGACAATAGTGAAAAAAGTAATTGAGGGAATTGTTAAGCCAATCACCCACATCTGTAACCTGTCATTTCAAACTGGTACATTTCCAGACAAAATGAAAATAGCAAAAGTATTACCTCTATACAAAACAGGAGACAGTCATCGCTTCACAAATTACAGGCCAGTCTCTTTACTCTCACAATTCTCCAAAATACTTGAAAAAATCTTCACTAAGAGACTGGATGATTTCACTGAAAAACACAACCTCCTTACAGATAGCCAGTATGGTTTTAGAGCAGATAAATCTACATCTTTGGCACTGATCGAACTTATAGAAGAAATTACTAGTTGTATAGATAAAAAAAAATGTTGCTGTAGGAGTATTCATAGATTTAAAGAAAGCTTGTGACAGCATTGACCACAGAATACTACTAAGGAAACTGGAAAGGTATGGGATAAGAGGGGTTGGACTGAGTTGGGTGGAAAGTTATTTAAGTAACAGACAACAATTTGTACAAATTGGAGAGCACAAATCACCCTTCATGGACATCACTTGTGGTGTGCCCCAGGGGTCAGTTTTGGGACCCAAACTCTTTATTTTATATATAAATGACATATGCCAAGTATCAAAAATTCTGAAATTTATTTTGTTTGCGGATGACACAAATATCCTCTGCACTGGTGAGAATTTGCAGCAGGTTTTAGAGGTGGTCACAACTGAAATGAAAAAATTAACGCAGTGGTTCAACAAAAATAAATTATCTCTAAATCTAAAAAAAACAAAGATTATGTTGTTTGGAAATTATAAAATAAATCATGAAATAATGGTAACGATAGATGATACCAGAATAGAAACAGTACAGGAAAATAAGTTCCTGGGGGTGACGCTTGACAATAAAATCTGCTGGAAACCTCACATCAGTCACATCCGGGCCAAATTAGCAAAATGTATAGGCATACTGGGGAAGACAAGACACTTCTTGGACTATAAATCATTGGTCTTATTGTACAATTCACTGTTTTTACCTTATCTTAACTACTGTGTAGAAGTCTGGGGAAACACCTACAAAACCAACCTACAGTCAATATGCACATTACAAAAAAGAGCTATAAGGATAATAAACAATGCAGGATATAGAGACCATACCAATTCGTTGTTCTTAAAGTCACATGTCATAAAGTTCATCGATTTAGTTAAATTTAAGACAGCACAAGTAATGTACAGGGCAATTAATAATCAACTACCAACTAATATACAAAAAATATTTAAAAAAAGAGACAATGATCATAATTTGAGGGGAGACTTAAACTTTACAAAACCCAAGATACGTACTACCAAGAAAAGTATGTGCATATCTGTCTGTGGGGTGGATTTGTGGAACAGTCTAGAGCCGGAACTGAAACTATGTACAAACAGAAATCAATTCAAAAAGAGGTATAAGCATCATTTCCTGAAAGGGTATATGTTAGAAGGGTAGTAGTTATATGTACGATTCATTATGTTCACTCTGGGATATTATGGGACACTATGGAATGGTGGGTAGGACAGCACTGTGTATATCTGTGTTGTTTGAGGCTGGTTTTGTTGTATGGACATCATTGTATGTTAGAATGGATGGGTGTTAATGTTGATTTGTAAAAAATACAGTAAATTGTTTACTTGGGGTCTTAAAGGTGGTAATTTGTATAAAATTCACATGGGTGTATCTATGGAAAAGAGGAGATGGAATTAATAAGTGTTCACTTCTTCCTTCTCCCTTCCGAACAGTGTATAATGTTACTTTATTGCATTTGCCATTTGCTTGTATTTGTTATATTTTTGTGTTCGAAATAAACTATCTATCTATCTATCTATCTATCTATCTATCTATCTATCTATCTATCTATCTATCTATCTATCTATCTATCTATCTATCTATCTATCTATCTATCTATCTATCTATCTATCTATCTATCTAAATGGAATTGCCTAGCTTTGAGGAGATCTGGTGAATTGGAATATAGCGTTTTTTCATGACGATCTTGTTTGAATACTTTGAATGAATGTACACTTCATTTGCCAGTATTCCTTTGCTTGAATAGTACAGTAGCAACACAAAGATGTTGGTGTCATCACATCAGACAATTATCATGGAATGGTCTCTAGACAGAACAATACTGTGAAGTAGCAGGCGTGTGTCTGCCTCTTCCTGGGTGCTTTTAGCTCCTCAAGGCAAGATATACCTTTTCCACAGATAACCTTCATGACTTCACCATCAGCAAAGCCCCCTGCTAGAACGATCGACTTATCTCTAGAGAAGACCCCTTGTCCATTTCACAGATGTACTCATTTAAGAATGCCGCAAGACTTGCCTTATTGGTGCTAGACTTGAGAAATCATCTGTAATTGAGTACATCTCTGTTGCTTTTAATTTGGCACAGAAGTCCCTCTGTCGCTCCTCATCGCTGGCGCTCACTGGATTTGGTGGAATGTATTTACTTACCATAACGATCAAACACGAGGGTGACTACATTCACAGGCAGCTCCATGTCCTTGTTATTCAAGATCCTCATAAGTCGCTTTAACACCACCTTCCCAAGACCTTTGAATGTTTTGAAGTGGTTGTAATTTAGAATAGAATAGAATAGAATAGAATAGAATAGAATAGGCTTTATTCTCAATGAAGAGTTGTACAGTACAACAAAATTGTGGGAGCTCCACCAGGCTACTGTGCAATTAAGTATGATAGAAGGATTAGATAAAACACAGTTATAGAACACATGACTAAACACACGACTGAAATAAAAATAAAAATGGCCCAGGATTATGGAAATATACACAGATATGGTGTGGCTATGTGGGTGGAACTATGTACATAAGAGTGCAGAGTGCAGAACACACAACTGAACATACAATTGAGTATAATGGCCCAAGGATTATGGATAATATACATAGTAGTGGTTTCACAAATGGGTCAATATACATGAGAGTGTAAAGTGCAAAGACAGGTGTGTTATTGTGATAATTAAAAAGGTCCTCAGTTCTGTGCATGTGAACGTTCGGAGGGAGGGAGCTGGGGCCTCTGACTGTTTGCAGTTTGGGTTGCCCAGGGGAAGAAACTGTTTGTCAGTCTGGAGGTGTGGGACCTGATTGATCTGAACCGTTGTCCAGAGGGAAGCAGGTCAAACAGGTGGTGGGTGGTATGTGAGGGGTCTCCTGTGATGGCCTTGATCTTTCTAAGACAGTAGGATCTGGAGATGGCTTCCAAGGAGGGCAGAGGGCCACTGATAAATTTTTAGGTGGTGTTGATGACCCTCTGCACAGCCTTCCTGTTCTCGGCCATGGAGCCGGCGTACCACACACCCAGACAGTAGGTGAGCACGCTCTCTACTGAGCAGCAATAGAAGGCCAGCAGCAACTTCTGGTCCAGGTTGTTCTTCCTCAGCACACGGTGAAAGTGAAGCTACTGGTGGGCTTTCTACATCAGGACCTTGGCGTTGACAGTCCAGGAGAGCTTAGAGGAGATGTGGGTGCCCAGGAACCTGAAGGCGGGGACGTTTTCCACGTGGTCGCCATTTATGAGGAGATGGGGGGTGGGGGTGGGGGGGTCCTATCTATTCTTCCTGAAGTCCAGTATGAGTTCTTTGTTTTTTTGTTCAGTTTCAGGTTGCTTGCTTGGCACGACAGCAACAGGTTCTTTACCTCCACCCTGTATGCCTTCTCATCATCATTGGTGATGAGCCCTACCAAGGTGGTGTCTTCCACATACCTCACGATGACGGTGGTTGGGTGGTAGAGGGCTTAGCATGCAGTCCTAGGGGGAGACAGTGTGGAGGAGTGGTGGGGGCCGAATCTGACTGTTTGTGGACGGTTGGAGAGAAAGTTTTTTTTATCCAGGAGCAGGTGGGGGGTGGGGATCTGGAGGAGGTGCAGTTTGTTGATAAGGATGTCCGGGATGATGATGTTGAAAGCTGAGCTGTAGTCCACAAAGAGCATTCTCACATAGCTCCTTGGGTTCTCCGAGTGGCTCAGCGCTCTGTGGAGAGTGGTGGCAATGACATCTTCTGTAGACCAGTTCTCCCTGTAGGCCAACTGGTGGGGGTCAAAGGAGGGGGAAGACAGTCCCTGATGTGCTGGGACACCAGTCACTCAAAACACTTCATGACTACAGATGTGAGTGCTATGGGTCTGTAGTAGTTCAGGCAGTCAATTGCTGACATTTGGAGGATGGGGATGATGGTGGAGGCCTTGAGGCAGGATGGGACAGTGGCATGTGTGACAGGGAGAGGTTGAACAGCTTGGTGAGGATCCCTGCCATCTGGTCTGCACATGCTTTGACTACCACTCCTGGGATCCCAGCTGGTCCAGCAGCTCTGCGAGGGTTCACTGCTCTCAGTTGCCTCGTCACCACATGCACTTGTAGAGAGAGAGGAGAGGGGGTAGGAGGGGGGGGGAGTGGGAGAGAGCAAGGAGGGGGGACAAGTTTTTGGGGAGGCGTGCTCAAACTGGGCAAAGAAGCTGTTAATTCTAACTTTCCGGCTGTCACAAAACATGAGCATCACCTGCTGCCTATGCCGCGCCTATCACATGATGTGTCCCAAAAGCACAGAAAACCCAGTTGTAATTTCACATTTCATTTCACATCACAAGATGTCAAACACGTATAGTTTACTGCTCTTCACTGGAGGACTGGAGGACTTCACTCAAACGAGCTGCCTCAAAACATCATTTCCGGAAACGCGAAGAAGAGAATGTAAACAGGCTCCATCCCAACATATATTTCCAGACGGAGGAAGCGTTTGCTCTAAATTTTACCAACTTTGATTCTCAAAAGAGATTATTTAGCTTCTGAAGGGACATATTTATGTTTTGTGATAGCAGAAGATGGTCTGGAGTGTGTACACTTTTGTCTGCCATCGACAGAGCTGCACGTGACGACAGAGAATAATAGCGCCGGTTCGGCTGCATAATGTAACCGAAATTGAGGTGGAATAAATCATAAGATAAATGTAAGAGTTTCTGGATGTGGGAGAGAAAGCGAGAATGACTGGCAGAAGATGAAATAAGGACCGTGGATGACAAAAATGGATGAATGAAGACACGACGAGTGGTAGGTGTGATTGGTTTTTATCAGTTTGTGTACATTCTACTGATTTTCGGGTTCATATACTTTGAAGATATGATAACAAAAAAACAAAAACAAAAACAGTGACAAAAAACAAAACCATCCTTTGTGTAAATATGTCCAAAGTTCACTTTTGACCGAAAGTTATGTAATTCGATACAGCTGCCGTTGCATTATGCAAATTAAATGCATACATTTACACCTATCTCAAACTTTGGATCATATTCTACATCTTTCTTATAGACAGTAAGCCATTATCTCTTACCACATTCAAGTTAGAGCCTTTGGAATTTGTCATATCTAAACTGAATATTTTCTTGAAAAAAAACTTGACCGTAGAGGGAGGTGAGCTGATGGGAGCACTGCTGCGCCATAGACAGATAACAGGTTAAGCTCCTCTGCCAGAGTGAGGCTGCTGTCTGATGTTGGGGGCTCCTGTAGTTGTTCAGGGCCTGGATGCCTCTCCACGTCTGTCAGGGCTTGCTGTCTGTGAGGAAGCCCTCCACTTTCCTCCTATAGGCCTTCTTAGCAAGTTTTATACCTCTCCTCAGGTTGGCTCTGCAAGTGCTGTACAGAGAGCTGTCCCTCTGTCTGAAGGCTGAGTTTTGGGCTTTGGGCTTTCGGGCTTTCAGGAGTTTCTGAGTTGGGGCTCTGATCAGGGCCTGGACTTCACTGGTCATCCAGGGTTTGCGGTTTGGAAAGACCTGGATGTGTTTGGTGATTGTCACATTTTCTACACAGCATTTGATGTAGAAAAGGACAGACTCGGTGTAGGAGTCCAGGTCCTGCTGTTCAAAGATGCTCCAATCTGTGCAGGCAAAGCAGTCTTGTAACTGGAGGAGAGCATTTTCAGGCCAGGTTTTAATTGTTTGTTTGGCTGGGGGTAACTCTTCCTCAGGGGGGTGTAGGGAGGTATTAGAAGCAGGGAGAAATGGTCTGATTGTCCAAGGTGGGGGAGGGGTGTGGCTCTGTAGGCATGCTTAATGTTGCTGTAAACATGATCCCGTGTTCTTTCCCCTCTTGTGGGACACTTAACATGTTGGCAGAATTTGAGGAGTACAGACTTTAAGAATGCTTTGTTAAAATCCCCTGCAATAATGTGGACTGCGTCAGGGTGGTCTCTTTGCTGCCCACTGACAATGAGCTGGAGGTGGTTGAGTGAAAAGCTAACGTTAGTGTCTGGAGGAATGTAAGCAGTTGTTACAATTACTGTTGTTAGTTCAGGAGGAAGATAAAAAGGCCTTCACAAGAAGGACATGGCCTCTAAGTCTGGTGAACAGTGGCTTTGAATTATTCTGCTGTTATTACAGCAAATCTGAAGCACATAACCACAGAGCCCTCCACCCCTTCCCTTACCAGAATCAGCGTCGCGGTTGAAGTGGTGAGTAGGTTGGCTGGGTAATTCCTCAGCGGCGTCAGGAATATGTGAGTTCAATTCAATTCAATTCAATTCAATTCAATTCAACTTTATTTATATAGCGCCATTTCACAACAACAGTCATCTCATAGCACTATCAACTGGAGGGGGAACCCCCACAGTTGCAGAAAGACCCCAGCAATCAGGCGATCCCCTGTGAGCAAGCACTTGGCGACGGTGGAGAGGAAAAACTCCCTTTTAACAGGAAGAAACCTCCAGCAGAACCAGGCTCAGGGAGGGGCAGTCATCTGCTGCGACTGGCTGGGGGGTGAGGGGATAGAGAAGAAGAAAAGAACAGACATGTAGAGAGCAAACAGCACGATGGGGACTCAATCTATGGGAGAGAACAAACAAATGTTAATGACCAGCAAAAAAATATACTTCACTGACAGTGAGGAAAGGAGTGAGGCCCAGTGCATTACTGGAGGTCCCCCGGCTGACTAAACCTATTAGCAGCATAACTAAGGGAGGGTTCAGAAACACATGATCCCTCCCTAATGGTAGGCTATATCAAAAAGGTAGGTTTTAGCCCTATTCTTAAAAACAGAGATCGAGTCTGACTCCTGAATCCAGATTGGCAGCTGATTCCACAGGAGAGGAGCTTGATAACTGAAGGCTCTGCCTCCCATTGTACTTTTGGAGATTCTAGGTATTACAAGTAATCCTGCATTTTGGGAGCGTAGTGCTCTGTTAGGATAATACGGTACTATCAGATCTTTTAAATAAAAAGGAGCCTGATTGTTTAGAGCTTTGTAAGTAAGAAGAAGGATTTTAAACTTAATTCTAAACTCTATGGGAAGCCAATGAAGGGAGGCCAGAACCGGAGAGATATGAGCTCTCTTTCTAGTACCTGTTAAAACTCTTGCTGCAGCATTTTGGATCAGCTGAAGACTTTTTAAAGATGTTTTAGGACAGCCTGATAATAAAGAATTACAATAATCTAATCTTGAGCTAACAAAAGCGTGGATCAGTTTCTCAGCATCACTCTGAGACAAGATGCTCCTAATCTTGGCAATATTACGCAAATGATAGAAGGCAGTCTTAGAAACAAATTTAATATGTGAATTGAAGGACAAATCCTTATCAAAAATAACTCCAAGGTTCCTCACAGAGCTATTTAGAGAAAGATTAACCGCATCCAAACTGAAAGTTTGATTTGGAAAGGAATTTCTAAGATTTTTTGGACCAACAAGAATGACTTCAGTCTTATCTGAATTTAATAGCAGGAAATTACAAGTCATCCAAGCTTTGATTTCCTTAAGACAGGCTTCTAACTTGGCTAATTGATTACTATCATCTGGCTTCATTGACAGGTATAACTGTGTGTCATCTGCATAACAATGAAAATGTATACAGTGCTTTCTAATAATGTTGCCTAACGGAAGCATATATAAACTAAAAAGAGTGGGGCCTAGCACAGATCCCTGTGGAACTCCATGACTAAGCTTTGAGTTGAAAGAAAATTCATTATTTACATGAACAAACTGGAACCTATCAGATAAATAAGATCTAAACCACTGCAACGAAGTTCTATTAAGCCCAACATAGTGTTCTAATCAATCAAGTAGAATATTATGATCGATAGTATCAAAAGCTGCACTAAGGTCTAAAAGGACAAGTACAGAAACTAGTCCATTATCAGATGCAATGAGGAGGTCGTTAGTGACCTTCGCTAAGGCTGTTTCAGTACTATGATGGATTCTAAACCCAGATTGAAACTCTTCAAGTAAACCATTTCCCTGCAGGTGGTCAAATAATTGCGTAGCAACAACTCTTTCTAAGATTTTTGAAATGAAAGGGAGATTAGAGATTGGTCTATAGTTAACTAAAGTTCCTGGATCTAGCGTTGGCTTTTTGAGTAAGGGTTTAATTACAGCCGTTTTAAAAGCTTGCGGTACATGGCCTAAAGTTAATGAAGAATTGATTATATGAAGAATAAGGCTACCAATAATTGGGAAGACTTCTTTAAATAACCTGGTAGGAATAGGGTCTAAAAGACAAGTTGAAGGTTTGGATGAGGAAACTATTTTGTCTAACTCACAAAGGTCGATTGGAGTAAACTCATCAAGACAGACATCAATAGAAGGAGTTGTAGTAGTTAACTGTGGGAAGAATCTGATTGATTTTATCTCTGATGGATGAAATTTTATTATTGAAAAAGTTCATAAAGTCCTGACTAGTAAGCTCTAAGGGAATGCTAGGATTGACAGAGTCCTGACTCTTTGTCAACCTGGCTACAGTGCTGAAAAGAAACCTGGGATTATTCTTGTTCTCTTCTATTAATGCAGAGTAATAACTCGTTCTAGCTTTTCTAAGAGATTTTTTATAAATTAAAAGATGATTTCTCCAAGCTAAATAGATTTCATCTAAATTAGTGGAGCGCCATTTTCTTTCTAATTGACGAGTCTTCTGTTTTAAGCTACGAGTTTCTGTGTTGAACCAAGGAGTTAGAAATCTCTGATTAGACTTTTTTTTTTTTAAGGGGGCCACCAAGTCTAGAGTCTGATGCAGAGAAGCTGAAACACTATCCACCATGTTATCAATTGCAGAAGGAGCAAGCTGTCTATAGCTTATTTCCGTTGTGTTGACATGGCATAGAGAAAACAATCTGCATAAATTTGGTAACAGCATCATCTGAGAGGCATCTACTGTAATAATATTTTTCTTTAGGAGCCAAATAGTCAGAAATAGTAAAATCAAAGGTTAACAGACAATGGTCTGACAGTACAGGGTTATGAGGAGACATCACCAGATTTTCTATTTCTATGCCATATGTCAGAACAAGGTCCAATGTATGGTGGAGGTAATGAGTAGAATTTCCTACTTTCTGAGAAAACCCAATCGAGTCTAATATTGAATTAAATGCCACATTAAGGCAGTCACTATCTACATCCACATGTATATTAAAGTCCCCTACTATAATTATCCTATCAGATTTCAGCACTAAATCAGCTAAGAAATCAGCAAATTCGGATAAAAATTCTGAGTAGGTTGATGGAGGACGATAAACTATGGCAAATAAAATTGGGTTTAACCTAAAATTGCTAAAGTGCCCAACACTGAGGACCAGGCCCTCAAAGGAATTATAACATGTTTTTTGCTTTACATTAACTAGTAATTTGGAATGGTAAATTGTTGCTACTCCTCCTCCACGACCAGAACTTCTGGGATTTTGACAGTTTAAATAACCAGAGGGAGTTGATTCATTTAAACCAACATAATCCTCTTGCCCTAACCAAGTGTCTGTAAGGGAAATTAAATCAATCTGATGATCAACTAACAGATCATGGACTAACAGAGACTTGGGAGTTAGAGACCTAATATTTAATAAACCACATTTAATTTTTAAATTATGAGGAGGAACAGAGGCCAAATCATTCAATTTAGAGGCTTTATGTTTAATTTGAGTTTTACCAATATTTTGCTTTATCACTTTGGGATGCTTATACATTATATTTTTATTTACTTTGGAGGGAGCAGACAACGATTCTCTGATGGGGAAGACAGGGGCTAAGTTGAGGGGTGGCGGATGAAGAGGAGCTGCAGAGAGGCGTGTAAGACTGTGACTCTGCTTCCTGGTCCCAACTCTGAGTAGTCATGGTTTTGGAAATTTGGATAAAAAAGATGCCAGATTGTTAGATAAATGAGAAGCACCGTCCAAAGTGGGATGAATGCTGTCTCGTCTCATAAGACCAGGTTTTCCCCAAAAAGAGCTCCAATTGTCAATGTAGCCCACGTCATTTTTAGGACACCACACAGACAGCCAGCAGTTCAAGGATGACAAGCGGCTAGACATGTCATCACTGGTCAGATTGGGGAGGGGCCCAGAGAATGCTACAGTGGCAGACATCGTTTTTGCAAAGTCACACACTGATTCTATATTAAGTTTCATGACTTCCGACTGCCGGAGACGGATGTCATTAATGCCGGCGTGAATAACAGTTCAGCCATGACTCGGTCACAATCAGAATACAACAGTCCCGGATGTAGCAATTGTAGGCGATCTCCAATTGCAGCTCATCCATTTTGTTGGTGAGAAATCTGGAGTTGGTAAGAAAAATTGATGGTCATGGTGGTTTGGTGCGTAGTTTGTGCAGCTGGGCACGGAGGCCAGCCTGCAGCCTCGTTTCTGCTTTCTCTCTCGTCGTTTACACCGTTTGCGGGACCCGATAACAAACCTTGGAGCACCCGGAGGTCTGGCAATCTCCTCAGGGATGTGGTGGTGATTACTGGAATAAGCGCTGAAGATGTTGTAGGTAAGTTGGTGACCATAGGCCCTGTTCTTTTTAGTTTATATATGCTTCCGCTAGGCAACATTATTAGAAAGCACTGTAGACATTTTCAGTGTTATGCAGATGACACACAATTATACCTGTCAGTGAAGCCAGATGATAGTAATCAATTAGCCAAATGAGAGGCCTGTCTTTAGGAAATCAAAGCTTGGATGACTTGTAGTTTCCTGCTATTAAATTCAGATAAGACTGAAGAAGTCATTGTAGTTGGTCAACAAAACCTTAGAAATACCTTTCCAAATCAAACTCTTAGTCTGGATGCAGTTACTCTTCCTCTTAATAGTTCTGTGAGGAAACTTGGAGTTATTTGTGATCAAGAGCTGTATTTTAATTCACATATTAAACTTGTTTCTAAGACTGCCTTCTATCATTTGAGCAATATTGTCAAGATTAGGAGCGTCTTGTCTCAGAGTGATGCTGAGAAACTAATCCATGCTTTTGTTAGCTCTAGATTAGATTACTGTAACTCTTTATAATCAGGTTGTCCTAAAACGTCTTTACAAAGTCTTCAGCTGATCCAAAATGCTGCAGCAAGCATTTTAACAGGTACAAGAGAGATTGTATCTCTCTGGTTCTAGCCTCCCTTCATTGGCTTCCCATACAGTTTAGAATTAAGTTTAAAATCCTTCCTCTTACTTACAAAGCTCTAAATAATCAGACCCCTTTTTATTTAAAAGATCTGATACTACCCTATTATCCTAACTGAGTACTACGCTCCCAAAATGCAGGCTTACTTGTAATACCTAGAATCTCCAAAAGTACAATGGGAGGCAGAGCCTTCAGTTATCAAGCTCCTCTCCTGTGGATCCAGCTGCCAATCTGGATTCGGGAGTCAGACTCGATCTCCGTTTTTAAGAATAGGGTTAAAATCTTCCTTTCTGATATACCCTATAATTAGGGAGGGATCATGTGCCTCTGAACCCTCCCTTAGTTATGCTGCTAATAGGTTTAGACAGCCGGGGGACCTCCAACAATGCAATGGGCTTCACTCCTTTCTTCACTCTCAATGAAATATTTTTGCTGGTCATTAACTTCTGTTTATTCTCTCCCACAGATTAAGTCTCTGTCATGCTGTTTGCTCTCTACATGTCTGTTCTTTTCTTCTTCTTCTCTATCCCCTCACCCCCCAGCCAGTCGCAGCAGATGACTGCCCCTCCCTTACCCTGGTTCTGTGGGAGGTTTCTTCCTGTTAAAAGGGAGTTTTTCCTCTCCACTTCTACCAAGTGCTTGCTCACAGGGGATCGCCTGATTGCTGGGATCTTTCTGCAATTGTGGGGGTTTCCCTTACAGTTGAAAGTGCTATGAGATGACTGTTGTTTATTTATATAGCGCCATTTCACAACAACAGTCATCTCATAGCACTATCAACTGGAGGGGGAACCCCCACAGTTGCAGAAAGACCCCAGCAATCAGGCAATCCCCTGTGAGCAAGCACTTGGCGACGGTGGAGAGGAAAAACTCCCTTTTAACAGGAAGAAACCTCCAGCAGAACCAGGCTCAGGGAGGGGCAGTCATCTGCTGCGACTGGCTGGGGGGTGAGGGGATAGAGAAGAAGAAAAGAACAGACATGTAGAGAGCAAACAGCACGATGGGGACTCAATCTATGGGAGAGAACAAACAAATGTTAATGACCAGCAAAAAAATATATTTCATTGAGAGTGAGGAAAGGAATGAGGCCCAGTGCATTACTGGAGGTCCCCCGGCTGACTAAACCTATTAGCAGCATAACTAAGGGAGGGTTCAGAAACACATGACCCCTCCCTAATTGTAGGCTATATCAAAAAGGTAGGTTTTAGCCCTATTCTTAAAAACAGAGATCGAGTCTGACTCCCGAATCCAGATTGGCAGCTGGTTCCACAGGAGAGGAGCTTGATAACTGAAGGCTCTGCCTCCCATTGTACTTTTGGAGATTCTAGGTATTACAAGTAATCCTGCATTTTGGGAGCATAGTGCACTGTTAGGATAATACGGTACTATCAGATCTTTTAAATAAAAAGGAGCCTGGTTGTAAGTAAGAAGAAGGATTTTAAACTTAATTCTAAACTCTATGGGAAGCCAATGAAGGGAGGCCAGAACCGGAGAGATGTGATCTCTCTTTCTAGTACCTGTTAAAACTCTTGCTGCAGCATTTTGGATCAGCTGAAGACTTTTTAAAGATGTTTTAGGACAGCCTGATAATAAAGAATTACAATAATCTAATCTTGAGCTAACAAAAGCGTGGATCAGTTTCTCAGCATCACTCTGAGACAAGATGCTCCTAATCTTGGCAATATTACACAAATGATAGAAGGCAGTATTAGAAACAAATTTATGAATAATGTCAAAATATGAAATATGAAATATGAATAAAGTCAAAATGAATTGAATTCAAAGCCTAGAAGTTCCTGGTGACTGTGGGTAATTAGTCCGTCACAGAAGGAGCACTGAAAAAGGCAGAAAAAAACGCAAATATAAGTGCAGTAGTCCAGAGCATCTAGCCACAGCGTGTGAATGCGCCACCGCCATAGGGAATGGATCATTGCCATTCCATCAATCAGGTATGCTGCAGGTTGTGAAGACACCAAGGTAACTTGTGGTACGGAAGCTGTTTGTCACAGTGTTCCTCGGGCCTCTTGGCCATATCAGCCTCGTTTGTTTTCCTCATTGTGCCATCATCATGAAACTTAAATGGAGGTACAACACTCTGACACTCTGCAAGTCAATAGCTCTGTTCTTGGATATTGTGAGAAGTCTCGTAAACAGTACTATCAATCAAGAGCTTTCTGTCCTTATCTGCTTGCAGACATTTTTTCATGGCAGAGAATATCACCACAGACATCTTTGAAATTGGGCCCCAGAAGCTCCTGGATTTCTCCAGTAACCTCTTTGTCATGAACTTCTAAAGAATTTCCTTCCCCATATAAGAGATTTTGCTCATTGATATTTCAACATCTTTAGAAGCTGTCATGACTCAATCTGGGCCATCACCTGCTTCAGCTACACGCACACCTGCGGCCAATCACTCACGGGCTTTATAGCTTGCTCTGCATGGAGCCTCGGCACGGAGCCGTCTGCCATTTCTCCCTGACCTTCGTCTCCCTCACGACTGTCTCCGCACAGATCGCCACTTCGTCTTTGGAAGACCTCTCATCTCCAATTAAGCATCACGCTACTTACCTTTCTCTCAGACTTTCCCCTGTGCACAGGTGGATTCCTCTGGCGGCGGAACTAATTCCCCGCGGCGGCAGAACGTTTCCTCTCGCCTCTCCTAACCTCATCACTCATCACCGGGAGTGCCCCGCAGACGCTGTCTTCCTGGCTGGAGCCCTCGGGCCGAACCTGCGCTCACATTGTTCCACCTGCAAGTAAGCCCCAGTCATTATTCAGCTCACATTAACGTGGAAAGAATTAACATCTGTGCTTTGGCTCTGTTCTAGGGTTGCCAGGCTGTACGGCGCTCTGTCTCACCCCCGGCTGCAGCATATCCATCGTCATCACATTCACACAACGCATACACGCACCCACACACCCTCTGTTGGTCACAATAAAGATTATTGAACTTCACTCGAGCCTCTGTGTGTGTGCTTCCTGGCTCCAGCAATATGTCAGTACGGCTCCGTCAGAGCAACCCAGCGAACAGTGGGCTTGCACACCAGCTTAACAACTTAGAGGATCGAGTGGACCAATTAACTCACCAACAGCAGGTTATTCTCAATCAGCTAGTCCAGATCAACAGCCGGTTGGATCGCCTGGAAGGACAGCGGGCATTCCCTCCAGTTCCCAGTAGTAGGCCAGCTCCAGTTAGCTCATCACCTAGCCAGGCTAGCCCAGGGCCACTAACCCGTCTCACTCCAGTTCCCACACCCACGCGCTTTAGCAGAAAGCTCAGGGAGGCACGGGGCTTTATCCTTCAGTGTGAGTCGGTGTTTCAGCGGGTCCCAGGAGATATCCCCACCGACCACAGCCGCATAGGGTATGTGGCTAATCTGTTGGAGGGACGGGCGCTAGCATGGGCGTACGCCATCATGGCGAAGCCTAGTTATTCTAATTTAACCTACGCCCAGTTCGTCCACGATTTCCACGAGGTTTTTGACAACTCAGACTGTGATAGCATGCTCACCACTCGGCTATTAAATCTTTGGCAGGGTGGCCGGTCAGTCGCCGACTATGCTGTCGACTTCTGGGTGGTGGCAGCAGAAGTTGGGTGGGAGGATGCCTCTCTATGCAGCATATTCATTAGGAGTCTGAGCCCTAGTCTGCGAGATGAGCTGGCCAGCTTAGAGAAGCCTGAGCGTCTCACGGAGCTCATTTCGCTAACTATTAGTCTTGACAACAGACTGAGGGAGCAGGCTGCTGAGCAGAGGTCTTCCGGCCGCTCAGGCAGTCAGTTTCCGCACTCCTCTAAGTCTTCACTTTTGGCGTTGCCCGCACTTGAGGCCACAGACGATCCCGAGGCCATGACAGTTGGGGGGACTAAACTCTCGCTGGCCGAGAGACAGCGCCGCAGGTAGTTAGGTCTGTGTATGTATTGTGGGGATGATCAGCATGAGATCGAGACCTGCCCTGTTTGGCCAAAAGAGGGGGTCCGCGCGTCACAGTAGGGGGACTCGCGGACTCATCTCGGCCTAATCCCCTATCAAAATATCTTCTCCCTATTAGGTTTAGCTATAAACACACAGAGATTCTTACACATGCACTGGTGGACTCGGGGGTTGAGCAGAGCTTCATTTCGGGGAAACTGGCAACCCAACTGGGTCTTCCCTGCCGTACCCTTCCGGCCCCCCTGAGCCTCGTCACCCTGTCAAAGGCTCCTCTGGAGACAGTGACACGCCAGAAAGCCCCAGTCTCGTCTATCATCTCGGGCAACCATCGGGAGGACCTTCAGCTGTTTGTGCTGTCGACTTTGGCCACCCCCGTCATCCTGGGCTACCCCTGGCTCTGCCTCTACAACCCGACCTTTGATTGGCGTACAGGGAGCATCCTCGCTTGGAGCCCTTTCTGCCTGAGCGCTTGCCTCCAGTCTGCAGCATGTTCTCCCCCGGTCCCCCTCTCCTCCCCTGCCCCCCTCCTCCTGGCCTGTCCAAAGTGCCACCGGAGTTTCATGACCTTGGAGCGGTGTTCAGCAAGTCCCAGGCGCTGTCTCTACCCCCCCCACCACCACCCGTACGACTGTGCCATTAATCTCCGCCCTTGTGCCCCCCTGCCGTCGAGCCGCCTCTACAGCTTATCGGCTCCGGAGCGGGAGGCAATGGACGCTTATATCAAGGAGTCGCTCAGCTCGGGCATCATTCGGCCTTCTTCCTCGCCGGTGGGGGTGGGCTTCTTCTTCGTTGGTAAGAAGGATGGTTTCCTTCGTCCTTGCATCGACTTCTGGGCTCTGAACGACATTACGATCAAGGACAAGTACAGTCTCCCACTTATGGACTCTGCATTCGACTCCCTCCAGGGGGCCTCCTGGTTCATGAAGTTGGATCTCCGCAGTGCCTACCACCTCGTGCGGATCCGGGAGGGCGACGAGTGGAAGACGGGTTTCCGGACCCCTAGCAGCTACTTTGAATATCTCGTCATGCCGTTTGGGCTGACCAACGCTCCTGCCGTCTTCCAGTGCTTGATTAATGATGTTCTCTGGGACTTCCTCGGGTCCTTCATCTTTGTCTATCCAATGCCAATTTTTACTGTCCGTTTGTCCCCAAGTACAGCGCGATTGCGCTCCCCCTGACCCGTCTCACCTCCCCCAAGGTGACGTTCTGGTGGACAGAGGAGCCTGCGGCGGCTTTTGCAGCTCTGAAGACCGAATTCTCATACTCCCGGGTCCTGACACAGGTGGATCCCGCTCTCCAGTGTCTGGTCGAGGTGGATGCTTCTGACTCGGGGGTGGGGGCAGTCCTGTCACAACGCTCTCCAGTGGACGGGGTGGTCTGCCCCTGCGCCTTCTTCTCTCGGCGGCTGTCCCCCACGGAGAGGAATTATCACGGTGACAAGGAGCTCCTGGCGGTGAAGCTCGCGCTGGAGGAGTGGCGTCACTGGCTGGATGGGGTCGCGCAATCCTTTGTGGCATGGACCAACCACAAGAACTTGGAGTACCTGAGAACGGCTTAACGCCTGAATGCCCACCAGGCTCGTTGGTCCTTGTTCTTCGGGCGCTTCAGGTTCACCATCACCTACTGCCCCGGGATGAAGAACGCCAAACCCGATGCCCTGTCCAGGCAGTTCGCCTCGGAGGTCTGTGAGGGGCATGAGCACACCATCCTCCCTGCTTCATGCGTCGTGGGTGCCCTCTCATAGGGTATCGGGGATAAGGTCCTGAGGGCGCAGGAGGCTGAGTCGGATCCAGGCGGAGGGCCTGCAGGGAGACTATTTGTCCCATCATCTGTCCGGGGTGATGTGATCCACTGGGCCCACTCGTTCAAGCTGGCCTGACATCCTGGGATTACTCGCTCGGTGGAGCTGCTCCAGAGATCGTTCTCGTGGCCTGGTCTCTGGAATGACGTCATCAATTATGTCCGTGCCTGTCCCCAGTGCACCACCGGGAAAACATCGTCATCACCGCCAGTGGGTTTCCTCCATCCGTTGCTGGTCCCTGGAAGACCATGGTCCCACATCGCCCTGGACTTTGTAACCGGCCTCCTGGCATCCAACCATTTCGACACCGTCCTCAGCATCGTGGACCGCCTTTCTAAAGCCGGCCATTTCATCCCTTTACATGGGCTCCCCATGGCACGAGAGACGGTGGACCTGTTGGTGCAGCACGTGGTGCATCTTCACGGGATTCCCAGGGATATTGTCTCCAATCGGGGTTCTCAGTTTGTGTCCTGCGTATGTAGGAGTTTCTGCAATGCACTGGGGGCGATGGTGAGCCTGTCCTCTGGTCATCATCCACAGAGCAACGGGCAGTGCAAGCGGGCCAATCAGGAGCTGGAGGCCGCTCTGCACTGCGTCATCGCCTCCAATCCATCGTCTTGGAGCAGCCATCTGCCATGGATCAAATACGCCCATAATTCGACCTTATCCTCAGCAATCGACATGTCGCCCTTCAAGGCTTCGCTGGGTTACAATCCTCCACTTTTTCCCGAGGAGGAGGGGGAGGTGGCCATGCCTTCCATTCATGCCCACCTGAGGCGCTGTCGCTGGCTCTGGACTGCTATGCGCCGGGCCCTTTTACGCACGACAGAGTGCAACTCGAGGACAGCGAACCGGCGCAGAAGACCTGCTCCTCAGTATCAGGTGGGTCAGCAGGTATGGTTGTCAACCCAGCACATTACTTTGAAGGCTGAGAAGACGAAGCTGGCTCAGCGTTTTATAGGGCCCTTCCCCATTGTTCGTGTGGTGAACCCTGTGGCTGTGCGCCTGGCTCTCCCCCCCTCTCTCCATGTTTGTCCTACATTCCACGTCTCACAGGTCAAGCCCGTCGTCTCCAGCCCTCTCTGCCCCACTCCCAGGGCTCCACCCCCGCCAGTGTTGGTCAACGGCAACCCGGCATGGAGGGTCAACTCCATCGTGGACGTCCGCTGCCGGGGTCGCGGCCTGCAGTATCTGGTGGATTGGGAGGGGTATGGCCCCGAGTGGAGGTCCTGGGTATGTCCATCATTCATGCTGGACAAGCGCCTCATCAGGGACTTCCATCAGACGCACTCAGGTAGGCCAGCGCCGGGAGGCGCTGCTCGGCGGGGGAGTACTGTTATGACTCACTCTGGGCCATCACCTGCTTCATCTGCGCGCACGCCTGCGGCCAGCCACTCATGGGCTTTATAGCCTGCTCTGCCTGGAGCCACGGCACGGAGCCGTCTGTCATTTCTCCCTGACCTTCGTCTCCCTCACGACTGTCTCCGCACAGATCGCCACTTCGTCTTTGGAAGACCTCTCATCTCCAAGTAAGCATCACGCTACTCACCTTTCTCTCAGACTCTCCCCCGTGCACAGGTGGATTCCTCTGGTGATGGACCCAATTCCCCACGGCGGTGGAACGTTTCCTCTCGCCTCTCCTAACCTCATCGCTCATCACCAGGAGTGCCCCGCAGACGCTGTCTTCCTGGTTGGAGCCCTCGGGCCGATCCTGCGCTCGCATCGTTCCACCTGCAAGTAAGCCCCAGTCATTATTCAGCTCACATTAACGTGGAAAGAACTAACGTCTGTGCTTTGGCTCTGTTCTAGGGTTGCCAGGCTGTACGGCGCTCTGTCTCACCCCCGGGTGCAGCATATCCATCGTCATCACATTCACACAACACATACATGCACCCACACACCCTCTGTTGGTCACAATAAAGATTATTGAATTTCACTTGAGACTGTGTGTGTGTGTGTTCCCTGGGTCCAGCAATATGTCAGAAGCTACTTGTCTGTCATGGAATGGGTTGGACATGTCCAACTCCGTCCATGATTTGTGACTGTAGTTTTCAGCTGTAATTTTCAGCTGGCAGGTTATTGGAGCCTCTAGGTCCTGTGCTCTCTGCCAGCCTACAGCCATGCCTCTCCCTCTCTGTCGGCATCCACCAGCTGTCTGTTATTTTAATTTGTACATGTACATACACATGCACGCACTCACACACACATGCATCATTCAGCACATGCGCACACACACACATTCATTCTTACTCACATACGCTGACACGCACTCATGCACTGGCTGCCGCTGCACACCTGCATCCACTTGTCACTCATTAGTACATGGGGTATTTATGGGTGACAGTGTGAGCACTCAGTGTGGCAGCATAGTCATCACTTGATGTCCAGGCTCACTCACAGTTGGTTTCTCCTCCTTTTGAACTATTATGGTGTTGTTGTTTTCAGAGCCCCGTTGTGCTCCGACATTCATGTAAGTCTTCCTCTCTCACTGGTTTACATTTCTAATTTTTCCCCCTGTGGCCAGTCTTACCCAGGGGTGTGACATAAGCTTCCTCCTCCAGCCAATGGAGTTTGTAGCCGTCATCTTAATCATTACTCATTTTGGACTGTATCCATGGACACTTTGTACGTTGATTTTCTGTTTAATAAACACGTTCACTTTACCAGCAGTTGGGCTCAAATCTTTTTCACCTGTTCATTGCTGTGCACAAACATGACAGTACGCTGCCACCATTAAGAGCCCAGTGGTGAAGTGTGTATTGTTTTCTCACCTTATTTTGTGTGTGTTTTTTCTTACCTGTTTGGAGCTGGCCATGTCTCAGGGTTGTCAACCTTGCCCAAGGAGGGGAGGATTGGCACCAGGTAGACCCAATTTGGAGGAGGAAAGGGTGGCGGACTTCATGCAGAGCTATGTGGATGAGGCTCTCGAAGCTCAGGGTCCCAAACAGGTATGGGAGTGTTTGCGTGGAGCCATGGGAATCTTGAAGGCACATCCCTGACTCAAGAATTATCCTCAGTATGCGGGACTGTTTTCCTTGGTCCATGCGCTCCAGCAAATGTTTCCCGACCTGAGGTTTGAAGCATTTCCCGCTGCGCTGAAACAGAGGTGCACTGCCCGACAGCCGTCCTCCTCTTCTCCCACTCCACCATTGTTACCTCCAGCTCCAGCAGGCAGAACACCGGTTCCGGTGAGTGTACGCTTAGCCTCATGGCAGAACAATTGTCCAGCCCCAGATCACTGGAGAGGCACCATATCCTCCTCGTTAGCAGCCGTTCCCACATCCTGTGGGAGGTATCCCGCGGCAGTTCCCTCATCCAGTTTTTCTTCACCAGCTGTCCTGCCAGCCAACCTTTCCTCTCCAGCTGCCGCACAATCTGTCTCCTTGATGGCTCCTCCCACTGTCCAGAGGCTCCCCGTGTCATCTCTGGAGGTTCCCGTCTCCATGATGCCAGGGGCGGTCCCAACTCCTTCCACAGTGGGGCCCAAGCTCTCCAGAGCCAGGGAGAGGGACGACTCTCCACACACTACAGCAGCAGGCAACATCCAAATCCGGAAGAACAGGCAAGTTTTATTTCATTCCACTTCTATTAATGATGAAATGTCTTACCTGATTCCCAGCAGGGAGACTCAGGAAAAGCAGTCCCCTGAGTTCTCCCCACCTTCTGCTGCTATGAACTGCTCACCAGCCCTCTCCAAGCTCTCTCCTGTCCTCTCTGAATGCACCCCGGTGCCGGTGCTGGAGCCGGAGCCGAACCACCGGGACCAGGAGGAGCCAGAGGTCTGGGAGGATCCTTCCCCCGCAGCAATGGTGAGCCAGACCCCAGCCGTCATGCCGGAGGAACCTCCTGTGTGAAGCACACTGACTGGGGCCGACGAGACTGCAGTTACCATCACGGCTGCTACGGATGCCGCCATAGAACAGTCAGCACCCAAGCTGAACCTCCAGGAGAGCGAGCCCGTGAGAACATCACCCGGTTTGTCGGCGTCCTGGACAGCAGAGTCCTGGACGGTGGTGGAGCTCGAACTAAAGCAAGTGCTCTCCTTTGCCTTTCTCCTTTCTATATTAAAGCATTTTTGCCTAGCTCTAGGTGAGGAGAGCCAGCTGCAGCTGCACGGTGCATCTGAGCTTGCCACGCTGGGCTCCACCCCTGCCGGCGACCCTGACTCCTTTTGTTCTCTGTCTGAGTCCTCTTCCAGGGTCATGGGAGAGAGTCTAATGCCACCAGATGTGTCTGAGGATCCAGGCTCGCCGCTGGAGGTCACTCTGGGTCCTGCCTCCCCTGCTGAGGAGGTCATTGTGGGTGCACAGCTCCAGCCCAGAGTGCCTGTGATCAACCACCTCCTGGCTCGGGTGCTCATGTGGGTCGGCTGGCACATAGTCAAGGAAGCGTTGGGTTCAGCCGTGGCCCAGCCAGGTCCCACCAAGGGTGCAGTAGTGGCCCAGCCAGATTCCAGCATGGGTGCAGCAGAGGCCCAGCCAGGTTCCATGGTGGGTGCAACCATGGCCCGGTCGTGGTCTTCCGGGGGTGCAACACAGGCCCAGCCAGGGCGCACCAAAAGTGCAACTTTGTCCCAGGCTGGGACCACTGTGGGTGCAGCCATGCCCAAGCGTGGGTCCACCATGGGTGCAGCATAGCTCCAGTCCCAGGCCGGCACCACCAAAGGTGCAGCCGGTCAGCCTGCGGACAACGAAGTTCCCTACCCCTTCCCCCTTCTAGAGGCCTTCAGGGTGTCCCCCCCTCCTCTACCGGGCACCGCCTCGGCCCTCGATCCATCATCCTCCGCCACCAGTAACCACAGGGGTTTCAATTCTCCTGTTCGTCCCCCCACCTCTTAGCCTTCCGGTGGGTAGGCCGCTGCCTCGTCCACCCCTCGGGTCCTGGTGGCTCAGCTATGGGAGTTGGCCACCCGAAGGACTGGGTCTCTGGGTCGGGTGGCCCATTTTCTCTGGCAGGCCGCCTGACACTGTACTGCGGGCCTCCTGCTGGGCCTTGGACTTTGGCCGGCCCTGTGAACACTGGAACTCTTGGGTCTGGGGGGGGCGGGGCATAGTCTTAGGTTTGGGGTTGGGTGATTTTGTGTTCTTGTATTGTTCTGTAGTATTTATTTTTCTGTGCTTTAATCCCCCCCCCCCCCCGACCTGTTTCCCTCCACCTCCTGCTCTGGTTGGTTGTGATAGTTCTCTGGGTGGGGGGGGGGCAGGTTTTCCTTTATGTTTTGTTTTTCTGTTGATGGTACGGTGGGTCTATGCCAAGGTACTGGAGAGGAGAGTCCAGCCATTGGTCGAACCTCGGATTCAGGAGGAGCAATGTGGTTTTCGTCCTGGCCGTGGGACATCGGACCAGCTCTTTACCCTCTCGAGAATTCTTGAGGGTTCGTGGGAGTTTGCCCAACCAGTTTACATGTGTTTTGTGGACTTGGAGAAGGCATTTGACCGCGTCCCTCGTGGATTTTTGTGGGGGGTGCTTCGGGAGTATGGGGTATCGGGCTTGTTGTTACGAGCTATTCGGTCTCTGTACGACCGTTGTGAGAGTTTGGTTCGTATTGCCAACACTCGGTCGGAGTCATTCCCAGTGAGAGTTGGACTCCGCCAGGGCTGCCCTTTGTCACCGATCCTGTTCATAATTTTTATGGACAGGATTTCTAGGCGCAGCCAGGGAATGGAGGGTGTCATGCTTGGTGACCACAGGATCTCATCTCTGTTGTTTGCAGATGATGTTGTCCTGTTGGCTTCATCCAGCAATGACCTACAGCTCTTGCTGGGACAGTTTGCCGCTGAGTGTGAAGCGGCTGGGATGAGAATCAGCACCTCCAAGTCCGAGTCCATGGTCCTCAGCCGGAAAAAGGTGGATTGTCCTCTCCGGGTTGGGGACCGGCTCCTGCCCCAAGTGGAGGAGTTTAAGTATCTTGGGGTCTTGTTCACGAGTGAGGGGAAAATGGAGCGAGAGATCGACAGACGGATTGGAGCAGCATCTGCAGTGATGCGGACGTTGTACCGGTCTGTTGTGGTGAAGAGGGAGCTTAGTTCTAAGGCAAAGCTGTCGATTTACCAGTCAATCTACGTTCCTACTCTCACCTATGGTCACAAGCTTTGGGTAATGACCGAAAGAACGAGATCGCGGATACAAGCGGCTGAAATGAGCTTTCTCCGTAGGATTGTTGGACTCACCCTCAGAGATAGGGTGAGGAGCTCAGTCATCCGGGAGAGGCTCAGAGTAGAACCGCTGCTCCTCCACATTGAAAGGAGTCAGTTGAGGTGGTATGGGCATCTGATTAGGATGCCTCCTGGATGCCTCCCACTTGAGGTGTTTCAGGTACGTCCCACTGGGAGGAGACCCCCGGGCAGACCCAGGACTCGGTGGAGAGACTATGTCTCCCAGCTGGTCTGGGAACACCTTGGTATCCCCTCTGAAGAGCTGGAGCAGGTGGCTGGGGAGAGGGAAGTCTGGGCTTCTCTGCTTGAACTGCTGCCTCCGCGACCCGGACCTCCGGAAAAGCGGTAGAAGATGGATGGATGGATGGATGGATGGATGGATGGTACGGTGGGTGTCTGGCATCCACCCCTTGAGGAAGGGGGGCTCTGTCATGGACCAGGTTGGACGTGTCCAACTCTATCCATGATTTGTGGCTGTAGTTTCTCTGGTTGTTGTTTCTTTATTTTCAGCTGGCAGGTTATTGGAGCCTCTGGGTCCTGGGCTCCCTGCCAGCCTACAGCCACGCCTCTCCCTCTGCCGGCATTCACCAGCTGTCTGTCATTTTCATTTATACATGTACATACACACATGCACGCACTCACACACACATGCATCATTCAGCACATGCACACACACACACACACACACATTCATTCTTACTCACATACGCTGACACGCACTCACGCACCGGCTGCTGTCGCACACCTGCACTCACTTGTACACGGGGTATTTATGGGTGACAGTGTGAGCACTCAGTGTGGCGGCGTATTCATCACTTGATGTCCAGACTCACTCACAGTTGGTTTCTCCTCCTTCTGGACTATTATGGTGTCATTGTTTCCACAGTGCCGTTGTGCTCTGACATTCATGTAAGTCTTCCTCTCTCACTGGTCTACGTTTCTAATTTTTCCCCCTGTGCCCTGTCTAACCCAGGCGCTTCCTCCTCCAGCCAATGGAGTTTGTAGCCGGTCATCTTAATCATTACTCATTTTGGACTGTATCCATGGACACTTTGTATGTTGATTTTCTGTTTAATAAACACGCTCACTTAACCAGCGATTGGGCTCAAATCTTTTCACCTGTTCACTGCTGCACATGAACATGACACTTGTCCAGTGGTGATGTTGATCAGGGACATTGATGCCTCATCATCCAAGTCAAATGGGTTCTGACGCTGATGCTCCAGGTAGTCTTTGATTCTCTGAACATCCTGTTGGTCCTGCTTTATCTGAGCTCCCCCAAGTTCCTCGTGCAACTTCTTGGGTTTGGCTGATGAGCAGATGTCATTGAATCATTCCGCATACTCTCCAGTGACATGTCTGGTCAGCAACCATTGAAGGAGGACCTTTCCTCAGTGTGTACCCAATGACACCGCCTTTACTTTTAACCTTTTGATTGATGCTTTGGTCCAGAGCTTGATCTGTCAGAACTGAGTTGAAGTTTTTGTCTGACCCTCTCACCACGAGAAGTGTTAAAAGTCATTTAATAGCGCCACCGGTGGTCCAAAAACCTCAATTCATAATGAAACAAAGATTCACAATTCAAGATTCAAAGATTTTATTTGTCAATACAACTATACATACAGGACATACAAGAGAATTGAAATGGTGTTTCTCTCTCTTCAGTGGTGTACATAATATAAAAAAGAAAAAGGTATAAGGCTGGGAAAAAAGAAAACAACAACAGTCTATGTACAGTAATGCAACCCATAGTGCAAATGGCGACAAGAGATAGATTCAGACATCCCATACTGCAAATAGAGATAAACGATTAACAATGATAAAACCCAGCAATCCTATATACAGACAACTAGAGATGTAATACCCATAGCTGCAGTTCAATGCAGTAGTGTAGATGCAGATAGTAGCAGATAGGACTGCACATGATCAGTATTGCAATGACAGTCAGATAGCAGCAGATAATGGTTGCGGTTCAAGTGCAGAGACATATAGCAGCAAATGTATTACTATTGGTGTGCCAGTCTTTCTGTGCCAACAGCTGAGGTAGTTATTGTGTGGGTGATTGTGTTACGGTCCGGGGAGGAAGGAAGTGGACAGAGTTCAGGGTCCTAATGGCCTGATGAATGAACCTGTTAAGCAGTCTTGTGGAGGGGGCCCAGAGGCTCTGTTGGCTTTTCCCCGAGGGCAGGGGGCTGAAGAGGGAGTGTGAGGAGTGGGAGGTATCACCTGCAATGTTGATGATTCTGTGGGTGAGGCGGGTGATGTAGATGTCCAAGAGGGGGGGCAGAGGGGCACTGATGAGCTTGCTGGCTGCTTTCACTGTGCGTTGTAGTGTCTTCCGGCAGGAGGCAGTGCAGCTTCCATACCACACCGTGATGCAGCTGGTGAGGATGCTCTCAATGGTGCCTCTGTAGAAAGAGCACATGATGGGGGATGGGATTCATGCTGTCCTCAGTTTGTGGAGGAAATGGAGGAAAGTTTGAGCCTTCTTGGCCAGTGATGTGGTGTTGTTGGACCAGGAGAGGTACTCAGAGATGTGCACCCCCAGGAACTTGGTGCTGCTCACCCTCTCCACAGCTGCACCATCAATGATCAGAGAAGGGTGCTGTGTGTGACCCCTCCTGAAGTCGACCCCAATCTCCTTGGTTTTTCCAGCGTTCAGGAAAAGTTTATTGTCTTTACACCATTGGACCACTTGGCTCACCTCATTTCTGTCGTTGGCCTCCTCGTTGTTGGTGATGAGGCCCACCACCGTTGTGTCATCCGCAAACTTGATAATGATAATATAGTTGGTGTTGTAGTCTGGTACGCAGTCTTGGGTCAGCAGGGTGAAGAGCAGCTGGATGAGCACGCACCCTTGTGGGGCCCCTGTGCTCAGCGGGATGGTCTGGGAAGTGTTGTTGCCAACCCACACGTTCTGTGGCCTCCCTGTGAGAAAGTTCAGGACTTCAAACAACTTCTAAATATAAGAATCTTTCAGTTAGTTGGTATTTTGATGTTGTTAACTGGGGTTGATATATAAACAGCAGAGATTTCTGAAACCTGGATATTTTCATGGTTTGTGGCAAATAAGGGGTTTAAGTGACATATTAAAAGTAGATTTCACAAGTGCAACCTCAATTTTTACAAAGTTGACATTATAATGAACAAATCATATCCATTTTGCTTTGTTCTATAGCTGTGTAGGGTATCTCAATCTGATATCTATGATATTCGCACTAAAAATGGAGCAAATTTTCAGAAAATAAAGGGTTAAAATGCATTTAAAAGCACCTCAATTCAAAATGAAACAACTTCAAAATATGGGAATCTTTCAGTTAGTTACTGTTTTGAAGTTGTTAACTCGGGTTGATGTATAAATAGAAGAGATTTCTGAAACCTGGATATTTTCATGGTTTATGGCAAATAAGGGGTTAAAGTGACAATAAAAGTAGATTTCAAGATTACAACCTCAATTTTCATAAAGTTGACAACCTAATGAATAAAATGATACCTATTTTGCTTTGTTCTATTGCCATGCAGAGCATGTCAAAATTTTAGCCACTTTGCCACTCCACTAAGAGTAGTAGTAAAGGATACGTGAGAGAAGTCCCAGCCAGGATCATGTGTAAGGCAATAATATGCATGTTATGTTTGTTTGTTTTTTATATATGGTTTATAAGGTGCCAGCCAGGTGAACATGTAGCTGCTGTAAGAGAATAACATGCATTAAGATGACATCTTTAGTTTATGATCAGCCTTCATAAGGTTTTTTTTATTTTATATTTTCTTCTTTCAGTGGAGTGAGGTGGATCAAGGCATCATCTACTGGATCATCAAAACAATGAGTTCTACCAGCTGTTGAGACTAATTTTGTTTATTTTTTTTTATTTAACCAAACCTGGCAAGCCATTGGAATTTTCGTATTTACTTATTTTAATGGCACATGCATAATTAAAATGTCAGAATTTATAAGTGTTCTCCAGTGTCTTTTGTCAACTTCAAAATGGTGGTAAGTTAAATTGAAAAAATGCTGTTTTGGTTATTTTCAACTCGCACACTTGTCCTCTGGGCTTAGACCTGGAGCTCCTAAAATCCTAGATCCGCCCCTGATTCGCAGTCTCCTTTACAAACTCTTCAATATGATGAAAACTCACACGAGAGAGCGCCGAGGCCTTGCTAAGATGCACACTGGCAGCAGAATAGACAGCGATGCCAGCGTGATGTGCTATAGATGTGAAATAAAAGGGCATAAAGCAAGGACATGTTTCAGAAAAGTGTGGTGCAGTTATTGCAGAACACACACCAAGGATCCCTATGCAAAAAAAAGAGGGGACAAGCTGGCCTCAGAAGGGTTGCAGAGGAAAATAGATTGCAAGCAGGATTTGAAAGAGCTGCAGTCGGAAAAGACGTGACCTGTCTGTTCCACTTAACATTCAGTGTTCAATAAATGTGTCAGTTGGCTAAAGAGAGAACAGAGTCCAAGCTTTGTTTGTCGTCCACATGCCAGAAGAAACACTGTGGCCAACTCTGCCTTTAACATTTAAAGTAAATATTTAAATAATGTAAATATTTTGCAAGAAATAAATATTTGGAAAATATGCTATTTGTGCCATTTCAAGTACCCTATTCTCCTAGTGCACTTGTGCTAATCTTTTAAAGAAGGAGTTGTGGGTTTCAAATAAGAGCTTCAGCAACAGAATGATATATTTCTCACATCGAATGTTTTCATCAACACTTTTTGATGCTTTGTTTTGTTATCAGAGAAATTTCACTCTCGAGGTACCATTTTTGATCTGCTCAGAAATCCTGGAGTGCCTTCCCTTGGCTTGATGGGTCATCCAGTCAGGAGCAGCCCCAGGTTTAAATGGCCGTAGAAGGCTGTAGATAGGACAGGAAAGCCATCAATCATTTCCGGAGGTTTTCCCACAGAGCCTGTGAACTCTACAAGCATGATCCCATCCATCAAAGAAATGCCCCTGTGGATACGTACCTTCAGATCTAGTGATGCTTGATAGTATGAAGATGAGGTTGTCACCATGGTTTGAGATGCCGTCTCGGCACTCAGCCCATGTTTTCCCTCATCCCTGCTTCCCATTGAGCAGCATCTCAGCAGGCTCCCAGCTGGCAGCATTATGGACGGCTGGGGCCAATTAGTCTTCATCAGCTGGGGCGCTGCCAATGAGGATAAATAGGAGCAGCCTCGATGACTCGGGGCTGCGACATAAGCACTGCTAGGCTGAAGCCCCTTCGTCTGGTGTCAGCCTCTACTCCCCTTGCAGCATTCCTGTGTTTGTAACCCGCTGTGAGTATGCACGTCTTGTTACCCCCATGTCCGGTACGAGCTACCTACCCCTGCGCTGTGCAGCCTGAGAATGTACGTCTGTATGAGTATCTGTGCTCTCCTCATCCCTTATCCCTCACCCTTAATAAAACATCTCGACTCACTGGCTTGTCCCTGGCTCTGATTGCCCGGCTCCCTAGAGCCGGGTATGACAGTATGTCGCAGCCAGAAGAGTTACCGGCGGCCGTGAGTCGCCGTGGAAATGTACCTTTCTGTCCGGGTGTCAGCGCTGCTAGCATGCCGTTTCCCAGGAGTCACTTCCGGCGCCAGGGCGACGAGCTGAGGTCCATCTCGGAGGCTGTCGACGGGACGTTCTTCACCCTGCACGACGCCTCCAACGCGAGACGCTGGCATCCGGGCCGTGCTGAGGAACTCCTGGACTGTCACCCTCACTCTCTGTACCATCTGGAGGACAGCGCCAGGATAGACGCTGCAGGTACACAGCGAGAGAAGCTCCACGGGGTGGATGGAAATCCCGGCAGGAAATCGAAGTGGGCGACGTCTTTCCCCGCTTCGGAGTCCCGTTCCTGCCGATATTCCAGTCCGGGAGTTCGCGCCAACCAGAGGACTTCCCCCGACCTGCGCCACGTCACTCGGGATTCCCTTCAAGGAGCCGCAGCTGACAGCAGTTATGTCCGGGGTCGAGTGGCTGTCGCGAGCTCTACTGTGTTTCCTGTCACCACCTTCAGGCATGTGGCGGCGGCAGTGAGGTTGATGGAGAGGACTTCAGGGCTACGAAGCTTTCCCGTGCTCGGCGCCTTCCTCGCCTCGATCTCTGATCTGGAGCGGCGAATCCTGGGTTTCCCCCTCGCTTCGTTCCCTGGGAATAGCCGCCATCACATCGCCGAGTCACCTCTGCACGAACCTCATCCGGATCCAGTTCTGGGTCATCGTCAGGACCGTTCCTCCCACGCAGCTGTCATCCCTTCGCCTCGTCAGTGTGGAGATTCTACAGCCTCGTCCCCTGAGCCTCGTTCCCCCGCTTTCATTCCTGGACATTCGGGCTGGCTCACCCCGGCTGTTTCCCCCTCCTCCTCGACGCGCTTCCTGACCGCTGTGTGTGCCTGGAATTCCGGCCTGGTGAGCTCTCTGCTGGAGACAACGCGAGCGATCCTCAGACGAATTCCCAGGAGGTCCTCCGTTATCGCCGGGCGGGGAGAGGAAGAAGCAGAATCCACTACAGCAGGCGATACTCAACCTCCAGGGGGCAGGCAAGTCATTGTTTTTTCACACCTGCTTAATGATTTGCTCTGTCACATCCCTGGAGGAGAAGTTCAGGGTTCGCAGCTCCCTGAACTCTCCCCACCTGCTGTGACCTGTATTCCTAATCCCGCATCCTCTGTGTCTCTCTCCGCCGAGCGGTCCCCGGCTCCGGGTCAACGTGGTGGGATATGGAGAGGGCCTGTGGTTCCACAGCTACATTGCGGACGGAGGAGGGGGACTGACTGCTGCGTGGAGTCTACGCTGACGACTGAGCGTCCCCGGGTCTCCACGGAGGAGCGGTTCGGTCCAGCGGGACGAGATTCTTCTGGCTTCACGCCGAGTGGGTCGTCGGCGGGGTTACCTGAGCTGGAGGGATCTCAAGCTGCGCTGACCATCGTGCTGGCTGCGGGGCCCGACGCGGCTAGATGGGAGCCTGACAACGACCTCCTGACGACGGATCCTGGATCTTCGCAGTCCTGGACGGCGTCAGAACCCGAGATCAGGCGAGTGCTCTCCTTTCTTTTCTCTCTTTTTATCTTTGAGCACTTCAGCCTATCTCCAGGGGAGACGAGCAGGGTGCAGCCGCCCGCTGCGTCTGAGCTCGTCTCGCCGGGTTCTGGCGCTGCCGGTGATCCTGATCCCGGTTCTGTTTTCTCTTCTGAGCCTTCTTCCAGGGTCACCGGCGAGGAGTTGCTGTTCCTCGTGGTGCTGGAGGGTCCGGGTTCAACGTTGGAGGTCGGTTCTGGTGCAGTGTCCAACGTGGGTTCGCCCGAGACCCAATCGGGGTCCAACGTGGGTTCGCCTGAGGCCCGATCGGGGTCCGACGTGGGTGCTGCCCCAGTGTTGTCCAGGTCCGGTGAGGAGGTGGCCGTTTCCCTGAGGCCCGCCGCCCTCGTCATCGGCTCTCCCCTGAGCCTCTTCCACCGGGATCCGCTCTGACCCTTCGTCCGTCTCAACGGTCCTGGTGGTTGAGTGATGCGGGTCGATGACCCGACCCGCAAAACTTTCGGTTCGGCGATCCGGTTCCCCCCACTGGTCTGTGTTTGCCTTTGGGCGGCCTGGTTCGGCAGCCGTTGGACTGGATTCCTGGGATCTGGGCCCAGAGTTCGCCGTCCGAACATTTCTCTTCCCCTGATTCGCCAGCTGGACAATGGGCGGGGAGATCTCCGGAGCCATCTCGGCTATTTGTGGACTCTGCCTGCCATACACCTCGGGTGTCACTTTTTCTTTTATCGTTATTAAGGTCACTCGGGTGTAATGTCTGTCCTGTTGGTGGATGTGTATTTATAGTGCTGTGCGTTTTCCATCCCTCGTACCCAGCATTTTATTTTTTGTACCATGTTTTTAGTCTCGTTTTTGCATTGTAGAGTTATGTTTTGTTCCCTTTCAGACCATACTCTGCAGTTGCCCATTCATTCCAGTCACTTTCATTTCTTTAGGTGACTGTGGGTTTTTATATATTCATGTGTGTGGGTTTTTCTTTGCCTGCACTCAGTATTTCTTTTTTATGCCCTGTTGGTTCATTATAGAGTCATGTGCCTTGTTTTCCGTAACACCATGCTCTGTAATTGTCCATTTGTTCCAGTCACCTTCACTTTTCTTGGTGACTGTGTGTATGTACTTATATTGGTGCTGTGTATTGTGTTTCCCCTTTATTTGACCATACTCAGCATTTTTGCCCTGTACCTTTTTGGTGTTTTTTTTTTTTTTTTCCTTGCTCTGGGTCACGCATGGTTGGTACTCTCTGGGTAGTGTGTAACCGGCGTGCTGACCCAGTTCTTCTCCCCATCTGTACCTGGGTTAATTATTCCCTGTTTTGTCAGTATTGTATTTGGTTTTTTTTTTTTTTTTTTTTTTTTTCCCACTACCCTACATTGCCCCATTGGTGTTGTCCTTCCCTTGGCTTCTTCCCCTCCGGTCCTGCCTCCCTTCATCCCACCCTAGGTGTGGGGGGGGGGGGGCTGGGATGTTCCTGGTCGTTCAGGAGCCCGACCTTGAGGGGGGGGCTCTGTCACCATGGTTTGAGATGCCGTCTCGGCACTCAGCCCATGTTTTCCCTCATCCCTGCTTCCCATTGAGCAGCATCTCAGCAGGCTCCCAGCTGGCAGCATTATGGACGGCTGGGGCCAATTAGTCTTCATCAGCTGGGGCGCTGCCAATGAGGATAAATAGGAGCAGCCTCGATGACTCGGGGCTGCGACATAAGCACTGCTAGGCTGAAGCCCCTTCGTCTGGTGTCAGCCTCTACTCCCCTTGCAGCATTCCTGTGTTTGTAACCCGCTGTGAGTATGCACGTCTTGTTACCCCCATGTCCGGTACGAGCTACCTACCCCTGCGCTGTGCAGCCTGAGAATGTACGTCTGTATGAGTATCTGTGCTCTCCTCATCCCTTATCCCTCACCCTTAATAAAACATCTCGACTCACTGGCTTGTCCCTGGCTCTGATTGCCCGGCTCCCTAGAGCCGGGTATGACAGAGGTGAGTTTGAAATACAAGTTGATATTCATGCAGTGATGCAGACCTTTAAAAAAGTGGCCCAGTGGTATATAAAAAGGTGATTCAGGAAGGAAATGCTGCCTCATTCACATCTGGCCAGGTTGCACTTTTATAGTGTAGAGTCACAGAGAATCCCAACACCTCTAACTAGAATGAGTGTAAATATAACAATTTATATCTTATTTAATCACTTAAGGCTTTGACTGGTGACATATGGAAAGGGATATTGTGTTAAATCATATGTTGTGTCTACAGAAGTAGCTGCTAAGCACCTGCAAATGTAAAGAAAAATACTGCAGCCAACGCAACTCACTAACACGGAGCATCACTGACACAGACACAGTCTGAATGTGTTAAATCTATGCTAAATAGTCAATTGTTTAGCATGGCCTGCTCCTCCTAATCTGCTGCTTGCTCTTTTCCTCATACATTTGCATCCATTTGAATTACTCTGCCTATAATGTATTTCTCTGATGCACTCCTACACTGCTACACCGCTGCAAGAAGTGAAGGAAGCGGTCTGAGCCGCTTTGTGCCGGAGCAACAACAGGATTTATTCATGTGTGATTAGTGTATGATTTCACGGAAAATAACACAATCCCCATGACCGGCCTTTATTAGCATATATGCATACAAGCCAAAGGACACTGAATGCTATTAAATGCTAAATGCTGTATATTTTCCATTATCTGCTTTGTATCCACTGGGAGAGTAGTGCTCAGAACCAACTTCAAAGGCCAGAAGAGGGACTCTGCCACATAGCAATAATTTAGGAGGCGATCCATTCCATACTCTCGGCCTTTGCCTTTCATGTCCTTTGACTTGTATACATTTTTTCTACTTGCTCATGAGAGCACGATTTTTGGTGCAACTTTCCCATTTTCCATTTTAGCCACCCATCTGCTCTGTCTTAATTCTGTGTTTCCAGCCCACATGTTGGACAAACATTGTGATTTAGATACAGATGCCATCATCTGTTGCACTATGCCTTAGCTGTGCATTAGAAGGAGGAAAAATGGTGGCTCTGCATACCCAGGGGAAAATGTACAAGCCACTTGTGGAAATTACAAACTTCAAAGGCAGTGAAGAAACTGGGAAAAGAATCAATATAGGGACACTTTTCCTTTTTCCTTGGCATGGTTGTAAAGTGACATACTAAAGTGTAGGGATCATTAGGGAGAATATTATTTCCAAAATAGCTGAACAGTTTGAGCTATAAAATGAAATTTGAAATTACAAAGAGGATCAATACAGCACTGGTCTATCATTGTGCCATCTTACTTCCGGAGTATGTTTTGAAAGAAAATGAACTAACAACCAAGTTTAAGTTCTTATTTACTGGTTGCTATAAAACTAACTCCCACAACAGAAAGCATTTCAGTGCAAAAACAGAGAAATTAGATAAATTATGGTTGATGACATAAAAGCAGAAAGTGAGAAAGGAAAAGGGAGATGAGAAATGCTGTGAGCTGTTTTTGTGGTTAAGAACTATATTGATTTAAAGTGAAGCCCCCAGCAGTCAAGATTACTTTTTTTAATTGTAATCTCAGCATAGCCCAGGGTGACACAAACAGGAAGCCTGACCTGCAGGGTGAATATGAATCTGACAGTCTTTTTTTTTTTTTTTTCGTATATGCCATGTGCTTAAAAGAGGATAGTTTTTCAAATTAAGCAGTAACCACTTGGTTTTTTTCTCCTTATCCAAAAAAGAAAGAAATTTGCCAAATTCCCTTTGTGCAGTCAAAATAATCTTAATCGTGACAGTCTCCCTATTAGACATTTTTGGACAACATTACCCATTTCTTTTCATTTTCATATTTGTCAAGACTGAGCACCCAATACAACATTTGAAGCTTAGCTCTGTATGTGAAGTTACAGTGGTCACGATCTGAGCATGGGAGGAATCCACTGGGCTCAGTCTTTTTGCCTTTTTTTCATATTTGTAGTGTTGTCGTTTTGATTTGCAATTCCTGTTATTTTATCCTTGGTTGATTTGTCACATATTCTGTATTGTTTCTTAGTATGATTTATTTTCCTGTTTGAGTTCATTGTAGTTTGTTATTCACATTTTTGAGGTTACTTGTCTTTATTTTGCCATCTCTTTATATTTTTATTCTGTCGTGTTCTCCCTCTGGGTTGGCAGCTGTCAGTCACGTTTCTGGGTTGTTGCTCCATGTAGGTGGGGTCCCTGCCAGCTGTCAGCCTGCTCTCATTACTCCCAGCTGGTCGAAATTGTATCTTTGTTTTCTCCTTCCCGCTCAGGTGACCCACACCTGCTATCACTTGTTTCATTTGTTTCTAGCCTGAGTGCATGCATTGCATACAGTGCATTCCACCCGGGGCTAACCATGTCTGTCAGCCCGGATTTGTTAACCCTTGGACTGGACAAAGCAAAGCCAAAAGCTAACGTCTCCAATTCCCGCTCCCCACCATTGCCCAGGGAAATCTTGCTGGAGGAACACCTCCACCTCTCAGGCAGCAGTTTCTCCCTTGATGAGGCAGAAGACTCCCGCAGCAGTGTCCTCTTTGTGCTTTTCCTCTCCAGCTGTTCCGCCAGCTTCCTTTCTCTCTGCAGCTGCTCTATCCCGCTTCTCCTTGACGCTCCTTCCCACTGCTGAGAGGTCAGTCGTTTCCTTCCCAGCACCAACCATCACCGTGTCTGCAGGGGCGACTCCTCCACGTTCCACTGAGGGGCCCACAACAGCTGAAGTCATGGAGAGGGCTGATCTCCATCCAGCTGCAGTAAAAGACATTGCTTCCTGGGAACCAAGGCAAGTGTTTTTCCACTCGGACTCACCAAAACATGAATTATCTTGCCTGATTCCCAGTGGCGAGGCTCAGACTAGGCAGTCCTCTGAGTCCTCACTGCCTGCTGCAGCTTTAGCGTGTTCACCTGCTGACAGAAAAATTCCATATTATACACATTATTACTGTTAATAATAATGTATTATTATACTTGAGAAGTATCATGCCTTTCATATGTCATGTTTAATGGTTGTATGTGCATTCTGTGTAGGATAAGTTCGTATATTCCTTTATATTATTCTTTTATATTATAAGTCTGATATATTCTGTGAGCAATTATTTCAGAGGATGTATGCAAGCACTGAGACTGAAGGTCAGTACATGCATAAAAGATGATCTAAGCTACATTGGTAATCTCTTTGACATGCCCTGCTTACTTCTAGTTAGTGTAGATTAGATTGACCCCCTGTCGGGATGTCTGTGACGTTTCTCCATTTGCTCATCACCCAGGATAAGCATTCATGTCATACTGACCTGCTGGGATACCAGGGCTGTGATAGGAATTTGAACTGTCTCTCTCCTATCTGTCTACCCATAAATATCAAACGTAAAGAGTGTACCTTCAGAGATTCTATGTGTGTGCGGAAGGCCGTGCTTTGTATCTCTCCCTCAAAAATGGCCATTTGAAGTTAAATTTGAACTGTAACTTTTATTTATTTTTATAATAAATGTATCTAAATCTAATATCAAGCCTGATTTTTTGACTTTGAATAATTTAAGCTCAAAATTATTCTAACATTTTGGCGCTCTGAACAGCGGATCCACATATCTCCGTCTTTCCCGCACCTCTGCCCGATTTCAGCAAGTGCACAGCTGACGAAAAACCTTCCCAGGCTGAGTACAAGACTCAGTGTTACTGCAGTGAAGGCATTTCAAACCAGGGCGCTGGAACTGACTGGGTGATGGATCTGAGAATCCTCCAGGTGGCTTGGATGTACACTACCGTTCAAAAGTTTGGGGTCACCCAGACAATTTTGTTTTTTCCATGAAAAGTCACACTTTTATTTACCACCATGAGTTGTAAAATGAATAGAAAATATAGTCAAGACACTGACAAGGTTAGAAATAATGATTTGTATTTGAAATAATAATTTTTTCCTTCAAACTTTGCTTTCGTCAAAGAATCCTCCATTTGCAGCAATTACAGCATTGCAGACCTTTGGCATTCTAGCTGTTAATTTGTTGAGGTAATCTGGAGAATTCTGACGCAATGAGCAAACACATTGCACCATTAGAACACTGGAGTGATAGTTGCTGGAAATGGGCCTCTATACACCTATGTAGATATTGCACCAAAAACCAGACATTTGCAGCTAGAATAGTCATTTACCACATTAGCAATGTATAGAGTGCATTTCTGATTTGTTTAAAGTTATCTTCATTGAAAAAACAGTGCTTTTCTTTCAAAAATAAGGAAATTTCTAAGTGACCCCAAACTTTTGAACGGTAGCGTAAGTGCAATTGTTGTTGAGTTTATGGACATTGGGTCCGAGTTCCAGTGAGTTAAATATGCGTATGATGTGATACGGTTTTGGCCCGGGCCGCTTTGACACCCCAAAGCCTGGTTAAGTTTCTCATTGCACTAGGTCGCTGGTTCCCCACGGTGAGCTTTATTGCAAGATACCGGGGAAGGAAATCCAGGATTTCCCCCACCACAGTGAGCTTTATTGCAAGATACCGGGGAAGGAAATCCAGGATTTCCCCCACCACGGTGAGCTTTATTGCAAGATACCGGGGGAGGAAATCCAGGATTTCCCCCACCACAGTGAGCTTTATTGCAAGATACTGGGGAAGGAACCCCAGGATTTGTTGCTTTGGAAACTTTGTGTCGGCGAGGTGAAGGTTCGGATGAGATTGCGCTCAAGGATTAACACAAGATACTGCATATTTATTGTGCAGTGAACTTTTTGATATTTATCAATTGTTTTTTGATGTTTATCAAGGTGAGATTCTACCTCAATACTGCAGTGAGCTGTTAATTGATAAGTTCGGGGAAGATTTGTTATCCTGCCACAGTGAGCTTTTGGATTTGATAAAACACTGGATAATATTGTGCAGGATTCCTGTCTGGCAATATTTCAGGTTTGTTGTGAAATCATTGCAAGATACCGTGGGGGAGACACGTGACCGCTGAAAAATACTGGTAAGTTTTTATTTTTAAAGTTTTGTTGTAGCGCTGGATAAAAAGTTACTGCAGTTGGTCTGTTTTTGTTTCTGTGTCTCGTGAAATCTGCTCTAGTGTGAGAGAGATGGAGTCCTCCGTGAAGGTGGAAGGAGCAGGTTGCACAAAGCTGTAAATTTGCTGTTTGTGATTTTTTCTGGTATTTGTGGAGCATAAAAGAGTTGGTTAATTACTTATTATCCTTTTGGGAAATTATTAAAATTGTGGACATTTGCAAACTATACTTTTGGGTGAGAAATTTTATTGTCTTTTCATTGTGGTAGAAAAAAAAAGTTGACATGAGAATGTTGGGTTGCCAGATTTGTTTTTCCAAGTATTTTGGGTTGCCATTGCAAGCTTGTTTTAAGGCTATCGTTCTGTTGCTCTACGTAAACAGCTGCCCAAAAGTAACCTTGGAGAGATAACAGGACTACACTGTGTGTGTGTGTATGTGTGGTGTATGTGTGGGCCCTTGTGTTTGACAGTGAGTGAGTGAGAAGAAGAGAAAGAGGAGTGAAAGAGAAAAAAATCTATATATGGGCATTTTTGCAACGCTTTGGGGGTTTTACAGTTTCCTTTATCAGTCTCAGTTTTGTGGGTTTTGAATCTAATGTTGCGTACGTGGTAAACTATTTACATATTTTTAAAGCTAGTATTTTCATTTCCTCCAGTTTTTCTTTGGAAAATGAAAAACATTGAGATATTTTTATTCAATTTTTTGACGTATCACTGATTTTTATTGGCTCAATTGCCTTATCTCTCTGACTGAAGCATAACAGTGAACTTTACAGGGAAAAAGGACGCAGGACTAATGATCTCAAAGGGGTTTTCCTTCCCTCTGTTCCCTGCTCTTGCCAAACAACCAGTCTCTGCGACCCAGCAAAACAACATCGCCTTGCCACTGTCCGTGCCCCTCTCATCTACACCAAAGGCGGCTAAACCAATAAGTTAAGTACAATTGCATGCATGTTCATCAATGCTACAAGCATGACAATGATGAAATCAACTGAACATTACGATATCGTGCTGTCACTTAATAATGCCTAATCACTGAAGGCTTTATGTACACTTTATATTACATGATTCAAAGCATAGAAGATATTGATAATTACTGTGTTTGTGCATATGATTTACCAGAGACTACTGACTATCAAACAGAGGTCTTGGTAATTCTATATCATATTGTTGCTTTGTTGTATAATACTAAACACACTTTTTAATAAATGACTGTGTGCTTATTTACATTTTGACCCTTTCAGTGTCCATGTAAAAAAGAAAGGGAAAAGAAGAAGGATCAAGGTCTGAAGGACTGCAGGATTTAGAGAAAAAAAACAAAAAAACAAAAAACAGATTGGAGTATCAACCATTCTGACCTTGCAAGTCTAGGCTCAGAATATGTTTTTTTTCCCTGTGCAATAAAATCCTGAAGAACAGAGTGCTGCTCTATGACCTCTGCCTACACTTTGCAGTTACTCACGTGTGTAACTACATATTTTAATCTTTCAAGTTACACGCCACAATTGCAAATTCTAAATGCTGCATTGATTTAAGGCTTCTAATATATGACACTGTTTTGTTTAAACATAACCTTAAAGTAGTGCTGAGCCATGTCAAGTGGTAAAACATTTACTGATTCACTGAATATTTAGCAAATACTAAATCACATTATTAAAATTGTGGAAGCTTTAGGTGTAATTTAAAGTTGTTGTTTTTTTTCTTTTTTTTCTGTTATTCTCCATTCCTGTTCATGTTTTCATTTTTCAACAGGGAAAGGGAAAGCATTCACAAAATCTTTAGCTTTCACCAGGATTTAGATTTGCCAAGTCAGCAGGGTGAAAAGATAGGAATCATAACATCACCATTACCTTTCAATTTAATAAATCCTTGGTGACCATATGCAATATGTAGCACAATAATAAAATCAATAATTCATTTGTGTTTCTTAACATTAAAAGTTATAATAAACAGTGGGATAAACAATGTGAAACATTTAAGGGACACAAACTAATGATGATAACTGGAACACTGGCAAAATCAATTTATGGAGTGATAAAATTTGCACTCCTGTTGATATGCATCCTGATGTGCAGACGGGGGTAGCCTTAAGGCTTCTGTGGTGGTCTGAGCGCTGATTTCATCCGCGCTCAAGTTGCTCAGTATTTCCCTTTTTCCACCATAGTATTCCAGGGTTTGTTATTAGGGCCTCTCAGGAGCTTTTATTATGACAGCGTCACGGCCGCACTTCCAGCTGTCAAAGCCGAGCTGGTGCTGTGACAGCTGTCAGTCATTTTTGTTAATTACCTCTTTTCTGATTTGTTTGTGCTTGGTATTTAAGGGAGCACCTGAGGCTCACTCCTCGCTGCGACATACACAACCTTACGCCTCCGTCACGAGGGACTGGAGCTCCTGTTCCCGACTCCAGTCTTCCCCTGTGTCTTGAACTCCTCGCTGCACGTCTTTGTAAGTGTTTTTGTACAGCGCAGGCTCCGTCCTCGCTGTCCCTCCTAGTTTATCTTTAGAGTTCATTATTTTGTGTCTCAGTATATGTTCACGTTCTTCCTCGCATGGCTGTTTATTGTGTCATTTCGTCGTCTTGTAAATAAACGAGCAAACTTACTGTTTGATATCTGGCATCTCATTAATGCCCTGCAAGGGGCATTCAAAACAGTCGGTTGCAGCCAAACGAGATGCCAGCCACAGTGAGTTTGTTTTGGGCTTAAATTTTCCCCTTTTTTTAAGTACCAGTGTGTTTTTGGAAGATGGCGTCATCAAGAACAGGCTACTTCTTGGACTTGGGCTACAAGCTTATCATAGCTCTCATAGAGGTAGATGACCTCCTCGGCAATGCTTGTAGGCTCTTCACTCCCGGCAACGCACGCTGGTACCTGGACCTCGCAGAGGTGGCAATTAAACGCAATCCTCGCCTTGCTGATCACATTGAGGGCAGAGAGAGGATGGCCGAAATCGCGGTGCTTCGGAGGAGGATCCGTGGGCCTGAGAAGAGTTCTAGCAGGAAACCGAAGCCAGAGCCGATGGTGAGGTATCTCCACTCCTCGCCTCAGGTTCCTGCCACCCATCCATCCCAGGGTTCTGCGTCACCGAAGGGCTGTCTCTGTCCGCAGTAGAGGAAGAGGACAGCCGGGACCCCCCGTGAAGAGACACAGTGGGCAGCTGAACTCATCAGGGGTCGTGTGGCTGAAGCACACTCTTCCTCCTATCCCAGCAACATCCTACAGAATGTGGTGGTGGCAGTTAGACTGGTGGAGGTCAATCCCGAACTCAGCGATTATCCTGAGTACGCCGAGCTCCTTGCCTCCATCACTGCGCAGCAGCAGTGCTTTTCGGACTTGAACTTAGCCTCGCCCTCTGCCGGAAGACGCCGTCACTCAGTCCGTACTCCACCTCTGCAAGATCCCCGTCCGGATCCTGTTCCGAGCCGCCGAGGGAACTCCGCCTCCCAGCCCGCTGTTGGCCCTGCGTCACGACGGGAGGGAAAGACAGCAGCCCCAGTCTCCGGGTCATCGGCTCCCACTGTTCCGTCAGCTCCTCACCCCCGGGCTGCCTCGGCTGCTCCTCCCTCCTCCTCGGTGCCCTCTTCAGCAGCTGTGAGTCCAGCGAGTCCTGCCCCGGCTGCACCCGTCGCCGATCCCAAGAGAGCGGCTCCTCCTTGTCTTCCCGGGGGGCCCTCAGTTACCATCCTCAGGGGAAAGGGGAGAACCAAGCCCGCTGCAGCAGCCACCATCGTCCCTCGGGAGGACAGGCAAGTGTTGTTTCATTCTCACTCTCAGTATAGGGAATTACCTTGTCTGACTCCTGGGGGTGGGGCTCGGGGTTCACAGTCCTCTGAGCTCCCACCACCTGCTGCAGCCACTGACATTGAACCTGCTACCTCTGTGTCCCCCCCCCCCACCCCCGAGCATCCCACCATGCCTGGAATCGACCGTCAGGTGAGGGAGGAGCCTGCGGCCCTGGAGAGCCTGCTTCCAGCCCCGCAGCTGCGTCATGGGCAGAGGAGGAGATCGGACTGCCATTTGGAGCCTGAGCCAACAAATAAGCATCCCCAGGTCTCCATGGAGGAGCAGTCGGGCCCAGTAAGTCACGGATCCCCTGCCTCCACGCTGTGTGGGCCTTCAGAGTGGGTTTCAGTGCCGGGGAGTTCCCAGACTTTGATGACCATCATGCCGGCTGTGGAGCCCACCACAGTCGAGCCGGAACCCAGAATGGACCTCCGAATCATTGAGCCTGGGTCGTCGGAGTCCTGGACAGCGGTGGAGCCTGAGATCAGGCAAGTGCTCTATTTTGTCTTCTTACTTTCCGTTCTGGAGCATTCTTGCCTGTCTCTCGGGGTGGGGGGGGTGAGCCAGGTGCAGCCGAACACTGCATCCGAGCTCATCTCGCCAGGCTCTGCCGCTGCCGGTGATCCTGATCCTGGTTCTCTTTATCCTTTTGAGGCTTCTCCCAGGGTCACCGGAGCTGAATCAGTTCTGGTTATCATCCTTGAGGCTCCAGGGTTGTGTTCGGAGGTCACCACAGGTGCTGTACCGGCCCAATCGGGGTCCATCGAGGGTGCGGCACCTGTCCAAATGGGGTCCATTGAGGGTGCGGAGCCGGTCGGATCGGGGCCCATCGAGGGTGCAGCGCCGGTCTGGTTGGGGCCCATCGAGGGTGCAGCGCCAGTTCGGTTCGAGGTTCGGGGAGGGAGCTGTGGATTCCCTTCCGCCGGATGCCGGACTGGTTCCTCCTCTTTCCTCCTATTTTTCCCCACCGGGTGCGGCCGTGGTTCCCTTTATTCGGGTCAGCTTTCCCCCACTGTCCATCTCTGTAGGGAGGCCGCCTCCGAGCTTCCCCCTCCAGTCTTGGTGGTCTACGGATGCGGGCCAGCCACCTGAAGAACCGTCTTGCTGGGTTGGCGACCTGGTTCGGCCACCCGAGAGACTGTGTTGCCAGTTCTGTGTCATGGGTCGGCCGCCCAACGGGCTGCCTTGTTAGTTCGGCAACCTGATCCGGCCGCCTGAGGTACTGTTTCCCCGGGATTGGGACTTTGGTAGGCCGCCTGAACTGTTTTTTCTTCCCCATTCTCTGCTTTCTACCTGCTGGCGCCCTTGAAATTGTGTTTTATATTTTTTTTGTTTGGTTCCATGTTTATTGAAGAACTCTTGGTTCTTTGCCCGAATTAGTGGTGTTTCTTTTTGTTTCTTGTATATTGTAGGATTCTTTGTTCATTGCCCTAATTAGTTGTGGGGGGGGGGGGGGTTTCTCCATGTAATCTGATGGAGTCCCTGTTCTTTGCTCAAGTTGTCATGTATATCATGCTGATTTCCTTTTTGCCAGGAGCATACTCGTGTAAGACTGGTGTTAACTTTTGATGCTTCTTATTCAAGTACACATGAGAGTAGGCCCCAAAACATGTTTGAATAAGAGGGAATACTGGTCTAGTAAGAAGGTTACCTGAATATTAGTTAACAACTTTACTCTTGTTTATATATTTTTTCTCCTTAGGTCATGTTTTTTTTTTTTTTTTTTAATTTTCCTGTCTAGTTACACCGTTTCATTAGTAAATTTCTGTCCTTACTTTTGTCAGTTTGGGTGTTCTGTGTTTTGTTTTTTCTTTTTCTTTAAACCTGTGATTCTTCTAAATCTGCAGGTGTATTTCACACACTTTTTGCAGAACTGCGTAAGCTTTTTTTTTGTACTTTGCAACTATTTCAACATAAAATTATTTAGTCACTAAAATGACTATACATGCCTTACTTATTACGACACAGATGAGAACATTTCTGACCAGTTTTCAAATTGGCGAAATCAAGAGTAATACTTGATTGGAAGTACATTGTTTTTATAAGTAAGTAGGAGTGCTGTGTGATAAAACTTTTGAAGGTGCAATTTTGTGAAGTGGAGTGGAGTAAGGGTAACTACTTTCTGCCTTCCTCGGCCCATGGAATTTGGTACCTACTGTACCGTTGATGCTACTGGGACACATGGTTACAATTATGTCTCCAAAGTTTTGTGTAAGAGCCCCACTAGTTTCCTGTAATCCACAACTTTTCTCGGGCAGATTTTCAGTTACCACATTTTTTGTTTTACTTATTCTGTAACACTTGAAGGGGTTTTGCCTAGTTAATGTGTTATTGGGTACTTGGGGATTTTTGAAATGTACCTGTATTTTGGTTTCCTGTCGTTTGTTTTATTTGGCTATCGCAGTGTTCATTGTTGGTAAACAAAGCGTAATTCTAGCGCATGCGCAGTCAGCTGGTGGGCAAAAAAACATTGCAGCGTTGCAACGCCTTTTGCGTGGACTGGACGCATCCGCTGTACTTCAATGTATTGTTTCGCTCTTTTGACGTGATCTCTGCGCCATGTTTGGTGAGCGAAACAATCCACAGAAACACTCATATTTTGCTCAATATCTTATGTTAACAAAATAAGACACTGGCATTTATTGTACAAAGATTATGAGATATCGTGGCATCGCAGAGGTTCCTTGTCAATGCCTGAGTCCTGCGGTTCACTCTCTGATAAAGGATGAAACTGACCTGCCTGCACGTTTCCATCTCTGGCCTGACAGTCACGCTCACTGTCACTGTGTCAGTGTCAGTGACAGTGAGTCATCTAGTCAATTCTAGTCAATTCTGTGACATAACATGGTTTCACTATTCTTGTGTTAACGTCAGGCGGAAACCAAGGGGTCACTGGGTTTGTCCAGGATGTAAAGCTTCCACTTCTGATGATTAATTAATGGCATAAGAAATGTTCTGAGTGACTTCCTCTGTGTCACAAGCAGTTGTTACAGACACACACTGGTGTTGTCAGTGTCAGCTGTGATTTTCCTGGTCTTCTCCTTTGTGCCTTGTCTCTCAACTCAGCCAGTTTCTAAGTGTTCATGCCAGTGTTTTTGACACCCAGGAAACCACCTCTTTGCTTTTCCACTTTAAAATAGTATCAGTCAATTTTAAACTAGGCAGAATTAATTTAATTCAGCAGTGTATGACATTTAACTGGCTGGAGTCTAGTTCTTGCTGGATAGGCTACTGTGGCAGCATGCCCCAGACAATTGACTCTGTGCTGTGGATTTTTGAAGTAAACCTGGACACCAAGACTTTGCAACACACTTTTAATGCTATTTTGCAGGATAGTAAATTTATCTTGGATACTTAATGCCAGTTATTTATGATGTGCATGTACTTTAATTCCTAATCATAGCAGGTTTCCGTGTTCAACTGTTGCCAATACATGCAGCAAAAAAAAAATAATTACAGTGCACTATGTTCATGACCTCAGAATACTAAATTTATTGCTATGTGATTGGATGGATCTCGACTCAGGATGGACCTTTTTGCAAAATGGCCACCACTAATGTTTAGCATTCAAAATGCATGTATTGTTGTTCTCTAGATTAATGATTACATTTACTCTATACAGTCACAGTGGTCCCCATCTTATATGACTGATCCTGTATTTCTAGTGCTTGGTCTATACTGTTAAACTGTTAAATTTTGCTGCAACTTCTATTTTATAATCTGTATGTACATGTAAATGAGCACCTTACATTTTCACTGTTTTCTAGCAGAGCATGAATTTTGCACTCTTCTTAAATTTTGTTAATCTACACAGGCCTCGCAATATTTGTGAAATAAAGGGCAAAGAAAAGGGTTTTACAGTACACGGTGGGTTCTGTCTTACCGGTAATACTAAGTTGCTTGTATAATGTGATTGACTTTGTAAATTTGGCACTAGGTTTTTACAATCAGTGTATTTGTCACCTCAATGAGAGATGACAGTCTAAATGTTATAATTCTTTGGCCCTAGTAAGATGGTGGCATATAAAGAGGGTACCACTATAATTATGACCATAATTATTTATTATACCATAGAACTGTTGTGCAGACGAATTAGTTTATTAAAATCACACACGCGGACATCCTCCCCTGGGACCCAGTCTTTGTGGTTCAATGCTGCCAGCCACACTCGCCTGCGCTCTGGATCTGCAGGAATCCTATTCCAGGACAATTTCCCCCCCTCTCCCACCTGTTGGTACAGTCTTTAACAACACAAGACTGTGGCATTTTGCTGCAAAACGTCTCCGAATCGGCAGAAGCGTCTGCTCAACATGCAACACGTGCATGGCGTCTTGCCCACCAGCGCTGAGTTTACATCACGTGACATACTCGCGTGACGTCACGGTGAACACTCCTATACCTTATTTATTTTGTCCCTTCTGCTACACGTTATTTTTGCTAGTGTGTGTGTTATATGGTACTTATGTTTGTTGGTAGGGTACCTGTATTTTGTTTAGTGATCCGGTTGCTCTTGAGTTTTGATCATTTCTGTGTTTAGCCACGCAATTCTGTTATCCATATTGTTATCCTTTCATTGTGTGTGTGTGTGTGTGGGGGGGGGGTCCCCTTCTTCCTCTGGGTGTCGTTGTTGCCTTTTTGTTTTTTTTTTGGTTCTCTCCCTCCTGGCCTGTTTTCCCCCTCCACCCTCCCTGGGTCAGTCCTGTTAGCTTTCTGGTTGGGGGGCCCCTTGGATGTCATGTTGATGCCTAGAATGTGCCCTTTGAGCGGGGGGTACTGTGGTGGTCTGAGCGCTGATTCCGTCCGCGCTCAGGTTGCTCAGTATTTCCCCTTTTCCACTGTAGTATTCCAGGGTTTGTTACTAGGGCCGCTCAGGGGCTTTTATTATGACAGCATCACAGCCACACTTCCGGCTGTCAGAGCCAAGCTGGCGCCATGACAGCTGTTTGTCATTTTTATTAATTACCTCTTTTCTGATTTGTTTGTGCTTGATATTTAAGGGAGCACCTGAGGCTCACTCCTCGCTGTGATATACATAACCTTATGCCTTCGTCACAAGGGACTAGAGTTCCCGACGTTTACTTGTGTTATCTTTGTTTAATATTTAAATTTCTTTGATGAGCTGAAACATTTAACAGTGACAAACATACAAAAACATGAGAAATCAGAAAGGGGGAAACACTTTTTCACATCACTGTATGTTTTGGATTGAGGCCATTTGTTGGTGTGTTTGTTAACAGGGTTATGTAAAAACTGATTTCAATGAAATTTTGAAGGATGGAACATATGGTTCCAAAACAGCCATTCAGCCGCCCAGCTTGGTGTGCAGCAAAAATGAAATGGAGGAGGGAAAAATGTGGGCAGCAGTGGCTCAGGAGGTAGAGCAGATCCTCCAATAACCAGAGGGTTGGCAGTTGGAATCCTGCTCCCCCCATCCATCCTGCTGTTGTGTCTCTGGGCAAAACACTTTGTCCATGACACTGGGTATGAATGTGAAATGTTCGGTAGTGGCCAGAGAAGCTGTTGACACAGATTGGCAGCCACGTATCTGTAAGTCTGCTCCAGGGCAGCTGTGGTTACAGAGGTTACCACTACCATTGTCTGTCTGTGCAGTGAATGAATAATGGACTCACTGTAAAGCATTTTGGGTATCTTGACAGGCGCTGTATAAATGCAATCCATTATTATTATTACATACTGAAGCAGAGTGAGAAATTAGAATCAAGGGTTGAATCAAAGAATTGTCTTTGACTTCATTTTATGTTATACTTTTATTAACATTGCAAGATAGGGCATTTGATATTTTGATATTTTATCTGAGATTTATCAATTGAGCTCAATTTTACAAATGCATATATCGTTGTCGGCCTCCGTCGGTCTATGATGACCATGGAAGAGAATCCTAAATGTCTACTCTGCTGGAATAGCACCACCTGTGGCTGAACAGGCCAATGCGCACCGGAGTTCTACCTTCCAGCGTTGGGTGTTGGTAGGATTCAAGCCTGGGCAGGAAGATATGGAGGACAAGATGTTACCCATGCAGCATGTCCCCCCTCTCCACGTCACTGATGAATCCAAAGGAACAGCAGGGCTGCTATAGTTTGGCACCAGCACCGTCGCAGGAGCTGCCAGAACGATGTTGAGCACAACATAGAACTGCCTTAGGGGCTCCGACTCCGGATTTTTCCTCAGGGTTGACTCCCGAAGCCTTTCCCGTGACCGGGTGTGCCGCAAGGCAGCGGAGGTTTGAAATCAGGGTTTACCTTCCCCTAGATGGGCTACCTTCCCAGGTTGATGAGCCACCATCTACCCGAAGCATCTGGTTTTAAGGCGCCAGAGATCCGCCCTCGCCCCTTCTCCTATTAGAAAAAGCAGTTCTGCCGGGCTTAGAGACTAAACCACACGGGCAGGCTAGGAGTTGGACTTAGTTGTCAGAGGCTTTTCGAGACGCACGCCGTAAGGAGCATTTTATGAGCACTGGGAGCTTAACCCCAGTGCCACTCCTGGCTATGACAACCTTGGAACCAAATGCAGTGAAATGCGTATATAGAAATGGGAATATCAAAGTGTGAAGAATGTGATGTGCATCCAGACATTGTCAAAAGGTTGGAAAATAACTAACAAAAACGTTCTGGTGGAAATATGAGGTCTCTGGGCCATTTAGACATATTAATGCTAATTAAATGACTGAAGAGGTTTATCCAGGTGTTTACCAGTGTTTCATTGTCCCTTGTTCCATTCTGGAGTTTAATTTTTTACCATTTCTTTTTAAGCTTGAGAAAGAAGTTGTGACAAACAGATGTTGTTTCCATTTCCAGCAAGAGGGCTCTTTGTTATTATCAATGCACAAATTGATTTTACACATTAAAATATGGTAAGGGGGGAACTGACATTGATCTCTGACACAGAGTTTCATGCTTCAGAATTTTAATAATTTTACACAGGTTCAAACAAAATTTTTAAAATTAGAAATTGTTCAAATTTGTATTTGACATTTTTGAAAAGTAAAATATTAAAACATGTAACCCAGCCACAGGAGGTGCACAAGCCAGTGTACTCCTAGTGCCGGTCCCAAGCCCGAGTAAATGGGGAAGGTTGTGTCAGGAAGGGCATCTAACGTAAACCCTTTGCCAAATCAAACATGCAGATCATGATGAATGAGACTTTCATAACGGATCGGTCGAGGCCCAGGTAAACAACGACCACCACCGGTGCTATTAACCGACAGGGTGCTGGTGGAAACTGGGATAATGTTGGTCATAGATTGAGGGGGAGGACATGGGGAAGGCGTGTTCAGAGGGAGAGAGAGAAAAGGAAAGGCAGAAGTGTGGAGGTGAGAGTAGGGACGTTAAATGTAGGGACTACGACTGTTAAAGGCAGAGAGTTGGCTGATATGATGGAGAGAAGAAAGGTAGATATACTGTGTGTTCAAGAAACCAGATGGAAGGGAAGCAAGGCTAGGAGCACTGGAGGGGGATTTAAACTGTTCTACCATGGTGTAGATAGGAAGAGAAATTGAGTAGGAGTAATCTTGAAGGAAGAGTATGTGAAGAGTGTTCAGGAGGTAAAGAGGGGGTCAGACAGAATCATGAGTTTGAAACTTGAAGTCAAAGGCCTGATGTTGAATGTTGTCAGTGCATATGCCCCACAAGTTGGATGTCAGGTAGAAGAGAGAGAGGAATTCTGGAGTAAGTTGGATGAAGTGGTAGAGTGTTCCCAGGCGTGAGAGAGTGGTGATTTGAGTGGACTTTAATGGGCATGTAGGTGAAGGGAACAGAGATGAGGAGGAGGTTCTGGGTAGATATGGTCTGAAGGAGAGAAATGTGGAAGGACAAATGATTGTGGATTTTGCTAAAAGGATGGAAGTGGCTGTGGTGAACACATACAGTGGTGTGAAAAAGTGTTTGCTCCCTTCCTGATTTCTCATTCTTTTGTATGTTTGTCACACTTCAATGTTTCAGATCATCAACCAAATATTAAAGATAACACAAATAAACACAAAATGCAGTTTTTCCATGAAGCTGTTTATTATTAAGGGGAAAAAAATCCAAACCTACATGGCCCTGTGTGAAAAAGTGATTGCCGCCTAAACATAATACCTGGTTAGACCACCCTTAGCAGCAACAACCCCAATCAAGCGTTTGTGATAACTTGCAATGAGTCTTTTACAGCGCTGTGGAGGAATTTTGGCCCACTCATCTTTGCAGAATTGTTGTAATTCATCCACATTGGAGGGTTTTCGAGCATGAACAACCTTTTTAAGGTCATGCCACAGCATCTCAATCAGATTCAGGTTAGGATTTTGACTAGGCCACTCCAAAGTCTTCATTTTGTTTTTCTTAAGCCATTCAGAGGTGGACTTGCTGGTGTGTTTCGGATCATTGTCCTGCTGCAGAACCCACGTGTGCTCCAGCTTGAGGTCACGAACAGATGGCCAGACATTCTCCTTCAGAATTTTTTGGTAGACAGCAGAATTATGGTTCCATTTACCACAACAAGTCTTCCAGGTCTTGAAGCAGTAAAACAGCCCCAGACCATCACACTACCACCACCATATTTTACTGTTGGTATGATGTTCTTTTTTCTGAAATGTTGTGTTACTTTTACACAGGATGGAATGGGACAGACACCTTCCAAAAAGTTCAACTTTTGTCTTGTCAGTCCACAGAGTATTTTCCCAAAATTGTTAGGGATCATCAAGATATTTCCTAGCAAAACTGAGATGAGCCTTTATGTTCTTTTTCTTTTTGCTCAACAGTGGTTTTTGTCTTGTCTTTGTCTCGGAACTCTGCCATGCAGGCCATTTTTTGCCCACTCTCTGTCTTGTGGTGGTCATCAACACTGACCTTAACTGAGGCAAGTGAGCCCTGCAGTTCTTTGGATGTTGTTGTAGGGTCTTTTGTGACCTCTTGGATGAGTTGTCACTGCGCATTTGGGGTAATTTTGGTCAGTCAGCTACTCCTGGGAAGGTTCACCACTGTTCCAAGTTTTCACCATTTGTCGATAATGGCTCTCACTGTGGTTCGCTGGAGTCCCAAAGCTTTAGAAATGGCTTTTTAACCCTTTCCAGACTGATAGATCTCAGTTACTTTGTTTCTCATTTGTTCCTGAACTTCTTTGGATCACAGCATGAAATCTAGCTTTTCATGATCTTTTGGTCTACTTCACTTTGTCAGGAAGGTCCTATTTAAGTGATTTCTTGATTGAGAACAGGTGCGGCAGTAATCAGTCTTGGGTGTGGCTAGAGAAAATGAGATCAGCTTTCCAAAGATGTGATAAACCACAGTTAATTTGTGTTTTAACAGGAGGGGGCAATCATTTTTTCACATGGGCCATGCAGGTTTTGATTTTTTTTTACCCTTAATAATAAACACCTTCATTTAAAAACTGCATTTTATGTTTACTTGTGTTAGCTTTCTCTAATATTTAAAATTGTTTGATGATCTGAAATATTTACGTGTGACAAACAAAAAAAATGAGAAATCAGGAAGGGGGCAAACACTTTTTCACACCACTGTACTTCAAGAAGAGAGAGGAACATAAGGTGACTTACAAGAGTGGAGGAAGGTGCACACAGGTGGACTACATCTTATGTAGGAGGAGAAATCTGAATGAGATAGGAGACTGCAAGGTGGTAGCAGGGGAGAATGTAGCTACACAGCATCGGATTGTAGTCTGTAGGATGACTTTGCAAAGCAAAAAGAGGAAACCAGTGAAAGCAGAGCCAAAGATTAAGTGGGGGAAGCTACAGGAGGAAGAAGGTCGCACAGAGTTCATGAAGGAAATGATACAGGTTCTGGGTGGTAGAAAAGAATTACCAGATGACAGGGAAAGTACAGCAAAAGTATTGAGGGAAACAGGTAGAATGGTATGCGGTGTATCCAGTGGACAGAGGAAGGAAGACAAGGAGACTTGGCGGAGGAATAAGGAGGTACAGCAAAGTATTCAAATGAAGAGGTTAGCAAAGAAAAAGTGGGCTAGTCAGAGAGATGAAGAAAGTAGACAGGAGTACTTGGAATCTAGGTGCATGGCAAAGAGAGATGTGGCAAAGGCAAAGGAAAAGGCATACAGGTACATCTCAAAAAATTAGAATATCATGAAAAAGTTCAATATTTTTTGTCACTCATTTCAGAAAGTGAAACCCATATATTACATAGATTCATTACACAGAGAGTGATATATTTCAAGTGTTTATGTGCTGCCTGCTGGCAGAATTTGGGACTTTTATTCAAAGTAAGTTCATGCAATAGGAAGTACTTTTAATTTGACTAGTGATGTCATAACGTTAGAAACAGGAAGTAGGAAGTAAAATGTCAGTTGGACCAAGGGCAAAGTCATGTTGCCATTCAGAGGAAGGAGTTCCTAAAAAATTCGCCTTTCATAGCCCCAGCAGATGCATCCCTTGTATGTATTCATTCTTTATGTTCTTAGTATTTGTTATGGAAGATAATTTCATGGTTTATGTTGTTTACAAACTGTTAAAAGCTTATGTAGAAACGTTACAGAATTTAATTAGTCTCCTACTTGTTTCATTTTTAGTTTCACTTTATCTTCTGAAGCTGTGATGTTGAAGTCTGCTTGTCAAGAAATAAATAACCAATGAAGAAAAGTTTAACTTGCTGTCTAGCTAGTTCTTACAACTTAGTGAGGACAGTACAGTGAAAAAGGGTGATTCAGCTGGAGCGCAACAACTAAAGTAGAAAGAAGCAAAACCTAGCAAGAAAGATGGAAGAAAGAAAGAGTGAGAAGTCTGCATCAGTGCACACACACAAGTCAAGGAGCTCTCGCTCATCTTCATCTAGTGCCGCAATCAGGGCGCGTGCAGCAGCAGAGGCTGCAAAAGTACGAGCTGCTTACGCAGAAAAAGAAGCAAGGCTAAAAGTTGAGAAAGCTACTACAGAAGCAGAGCTGGGACGAGTTAGAGCTGATCTAGAGTTGGGAAAAGCAAAGCTGGAAGCTGAGTTAAGCGCACTAGAACAACAAAAAGAGGCAGCAGCAGCTGAAGCACAGGCTGAAGCATTAGAAGCAGCTGAATATCAAGAGAATTCAGTTAAGTCTGGTTCATCTTCACATGAGGTCCTCCAAGAGGAAATTGCAACACGTACTAAAGAGTACGTTGCAGCACAAACTGAACTGCGCCGAACAGGCATTCCAGTGTCTCCCCCTAGCCCAGCACACGATGCAGCAGCGTCTGAAGAGAGCTACATTACATGGCATCCTTCGTCAGCAATAGGCCCGAACGAGGATGATGTACGCCAACAGGGTGAGGCCCCCCAAAGGCAACCCCTTCTCAGCATGGCATCAAATCAGAGCGCACCTCATACTGGGAACCAAACAATTCCAAATCGAGAAAGTGGACATCCCGATGTGCCTAAGAAAGCATATTTCCCTCAGAAACCAGCACTAAGCCCAATGGCACCATCATACTTTCCTCGCAATGTCCCAACCACCCCAAGCGTGGCACCTGAAACAGAACACCTGGCACGATACCTGGCTCGCCGCGATCTAGTGAGTACCAGCCTCTACCAATTTGATGACAAACCCGAAAATTACATGGCATGGCAGTCGTCATTCGATAATGCAACTGCTGGCCTGGGACTCACAGGCACTGAAATGCTGGATCTGCTCATTAAGTGGCTCGGGCCAGAGTCAGTAAAGCACATAAAACGCATTCGCTCTGTGCATGTAGGGCGCCCAGACGTAGCACTAGAGAAGGCCTGGGAGCGCCTCCAGCAGTGTTATGCTGCACCTGAAGTCATGGAGAAGTCTCTGTTTAAACGACTGGACGAATTCCCAAAAATATCTGCAAAAGACTACGGGAAACTGAGGGACCTAGGCGATCTCCTCATGGAGCTACAGGGTGCTAGAGGAGAAGGTTACCTCACAGGACTGGCATACCTGGATACAGCCAGGGGAATTGGGCCCATTGTTGAAAAACTCCCCTATGGGCTTCAAGAGAAATGGCTCGCAATAGGCTCAAGGTTTAAAGAAAAGAACAAAGGCTATTTCCCTCCATTTGATGTCTTTGCCGATTTCATCTGTCACGAAGCACGGAGAAGGAATGATCCCAGCTTCGCCCTACCATCTGCTAGCAGCAGCAGTTTGAAATCAGACAAGGCACCCTCACGCAACTTAGGAAGCAAGATATCAGTTCATAAGACAGAGGTTTCATCAGGTAAAGATCCGCCAGCAGATATACCTGAGAAAAAAGTTGAAGGGTCAGAGAAAAATTGTCCCATTCACAACAAACCACACCCACTCAGGAAGTGCAGAACATTCAGAGGAAAGATGCTTGAAGAGAGGAAGAGTATTCTCAAAGACAACGGGATGTGTTTCAAATGCTGCACGTCCGCAAGTCATCTCGCTAAAGACTGTAAAGCAACTGTGAAGTGCACAGAGTGTGGTAGTGACCGTCACCATGCTGCCATGCACCCAGGTCCACCACCTCAAGCTGCGGAAGGGCCTCCACCACCATCAGACAATGGCGGGGAGGAAGATGTGCCAGCCGGTGACAGCACAGTCATCAATTCTAGCTGCACACAGATTTGTGGTCCAGGCCGAACAGCAAGATCCTGCTCAAAGATTTGTCTGGTTCGAGTATATCCCGAAGGTCAACGTGAGAGGGCAACTAACATGTACGTAATCCTGGACGACCAAAGCAATCGTTCATTGGTCAGGTCTGACTTCTTTGAGCTCTTTAACATCAAAGGCCAGTCTTTCCCTTACTCACTAAAGACCTGTGCGGGGCTGGTGGAGACGTCAGGCCGGAAGGCTGAAGGATTCCAGGTCGAATCTCTGGATGGCCAAACCAGCCTACCACTTCCACCTCTAATTGAGTGCAATGAAATACTCAACGATCGCACTGAAATACCGACACCTGATGCGGCCCGCCACCATCCACATCTCAGGGGTGTAGCACCATACATACCTGAGCTTGACCACAATGCGGAGATACTTATCCTGCTCGGCAGAGATCTCGTCAGAGTGCACAAGGTCTGGCAGCAAGTAAGCGGACCCCCAGATGCTCCTTTCGCACAAAAGTTGGAGCTAGGCTGGGTGCTTGTCGGAGATGTGTGCTTAGGGGGTGCACATAAACCAGTCGTGGGGACATTCAAGACCAATGTGCTGGAGAATGGCCGTCCCTCTATGCTCACACCTTGCAAAGCCTCCATAAAGCTGACTCAGACCGTGTCTCATGGCGGGGAGCAGAGGAGTAAGTCCACAAAACCATTACTGGATACCCTTGGAAGGAAAGTCTTCAAAGAGACCGAGTATGATAACAGACCTGCCCCGTCCATGGAGGACACCATCTTCCTGGAGATTATGGGCCAAGAAGTCTACAGAGACGAGTCAAACAACTGGGTCGCTCCGCTACCTTTTAGGGTCCCTCGGCAGCGCTTATCTAACAACCGTGAACAAGTATTCACCCGCTTCGCCGCTCTGGAGAAGACGCTACGAAGGAAACCGGAGATGAAACAACAGTTCCTGGAATTCATGGGGAAAATATTAGAGAAGAAACATGCAGAAGTGGCTCCGCCACTGGAAGACAATGAAGAATGTTGGTACCTCCCAACCTTCGGAGTCTACCACCCACAAAAGCCTGGGAACATTCGCGTTGTATTCGACTCCAGTGCGAAGTATTCAGGAACATCTCTGAACGACGTTCTCCTGACGGGACCTGACCTCAATAACTCACTCATTGGGGTTCTGATCTGCTTTCGGAAGGAACAAGTTGCAGTGATCGCCGACATACAGCAGATGTTCCACTGCTTCCTAGTTCACAACGACCATAGGAAGTACCTGCGTTTCTTGTGGTACAGAGACAATGACATGTCCAAGGACGTAATCGACTATAGGATGAGAGTCCATGTTTTTGGCAACAGTCAGTCCCCATCTGTGGCCATCTACGGTCTGAGGAGGGCCATCCAAGAAGGTGCGGACAAACATGGAGCGGACACTGTACAATTTGTGGAACGTCATTTCTACGTCGATGACGGACTCATCAGCCTACCCACCGACGCTGACGCCATCAGCCTCCTGCGTAGAACGCAGGCCTCACTCAGCGAATCAAACCTGAGGCTCCACAAGTTCGCTTCAAATAGCGACGTCGTCCTTCAAGCCTTTGCACCAGAAGACAGGGCAGTCCTAAAGAGCCTTGACTTCAGTGGCGAAGCTACACCTGTGCAACGGAGCTTGGGACTATTGTGGGAGACCACAACAGACACATTCACATTCACTGTCTCACAAGAGAAGAAGCCCTTCACTCGCAGAGGAGTGTTGTCTACGGTGAACAGCATCTTTGATCCGCTAGGCATGGTTGTGCCAGTGACCATTGAAGGCAAAGGTCTGCTCAGAGAACTCAGTGTCGACATGTGTGACTGGGATGCACCGCTCCCAGAACAAAAGCTGAAACAATGGGAATCATGGCGAACGTCATTGCATGATTTAAGCCAGCTGCACATCCCACGCGCATACACTACGACATCCCTCTCCAAGGGTGAGCACACAGAGCTATGTGTGTTCTCCGACGCAAGCACCAAGGCCATTGGAGTGGTGGCATATCTGAAGACTACACAAGCTGATGGAGAAATCCAAGTTGGATTCATCCTAGGGAAAGCTAAACTGGCTCCACAGTCAGAACCAACAATTCCCCGGCTAGAGCTGTGTGCCGCAGTATTAGCCGTAGAAGTTGCTGAGCTCATACAAGATGAGCTGGACCTGAAGCCTGATGAGGTCAAGTTCTACTGTGAGAGCAGGGTAGTTCTTGGCTATATCTACAATCAAACGAAACGTTTCTATGTATACGTCCACAACCGAGTTCGCAGAATACGTCAGTTCTCAACACCTGACCAGTGGCACTATGTCAGTACGGAAGACAACCCCGCAGACCACGCTTCGCGGGCAGTTGCGGCATCACATCTGGCACAGACCACATGGTTCACCGGACCAGACCTTCTGTACAAACCCAGTCCACCTGATGAAGACTCAAAGGAAGTCTTTGAGCTTCTCAACCCAGAATTGGATGGAGAGATACGCCCTGAAGTGAGCAGCCTCTTGACTCACAGTCTAAACAGAGGCCTCAATGCCGCACGTTTCCAGCGGTTCTCATCAATGCGCTCTCTCACTAGGGCAATTGCTCTACTCATCCACATTGCTAGATCTTACAAGCACAAGTCCAGTCAGTGCAAAGGATGGCACTACTGCAACCTCCCGCGTACTCCAGATGAGCTGTCCCAAGTTAGACACATCATCATCAGAGCAGCGCAGGAAGAGGCCTACTCTAAGGAATTAACAGCACTTGAAAATGGAAAAACTGTAGCCAAGGACAGTTCTCTTCAGAAACTCAGACCTGTTCTTGAAGAAGACCTGATTTGCGTTGGCGGCAGACTAAAGCATGCTGACTTGAGCAGTCAGGAAAAGAACCCCATCATCTTGCCCCAGAACAGTCATGTTTCCCTGCTGCTAGTGCGCCAGTGTCATGAAGATGTCAAGCATCAAGGACGACATTTTACAGAAGGGGCCCTGAGAGCTGCAGGCTTTTGGGCCATAGGCGGAAAAAAGCTTATCACCTCAGAGCTGCACAAGTGCGTTGTTTGCCGAAAGTTACGCGGCAGAACAGAGGAACAACTCATGGCCAACTTACCTCCGGAACGACTACAAACATGCCCACCCTTCACCTATGTAGGAGTGGATGTGTTCGGACCGTGGCCAGTCATCTCAAGGTGCACGCGAGGTGGACAGGCCCAAAGCAAGAGATGGGCGATGCTCTTCTGTTGCATGAGCTCCCGAGCCGTGCATATTGAGCTCATCGACTCCCTGGACACTTCCAGTTGTGTCAATGCACTAAGGAGATTCTTCGCGATAAGGGGACCTGCTAAGCAAATAAGATCAGACTGCGGAACAAACTTTGTTGCCGCTGCAAAGGAATTGGGACTCAGTCAAAACACTTCAGTCCAGCAGTTCTTGAGCCAGCAAGGGTGTTCTTGGGTGTTCAACCCACCTCACTCGTCACACATGGGAGGGTCATGGGAGCGTTTAATAGGCCTCTCAAGAAGGATTCTGGATGCCATCCTGCTGCAGGAGAATGTCCAGCTAACTCACGACGTCTTGAACACTCTCATGGCTGAGGTGGTTGCAATACTCAATGCCAGACCCCTTGTTCCGGTCTCCACAGACCCAGAGTCACCCTTCGTGCTCTCTCCTGCGATGATTCTCACCCAGAAGGTGGGAGTTCCTCCACCATACGGGAAGTTCGCGGGAAAGGATCTTCTCAGCAGACAATGGAGACAGGTGCAAGCCCTTGCAGACTGTTTCTGGCGTCGCTGGCGACAGGAGTACCTTCCCACTCTTCAGCCCCGACGGAAGTGGAGGGAGGCACGACGGGATGTCAAAGAAGGAGACATCGTGCTCCTGAAGGACCGTCAAGTTCCACGTAATGCGTGGCCCATGGCGAGGATTACAGCGGTCGTCCCTGGCAGGGACGGCAGAGTAAGGAAGGTCGATCTGAAGACAGCAGGCAAGGAATCCAAGCTGTTCCAGAGGCCGGTGTCAGAAGTAATTCTTCTGCTGCCAAAAGACTGAAACTTCAGGCCAGAGACATTTATTGGTGGGTAGTGACCTTTAAGGTCAGACGGGGAGTGTGCTGCCTTCTGGCAGAATTTGGGACTCTTATTCAATGTAAGTTCATGCAATAGGAAGTACTTTTAATTTGACTAGTGATGTCATAACGTTAGAAACAGGAAGTAGGAAGTAAAATGTCAGTTGGACCAAGGGCAAAGTCATGTTGCCATTCAGAGGAAGGAGTTCCTAAAAAATTCGCCTTTCATAGCCCCAGCAGATGCATCCCTTGTATGTATTCATTCTTTATGTTCTTAGTATTTGTTATGGAAGATAATTTCATGGTTTATGTTGTTTACAAACTGTTAAAAGCTTATGTAGAAACGTTACAGAATTTAATTAGTCTCCTACTTGTTTCATTTTTAGTTTCACTTTATCTTCTGAAGCTGTGATGTTGAAGTCTGCTTGTCAAGAAATAAATAACCAATGAAGAAAAGTTTAACTTGCTGTCTAGCTAGTTCTTACAACTAAGTGAGGACAGTACAGTTTATTTATTTTAATTTTGATGATTTTGGCTTACAGCCCATGAAAACCCCAAATTCAGTTTCTCAAAAAATTAGGATATTACATAAAATAAATTTTAAAAAAAAATGTTTTTTAATGGAAATGTTGGCCGACTGAAAGGTATGTCCATGTACACACTCAGTACTTGGTCAGGGCTCCTTTTGGATTAATTACTATGTCAATGTGGCATGGCATGGAGGTGATCAGCCTGTGGCACTGCTGAGGTGTTATGAAGGTCCAGGTTGCTTTGACAGTGACCTTCAGCTCGTCTGCATTGTTGGGTCTGGTGTCTGTCATCTTCCTCTTGACAATATTCCATAGATTCTCTGTGGGGTTTAGGTCAGGAGCATTTGCTGGCCAATCAAACACAGTGATGCCATGGTCATTAAACAAGATTTTGATACTTTTGGCAGTGTGTGTGTGTGTGTGTGGGGGGGGGGGGGGTGCCAAGTCCTGCTGGAAAAATGAAATCAGCTTCAGACTTGGCACCATGGTTTTTTTCATGGTGAACTGTTTTTCTTTTCTGGACTAACCTATGTTGGAGAACATCATGCCCCAGTCTTGCCGAGGAAGAGGAACGGCAGCAGGGTTCCCCACGGTGGAGGAGGAATGGGATGCCAAGTTCATCCGAGACTTCATTCATGGTGCCCTCGCCGCCCGGGGTCCTAAGAAGAAGCTGGAAAAGCTGAATGGAGCAGTAGGGATTTTGGAGGCGCATCCCTGGTTATGGAGCTACACACAGTACATCAACCTGCTCGCCACAATCTATAGCTCAAGTAGGTTCATTTTGTCTTCTTTTAATTATTATTTTGTTCTTATTAAAGACAAGAATACTTGTCTTTAATAAGAACAAAAGAATAATAATCGCCACAGTCTGCTCGCTCCAGCGTTCTTTCCCCGGTCTGGCATTCCTCGTGACGTCGGGACGGAGGTCCAGTGATCTGCAGGTTGGCAGCCTCCGCCACACCGCATCCGACCCTCCTCTCACTCCAACACTGCCAGAAGACAAAAGACAGTGTCGTCCCACGAGGAAACGCCAGGAAAAGCCGTCCTCTTCTGCCGCAGCCATCGCTGTTTCAGCCACCGAGAGGTCTGCTGGATTCACCCCGGCCACGCCTACCTCCGTCATCAGGAAGACGGCTCCTCCACTAGTCTGCGGAGGGGTCCATGTCATCACTGGCACAGGGAGGGACGAGTGTCTGCCATTTGCAGCTGTGGATGTCATCATCCGGGATGACAGGCAAGTATTTTTTTATTCTAAATCATTCATTAACATTGAATCTTTCCTGTCTCCCGAGGGAAAGGCCCAGTATCAGCAGTCCACTGGGTCCTCTCCTCCATCTGCCGCTAATGATTGTTTCCTTCCCTTCTCCGTGTCTCCTCCTCTAATTTCTGAGGGCCTGCCAGTACAAGAACCAGGCCACCTGAAGATGGAGGAGGTTGAGGCCCTGGATGATCCTGCCCAGGAGCCCGCACGGAGGCGTTTCCCTGCAGTCACACCGACGGACGAGGAGTGAGCAAACCTGCTCGCTGTAGTCAACCACCAGGTCGAGGAGGAACGCCGTGAGAGGGAGGTCCGAGGACGCATTTCCCCGGCTGTGAGGGTTCCACCCTCTACGCCTGCTCAACCCCCAGACTCTCCTTTCGACGAGGAGTGGGCAAACCTGCTTGCCGCAGTCAACAGCCGGGTCGAGGAGGAGCGTCAGAGGACCAGGACTGCAACCACCATCACGCCTGCTGCAGGGACCACTGCAGCAGAGTCATCCCCCGGACCAGACCCCCAGCTGATGGGACCCGGACTGTCATCGTCGACAGCATCGGGGTGCTGGACAGTGGTAAAGCTCGAGCACAGGCAAGTTATCTCTCCTGTAGTTCAATTGCCTATGATTGAGAGATCTTGTCGGGCTCTTGGGGAGGAGAGTCGGGTATGGCTTTTGGCCGCACCTGGGCTCCCCTCGCCAGGATCTGCCGCTGCCACTAACCTTTCCTTCTCTCCCGTGCCTGTCAAGTCCCTCACTAGGGTCGCTCACTCGTAGTAGTCCTCGGGCCGCTTCACCGGGCTCTGCCACTGCCGGCAACCCTGACCTGGTCTCTTTTTCTCTCCCTCCGGGGTCGGAGCCCCCTGTCAGGGTCGCCGGAGAGCAGCCGATCTCGCCAGAAGTTGCCGAGGATCGGGATCCAGCACCAGGTGGCGTTAGGAGCACCACCTTGCTCGCTGGGGAGGCCACCATGGGAGCAACCAGCAATGAGGCCCCCAATGGGGGTCACCGCTGGTGCAACTGTGCTCCAACCGGAGCCCATCGTGGGTGCAGCTCTGGCCCAATTGGGACTCACCGCGGGTGCTGCAGAGTCGCTGCCGGAGGTCGCCGAGGGCCTGGCCCTGTCGAAGGAGGACGTTGCTGCTCCAGCCCCTCCTGCCAAGGTCGTCAGGACTCCCCCCTTCGGTCGCCTCCTCAGCCTGGTACTCCTGCGGTTTGGCCCGCTCACCGTGAGTGCAGCCACATCCCAGACCGGGACCGTCATGGGTGCAGCTCTGGCCCAATCAGGGTCCACCGCGGGTGCTGCACAGCCTCAGCCGGAGGCCACCATGGGTGCAGCAGAGCCGGCCCAGTCGTAGTCCACCACAGGTGCAGCGGAGCCAGCCCGGTTGGGGCCCACTGCAGGTGCAGTTGTTGACCGCCCTGAGGACGCCGTGGTCCCCTTTTCAATGCCCAGCACCATGGAGATCCCCTCTCCCCAGTCCAGTTACCCACCAGTGAGCCTTCCAGTGGGCAGGCTGCCTCCTGCTTCACCCCTTCGGTCCTGGTGGCTAATCAATGCTGGCCGGTCGCCAGAAGAATTGACTCCCCAGGTCAGGTGGCTCATGTTTTCCGGCAGGCTGCCGGACTCAGCCCACCAGACCTTCTGCTGGGCCTGGGACTGTGGGCGGCCTCCTGAGCCCCAACGCCTGTGGACTTGGGGGGGGGGGGGTAATTGTGGGCCCTGGGCAGGGCATTGTGTTCCCTCCTTTCCTGTTCCCCCTACCTCCCACCCGGGTTCGTGTTGTTTGTTGTTGTTGTTACTTCTGTTGGGGGGGGGGGGGTCTTTTTGATGTTACCTTGGGTGTCTGGGAATCCACCCCTTAAAGGGGGGGCTCTGTCACGAGCCCAGCCGGCTCGGCCCTGATCTCTCAGTGGGTTTTAGTTTGACTGTTTATGTGCATTTTATGTATTTTTGTACTTATTCCATATCCATAGCCACTGCCTGACCGGCAGCTGTTAGTCAGCCTCGGTGACCTACTTTCTCCCACGCTGCTGATAGTCTGTCGGTCCAGCCACGCCCCTCGCTCTCCCCCTGGTTTCCATCAGCCGTTCCCAGCCCCGGCAATTATCTTTCCCGCGCCCCGCCCAGGTGTGCCCAATTTGTGTGGCCAGCGGTGTTTGTATATAAGCGGCTCCTTGCTGGACAAACACCGCTGGACCATTGTACGGGTTAGACGGTTATTCTCCGCCGTCTGACTGTCACGTCCTGAAGGATCTTTTTGTGTTTGTGCTCACTGTCAACCTTGGACGACTCGGACTGCTCCTGCACGGTGAGTAAGAGCTTTTCCGCGTTTCTGTCTGCAGTTGTGCTGCTACACTTGTCTGTAGCGTTTTCCCTTGCAGCACAACTGCTACGCTCGGGCACTGCTGCCCGTCTCTTCTCCAGTGCCAGTTGAGCGTCCTTGAGAACTCCAAATTTACACGGGTATTCTGTCCTGTCAGTTTTTGTGGCCATGGTCTGCCTGCTGCACGCTATTAGTGTAAGCCATTATGTGCACAACTGTCCCATTTCTGTAAGTGTTTACTTTTTGAACTGTGTGTGTCAATAAATGTGAGTTTGGTGAAACCCTGTGCTTAAATCCTCATCTATCCTTCTCTTCCTCCGTGCGCTGTGGAAAAGCGCACAGGGAGGTTTATCACACAACCTGGACCTTCATAGCACATCAGCAGTGCCACAGGCTGATCACCTCCATGCCACACCACATTGATACAGTAATTAATCCAAAAGGAGCTTCAACCAAGTATTGAGTGTGTACATGGACATACTTTTCAGTCGGCCAACATTTCCATTAAAAAACTATTTTTTAAAATTAATTTTATGTAATATTCTAATTTTTTGAGAAACTCAATTTGAGGTTTTCATGGGCTGTAAGCCATATTCATCAAAATTAAAATAAAATAAACACTTGAACTATATCACTGTCTGTGTAATGAATCTATATAATATATGGGTTTCACTTTCTGAAATGAGTGACAAAAAATATTGAACTTTTTCATGATATTCTAATTTTTTGAGATGTACCTGTATAGTGAGTTTTATGAGAGGCTGGACACTAAGGAAGGAGAAAATGAGTTGTATTGATTGGCTTGACAGAGAGATTGAGCTGGAAAGGATGAACAGCAGGTTAGGTTGATTAAGGACAGAAATAGTAATGTACTAACAAATGACGAGTGTGTTGAGAAGGTGGAAGGAGTACTTTGAAGAGCTGATGAATACAGAAAATAAGAGAGTAGGACGGATGAAAGAAATATAGTGATCAAGGAAGTCCCAAAGGTTAGCAAGGCAGAAGTGAGGACAGCTTTGAAGGATGAAGAATGTAATGGCAATTGGTTCATGACATACCTGTGGAGGTACGGAGATGTTTAGGAGAGATGGCAGTGGACTTTTTCACCAGATTGTTTAACACAACCTTGAAGACTGAGAGGATGCCTGAGGAGTGGAGAATAAGTGTTTTGGTACCAATTTTCAAGAACAAAGATGATGCTCTGAGCTGTAGCAACTAAAGAGGCATAAAGTTGATCAGCCACAATATTTAAGATATGGGAAAGAGTTGTTCAAGCCAGGTTAAGAGGAGAGGTGACAATCAGTGAGCAGCAGTACGGTTTCATGCCAAGAAAGAGGACTATAGATGCAATGTTTGCTCTAAGAGTGCTGATGGAGAAGTATAGAGAAGGTCAGAGGGAGGTGCACTGTGTCTTTTTGGATATAGAGAAAGCATATGATAGGGTGCCAAGAGAGGAAGTGTTGTACTGTATGAGAAAGTCAGGATTGGCAGAGAAGTATATGAGGGTGGTGCAGGACATGTATGAGGACAGAGAGACAGTGGTGAAGTTTGCTGTAGGAATGATGGATGGATTCAGCGTGGGGGTGGGATTACATCAGGGAGCAACTCTGAGCCCATTCTTGTTTGCCATGGTGATGGACAGGCTGACAAACAAGATCAGGCAGGAGTCTCCATGGACCATGATGTTTGCAGATAACATTCATCTGTAGTGACAGTAGGGAGCAGGTGGAACAGAACCTGGAGAGGTGGAGGTATGCTCTGGAGAGAAGAGGAATGAAAGTCAGTAGAAGCAAGACAGAATACATGAGTGTGAATGAGCGGGAGGCAGGTGTAACAGTGAAGATGCAAGGAGTAGAGGTAGTGAAGGTAGATGAGTTTAAATACCTGGGGTCAGCCATCCAAAGCAATGGTAAATGCAGAAGAGAGGTGAAGAAGAGAGTGGAGGCAGAGTGGAGTGGGTTTAGATGAGTGCCAGGGGTGCTTTATGACAGAAAGGTAGCAGCGCGAGTGAAAGGGAAGATTTACAAGACGGTTGTGAGACCTGCTTGATGTATGGTTTGGAAATGGTGGTGCTGACCAAAAGAGAGGAGGTGGAGCTGGAGGTGGCAGAGTTGAAGATGCTAAGATTTTCATTGGGGGTGACTAGGATGGACGTGATTCGAAATGAGTATATCAGAGGGACAGCTTAGGTTGAGTGGTTTGGAGACAAAGTAACAAAGGCAAGGTTGAGATGGTTTGGACATGTGCAGAGGAGGGATAGTGGATGTACTGGACAAAGGATGTTGAAGATGGAGCTGCCAGGCAGGAGGAAAAGAGGAAAACCACAGAGAAGATTCATGGATGTAGTGAAGGAGGACATGGAGAGGGTTGGTGTTACAGAGAAAGATGTAAGGGATAGGGTGAAATGGAGACAGGTGATCAACTGTGGCAACCCCTAAAGAAAGCAGCCAAAAGACGAGGAAGAAGAAGAAGAAAACATTAAAGCTTGTGCAATGGGAATACAATCTAAAGATATCAAGTGGAATCTGCAGAATCAATAGAGTGATGAAGTTGCTTCCTCCTCACAAGGCACAGTAGTCTTTCCCAGCTTCAGTTAGGGGATCCACAGTTAAATGTTGAAAGTAGAAATTAACAATGTAAACTGCGGTATCTTTATAGTAAATATCACTGTGCTTTTGTTAGTTTCTGTCAGCTCATTTTCTGGTTTTCTGCTGTGAGCCCTCACCACCTAATTAGGAAATGATTCTGCACGGCTTGCACTGGTAGGAAGGGACTGATTTAAAGTAGGTGAGGCTCAGTGCCAAGTTTGGCACATTCATGTTAAGGTGCATTTTATTCCAGTGCGCTTTTGACCTGCAAAAAGTAGATCTGAAGTAAGGAGCAAATTATCAACCCATTTTTAGTGGCATTTTAAAAGCTGTGAATGTGCATGTATGCCTGTTCCTACACCAGGGCTAGAATTTGTCAGTGTCCGTTATTTTGAAACTGATTTTGTAAAACAAAAAATCTGTCATAAACCCTTACCTGAGCTTTCATTCATTCATTCATTGTCAATCTGTGTACCCTGCCTCTCACCCAAAGATGCTCAGATAGCCTTCAGCCCCCTGTGACCCATAAAGTGCCGTTAACCTTTTGATGCATAGCGGGGTTACAATGACCCCTGCAGTTTTGTTTTGTTTTTTTGCAATATCTTTGTAATTTTAATTTTTTATCATGAAATTTTCCATGTATTCCTCAAACAGGTTGTCTTTGACATGAGGCCATTTGGATTTGTATCTAATTGTTATATTTTTTAAGTAATTGCATTTTTTGTATCAGTACCACACTTTTTTTTTGGTTCCAAGGTTGTCATAGCCAGGAGCGGCACTGCGGTTAAGCTCCCAGTGCTCATAAAATGCTCCTTATGGCGTGCGTCTCGAAAAGCCTCTGACAACTAAGTCCAACTCCTAGCCTGCCCGTGTGGTTTAGTCTCTAAGCCCGGCGGAACTGCTTTTACTAATAGGAGAAGGGGCGAGGGCGGATCTCTGGCGCCTTAAAACCAGATGCTTCGGGTAGATGGTGGCTCGTCAACCTGGGAAGGTAGCCCATCTAGGGGAAGGTAAACCCTGATTTCAAACCTCCGCTGCCTTGCGGCATACCCGGTCACGGGAAAGGCTTCAGGAGTCAACCCTGAGGAAAAATCCGGAGTCGGAGCCCCTAAGGCAGTTCTATGTTGTGCTCAATATCGTTCTGGCAGCTCCTGCAATGGCGCTGGTGCCAAACTGTAGCAGCCCTGCTGCTCCTTTGGAGTCATCAGTGACGTGGAGAGGGGGGACATGCTGCATGGACAACATCTTGTCCTCCATATCTTCCTGCCCAGGCTTGAATCCTACCAACGCCCAACGCTGGAAGGTAGAACACCGGATCACTGGAGAGGACACTCCAGCTTCACCTTTGGCGTTGTCAAAACACGGGGAATGACAGTTACCGGTTATAAGCCACTGCTCAATTGGCGTAGAGCGCGGCGCCAGGGGTTGTTCCCGACGGTGGGAGGGATCATCGGATCTCACTGGACAGCTACCGCCCGCCTCAAGCTGGGCAGCCCCCAGCCAATAAGGTGTTGTCCCGCCACAGCTTGCTTTCCTCATTGGGTGCATGGGGATGAGGAGAAGTCTGAACAGCAGGCTGAGAACCTTCGCACCAGGCAAGACAATAAAACAAAAGAGACCAACTCTAAAACTGGGAACTTGGAACGTCCGCACTATGATGACAGGACTTGCTGCTAACCTCAAGGACATCAACGACACCAGGAAGACTGCCATCATCAATAATGAGCTGAAGATACTGGGAGTGGATATCGCCACTCTCCAGGAAACACGGTTGGCTGACACAGGCACACTGAGAGAGAAGGACTACATGTTCTACTGGCAGGGAAAGGGCAGTGACGAACACAGGGAACAAGGAGTGGGCTTTGCAGTGAAGAACACCTTGCTGAAGATGGTGGAACCGGGCAGCACTGGCTCTGCACGACTCCTCACCCTCCGCCTGAACACCACTCAAGGCCCAGTCACCCTCGTCAGTGTGTATGCCCCAACACTGACAGCCACACCAGAGGCAAAAGACGAGTTCTATGAGAATCTCGCAACAACTGTCAGGATCATCCCCAACTCTGATCAACTCATTCTCCTTGGAGACTTCAATGCCAGAGTGGGTGCTGACCACGACTCCTGGCCCTCCTGTCTTGGACCTTTTGGCGTGGGCAGAATGAACGACAACGGACAGTGGCTGCTCGAGTTCTGCACATATCACGGTCTGTGCATCACAAACTCATTCTTCAAGACCAAGCCCCAACACAAGGTTTCCTGGCAATAAATCCGCGCTCAAAGCACTGGCAACAGCTGGACTTGATCCTGACCAGGCGCACCTCACTGAAGAACGTACCAATCACCCGTTCGTTCCAGAGTGCAGATTGCGACACAGACCATTCATTGGTGTGTTGCAAGGTCAAGCTGCAGCTGAAGAAATTCCATCGTGCTAGACAGCCTGGAAAGGCACGGATTGACACCAGCAAGATGGCTCAACCAGAACTTGTTGAGCAGTTTGCCTCCACCTTTGAGAAGGAACTTGGTGTACCACAAGAAGTAGAATCTGCAAAGCAGAAGTGGGAAGAGCTGCGAAACACCAGCCACCGCACAGCCTTGGCTACCTTTGGGAGGAAGACCTCGAAGTCACAGGACTGGTTTGATGCCAAGTTGACCGAGATGACCCCCGTCATTGAAGCCAAGCGCTCAGCACTTGCTGAGTACAAGAAGTACCCAAACGAGAAGAACCTCCAGATTCTCAGGGCTGCGAGAAGTAAAGTTCAGCAGACTGCTCGGCGCTGTGCCAACGAGTACTGGACTCAGCTCAGCCAAGACATTCAAACCGCTGCCATAACAGGGAACATCCGTGGTATGTACGATGGCATCAAGAAAGCACTTGGTCCGGCTCAGAGCAAGACGGCCCCCCTCAAATCCTCCACTGGGGAGATCATCACAGAAAAGAACAAGCAGATGGAGAGATGGGTGGAACACTACTCCGACCTCTACTCCAGGCAGAACACCGTGACACCGTCAGCCCTTGATGCCATCAACTGCCTGCCATCCATGGATGAACTTGATGCCGAGCCAACCATCGACGAACTCAGCAAGGCCATTGATAGCTTGGCCGCTGGCAAGGCACCCGGCAACGACGGCATACCCCATGACCTGATCAAGCACTGCAAGACCACCCTACTGCTACCATTGTATGACGTCCTCTGCCAGTGTTGGAAGGAAGGTGCCATACCACAGGACATGAGGGACGCCAAGATCATCACCCTCTACAAAAACAAAGGGGAGAGAAGCGACTGCAACAACTACAGGGGCATCTTCCTCCTCAGCGTTGTTGCCAAAGTCTACGCATGAGTTGTTCTCATTCGTCTACAGAAGCTTGCCAAACGTGTCTACCCCGAGTCTCAGTGTGGCTTCCGCTCTGAGCGATCGACGGTAGACATGATATTCTCCATCTGCCAACTCCAGGAGAAATGCAGAGAATAGAACATGCCCCTGTATGTCGCCTTCATCGACCTCACTAAAGCGTTCGATCTGGTCAGCAGAGAGGGCCTTTTCAAGATCCTGCCAAAGACAGGATGCCCACCAAAGTTGCAAAGCCTCATCGAATCGTTTCACACCAACATGCAGGGGATAGTGCAGCATGATGGCAACGTCTCAGAGCCATTCAACATACGCAGCAGAGTGAAACAGGGCTGTGTACTTGCGCCAACCCTCTTTGGGATTTTCTTTGCAATGCTCCTGAGGCATGCCTTCAGCACAGCAACAGAGGGAATCTACCTGCACACAAGATCTGATGGCAGGCTTTTCAACCTCGCCCGCCTGAAAGCCAGAACCAAAGTACGCGAGGCTCTAATCAGAGACATGCTGTTCGCAGACAACGCTGCAGTCGCAACCCACACACAGCAGGAGCTTCAGACCCTGATGGACCGCTTCTCGCAGGCATGCAAGGACTTCGGGCTTACCATCAGCCTGAAGAAGACTAACGTCTTGGCGCAAGGCACGGAAGCACCACCAACCATCACCATCGACGACTACGAGCTGGAAGTGGTGAATCAGTTCACGTACCTGGGGTCCACGATCAGCAACAACCTCTCCCTTGATACAGAGATCAACAAGAGGATTGGAAAATCAGCCTTCACACTCGCTCGCCTCACCACATGAGTGTGGAAGAATCCCAAACTCTCTGTCAAGACGAAGATGGCAGTGTACAACGCCTGTGTCATCAGCACACTGCTCTATGGGAGTGAGACGTGGACAACATACGCCCGGCAGGAAAAGAGACTGAACTCCTTCCACTTGCGCTGGGCTGCACGGTGGCGCAGTGGTTAGCACCGCGGCAGCACAGTTTTACCCTCGGCTGGGGGATCGTGGGGATCATGAGATCATGGGTTCGATCCCTGCCCCCGGCCAACAGGGATCTGTGTGGAGTTTGCATGTTCTCCCCGTGTTTGTGTGGGTTTACTCCGGGATTTCTCCGGTTTCCTCCCACATGCCAAAACATGCAGGTTAGGGAGTTAAGGGGCGCTTGCGCACACAGCAACCGGCAGCTGGTGGCTTGTCACCGGACTGCAGAACAAATCTACCTACGGGTACAAAATAAGTCCAAAAAAAAAAAAATTGGACATATCCTGGCAGGACAAAGTGCCCAACACAGAAGTTCTGTCCCGCACCGGCCTTCCCTCCATGTTCACTCTACTCAGGCAGCGCAGGCTCCGCTGGCTAGGCCACGTTCACCGTATGGAGGATGGCAGAATCCCCAAAGACGTCCTCTACGGAGAACTGGCGACTGGCAGGAGAGACGTTGGCCGCCCACAGCTGCGCTTTAGAGATGTCTGCAAGAGAGACATGAAGACCCTGGAGATCGACACAGAGTGCTGGGAGGACCTTGCAACGGACCGCTACAAATGGAGAGGCACCCTGACCAGACAGCTCAAGGCGGGTGAAGAGAGACTGACTGCTGCAGCAGATGAAAAAAGGACCCGCAGGAAGAACCGCCACAGACCCAGCAGCACGGAGACCACCCACAAGTGCGACCTGTGTGACAGGGACTGCCATTCGCGCATCGGCCTGTTCAGCCACAGGCGGTGCTGTTCCAGCAGAGTAGACGTTTAGGATTCTCTTCCATGGTCATCATAGACCGACGGAGGCCGACGACCACACTTTTCCATATGTGGGGTCAAAAATGACCCCAAGCATTTCCCAAGCTGTCCCCTTTGAATTTCACCACGGTTATCAGTAACACTGTAGACACTGCAATTAGCATCTCAGACTGGATGCCAAGGGTAAACAGAGAGGGTAAACAGATGAGGACAATAGGTATTGTTAGATGCATATGTGGGGTCAAAAATGACCCCAAGCATTTCCCAAGCTGTCCCCTTTGAATTTCACCACGGTAATCAGTAACACTCTAGACACTGCAATTAGCATCTCAGACTGGATGCCAAGGGTAAACAGAGAGGGTAAACAGATGAGGACCACACTTTTCCATATATGGGGTCAATAATGACGCCAAGCTGTCCCCTTCTTTTGTTGACCAAAATATAATTTAAAATAATAATAATAATAATAATAATAATAATAATAATAATAATAATAATAATAATAATAATAATCCAAAATATAATAAAAATAATAATCTTTAACCAAAATGAAAGAAATTTCTTAAGTTTACAGCATAAAACACACTCATTCTAATTGGGGTCATTTTTTTCACTCATGGAAGAGTGTAGGAATTGGTTGGTCATACATCTGAGGGTTAAGAAGATGAATGATGAATTGTAAATGTACAGAAAAGTCCACACATTAAGCATTAATTTATTTATCCTCTCCTTAGGTAATCAGAATGTGGGTCACTTTTTTTTTATTTAACCACCGGACTTTTGCGTAGCAAGACTGGCATGTGACACACACTAGGAAACAGCTGTCATCCAGTCTGAGAGCAAGAGTGATATGTGGTTGCATGGATGAAGTGATTTGAATTCATTATTATTATTTGCCAGTTCCAATAACACAATTAATTAAGATGGATATAAATTCCTCTTGTGTTTGTGAGTCAATTCTTGAAATGTGAAGGCAAAAACAGAAGTGAGACAAGGAAAATCACTCAACAACTTTGCACCTGTGGCTAAGGATGAATGTTTTCCTCAGTAAAGCACTTATAAAACACCCACTAAACACAATTTTCCAGTTAGTACCCACTGAGTGGGATTTGAGTAAATCAGGGCAGCACATTTTCACTTTGTGAACAAGTCTGCATTGTCCCCAGCCAAAACAGATTTGTCCTCCCATTGAAACAGCGTCTAAGATCTTGCACCCCTGCTTATTAAAGGTAATGAGACCAAAGACAGTGATTGCTTTATTGCATGTTACACCCAAAACACACCTCTGAATAACAAAGATCATTGCGCAATCCGCTAAGCGAAGAAATCCTTTTTTGTGCTGCTGTAATAGTGAAATGGACTTAGATATGCCCATATACGTATGAGCTTTACACCTTAGGCCAGGGATGGGCAACTTTGGTGGTAGTGAGGGCCACAAATTTTTTTCCTCAGTTCCTGAGGGCCAGATTTACATGTAAACCTTGGGGAGTGTGTGTGTGTAGGGGGGTGTTATTTCTTGCAACGTTAAAAGTTTCACAATTAAAACTGAAAATGCAAACAACAATAAAAGCTACTTGTGGTCTATATTAATCATATATTCCATAACCTACATATGTTTAAGCATGTGAGAATGTTTGGTGATTACATACGTAAGGCGACTTCACACCTCAGAACAGGACAAAGAGTCTCAACCGCCAGTGAAGATCAAAGAGCATCCGAGGCGCTGCGGTGGAGACCGGATGGGTTGCCCTGACCCCCCAGGGCCAGGCGGAGGAGTACGAAGACAATGGGGGGATTAAGATAATGAGGGATGTCAGCTTTTGATATGCATGTCTTTTGCTATGTGCGAGTATAAGTTCGTAGAGCCGAAGGTGTTCGCTCTCTTACTTCTTCTGCTGCTGCACCTAGATGAGACTTGTTAGAGGAGCTGATAATAAACTTTGGTTTATGAATCACATTGCCTCGTTATTTCAAGCTCCTCTACACTGGTGACCCTGATGCGAGAATGGACCAGAGGCGTTCCCCCGCGATCGACTCATCTGTGGCGACCCGGGCAGACGCCAGCGCCCATGCAGACAGGGGAACAGATGGACGACGTTCCCCCACGGCAGAAGTGATAGAGAGGGCTCAACCGAGCACCAGCGCCGCTGAGAGAGCCGAAGCAAGGCACTCTCACCCTGCGGACACATCGGTGACGGTCCACACAAACACCGTCACCGTCAACCTGTCGGACTTCTGGCAGGAAGACCCCGCCTCGTGGTTTCAGCAAGCTGAAGCCCAGTTTGCACTTGCGGGCATCACGGCTGACGATACAAAGTTCTGTCACATCGTCACCAAACTCGACGCCGCCACTTCGAGATGTGCGCGGAGCATAATCCAGCGGCCGCCGGCCCAGGACAAATATAAAGAACTGAAAGCGACCATCGTGGCAAATTACGTCCCCTCAGCCGAGGAGAGAGCCGAGAGGATCCTGGCGGTTTACGGCCACAGAGGAGGCAGACCCAAGGCCCTCATGGAGGACTTGCTGCAACTTAAAGAAGAGGACAATGACAACTTCCTCTTCCATTTCATATTCCTCAGTACGCTGCCGTCACACATGAGAGGGACGCTTGCCAACATGCGATGCAGCACCCAGCAAGACTTCCGCACGCTGGCTCACGAAGCTCAACGGCTTGTCAATGCCTGCAAGGAGCAGACACCCACAGCAGCATCCGCAGACCTCAATGCTGATGTCCGGAGCCACGAGGAGCCACAAATCACCGAGCAGAATCAGCCCGCGGTGACAGCGACACGGCCAGGACGCAACAGACGGAGCGACGTTTGTTATTACCACCACCGCTTCGCCGAGAAGGCTTACAAATGCGTTCCCCCCTGCAAATTCACCATTTCTGGAAAACGCCGAAGCCGAGAGCCGTTAACAGCGGCGGTTCTCGGCGAAAAAAGCAAGCTTTTATATGTGACGGACGGACACACCGGCAAGCGGTTCCTTATCGACACAGGAGCTCAACTAAGTTTTGTCATGCCCTCCGAAGCAGACTGGGCCATGGGCCCCCGGGGCAATGGAGCGGTGGCAGCCAACGGCTCCATCATCGACACTTTTGGCGAAAAGAGCCTGCCCCTCTGCATCCACGGCCGCAACTACAGATGGACATTTGTTGTAGCGGCGGTGAGTTTTAACTTGTTGGGCGCAGATTTTTTGTGTGCACATGGGTTATTAGTTGATCTAGCGAACAGGCGCTTGGTTAATGCACTGTCCTTTGCTTCTATTCCCTGCTCAGCTGGACTTTCTCCACCACCCGTGCAGGCTAGCGTCACCACAGCAGGAGGTAAGTTTGATCAACTCCTCACCCAATTTCCAGCACTCACAATTCCCAAATTCTCAGCCACAGTGGCTAGACACGGGGTCGAACACTTTATTCCCACAACGGGCCCACCCGTATTCGCCAAAGCTCGGCGCTTAGACACGACCAAGCTCGCCATAGCTCGGGACGAGTTTACCACCCTTGAAAAATTAAGCATTATCAGACGCTCGAAAAGCCCCTGGGCGTCACCACTTCACATGGTCCCGAAATCCGACGGTTCTTGGAGGCCGTGCGGCGATTACCGCAGATTAAACAATGCGACAGCACATGACCGCTACCCAATTCCTCACATTCAAGACTTTTCACTACATCTGGCGGGTGCGCCTTTCGGCCTCAAAGGCGCTGCTCAAACCTTTCAGCGGATGATGGATGCAGTATTACGCGACCTCCCTTTCGTGTTTGTCTACATCGACGATATGCTGGTAGCCAGCTCGTCTGAGGAAGAACACGAGCGGCATCTCACTATGGTTTTTCAGAGTCTAGAAGAGCACGGGTTAATAATCAATCCAGCCAAATGCAAATTCGGCGTGTCACAAATTGATTTTTTAGGCCACAGAGTTTCTCTGAAGGGGGCAGTCCCACTTCCAGACAAAGTTCACGCAGTAAAAAGTTTCCCACGGCCACAAACGGTCAAATCGCTGCAGGAATTTTTGGGCATGGTTAATTTTTACAACCACTTCCTCCCCCACGCAGCTCAGCTCATGCAGCCCCTATATGACGCGCTCAGAAAACAAAAACCTTCCAACGCGGTCGAATGGACCCCGGAGCGCGAACGCGCCTTCGCGGAAGTAAAAAGCGCCCTAGCTAGCTAGCCCGCATTGCGCTAACCACAGACGCTTCAGACCTGGCCATAGGGGCAGTTGTAGAACAACACGTCGGCGGAATCTGGCAACCTTTGGCATTCTTCAGCAAATCGGTAAACCAAACTGAGCGTAAATACAGCACTTTTGACAGAGAGCTACTAGCGCTCCATTTATCCATCCGCCACTTCCAGTTCTGGTTAGAGGGGCGGCGTTTTACGGCTTTTGTAAACCACAAACTGCTCACCTTTGCTATGGCTAAAATTTCCGAACCGTGGTCAGGCAGGCAACAAAGACAGCTAGCTGCGATTTCAGAGTTCACCACAGACATTCGACATGTGGCAGGCAAACTTAACGTGGTAGAAGACTGCCTCTCTCACGCTGTGACATCGCCAGAGCACGAGGAGACAGATTATACTACCTCAGCCGCGGAACTCTTCGCCAACGCGGACACATACGCAGCACCAATCCACACAGGGATAGATTATGCAGCCATGGCAGAGGAGCAAAGTAGTGACGCGGACGTGCGCGCACTCCTGTCTGGACCAACAGGGTTAAGGCTGGAGAAAAGGGGTTTACGCGACGGTGTGCCCCCCCAATATGCGACATCTCAACCGGCCGACCTCGCCCGTTAGTTCCAGCTACATGGCGCCGCCGTATTTTCGACTAGATTCACTCCCTCGCGCACCCAGGTGTGCGCGCTTCAGTTAAAATGGTCGTTGAAAAGTTTGTGTGGCCTGGCCTGCGCAAAAACGTAAAAGAATGGGCAAAGACTTGCATTTCTTGTCAGCACGCCAAAGTACACAAACACACAAAAGCCCCTCTGGAGCCTTTTCGAATCCCTGCTAGAATGTTCGAACACGTTCATGTCGACCTCGTGGGGCCACTACCTTCCTCCCAAGGTTTCACACACCTGTTAATGATAGACCGCACCACGCGCTGGCCAGAGGCAGTCCCTCTGGTGTCAACCACAGCGGAGGAAGTCGCTCGCGTTTTTTTGACAAACTGGGTGGCACGTTTCGGCGTCCCATCAGACACCACGTCCGATAGGGGGCCTCAATTTGTCTCGGAGCTTTGGTCAGCCATGGCCAGCAGCTTAGGGGCGACAATTCACCGCAGCACCGCTTATCACCCTCAGGCTAATGGGTTATGCGAGCGTTTTCACAGATCTTTAAAGGCCGCCCTCAGAGCCTCACTAACGGATACAAATTGGGTAAATAAACTTCCCTGGGTTTTATTGGGGTTGCGTGCTGCACCCAAAGAGGATCTAGACGCCTCCCCAGCAGAATTAGTTTTTGCACAACCTCTCAGGCTCCCGGGTGAATTTTTACCAGAGAACCCAGAGCCAGGGCATCTCCCTGCCCCGAGGTTTTTAGGCAGCAACGGACCGGACTCTCTCCCCGGACCGGCACATCACTCTTTTCCACGGGTTTTTGTCCCACAAGCTTTAAAGAACGCTGAATTTGTTTTTGTTAGGCATGAAGCTTTAAAACCAACTTTCCGCCCAGCATACGATGGGCCATTCAGAGTGCTGGAACCTGGTGATAAACACTTTGTGCTTGATTTTGGGGATAGAAAAGAAACAGTCAGCATTGACAGACTTAAACCTGCCTTCTTGTTGAAAGACAAGCCTGCACGGTTGGCAAGAGCACCTCGGCGGGGTAGACCCCCCAAGAGAAAAGACTCAGCCCCCCTGCAGGGAACAAATAATCACTCTCCTTCCCAAGCTGCAGATTCCTTACAGGAAGGTCCCAGCAGGACGCCCAAGCGGACCCACAGCAGATTCGGGAGAAGATTAAAACCCAGACGGCACAGAGACTGATGCAAACTACTCAACAGTTGTTCACTAATTGTGCTGTAACAGTTTAGGACTGACTTGTGATTTTACTATGCTGTTATGATTACCACTGAACTCTCTTAGGAGCATGGCTGCTGGAAAGTTTCTTCTGTGGCAAGAGGTGTAGCAGTTAGTATGTCATAATAATTATCTTAAACTGTGAATTTTTCTATTGTCCTTTTCTTAGTCATTTGGGGGGGGGGCTGTGGTCTATATTAATCATATATTCCATAACCTACATATGTTTAAGCATGTGAGAATGTTTGGTGATTACATATGTAAGGCGACTTCACACCTCAGAACAGGACAAAGAGTCTCAACCGCCAGTGAAGATCAAAGAGCATCCGAGGCGCTGCGGTGGAGACCGGATGGGTTGCCCTGACCCCCCAGGGCCAGGCGGAGGAGTACGAAGACAATGGGGGGATTAAGATAATGAGGGATGTCAGCTTTTGATATGCATGTCTTTTGTTATGTGCGAGTATAAGTTCATAGAGCCGAAGGTGTTCGCTCTCTTACTTCTTCTGCTGCTGCACCTAGATGAGACTTGTTAGAGGAGCTCCTCTACACTACTCAGTGTTTTATCATATTAGAATTACAATTACTGCAAAAATTTTATCTGTCCTGCAATAGACTGGCAATCTGTCCAGGGTGTACCCAGCCTCTCACCCAAAGATGCTGGGATAGGCTCCAGCCCCCAACCCCCCCATACCACCCCTGGACCCCCCACCACATGATCCAAAAAGGGTTTAGCAGTAAAAGATGGATGGATGGATGGATAACATTATATCATAACCTAATTTTTAAAACTCTCTCCACTAAAATGATAAGCAAAGAGAAATTTCAGATGATAATTAAAAAAAGGCAAGAAGAAAAAGAAATATGACAAGGCTTAGCTTGCTCTTTGATTCATTGTGGGTGTGGAGGGGCAGGAGGGCTTTGTAATCATCTGGCTCCCCAAAATGGTGAATAAAAAAAAAAAATTAAAGAGCCACTGGTATAAATGAACAAAAAAACCCTAGTCTCTGGACTTTTATTGCTGACATGGGATTGAAACAGTGTGCTTCAGTCACGCTCTTTAGAAAGAAACATCAAAGCTTTGAATGTTTTTCTGCACAATTAGAAGGAAAGAAAGCCTCCGAGCTCCGTGAGGGTTCACTTGACAAACAAGAATAAATGCTACAGCTCCTCAGCTGTAGCATTTATTCTTGTTTAAAAGTAGCCTACTTTGTACATTTACTGCTGTTTACAGCCTATTAATGCGGTCTTAGTATCCAATACATACTGTGACGTAGGCGAGGTTCTCACAAAGAAAAGGAGTAGATGGCTGCGACACAACAGGCTTTATTTAAAACACACACGAAGATGAAGTCTCTACTTGCAAGGCATGTTGGGAAAAAGCCCCGATGTTACACTGCCCCCCTTAACACAGCCCCAACGTTACACTGCCCCCCCCCAGACTGGTTTCTATCCCCAGAAAAATGAAAGTCCAACTCAAAAGTCCAACACGAACCCGTCCAGGTGTCAGGGCGGCCTTCGATGCCGACGACCAGCACATACACGCCCGCCGGTGTCCATCTGAGTCTTGGTCGGAGTATCTGGTCGGGATGCAGGCTCCAGTTCGACCACCAGCGGGGCGGATGGCTGGTACGGGGCGAGACGGTCACGGTGAAGTACCACGACCCAGTCCCTTTTCTTAAGCCTCACCCTGTACGCCATATCCGACAGTCTCTGCAGAACCACACACGGTCCCAACCAATGATTCACCAACTTCGGTGATCATCCTCTTTTTCGCTCCGGGCAGAAAACCCAGACTTGATCTCCAGGTGCAAAGTCCCTCCCCTGGCAGCGGGAGTTATAGGCTCGCTTCTGTCGACCCCCCACCGCTGTTCGTGCACCATGTGGAGACGTTTCTTCAAACAAAAAAAATAATCCAACCTGGGTTTTCCCTCCACCTCCGGCTGGGGGGGGAATACCAAATCCACCAGTGTGCGCAGCTCGCGTCCAAACATCAGTGCTGCAGGGATGCACCGGGTGGATTCCTGAGCTGCCGTCCGGTAGGCCCACAAAACAAAAGGCAGATGGAGGTCCCAGTCTCGCTGTCACTGGTCCACTAGGATAGCGAGCTGGGTGGTGAGGGTCCGGTTGAATCGTTCGACCAGGCCGTCGCTCTGTGGATGCAGCGGGGTGGTCCGGGTCTTCCGGATGCCCAGCTGCTTGCAGACCTCTCCGAAGACCTCCGCCTCGAAGTTCCGACCCTGATCGCTATGCAGCTCCTCCGGTGCACCAAACCGACAGAACATTTCGTCCACCAGCTTTGATGCCGTCGTAGCGGCGCTCTGATTCGGGACCGCGTACGCCTCTGGCCACTTAGTGAAATAATCCCTTGCGACCAGCACGTAGCTGTTCCCCCGGTCCGTGGTTGGGAAAGGGCCCAGAATGTCCACTCCCACACGCTCCATCAGTGCTCCCACCCAGTACTGCTGCAGGGGAGCGTGGGATCACTGAGTTGGCCCTTTCTGAGCCGTGCAGGTGTCGCAGCGATGGACGTGGAGCTCCACATCCTGATGACATCTGGGCCAGTAGAACCGGGCTCGAAGACGCTGCAGAGTCTTTGTCACCCCGAAGTGGCCCGCTCCTACTGCCCCATGAACCAGATGGAGTACGTTGGGCCGGAGTCGACGAGGAACCAGCAGCTGCCAGACGTGCCGCTGCCCAGCTGGAGTCTGCCACTGTCGATACACCACGCCCTCGTGACAGTGGAGGTTGGCCCACTGGGAGTGTAGGGCCTTAGTCTCTGGGTCCAGAGCAGACACAGCCTCCCCAGCGGGCCGCTGTCCTGCGTCCGGCTACTGCCGAACCCGAGAAATGACCGGGTCTCTGTCCTGCTCACTCTGCAGCTGCTGTGTGCCAAGGACCTCTGTGACGTCATCGCTGGGGGAGGCTGCCTGGTCATCCGAGGAGGGGCTGTGCGTCGCTGTGTTATTCCTGCTCGCAGCAGTCCGGAGAGCAGCAGCCCATGGGACAGCTTGGTCTCGATCCTCAGCCCGCTGGCAGTGACGACACTCCTCTGCCGCACAGGGATGCCGAGACAGCGTGTCAGCGTAGGCATGGAGGCGGCCTGCTCGATGCACAATCTGAAAATCATAATCCTGCAGTGCATCCAGCCATCTCGCCAACTGTCCATCCGGTTCCTTAAAGTTCAGCAGCCAGGTCAGGGAAGCATGATCCGTCCTGAGATGGAATTTCCCCCAGTACACATACGGGCGGAAATAACGCAGCCCTTGGATGACAGCCAACAGCTCTCTGCGAGTAACACAGTAATTCCTCTCGGCTCTGCTGAGAGTGCGGCTGAAGAAAGCGACTGCCTGCTCTCCGTGTTCTCCCTCCTGGGATAGCACCGACCCGATGCCCTGATTGCTGGCATCCGTGTCCACGATGAAAGGGCGGTTCATGTCGGGATACTGCAGGATGGGGGCTCTGATGAGCTCTGCGCAAAGTTGGGAAAAAGCAGCAGCACAATTCTCACTCCACTGAAATATGCATCCTTTATGTGTCAGCTGATGGAGCGGGCTGGCGATGGTTGCAAAGTCCTTCACAAACCTCCTATAATAGGAGGCCAGTCCGAGAAAGCTCCTCAGCTCTCCCACATTCCGCGGCACTGGCCAGTCTCTCACCACTGACACTTTTTCTGGGTCGGTGGCGACTCCCACTGCGCTGATGACGTGGCCCAGGAAGGTGGTCTCCCGCCGGAATAGGTGGCATTTCCTCGGGTGTAACCGTAGCCCAGCCTGTCGGATGACGTCTAGTACTTCTCGGAGATTGGACAGGGCGCTGTCAAAATCAGCTGCATGCACCAGTAGGTCATCCAGGTAAACAACGCAGCGACTCCGGGGCACGTGAGCCACCACTCACTCCATCAAGCGCTCAAAGGTGGCCGGGGCGTTGCAAAGTCCAAACGGCATCACTTTAAACTGATACAGTCCCTGCCCAATGGAGAAGGCTGTTTTTTGGTGGGCCTCAGGTGACAGCTCTACCTGCCAATAGCCGCTGCGTAGATCCAGCGAGCTGAACCAGCTGGAGCCGGCGATGTGGTCCAGCGCGTCATCAGTGCGGGGCAGGGGGTAGGAGTCCTTAAGGGGGGCGTCATTCAGGCGTTTGTAATCCACGCAGAACCACCACGACCCGTCCTTCTTCCTAACCAGCACCACCGGCGCCGCCCAGGGGCTGCTGGAGGGCTCAATAATGTCTGCCTCCAGCATTTCTCGCACTTTTTGTTCTGCTGCTGCCCGCCTTGAAAAGGGCAGCTGGCGTGGGCGGAGCCAAATCGGCCTGGTCTCACCGGTGTCGATCTCATACTGCACCAAGCCGGTCCAGGTGCATTCCTCATCCTTTGCAGCGAAGACACCCATATAGCAGTCCAACAGCTCCCGCAGCTGGCGTCTCTGTCCCGGCTCCAGCCTGCTGCAGCTCTGCCGGAATAATTCCTGGACCGCCTGCTGCATCTCTGCCGACATGTTGACCCCTCCCCTTGCTGTCCCTGTGTGTGCTCGTGCTGGTGGCGCCATTGTGTCCAGTCCTCGCGGTGGCCTGCCTGGTCTGGTCCATCCTGGCGGTCCCTCGATCGCGCAGGCCTCCGTGTTCCTTCTCTGGGTTCCGCTGCGGAGTGTGATGGTCCGGTTTCCCAGCTGGAGGGACGGTCTGGAGGTGTCGATCTTGGCGTTCCACGCTGCGAGCAGGTCGAGTCCAATAATACGGGGTCTTGAATGTCAGCCAGCCAGAACGGGTGTTTTATGTTCTGACCAGCCACCCCCACCACGACAACTCTCCGCCCCCCCAATCTGGTGCGCTCACCGGAAGCTGTGGTAATGTAGCGCTCAGTGGGTTCCCACCCATGTGGGGCCGTCTCGTTCGTGCCCGGCAGCACACCGGGTTGGACCAAGGAGATTGTAGAGCCGGTGTCAATCAGGGCCCGGATCGACGTCTTGTCCAGGCTGCACTGTAAATACATCCCTGGCGAGTGTCCAATTCGGCCCATGCGAGGCGCCGGCTCGTCGGAGGAAACATCTGCGGGAGGCGGCCTGTCCCCATCCATGCCACCTTGCTCTAGTTTAACGTCAGCGAGGGGCCGGTTTGTCCTGGAGTGGGTGCGGGGCATACCGTGCGATGTGTCCTGGCTCTCCGCAGCGGAAGCACCCTTCCTCGCGTCGCTACGGCCGTCTTCTCTGTGGACGCGCTGCCATGGTCTGCCGTAACTCCTCCTCCTCCCCCTCGCTCTCAGCCGTGGCCTGGAAGGCTCTTTGTCTTGGCTCGGCTGTATGATTCATTAGCAGCTCCACCCGCTCTGCTTCTGCTACCGCAGTCTCCCAGTTGCTCGTGGCGTTAATCTGTATGTGGTCCTGGAGCCAGGCCGGGCGGAGACCTTGGATGAAGTTCCGGAGGGCGGGCTTCTCCACTACCTCCGGTTTGAAGTCCGGGTAGCTGCGCTGTGTTAGCAGCCGTATGTCCGCCGCATAGGCTCCTAGTCTCTCCTGGCTGCCTCAACGATGGTTGGCCAGCTGTTCCTGGGCGTGCTCAGCGTCGGCCATTCTCCCAAACCATCTCCGGAGCGCTCCCTGTAGCGCTGGCCAGCTGGGGCGCTTCTCAGGCCGGAGGTCAGACAGCGTGCAGAGGGCTCTCCCTTCCAAGGCCAGCGCGACCTGCACGGCGGTTTCTTCTGGTGGCCAGCCGTTCAGCGAGGCGGCCAGCTCAACCTGGACCAGGTAGTCGTCCAGCAGGGTCTCGCCATTGAAGCGGGGAATGTTGGAATGTTGGATGGGCCGGTTGCCTCCCAATCGATTGCCGCCCCTGGTCGCAGTGGAATCGTCGGCAGGAAGCGGGACTGGTTTGCTCTGCTCAGCCCACCCTGCCTTGAAAAAGGCAGAAGGCGGGGTACGCTGGTCCTGTCGGGTCCGCTGCTTCGTTCGTCCCGGCGAGCAGCTCTGGGGGTCAGTGTCTCAGCTCCGTCGTTTGTCACCAGCTGAGCGATGAGTCGCTCCAGCTGCTGGATCTCCGTTCTGATCCTGGCTTCCATCTGTTCCATGGTTCCCACTCCTGACACCAGTGTAACATAGGCAAGGTTCACACAAAGAAAGGGAGCAGATGGCTGTGACACAACAGGCTTTATTAAACACACACACGAAGATAAAGAGTCTACTGGCAAGGCATGTTGGGAAAAAGCCCCGATGTTACACTGCCCCCCATAACACAGCCCCGACATTACAATACATTACAAACAGGTTCTCTGGCACATTAATCCCTCTTAACGTGTATCTCTGTGCCTCCCTCACTCTTGCTCTCTCAGTGGACCACTAGCACAGAGCAGCACCTAGGTTTTAATTAGCGCTCCCTCTGCTGGCTGACTCTGTAAATGCATTTAAGAATGCAGTTCCAAATGTGATGGAAATAAATAATTGATTTTTAGAAATGGACTCGGAGGATGCACTGGATGAGGGGGGTGGGCTGCCAATTGCCGATCCCTGCCTTAGGCAATAGACTGTTGACTAGATTGCCATAATAGGGCTCCATGTCTATCAAATGCATTTCCATCTCTGTTATGCATTTGTCCTATGGCCTGATGGACATCCCCAGACAAAAGACAAAAAGCTAGACATCAGGCCTTCCGAAATAGATTGACATTTATCCAACTGTCGTCAGTTACTGTTAAAGGGAGACAAATCTTGTTGCCCATATCTACAATAATTACCTCCAGCTTTGTTTTCAGAAATTTACAATAACCATGCTAAAAAGGGTTACACCGACTTCCGGTCTGGACGCCATGGTGATAGCAACCTAACGGTGAAACTCCCAGACTCAATCCAAGGAAAACCTCCTCAAAATCAGACCTAACGGATTTTTGGAAGATTAAAATTCAAAAGACAATAACACCATGCCTAACCAAAAGCAGAGGAAACTGACATTCCCCAGATCAGGACGCACAGCGGCCGCGGAATCGGAACCAGAGGACCTCCATTCAGAAGACGAGTGCCTGGGCCTAGCTAACAAAAGGATTAGCTTGGAATCGCTATTTGACGAATTACGACGATTTCGGGCCGGATTTCTTGAATTCAGAGAGGATCTAAAAAGGGCGAACAGCAGAATGGACCAGGCCGAAAACCGAATCTTGGAAGCTGAAGACAGAATAAAAGTGCTTGAAGATTCTGTACTGGATGTACACAGAAAACAGTCAAGGCTGGAGGCTAAGCTAGCCGACCAAGAAGGAAGACAGAGACGAGACAACATCAGAATTCACGGTCTGAAAGAAGGAGCTGAAGATGGTTTCAACACAGTGGCAGAATGCGTGGAATCCTTATTGAGAGAGAAGTTGGATATTCCACAATCCACCGATTTGAAGATAGAAAAGGCACATCGCACATTAGCCGTAAAGCCAGCCCCGGAAGCGCCCCCACGTTCAGTGTTGGTAAGATTCTCCGACTTCAAAATAAAACAAGAAGTTGTAAGACGGGCTTGGCAGAAGAAAGGATTTATGCATCAAGAAAGAAAAGTCTTCGTGGAACATGATTACGCCCCTGAAGTTCTTAAAAAGCGACGGGAATATAACGACGCCAAAAAGGTTTTACGGGAAAAGAATCTACGCTTTCAGATGCCATTTCCAGCGAAGCTAAGGGTCTTTTACGGGGAAGAGTCATGTCTCTACAATTCAGCGGAAGAAGCAACAACTGACATGGCAAGAAGAGGACTCCCGGTAACGGTGTTTAAACCCGCAGCGGATCTGAACGAGAAAATCAGAGCTCAAGCGTGGTCCACTCAGAGACCTTCAAAATCCACGGGCCAGCAGCGGGAACACCCAGCCCCAGAGCTACAAAGATAAGCTTTCCAGTTCCAGAAAGGAATAGCGACCTTTTTGTTTTTTTTTTTTTTTTTTTTTTTTTTCTTTCTCTCTTCAGTCACTCTGCACTTCCATCCCCCCTCCTACAAGGTAACAAACATTAAAGAAGATGCAGAATCAGCATGTGGTAAAACCTTTCATGGAGCAGTTTTAGCATTAGAAACAAATGTCTTCTTAATTTAAAGGAGAAAAAAAAATCATGTTAAAATAGAAATGTAACAATGACCCACATGTTCTCCCCACACTAACAAATACTGTATTAGAGTGAATGTTTGCTGTGATGGGGGTGGGAGGGTGCACACAAGCTCATAGGGTATAGGCATAAAAAAAAAAAAAAATCATTACAAATTCGGATTGGGATCTGAAATTCACGTTAAAAACATGGGACAACTTACAGGGGTAAGAGAGGGCCCTCAACACGTAACAGAGTTTGAGGAATTTCCCTCAGAGCCCACACTCCATCAGGGCTCTTACAGGGTCTTTAAAGAGACCCCAGCTCAGGAAGTTTTTTTGACAGTTTTTTGTTTTAAAGTTTCGTACATTATGTACTTAATGTTTTTTATGTTCTTAATGTTCTTTCAGTTTCTGAGTAGCAAAAAAGAGGGCCACCACACTGTAATACTAAATAAGAAAATACAATGGAGAAACAGGGTGTAACCAAAATAGCCTCATATAATGTAAAAGGGATCCTGAATCCAGTTAAAAGATCCAAGATTCTACGCAAAATGAAAAAAGACAAAGCAGAAATAGTATTTTTACAAGAAACCCACCTAACAGACGTGGAACACACTAAACTCAGTAGACAAGGGTTTAAAATGATCTCTTCATCTTCATATAAATCAGGGAGGAGGAGGGGAGTAGCGACATTGATATCAACCAAAATTACATTTGAAAAAAAATCAGAACACAAAGATAAAGAAGGGAGGTACAGTTTGGTAACTGGGCGGCTAGAGGGAGAAGATATCACCCTGCTGAATGTATATGCACCACCAGGGGCTAAATGGAAATTTTATAAAAATGTATTCGACCTAATGATAACTAAAGCCCAAGGTTTAGTGATATGTGGCGGAGACTTCAATCTAAGACTGAATCCATACTGGGATGCAACAGGTAATTCTTCACATCAAAATAACACCCAAAATAGGAATACTCGGATGCTACTAAAAGAAATGGGAATCTGTGACGTATGGAGGGAATTCAACCCCAATGTAAAAGATTATACTTTTTATTCAACACCGCATTCATCTTATTCAAGGATTGATTACTTTTTTATGTTTAATAGAGACATTGGAAGAGTAAAAACATGTAAAATAGGACTGATGGATCTCTCCGACCACAGTCCGATCTATATGGATTTAAACATCCAAAAATACACAAATAATACATTTTCCTGGAGGTTGAATTCAAGTGTCCTGAAAGGGCCACTGAAAGATGAATTGGAATCAGATATTCTCAGATATTTGGAAGAAAACGATAATGGAGAAGTATCCCCTTTAATACTGTGGGATGCGTGCAAAGCTGTAATAAGGGGAAAAATTATTGCAAAACTGGCAACCCAAAAGAAACTGAGACAAGAAAAACTAATCACACTAGAGTCAGAGCTCAAGAACCTAGAAAAAGAACACAAAGATAACACTCATTCTAATGGCTCGCTCAAGATCAAAGAAATTAAAAATCAAATAAATGAGATCTACACAATAGAAATCCAGAAGAAACTTACATTTCTGAAACAAAAACACTATGAAGCAGGCAGTAAATCGGCAAAATTACTAGCCTATAAATTGAGGAAACAACAAACGGAAAGAGCAATCTACAAAATCAGAGACCCAGTATCAAAGGAAATAAAATTCAGAATTCAGGATATTCTTAAAAGCTTCGAGAATTACTACAAGAACTTATACTCCCACAAAAAAACATAAAAACACATCCGAGACATTCCTAAACACATTAAACCTTCCCCAACTTACGGAATCACAAAATAAAACCCTACTGTCAGAAATACAACCTAAAGAATTGGAAAAAGCAATTATGAAACTTAAAGCTAACAAATCCCCAGGAGCAGATGGCTATACAGCAGAATGGTACAAAACCTTTAAACAGCAACTATCTCCTCTCCTCCTGAAAACATTTAACTACGTCCTCCACACAGGGGAAATCCCCCCCTCCTGGAGAGAAGGGGTCATTGCAGTTATACCTAAACCTGAAAAGGATAAACTAGAATGCTCCAACTACAGACCAATCAGTGTATTAAATCAGGACTATAAGCTTTTTACCACTATCCTTGCCAAAAGGTTAGAAAACATACTGACAGACTTAATTCACTTAGACCAAACAGGTTTTATAAGACAAAGACAGACACAAGACAACATTCGACGCACTTTACACATAATTCATCATATAAAAAAATATAACTTAAATGCAGTCATATTGGGATTAGATGCTGAAAAAGCATTCGATTCGGTTGACTGGTCTTTCCTCTATAAAATCTTATCCAGTTTCAATTTTCATAACAACTTCATTAGAACTATACAGGCATTATATAAAAAACCAACAGCTAAAATAAGGATTAACGGTAATTTATCATCATCTTTTGAGCTGGAAAGAGGATGTCGTCAAGGCTGCCCCCTGTCTCCACTGCGCTTTGCAATCTTCATAGAACCTCTGAGCCAATGGATAAGACAAAATCAAGAAATTCAAGGTATTACACTTGGTCAGAAAGAACATAAAATAGCACTCTTTGCTGATGACATTTTAATATACCTAGGGCAGCCAGATACTTCTCTACCAGAACTAATCTCAGTTTTTTCAGACTATGGAGATTTATCAGGGTACAAATTAAACATGCATAAAACCCAAGTTTTAACATTCAACTATGACCCAAATCATTTTTCACTAAATGAACTCAAAACTAACTGGGAGTTGGAATCTATGAAATATCTGGGGGTCAATATCCCGAAACAACTCGATAAAATTATAACACTAAACTATGATCCATTGGTGACAAAAATAAAATCTGACCTAGCAAGATGGAATATGATACCATTCTTAGGTACCGCACAAAGAATTGAAGCAGTCAAAATGAATATACTTCCACGTCTTCTATACCTTTTCCAAACAATACCGGTAGAACCTCCCCAAAAAACATGGCAGGAACTGGACAGAAGGATCTCAAGATTCATATGGCAGGGTAAGAGACCTAGAATCAGATATAGAACCCTACAGCTAAACAAAGACAAAGGTGGGCTCGCACTGCCAAATATCAGGGACTATTTTATAGCTGCACAAATTAAAACTTTAGTAGAGATATGTAACCCAGTCTACACTGCACAATGGAAGGAGATGGAATGCCAAATAACAAGTGACATCCCCCTACAGGCGATAATAGGGAACAATGCCTTAACTAAACTCCTGAATAACACTAACCCGTGGCTAGAGACCCCGCTAAAAATTTGGTTTAAGATAGTCAGAGAGAATCAAGCTAAAGAACCCTATCGACTTCTGCAATGGATTGCCTATGATCAAGACTTTACCCCCAATAAAACAGCCACTAGATTTAAAGAGTGGAAAGAGAAAGGGCTGATAAAATATTATGATTTTTTTAAGGGGCAAACTTTAAGAAGTTTTGAAGATTTGAAAAAACAAGGTCTAATAAATCAAGATCTTTACAGGTTCTTTCAGCTTAGACACCACATAAACAATATACTTAAAAAGGAGGATTTGGAAAGGGCCCAGTCAGGTGTTCTGAAGGTCTTCTTAATGGCATATAAAGGGATCCCAGGGATCAGATACATTTCTAAAATATACCAAGGTCTTCAAGACTTAAAAGGAGACAACACATCGTATATAAAAGAGAGATGGGAAAAAGAGGGGAATTTCACTTTACAATTGGAAATATGGGAAAAGCTAAATAAACAGCAATGGAAAAGTACCTCATCCCTGCAGTGGAGAGAATTTGGATGGAAAAACTTGGTAAGATTTTTCAGAACACCTGCACAAAACAAATTTACCCATAAGGGGTTGAACTGTTGGCGCTTGTGTGGTGAAAAGACTGCAAATCATTTTCATGTGTTTTGGTCATGCCCAATTATCCACCAATATTGGTCCAACGTACAGACAATATTGGGGAAAATATTCAAAATAACAGTTCCCTTTTCTTTTGTAACTTTGTATTTGGGTTTATTACCGGACTCACTGGAAAGACGAGGAGATACATACTTATTCAATGTTTTAATATTGGCAAGTAAAAAAGCCCTAACTAAAAAATGGATGCTGAAGGACTGTCCTACACCTGAAGATTGGATTAACGTGATTCAAGACATTTACTCGATGGAAAAGTTGACATTCGCACTGAGACAGGACATGGATGGGCTCATAAACTTTTGGCAACCCTGGATCGCATATGTGTCTTCCATTAGAACTAATCTTTGACAAATACCATTTCAATAATGGTCCCGCTCTTTGTTCCAATGCTACTCAGTTGCTCTTTTACTTTTAATTATTTAATTTTCTGTTTGTTTGTTTTTTGCTGTTCTGTTTGTTTGTTTATTCGTTTGTTTGTTTGTTTTTTATTTAATTCTCCTTAACTTCACTTTTTCTTTCACTTTAAAAAAAAAGGGGGGGTTGTTGTAATAACTATCCTACCAATGTTGTCAAATAGCAAAAAAATAAGGGAACATGTGATGAAAATGTAAACAATGCAATGCTGTAATGACCTGTATACCCTTTACAAAAACTTAAACTAAAAAAAAAAGGGTTACACCATGTTTGAATTTCTCCAAAGTCTCATAATACAGACAATGGTGTCAACTAATGTTAATAAGATAAGATAGGATAAGCCTTTATTAATCCCACAAATGTGGAAATTCCAGGATTGCAACAGCACAGGAATAGCAACACTCAGAGCAATAATTAAGAAGATAATAAAAATAAAAATAAAAATAATAATAATAATAAGAGCAGTGAATATACATACGTACACATAAATATATAAATATATATACATAGTGCGGAGCATTGTAGCAAGATGGAATAAACAGCATAACTGTCTACTTAGTTATCCTACATAGTGTGAATATGTACCCATACATATTGTCACCCTCCATAGCGACTGATATTGTCCTAGTTGTATACTGGAGGGGACCATTTGTGTAAGTCTGTTGCGTCTTTTTGCATTCAATACTATTAGGTCGACACGTTTTTTTGCTGTCTCTGTGAGCAGCCCTGCTTAGGTTATACAGTGACAGCCGCAGGTAGGAAGGACCTGCGAAACCTCTCGGTTGTGCACCTAGGATGATGAAGTCTACTGCTAAATGAGCTCCTCAGTGCGTTCAGTATGTCCTGCATAGGGTGGGACTCGGACTCCAGCAGAGATGACAGTTTAGCCACCATCCTTCTCTCTCCTATCTCCTCCACTGGGCCAAGGCGTTGCCCCAGGACAGATCTAGCTTTCTTGATCAGTTTGTTCAGTCTCTTCCTATCGGCTGCTGTAATGCCGTTGCCCCAGCAGACCACTCCAAAAGTGATGGCTGATGCCACCACCGTGTCATAGAATGTCTTCAGCAGCACCCCTTGTACACCAAAAGACCTGAGCCTCCTCAGTAGGAACAGCCTGCGCTGTTTCTTCTTGCAGAGTGTGTCGGTATTGTGTGACCAGTCTAGTTTATTGTTCAAATGAACACCCAGGTACTTGTAGGATGTCACCATCTCAATGTCTGTTCCCAGTATGTTTACTGGTGCTGTGAGGGGTTGTCCTTGCCTGTGGCAGTCCACCACCAACTCCTTAGTTTTCCTCGCATTGATCTGGAGGCAGTTCCAATGGCACCAGTCCACGAAGTCCTGGATAAGTCCTCTGTACTCAGCTTCATCTCCATTGGAGATGAAGCTGATGATCGCAGAGTCGTCAGGGAACTTCTGTAGATGGCAGTGTGTTGTGTTGTGTGAGAAGTATAAAGCAGTATAAAGGGTGAACGGGAAGGGAGCCAAGACCATTCCCTGGGGGGCCCCCGTGCTACCGATGATCGTGTCGGACACACAATCTCGGGTTCTCACAAACTGTGGCCGGTTAGTGAGGTAGTCCAGGATCCATGATGACAGGTGTTGGTCTACCCCTGTACACAGCAGCTTGTCCTTCAGGATCATTGGTTGGATGGTGTTGAAAGCACTGGAGAAGTCAAAAAACATGATCCTCACCACATTCCCAGGCTTCTCCAAGTGGGACAGAGAACAGTGAAGGAGGAAGATCACTGCATCCTCCACCCCAATGCCATGCTTGTAGGCAAACTGGAGTGGATCCATCACTGGTCCCACCAGGGGGTGGAGGTGAGCAAGGAGCAGTCTCTCCAGGGTCTTCATCAAGTGAGACGTCAGGGCCATTGATCTGTAGCTGTTCAGATCTTTGGGGTGGGAAGTCTTTGGTACAGGTACCACACAAGATGTTTTCCACAACTGTGGTACCCTCCCCAGCTTCAGGCTCAGGTTGAAGATGTGCTCCACAATCCCACACAGCTGGTCTGCACAGGACTTGAGGAGCTTCGCGCTGATGCCGTCTGGTCCCGAGGCCTTCCTCGCCTTGATCTTCCTCAGCTCCATCCTCACCTGGGTCTTAGTGAGGGTGAGGTTGGGGGGCAGTGTGCTGGGAGTGGGGGGGGGGGGTGGAGTGGGGTGTGGACAGCAGGTCTCGATGACTTTAGAGGCAGCAGTGGTTGGTGTGCAGTCGGGGGGGAGGGCGGTTGGTCAAACCTATTAAAAAACAGGTTCAGATTGTTCGTCCACTCCCTGCCCCCCGTAGCCTGAGGGGAGGTATTCTGGAGTCCAGAGATGGATTTAAGGTTTCTCCATACCCCACCGATGTCGCTCTGTTGCAGCTTGTCCTCCATCTTCTTCCTGAAGCTGTCCTTGCCTTCTCTGATCTTCCTCCTCAGCTCCCTCTGTACGGACGGAGTAATATAAAAGCCACTTCTACATAATGCCATCTTTGCTCAGGGTCTTCTTCCTCTAATAATGTATTTTTCTAAACTAATCAATGGACAATGTGTTGTGTGTATCAAACGATACCAAACAGAAAACCTGAATTAACAAGGAAGTTTTACTGTATAACTACACCTGGGATTGTTTTGAGGCTTTGTCTAGCCAGCTAATACAAAGATCAGCCTTCAAAGTATACCGATGGACACTACTACAATCTGATTTCATCGGGCAACTTGGCCTTTTAGAAGATCAACATAGTGCCTGTCATTAATAAAACAACTAACTTGCATAAGTGCAGTCAAACAAGGGCAATAAGTGAAATAAATGAACTGGAGGAACCACAGATTGACACGCAAAAGGCTCTTTAGGAAACTCAAAATGCAGTATGCATATGATGTCACCGAACAGAACTCTTGGCAGTTAAAAAACACAAAAATAAACTGCATGAGAGTGTATGCAGTACAACACAAAAAATGCACACATTATTCAGTTACAACAGTACAAAGAGTACCTGTTTGCATTGAGGAGAGCTAATCATCATTTTATCTTGTATTAACTGGCAAAAATTTAAATAGATAAATAATTAAAGGCTTTGAATCAGTTCCTCACATACCATGTGCTCCTTTGTCTTTACCCACACATCACTACAGTCAAGTAAATGATTTGGTATTAACATCTAAAGTAAAACAATGCTACTCTGTGTATGTACTGCTGTGAGTAAATATTTTGTGTTTTTTCTTTTGCAGCATATAAAATAAAGCTGTCACATGTGATTGCCACTCAATGCTGTGTTGCTATGGTAACTGTCATGTAACTGCCAAGAATTCTGTTCTAATGCATCCCCTTGACAAGCACAGAAATCACCATCATTCGGACAATAAAGTTATAATAATTTTTTTTCCAATTTTGTGTATTTTAACAGCCACGGTATGGTGCCATCCCTTCACTATTCACACACACATTCACACCTAGGGCCACTTTAGAGTCTCCAGTTAACCTGACTTGCATGTTTTTTGGCCTGTGGGAGGAAACCGGAGTACCCAGGGTAAACCACGCAAACACAAGGAGAACATGCAAACTCCTCATAGAAGGGTTATTGATGGTCAGGGGTGGAATCAATCCCTTGACCTTCTTACTGTGCTGCCACTGTGCTAACCACTGTGCCACCGAGCTGCCCAATCACTTAATAATCACAATAATCACTTTCTTCATGTAATGACATTGAATTATTCATGTAATCTGTATGCCACAGCAGTCCAGTGATCGTGTAGCAGCACAATTCTTTATTAATTAGGAACAAATTGCAAGCTTAAGAGTGATGTATGCGCTGGGTCTCGGAAACTGACATCTGAGATTGACACTGGACTAATGGGGTGAGGCTAACACCAGTGTTTTTACTAGTTTGTTGAGACAGCTGAAGTGATTACTGTCCAAGTGTGCTAGATGTGTACAAGTCTCAATATTTGGCTGTCACAGTGTGTTGCCAAGGCACGTCTTGACTTTACTACATGGAAGTACACTTCATGACTTGCTAACAGCAATTAAGCAAAATAAAATAAAATAAAAATAACAAACCCACTGTACCCCAGCTCCTTGATGGCCCAGTTATGAAGGAGATATGGGCTAATAAGGAGCAAATCATCTTCTCTAATAGCCCAGTAATAGACAGCTATTACCATGTTTGTCCCCTTCATAGACAGTAATGAGGCCATAACTATAATCAGTCCGTAATGCAGGGTGGACCCCTGGCATATTCAGAACCAGTGCAAAAAAATAAAAGATGGAGGGAAGGGAAAAGACAGCTGAAAATCCTCAGATGATGCTGGATGCCAAAAATGCACAGGCTTCTGGAGGAAGTTATTACATTCCCAAAGGATGTATCACATAACATACACACACACTGTTGCTCAACTGGGGATAGTTCAATGAAGCCAATACAGAATGTCACAAAAACCTTCATTCCCTTAAGGCCTCAAAAGGATGACTTAACCCCAAGCTGTCCCACTCAATTAAAAGTATTTCAACATGACTGCATGCTTTATACCAGAGTGACTGTTCACAGGAGTATGGTGGATATGAGAATGGATGTGTGCATGGGGATTGAATCTTTGATGTGTGTTTGATGAAATTCAAAAGACAACATTGGACTTGCAATGACTGGAGAGTGCGAGAGACACATTATTTTGACAGCATGTCCGGTAACAAAATATTCCACAGTATTATATTCAGGCTGCTCCAGTTTGGAAGTGTGGGAAACAGAAGCTGTCGTTAGAACCAGGCAATGCTGGTCAAAGGGCCTGTGAGGTTTGTTTTCTTGTGCTTGGAAATGTATGTATGGGTCACTTTGCAGCTGTAGCATCGATGAAAGCTAAGCCAACATATCCTGTGATGTCATTCAGTCCTACATACTCAAGCTGTGTGTTTAAAGTCTATTGTGGGTCTGTACACTGTATCTTTCTATCTATTGTTATCTATTGTCGCCACAGTTTTTTAAAGTACCTCACTGAAGCATCTCAGTGAGAAATTACTGTATCTGAGACCTCTGCCAGTTAATGAAACATCAGTACTTCAGACATTTTTATGCTATGTCAAGCTAAAACATAACACCTGGGTGATTACTAAGGCTGGCAGGGATAATAAATGACTTAATGTAGCATTGGATGAAAAATATATGCTGGTATTTACTGTACCTCTGAACAGGAGGTCCAGAACAGCTTTCCATCTAACCGGTCCAGTCTTCAGCACTAGTACCTGTAGGTACTGTTGTGTTCAAAAGAGGATAACAGGCCAGTTCAGTTGATTTACAAACCCCAATTCCAGTGAAGATGGGACATTGTGTAAAATGAAAATAAAACAAAAATACAATGATTTAAAAATCATTTTCAATCTATATTCAATTAAATACACTACAAAGATAAGATATTTAATGTTCAAACTGATAAACCTTATTTATTTATTTATTGCAAATATTCACTCTTTGTGAATTTGATGCCTGCAACACATTCCAAAAAAGCTGGGACAGGGGCATATTTACCACTGTGTTACATCACCTTTCCTTTTAAGATAAGATAAGATAAACCTTTATTATTCCCACAATGGGGAAATTCCAGGATTGCGGCAGCACAGGGATAGCAGCACTCAGAGCAATAATAAAAAAAGATAAGAAGATAAGAACTGGTTAGCCAAAGCAGTAAATAAATATACATATGTTCACAGTTATATACACAGTGCAGGAGCATTGCAGCTAGATGGTATCAACAGCATTACAGTTTGTTAAATTACCCGGCAGGATATAAATATGTAACCAGACAGTATATTTTGCATTTGAATCAACAGTGTTGTTGCCACCCTCAATAATAATTGTAATTGTCTTAGTTGTTTTTTGGAGGGGACAATCTCTATTGTGCAAAGTTATTACGTTTAGTACATTTAATACGACCTCTGGCACCAATTAGGTTATGAAGTCTGACAGCCGTAGGTAGGAAGGACCTGCGGAACCTCTCCCTCGAGCACTTACGATGGCACAGCCTACCGCTAAATGATTGTTTTAAAGACATCAGACAAAATTTACTCGTGATACACCATGTTGTCCAGGAGCTGAAACACAGCCCATGGTTGTATGTGTCGACCAATTTGGTGTCGTTGTCAGTGGAGTTTAGTATTGCTTATATTTTTTACATTTAGTTAAGTGCTTCACTAAACATATGAGGAGATTGTACAAATGCAGACAGCTATTTTTAAATCTCTCAGAAATATTGTAGCCTTCTGGGTGAATGCAGCTGCAAGGGCTGATGGGAAATTGGAAATGTTAGAAAAGAAGCATGTCCTCCTGTCACTTTAATGTGTGTTAATGCTATGCTTTTGTCAGAGCCGTTTCTCTTGGTATATGTGTAACATTTATCTTTGTGACCATCATAGTGTGCATCACTTCATAGTGTGTTATCAGAGGCATGCTACCTGGGGAATGTGTGCCCCCTGGAGAATCATCATAAGCAGTGCTAGTGTAGAAAATTACTCGGTCAATTAATTGGATTTACTAATAGCTGCTATTGTGCATTCAGTGTTTCACCCTATGGTTTGAGTGGCCCCTCAGCAGCTGGGAGCCCATCGCATTTGCATACTTTGCTCTATGATGGAAACAGCTATGCCCTCTTTCAGCCTACTAATATATGATAGCTTCCTCAGTGTCTAAAACTGCACCAGGGACCAAACTTAAGAGCCGAAGGGGCAGATTTTCTAAGTCAGGGCAAATCAGCAAGTGTGCAATTTAGAGCGCCCAAGGGAGTGGTCAATTTTTGCCAGTAATCTACTATCAACATGCAAAATTATGAACACAGATGCAGTCACTTATTTCAATAATGACCAGCCATCCACCAAGAGCCCTGCAAAATTGCGCACAGGCACACCTGAGAGAGTGGGTCATCTACACAGGCACAGCCATTTCGGAAGAGCATAACATAAGAGTTTTTTTAAAGGTTTTTTTTTTTAAGTTTTCGTTTAAGCACAAACCCCAGTAAAATAGTTTATTTTTGTTGGTCATATTACAAAGTTTTCATTTTCATTTCACATCACAGACTCCTTTGTTTAATATGTATAAATTAAGTATTTGTATATAATTTTAAAAAAGGACTACTCATGAATAAATTGATGATTTGACCAACGTGTTGGTTTTTTTTTTTTTACACACAAGAACTGTCAAGATGGTCTGATGGAGACTGTGGGGTTTTATTATGTGAATAATTTTGTTTTAACAAAATCTACAGGTCTCCCAGTTGATGACTTATTATAAATATGTGTGTTTTATGTTTTCTGAAGTCTGGAATAGTAATAAAATTAAACACACACAATTTCACTTTTTTCTCAGGCTGCTGTCATTGAATGATGGTGTTGTAGGAGCTTGGGTGAGTCGGCAGACAGCGTCCCAGTCAGGATGCAGAGAATAAAGAGAGGTGGACAATAGCAAGGAGATCATGGGGAGTTTGGCAGGAAGAAGGAGCTGTGGGGGGTCAAGGGTGAATGTATTGTGATGTGAAATGTCATGCTTTGTGATGTAAAGTGTCGTGGAGACGTGAGACGAACTGTGGATATAAAAGGAGAAGCTGTGCTTAGCTGTTTATGCTTTTGTGTATGACTGATGGGAGAGTGTAATAAACTTCGTCTGCTCGTAACACTCTCCACACTGGTGACCCTGGACGTATGATGGAACACGAGGCAGGAACCCTGGAGTCGGCCCGGACGGGAACCCCCAGCAACGCGTGCACTGTTTCAGTCAAGTTACCGGTCTTTTGGCAGCACAACCCATGCTCTTGGTTCCACCACACCGAGGCTCAGTTCGCCCTCCGGGGAGTAACGGCAGATGAAACCAAGTTTTACTACGTGGTTGCAGCGCTGGACGCTCGCAAAGCCCAACAGGTAGCGAGCCTGCTCGACCAGCCCCCAGCTCACAACAGATATGAAGCTCTCAAGACGGCGCTGACCCGACGCTACACGCTCTCGGACTGCAAGAGAGCAGGGAGGCTCCTGAGGCGTTCCGAGTTGGGAGATGGTTCGGCTGTCGATCTGATGGAGAAGATGTTGGCATTAATGGGCACGGACGACGGGCATTTCCTGTTTGCCCACCTTTTCCTCCGGAATCTCCCAACAGAGGCGAGAGCGGTTCTGGCTAATTCGCCGTCGCTGGCCGTGCGTGACTACCGTGCGCTAGCCCAGGAGGCAGACCGGATCATCCTTACCACCAGAGCCCTCACAGTCAACGCGGCTGCGTCGAACCCCAGCGAGACGACCAGAGGAGGCAAGGAGCCACCGACGGTAGCGGCAGCGGGGGACAAGGGGCACCAGAGAGACACGCTCTGTTTCTACCACCGCCGCTTCGGAGAGAACGCATGCAGATGTGCGCCACCGTGCCAGTTCAAGCGCTTGGGAAACGCCAAGGCCGGCAGTCGGTAGCAGCTGCGACCGCCGGTGAAGAGAACAAGCTGCTCTACATGACGGACGCGTGCTCAGGGAGGCGTTTCCTTGTGGACACCGGAGCCCAGAAGAGCATCATCCTGCCGACCTACGCTGACCGGCTGGCAGGACCCAGCGGCCCCGGGCTGTTGGCAGTAAACGGCTCTGAAATTAAGACCTTTGGTGAGAGAACACTGATCTTATCTCTACACGGCCGTACATACGAGTGGACTTTTGTCATAGCAACACTGAATTACCATATCCTGGGGGCTGATTTTCTTTGTGCACATTGTTTACTGGTTGACGTTGCTAGCAGGCGCCTGGTTAATGCACTGTCCTTTGACTCTCTCCCCTGTACAGCTCGAGGTGCACTCACGGTCCCGACGTTTTCGGCGGCCATTGCTAAACACGGGGTGGAGCACTTTATAAGCACCACCGGGCCGCCCGTTTTCGCATGACCTCGGCGCTTGGACGCAGCTAAACTTGCCATAGCGAGCGAGGAGTTTGCCAACCTGGAAAGTTTGGGCATCATCAGGCGTTCGAACAGCCCATGGGCATCCCCGCTACACATGGTCCCTCAGGCCGAGGGATCGTGGCGACCGTGCGGGGATTTCCGCAGGTTGAATAACACCACAGCACACGACCGCTACCCGATTCCCCACATTCAGGAATTTTCCGTTCACCTCGCTGGAGCATGCATTTTTTCTAAAATAGACCTGATCCGCGGTTACCACCAGGTCCCAGTGCGCGCGGAGGACATACCCAAAACAGCGGTAATAACTCCGTTCGGCTTGTTCGAGTTCCTGCGCATGCCATTCGGGTTAAAAGGAGCGGCACAGATGTTCCAGCGCATAATGGACGCGGTGCTGCGCAATCTCCCGTTTGTGTTCGTCTACCTGGATGATATCCTGGTAGCCAGTGCATCTGAGGACGAACACGTAACCCACCTCAGGACGGTTTTCCAGAGGTTGGAGGAGCACGGGTTAATAATCAACCCGGCGAAGTGCCAGTTCGGCGTGGCGCAGATTGATTTTCTGGGCCCGATAAGGTGCGCGCTGTAGCGAATTTTCCCCAGCCTCAGACGGTCAGGGCGCTGCAAGAATTTTTGGGGATGGCTAACTTTTATAACCGGTTCCTCCCCCGCGCAGCTCAACTCATGCAGCCATTGTTCGCCGCGCTCAAGAGACAGAAACCCGCAGAGGGAGTCGAATGGACTCCGGAGCGAGAGCAGGCGTTCTCTATGGTTAAAGCAGCCCTGGCAAATGCCGCACTGTTGGCGCACCCAGACCCGGCAGCCCGGATAGCGCTCACCACCGACGCCTCGGACGTGGCCATAGGGGCCGTCGTGGAGCAATGTGTCGCCGGTTCTTGGCAGCCGCTCGCTTTTTTCAGCAGGGCTTTGCGCGACAGTGAGCGTAAATACAGCGCGTTCGGCAGAGAGTTGCTGGCTCTCCACCTGGCCATAAGCCACTTCCTGTTCTGGCTGGAAGGGCGCAACTTCACCACATTTGTGGACCACAAGCCGCTGACGTTCGCGATGGCCAAGGTTTCGGAACCTTGGTTGGGCCGGCAGCAGAGGCAGCTGGCCACGATCTCGGAGTTTACAACCAATATTCAGCATGTGTCGGGTAAACTGAATGTGGTGGCGGACTGCCTCTCGCGTGCGGTGGTGGCCCCGGTCTGTGTAGGGATAGATTATACAGCCATGGCCGCAGAGCAGGTTGGCGATACAGACGTGTGCGCGCTCCAGTCTGGACCAACAGGGTTAAGGCTGGAGAGCAGAGTACTGCAAGACGGCAGCCCCCCCCCCCCCCCAATCTGTGACATCTCCACGGGACGCCCGCACCCGGTGGTCCCGGTCGCATGGCGCCACCGTGCGTTCGAGTCAGTTCACGCTCTGGCGCACCCAGGAGTGCGCGCGTCAGTCAAAATGGTGGGAGCGAAATTCGTGTGGCCAGGCCTGCGCAAACAAGTGAAAGTGTGGGGTGCAGCCTGTGTAGCGTGCCAACGAGCCAAAGTACATAGACACAAGAAGGCTCCTTTGGAGCCGTTTAGTATACCGGCTAAAAGATTCGACCACATTCACATGGACCTCGTGGGCCCCCTCCCGCCATCGCAGGGGTGCACGCACCTCCTGACAGTGGTGGACCGCACCACACGCTGGCCAGAAGCAGTCCCGCTGGCGGCAACCACGTCCGCGGATGTGGCGCGCGCTTTTTTGACAACATGGGTGGCGCGTTTTGGAATCCCGTCGGACATCGTGTCCGATAGGGGCCCTCAGTTTATTTCCGACCTGTGGTCCGCGATGGCCCGCAGCCTGGGTGTCGCAATTCATCGCACAACTGCGTACAACCCACAGGCCAATGGGTTATGCGAGCGTTTTCATAGGTCACTGAAAGCGGCACTCAGGGCCTCGCTTACGGATGCAAATTGGGTAGACCGGTTGCCGTGGGTTTTATTGGGGTTGCGTTCCGCGCAGAGCTTTTTTTTTTCTCAGCCACTGCGCCTGCCCGGGGAATTTTTGCCAGATAATCCCGCGCCAGACAACTGCATGTCTCAGCGTTTGCAACACAGTGCAGACACAGGCACGCTGCCCGGCCCGGCCCATCACTGTTTTCCACGCGTTTTCGTGCCGAAAACTTTGAAGAACGCGGCGTTCGTGTTCGTCAGGCACGATGCCCATCGCTCTCCATTGCGCCCACCCTATGATGGCCCGTTCAGAGTGCTGGAAACAGGGGACAAGCATTTTTTGTTAGATTTTGGAGGGCGTCGGGAGAAAATATGCATAGACAGACTTAAGCCCGCCTTTGTGGTGGCGGACGAGCAATGGCTCGGGCCCCTCGGCGTGGAAGACCCCCACGGAGAGCTCCCCAGGCAAACGATTCACCAGGACAGCCACACGGGCAAAGCGGAGTTTCCCCCCCCCCACTCGCCACGGCCCACCTGCAGTCAGACACACCTCCAGCAGCCCCCTGCCGGTACAGAAACCCCGGTTGCAGCAGATATGGGAGGAGACTGAAGCCCAAAAGGCATGTGGACTGAAACTCTGTCTGGGAGGGGTGATGTAGGAGCTTGGGTGAGTCGGCAGACAGCATCCCAGTCAGGATGCAGAGAATAAAGAGAGGTGGACAATAGCAAGGAGATCATGGGAAGTTTGGCAGGAAGAAGGAGCTGTGGGGGGTCAAGGGTGAATGTATTGTGATGTGAAAAGTCATGCTTTGTGATGTGAAGTGTCGTGGAGATGTGAGACGAGCTGTGGATATAAAAGGAGAAGCTGTGCTTAGCTGTTTATGCTTTTTGTGTATGACTGATGGGAGAGTGTAATAAACTTCGTCTGCTCGTAACCTTGCCTCCTCATTTCACACTCTCCACAGTGCTGCGATTTCAGGTGATGTTTCTATGGATCTGTGCTGTTTTTGTTAATAATCTCATTGTTGTTTTCCTCTTATATTGTGTATCCTGAATTGGGAGAGAGAAATAGAGAGAAGAGGGAACTTAATTACCATTTTACGCACAGCAAAAAATAAAAATAAATATAAATAAATAAATACAGAAATATGGATAAAGGAAAAAACCAAGAAAAATGACAATGTGGAAGATTTTGCTTAAAGAGCAAGGGGGAGCTGATATATCCACCTTATTCCTAGGCCCCATGATGCCTTGCGTGAATTATGGTAGCAACTTCCGGTACTAGTTTAGAACGTATTGTTGTCACTGAAACGGGACACTTTTCCTTGTTAAAAAACAGTGACTTTAGCATCAGAAATGCGGGAACACAGCCTCTTGCACCTCAGTACAGTAACATCGTCATACCACTTCCCTCGACTATCGAGGGATGGAAAGATGACCTTAAAAAGTGGCCCCGTACACAGTAGCTCCGTTAAGGCACTTTTCCACTAGCCCAGCACACCTAGGCACGCCTCGATTCACTTCAATACGGTTCGGCACGCTTTTGTCTCTATTACAACCGTGTTAAGCTGGGGTGGGTGGGATTTCTATAACAGCGAGGAGGCGCCACACTCCCGTGACGTAGAACACGCGACCCAAGCAAAACATAACACATACATCTGTACAAGGTCACTCCTCGGTCTGTGGCTTTTTTCACCGTAAACGCCAAAAAGGACCGCCAGACAAGGGTACAGGCAGCGAGATGAAACACTCTGGAATAGTTCTGCAGCTTCTGGGAGAGACATGAGGATACAAACTAGGTCATATATGACGGTAAGCTAATGTTGCTAATGCTAGTTTGCTATAAGTACGTCGTACTACACTTTAATGTCTGCAAGTTATCGCTGTTAGGTACTAAAATATGTATGCTGTGTGTGTTTCAAATGGCTCTGTTGTGGGGAAATTACTGCTTCATTTGCTCTGGGCGTTCAGCACAGCCTGTCACTGATGTCAGCACAGCTTCACAAACGATCAGTGGTTATAGAGCTTAAGAATGTCTGTAGAAACGTTTATTTCCTGTACAACAAATTGCTCTGATCTGCTTGAAAATCATGGGGAGACTGTTGAGACATCATGGACGTACCTGCTTCTGCAGCAGAGTCTGAGATGGTGTCATAGAAAAAAATGATCAGCTGACACAACTTGATCGCCATGTTAATAACTATATTAGCCACAAAATATATATTCAAAAAGTAAACAGTACTGAGTTAGGTATAATAAGATATATTTGACAGTTATCATGCATTTTAGGCCAAAACAAACTTGATCTAGTAAAGCAATTAAAATAATGCAGTCACAAGGTTACATGGAAAATACTTGATTTACTAGATACATGTACTGTAGAAATATATATTCTGTGCATCAACAATGTACTAGACATGCATTCATGTCGTATTGCACTGGGAATTGCACTGACAATAAACCTCTGAAGTTTTTGCAGATGTCTCTTTTTTTATATGTGAAGGTTACCACCATGTGGCATAAATTAAATACTGAAAGACTGGAAAAGCTAAGAATAATCCAGCAGTTTGAGAAATCACTTTTGGTTTGGTGTAAGTCTGTCAACAGAATTATGAACCATAAAGCAGTTTGTGTTAAAATGTTAAATCCCATTAAACCTAATCCGGGGGCTTCCAATTATGTGTCATGGGGGGCCGAGACCCTGCAGGTTCTCTCTTCTACCCAGTCTCTTCAGTAGGTGTTCTCACAGATCAGTCAGTGGAAGAAGTTCAGTGGAACCTGCTGTTGAAGACACTGGTTGGAGGTAAAGCCTGCAGGGTCTTGGCCCTCCATGGCACATGATTAGACACCCTCGCCCAAACCCATTATGATGAAGAGCAGATGCTAATATGACCCAGAATTCCTCCATATACTGGTACTGTCACTAAAGTATGCAGGGTCTTCTGTACAGTCTTCTAACAATATAGTCTTCAGTTAATAAAATAATTGTTTTGGTTACTTTCTTCTTAAGCGAGGCCAATGGTGGACTTTCCTCATTAAAAAGCGAGTTAGGATCTTTTACAATAAAATGCTTTACCATAAAACGCACCAGAACTTAGCTAGCTCCATTATTTTCAAGGTCACCGATAAATCCTTTGTACAGTTGACTCTTTTCCCACCGGTGTCTTAACAGACAAAATAGAAAATCATGATGCAAACACATAAGTCACTAAATTGTTTATTACAATCAGCAGCAAATTCCAGATTATTCAGAATGTGCAAAATTCAAACTGTAAAAAAAAAAAACTGGAATGGTCACACACGGCAGCCACGCTGCCTCACTGAGAAGCAAATGGATCAGCCCCTCGTACTGGTCCTGGTTCAGCAGATCTTCACCCTGCATCTCTGTAAATAGTGAGGCAAGGTCCAGTTGGGGTGACAGTTTCCCTCTTGCCTAGACAAAAGACAAATGGGTGGTGGTTAATTAAAACATATTTGGGAAATACACTTGTTGCTAAAAGCCAGTGGTGGAATGTGAATTAATGAATGAATCTTTATTTCAGATAGATTAAAAGTAAAGATTAAAAGAAAATAGAATAATATAATAAAGGGGAAAAAATCTAACAAGGTCAAATTAAACAATAACTCCTCTGATTATACAGTTCAACATATGTTATCTGAAATGGGTGATGGCTGAAGCTGCAGCTTATATTGCCCACCATATTTCATCCAAGAATTCAAAAGAAAAACAAAACAGGAGGGATTACAATTTGAATGTGACAATAAAGTACTTCGTTGTTGTATTTAACCACAATTTTCACGCAGCTGCGCTTCGGTAGATTTTACAAGGGCTGCGTTACATTTAAAATCATCTCTTTTTACTGTGGCCTCAGCAATCAGAATGAATTAATACATTCACTTGAATGGAATCTAGTACTTTAACTGAAGTTGTGCATCACCGAGTGTGGAGTCGCTCAGTCAAAATATGAAGTTTTTATCAATAAAAGTTTGTCTTGGCTGTAAAAGTGTCTCTTCTTGCCCTGGCTTCAAGTGTGGGCGGTGTTTTGTACTAGCATTGCTAAAATATAAAAGGAAGCACTGCAATGGGTCTCGAATATTTGTAATGTGTCCCGTTACTGCATGAGTTTATTGATGATAGACTATAAACTACACATATAAAGTAAATTATATTGACGACTGAACATCTCACATTCGCCAAAACATACAGTTATGAACATAACTCACAAAGGATCACACAAGTGATCTGACAAAAAAATAAATACATTAACAAGCGGTTTATTTTACAGTTGATGTGCCATATTCACACAATCAAATAAATCTCAGTTCAGTCCCTTTTATATTAAGTGTAAATTGTGCTACTTTGTTTTTGACACTTTACCTATAAAAGCAAAGGATTTCAGTACGTTCCACAGTGGCAAGGTCCGTTGTGGGGCGGCTGATTTCCTCTTGCCTAGACGAACGACAGAAATGGATGATGGTTAGTTTCAAGCAAGTTCAACACTTATACAGGCACATCTCAAAAATTAGAATACCATGAAAAAAATCAATATTTTTTTCACTCATTTCAGAAAGTGAAACCCATATATAGATTCATTACAGGGACAGTGATATATTGCAAGTGTTTATTTTAATATTGATGATTATGGCTACAGCCCATATTAACCAACACCTCAGCGGCCAACATTTATATTTAAAAACTATTTTTTAAAGTTAATTTTACGTAATATTCTAATTTTTTGCCAAATTGAATTTGGGGTTTTCAGGGGCTGTAAGCCGTAATCATCAAAATTAAAATAAATAAACGCTTTAAATATATCACTGTCTGTGTAATGTGTAAAGTGGTGGGATGTGACAAAAATGCTTCGTTTCCCTGACAAGCGCTGCAGGATCCACAGAATAGGTGTGTGGGTCTATTCTGATGCTTTAGAAAATTATATGAATGACTTTATAAATCACTGGTTTGAAAAAGCAATTTTAATATGACGAGATTTCGGCTCCTGTGGTCCATTTCACCAGTATCACAGTATAAACAGGGAGGCTAACCCCTGGCATGTGGAAACACATTCTAGCATTAAATTGCACACAATTTAATGCGCAGCACCAAAGTGCAATACAAAACACAAACCAGGACTTTAACCATGATTAACATATTTCATCGTTTTGCTCTCACAAGCGAATATTTAGGAGAAAACAAGCACGAATCAGCAGTTGGTACTAGCTAGCTACTAGCCAAAACTCGTTAGCTAAAACGAGTTAGCCAGCACAAAACAGCACTGTATGGCTCAAAAAAAGTGAGCTTACCACCAACAGGATAAATAAGCGAACAGATGCACATTATTACAAATCACTCACCATCGATGGTTCTCTCACATTCGTCTTCAGCTTGTCTATAGTCCGGTTCTATGCTGGCCAGCCATCTGTATGGGTCTGGGTCACTCCTCACTGTGTATCTGCCACCAAGCAGAGAAAACTCCGCACCTCTTCGTTGGACCACGGTGTAGAGTTCCGCAAAACCTACAACGCTGTCTGTATTAATATCGTATTTACTCCGTGACCGAGTTAGTCCGTGAAATATTGCAAATGGCAGTCGTGTGAAGATTCATCAGAAGACGGTCGCTTTCGTGACGTTACGACCTGACCAATCAGCGGCGACCAGTCTTTTAACGTCACAACACGGCACAGCTCAGCACGACTGTACCCTGCCCTTGAGCAGGGCCGAAAATCGCGGCTGTTAAACCGTGTTGGGGCTAGTGGAAAGACTTACAAAGTGTGCTGAGCTGTACCGTGGCATGCTAAGCGGGGCTAATGGAAAAGGCCTTTAGTTAGCGCCGCTGCTAAGATGCTAATGATGTAAACAAATGATCCATGCTTGCAAAATGAGTCACTTTGATGACATTTTCAAAACTGATGTAACGTTATTTCCATATTCTGTATTGAAAGACCTTCAAAATGATATTTAATTTGTAGGTAGTATGCAAAAACTGACCCAGAAAAAGATGATTTTGTGGTATATATTACTCATATATTCCATACCTGCATACGTTAGAGCATGTGGAAATGTGTGGGGCAACATATGCAAAGGAATTTCACACCTCTGAAAGGACAAAGGAATCTCACCACCGTGTGAAGACCAATGACGTCACAGGATGCCATGGCAACAGACTTGACACCTTCACCCCCTAAGGCGAGGAGAGGTTTTTCCATCACCTCCCAAGACGAAGGGAGGAGTTAACAGGACTAATGGGGATTTACATAACGGGGGATTTCAGCTTGTGTTTTGCATGTCTTGGATGTGTGCCTGTATTTAACCAGCGAGCTGGGCAGAATTCTTCCTCTTTGCCTTCTGCCAAGCTCTGCACCAGATGAGACAAGATAGAAGAGTTGTTCATTAAAGACTCTGCTTTTGTGATACAAAACCGCCTCGTTATTTCCAGCTCTTCTACACTGGTGACCTTGACGCGAGTATGGACCTGAGGCGTTCTTCAAGCGACTCATCCGTGGCGAATCTGGCATACGCCACCGACAACGCAGACGAGGGAACAAGCGGACAGCTGTTTCCCCCGGCAGAGGGCACTGAGAGAGCTCAACCGAGCTCCAGCACCGCCGTGAGAGCCAAGGCAACGCACTCTCACCCGGCGGGCACAACAGTGATGATGTGTGCGAACGCCGTCGCTGTCAAACTGCCAGATTTCTGGCGAGAAGACCCGGCCTCTTGGTTTCATCAAGCTGAAGCCCAGTTCATACTGGCGGGCATCACGGCAGACGATACTAAATTCTACCATATCGTCTCCAAACTCGACTCCGCCACTTCGAGGTGTGTGCGGAGCTTGATCCAGCGACCACCGGCCCGGGACAAGTATGAGACACTCAAGGCGACCATCATGGCGAATTATGTCCCATCAGCGGAAGAAAGACCCGAAAAGATCCTGGCGGTCTACGGCCACAGAGGGGGCAATCCAAAGACCCTCATGGAGGACTTGCTGCAGCTCAAAGAGGAGGATAATGATAATTTCCTCTTCCAATTTATTTTCCTCAGCACGCTACCACCACACATGAGAGGGACACTCGCCAGTATGAAGTGCAACAATCATCAGGACTTCCGCACACTGGCCAACGAGGCTTATCGGCTCGTCAACGCCTGCAGAGAACTGACACCCACAGCGGCATCCGCAGACCTCAAGACTGACGCCCCGAGCCTTGGAGAGCCGCAACCCACGGAGCAGACTCAACCCACGGTGACAGCGGCACGGCCCAAGCGCAACAAACAGAATGACGTCTGTTATTATCACCACCGCTTCGCCGAGAAAGCCCGAAAATGCGTTCCTCCCTGCAAGTACGATGTCGGGAAACGCCAAAGCCGAGGGCCGTTAACGGCAGCGGTTCTCGGCGAGAAAAACAAGCTGTTATACGTGACGGATGGACACACAGGCAAGCAGTTCCTCATCGACACGGGAGCTCAGCTGAGTTTCATCATGCCCTCCCACGCAGATCGAGCCATGGGCACCCGGGGCAATGGAGCAGTGGCAGCCAACGGTTCTGACATCGACACGTTCGGGGAAAAGAGCCTGCACCTCCTCATTCACGGCTGCAGCTACAGATGGACATTTGTTGTAGCGGCGGTGAGTTTTAACTTGTTAGGCGCTGATTTTCTATGTGCACATGGGTTATTAGTTGATCTAGCAAATAGGCGCCTGGTTAATGCACTATCTTTTGCTTCTATTCCATGCTCAGCTCGAGTCTCTCCACCACCTGTGCAGGCCAACGTCACCACGGCAGGAGGTAAGTTTGAGCAACTCCTCACCCAATTTCCAGCACTCACAACCCCCAAATTTTCAGCCACTGTAGCCAAACACGGGGTTAAACACTTCATTCCAACAACGGGACCTCCCGTTTTTGCCAAAGCTCGCCGCTTAGACGCGGCCAAGCTCAACATAGCAAGGGACGAGTTTGCGGCTCTCGAAAAATTGGGCATTGTGAGACGCTCGACGAGCCCTTGGGCTTCGCCGCTTCACATGGTTCCGAAATCCGACGGTTCTTGGAGACTGTGCGGAGATTACCGCAGATTAAACAACGCTACAGCGCATGACCGCTACCCCATCCCTCACATACAGGATTTTTCACTACATTTAGCGGGTGCGCGCATTTTTTCAAAAATAGACTTAGTCCGCGGTTATCACCAAGTCCCAGTCCGAGCTGAAGACATTCCTAAAACAGCGGTTATAACCCCTTTTGGCCTTTTTGAATTCCTGCGAATGCCTTTCGGCCTCAAAGGCGCTGCTCAAACTTTTCAACGAATGATGGACGCAGTCTTACGCGACCTCCCCTTTGTTTTCGTCTACCTCGATGACATGCTGGTAGCCAGCTCATCTGAGGAAGAGCACGAGCAGCATCTCACTACCGTTTTTCAGAGGCTAGAAGAGCACGGATTAATAATTAATCCAGCCAAATGCAAATTCGGCATATCGCAAATTGATTTTTTGGGACATAGAGTCTCCCCGAAAGGGGCAGTTCCGCTTCCAGACAAAATTCATGCGATAGAAGGTTTTCCACGGCCCCAAACGGTCAAATCGCTACAGGAATTTTTGGGGATGGTTAATTTTTACAACCGTTTCCTCCCTCATGCAGCTCAGCTCATGCAGCCCCTGTATGATGCGCTCAAAAAAAAGAAAGCTTCCAACGCGGTCAAATGGACCCCGGAACGCGAACGCGCTTTCGCGGAAGTTAAAAACGCCCTAGCTAACGCCACAATGTTAGTCCACCCAGATCCCTCGGCCCGCATTGCTCTAACCACAGATGCTTCAGACTTGGCCATGGGGCAGTTGTAGAACAACTTGTCAAGGGGGTCTGGCAACCTTTAGCATTCTTTAGCAAATCGCTAAACCCGACGGAACGCAAATACAGCACTTTTGACAGGGAGCTGCTGGCGCTCCATTTGTCCATCCGCCACTTCCAGTTTTTGTTAGAAGTGCGGAGTTTCACGGCTTTTGTGGACCATAAACCACTCACTTTTGCTATGGCTAAAATTTCAGAACCTTGGTCGGGCAGACAACAAAGACAGCTAGCTGCGATTTCAGAGTTCACCACAGACATTCGACATGTAGCGGGCAAACTTAACGTAGTAGCGGACTGTCTCTCTCGCGCTGTGGCACCGCCAGAGCACGAGGAGACAGATTACACTGCCTCAGCAGCTGAGCTTTTCTCTAACGCAAACACATATGCAGCACCTATCCATGAAGGGATAGATTATGCAGCCATGGCGGAAGAACAAGGTAGTGATGCGGACGTGCGCGCGCTCCTGTCTGGACCAACAGGGTTAAGGCTGGAGAAAAAAGGGTTGCGCGACGGCGTGCCCCCCCTAATATGCGTATGTTTCAACCGGCCGACCTCGCCCGTTAGTACCAGCTGCTTGGCGCCGCCGTATTTTCGACGCAATTCACTCCCTCGCGCCTCGGTCAAAATGGTCGCCGAAAAGTTTGTGTGGCCAGGCCTGCGCAAAAACGTAAAAGAATGGGCAAAAACTTGCATTCCTTGTCAGCGCGCCAAAGTACACAGACACACAAAAGCCCCTCTGGAGCCTTTTCCCATCCCTGCTAGAAGGTTCAACCACATTCATGTCGACCTCGTGGGGCCGCTGCCTTCCTCCCAGGGTTTCACACACCTGCTAACAATGATAGACTGCACCACGCGCTGGCCAGAGGCAGTCCCTCTAGCGGCAACTACAGCGGAGGAAGTCGCTCGCGTTTTTCTAACAAATTGGGTGGCACGTTTCGGCGTCCCATCAGACATCACGTCAGATAGGGGGCCTCAATTTGTCTCAGAGCTCTGGTCAGCCATGTCCAACAGTTCAGGGGCAACAATTCACCGTACCACCGCTTATCACCCTCAGGCTAATGGGTTATGCGAGCGTTTTCACAGGTCCTTAAAGGCCGCCCTCAGAGCCTCATTAACGGACACAAATTGGGTAAATAAACTTCCCTGGGTTTTATTGGGGTTGTGTGCGGCACCTAAAGAGGATTTAGACGCTTCCCCTGCAGAATTAGTCTTTGCTCAGCCTATCAGACTACCAGGTGAATTTTTACCAGAAAACCCGGAAACAGGGCACCTCCCAGTCCCAAGGTTTTTAGGCAGTAACGGACCGGACTCTCTACACGGTCCAGCTCATCACTCCTTTCCACGAGTTTTTGTTCCTCAAACTTTAAAAAATGCAGAGTTTTTTTTGTTAAGCATGAAGCCCTTAAACCAACGTTACGCCCAGTATACGATGGCCCATTCAGAGTGCTGGAAAATGGTGACAAACACTTTGTGCTTGATTATGGGGATAGAAATGAAACGGTCAGCATTGACAGACTCAAACCTGCCTTCTTGTTGAGAGACGAACCTGCACAGTTGGCGCGAGCACCTCGGCGAGGTAGACCCCCCAAGGAAAAAGTCTCAGCCCCCAGGCAGGGAACAGATAATCTCTCTCCTTCCCACACTGCAGATTCCTCACAACAAGGTCCCAGCAGGACGCCTAAACCAGCCTACAGCAGCTTTGGGAGAAGATTGAAACCAAGACTGCACAGGGACTGATTACACCACTCTGCAATTTTTCGCTAATTGTGCCGCAACAGTTTAGGACTGACTTATGATTATACTACGCTGTTATATTTTCACTGAACTCTCTTAGAAGCATGGCTGCTTGGAAGTTTCTTCTGTGACAACAGCTGTAACACGTAGTATGTCTTAGTAATTACCCTAGACTGTGAATCTTTCTGTGTCCTTTCCTAGTTGTTTGGGGGGCCTGTGGTATATATTACTCATATATTCCATACCTGCATACGTTAGAGCATGTGGAAATGTGTGGGGCAACATATGCAAAGGAATTTCACACCTCTGAAAGGACAAAGGAATCTCACCACCGTGTGAAGACCAATGACGTCACAGGACGCCATGGCAACAGACTTGACACCTTCACCCCCTAAGGCGAGGAGAGGTTTTCCCATCACCTCCCAAGACGAAGGGAGGAGTTAACAGGACTAATGGGGATTTAGATAACGGGGGATTTCAACTTGTGTTTTGCATGTCTTGGATGTGTGCCTGTATTTAACCAGCAAGCTGGGCAGAATTCTTCCTCTTTGCCTTCTGCCAAGCTCTGCACCAGATGAGACAAGATAGAAGAGTTGTTCATTAAAGACTTTGCTTTTGTGATACAAAACCGCCTCGTTATTTCCAGCTCTTCTACAATTTGTTTATATTTTAGCTAGATTGAATACTCGCGTTTGATCGGTCGGGAGTTATGTCTACCGCAAAACCATAGGTATTTTTAGAAAGTACAATTTCTAAGCTTTAAAATGATACCAAACACTCATGGGGGGTTTCCTGGGACTTTGCCGCTACCAAGCAAAGAAAGAGCCATGATTTATAACTTCTCGCTGCCTGTACTCATAATGACGCGGTGCACATTCTGACTCATTTTGCCAGCACGGGTCACAATATCAATGTCTCCACCGCAATAAAGTTGGCTGCATTTTGTTAAAATATGTTGGACATAATCACATTTACCTCAGAGCAGATGTAGAATCGAGTCAGAGCCACAAAGAAGCCTCCATTTATCCAGTCTGGCACAATCACGAACAGCAGCAAGTACCAGAACTACTCAAAAACATTCAAAAAATACAAAAAACTAGAAGAGCTGTAATTAGCTGCCACTTAAGTGCAAAACACGTACAGTATATGGACTATACATTAAAATGAATCTGAAAAACTTTTAAAAATGCTATTTTAAAGGCCCCTTCTACTTCACTGAAACTGACTTTAACACTTGGTCAGCCGAAACCAGAAGTTCCGTCCATAATCGTTCCTACAGCGGCACCCCCAGGAATAAGGTGGATAGAGAGGAGAAGAAAACTCCAGAGTCTGAGTCTGAATCTCTGCAGAAAAGAGAAAAAAAGTCACTATTGGCTGACATCATCTGTATGTCCACTGCAGGTAGGAAGGGCTCCTATATGCTATTTTATGGACACAAATTCATGTAGTAGGCTATATATAAACATCCATCCATCTTCTTCTGCTTAATCCTTTTCGGGTCGCGGGGGGGCTGGAGCCTATCCCAGCATCTTTGGGCGAGGCAGGGTACTCCCTGGACAGATCGCCAGTCCATCGCAGGGCCAACATAGAGAGACAGACAACCATTCACTCTCACAGTCATACTTAAGGACAATTTAGAATCCCCAGTTTTGATGCCAATTATCCTAACATGCATGTTTTGGGCATGTGGGAGGAAACTGGAGAAATCCCGGAGTAAACTCAGGCAGACACGGGGAGAACACGCAAACTCCACACAGATCACTGTTGGTCGTGGGCTGGGATCGAACCCAGGATCCCCCAGCCAAGGGTGAGTTGCTGTGCTGCCGAAGTGCTAACCACTTCACCACCATCCATCCATCCATCCATCTTCTACCGCTTTTCCGGAGGTCCGGGTTGCGGAGGCAGCAGTTCAAGCAGAGAAGCCCAGACTTCCCTCTCCCCAGCCACCTGCTCCAGCTCTTCAGAGGGGATACCAAGGCGTTCCCAGACTAGCTGGGAGACATAGTCTCTCCACCGAGTCCTGGGTCTGCCCCGGGGTCTCCTCCCAGTGGGACGTGCCTGAAACACCTCAAGTGGGAGGCGTCCAGGAGGCATCCTAATCAGATGCCCATACCACCTCAACTGACTCCTTTCAATGTGGAGGAGCAGTGGTTCTACTCTGAGCCTCTCCCGGATGACTGAGCTCCTCACCCTATCTCTGAGGGTGAGTCCAGCAATCCTACGGAGAAAGCTCATTTCAGCCGCTTGTATCCGCGATCTCGTTCTTTCGGTCATTACCCAAAGCTCGTGACCATAGGTGAGAGTAGGAACGTAGATTGACTGGTAAATCGACAGCTTTGCCTTAGAACTAAGCTCCCTCTTCACCACAACAGACCGGTACAACGTCCGCATCACTGCAGATGCTGCTCCAATCCGTCTGTCGATCTCTCGCTCCATTTTCCCCTCACTCGTGAACAAGACCCCAAGATACTTAAACTCCTCCACTTGGGGCAGGAGCCTGTCCCCAACCCGGAGAGGACAATCCACCTTTTTCCGGCTGAGGACCATGGACTCGGACTTGGAGGTGCTGATTCTCATCCCAGCCGCTTCACACTCAGCGGCAAACCGTCCCAGCAAGAGCTGTAGGTCATTGCTGGATGAAGCCAACAGGACAACATCATCTGCAAACAACAGAGATGAGATCCTGTGGTCACCAAGCATGACACCCTCCATTCCCTGGCTGCGCCTAGAAATCCTGTCCATAAAAATTATGAACAGGACCGGTGACAAAGGGCAGCCCTGGCGGAGTCCAACTCTCACTGGGAATGACTCCGACCGAGTGTTGGCAATGCGAACTAAACTCTCACAACGGTCGTACAGAGACCGAATAGCTCGTAACAACAAGCCCGATACCCCATACTCCCGAAGCACCCCCCACAAAAATCCACGAGGGACGCGGTCAAATGCCTTCTCCAAGTCCACAAAACACATGTAAACTGGTTGGGCAAACTCCCACGAACCCTCAAGAATTCTCGAGAGGGTAAAGAGCTGGTCCGATGTGCCACGGCCAGGACGAAAACCACATTGCTCCTCCTGAATCCGAGGTTCGACCAACGGCCGGACTCTCCTCTCCAGTACCTTGGCATAGACCTTCCCAGGGAGGCTGAGGAGTGTGATCCCTCTAAAGTTGGAGCACACCCTCCGGTCCCCTTTTTTGAAGAGAGGAACCACCACCCCGGTTTGCCATGCCAAAGGCACTGCCCCCGACCTCCACGCAATGTTGCAGAGGCGTGTCAACCATGACAACCCAACAACATCCAGGGCCTTGAGGTACTCAGGGCGAATCTCGTCCACCCCCGGGGCCCGGCCACCAAGGAGATTTTTAACCACCTTGGCGACCTCAGCCCCTGTGATAGGCGAGTCATCCCCCTCGTCCCCAAACCCTGCTTCCTCTGTGGAAGGCGTATCAGTGGGATTGAGGAGATCCTCGAAGTATTCCTTCCACCGCCCGACGATATCCCCAGTTGAAGTCAACAGTGTCCCATCCGCACCATACACAGTGTGGACGGGGAGCTGCTTTCCCCTCCTGAGCCGCCGAACAGTTTGCCAGAATCTCTTTGAAGCCGACCGAAAGTCTTGTTCCATGGCCTCACCGAACTCCTCCCATACCCGGGTTTTTGCTTCAGCAACCACCCGAGCTGCACTCCGCTTGGCCTGCCGGTACACCTCAGCTGCTTCGGGAGTCCCACAAGCCAACCAAGCTTGATAGGACTCCTTCTTCAGCTTAATGGCCCCCCTCACCACTGGTGTCCACCACTTGGTTCGGGGGTTGCCACCACGAGATGCACCGACCACCTTGCGGCCGCAGCTCTGGGCTGCCGCTTCAACAACAGAGGTGGAGAACATGGCCCATTCAGACTCCATGTCTCCAGACTCCCTCGGAATGTGGTTGAAGTTCTTCCGGAGGTGGGAGTTGAAGACCTCCCGGACAGGGGCCTCAGCCAGACGCTCCCAGCACACCCTCACTATACGTTTGGGTCTACCAGGTCTGAATGGCTTCCTCCCCTGCCATCAGATCCAACTCACCACCAGGTGGTGATCAGTTGACAGCTCTGCACCTCTCTTCACTCGGGTGTCCAAGACATACGGTCGCAGGTCTGATGATACGATAACAAAATCGATCATCGACCTGCGGCCTAGGGTGTCCTGGTGCCAGGTGCACATATGGACACCCTTATGCTTGAACATGGTGTTCGTTATAGACAGACTGTGGTTAGCACAGAAGTCCAATAACTGAACACCACTCGGGTTCAGATCGGGCAGGCCGTTCCTCCCAATCACCCCCCTCCAGGTTTCACTGTCGTTGCCCACGTGCGCATTGAAGTCCCCCAGTAGGACAATGGAGTCTCCAGGAGGAGCACCCTCCAGCACCCCAGTCACAGACTCCAAAAAGGGTGGGTACTCTGAAACATCATTTGGTGCATAGGCACAAATGATGGTCAGGACCCGTTTCCCAACCCGAAGGCGCAGGGAAGCAACCCTTTCGTCCACCGGGGAAAACTCCAATATAGAGGCAGCAAGGTGGGGCGATACAAGAATACCTACCCCTGCTCGTCGCCTCTCGCCCGGGGCAACTCCAGAAAAGGCCAAGCTCCAGCCCCTCTCCAGGAGACTGGTTCCGGAACCGGAGCTGTGTGTTGAGGTGAGGCCGACTATATCTAGCCGGTATCGCTCAATCTCGTACACCAGCTCAGGCTCCTTCCCCACCAGAGAGGTGACATTCCACGTACCAAAAGCCAGTTTAGAAAGCTTGGGATCAGTCCGCCAAGGTCTCCGCCTTTGACTGCCACCTAATCCACATAGCACCGAACTTCCATGATCCCTCCTGCAGGTGGTGAACCTACTGGAGGGCGGACCCATGTAACTCCTTCGGGCTGAGCCCGGCCGGGTCCCATGGGTGGAAACCCGGCCACCAGACGCTAGCTTTCGAGCCCCTCCCCCAGGCCTGGCTCCAGGGTGGGGCCCCGGTAACCCCATACCGGGCGGGGTACACTGAATCCTTGATATACAATTTATCATGAGAGTCTGTTGGATCGTTCTTCGTCTGGCCCTTCACCCAGGACCAGTTTGTCTTGGGAGACCCTATCAGAGGCAAATTGCCCCGGACAACATAGCTCCTGGGATCACTGGGGCACGCAAACCCCCCCACCATGATAAGGTGACGATCCATGAGGGGGCACTTCACCACCGTGCAATTAAAAAAAAAAAAAAATGCCGGGTAATGTCCAGTTCAGCATAACACTGATCTCTGTTAGACTTTTGATATCTGTATAATCCATTCTGTCATGCCAAATAAAGTCACGCGCAGAGTGAAGTTTCTGTCTCTTCGGTCATGCGCCCTCGGTTCTCGCTGTTGTCTCATCCTGGCACCGATCGCTATCATGTCAGGCACAGATGAATAAAGACATGCTTTTTGGGGGGCATTAAATCCTGGTGCATTTAGCTGGAGATTGACAACCGCAAACCTTAGTAAGTCACCTTGCTCCAGTCATTTAAATACTCCCCTCCCTCAAATTTGCACTTTGGTATGACAACTCCTACAAATACATATGCGATGAGGCCAGGTGCGCAATTAACATAGTCCACGCCTTTCTACTCCACCTGGTCAGGCACCATCAGCTCACCTCCCCCTTACCCTACTGATTTGTCTATTCCTTGTTAGGTCCTTCTGGTTCTCCCTGGATTTCCCAAGTAAGTGGTAATTTGGCTTGCCATTTCCCCTTACTCCATTCCTCTGCTTACAGCTCTCGTCTTCTCTCCACAGGGCTATTCCTCTGGTAAGTGACCGTTTCTGCAGCTGTGCACTTTGGTTTTTGATATTTAATAAAACTTTCAAACGTGCCCCTCTGTGTGGTTCCTCCTGTGCTTTGTCATCGTGCACGTGTGCTGTCAAGCTTTATTAATCAGGACAGAATGAGTCAGCCAGGAAGATAGCGCAGCCGGTGCCTCACCACAGGAGCAGTCCACACTGAGCCATCTAGCGGCGACCGGGCGCCAGATTGCTGTGTTGACGCAACAGGTGTCGAACATTTGGGCTACAGCGCCTCCTCCGGCTGCTGCCCCCCAGCCTGCTCCACGCACTACGGTGCGCTGTACTACCACCATTCCCACACCTTCACCATATGCGGGGGAGGTGGGGAAATCTAAGGGCTTTCTAATCCAAGTTCAAATGTACCTGGAGCAGGTCGGGAAGAAGTACCTGGGGGACATGGCCAAGACCCAATTCTTTACTCTGTTGCTCAGAGATCTAGCCCTCAACTGGGCACGGTCCACATTAGACAACCCCGAGGGACATCGGTATACACTTGAGCAATTTGTGGCCGCATTCTCCAGTGCGTTTGGCCGGACCGAGAGTCAGGGCAACATTATGAGCCACCTGATGACGCTCCACCAGGCCACCCGGTCTGTGGCCGAGTACTCGGTGGAGTTCCAGGTTGTAGCATCTGATTCAGGGTGGAACAATATTGCGTTACGCAGTGCGTTCCTCCACGGGTTGAATGATCAACTCCGTGACAATCTGGCGGTTCACCCTGTCCCAGAGACTCTCGACAGTCTCAGATCAGGCAGTTGGATTGGATGACCAGTACCGTGAGTGCGCAAAGGAGCGGGAGTTCTCCTCTCGCCCGCTCGCTGAACATGTGTCTGCCGTGGTTACTGGCACTGGCGGTGCCAGCTCTTCGCCCAAACTGATGGAGCTCTCTCGGCACTTGACCAATGATGAGCACCGGCGAACGTACGTACTGTGGTTTAATGAACCACAGTCTGGGCAAATGCCGCCAGCTGCTAAAAGACGCAGCCCATCAGTAACCATGGGGGGTCTGGCGGGCGGGACTAATTCTACTCCCCCCAGTAATTTTTCAGTTTCGGCCCTCGTGCAATTGCCAGGGGTCGAGAGGAGGACGATGGCACTGGTTGACTCAGGGTCAGAGGGTAATTTTGTGTCTGCTGAGTTTGTTAAGCAGGTGGGTATTCCCACACACAAAAACACCATCTCCACCTGGAGCACATTTTGTTTGGCCCATTGCATGCGTTCAGCAGAGTGTTCCCCATCTCTGTCCATTTCCCTCTCCCCGGCAGAGCCGCCAGACCTCAGCCTCGTCCCCCCCGGGCATATCATGATTTAGCAGAGGTCTTTAGCAAGTCAAGAGCATTGTTGCTGCCCCCTCACCGCTCTTATGATTGTGCTATCGATCTCAGCCTGGGGGCAATACTGCTGTCCAACCGGCTGGATAGTATTTCCGGCCCGGAGAGGGAGGTGATGGAGCAATATGTTAAGGAACCGCTGAACGGCAGCCTTATTCGGCCATCTTCGGCTCCACTCGGAGCCAGATTCTTCTTTGTCGAGAAGAAGGATGGCTCGTTGCACCCATGCATCGACTACCAGGAGCTTAACGCGAGTACCATCAGAGATAAGTACCCTTTGCCTTTGATTAATTCAGCATTCGAGCTTCTTCAGCACTCACAGGTTTTCACCAAGCTAGACTTCAGGAACGCGTATCATCTGGTTCGCATTCATGAGGCCGATGAGTGGAAGACAGCTTTGAACAGTTTGAGTGTGTCTGTCGCTGAACTGTGACAAAACTCTTACTGGTCAAGAGTGGTAAATATTTTTTGTCAATAAAATAGTTCAGATTTCCAAGACTTTAACTTGAAAGCGGTAAGAGATAATGCCTTACTGACAATTAGAAAGATATAAAATATGATCCAAAGTTTCAGATAAGAATAAATTTAGGCATCTAATTTGCATAATGTCGCGGCAGCTCTTTAAATTCCATAACTCAGTCAAAACTGGACTTTGGACATACAGTATTTACACAAAGAATGGTTCAGTCTTTTGACACCATTTTTTGTACAGAGGTACCTCATCATCTTATCTTCAAAGTATATGAACAAGAAATCAGTACAATATTAAAAAAACAGAAATAAGTCACTTACCAGTGGCTAATGAGACTCGCTCGCTGCTGTGGTCGTTATTTTGTGTTCTGCTGGTCATTTACGCTCTCTACCACATCTGTAAAGTCTTTTGATTATCCATCCATCCATCCATCCATCCATCTTCTACCGCTTTTCCGGAGGTCCAGGTCATGGAGGCAGCAGTTCAAGCAGAGAAGTCCAGACTTCCCTCTCCCCAGCCACCTGCTCCAGCTCTTCAGAGAGGATACCAAGGCATTCCCAGACCAGCTGGGAGACATAGTCTCTCCACCGAGTCTTGGGTCTGCCTCGGGGTCTCCTCCGGGACATGCCCGAAACACCTCAAGTGGGAGGCGTCCAGGAGGCATCCTGATCAGATGCCCATACCACCTCAACTGACTCCTTTCAATGTGGAGGAGCAGCGGTTCTACCCTGAGCCTCTCCCGGATGACTGAGCTCCTCACCCTATCTCTGAGGGTGAGTCCAGCAATCCTACGGAAAAAGCTCATTTCAGCCGCTTTCAGCCGCTTGTATCCACAGTCTTGTTGTTTCGGTCATTACCCAAAGCTCGTGGCCATAGGTGAGAGTAGGAACATAGATTGACTGGTAAATCGACAGCTTTGCCTTAGAACTCAGCTCCCTCTTCACCACAACAGACCGGTACAACGTCCACATCACTGCAGATGCTGCTCCGATCCGTCTGTCTCTTGCTCCATTTTTCCCTCACTCATGAATTAGACCCCAAGATACTTAAACTCCTCCACTTGGAGCAGGAGCCTGTCCCCAACCCAGAGAGGACAATCCACCTTTTTCCGGCTGAGGACCATGGACTCGGACTTGGAGATGCTGATTCTCATCCCAGCCGCTTCACACTCAGCGGCAAACCGTCTCAGCAAGAGCTGTAGGTCATTGCTGGATGAAGCCAACAGGACAACATCATCTGCAAACAACAGAGATGAGATCCTGTGGTCACCAAGCATGACACCCTCCATTCCCTGGCTGCGCCTAGAAATCCTGTCCATAAAAATTATGAACAGGTTCGGTGACAAAGGGCAGCCCTGGCAGAGTCCAACTCTCACTGGGAATGAGTCCGACCGAGTGTTGGCAATATGAACCAAACTCTCACAACGGTCGTACAGAGACCGAATAGCTCGTAACAACAAGCCCGATACCCCATACTCCCGAAGCACCCCCCACAAAAAACCATAAGGGACGTGGTCAAATGCCTTCTCCAAGTCCACAAAACACATGTAAACTGGTTGGGCAAACTCCCACAAACCCTCGAAAATTCTCGAGAGGGTAAAGAGCTGGTCCGATGTGCCACAGCCAGGACAAAAACCACATTGCTCCTCCTGAATCCAAGGTTCAACCAATGGCCGGACTCTCCTCTCCAGTACCTTGGCATAGACCTTCCCAGGGAGGCTGAGGATTGTGAGCCCTCTAAAGTTGGAGCACACCCTCCGGTCCCCTTTTTTGAAGAGAGGAACCACCACCCCGGTTTGCATGCCAAAGGCACTGCCCCCAACCTCCACGCAATGTTGCAGAGGCGTGTCAACCATGACAGCCCAACAACATCCAGGGCCTTGAGGTACTCAGGGCGAATCTCGTCCACCCCTGGGGCCCGGCCACCAAGGAGATTTTTAACCACCTTGGCGACCTCAGCCCCTGTGATAGGCGAGTCATCCCCCTCGTCCACAAGCCCTGCTTCATCTGTGGAAGGCGTATCAGTGGGATTGAGGAGATCCTCGAAGTATTCCTTCCACCGCCCGACGATATCCCCAGTCGAAGTCAACAGCGCCCCATCCGCACCATACACTGTGTGGACGGGGAGCTGCTTTCCCCTCCTGAGCCGCTGGACAGTTTGCCAGAATCTCTTCAAGGCCGACCGGAAGTCTTTTGATTATCCCACATAAATTTTGCTTGTATCCTGCGGCTATTTTCCGTGTACAAAGCCGTTTAAGTGATGGTGACGATGGCCAATCGTGGCCATATTAGCTTTCTGAGCTAAAAGAAGGGACTACAGGAAAAAGAAATGAGGAGTTCTTCTTCTTTGGTATTACGTGTCATCCATTGAGTCCTCCAATGCATGTCTGCCACCCTCTGAAACTGGCAGATCAGTACAAATCAGTACAAATCCCCAATGCAGGCGGCGATGTTAGAGTGAGATGACAGGCGCAGCGTCACACTCTGCCACTAGGGACACGCAAATTCTCACACTCAAAGGGTTAAAACACACCAGGGGCAATTTGAGTATTTAGTGATGCCATTCTGGCTCACTAGCGCCCCCACCATCTTCCAGCGGTTAATAAACGACGTCCTCTGCGATATGCTTTACCAATTCGTGTTTGTCTACCTTGATGAGATTGTAATTTTCTCCCGCTTGCCAGAGGAACATGAGGCCCACGTCAGGGCCATTCTACAATGGCTCCTGGAGAACCAGCTTTATGTTAAGGCCGAGAAGTGTGAGTTCTCCACAACATCTACCACCTTCTTGGTCTTCATCGTGGCTGAGGGGGAGCTGATTGCCGACCCGGCCAAAGTGAGGGCAGTGTTAGATTGGCCAACTCCCCACTCCCGTAACGAGCTTCAATGCTTCCTCGGGTTCGCAAACTTTTACTGCAGGTTCATCAGGAACTATAGTGGGGTGGCACTGCACTTAACACAGCTGACCTCGGTTAAGGTCCACTTTCGGTGGACAGAGGCAGCTGAACAGGCGTTTGTCAAATTAAAGTGCCTGTTCACAGAAACACCTATCTTGGCCCAGGTCGACACGCAGCTCCAGTTCGTACTTGAGGTGGATGCGTCTGATTTGGGGGTTGGCGCTATGCTGTCGCAGCACACGCACTCCGATCAGAAGCTTTGCCCCTGCGCATATTTCTCTCGTCGGCTGACGCCGGCCGAGAGGAATTATGACGTAGGGGACAGAGAGCCGCTGGCCATTAAGCTGACATTAGAGGAGTGGAGGCACTGGTTAGAGGCAGCCATTCACCCCATCGTCGTGTGGACCGACCACAAGAACCTTAAGTACTTGCGGTCGGTCAGCCGACTGAACACCAGGAAGGCCCACTGGGCATTATTTTTCCAGCAATTTAATTTTACTATCACTTACTGGCCTGGTGCCCGGAACACCAAACCAGACGCGCTATTGTGCCAGTTTGATTTCAGGGAGGTAGCCCCCCTTCCACCCCCTCCAAACCATCATACCGCCTTTGTGCGTCCTTGGAGCCCTTACTTGGGATATTGAGCGGAGGGTCCGCCGGGCCCAGTCCCAGGAGCCTGTGCCAGTAGGGTGCCCCCGGGACCGCCTGTATGTCCCGACCACCCTCCACAGCGATGTCATCCAGTGGGGCCACACCAGTTGCTTTGCGCACCATCCGGTCATCGTTCAAACTGTGGACTTCATCTGGCAAGCATTCTGGTGGCCCACGCTGCGGCGGGACATACAAGAATATGTGAAAGCCTATCAGACCTGCGTCCGGAGGAAATGCCCCCCCCCCCCCCAATCAGGTCTCCTCCACCCCATCCCATCCCTGGTCGTCCGTGGTCTCATATCACCATGGACTTCGTCACCGGACTTCCCCCCTCCCGTGGCAAGATGGTGATCCTGACCATCGTGGACCGCTTCTCCAAGGCGGTGCATCTGGTGGTCCTCCTGAAGCTCCCTTCAGCCTTGGAGATGGCAGTCCTCCTCACCGAGTGCATGATCTGGGTCCACGGCATCCCTATGGACATTGTGTCTGACCAGGGTCCACAATTCACATCCCAGGTCTAGAGGGCCTTTTGCCGGACCCTGGGAACCACTGTGAGTCTCTCTTCTGGAAATCATCCTCAGAGCAATGGGCAGGCGGAGAGCCCCAATCAGTCCATGGAGTCCTTGCGGTGCGTAGCAGCCAATAACTCATCATCTTGGAGCACACACCTGACCTGGGTGGAGTACTCCATGAACTCTGTGGTATCCTCTGCAACCAGACTCACCCCGTTTGAGGCATCGTTGGGGTACACGCCTCCTCTCCTACCCATAGCCGAGAGGGAGGTCTCGGTTCCATCCGTAGGGGCCCATGCTCGTCGCTGCTGACGTGTCTGGAGGTTGACTCGGGCTGCCCTGGCCCACACCATGGAACCCACCTGGGCCGCTGCTGACAGGAGGCAGGTTCCGGCCCCTAAGTATGTCACTGGACAGCAGGTCTGGCTGGCGGCGAGTCAGATCCCTCTTAAAGAGAAATCAAAGAAGCTGTCCCCCCCCTCTTCCTTGGGCCATACACCATCTCTCAGGTGATCAACGATGCGTCTGTCCAGCTGAAGCTGCCCCTGACCCTACGGGTGAACCCTACTTTCCACGTCACTCACATCAAGCCCCTCTTGGCCAGTCCTCTTTGCTCCACCCCCCCAAAGCCGCCTCCCCCTCCTTGGATCATCGACGGCCACCCCGCCTACACTGTACGGAATATATTGGATGCTCACCGTCGGGGCCGTGGTCTGCAGTATTTGGTGGACTGGGAGGGCTACGGCCCAGAGGAACGGTCCTGGACCCCCTCGTCGCTAGTACTGGACAAGGAGATGCTCCAGGCCTTAGGCATCACCGTGCTCACCCAAAGAAGCCCTCCAGACTGCCAGGAGGCGCTCCTAGAAGGTGGGGCCCTGTCATGGGCAGCGAGCGCGTGCCCCTCCCATCCTGCCTCACATTCACCAACTCATCACTGCACCTGAGGCAGAAGACACACCTGCATTCGCTCATCAGCCAGCGTACTTAAGGAGGCTCTCTCCGCGCAGTCAACGCTGGCTTGTCTGGGTATACTGCCCGTAAATGGGCAAGCAAGTACAAGTTATAAGTGTGGACACGCTGTCTCACCTTATCTCTCTTTTTCTGTCAGGTTGTTGCCACCGTGTAGGTGTGCCTCTTGGACTGCACGCGCTCTCCTGCCACATCTCACCATCTTCAGCTTCCTACTCCACCCGGTCAGGCACCATCAGCTCATCTCCCCCTTACCCTACTGGTTTGTCTATTCCTCGCTGGGTCCTGACTGTTCTCCCTGGATTTCCCAAGTAAGTGGCAATCTGGCTCGCCCATTTCCCCTTACTCCATTCCTCTGCTTACAGCTCTCGTCTTTGCTCCACAGGGCTATTCCTCTGGCGAGTGACCGTTTCTGCAGCTGTGTGCTTTGGTTTTTGATATTTAATAAAATTTTCAAACATGCCCCTCTATTTGGTTCCTCCTGTGCTTTGGCATTGTGCACGTGTGCTGTCAAGCTTTATTAATCATGGCAGTGTCTGTCCCATTCCATCTGGCCTAAAAGTAACACAGCATTTCAGAAAAAAGAACATCATACCAACAGTAAAATATGGTGGTGGTAGTGTGATGGTCTGGGTCTGTTTTGCTGCTTCAGGACCTGGAAGGCTTGCTGTGGTAAATGGAACCATGAATTCTGCTGTCTACCAAAAAATTCTGAAGGAGAATGTCTGGCCATCTGTTCGTGACCTCAAGCTGGTGTTATGGTCTGTGCGCTGATATTGTCCGCGCTCGGATCATGCAGTATTTTCCTCCTGTTTCTGTGTTAGTGTCCTTATGGCCTTCCAGGCTCTTATTTTGACAGCATCCCTGCGGGGCTTCCAGCTGTCAGAACCGAGCTGCGCAGTGACATCTGGATTACATTCCACTGATTAATGCTCATTATCTGTTTAATCCTCTGAGCCCTATTTAAGGGAGCAGCCGAGGTTGCTCGGGGCTGCGACCTCACACGTGTAATGTTGGTCTCCCTAACGTTCAGCTGGAGTCCCTATGCCCGGCTCCAGTCACCCTCTTGATCTTCACGTCCTCAGTAAGTTTATTCCTAGTCTGAGTATTTCTCCATTGTGTCTAAGCCGTAGTTCTTGTTTGTGTTTTTCCCCATGTGGCTCATTATTTTGTATCATCTTTCACTAATAAATATGCAAACTTATTGGCTGCTTATAGCGTCTCATTAATGGCCCACGAGGGCCACCCATGACAGTAGGTCACAGCCAATCGAGACGCCGGTGACCGTGAGTTTGCACTGTTTGGGCTTGAGTTTTTCCCCTTCTCCGGGTGCCAGTATTTTTTGATATACCATGTCAGCATTCGAGCATGGGTTTTGCCCCGAGTGGTTGTGGGAGATTGATGGTTACCTGGCCAACGCCCGTCTCCTTATGCCCACCTATGCTGCATATGAGCACCTGGATCTCGCACAGAGGATGTTATTAAAATATCATCTGACCTCCTTTCCGGAAGGAAAGGAGAGAGTGGCTTTGATAGTGGCACTACAGGGACAAATAGAGAAGGCGGCCAAGGAGCTTTCGCCTTCCCTCCGGGACACGGTCGTCCAAACGAGGGAGAAGATCTGCGGACTGGAGGGAAAGTCCAGCAGGAAGCCGACGGGGAGGCATCCCCGCTCCTCGCCTCGGGATCCAGTTCCTGTCACCCATCCAGTCCAAGAGTTTGCATCACCCAAGTGCCGTTCCCAGTGGAGGAGGATGTCAGCCGGGATTCCCTCGGTGGAGACTCAGCGGGCAGCTGTGATCACCCAAGACCGTGTGGCTGCAGCTCATTCTGCCTCCCATCCCACCCAGATTATTAAGCATGTGACGGCGGCAGTCAGACTGGCAGAGAGGAATCCTGAATGCTATGATTACTCTGAGTACGCTGACCTGCTCGCCGCTGTTTCTGCACAGGAGCAGCGTTTCCCTGACCTCACCTTCGTGTCGCCCTCTGCCAGTAAATGTCATCACCATGCTCGAATCAAGCCTCAGCGAGATCCCCTTCCAGTTCCAGTTCCGGGTAGCCGCATGAACTCTGTCTCCCAGCCAGTTGCTGTGAGGTCCACGAGTCCAACTCCGGCTATCTCCGTTCCTGATCCTGTGGGAGCAGCTCCTCTTTATCCTCCTGGGGGGCCCTCCATCACCATCCAAAGGGGAGAGGAGAAAACCAAGCCCACCGCAGCAGCTTCCATCGGTTCTCAGCGGATCAGGCAAGTGTCTTTTCATTCTTTTCCTTTACTGGGTGAACTGCCTTGTTTGATCCCTGGGGGTGGAGTTCGGGGTTCACAGTCCCCAGAGCTTCCTCCACCTGTTGCAATTATTAATTGTGAACCTGCTACCTCTGTGTCTCCTTCCCCTGAGCATTCCCCGGTGCCAGGACTACACCGCCGGACAAGGAAGGAGCCTGCGGCCCTGGAGAGCCTGGTTCCAGCCCTGCAGCCATGTTACGGGCAGAGGAGGAGGGCAGACTGCCATTTGGAGCCTGCATCGACAACTAAACGTCCCCGGGTTTCTAAGGAGGAACGGTCCAACCCAGCAGGCCATGGATCCCCTGCCACCACGCTGTGCAGGCCTTCGGCGTGGACGTCAGCGCCAGAGAATCCCCAGACTGTGGAGACCATCATGCCAGCTGTGGAGCCCACCACAGTTGAGTGGGAACCAGAAGTGGACCTTCATTGAACCTGGTGCATCGAAGTCCTGGGCAGTGGTAGAACCCGAGATCAGGCAAGTGCTCTATTTTGTCTTCCTCCTTTCTATTCTGGAGCATTATTGCCTGTCTCTCGGGGAGACAAGCCGGGTGTAGCCGTCCACTGCATCTGAGCTTGTCTCGCCGGGTTCTGCCGCTGCCGGTGATTCTGATCCCGGTTTCTTTTCTTCGTCTGAGTCTTCTCCCAGGGTCACTGGTGACAAGCCCATTCCAGTCGTCGCCTTGGAGGTTCTGGGTTCATGTCTGGAGGTCGTTCCTGGTACTGCGCCAGCCCAGTCGGGGTCCGCCGTGGACGCTGTTCCGGCCCAGTCGGGGTCCGTCGAGGGTGCGGCATGGTCCCTCTTGGGTTCTAGCAAGAGCGCAGTGCCAGTTCATGTGGAGTTCGGAGAAGAAGGTGCAGATCCTCCGCCGATCGATGCTGGACTGGTCCCTCATCTTTTCCCCATTCCCTTTTTCCCTCCACCGGGTGCTGTGGGGATTCCCCGTATTCGGCTCGGCTTCCCCCTGCTTTCCCTCGCGGTAGGGAGGTCGCCTCCGAGTTCTCCCCGGCGGTCCTGGTGGCCTGATGATGTGGGTTGTCCGCCTGGGAAACTGTTTATCCGGTTCGGTGTTCTGGGTTGGCCACCCGACAGACTGGACTCTTTGTTCGGCGACCTGGTCCGGCCACCAGAGGTACTGTTGCTCCAGGTGTGGGACTGGGGTAGACCGTCTGAACTTATTCTTTTCCCCCTGCTAGCGATCTGGACGTTGGATGCAGGTAGACCTCCCGAACTGTTTGGGTTTTTTGGGGGGGTTATTGTGCTCTGCCTGCCTGCACTCCTGTGATGGTTTTTTTTTCTTTTTTGGTTGTCTCCTCTGTAGTCAGAGATATGCTCTTTTGTTGCCCAGTTTATTTGTACTTCATTGACCTGTCTGTATATCACCGCTCTTTAGCATGTTTTTTTTTTGTCCTCCTTTTCTGGTATTTTTGAGGTACGTTGTATGGTGCCTGTATTTCTGTTTGTGGAGATGTTTTTTTTTTTCTCTGTTGCCTATGCCCGTTTATTTGAACTTCATTGAACTGTCTGTATATCGCCTCTCTTTAGCATGTTTTTTCTTTTCCCTTTTTTTCTGGTATTATTAGGGTCCGTTATGTTTGTGCTTGTATTTCTGTTTTTTGAGTGTTGTTTTTTTTTCCCTCCTCTATAAGTTGAGAGAGGCTCTGTGGTTGCCTTGGCCTGTAAATCATGGTCTGTTTTCGTAGTATCGCTGTGTTGTTGCATCCATTGTTCTCTCTGTATTTTCACCTGTGAAATATGGAGTATATTTCTGTTTTTTTATGCTCCGATTGTTGCACCATGTTCTTGTTTTTTCTATATTCACCCTTTGTCATTCTAGCTCCTTGTTCCCCTCCTTGGTGTGTTTTTTTCTTTTCTTTCTTTCTGTGGTTGTCGCGCTCCTGGCCTGTTCCCCCTCCACCCACCCTGGGTGGGCCTGAGTAGCCTTCTGGGTGGGGGTGGGGGTGGGGGGGCTTGGATGTTATGTTGCGCCTGGAATGCGCTTTTTTGGGGGGGAGTACTGTCATGGTCTGTGCGCTGATATTGTCCGCGCTCGGATCATGCAGTATTTTCTTCCTGTTTCTGTGTTAGTCTCCTTATGGCCTTCCGGGCTCTTATTTTGACAGCTTCACTGCGGGGCTTCCGGCTGTCAGAGCCGAGCTGCACAGTGACAGCTGGATTACATTCCACTGATTAATGCTCATTATCTGTTTAATCCTCTAAGCCCTATTTAAGGGAGCAACCGAGGTTACTCGGGGCTGCGACCTCACAGGCGTTACGTTGGTCTTTTTAACGTTCGGCTGGAGTCCCTATGCCCGGCTCCAGTCACCCTCTTGATCTTCACGTCCTCGGTAAGTTTATTTCTAGTCTGAGTATTTCTCCATTGTGTCTAAGCCGTAGTTCTTGTTTGTGTTTTTCCCCACGTGGCTCATTATTTTGTATCGTCATCTTTCACTAACAGAGATGAGTAAAAGCGCTATATAAGTGAACGCCATTTACCATTTACCATTTACCATTTAAATATGCAAACTCATTGGCTGCCTATAGCGTCTCATTAATGGCCCGCGAGGGCCACCCATGACAGCTGGAGCACACTTGGGTTCTGCAGCAGGACAATGATCCAAAACACTCCAGCAAGTCCACCTCTGAATGGCTTAAGAAAAACAAAATGAAGACTTTGGAATGGCCTCGTCAAAGTCCTGACCTGAATCCAATTGAGATGCTGTGGCATGACCTAAAAAGGTGGTTCATACTCGAAAACCGTCCAGTGTGACTTAATTACAGCAATTCTGCAAGGATGAGTGGGCCAAAATTCCTCCACAGCGCTGTAAAAGACTCATTTCCAGTTATCGCAAATGCTTGACTGCAGTTGTTGCTGCTAAGGGTGGCCCAACCAGTTATTAGGTTTAGGGGGCAATCATTTTTTCACACAGGGCCATGTAGGTTTGGATTTTTTTTCCCCTTACTAATAAACACTTTAATTTAAAAACTGCATTTTGTGTTTACTTGTGTTATCCTTGTCTTGTGGAGAGAGGAATAGCCAGGCAGAGCGGTCCAGAACAAAGCAAGCTTTATTAATCTCTCTCTCTCTCACGTCATCCAGTCTAATATTTAAATTTGTTGGATGATCTGAAACATTTAAGTGTGACAAACCAAAAAAAAAAAGAGAAATCAGGAAGGGGACAAACACTTTTTCACACTACTGTTGAGGAACTGGCCTTTACTGTTGAGGAAGGTTCGATCGTCACTTCCTTGTGGTAACGTATCGTCACTTCCTGTTTTGCTGTCTGCCTGTGTGGTTTGCTCTCCAGCTCTCTAGCCACTAGCTATGGCTACTACCTCTCTTTCCTCTCCTCTGGTGTGCTCTCTCTGTCAGATGTTTAGCTACACCTCTGCCTCTTTTAGTGATAACGGTAAATGTAATAAATGTTGTCTTTTTGAGGCGCTCGAGGCGAGGTTGTCTGATTTGGAATCCCGGCTCCGCTGCATTGAAACACCGTCTGCGCCAGTTAATCTCGACGGACGCCCATTAGCTGCAGCGGAGCTAGCTAGCTTAGGCCCCACTGTCAGCAGTCCCCCGGCTCTCCTCAGCAGCGAGGAGACTGGGTGGGTGACGGTGAGAAGGAAGCCTAGTCGCAAAGCCCCGGTTCACCACCAACCTGTTCACGTTTCTAATCGTTTTTCCCCGCTCAGCGACCCACCCGCTGAGGAAAAAACTCTGATCATTGGCGACTCTGTAGTCAGAAACGTGAACCTAGAGACTCCAGCGGTCATAGTCCAATGTATTCCTGGGGCCAGAGCAGGCGACATCGAGTCAAATTTGAAGATGCTGGCTAAAAGTAACTCTAAATATTCCACAATTGTTATTCACGCCGGCATTAATGACATCCGTCTCCGGCAGTCGGAAGTCACGAAACTTAATGTAGAATCGGTGTGTGACTTTGCAAAAACGATGTCTGCCACTGTAGTATTCTCTGGGCCCCTCCCCAATCTGACCAGTGATGACATGTTTAGCCGCTCGTCATCCTTGAACCGCTGGCTGTCTGTGTGGTGTCCTAAAAATGACGTGGGCTACATTGACAATTGGAGCTCTTTTTGGGGAAAACCTGGTCTTATGAGACGAGACAGCATTCATCCCACTTTGGATGGTGCTTCTCATTTATCTAACAATCTGGCATCTTTTTTATCCAAATTTCCAAAACCATGACTACTCAGAGTTGGGACCAGGAAGCAGAGTCGCAGTCTTACACGCTTCTCTGCAGCTCCTCTTCATCCGCCACCCCTCAGCTTAGCCCCTGTCTTCCCCATCAGAGAATCGTTGTCTGCTCCCTCCAAAGTGAATAAAAATATAATGTATAAGCATCCCAAAGTGATAAAGCAAAATATTGGTAAAACTCAAATTAAACATAAAGCCTCTAAATTGAATGAGTTGGCCTCTGTTCCTCCTCATAATTTAAAAATTAAATGTGGTTTGTTAAATATTAGGTCTCTAACTCCCAAGTCTCTGTTAGTCCATGATCTGTTAATTGATCATCAGATTGATTTAATTTCCCTTACAGAGACTTGGTTAGGACAAGAGGGTTATGTTGGTTTAAATGAATCAACCCCCTCTGGTTATTTAAACTGTCAAAATCCCAGAAGTTCTGGTCGTGGAGGAGGAGTAGCAACAATTTACCATTCCAAATTACTAGTTAATGTAAAGCAAAAAACATGTTATAATTCCTTTGAGGGCCTGGTCCTCAGTATTGGGCACTTTAGCAATTTCAGGTTAAACCCAATTTTATTTGCCATTGTTTATCGTCCCCCATCAACCTATTCAGAATTTTTATCCGAATTTGCTGATTTCTTAGCTGATTTAGTGCTGAAATCTGATAGAATAATTATAGTAGGGGACTTTAATATACATGTGGATGTAGATAGTGACTGCCTTAATGTGGCTTTTAATTCAATATTAGACTCGATTGGGTTTTCTCAGAAAGTAGGAAATTCTACTCATTACCTCCACCATACGTTGGACCTTGTTCTGACATATGGCATAGAAATAGAAAATCTTGTAGTGTCTCCTCATAACCCTGTACTGTCAGACCATTGTCTGTTAACCTTTGATTTTATTATTTCTGACTATTTGGCTCCTAAAGAAAAATATTATCACAGTAGATGCCTCTCAGATGATGCTGTTTCCAAATTTATGCAGATTGTTTCCTCTATGCCATGTGTCAACACAACGGAAATAAGCTATAGACAGCTTGCTCCTTCTGTAATTGATAACATGGTGGATAGTGTTTCAGCTTCTCTGCATCAGGCTCTAGACTTGGTGGCCCCCTTAAAAAAAGAAAAAGTCTAATCAGAGATTTTTAACTCCTTGGTTCAACACAGAAACTCATAGCTTAAAACAGAAGACTCGTCAATTAGAAAGAAAATGGCGCTCTACTAATTTAGATGAAATCTATTTAGCTTGGAGAAATCATCTTTTAATTTATAAAAAATCTCTTAGAAAAGCTAGAACGAGTTATTACTCTGCATTAATAGAAGAGAACAAGAATAATCCCAGGTTTCTTTTCAGTACTGTAGCCAGGTTGACAAAGAGTCAGGACTCTGTCAATCCTAGCATCCCCTTAGAGCTTACTAGTCAGGACTTTATGAACTTTTTCAATAATAAAATTTCATCCATCAGAGATAAAATCAATCAGATTCTTCCCACAGTTAACTTAAATACTGTAACTACTACAACTCCTTCTATTGATGTCTGTCTTGATGAGTTTACTCCAATCGACCTTTGTGAGTTAGACAAAGTAGTTTCCTCATCCAAACCTTCAACTTGTCTTTTAGATCCTATTCCTACCAGGTTATTTAAAGAAGTCTTCCCACTTATTGGTAGCTTTATTCTTCATATAATCAATTCTTCATTAACTTTAGGCCATGTACCGCAGGCTTTTAAAACGGCTGTAATTAAACCCTTACTCAAAAAGCCAACGCTAGATCCAGGAGCTTTAGCTAACTATAGACCAATCTCTAATCTCCCTTTCATTTCAAAAATCTTAGAAAGAGTTGTTGCTTCGCAATTATTTGACCACCTGCAGGGAAATGGTTTACTTGAAGAGTTTCAATCTGGGTTTAGAATCCATCATAGTACTGAAACAGCCTTAGCGAAGGTCACTAACGACCTCCTCATTGCATCTGATAATGGACTAGTTTCTGTACTTGTCCTTTTAGATCTTAGTGCAGCTTTTGATACTATTGATCATAATATTCTACTTGATAGATTAGAACACTATGTTGGACTTAATGGAACTTCGTTGCAGTGGTTTAGATCTTATTTATCTGATAGGTTCCAGTTTGTTCATGTAAATGATGAGTTTTCTTTCAGCTCAAAGCTTAGTCATGGAGTTCCACAGGGATCTGTGCTAGGCCCTACTCTTTTTAGTTTATATATGCTTCCGTTAGGCAACATTATTAGAAAGCACTGTATACATTTTCATTGTTATGCAGATGACACACAATTATACCTGTCAATGAAGCCAGATGATACTAATCAATTAACCAAGTTAGAAGCCTGTCTTAAGGAAATCAAAGCTTGGATGACTTGTAATTTCCTGCTATTAAATTCAGATAAGACTGAAGTCATTCTTGTTGGTCCAAAAAACCTTAGAAATTCCTTTCCAAATCAAACTTTCAGTTTGGACGCAGTTACTCTTTCTCTTAATAGCTCTGTGAGGAACCTTGGAGTTATTTTTGATCAGGATTTGTCCTTCAATTCACATATTAAATTTGTTTCTAAGACTGCCTTCTATCATTTGCGTAATATTGCCAAGATTAGGAGCATCTTGTCTCAGAGTGATGCTGAGAAGCTGATCCACGCTTTTGTTAGCTCGAGATTAGATTATTATAATTCTTTATTATCAGGCTGTCCTAAAACATCTTTAAAAAGTCTTCAGCTGATCCAAAATGCTGCAGCAAGAGTTTTAACAGGTACTAGAAAGAGAGATCATATCTCTCTGGTTCTGGCCTCCCTTCATTGGCTTCCCATAGAGTTTAGAATTAAGTTTAAAATCCTTCTTCTTACTTACAAAGCTCTAAACAATCAGGCTCCTTTTTATTTAAAAGATCTGATACTACCGTATCATCCTAACAGAGCACTACGCTCCCAAAATGCAGGATTACTTGTAATACCTAGAATCTCCAAAAGTACAATGGGAGGCAGAGCCTTCAGTTATCAAGCTCCTCTCCTGTGGAATCAGTTGCCAATCTGGATTCGGGAGTCAGACTCGATCTCTGTTTTTAAGAATAGGGTTAAAACCTACCTTTTTGATCTAGCCTACAATTAGGGAGGGATCATGTGTTTCTGAACCCTCCCTTAGTTATGCTGCTAATAGGTTTAGTCAGCCGGGGGACCTCCAGTAATGCACTGGGCCTCACTCCTTTCCTCACTCTCTATGAAATATTTTTTTTTTGCTGGTCATTAACATTTGTTTGTTCTCTCCCATAGATTGAATCCCCATCGTGCTGTTTGCTCTCTACATGTCTGTTCTTTTCTTCTTCTCTATCCCCTCACCCCCCAGCCAGTCGCAGCAGATGACTGCCCCTCCCTGAGCCTGGTTCTGCTGGAGGTTTCTTCCTGTTAAAAGGGAGTTTTTCCTCTCCACCGTCGCCAAGTGCTTGCTCACAGGGGATCGCCTGATTGCTGGGGTCTTTCTGCAACTGTGGGGGTCCCCCCTACAGTTGATAGTGCTATGAGATGACTGTTGTTGTGAAATGGCGCTATATAAATAAAGTTGAATTGAATTGAATTGAACTACTGTATTTGTAAGGCAGGATTTGATGGAAATGGATCTGAGGTGAGCAGGTGAGCGAAGCAGAGGCCATGGAAGAGAGGGAGCGCATGAACAGCCTTGATCAGGATGCAAAAGACATCTGTGAGTAATGGAGACAACCCGGTGGCATCTGATTCATTCAGTAACAGTATTTGAAACACTAAAAGAAAAACATGCTGGACAGTCACCATGTTGGCCTCACTAGACATTGTTGCAAAACATTTTTTTTTCAAATTGTTTTATTATCTTTTCAACTATTAAGATAAGTTGATATTTTTTGGGAGAGTTGATTAATCCCCTTTCTTGTTCATGTTATTATTTATGACATTTGGTAGAAGGCTTCTGCAGAGTCATGTTTATAGGGTCACATCTTTTTTTTGGATTCACATTAAAATGCTGTCAAGCATGAGGCATGACAGACAGGCAGAGTGAGTCATAATACTGCTACTTTGAGCTGAATGTCAGCACTCAGAAATTTTATGGCATGACCATCATAGATGACATCAAACAATCACGTGAAGCGTTATTTTAGAGCATTCCCATTCAGCTTTTTTTATTCTCTTCTGGACAATTAATGAGGCAGCCTGCACCAAGATAAAAAGCATGCCAGTGGCGTATCTCAGAAAAGAACAGTTATGCCAAAGTCTCTGTCTTGAAATTTAAATAGATAGCAAAAACACATTTCTGATCTTGTACATATTGCTTCTCCTATCAGAGTCCATGAGAAACATTTTTTTCCAAAAACATATTCAGAATTGACATTTTGTCCAAAAATATTAATCTATTACTCTTTTATGAGCCATTGGCACCTTGACCTTTAGAACAGACAGATTTTATTCTTCAGCTTGGCTCCTTCTAAGATGTCTTTCTGATCATTTAGTGACTACAATATATGAGTAATTATCTTCACTGACAAAAGGAAGGCAATTTTGTGAATGTGAGAAACAGAGAATGGCTTGCATCAGAGGAGAGACAGGCATGAGATGACAAATGAAAATGCCGTGAGCGTTGTCGGCTCTGCTTTGACAGTCTGTGATGATGACAAATTGATTCATGAATCAAACCTGGTTTTCACAATGTCTTCAACGGTCAGTCTAATAGAAGTATTTTCATTTGCAGCAGAGCTCCAGCATATCTCAATAGGACACCTTATTTTCACCACAGGTGGAAGCTATTTATCAACAGGGAGGAAAGGTAAGCATTTTTAGTGTTGGATGAAAAATCGTCTTGTCACAAATTATGACGCAGTTAAATATTTTGGCTAAATTTAAGTGGTCTGGCAACTTTAACCAGAGGTAACTTCATACAGTAGATAAAGCCAGATATTAGCTCTATATTGACATTTGTCATTGACAACGCCCCAGTCAAGATACAACAGTCATCAAATGTTGGCACAGCAGGACTCTTAAACCTCTCTACAGGGTGAAGTGCTATAACTGTGGTGCACTAAATCTGTGTCAGAGTGTGAGTGTAGTTTGGGGTAGGTTGTTATTTGTTCTTGCTAGCTCACAGCAAGTAAACTGATTTGTCTGCACCCTGCGCCTTGCCCAAAGACAGCTGAGATAAATGTTAGCCTGACCCTCATAGACTGTAAATAAAGATGGAAGACATGAGAGTTCTGAAACTGAAGCTGTCGTGTCCAGGGCAACCTTAACTTGCAGTTAGACCCTGGGGCTGAGAGGTTTTGTAGCGCCCCCCCCCCCCAACAGAATCTCAGTTTAAAAATGTGTAATAGCCGTGGATTATGGATAATGGATTACAGTTATACAAAACTTTTCATGACACCCAAAGACACTACAATGAGTACATTATTCATTCACTCCACAGACAATGATAGTGGTAAGCTACTTCTGTAGCCACAGCTGCCCTGGGGCAGACTGACGGAAACATGGCTGCCAATCCACGCCAACGGCCTCTCTGACCACTACCAAACATTTATTCACATGCATACATCAGTGTCATGAGCCGTGAACACACCGGAGGCAAGGTGGGTAAAGTATCTTTCCCAAAGACACAACAGCAAGGTGAGGGGAGTGGGCTTCGAACCACCAACCCTCCGGTTATTGGGCAACCTACTCTACATCCTGAGCCACTACTGCCTCATTGTTGTTTGTTTTGGAGAGATAATGCAACTGTGAGTTAGAAAACACATCTACACTGCAAAAACTCAAATATAAGTAAAATGAAATAAATTAAGGCTGTTTATGCTTGGTTTTTGTCTTATAAGATATTTATTCTTTCTGCGCAGTTTACGTGTAAGAAAATTTTACATGCTTTCATATTGTTTTAACTCATTAAAAGCAATTTAATAAGTCAAATTTCCTTGCATTGTTGGCAGATAATTTTACTTAAAATAAACAAAAAAGGAAAAATATCTGCCAACAAAGTAAGATTAAATTGTTTAAAACAAGTAAAAACTTTCCTAAAGCAAGTGAAATCTTACAGAAAACTGCACAACAAAAAGAAATTCTTGTCAAAATTATATCGTGAAAGAAAAACAAACATAAAGCCTTGATTTATGACATTTTATCTTACTGAGATTTCCATTTTTACAGTGTGACAGATACAAGTGCCTTCAGCATAAAGTTATATCAATGAAGTATTCCTGAATCAGTGCACAACAGAAGCAATGAAAAACCTGCACAGTTGGCTGGAAAGCTGCAAATAGCATGTCTTACTTTTTTAGAAGTTGTTTATTCTGGCCTTCTTTAAAGAACAATCCTTCATTATGTCCTTAAGTCCAGCTCACGAATATCATCATACTCTATGGATGCATGCTTGATCCAGTCTACTTTTTACCAAGTTTGGAGTCCACTGTCCCACGCACAGCTGTCTGATATAAACAATCATGGCCTCTCTTCTCCCTTCACCCTTCTCCTCCAGGTGAGGGCTTTAATGGCCCACCTGTCTCCTGGGTGCAGTAATTAGCAGCTCTGCCTCCACTCGATGCTCCAGCTTAGAAAAATCCTTTACACTTTGCGATTTTTTGAGCAATTCATTTTCCCTAAGTTCTTTTCTCCTTAATAATTTTATGAGCGCCACTTTCAAACTTTTTTCCAGACATTTTGACTGAGCTAATTACTTACCTCACACTGGTGCTTGCATAACCACATGTTAAAACAATTCCTCTGATAGGCTATTGTTATGTGGTACCCACCTGAAGCACGTAAATTAGACCAATCAGCAGCCATACAGAAATATCAAGTCATGGACATAGAATTTGACCACTTAACAACAATGTGATCGTTTTCATTGGCTCATGATAGGCCCCTGACTTCCGTAGGCCACGGGGCCTCAGCCCAGCCTAGCCCGTTCATTAAGTCGGCCTTGGTTGTGTCTCGTTCACCCTCTGGTGGCTTGCTGCAGTAAGATGATGAGCCTGGCATTCTACCATTTTTGTGTGTGGAATTACATTTTTCCATGGATGGTTTCTATCCTTGCATAGTTCTCATCTTGCTGATGTATGTTCAAGGGATCTTTTTGTTCTTATCAGTTTGAATCAGTTACATATTTGATTATATAAACTGGGCTGTGAGTGTGAGTGAGGCTGTCTGTGGGCTCCTGCGTGGACTGCCATATGGGTGCTAGCTTGACATCCTGACACTTCATGGTCATTACTGTGATGTCACCAGCATAAGGCTTAGTTTATGCTTTGTGCATCTGTGATGCACCTACGCTTCAGACAAGGCCAGCCTGTATACGGCTGTATATATTCTTCATTTGCATCTATTGTGGAATCAAGCATTTGACGTATGCACATAAGCATCTGCAGTTTCACCCCAGCCTAATAGGTGGCGTGAATGTGCCAATATGCCAGCTTTTTCACCAGCTATATAAAAGAAGAAAACAAGAGCAACATGCATTTTTGCCATGACAATCAATCAATCAATCAATCAAAGACTTTATTCCAGACTCAAGGTCCATCAAAAAAAGTTTAAAAAAAGTAAAAACTAGACAGTTGAAACAATCAAAAAGTTACAAAAAACACTAAGACACAACTGCTAAGAGAAGTACAAAGACAGTACAGACTTTAAAAAGACTTAAAAAGACAACTGTACCAGTGCCTTCTAAACTGTGACTGACAGCGAATAGAACTGAGCTTAATGCTAGACATGACTTGAATGATTTCATTTCTAGATACATCAAGCCGACAGATGAATTTATACATAAGATTCCTTATTACTGCATGCAGAGTATTTACATGTGATGAGACAAATAACTCGGAAGCACTGCACCATCGAGGCTTTTTAAGTAAAATTCTTAAGGCATCATTGTAGGCAACCTGTAATTTCTGCATACTTTGTTTCCTATAATTTATCCATAAATGAGCAGTGTATAAAGGTGTACAATAGGTTTTAAAAAGAACCAGTTTCACCTCATCTGAACAAAAACTAAATCTGCGTGCAAGAATATTTGCTTGCATGTAGATTTTGCAGCGTTGTCTGAAAATATCATCATCATCAGTCATTCTATCATTAATAAAATGTCCCAGATATTTAATTTTATCCCTGACAATTAATTCCCTGTCTGCCAATTCAAAGACAGGGAATTTCATTAACAAATCTTCTTTAGTGCGGCAAATCAGCACACAACTCTTATTTGTATTATATTTTATGTCATTTACCTCTCCATAAGCACTACACACTCTTAATAACTCCTGAAGACCAGCACTACTTGGACTGAGAATAACTAGATCATCAGCATACATAAAATGATTCACTAACTTATTCCCTATTAAACACCCAGTTTTACAGGCATTCAGTTGCTCTGACAACTCATCCATGTAAAGATTAAATAGAATAGGGGACAGTATACTGCCCTGTCTGACACCACTGCTCACACCAAATGGGGATGAATGACTCTTCCCCCATTTCACCAGCATCTTCTGATGTGCGTACCAGTAAATCAGGATATGTACTAAGTACTTGGGAACCCCCCTGTCAATCATTTTCCTAAACAATATCCTGTGATTAACACGATCAAATGCCTTGGAGGCGTCAATAAAACACAGAAAAACTGAAGAATTTTGATTTCTGTACTTATTTATAATTTCTTTTAAAGCATATATGCACAGATCTGTTCCATGATGGGGTTTGAATCCAAATTGATGATCAGTAGATTTGATGAATACATTTAATTTTTCAAACATGATTTTTTCCAGTACTTTGGATATTATATTGGCTATAGCTATGGGCCTGTAATTATCCAGGCTACACAGCTTGCCAGCTTTATCTTTAATGACTGGTACCAACACAACAGACAATAAAGATTCTGGTAACATCCCATGAATCATGAAGCTGGTGAAACAGATTGCAAGAAGAGGAGCAATTCTTGAACTAGCATATTTAAGATGCTCAGCAGAAATACAGTCTAAACCACTCGCTTTGTTATCTGATAGCTCTCTAATGGCTTTGGTCACTGCATGAGTGTCAATCAGGAGCGAATCGTCCCTTTCTACTTTCCCTACCTTATAGGTTTCATCCTTAGTTGAATTAAATAATGAGTAAAAGTGTTGCCGCCATAGATCCACAATATTTTCTGTACCTGAAATGCCTTCCAAAGTACAGGGCAAAGACGTTTTACTGTTACTAATCCGTCTAAGCTCCTTCCAAAAATCTGTGACATTCTTATCTAACAATTTCTTGGCCAAGGAATTACTTCTCATTAGCTGCTCATTTTTAGAAATATGACGAATAGCATACTTAAACTTTGCATTTGTACATTTCTTCATCTCAAATTCTGGCCCTTGTCTGGGTTTCCCAGCCACCACCCATGCTTTATATGCTTCCCGAGCTTCAGAATAAGGCACAGCTACGGCCTCATTCCAGCCAGGTCTAACATTATGTGTTTTACGTATTTTCTTATAATAAGGCTTACTGTCCTTATACAGGGAGTTAACTATAGCATTGTACAAACTACAAAGGTCTTTCTTATGCTCAACAATGCTACAGTTCACATCGCTGCACATTACAGCATCTCTAGGAAGACATATTTTACTCAAGGATTTATCTGTACGAACACAATATTCTACAATTTCTTCCTCAGAAAGAGTGTCCCAGTCTAATTTTCCCACTTCATCCTGACTGACATTTTGACAAAGTGCAGGTAGACAGTCAACATTAATTATAATCTCAAACGGTATATGATCAGACATTGCTAACCCATAATAAATACTCATGCCACCCAAAGAAGCATGTGCATCACCAGTGCTGATGCAATGATCTAGCCAGGACGTAGTGTGCCAAGCCTCACTTATATAGGTATAACTATCAGGAGGCATTAGTACCTTACTTGACAAGATTAAGTTGTTCTCATAACAAAAATGATACATATGTTTTGCAAATAAGGAGTCAGTGTCAGATATGTCTGCATTCAAGTCCCCCATAATAAAAATACAAGTATTATTATAGTCTTACATATAAGAATTAATAAAGGCAAGCTTATTTAAATATTCATCCTCATTCTGTTGGCACTCAAATGGCGTATATACATTAATAATAAGGAATTCCTTATCATTACAATTAAACTGCACACCAATACACCAATCTATACCAAGTTGGACCACTTTTATCAAGGAGTCCAGCTTCTTTCTCCAGAGAATAGCCATACCTCCAGGTATCCTCCCCCTGATAATCCCCTTGCTGAGGTCAGTTGTAGACTCCCCAGCACCATGGAAATCAGGGTTAAGACAGTTCAAACGTTCCAAGTCTTGTTCTGAAAGAAACGTCTCCTGAAGGCACAAAATATCACAATTGTTCAATAAATTGTTAATAACTAACCGGCGAGCTTTCTCCCCAGCACTTTGCCCCAATTTAAGGCCACGACAGTTGTAAGACATGACCTTAATACCCATCAAAAAAGGAGGAAGAGTTAAGAAAGATCACCATCATGTGTGGGTGCTCGCATATTCTCCACAGCAGCCGCTCCACTAGCTCCAGCCCTCCCAGCCCCTCGGGGCTCATAATATCGCCGACCAATGCGCCCTCTGGCCAGAGCTCTGGCTGGTACATGTCCCCCACCTCAGAGCATTCCGCCGTTACTTTAAACGAGCCAACCCTGCCGTTCCCAGTGAGGATTTTCTGACAGAAAACTTCTCGTCCAAGCTTATCTTTAAGATATGCAGATAAAGTGTCAGCTTCCAAATCACAATGAAAACGGGTAGCAAACACACTCACCGTCTTAGTCCGAACTGTTTTAATATTACCAGAGCCCGTACCCACAACAGGAGCCGCGTTGCTGGCTTTATTCCTGCGGCTGTTTGAAGCAGAGGATGGCTTGGGTTTATCCGCAGCGCGCTCAGTTCGTCTTCGTCCCTTTTTCACTACTTGACTCCATGTTGGAGATCCTGGTGAAGAGGCTACTGTTCCAGAATTTTCTCCGGTTATAGGCTGATCCACCGGGTCCGAATTCACATCCAAAGCCTTCTCTCCAGCGGTCAAGTGAGATTCCCGTGTATCTCCAGGTCTTGAGTCAATCATCGGGCAGACCCTCTCCTCCGCTCCGACATCAGCGGGGCCGACAGGCCCTCCCAGGGCGGGCGCCTCCTTATCCACGGCCCGTGCGGCAGACTGCTCCAGGCCACTTACACGTCGGGCAATATCCGAGGTTATCGTGCGTAGATCTTCACTGGAGCTAGTCTGTAACAGCATGGTTTGTTTCATGGAACAAACCTCTGCACGTAACTGCTCCATTCTCCTCAGTAGGCTTGAGCAGTCCAGGCTGGAAAATGTAACCAGCGGCAAATCATCCAGGTAATGAGAGACAAATCTAGGTAGATTTTCACCACATTCATTCATCACCTTAAGGCAACTCTTTAAATTATTTACATCTTTCTGGGCCCCCTTGTGTGTAACACACCTTTGTGTAGTGGGGCAGAGCTCAAACAGGACTTTTTTCGAGGCCTCAATCCACTCAGAGTCAAAAGTATTTGAGGCCAATAGGACGATCTCATCCTGACTCAGAGTCTTAATTTTCACTGCAAGGAAATTTAGCAGCTCATCCTCAACAATTATTTTCCCCTCAGTAGTCTTATATACTTCAGGTTTTAAACGAGACCGTTTTACCTCAGGGGCCTCCACAGAGCCATTCCAGCCAGGACGCGTGGATTCCACCATCTTGTGCCAGCTTGTTTCACCGTCCTTTTAATCCACTTTGTGACCAGAAACGGAATCAGAACCTTCTCCGGTCAGCTTAGTTGTCTCACAAATATTCCTCACATTTGCTGGTGTCCAACAGAAGACTTTAGAGCAGTTTTACCAGGAAGTCTCAGTTCAGGTCTCAGAGCTCCTCAAAGCACCTCTGGTCTCGTCGCCATTTTAAAGTGATATCAATGGTGACAATGGTGACTGCATGAAGATGAGAAAAAAACTCCTCTGTTTACTACTTTTACTGCTAATCGCCTTTTCTTTTTCTTTCCCTAGTCTTGTCACATTTCTTTTTAATTCTTCTTCTTCTTCTTTATCTTTGTATGCAGTGTCAGTGGAACCACCTTTTGAACTATGGATCTTTGTGCAAGCATAGTCAGAGCACACAGTCAATGTGGTCACAAAATTTTGGCTGCAAACACACAGACGCGGAGGGACCCCACTCAAGCAGACGTGCAAACCATAAATCCAATTTAAGATACCAGCGCCCAAGATCCAGGTATAGAGTTTCGCTTTTCTACAGTGGATGAAGTAAGTGATAGATTGTAGTTAATCTTTATTTACAGTCTACGCTGAACTTGAAAAGCAGACTTTAAAATGGAAATACTGACTTACAATTCATACAAACAAGGAATAGGGAAGAAAAATGGTTCTTTGAATGTGCAAGTGCATCTCAGTAAATTAGAATGTTATCAAAAAGTTGATATATTTCAGTAATTTGATTCAAAAAAATGAAACTCCTCTATTATATAGATTCATTACACACAGTGATATATTTCAAGTATTTTTTTCTTTTAATTTTGATGGGTATGGCTTATAGCTAATGAAAATCCCAAATTCAGTTTCTCAAAAAAATAGAATATTACATAAAATTAATTTTAAAAAATAGATTTTTAATAGAAATGTTGGCTGACTGAAAAGTATGTCCATGTAGACACTCAACACTTGGTTGGGGCTCCTTTTGCATGAATTACTACATCAAAGCTGCATGGCATGGAAGTCAACCTGTGGTACTGCTGAGGTGTTATGGAGGCCCAGGTTGCTTTGATAGTGGCCTTCAGCCTGTCTGCATTGTGGGTGCATGAATTACTGCATCAGTGCAGCATGGCATGAAGGAGATCATCCTGTAGTATTGAGGTGTCGGGCAGTGGTGGCCTAATGGTTAGGGATGTGGACTGGTGATTGGAGGGTTGCCGGTTCAGTCCCTGGATCGGCAGGATCAGATCTGGGTAGGATAGATAACATAGCAGTGTTTGTCCCTCCTTAACCCCACTGTGGTGCCCTTGAGTATAAGGTGCTTAACCCCAACTGCTCCAGTGGAGCAGTTGGGGTTAAGCACTTTTAATATATGAGGTCCTCTGACACTGGTCTTTTAATTATTCCTACTGTCAGAACATGCACCCACGGTGAGGCTGCTTTCAGCTACTATGGCCCACATCTGTGGAATAGCCTGCCGGAGAACATCAAGGCTGCCGAGACTGTTCATGTTTTTAAAAACAGGCTGAAGACCTATTTTAACTTAGCTTTGATTAGTTTCCTATTTTAATTTTCTTAATTTCTGATTTATACTTATTTTATGTCAATCTTGTTATAATTATTCCCTTTGTTATTAAACTAGTACATACCCGCGCATGCCCATAGAAACCAAGTATAAGCAAGTATTTCTGCATGCCTGTAGAAAGCCAGTGTAAGCAAGCATTTCTGCATGCCCATAGAAAGTAACCCTTACCATGGCAACAGTAACCATGTTGAAACCTGCCTTTGATCTTTGACGTCACCACTCGTTCAGTGATGCCTGCCTTTGATCTTTGATGATGTGTCTGCCTGGCAACAGTAACCATGGCAACATCTGTGCACCTGTGATGTCATAGCTATGAATGCCCATAACGCTCCTATGGATGTTCATTAAAGATTTCTCCTCCTAAACTTCCGCATAACTGGGGAGGCTGAAATTCTGGGATGCACACCCTCGTAACCTCAGCACAGCACGTATAAAATCTGAGGCGAACGGTTTGGGAGATACGCGCGGAACACACAGACACACAGACAAACAGACAGAGATTTCTTGCATTATAATATGATACTATTAATTTTAAACTTTGAGTTTAAATGGGTGTGTGTGTTTATGATTGTCTTTTTATTAATAAATTATGTATCTTATTATTCTTATTATTATTCACTGATGGTTTTATTTATCTTATTATCCTGTCCTAACTCCAGTGTTTCCTCATGGGGAGCCCTCCCACGGGGCGTTGCCTGGTTCTGGCTGCAGGGCGCTGGCCTGTGACTGCCCTGGCCCACCCAATGCCTGGTCTTGGGTGGTGGCAGAGGTGGTGTCCCAGTGGCTGCAGATTTGGTGCTTCCCTTATGTTGATGACTCCCTAAGATGGTGCTTCTCCACCTGGAACCTCGGCACTCGGCCATGTCTCACATTGATGAGTGTGTGCATGTGTCTGTCTGTGTCTGTCTGCTTGTATGAGGTTGGGTGGGTGAAGGGGTGTGGTGAGAAGGGATGTAATTGTGTTTTTAATTTGTAAAGCACTTTGTGCTACAATTTTTTTGTATGAAAAGTGCTATACACAGAAATAAAGTTTTGATTGATTGATTGATCAAGGTCCCAGAGTCTGGAGGAAAAGTGGAGAGGCACAGAATGTGAAGTTTCCACAGTAGGTCATTATTTGGTGGCCTGGATTGCCTTCATAACTTTTGCAGCTGCTTTCTACCTACTGTGGAAATCCCCAAAACACTAATTTTAGGTTTACAACGCTATACGGTGGGACATAGGTGGTAAAATGTCACTGCCTCCTCCAGAAACTGCTGAACTGCACCTGGATAATGGCTGTTTAAACTGCTAGCCTCAATTAGCACATTCGTAGTAGGAGTACATGGGTGAGTAAATCTGAAAATCAGACAATGTTTTTGAATTGTGGTTCAACAGAATTACTTTAAAAAACAAACTCGTGAAACAGGCCTGGACAAAAATGATGGTACCCTTAACTTAATATTTTGTTGCACAACCTTTTGAGGCAATCACTGCAATCAAATGATTTCTGTAACTGTCAATGAGACTTCTGCACCTCTCAGCAGGTATTTTGGCCCACTCCTCATGAGCAAACTGCTCCAGTTGTCTCAGGTTTGAAGGGTGCCTTCTCCAGACGACATGTTTCAGCTCCTTCCACAGATGTTCAATAGGATTTAGATCAGGGCTCATAGAAGGCCTCTTTAGAATAGTCCAATGTTTCGCTCTTAGTCATTCTTGGGCGTTTTTAGCTGTGTGTTTTGGGTCATTATCCTGTTGCAAGACCCATGACCTGCGACTGAGAGCAAGCTGTCTGACACTGGGCAGCACATTTCTCTCTAGAATACCTTGATAGTCTTGAGATTTCATTGTACCCTGCACAGATTCAAGACACCCTGTGCCAGATGCAGCAAAGCAGCCCCAGAACATAACAGAACCTCCTCCATATTTCACAGTAGGGACAATGTTCTTTTCTTGGTATGCTTCATTTTTGCGTCTGTGAACACAGAGCTGATGTGCCTTGCCAAAAAGTTCCAGTTTTGTCTCGTCTGTCCATAGGACATTCTTCCAGAAGCTTTGTGGCTTGTCAACATGCAGTTTGGCAAATTCCAGTCTGGCTTTTTTATGATTTGTTTTCAACAGTGGTGTCCTCCTTGGTCGTCTCCCATGAAGTCCACTTTGGCTCAAACAACGACGGATGGTGCGATCTGACACTGACGTACCTTGACCTTGGAGTTCACCATGAATGTGTTTAGAGGTTGTTCTGGGCTCTTTTGTTACCATTCGTATTATCCGTCTCCTCCTGCGGCCACGTCCAGGGAGGTTGGCTACAGTCCCGTGGATCTTAAATTTCTGAATAATATGTGCAACTGTAGTCACAGGAACATCAAGCTGCTTGCAGATGGTCTTTTAGCCTTTACCTTTAACATGCTTGTCTATAATTTTCTTTCTAATCTCCTGAGACAACTCTCTCCTTTGCTTCCTCTGGTCCATGTTTAGTGTGGTACACACCATGTCACCAAACAGCACAGTGACTACTTGTCACCCTTTAAATAGGCCGACTGACTGATTACAAGTTTGTAGACACCTGTGATGTTAGTTAGAGGACACATCTTGGTTGAACATGTCCCTATGGTCACATTATTTTCAATCTTTTCTAGGGGTGCCATCATTTTTGTCCAGGCCTGTTTCATGAGTTTGTTTTTTAAAATAATTCTGTTGAACCACAATTCAAAAGCATTGTCTGATTTTCATTGGTTAATTTTCATAGAATTTTTATTTATTACCACTTTTGTCAGATTCAAGTTATTTCTGTGACCATTGTGGGTTTTTCTTTCATTAACAGAGGGGTACCAACAATTTTGTCCACGGCTGTAAGCTGGCGAGCGAGGCTTATTCCTCGCTGCGTCCTCGCCCAACTTAAGCTGGAGTCCCCTACCCTGACTCCAGTCCATTCTCTGCGTCAGGTTTCGTCCTCGCAAGTTATGTAAGTTGCTGTATTGACTCTTTGCTCTTTTGTTCTCATTATCACCCCTCTGGGGTCTCATCCTTAGCTCTTTGTATATTCACCCCTCGAGGCGAGTGTTTGTATTTGTTATTATTCATTCATCTTCTTCCGCTTAATCCTTTTCGGGTCGCGGGGGGGGGGGGGGGGGCTGGAGCCTATCCCAGCATCTTTGGGGGCAGGGTACACCCTGGATAGATCGCCAGTCCATCACAGGGCCAACACAGAGAGACAGACAACCATTCACTCTCACAGTCATACCTAAGGACAATTTAGAATCCCCAGTTTCTTATTAAATCACTAAACTCACTGCAGACGAGTGGTGCCTCATTTATGCTCTGAAAGTGGCAAACATAACAATAGGATGCAGCCAGGTTGGTGCCAGCAGTAGTGAGTTTGTGTGTGTGTGGGGGGGGGGCTTCTTGGCCCTATCTTTTCCATTTGGGTGCCTGCATTTCTTGGAGTTATGGCATCATTTGGCAGGTAGTATCCTATGAGTCTGGGTTTTGAGCTCTGCCAGGCTCTTATGGAGATTGAAGACCTCCTAGCCATTGCTCGTTGTTATTCCACTCCAAAAGATGCTTTATGGTATTTGGACTTCGCAGAGGCGGCTGTGCTGCATCATCCTTGCCTGTCGGTGTATGCCGAAGGAAGGGAAAGGATATCCCAGTTGTCGGCACTTTGACAGAGGGACCGTGAGTTGGAGAAGACTGTTACCAGGAAGCCTAGTTTGGCACCGCCGGGGCACTCCCGGGCCCCAGCTCAAGCGACCTCTCCCCAGGCTCCTACTCTGGCTCCAGCTCCCCCTACACTGGCTAATAAATGCTGCCTCCCGGCGCAGAACTCTACTCCTCTCTGTGACTCAGCTGTACCTAAGCAGGTGGAGGAGAATAACCAGGTGAAAGCCCCACGAAGCTCCCGCCATTACCCAGCCACGGACGGCCAGAAGAATTCCTCCGTCTCCCAGCCAGCAACTTTTTCCTTGCGATGTCAGAGAGGTAGCACAGCAGCTGCAGCCTTGGGGCTTTCCTCGTCAGCTGTTTCGCCAGCTTCCAGTTCCTGGGTCATCGCAGCTGTTACTCCCTCCTCCACGACACCTCCCTTCGCTGCTGTGAGTCCCGCTATTTCTTCTTCGGCTCCGCCCGTGCCCATGCCTGCAGGAGCCACTCCTCCTTGTCTTTCAAAAGGGCCCACAACCTCCACAGTTATGGATAGGGAGAGAATTGAGCCTGCTGCAGCAGTCACCACCGTTCCCCAGGAAAACAGGCAAGTGTTTTTTCATTCTAAATCTCATTTTGGTGAATTACCTTGTCTGATTCCTGGGGGTGAAGCTCAGGTTTTATAGTTCACTGAGCTCTCACCACCTGCTGCAACCACAAAAAAATCATTTGCTACCTCTGTGTCTCCTTCTATACCCCTCGAGCATCCGCCAAGTCCAGGATCGAGCCACAGGACAGAGGAGGAGTCTGTGGGCCTGGAGAGCCTGGTTCCAGTCCTGCAGCCACGACACGGATGGAGGAGGTGGGCTGTCTGCACCCCTGTGCTTGAGCCAGTGACGAAACATCCCCGGGCATCACCAGAGCAGAATTCAGCCCCAGCAAGAAGCGAAATCTTCCATCGCCACGCCGAGTGAGCCATCGGTGTGGGTTACATTGCCGGGGGGGGGGGGGGGGTCAAGGACTGCCAAGACTCTCATGCTGGCTGTGGAGGCCACCACAGCCGAGTGGGGACCCAAGTTGGGCCTCCTGAGGGCCGAGCCCAAATCGCCGTTACTGCCCGGATCATCATTCCTGGATGGCGGTGGAGCTCGAGATCAGGCAAGTGCTCTATGTTGTCTTTCTATTTTCTGTTTTGGAGCAATCTTGCCTGTCTCTTGGTGAGGAGAGCCGGGTACAGCCGCCCGCTGCATTCAAGCTCACCTCGCCGGGCTCCACTGCTGCCAGTGACCCTGACCCCTTTTGTCTCTCTGCTGTCTCTGAGCCTTCTTCCAGGGTCACTGGAGATGACCCTGGAATCCAGGTTCGCCTCTGGAGGTTGTCCAGGGTACAGCTTCCCCCCCATCCTGCCCGAGGCCATCGTTTGGGTCCCTCTTCGGGTTGAGTCTCCATGAGTGCTGCATCCAGGTCAGGGACCTTCGTGGATGCTGCGCCCCAGTGTCAGTCCAACGTGGGTGCTGCCCTCCTGCATGGGTCTGTCCTAGGTGCTACACTTCAGCCCAGGTTCCTCCGAGGGTGCAGCATTGGCCCAGCTGGGGTCTACCGAGGGTGCAGCTAAGTTCCAGCCTGGGGTCACCGTGGGTGCTTCATTGGCCCAGCCGGGGTCCACCGCAGGCACTGCTAAGCTCCAGTCTGACGCCGTCGTGGTTCCCCTCCCTTCTCTTCCACCAGACGCTGTTGGGGTCCCCCTCCTCTGGTCCGACTTCCTGCTATTAAGCCTCCCGGTGGGAAAGCCATCTCCTGATTCATCCCTTAGATCCTGGTGGCTTAAGAACACTGGCCGGCCACCTGAAAGTCTGAGCCGCCGGGTTGGGTGGTCCATGTTCTCAGGCAGGCCACTCGACTCATTCCATCTGGCTGTTCGGTGGTCCTGGGATTTCGGTCGGCCCCCCAAACTTTTTTCTTCTATTTGGGGTCTCTTGGGACTTGGTTGGCCGCCCGGCCTTTTCCACTTGATGGTCGGGTGGAGCCAGGACAGTGGGAGGCCACCTGAACTGTTTCTTTATTTATTTTGTTTGACCCAGTTTTCTTTGTATTCTGTTTGTTAGATTATGGTTATGGGTTTTCGAGTTGTTTTGTTTTTTGTGTGTCTCCCTCTGGGCCTGGATCCCCCCCCCCCACTGCCCTCCCAGGGTTGGTTTTTGTAGTTGTTGCTGTTTGGGGGGGGGGGTCTCCTTTTCCTTTTGATGTTACTGCGGCGTGTCTGGGGATCCACCCCTTAAGGGAGGGGCACTGTCATGACGCCGAGCGCGGATCTACCGCACTCGGGTCTTTGATTATCATTCTTTTTCTCTGTATATACAGTATTTAGTCCTGTTTACCTGTCGTTTGGGTTGTGCTTTTATTTTGACAGTGCCACGGCAGGACTTCCGCCTGTCAGTCTGTTCGCGGCCTGTCACAGCTGTTTATGTTTTACTGATTGCATTCACTTGACACCTGACTCCAGTCCATTCTCTGCATAAGGTTTCGTCCTCGCAAGTTATGTAAGTTGCTGTATTGACTCTTTGCTCTTTTGTTCTCGTTATCACCCCTCTGGGGTCTCATCCTTAGCTTTTTGTATATCCGCCCCTCGAGGCGAGTGTTTGTATTTGTTATTTCTTATTAAATCACCAAACTCACTGCAGGCGAGTGGTGCCTCATTTATGCTCTGAAAGGGGCAAACATAACAAAATCATATTTAATAGCATATTGACATGTAAGCCAAAAGTTACAGCACACAAATGAAATGAACATTTTCACAATCATCATGTCACACCATCTCCACCTGCGGCAGATTGCGCACCAGCATGGGAGATGTCTTTCCACAAAGCTCTATCCTTGGTGGCCTGATTTAGGATATATAAGTTCCTTTTAGTCCATTCATAAATATTTTCCCACCAGCATCTACGTTGTCTTCCTTTGTTTTTTATGCCATTGTTAATCATGCCTTCAAGACATATTTTTGAAAGGTCTGATTGTGAACGTTTAATGTAATCATAGAGTGTCAGAGTTTTACTTTACACAGTGGGCATAATTGGAATTAATGATGTTAAACAGCAAAGTTTATCGACAGAGACATGATCTGTAAGCTTGTAATTAGTCATAGCTCTCATAATGTGGTTTTGGAAGGTTTCACCAGTTCTGCAGAGTGTGGATATCCAGTTTACACATTCAAGCCCATAAATAACAACAGTTACAATCTAGGTATTATAAATTTTAGCCTTAATTGTATATGGAACCCGTTTAGATGTTAGATGTTAGAAGTTCTTTATTTTTCTCAACTGCTGCCCAACCAAGTGCAATTCTGTGTTTAACAGCAGCAGTGCCGTCAGTGGTAAAGGACAGTTCATGACCTAGGTAAACAAATTCCGAAACTTGCTTAATGGGCTTGTTGTCAATTGTAGGATGGAGGGGTTGGCTTTGATCAGTTGTCATGCACTCAGTTTTAGAGATATTTATATAGAGTCCAACTTCTGCAGAATAGGTGGCTACTGTATCAAAGAACAATTGTAAGTGTTGTTTTAAATCATTCAGTGCAGCTATGTGTTGCAGGTCTGGTCTAGGGTGTGAACCCATAACAGTTAAATTCCTGTATAAACAGGAGAAAAGATAAGGCAGGAGGCCATTAGCTGCAGTTTAGTGCAGTTTCGCACTGTAGAATGAGGAAACCACGCGAGAGTTTGTTTACAGGGAGTTCCTGCCTGAAGAAAAAAAAAAGAGGCACAGTCCACACTCCCACCTCGTGGCAGATGCCAACATTAACACTCAAATGCAAAATTTTTCACAAAATGATGAATTGGCCCTTATTTCTTAACTCATAGTGTCATTTACAGAAACATATTAACATAAAGTGCCATGAGCAATTTAAACTCACTCATAAAATGTGACCACACATTTTGTGGGCGTCACACGCTCCCAGACAACAAAAAACGGCTCCAGACATTTCTTAACTCAAATTACTCAACTTTAGCCCTTTTAGATCTTATGAAGTCATTAAAGTGTACCTATGGTGGTCGTGAAAAAAAAGATATTATATTGAGCCCCTGTCTCACGTTCTAGTTCAAGTTTAAGTTGAAATTCACGTTCAAAGCAATTTGATATAAATCCATTGCTGATGTGCTGGTTCAGCTATGTCAGCAAAACAAGGGTACAGCCATACTAGCGGCTACATGGCCTTCCAGGACGCTTCCTGTGACGTAATTTCGTGGCTACCGCGATCTGGATCAGTATTGGCTGAGCCTCGAGTACCCGGATGTGCAGCGGCTTTGGGGATATTCAAATTCAAATTCAAACGTTTATTTCAAACTCAGGGTTCATATTAAATGCAGAACTGAAACGAGTAGAAAATAAATAAATAAATGCTTAAATTCAGCGGGTCCTATTGTCTGATCTGAGGTCGTTAACAGCCGCAACACGGCAGATTAATTCGGCTCCTTCCTCGCCGCTATAAAGAGCGGCAGACAGCGCGTTGCGTTGTGTGAGGACCAAAATTCAAACGTTTATTTCAAACTCAGGGTTCATATTAAATGCTGAACTGAAACGAGTAGAAAATAAATAAATAAATGCTTAAATTCAGCTGCTTGTCTCATCTGATCTCGTAACTGCCGCAACACGGAAGATGATTCTACAACTATATACAGAGCAGCAGACACTCGGTGCTCTTGTAAAAACAAAAACATACAATGCGATATGGATATCGCAACATGGCGGAATGTAAAGCCTTTGGATGTCTGAATAATAAGTGAAAAAAACAAAGAAACACTTTTTTTGTGGACCCAAACCCAGCTCACCTTGTCAGAAGATCGGAGCGGAAACAGGGCACAGACGAATAATTTCAGACGAAATTGCGTTGTGTGTGAGGACCACTTCGTCACTTTAACCCTCAGAAGACCTTTCTGGCTCAAACCTGTAGCCATGTTGGACGAATTCTTCCTCAGAGTCCGACAATTCAGCCATAATAGAATAAAAACACTCACAACAGCACCCTAGTCTCTCATACAGGCGGAGCATTGACTGTTGAGTATCAACGAAGTGACGTCACATCCGCATGTGTCATGGCTGCGCCCACAGTTTTCATTGGCTGCCCATGGCCAAGGTCCTATTTGAATATATGTCTGGTGGTATATGGCTGGCAAAAATTATTTACCAAAATAAGAAATACTTTTTCATAATGTTTTCAAGTCAAATGCGTCTTCACGACCACCAGAGGTACGCTTTAATCCTTACCATCTTTGAGGTATGTTTTCAATATAATTGTCCATGTTTTGTCCACAGATTAGTGCAAAATCAGTGCGGTAGTGTAGGACATGGCTGGAGTGTAAGGAAGTATGGGATATGGAATGGGATGTGGCAATGTTTTAAATAGAGTGTGATATACCACAGGGGTTGTGTCCATTCTCCACACAGGTAGGACAGGTGGTGCACAGGTTCCTACAGTGTCGATGCCCAATGGAGGTTGACTTGAGGGCTGGTATGAAGGTTAGCCCAGCGACTCATATGTTAGCCTCTGAGCTGGTTTCCTCACTCGAGTTGACTTTCTAGGTTGCATGTTAACATCCTCTTCATCACTGGAGTGTGCAGCCATTGCTGGGGAGCCTGCTGGTACACTCTGGTCCACCGGATCTTGTTCCTCTTGTGTCTGTAGTAGGATAGGAGGAGCATCCTCTTCTTCTGTCTCTCATCAGGTGTCACGCTTACATTGTCTCTGTTCTCCACAACTGGTTCACTGGTGGGCTGTGTTCTTGTGATTTCAGGAATCCTTAGCCAATACTGAAATCCTCCATCCTTCTCTGAGTCTGAAGATCCACTGTTTGGTCTGTCTTTGGGCCACTTGTCAGTTTTTGACTGTCTTTTCTTGGCTCTCTGTTGATGTTTTACTCCAAATGTGGATGCAGACTGGTGCGAATATGAGTGTCTCTTTGTCTTTGTGTAGGAAAACGTCAATTTTGGACAACCTCTAGTAAACCCTCAGAAAACAGTGTGGATTAGATGCTAATGGCAAATATAAATATTCTTAATAAATGTACCTAAGAGACTATAATTTAATGATTAATGGTAAATGGGAGCATTTATGGGGAATGTTATTAAGGGACTGAATATGCACTGTTAGATATAAACTGTCAGTGAAAGCAGTAGCGTTGCTGCGCCACAGGTGGCGCTCAGTAATGACAAGATGCTGCTCAGTGTTAGAGCACAATAGAAGAAGAGTAGTATGTGTTCTAGTGTGTGTTCCAGAGAATGTTCGAGAGAGTGTTATGAACAAGATGGTGTCTAGCGATGTGCTATGTAATTGTGGGCCGTGCCGTGTGTGCTGAGAAGTCAATAAACGGTCGCTGCAAAGTCTAAACAGCTTGGCTCAATCATCCTTCCTCCCCTTCGCCCCTCCTGGGTGTAACATTTGCTGATGCCTTTTGGGGTGGTGGAGGTAAATCTACTGGTAAATCATTAACTAAGAGCAGGAGATTACGGTGTAATCTGGAATGACTTTGTAAACAGGTCCATCAGCAATCTTTTCTTTGACAACATAGACTGCTTCCTCTCAGTATGACCTTAGTTTACCTGGGCCCCCTCTTTCACCCAGATTACGCACCAAGACACGGTCACCTGTCTCAAGTACAGTACCTTTGAGGTGACAATCATAAAGTTTCTTCTCTCGAGAGCTTGAATATCGACTGTTGTCAGTTGCAATTGTAGCATCATCTCACTTTGGCTCAGCAACAATTATTCTTCTGCTTAAAGACATTTTTGTTTCATCCAGGAATAACGCAAATAAACGGATTTTCTTCCCCCAGGCCACAGCTGAAATCCCCTTTCTTTTGTTAAAACCAGCCTAAGGAATTTGCCCAATGTCCGGCTTCACTTTTATTGCCCCCATAAACATGCAACAGACCTGGCCACACAGACCCACAAATTTCCTTAAATTCTGGGAAACGCTGGATTTAACCAGTGAACTTTAAAAGTACATTATTACAAACTCAATTCTAAACCTTCATTCTTTTCAGAACTATGAAAATGCAGATGGACTCTGATGTTTTTGATGTGGAAAATCAATATGTGTGAAATGCATTAATCTGTAATTTTATATATATGCATGCTAATGTTTTAAATGAATGTTTATTCCTGCATGTTGATTTAGAAGCACTGCTTATAATTTATACTAATCACTAAAGTTATCTTAGTTTAATACATAAAGGGAAATATTAACTTCCAGTATGTATCAAAGTTTTGCCTCTAAAACCATGTGACTCCAACAGCCAATCTCTGCATGACCACTCTTCACCCCAAAGGACTCCGAACAATAGACTGTTTGTTCATTGGACTAAAAGTTCATCGAGCCCGCCCACGAAGGACGCTCATTGGCTGAGATTCCGGTCAGGCCGGAATTCCGCGAAACTCAACAGAGCTTATAAAAAGGAGAGAGACTCCGGCTTCAGTCTCTTTTTCGTCAGACTCTGCTTCACCCCTTTTCGTCAATTCTTTTTGCTCCGCACACAGCAAGGAAGAACAAAGGACTTCGACCACATGTCGCTTTTCTGAACACAGAGCAGATAACTCGTAATTTATTTATGTAACTTTGTATTTTCTTTTCCTCTTAAATACCTAGGAATTCCTATTTCTTTGAGCTCAATTCTTAATGGGAGTTAAACTCCAATTTTTATTCATCACTTTTTCTTTGTTAAACTTTCTGTAAAACCACCGTTTGTTTGATTTTAATGTAAACTTAATCTTGACTTTATTTTATAATATTTTTCTTGACCAAGCACCCACCAGAAGCTACTATTTTTATCTAAAGTCCGAAAGTTTTCTTTTCTAATTTGAAATCGGATTAGATATCTTCTAATTATTATCGAAGACCTCTGCAGCGGCTTGTCTACCAGGAAGAGAAGAAGCAGCTCCCACATCGCGCTGCAGAAACGTCACCATCTGGCTCCGAGCCCCGTTGCAACTCTGGGTCATACGGCCAAGATCCAGCCCCGTTCGACTGCTTGAATTTAAAGGTCGAACTGTGGACCCTGAAATATCTGCGGGCAGATATTTCCCCTAACATCCACAAAATCTTGGGCTGAGGACGACGACCGAACCATCGACCGAGGAGCACGTGAGCTGCAAACTTTTAATTCAACTGCTGAATAAACTTCTGAGGTTCGGTAATAATTTGTATATCTAATCAGATGCAAATTAAGAAGCCCTTAACATAACTCTTCTTTTCATTAAAATTCCGTTTTTATTTTCTTAAGATTAATTTAGGACTTTTTCATAATCAGTAAACTTTCTCCATAAATTTGCGTTGTTTTTAATAATCTGTTAACTCAAACTGATAGAAATTCGTTTCTCAGTTTAACCTTGGTTCCGAAAATATTGACATTGTTAATCTATCATTTACAAGATTGATTTTATGATTAATGAAGTTACAATGTCTGTTCATCATTTCATTTAATAAATATTTAAAAATGAGAAGTTGTTGGGAATTTATTTCATTCTGAGTCTGTTTCAAGCCCAGGTATCGAATTCACGAAAAATTTTGAGACTGATTATTGATTAATTTATTGAGTGATCAAACAGGTATAAAGTGAAATTAAAGATCAAATTGCTTCTTAAAGATAGAAGCTGGTGCCCTTACGAGTGTTAACTTTTCTGATGTATATGAAATGAGATTTGAGCTCAGATTCCAATACATCAATATAAATTAAATAATTCATACCTGATCATATTTATTATTTATTAATATTCCATATTTCCGTTACACAATCCTGTAGGCCTCTTTCAACCTTGCAGCCCATTTCTCTGCATAGCCTTTTGGTGAGGCCAATTCCTCATTAGAAGCCAACCCAAAGATCATGTCCACAGGAAGCCTCGGATGACATCTATACATCAGATAAAAGGGAGACATTCCTGTGGCCTCATGCCTAGTACAGTTGTAGGCATGAACAGCATGTGGCAGGTGATCTCGCCATCTCTCTTTCTCTTTTTCTTCCAGAGTTCTTAGCATTTGGAGCAGGGTGCAGGTTGAATCTCTGCTGGATTGTTCTGGGGATGGTATGGTGTCATCCGTGAATGACCAACTTTACTCAGTTGTTGCAGGGTTTTGAAGAGCTCGTTTTCAAATTGTCTACCCTGACTGTGATGCCATTTCCAAGGATATCCAAATCGGGGGATGAAATCTTCAAAGAGTTTCTCCGCAGCTCTATTCCCAGACTTATTTCTGGTTGTATAAGCTTGAGCAAACCTGGTAAAGTGGTCGACAACAACCGAGATGTACTTATATCCTCCCTTGCTTGGCTCCAAGTGTAGATAGTCAATAGATACAAGCTCTAGAGGTGAGCTGGTGGAAATGCTCCCCATGGGTGCTCTGATGTGAGAGGCTGTTTTTTTTTTTTCCTCTTGATGCAAGGGCACGTTCTCATCACATAAGTCTCCACATCATGTTTCATGTAGGGCCAGTAAAATTTGTTTCTGACCAAAGCCAGTACTTTCTCATTTCCCACATGGCTCATGTTATCATGGAGAGGTTTGAGGACGGTGGATCAATACTGCTCAGGTAAAACAAGCTGATTCCTCTGACTGGTCTTCCTATAGAGCAAGCCATTTTCAAGGTGGAGCTTTTCCCATTCATACAGAAGTTTCCTCGATGGACCACTCACTCTGCTCCTGATGTCACTAGTTAGAGTGTCAGCTGTTTCCTTTAGCTTTACAACTGGGCCAATAACAGGATCATCCCACTGGGCTATGAGGAGCTCAGGATGGCTGATGGTTGGGAGCAGCACTGGGGACTGAGATGGTGGACTGTTTTGTGTCAGATCCAGGACAGCGACATAAGCAACATTTTTCAGCTTTGCGACTTGACTGCCATCCCAGATTGTCTTAATGGTGTCTCTGGATAACTCCTCCGTGCATGAGTCCACATACCAGTTAATGTCCAGCGGCATCCTTGACAGTGTGTCGGCATCTCTGTTAGCTCTGCCTGGCCTGTATTTGATCACAAAACGAAAGTCAACCAGTTCATCGACCCACCTGTGGTCAACAGCATTAAGCTTAGCTGTGCTCATCACATACGTCAACGGATTGTTGTCTGTGTAGACGATAAGTGGGGTGCATAGAGGTAGTCTCTGAATTTTTTGCAGATGGCCCACTTTAGTGCCAAGAATTCAAGTTTACCTGAGTGTAGATGATAGTTGCGCTCTGCAGGTGTCAATGTTCTGGATCCATAGGCGATGACTCACAGCTTCCCTTCTTGGCGCTGATGCCGCGAGGCCTTGTTCTGAGGCATCAGTGTGCAGCACAAAAGGGAGACTGAAGTTGGGGTAAGCAAGCACTGGGGGGTTAGACAGAGTGTGTATGAGCTGATCAAGGACTCTTTGATGTTCATCAGTCCAGCGTATTGGGGTCTTTGATGTGAGCTGTGTACCCTTCGACTTGCTTCTCTTTGGCTGATGTGCTACACTGGGTGGTTTTTTTGTTTCCAACAGCTCATACATGGGCTTGACAATCCTCGAGAAATCTTGGATATAGGTGCGATAATAACTGAGGAACCTCTCCAACCATGTTAGGAGCCTTGTCTCTCAGGGCTTGGAGGGCTTCCAGATCTTTGGGGTCAGTCTGAACCTCATCGGCTGAGACCAAGCATCCCACATATCAGACCTCTTGTTTGAAAAGTTCACATTTGTTGGGCCTGTTTCACACCATGCTCCTGAAGTGCCCTTAGGACACGTCTTAACACTTCCACATGCTCTTCAAATGTCTTTGCATAACAGAGGCCATCATCTAAGTATAGTATGCATCAATCATCCCTCAGAGAGCTGAGCATTTCCTCCATGCTTCTCTGAAAGGCAGCTGGGGTATTTGAAAGGCTGAAAGGGATTTGTACCCACTCATACAATCCCCATGGAGTGATAAAGGCTGTCATGTGTCGTGACCCTGCTGCCACAAAGCCTTGATGATAAGCTTTGCCCTGATCTAAAATTGAAAACCAGTTGACCCCCCCCCCCCCCCCAGTGTGTCGATGAGATCTTGAATACGGGGCAGGGGATGTCTGTCTGGGACTGTCTTTTGGTTCAGGAGCCTATAATCAATGCAAAGTCATAAACTTCCATCTTTATTCCGAACACAAACCACTGGAGCTGCATATGGGGACTTGGATTTTACAATCCATTTCTTTGCGAGCAAGTCTTGGATACAAGCCTTGACGTCTTGGTACAGTGGTTTGGGGATAGCTGCACAAGATCTCTGTACTGGGGTATCATCCTTGAGAGTGATGTTCATCTGAAGACTTGAAATACACCCTATGTCATTATGGTCATGTGAGAATGCATGTGACCCTTCATAGAGCACTTGTTTTGCTGTTGCCTGTTGTTCTTCACTTAAGTGGCTCAAGTCCACAGCAGGGTGCCACAGTTGAGAAAGTGGTTCAGTCTGCTGTTTTTCATTCTCACTGACAGATTCTGGTGAGTTGAAATCACTGACTTTTATGTCATCTGTGTGATCGGTCTCAATTATTTTGTCAAAGGACTGGATACTGCCCAGCACACTGAGATTGTCCAGAACAGTGTCATGCTGGGTGGGGTTTCCCGCTGGGATTTCAACAAAAGGGCATTTTGTGTGGTGGACTTCAACCAAACCATCACCAATGTCGAGCTGCTCCAGTCTTGAGTCAGGATCGTTTACCTCAAACAGTGCCACAGATGAAGTAAAATTGGCAGGATCCTTGCACTTAAGGTGGATGATGTTGCCAGGAGGAATAGCAATGCCTTTCCACCGTGCTCTAACCAGTGCATGGGTATGGACAGGCTCTTGAGACTGTACAAAGTTCACAATCGTCTCAGCCTTTTCTTTTTCAATATGCATGGCATCTTGCAATAGCTTGGCAATGACAGTGACAACATCCATTCCTTCCCCCTGTTCTAGGATGAGTTCCTGGAGAACATTGAAGCCCAGTACATGTCTTGCAAGGCTTACTTTGTTGACCAGGAAGGGTACCCGGATAGTGAGTTTTGGATTGTCATTACCAGGTAAGTTGAAAGCCAGTTCAATCCATCCATCATATGGAATTGGTTCACCGTTGGCTGCTGTGAGATCTAGAGGTCTGTCTCCCAGTAGTTCATTGAGAGGACGCACTTTCTGTTGAGGTAGGTACTTTTGTTTCCAAGCACGGTCAATAATGCTGACCTGAGCACCAGAGTCTAGAAGGACTGTCACAGTATATCCACACAAATTGCATTTTAGCAGACATCTTTGTCCCACAAGTTTAGCTACACACTGCGATGTAGACATACATTTGTCTGGGCTGGTACAGGTTCTCTGGAAGTTGATTGGGACACAATGTTGAGACCAGTCATAGGTAGTCCCTCTGCTGAGACATTTCCATTTCATTTCCCTGCTGTTTTGTTCTCTTCATACACCCAAGAGCACAGTGTCCCTCTTCTTCTGTCTTTCTTCCTGCCCTTCAGAGAGAGCAGAAGCATTTTTTTCTTCCTCTCCCTTCTAATCCTCTCCCCTTTGATTCCAGCTTGCAATGTTGTGTTTTTAGTCGCTCTTCTCCTGCTGAATCTCAATCTAAATGGAAATTATGGATTTGGAAAGCGGCTTAAATGTGCTATTGTCACCACTTTTCAACAAGAACCGGGCCAGGGGGAGCCCAAGAATTGGAACCTGCGTGATTCGACTGGTTTGGCATGATCACAGGATTTTTCTGTTTGGCCCTGGAGTTCCTGGTGTATCAAAATTATATTCGGGTGAGCTAATCAAAATGCCGACCCCGGCGTAGCTCCCCCAACAATTTCCAGTTGAGGCGAGCACGGACAGCGGCATGTGGATTAACATGGATTTACCATCTGGCATGCATTGGAGAGAGAATGGACTCTCTTGGACATGTTTACCTGTGTTCGGTAGGTGGACAACATCTGGAGCCGCTGAGTGCTTTCCAGAGAATGACAATAAAGTTTAAGCCTGTATGGAAATTATGAAACGCAGAATCGCAAGAGATGGAAATTCTTTGCTCTGAGTGATCTGTGCCTATTCGACCTTGAATTCAGCGCCCTGTCTGTTTACATTCCTCCTCGATGAAGATAAGCGGAAGGAACGGCTCTGCTAACCCAAACAATCGACACATTGTTGTTGTTTCAACAGATGGATGCTCAAGGACAGTGCACCATGTGACAACTTACCATCTGCAAGCAAGAGAGAGACTGACTGCTTTAGATCACATGACTATAACATCTATCCACTGCCAGGAGGCGCCCTCTGCTGTTCACTAGCAATTGACACACCTACACTACTGCATTCAACATTACACCACTGATACAATTACTGACATACAGTATATTTACAATACACTGACTCTCTCAACTTGCTTTGTTTGTCATTGTGTGATCTATTGTCTGCTAATTGTGCATTTGAGAGTTTTTTTCTTGTAATCAAAATTTTGGTCATAAAATGAGCTTTATTTTGATCAACAATGCTTTTTTCTCTCTGCCTATTGTGCTTTTTCCCTATCCTACCCCCCTACCCCCCTCTACCCCCCCCCCCCCCCCCGTATGACAGGCGCCTCGTCATGGCTGCCGCGTCATTGGGATGTGCCTTTCATGCGCGCCCAATGTCAAGTCAAATTCCTCGTATGTTTACTTTTTTTTTTTTTTTTTTTTTTTTTTTTTTTTTTTTTGTTACTTATTTGTACCCGTAGGTAGATTCGGTTTGCAGTCTGGTGACAAGCCACCGGCTGCTGGTCGCTGCGTGCGCGAGCGCCCTAAACCTACATGTTTTTGGTATGCGGGAGGAAACCGGAGAAATCCCGGAGTAAACCCGCGCAACACGGGGAGAACATGCAAACTCCACACAGCTCACTGTTGGTCGGGGGCTGGAATCGAACCCACGATCCCCGCGATCCCCCGGCCGAGGGTAAAACTGTGCTGCCACAGTGCTAAACCACTGCGCCACCGTGCAGCCAGCGTGTACTTGTTTACTTGTAAATGTGCTTGGCAATAAATCTGATTCTGATTCTGATTCTGATTCCACAAGCAAAACAGTGGTTGCGGTTGGGTTGGTGATTTGCAATACAGTTAGGGCAGCCATATTGTTTACCATTTTTTAACTGTTTATGCTGTCGATCAAGATGCTGACATATACACTGTGGTCTGGACTCACCTGCTGGTAGCTTTTCTTTGTCTTTATCTTTTCCTTGCAGGGAACTCACCACTTGAGTCAGGGCCTGTACTTGAGCGCTCAGCTGGTGAATAAGTTCATATTGGGCCTTACTGTCAGGGTAGGACTCAGCTTTAGTAGCATCACCATGGTTAATTTCACTACTCTACTCTGGGCTTGAGCTGTTTTTGGACGGGTGACACGGCCTAGGCGTCTTTTTCGTTCACTCTCCTCATTTGTAGTTTTTGTTATTTGTTTTACAAGTGCATCGTCTGTGACTGTGGGTTCAGCGAGCAGGGGTTTTAGCTCTGATCTGATGTCTTCATGCTTTTCATTCAGGCCTTGGTAGACTATGTGTAGGAACACATTCTGAACTGTTTGAGCTTCATACTTAATGTTTGAGTCAGTCTGCCTTGATGATAACAGAACCTTTTGTCTGAGCTCCATCATTCTGTAGAGAAACTGCTGAGGGGTTTCATGATCATGTTGCTTGGCATTTATAAGCCCTTGGAACAGTTCAGTGCTACTTTTCTCTCCTAAATAAGATTGCAGGAAGCTCTTTAGCTCAGCTATGGACATCTCATCTTTGCTGGCAAGAATATCTTTGAAGATACCTGGTTTCATAATGCGGAGTACTGCCTGGACTATTTCTCCCTCTGTGTAGTTGTCCTTCAGTCCTCGATGTATCTGCTTGCTGACACTGCTGTAGGTTATGTCAGAGGCATGATCACCAATTTGCCCACTCTGAATCTTGAACTTTTTCCTTTGCAAAAGGGGAAGGTCTTTAAGGGCAATTAAACTTTCAGAGGGGAAGGGCAAGTGTTGGACAGGGTATGCCTGGGGTGACTGCAGAACAGTCTGTCTGTGAGGCCGACCGTTTTCACTAGCAGTGGGCTGAGTGCTGGCATGTTTAAGGTTTTGGCATAAGGTGTTGTAACTTGAAATAAGCCTGCTCAGTTGAGACTCAAGGGTTTCAGCTTTGGAAGCCAGATTAGCTGTTTCATTGTCTGTATGGGCAGTATTTTGTGGCAGGTGTGATGACACATCATCAGCAGGCAAAACAAGCTCAGTACGACCCTCATCAGTAGCTTCAGTCTGGCTACGCTTCTCAGTTAACTCAATTATTCTGTCATTAAGATGTAACAGCTCTGACATTCCTTGATCTTCTAACTCCAGCAGAAGTGCACTGTCCATGTAAAAACGAATATGATCAATGCAGCCTTCTTCATGCTGCTTATTCAATGCAGCATTGTCTTGGTCAGGTGTATATGGGGTATCGGTTGCGAGTTGGAGCAACTCATCAGCAGAGAGACAGAATAGTCCTTTCTTTACAATACACACCAGCTTCTTTCTTTCATTGTCTCCCATTGTGACTTATAACTTGATGCCTTGGCCCTGGGACCACTTGTCTGGCCCTTTGCTTCAGTTATACAGCACACTGGCCTTGTAGCTAGTCCACCGGTTCATAAATCTCTGGATCGACGACTGTAGGTGGTGATGTCATCGATCCTGGACGAGCCCCCACTATTGCTGCAGGTCCTGTCTAGGGTGCAAACCCGTAACAGTTAAATTCCTGTATAAACAGGAGAAAAGATAAGGCAGGATGCTGTTAGCTGTGGTTTAGTGCAGTTTTGCACGGTAGAATGAGGAAACTGCACAAGAGTTTGTTTACAGGGAGTTCCTGCCTGAAGAAAGAAAAGAGGCACAGTCCACACTGCCACCTCGTGGCGGACGCCAATATTAACACTCAAATGCAAAATTTTTCACAAAATAATGAATTGGCCCTTATTTCTTAACTCATAGTGTAATTTACAGAAACATATTAACATAAAGTGACGTGATCAATTTAAACTCACTCATAAAATGTGACCACACATTTTGTGGGCGTCACATATGTAATCAGCATAGCTTAAGTTGGAAAGAAGATGGCCTCCAATAAAGAAGCCAGAGCTGCAAACTGCTTCAGTTTTTGAGATAATAGCAGTTATGACTATACTGAATAAAAGTGCTGACAGAATATAGATAGATAGATAGATAGATAGATAGATAGATAGATAGATAGATAGATAGATAGATAGATAGATAGATACTTTATTTTGAACAAAAAAGTATAACAAAAACAAAACAAATGACAAATGCAATAAAGTAACAGTACACAGTGTTCGAAAGGGAGAAGGAAGAAGTGAACACTTATTAATTCCATCTCCTCTTTTCCATAAATACATTCATGTGAATTATATACAAATTACCACATTTAAGACCCCAAGTAAACAATTAACTGTATTTTGTACGTATCAACATTAACACCCATCCATCCTAGCATACATTGATGTCCATACATCAAAACCAGCCTCAAACAACACAGATATACACAGTGCTGTCCCACCCATCATTCCATAGTGTCCCATAGTGTCCCAGAGTGAGCATAGTGAATTGTACATATAAATACTACCCTTCTAACATATATCCTTTCAGCAAATAATGTTTGTATCTCTTTTTGAAATGATTTCTGTTTGTACATAGTTTCAGTTCCGGCTCCAGACTGTTCCACAAATCCACCCCACAGACAGATATGCACATACTTTTCTTGGTTGTTCGTATCTTGGGTTTTGTAAAGTTTAAGTCTCCTCTCAAATTATGATCATTGTCTCTTTTTTAAAATATTTTTTGTATATTAGTTGGGAGTTGATTATTAATTGCCCTGTACATGACTTGTGCTGTCTTAAATTTAACTAAATCCATGAACTTTATGACATGTGCCTTTAAAAACAACGAATTGGTATGGTCTCTATATCCTACATTATTTATTATCCTTATAGCTCTTTTTTGTAATGTGCATATTGACTGTAGGCTGGTCTTGTAGGTGTTTCCCCAGACTTCTACACAGTAGTTAAGATAAGGTAGAAACAGTGAATTGTACAGTAAGACCAATGATTTATAGCCCAAGATGTGTCTTGTCTTCCCCAGTATGCCTATACATTTTGCCAACTTGGCCCGGATGTGACTGATGTGAGGTTTCCAGCAGATTTTATTGTCTAGCGTCACCCCCAGAAACTTATTTTCCTGTACTGTTTCTATTCTGGTATCATCTATCGTTACCATTATTTCATGATTTATTTTATAATTTCCAAACAACATAATCTTTGTTTTTTTTTAGATTTAGAGATAATTTATTTTTGTTTAACCACTGCGTTGTCACGCCGTGCCGCTCATCAGCGGCGCCATCTGCTCGCACACCTGCTCGTCATCAGCAGCGAGGGATATAAGCCGCCTCGCCCTGAGCTTCGGCCTGAAGCCGTCAGACTTCCCTACGCTTCGCTGTGAGTTCAACCTCATCCTCAAATCATTCCGGTAAGAAGACCTTACCTCCTTTTCCTTCCAGTCTGCTCCCCTGTGCACAGGTGGATTTCCCGGCGGCGGACTACGCCTTTCCATCGCCTGTTCCTCGCTGCTGCACCGGGCTCTCCAGGTGGCTGTCTACCGGGCTCCGTCCCTTGCTGTGCCAGTCATCTGTCCTATCCAAGTAAGCTCCTCTCTCGCTCTCATATCTCCTGTGTTGGTGTGTGCCCGTCACCCTTCTCCTTGTGCTTTTCCCATAGGGTTGTCCGGCTGTACGGTCTCCTGCCTCTGTGCCCGAAGCAGACGCCACCACCAACACATCTACATCTCGCAGACACACATTCATTCACTCCTGTTGTTAATAAACTATTTGAACTACTCTGAGCCTGTGTGTGTGCGTCTCCTGAGCCGTGCGTTATGTCATGCGTTAATTTTTCCATTTCAGTTGTGACCACCTCTAAAACCTGCTGCAAATTCTCACCAGTGCAAAGGATATTTGTGTCATCCGCAAACAAAATAAATTTCAGAATTTTTGATACTTGGCATATGTCATTTATATACAAAATAAAGAGTTTGGGTCCCAAAACTGACCCCTGGGGCACACCACAAGTGATGTCCATGAAGGGTGATTTGTGCTCACCAATTTGTACAAATTGTTGTCTGTTACTTAAATAACTTTCCACCCAACTCAGTCCGACCCCTCTTATCCCATACCTTTCCAGTTTCCTTAGTAGTATTCTGTGGTCAGTGGTGTCAAAAGCTTTCTTTAAATCTATAAATACTCCTACAGCAAACTTGTTTTTATCTATACAACTAGTAATTTCTTCTATAAGTTCGATCATTGCCAAAGATGTAGATTTATCTGCTCTAAAACCATACTGGCTGTCTGTAAGGAGGTTGTGTTTTTCAATGAAATCATCCAGTCTCTTACTGAAGATTTTTTCAAGTATTTTGGAGAATTGTGAGAGTAAAGAGACTGGCCTGTTATGACCCGAGCGTCGGCTCTGACCGCGCTCGGGTTAAAGTTATGTCTCGCTGCCGGCCTTGACAGCTGCGGGCGGTATTCTGGCCTCTCCGGGCTCTTATTGTGAAAGTGCTCGGTGGGGCTTCTGCCTGTCAACGGTCGGCCAGCCATCGGTGATGCTGTCTTGAGACACTATTCACCAGTGAGTCTGAGTTTTGGACGTTGCTTTTCCCTGTCTGGGTCCTGTGTATGTGAGGAATGCCGTCACCGAAGAGCCACGTGCTGACGAGTGTTTTGGAAGCCGTGGATGAGCTGCTCATCTCCGCTTCCCGGTTGGACTATGACCACGGCATACATTGGTACCTGGACGCCGCCGAAGATGTTCTCTGTAATCTCTCTCCCCGCTACGCCAACCACCCGGAAGTCGACGCGAGGAGGGAGGACATCGCCGCACAACGCGAATTATTCCTGGTGATGGAGGAGGAACGCGGCATGAAGCAGGTGAAGAGGCACTCCTGCTCTTCGCCTATGGATCCTGATCCTGCCTTCGATCCATTTCGGGAGTTCACACCACCTGGTGGCCGGCGAAGGCGTCGGCGTCACGGCCAGGCACATCTTCGGCAAGCTCCTGCTCTGGATCCAGTTCCGGGCCGCCGGGATGACCCCCTCAACCAGCCAGCTGCTGAGAGTGAGCTGAGTCCTGTGCCGGTGGGCTCCGTTCTTGGATCCTTTACCATCCAGCGAGCGAGGGAAGGAGCAACGTCCGCTACAGCTGACAACATCCTCCCCCCGGGAGACAGGCAAGTCCAAGTTCACTTTCCTAGTAATAATAGTGATCTGTCTTGTCTGACTCCTGGGGGTGAAGCTCAGGGTTCGCAGCTCCCTGAGTTTCTTTCCCCAGCTGTAACCCTTTGTATTAAACCTGCTGCCTCTGTGTCTCCTCCTGCGGAGCGGTCCTCGGCGTCAGTCCCAACCCGTCGAACGAGGGGGAGGCCTGCAGCTCTGGGAGATATCCCAATCCTGCAGCCTTGCTTTGGACAGAGCAGAACGGACTGCAGTGAGGAGCCAGAGCCGACGAGAGAGCGTCCCCAAGGTTCCTCAGGGATGCAGCCCGAGTCAGCAGGTCCAGGGTCCTCTGTCCCCACGCCATACGGGTTATTGGCGTGGACACCAGCGCGTGAGGATCCAGCTGCAGAGACCATCAGGCCGGCTGTGGAACCCGACACAGCCGAGTGGGAGCCCGACGACGAGCTTCTCCTTGAACCTGGATCGGCAAAGTCCTGGACGGCTCCAGAGCCCGAGTGCAGGCAAGTGCTCTTTCTTGTTTTCCTGTATGGTGTGTTAGAGCATTTTTGCCTGCCTCATGGGGAGGCGAGTGAGGGGCAGCCGGCCGGTGCACCCGAGCTCATCTCGCTGGGCTCTGCCGCTGCCGGTGGAACTGATCCCGGTTCTCCCTTGTTTTCTGAGCACCTCCACAGCGTTACCGGTCCGGAGCCAGTCAAGGTCACGGGACCGGGGGTTCCAGGTTCGGAGATGGAGGTCGTCACCGGAGCAGTCCTGACCCGGTCGGGGTCCGACGCGTGGGCCGAGGAGACCCAGTCGGGGTCTGACGCCTGGCCCGAGGAGACCCGGTTGGGGTCCGACGCATGGGCCGAGGTGACCCGGTCGGGGTCCAACGTGGGTGCAGCGGTGACCCAATTGGGGCCCGTCCTGACCCAGTCGGGGTTCGACGCATGGGCTGAGGTGATCCAGTCGGGGTCCGACGCATAGGCCGAGGTGACCCAGTCGGGGTCCAACGTGGGTGCAGCGGTGACCCAATTGGGGCCCATCCTGACCCAGTCGGGGTCCGACGCATGGGCTGAGGTGACCCAGTCGGGGTCCAACGTGGGTGCAGCGATGACCCAATCGGGGCCCATCCTGACCCAGTCGGGGTCCGACGCATGGGCTGAGATGACCCAATTGGGGTCCGACGAGGTCCAGTGGGGGTCCAGCGCAGGTGCGGCTGCGACCCAATCAGGATTCGAGGGGGTCCAGGTTTTTGGTTGTCCCCCTCTCAGGAGCCGCCAGCTGGGGGCCATTGGTGGGTTTTGTTTGGCAGATCGGCGCTCTCCTGTTTTGTCGTTTTCAGGTGAGCGGCTGCATGCAATCCCTCCACGGTCCTGTTGGTTGTGGGATGCGGGTCGGCCACCCGAGGAACTGCTTGGAGCATTCGGCATCTTGGGTTGGCCACCCAATAAACTGTGTGTGTTACGGGGTGACCTGGTTCGGCCACCAGAGGACTTATTTCTGGGGGCATGGGACTGGGGAAGGCCACCTGACTGATCATGTACTGTGGGATTTTCTGTGGGCCCATATGGTGCCAAATCATGTTTTGTACGTCTAGCAATTTTTTGTTGTTTATCAAAGTCATAGTCTTAGTCAAGTCCGAGCAATTTTTAATTGCCCCTTGTTTCTTTGTAAATCATAGTCTTAGTCAAGTTCGAGCAATTTTTGATTGCCTCTTGTTTCCTTGTAAGTCATAGTCTTAGTCAAGTCCGAGCAATTTTTGATTGCCTCTTGTTTCCTTGTAAGTCATAGTCTTAGTCAAGTTCGAGCAATTTTTAGATTGCCTCTTGTTTTTTTTTTTGTTTCCTTGTAAGCCAAAGTCTTAGTCATAATCGAGTTTGTGCAATTTTAGATTGTCTCTTGTTTCTTTTTCCTTGTGAGCCACAGTCATTGTCTTAGTCAAGTCGGAGTAATTTTTTTTTTGATTGCCTCTTGTTTTTTTTTGAAAGCCATAGTTTAGTTTTAGCCAAGTCAGAGCAATTTTGGATTGCCTCATGTTTTTTTTTTTCTCCTGGAGAGTCACAGTCTTGTCATAGCCTAGTTCAGTCATGTATTATCTTTTCTTTGTTTTTTTTCCCTGAGTCATGTGTTTGTTTGTATTTCTTGTATGGTTTTCTTGTCTGGTCTTTGTCTTGTTCTTGGGTTGGTTTCTCTCCCTCCGCACCTGTCCCCCAACCTCCCACCCTGGGGGGCGGGGGGGGGGGGGCAGGGTGGTTCCTTGGGGCGTTCGGAGTCCGCCCGTGGAGGGAGGGTACTGTTATGACCCGAGCGTCGGTTCTGATCACGCTCGGGTTAAAGTTATGTCTCGCTGCCGGCCTTGACAGCTGCGGGCGGTATTCTGGCCTCTCCGGGCTCTTATTGTGAAAGTGCTCGGTGGGGCTTCCGCCTGTCAACGGTCGGCCAGCTGGGTGTCATCATTGTCATTAGTACCTTGTCTATTTAAGCTGAGCACTGGCGTCGTTAGGACGCAGCAGTGTCTGGTCACGAATCTGGTCGCCAACTTGATCACTTATCTGTTCACCCACCGTCACGTTGCGGATGCCTGGACTGTATTCACACCTCGGCTGCCTTGGGCTTGACCGTCTTTCACCGGTACCAGTAAGTGAGCTGTATTAGCCTTATTCCTCCCGGCGAGTATTGATCTGTAAGTCCCTGCCTTAGCAGCCCGTGTGCTATTATTACCAAGCCTGACTGTGTGTGACTGTCTCCTGCTCTGGACCTATAGTGTGCTGTATAGCCCTATGCTTCCTGTTCTGTGTAGACTCCTGTCATTATCTCAGCAGCTTGTGTTAACACCTTTTTCACCGTAATAAACTCACTGAAAAACTCACTGGTGACTCTGTGTGCGTCTTATGCTGGCTCGTGAGGGCCAGTGCATGACATGGCCTGTAATTTGTGAAACAATGACTGTCTCCTGTTTTGTATAGAGGTATTACTTTTGCTATTTTCATTTTGTTTGGAAATGTACCAGTTTGAAATGACAGGTTACAGATGTGGGTGAGTGGCTTAACAATTCCTTCAATTACTTTTTTCACTATTGTCATGTCAATTTCATTCCAGCCCGTTGATTTTTTGTTCTTAAATTTACTCACAGTCTCGATAATTTCCTTTACAGTAACTGCACCCAAAAAGATTGTGTTTGGATTTCTATCTTCTATTTCATTAACAAACCACTGTTGTTTGTTTCTGTTGTCACTATTGATTTTGCTAATTCAGGACCAATATCTCCTTGTTTTGCATCTTTTAATATTTGCACTGGTCTAGTCATCCCCGTGTCAGTTTTATAGCAGCTGTGGAGTTGTCATAGGTCAATTTGGAAAGACTGATGTATCTCTTTTTGAGACTTGTTTCCTCAAGAAGTTCCCAGAGGCAGCTAAGTTTTATACTATCAAAGGCTTTAGTAAAATCTATAAAAGCAATGAAGACTGGACTATTGAATTTTATATATTTGTCAAGGATTTGTTCTAAGGCAATGATTTGTTAATAGTTCCTCTACTAGGCTGATAAGCAGCTTGTGAATCTGGAAAGAAGGCATAGAGGTCATATTTTATGTGTTGCTATTATGCTAATGAAGAGTTTGTAGACATGGCTTAACCCTATGAGTGTGTATGTTGCCAAACTGCGACATACCCCCTAGTGGTCAGGAGTGGTAAATATTTTTTGTCAATTAAATAGTTCAGATTTCCAAGGCTATAACTTGAAAGTGGTAAGAGATAATGGCTTACTGTCAATTAGAAAGATGTAAAATATGATCCAGAGTTTCAGATAGGAATAAATTTATGCATCTTATTTGCATAATGTCACGACACGTCTTTAAATTCCATAACTCAGTCAAAACTGGAATTTGGATGCATTTACACAAAAAATGGTTCAGTCTTTTGACATCGTGTTTTGTACAGAGGTACCTCATCATTTTATCTTCAAAGTATATAAACAAGAAATCAGTACATTCAAAAAAAAAAACAGAAATTTCTCACTTACTTTTGACAGAGTCAGTGTGAGAAGGCAGGAGCAGTGCCGCGCTCTGTCACTACAGGCATGCAAATTCTCACACTCAGAGACTTATAGGTTGATAGCTTTCACAGTCTAGACGATTTTTCTTCTTGAACAATAGAATAATGAGGGCTTCTTTAAATGCTTTGGGAACCTATTTTTGCAATAGGCAGAGGTCTAATAACATAATAAACATAACACAATGAGGTTGGTTTTGCAGATGAATACTTATTTTATCCTTTTTCCCTTACATTTGGCAGCTATAGTTAAATAAGCAGGTCAGTTGGACCAGTGGATTATGTCACTCATTAATTACAGACTTTGTGTTGCTGATTAAAATCAGTAGCTTCTATACAGCCTATAATTTATTCAACAAATCAAATCATAGTCTGTAACAATGGCTACCCAATGTAAAAGCGACGTTCCCAGCCTGATCATGACCACACACCCTTCCAGTCTCTTTGTACCAGTGAACTCAAAAAAAACAACAAAAAAAAACACTTCTTATCAAAACTCAAAAGTCATGCACCTACCTGCAGCTAACATAAAATATCAATAATGCCAGCCTTCTTACTTTCTGTACATTGTTCAATTTATTCATTTATTTATTTTTGTTGAGGAAGTTCCAAAATCTTAAGAAACAAAAATTATATCATAAGCAATGTGTTATTTGTCATGGACTGGGTTGGATGTCTTCAACCCTGTTCCATGATTTGTGGTTGTATTTTCCCTGAACGCGTTTCCTTAACTTTCAGCTGGCAGCTCTTAAGGAGTCTCTGGGTCCTGGGCTCCCTGCCAGCCTACATCCACGCCTCCCTCTCCCTGCCGGCACCCACCAGCTGATTGTCATTATCATTTGTCCACTCCTCTGTTCACTCACACATGCACACCTTCATTCTTACTCTCATGCACACGCTTTCATACATGCACACACACACACACACACACACACACACACACACACACACACATTCATTCACATGCTCTGACATTCATTCACGTATTGGCTTCAGCCGCACACCTGCATCCGATTGTCATTCATTACTACACTGGGTATTTATTTTTGACAGTTTGAGCACTCAGTGTGGCAGTATAGTCAACGTGTGATGTCCAGGCATTACTCTAAGTTGGTTTCTCCTCTTTTTGGACTATATTGGTGTTGTTTTTTCCAGAGCCCAGCTGTGCTCCGACACTCACATGTAAGTCTTCCTTTTCCTGGTTTATGTTTCTTGTTTCCCCCCAGCGGCCAGTCTTACCCTGGGGCGTGACGTAAACTTCCTCCTCTTGCCAACGGAGTTTGTGCACCTGCTCATCTGTTACATAACTTATTTTGGACTGTATCATGGAACAAGCTGCATTTTGATTCTTTGCTTAATAAACACGTTCACTTCACCTGCGTTTGGGCTTGTGTCCTTTCACCTGTTCACTGCGCAAAAACTCACGAACATGACAGTATACCGCCACCAGTGAGAGCCCAGCGGTGAAGTCTGTGTGTTGTTTTTTCACTTTTTTTCTGTGTGTTTTTCTTACCTGCTTGGAGCTTGCCATGTCTCCAGGTCATTGGCCTTGCCCAAGGAGGAGAGGGTTGGCACCGGGAAGACCCAGTTTTGAGGAAGAATGGGTGGCGGACTTCGTCCAGAGCTATATGAACAAGGCTTTGGAAACTCGAGGTCCCAACCAGGTATGGGAGTGTTTGCATGGAGCCATGGGAATCCTGAAGGCGCATCCCGGACTCAGGAATTATCCACAATATGCAGAACTGTTCTCCACAGTCCGCGTGCTCCAGCAAATGTTTCCTGACCTGAAGTCTGGAGTGTTTCCCACTGTGCCGAAGCGGAGGCGTACTCCCCAACAGCCATCCTCCTCTTCTCCCGCTCCACCATTGCTACATCCAGCAGGCATAACACCGGTTCTGGCGAGTGCATGCCCAGCCTTACGGCGGAACAGTCGTCCAGCCCCGGATCACCGGAGAGGCACCATCTCCTCCTCGCCAGCAGCCCTTTCTTCATCCTGCAAGACTTATCCCGCAGCAGTTCTCTCTTCTAGTCTGTCCTCGCCAGCTGTTCCATCAGCCAACTTTTCCTCTCTAGCCAACGCACACTCCTTCTCCTCAATGGCTTCTTCCACTGCCCAGAGGCTCTCCATGTCATCTCTGGAAGTTCCCGTCTCCATGACACCAGGGGTGGTTCCTACTCCTTCCACAGTGAGGCCCAAGCTCTCCAGAGCCAGGGAGAGGGATGACTCTCCACATACTACAGCAGCAGGCAACATCCAAATCCGGGAAAACAGGCAAGTTTTATTTCATTCCACTTCTATTAATGATGAAATGTCTTGCCTGATTCCTGGTAGGGAGATTCAGGGAAAGCAGTCCCCTGAGTTCTTCCCACCTGCTGCTGCTATGAACTGCTCACTAGCCCTCTCCATGCTCTCTCCTGTCATTTCTGAATGTATGCCGGCACCCGAGCTGAACCGCTGGGACCAGGAGGAGCCAGAGGTCTGGGATGATCCTTCCCCCGCAGCAATGGTGAGCCAGACCCCAGCCATCATGCCGGAGGAAACTCCTGCATGGAGCACGCCGACTGGGGGTGATAAGACTGCAGTGACCATCACGCTTACTGCGGATGCTGCCGTAGCTGAGTCAGCACCCAAGCTGAACCTCCAGGAGGCCGAGCCAGTGAGAACATCACCCGGATCGTTGGAGTCCTGGATGGCGGTGGAGTTCGAGCTATGACAAGTGCTCTCTTTTGTTTTTCTCCTCTCAGTATTAGAGCAATTTTGCCTAGCTCTAGGTGAGGAGAGCCGGATGCAGCCGCACGTTGCACCTGAGCTCGCCTCACTGGGCTCTGCCACTGCCGGCGACCTTGACCCCTCTTGCTCTCTGTCCAAGTCCTTTTCCAGGGTCGCCAGAGAGAGTCCTTTGCCACCAGACGAGTCCAGGGATCCAGGCTGTCCACTGGAGGTCACCGGGAATCCTGCCTTCCCCGCTGAGGAGGTTGTCATGGGTGCTCAGTTCCAGCCCAGGGTGCCCATGATTGATCACCTCCTGACTCAGGTGCTCATGTGAGTCGGCTGGCCCACAGTAAAGGCAGTGTTGGGGTCAGCAGTGGCCCAGCCGGGTCCCACTGAGGGTGCAGCAATGGCCCGGCCGGGTTCCACCGAGGGTGCAGCAGGGGCCCAGCCGGATTCCATCGTGGGTGCAACCATGGCCTAGTCAGGGTCCTCCATGGGTGCAACACAGGCCCAGTTGGGGCCCACCGCAGGTGCAATGAGGTCCCAGGCCGGGACCACCGCTGTTGCAGCCATGGCCCAGCCCAGTTCTACCACGGGTGCGGCCGAGCTCCAGTCCCAAGCCGGGACCACCGTGGGTGCTGCTGGCCAGCCTGTGGACAATGAGGTTTCCTTTCCCCTTCCAGAGGCCTTCTGGGTGTTCCTCTCTGTTCTTCTGGGCACCGTCTTGGTCCATCATCCTCCGCTACCAGAAATCGCAGGGGTTTCCCTTCCTCTGTCCGGCCACCCACCTCTTAGCCTTCCAGTGGGTAGGCCGCCGCCTCGTCCACCCCTCCAGTCTTGGTGGCTCAACTATGCGGGCCAGCCGCCCGAAGGACTGGGTTTCTGTGTCGGGTGGCCCATTCACCCTGGCAGGCCACCTGACACTGTTCTGTGCGCCGCCTGCTGGGCCTGGGACTCTGGTCGTCCCCCTGAACCTTGGGACTCTAGGGTCTTGGGGGGCTTAGTCCTAGGTTAGGGGTTGGGAGGTTCACTGGGTTTCCTGTATTTTATTGCAACATTGTTTTGCTTGTTACTCCCTCCTGACCTGTTCCCCCCACCTCCCACCCTAGTTAGTTGCGATGGTTCTCTGGGTGGGGGGGGGGGGCAGGTTTTCTTTTTGTTTTCGTGTTTTCTGTTGATGGTATGGTGGGTGTCTTGAATCCACCCCTTGAAGGGGGGGCTCTGTCATGGTACTGGGTTGGATGTCTCCAACCTTGTTCCATGATTTGTGGCTGTATTTTCCCTGAACGTGTTTCCTTAACTTTCAGCTGGCAGCTCTAAAGGAGCCTCTGGGTCCTGGGCTCCCTGCCAGCCTACATCCACGCCTCCTCTCCCTGCCAGCACCCACCAGTTGATTGTCATTATCATTTGTCCACTCCTCTGTTCACTCACACACACACACCTTCATTCACATGCTCTGACATTCATTTACGCATCGGCTTCAGCCGCACACCTGCATCCTATTGTCACTCATTAGTACATTGGGTATTTATGTTTGACAGTTTGAGCACTCAGTGTAGCGGTATAGTCAACGTGTGATGTCCAGGCACTACTCTAAGTTGGTTTCTCCTCTTTTTGGACTATGTTGGTGTTGTTTTTTCCAGAGCCCAGCTGTGCTCTGACACTCACATGTAAGTCTTCCTTTTCCTGGTTTACATTTCTTGTTTTCCCCCAGCGGCCAGTCTTACCCTGAGGCGTGATGTAAACTTCCTCCTCTTGCCAATGGAGTTTGTGCACCTGCTTATCTGTTACATAACTTATCTTGGACTGTATCATGGAACAATAATAAATAAATAATAAATAATTTTAAGACTGCAGTAGTCATTAAAAGTGGCATTTTGTGTTGAAATTGAACTGCCTCCAGTTCAACGCGAGAAAAACTAAGGAGCTGGTGATGGACTGCCGCAGGCAAGGACAACCCCTCACAGCACCAGTAAACATCCAGGGAACAGACATTGAGATGGTGACATCCTACAAGTACCTAGGTGTTCATTTGAACAATAAACTAGACTGGTCACACAATACCGATGCACTCTACAAGAAGGGACAGCGCAGGCTGTTCCTACTGAGGAGGCTCAGGTCTTTTGGTGTACAAGGGGTGCTCCTGAAGACCTTCTACGTTTCGGTGGTGGCATCAGCCATCACTTTTGGAGTGGTCTGCTGGGGCAGTGGCATCACAGCAGCTGATAGGAAGAGACTAAACAAACTGATCAAGAAAGCTAGCTCTGTCCTGGGGCAGCGCCTTGACCCAGTGGAGGAGATAGAAGATAGAGGGATGGTGGCTAAGCTGTCATCTTTGCTGGAGTCCGAGTCCCACCCTATACAGGATATACTGAACGCACTGAGGAGCTCATTTAGCAGTAGGCTACATCATCCTAGGTGCGCGACCAAGAGGTTTCACAGGTCCTTCCTCCCTACGGCTGTCAGACTTTATAACCTAAGCAGGGCTGCTCGCAGAGATAGCAAAAAAACGTGACGACCTAACCGTATTGAATGCAAAAGAAGCAACAACTTACACAAAATGGTCCCCTCCAGTATACAACTAGGACAATATCAGTTGCTACGGAGGGTGACAATATGTATGGGTACATATTCATACTATGTGGGGTAACTAAATAGATGGTTATGCTGTTTATTCCATCTAGCTATAATGCTCCGCACTGTGTATACATATTTATGTGTACATATGTATATTCACTGCTCTTATTTTCTGATCTTCTGAATTATTGCTCTGAGTGTTGCTATCCCTGTGCTGTTGCAATCCTGGAATTTCCCCACTGTGGGACTAATAAAGGCATATCTTATACTATATTAATTGTGTTGAGCTATTTAAATTGTTCTTGTTTGATTTGCTTATTGCAAACAGCTGTTAGTTTGTACCTTTTGCCAATAAGCCTAATTTGCAGTGGGGGTTGAATAATTTTAATTGCAATTGTAACATTTCAGCATTTCAAGTGTTAAACTGATCACACCCAGCTAAATCTGAACATTGCATCCCATTTTCACCTCCCCTTAACTACAGTAGCTTGATGCCCAATAAGTTGTTCATCTTCCCTTCTTCATGCAAACCCAAAGAGTGGCAGTGCCAGAATCCTAGCTGAAGTTTGTTAAGACTGTCCTCCAACAGAAAACTGGCCATTTGAGTGTTTTAGCAGCAGATTATATGCTCTGTATTAATATTTTGACATTGGGGATATCAGGCAAGTTCGAGGCATTGGTGAACCGCGTCTGCATGGTATGTCCAGCACCCTTGGCACAAAACAAACCTCAGTGGCACTTTTTGAGCCGATTCAACAAGCCGACTCAGACTCAAGACTAAGACAAAATGGTATACAGTTGGATATCATTATTTAGTTTTTGTCAGAGATGTTAGCTTGGTGCGTCTCCAGCTTAATAGTTGAATAATGTGTCTAAGCAGTAAATGTGCGAAATTCTGGACAAATTAAGCCATACATGAATCAATAGAAACTTGTTTTGTTCGGACTCTTTAATTTAAGGATTTTTTTTTCAGTCTATGCAAAATTTGTAAAATAACTGTCTTTGGTTTTGGGACCATAATTGGCCCCAAACAATTTCAACCTGTGGTTTTTCCCAGACACCTGTATACCAAATTAAAATGCACAAGAAATGAGATTTAAGAAGCCGAGAAAGGGCTAGAAGGGAAAATAAGGGTAGCTTATACTGCTTTCATGATTTGGTTGATATTGCTTCAGCAACGACAAGTTGTTTTACAGGCTAAATGGTTAACAGTGTTTTCAAGTGGCAGAATTCCACTCATCTCGTTGTTTTTCTTCTACTTAACTCCCAACCACCTTTTTCCCTTTCTCTCCCTTCCTCAATTTCCCTCCCATTTTCTGTCCATATCCTCTTCCTTTAGCTCTTACTACATTCAAGGGGCTGTAATTTGGCAGAGTCTACATGGAGAACCAGCTCTTCAGCTGAAGAGAGGAGTGCAAAGAGTGAATTGTAGATGAGTATATTGAAACTGAATAATTAAAAGATGCAAAGGCAGATTGGAGTGTGTTTGGGTGGACATTCAAGTTGAATCTGTTTTATATGGGATTCATGGTATCATTATGGTATGCATAAGAACTTGTTTAATCTTACATTCATGAGGATTAGCGTGAGAGCTCAAACATTGATGTCTAATGAGTGTCCAGGCGTGAGGAGGCAGATGGATTCTTCCTGTTTGTTTTCCCTTCCGCCTCCCTGCAGTTAAATCTGATAGACACGGAAAAAAGCGCCTGCTCGGTTGATGTATTCAAATGACTCTGGTGAATGGAATGAATAATAGATGGTGATTGTATGTGTTTTTGTCTTCACTATGATAGGGAGTGCAGCAAGAGAATGGGCCTGTCTAAAGCAGTAACATCAAATCTTATTTCAACTGGACAGTCTTGAACACAAAGAGTGGAAGAGATGTAAACTGCCTCTCTGACTATTTTAACTTTGGACTGCTGGTTGCTCTACCTGTCTGACATTTCATTTCTTCTTTATTTATAAAAATATTAGCCTTTTTAAAAATTTAAACTGAATAAGGATGGCTTTTGTAAAGGTGCATTTACTTGTATGCACACCAAATTATCTCGGAAGAAAACACTGCAGAGGTTTTACTGAGTTTTTACTTAGTTCCCTCAGGCATAGCTCATACTAAGAATTACATGATGCTAATATTATTATGACCATTATCAATATTACTGTTACAATGACCTAAGTTTTTGAAGCCTCCATTATGGCTGTGGTACTTTAAATGGAACATAATTGCTAAAATCTACTACAAGATTTTTTAAAAAAACAGGAATACAAACCTGAGTTCCAAGGCAATTGGGACATTGTGTAAAATGTAAATAAAAACAGAATACAATGATTGTCCAAACCTTTTCATCCTATATTCAATTGAGCACACTATAAAGATGGGCTATTTAAAGGGGTCATTGACAAAAAATGGTGTTTATAGGTTTTAACTGTCTGAAATGAGTCTACTGGTCACCTAACAAAACAGTCAACACACAGCCTTTATCTTGTTTTTCTCTTTCAGAAACAACAGAAATATTTTTGACTATTCCTTCTAAATTGTATACGTCACGTTTAGAAAAAGCCAACTCACCACTGTCCTTGAGACCCATCCACTACTCTATTATTGGCCCGCCTAGCAGTCTATCATGCAGATGGAAGGGGTGCTAAAGGTAGCCTATTAGCCCCTGAGCTACTAGTCCCCCAGCTAACACTGGTACCAGGAAGCCCGAAGCAAGCGTGGCTTATATTGTTATTTTCTTCAGTTCTTAGTCACCCTAATAACCATCTCTGTTACCACCTGGTTCACCACTCCACAGCCCACAATATACCTTGCGTCACTCCCCCCATCTCCCAGTGGTTTCACTGGGAGATGGCAGTGTCAAAGCCACCAGCCTATGCCAGAGAGCCGAGGCAACCAGATTATTCACGACCAGAACCCTGCCCCTATATGACAGCTGTGGTAGCAACCATTTCCATTTAGAAATGCGAGCACACACCTTGTCCTTAACACCCTCCCAGTTCTTTTGTACAAAAGCCTCCGTACCCAGAAAAACCCCCAACACTTTGAGACCGGCCGTCCCCCACTGAAGGCCGCCGGGCAGGCGAGGGATGGCTTGACGCGACCAGTGGCCCACCAATAGACCCTCACTCTTGGCCTAATTAACCCGTGCAGAAGATGCCCTTTCATAAACTGTCAAAGTGTCCACCAGACGCTGCACATCCCCGTTGTTGGTGATGAAAACGTCGACGTCATCCGCATAAGCAGACAAGACAATCGGGCGGCCACAGCTTGATGGCCCAGGCAGAACCAGACCACCCAGCCAAGCGCGCAACCTGCACAGCAAAGGCTCAATAGCCAAGCTGTACAGCTGACCCGAGAGTGGACACCCCTGGCGTATTCCCCGTTGTACAGGGATTGGCCGACTCAGTCCCGCCCCCACCTTCACCAAACACTCAGCTCCAGTGTATAGCAGATTGACCCACCTCAAAAACATATTTCCAAAACGAAACCCCCTCAGGGTAGAAAACAAATAGGAATGGTCAACCCTATCAAAGGCCTTTTCCTGGTCCAAAGACACAATTCCAAACTGTAAGTCATGACATTTACTGAGCTGGAGAACGTCATGTATGAGGAAAACATTGTCCATAACGTTCCGGTCAGGAATACAATATGTTTGATCCCTATCCACAATCAAACCCAAGACAGTGTTCAGTCTGTTTGCCAGGGCCCTGGAAAGCACCTTGTAGTCCGTGCAAAGAAGAGCCACAGGCCTCCAGTTTTTCAGCAGGGCCAAGTCCCCCTGCTTTGGCAACAGAGACAGCACTGCATGGCGACATGAGACAGGTAACGTTCCTTCCCTGTAACAGGCCGTCAGAACGTTATAGAAGTCTGGTCCAACCACATTCCAAAAATGCTTAAAAAATTCTGAAGAAAGGCCATCCAGTCCAGGCGCGCGTCCCAGCGCCAGCTGATTCACAGCCACAGTCAACTCATCCAATGTCAGGGCACAGTCCAGAGCGGCCCTGTCGTCCTGGCCGAGCACCGGAAGGGCCTCGAAGAGCTGATTTTGAGATTCTTTGCAACACGTTCCCGCAGCAAACAGGGCCCCGTAGTAATCCACCGCATGGCGGCGCATCTCGGACGGGTCCGTAGTCAGGCGACCATCTGGGAGTGTCAAGCAAGCCATCAGCTTCTTTGTCACAGTAGACTTTTCCAAATTGAAGAAGAAGGACGTTGGTGCATCCATGTCCTGCAGGCGAGTGAAGCGTGACCTCACTAGCGCCCCCTCCACTCTGCCCTGCAAGAATGTGCGCAGGGCCGATCTCTTCTCCTGCAGCAAAGGACCAGCGGTAGAATCCCGACCCGTAACCAAGCTGGCCTCCAGCCTCTTTACAGCATCCTCCAGTTCACTGACCTTGGCGTTGATAATGGCAGTTGAGTACGCAGCGTACCGTTGACAAAAAAGGCGAATTTGCACTTTTCCAACGTCCCACCACTGTTCGAGGGAACCAAAACGAGCTTTCGTGGTCCTCCAGTGTTCCCAGAAGCACACAAAATACTGACAAAAGGCATTGTCCTGTAGGAGCTTGTTATTGAAGTGCCAATATGACTTTACCCGTTTCCCTGGTGAGTTCAGTAACACCGCAGTAGCCAGGTGATGATCCGTGAAACCGACGGGACTTATGTTACTGTGAAGGAGGCCGGGGCTACAGGTTCTAGAAACATATATCCTGTCTAATCTAGCAGCACTGACAACCCCGTCAGTGACCCTGACCCAGGTATACCGTCTCGCATTGGCATTTTTCAACCTCCACGTGTCCACTAAGTCTAACTGCACAGTGAAATTTTCCAAGCATCTAGAAGACTGCAGATGAGGTTCTGCATTAGTGCGATCTACAGTGAAGTCCAAGGTACAGTTGAAATCACCAGCCACAACAAGTTGGTCTTGGTGATAGCGCTGCATTTCAGTAGTCATTGTATTGAAAAAGGCAACCCTTTCCGCGCCGTAGTTTGGCGCGTAAACATTAACCAGGCAAAACACGGAATCCCCCACTTGCGTCCTAACTATAAGCAGCCTGCCCCTCACTATCTCCCCCACCGATAAAATTTGTGCATTTGCTGATTCCCCAAACAAAATGGCCACTCCCGCGCTTAGATTTGTGCCGTGACTGAGTGAAAATGGGCCTTTCTACCACAAGCCCCAGTCGACTTCATCCGCCGAAGTGGTATGAGTTTCCTGCAAAAACAAAATGGTGAGACCCTTCCGTTTGAACAGGTCACTAACAAATCCCCTTTTATGATTACCCCTCCCACCATTTATGTTTAAGGTCCCTAATTGTATTTTCTGCATTATGGTGATAAGCGTTGATGGAACTGCTAAGGGGGACACCTGCACATACACGTCCCCGATTACAATCCCGCTCGCAACCAGAGCGTGGACATCCTCCTCAGTAGCCAGAAACACAACTACAGCCCTATTCATCCTGGACGCATAGCGGATCGCAGCAGGGCCCACCTGGGCTCGCACAGCCAAAAGGACCCCCTTCACAGTAACAGTGTCGTCCGGGGGAACGATCCGCACCCCCTGGCAGTCAGGAGTGGCAGAGAAGTATGTGAGGGTGGTGCAGGACATCACTTTTTCCGCATTTTGTTATGTTTCAGCCTTATTCTAAAATGGATTAAATTCATTTTTTCCACTACTACTACTACAAAATTATACACACAATATCCCATAATGACAATGTGAAAAAGCTTTTTTGAGATGTTTGCAAATTTATTAAAAATAAAAAAACTAAGAAATCACATGTACATTAGTATTCACAGCCTTTGCCATGAAGCTCAGAATTGAGCTCAGGTGCATCCTGTTTCCACTGATCATCCTTGAGATGTTTCTACAGCTTAATTGGAGTCCACCTGTGGTAAATTCAGTTGATTGGACATGATTTGAAAAAGCACACACCTGTCTATATAAGGTCCCACAGCTGACAGTGCATGTCAGAGCACAAACCAAGCATAAAGTGAAAGGAATTGTCTGTAGACCTCCGAGACAGGATTGTCTCGAGGCAAAAATCTGGGGAAGGGTACAGAAAAATTTCTGCTGCATTGAAGGTCCCAGTGAGCACAGTGGCCTCCATCATCCATAAATGGAAGAAGTTCAAATCCACCAGGACTCTTCCTAGAGCTGGCCGGCCATCTAAACTGAGCGATCAGGGAAGAAAAACCTTAGTCAGGGAGGTGACCAAGAACCTGATGGTCACTCTGCAGAGTTCCAGCATGTCATGAATCAAGCTCGGGTTCCTCCCAAGCTTGGCTTCATGGCTGTTTCCTGTTTTCATATTTATCTGTGTTTTGTGTTACCTCTGGAGTTCCATATTGTCTCTCATCTCTTCCTTGTCATTATTTAGCTTGTGGTACCATGTTCTGTTGTATTTTTGGTGCCTTGTATTTGTCTGTTTATTTTTCTGGTTATTTGATCATCTCCTGAGTTATTCGTAGTTATTCCTCAATCTGCTTTTGGTTTTGTTTATATTTGTTTTGTGACTGGCAGCAGTCAGGGGCTCTGGGTCTTGTGCCTCCTGTCTGCTGGCAGCCACGCCTCCCTCTCCTGTCAGTGCTTTACAGCTGATTCCAATCTGTCATTGCTTTTCCTCTCTGCTCAGTTCAGCCCACACACACCACCTATTCTCCCTCAGCTTATTGTGTCATGTATTATTTAAGCTCTAGCTGTTCACCATGTGTTTGTCGGCTCATTGATTTGTCAACCTTTCACCAGAGCACAGTTTGGTTCTGGTGATTTCTTCACGGTAAGTACCTGCACCTGCCTGTTGTTAGCGAATTAGGTTTTTTCTGTTTTTCTCCAGCGCCTCCTTTGTGCAGTGCTGTTGAGTGTTCGGTTGCCTGAACTCTAGCCTGTACTTTTGCTCAGGAGCGTTTGGGTTCATTTATTTCTTCCCCCTGCTCGCCATTACGCTGGGAGCACTTTGGGTTTCTTCCTCATTGTCCATTGCCAGTTTGTTTGGGGACAATTTACATTTACTGTTGACTGTACAAGCTCACCTGTCTGTTCGTGGGTATTATTGTTTGGACATTTATGTTAATAAACACACAACACCATCTGTAAGTGGGTTCTTCGTCTCTTCTGCCTTGGAGAGGCATCGAATCATGACACAGCATTCCTCTGTGGAGAAAGAACCTTCCAGAAAGACAACCATCTCTGCAGCAATCCACTAATCAGGCCTATATGGTAGAGTGGCCAGACAGAAGCCACTCCTTAGTAAAAGGCACAAAAGGCAGCCTGCCTTGAGTTTGCCAAAAGGCACCTGAAGGACTCTCAGATCATGAGAAACAAAATTCTCTGGTCTGATGAGACAAAGATTGAACTCTTTGGCGTGAATGCCAGGCGTCATGTTTGAAGGAAACCAGGCGCTGCTCATCACCAGGCCAATACCATCACTACAGTGAAGCATGATGGTGGCAGCATCATACTGTGGGGATGTTTTTCAGTGGCAGGAACTGGGAGAATAGTCAGGATAGAGGGAAAGATGAATGCAGCAATGTACAGAGATATCCTGGATGAAAACCTGTCCAGAGCGCTCTTGAGGCGATGGTTCATCTTTCAGCAAGACAATGGTCCTAAGCACACAGCCAAGAAATCAAAGAAATGACTTCAGGACAACTCTGTGAATGTCCTTGAGTCGCCCAGCCAGAGCCCAGACTTGAGTCCAATTGAACATCTCTGGAGAGATCTGAAAATGGCTGTGCACCAACGCTTCTCATCCAACCTGATGGAGCTTGAGAGGTGCTACAAAGAGGAATGGGATAAACTGCCCAAAGATAGGTGTGCCAAGATTGTGGCATCATATTCAAAAAAGACTTGAGGCTGTAATTGCTGCCAAAGGTGCATCAACAAAGTGTTGCGCAAAGGCTGTGAATACTTATGTATATGTGATTTCTTAGTGTATTATTTTTAATAAATTTGCAAAAATCTCCACAAAACTTTTTTTTCCTGTTGTCATTATGGGGTGTTGTGTTAAGAATTTTGAGGAAGAAAATAATTTATTCCATTTTGGAATAAGGCTGTAACATAACAAAATGTAGAAAAAGTGAAGCGCTGTCAATACTTTCTGGATGCACTGTAGTCATTATATCTACTGATGTCATCATCACAGAAATCTTATTACTTCTTAATCATAACAGTAGGATAGGTGATATTCCATCTGAGCAGCCATGAATAAACATAATTTGGTCTTTAGCTTCTGCACAACCCATATCACACCAGGTCCCACTAGTAGATCTTTGGGAGAGTCTAAGTCAGGCCAGAACCAGCAGGCAAATGCTTGAGCACCAGACATTCTTGGCTCCACAGTTGGGTCAAAGTTGGTCCAAAGTTGGTCAAATCAAGTAATCAAGTCGCCCTGTGATGGACTGCCAAACTGTCCAGGGTTTACCCAGCCTATTGCCCAAAGAAGATGGGACAGGGAACACATATGGAAAACTGCAACATGGGACTCAATTGGCTAAAAACAAATTGTCTAGTGTATTTGTCTAGAAGTGTCATGAATGCCCCTCCAGGGCAAAGACAAACTCAGACGCTTGACTGCAGTGAGGACATTTATTAACAGAAAAAAACATAACTGTTCAAAAAGTAACTGTGTAGACGTAAAAAAGCAACAAGAATAACTTAGAGTGATAAGCATCTCCAGGGCTGGATAATCCCTAGAGGAATGGAGGGGGAGACCGTCCACAGAGCAGGAGAACAGTCCAAACACAACTGTGGCTGCCGCAAAGAAAAAATGAGCAGGCAGAGTTTAAATAACAGGCAGACATATGAGGCACAGGCGCGGGGAGCAGAGAGAGCCAGTGACCAGATTAAACAATTAAATGCAGCTTGAACTAGCAAGGAGACAGCCTGGATAAAAGGTGGTGTGACTGGCAAGAGGGAAAGGGCTCAGACACAAAGCAAACCAAAATATACACAGAACTGACAACATAATCATAACAGATAGGAAAATACTCAAAAATACATAAAGAATATGAGCATAGCTCAGACACTTGACAGAGCCCTCCCCTCAAGGGGTTGAAACCAGACACCCCAAGTAACACCAAAAGGATCCCCCCCCCCCCCAGAGAAGGAGTACAGCACAACACTACCCAGGGTGGGAGGTGGGGGAACAGGCTACAGAGGGAAAACGCAATACAATACAAAACCCACACCTGCACCCAGTCAGACCCCTAGGCCCCCACAATCCCAGAGCTCCAGGGTTCGGGTGGCCGGCTGAAGTCCCAGGCCAGCTGACGGCCCAGTGAAAAAAATCAGGTGGCCTGCCGGAGAAAATGAGCCACCCGACCTAGAGACTCAGTCTTTCAGGCAGCCGGCCTGAGTTTTTTTTAGCCACCAGGAATGTAGAAATGACCCAGGAGGCAGTTGCCTCACAGGAAGGCCCAATGACGGGAAGCAAGGCCGGAGGGGGGGGGAACCACGACGGCGTCAGGCTGAGGATCTGCAGCACCCGTGGTGGCTCTGGGCTGGAGCTTTGTAGCACCTACAGTGGCTCCGGGCTGGAGCACTGTAGCACCCATGGAGGCCCCAGGCTAGAGCACTGTAGCACCTACGGAGGCCCCAGGCTGGAGCACTGCAGCACCCTCAGTGGCTCCAGGCTGGAGCACTGCAGCACACTTAGTGGACCCCAGCTGGGCCAACGTTGCATCCTCGGTGGACCCCGGCTGGGCCAACGTTGCACCCTCGGTGGACCCCGGCTGGGCCAACGTTGCACCCTCGGTGGACCCCAGCTGGGCCAACGCTGCACCCTTGGTGGACCCAGATTGGGCCAATGCTGCACCCACGGTGGGCCCCAAGCTGGGGAGTAAAACCCATGATGGGCCCATACAGGAGGGCAGCACTCATGTTGGGTTGAAGCTGGGGCGCAGCCCCCACAAGAGTCCCTAGCCGGGACGCAGCACCCATGGAGACTCAACTCAAGGAGGGACCCACACAACAGCTTCGGGCAGGGGGGAAGCTGCATCCTGGATGACCTCCAGAGGTGAACCCGGACCTTTGGAGACATCAGGTGGTGCTTGATTTTCTCCGGCGACCCTGGGAGAAGACTCAGAAACAACACAGAGAGAAGACGGTTCAGGATCACAGGCAGCGGCGGAGCCCGGCGAGGCAAGCTCGGATGCAGCAGGCAGCTGCACCCACCTCTCCTCACCAAGAGTCAGGCAAGATTGATCTAGGACAGAAAATAGACAAAAGAGAGCACTTGCCTGATCTCAAGCTCCACCGCCGTCCAGGACTCTAACGATCCAGGTAGTGATGGTGATTTGGGCTTGGTCCTCAGGAGGTCCATCTAGGGTTCCCACTCGGCTGCAGTGGCCTCCACAACTGGCATGATGGTCATAGCAGTCCCAGTAGCCCTAGCTGTCATGGCCCATGCAGATGGCTCCTCTGGCATGGAAGCTGGGGGTAGGCTCCGTGTAGGCTCCGGAGTCGGGTCCTCCAGGGCCACCAGCTCCTCCACTGTCCGATGGCTTGGTTCTGGAACTGACGGACACTCAGGGATAGGTGAAGGGAGACATGGAGAGGATAGGAGAAGGTTTAGAAATAGCAGCAGGAGGAGACAGCTCAGAGGACTGCTTAATCTGAGACTCTCCCCCGGGAGGCAGACAAGGCTTATCAATACAAGGTGGAACAGAATGAAAAAACACTTGCCTGACCGCCCAGATCTGTATGTTCTCGGCTGCTGGGGACAGGCAGTCATCCCTCTCCGTGTCAATGGCCATCCTGACTCTCTCAGTGGATTGTGGAGGAGCCGGCTCTGACAACACGGAAGTGGGCGTCGTCGGGGAACAAGTGGAAGACCTCTCAGCAGTGGAAGAGTGCACCGAAGGGAAGAGAGGAGAGGCCGGTGTGATTTCGGGTGATTCCATAAGTTGGGAAAGGCCTGCATCACTCGCGTTGCATCATCTCGGCTCTCATGGACCATCCTGGGAGAACGGGAGGCTCGGGTCCACGACCGAATGCACTCCAGCAGGCACACCACCCGCCGCTCCACCTCGTCCATGGTGAGCTCCAAAAACAGGTGAGCGGAAAAAACACACAAAAGGTGAAAAAATGCCCCACTGCAGAAGCTGAGTTTTCACTGGCGACAGCCAACTGTCATGAATGCCCCTCCAGCGCAAAAACAAACTCAGACGCTTGACTGCAGTGAGGACATTTATTAACAGAAAAAACATAATTAGCACTGTGGCAGCACAGTTTTACCCTCGGCCGGGGGATCGCGGGGATCATGAGATCGTGGGTTCGATCCCAGCCCCCGACCAACAGTGAGCTGTGTGGAGTTTGCATGTTCTCCCCGTGTTGCGTGGGTTTACTCCGGGATTTCTCCGGTTTCCTCCCGCATACCAAAAACATGTAGGTTTAGGGCGCTCGCGCACGCAGCGACCAGCAGCCGGTGGCTTGTCACCAGACTGCAAACCAAATCTACCTACGGGTACAAATAAGTAACAAAAAAAAAATAAATAATTGTTCAAAAAGTAATTGTGTAGACATACAAAAAGCAACAAGAATAACTTTCACAGTGATGAGCATCTCCAGGGCTGGAATGGAGGGGGAGACCGTCCATAGAGCAGGAGAACAGCCCAAACACAATTGTGGCTGCCGCAAAGAAACAATGAAAAGGAAGAGTTTAAATAACAGGCAGAAAAAGGAGGCACAGGTGCAGGGAGAAGAGAGAGCCAGTGACCAGATTAATCAATTAAATGCAACTTGAGCTGGCAGGGAGACAGCCTGGATAAAAGGTGGTGTGACTGGCAAGAGGGAAAGGGCTCAGAGACAAAACAAACCAAAATATACACAGAACTGACAACATAATCATAACAGACAAGAAAATTCTCAAAAATACATAAAGAATCTGAGCATCGCTCAGACACATGACAAGAAGAGCTAACCTTGACGGAAAGAAGGGGGTTCTTGGCTTGTAGTGTATTGATTCTCTGCTCGGGATGGATGGATGCTATCACGAAAATCTCAAAGCATACCTTGTCAGACTGTGATTTAGGTACTGTATAGTCTGTGCTCATGATGCTGTGTGTGGATCGCTCTTTTGAATGACTTTTCACTCAACTATATCATTATATAGATAAATGTTGTCTATTTCTATGCTGTCTTCTCTTCAGAGAAATCAAGCACGGAACTAACCCCAAACTAGTCAGCTGTGAAGTACATCAGCCAAAGGAGAAAAAAAAGACATAAAGCTAAAAGAATAATGTTTTGTCAACTTCCCACAAAGCAGACAATAAAAACATGAGTAGTAATTTACACAGAAAATGGATGACACAACCCACAGACTGCCAAAAACCTGTTTTCTCTCAACTACGGTAAAATGCTCTCAGGGAGTGCTGAGAAAACAACATGTTCTGTTCTGCAGGAAGTTTTCTGAGGTCAGATGCTGGAATTAAATTTGATCATTCCCAACCTGAAACTTGTACTTTGAACTTTTGTGGGAAAAAAGTCAGAAGGAAGCTGCTTTTACAATTAGTCTTTCTTTTTGTGTGTGCACGTGTGTGTGTGTGTGTGTGTGTGTGTGTGTGTGTGTGTGTGTGTGTGTGTGTGTGCGCGTTGTACCACTAGATAGAGCAGTGATGATGATAGGGTAATTAGGTTGCCGATGTGGCCGCCTGCTCGCAGAATAGGTCAGAGACATCAATCAGCGAAACCTCCACAATGCGGTCCTGCTGGGAGACTGTTGCCGCTGCATGTTTATGTGCTCGAGTCTGGGAGTGACAGACGGAGAGATGTTATTGTGCTCACTTTTTACATGCATTCGTAAGGGTGCGGGCTCGCAGTCTATAATTACAGAAACATATGTTGGCCCAATCCAAAGATGTGCTCAGGAGGTACCAGAGAGCCACATCACATATCTTCAGTGTAAATATAAATGGGGGAGGGCAGAGCAGATTACAGCAGCCCATCTTTCTACTTCAGCCAAAGGAGAACAGGCTTGCTAATCAACATGTTGGCTGTCTTTGAAAATGTCAGCATCTACGTGGCATTCAACCACCAGGATAAATGTGTGACCAACATCAAATCCTCTGCGAAGAACCTTTGTCTTGCATATCACATTTTGGAATTAATTTTTTCAGTTGTGTTACTTTCATCTTAATACATTTTAGAATATTCTATGCAATGTTACTCTATTTGGTAAAAATATGGAACCTCTTGTACACACACTGATGTTCACCCACTTTATCTCATGTTTTATGTGCAGATTTATGCTGTCTCAATCTGCAAACCTCTTGCTATTTTCAATACACTAGTGTGTTCACATTGACAATAGCACAAAGTACACTCAAAAGAGCCCAGTGGTGTACCCATAGTGGTTGAAAAGTGTGGATCACTGGGCAGTTCTCATACTGTCCTGTTCCAGATTTCATTATTGTTATATTGGCTGAATCAGTGATTTGTTTTAAAGTGACACTCCAGCAAAAATCAGGTTTTTTCTGTTGTTAACATGTCTGTAAGATGTTTTTTGGGTTGGTTTTTTTTGTGACTTACAAGAGATATCAAGAGCAAAATCAGTGCCAAGTCTCAAGTCTGTGTTTTTCTGCTGTGAATTTCCAGTTAAGCTCCACCCCCACAAACAAGTGATTTTGGACAGAGTGTTTCGAGCTTCACAAGCATTCCTGCTTAGAATGATTGGTTATAACATTAATTAAACCAATCAGGCCAAGCACTGGGCATGGCTACAGACCGTTCACTACCTCAGAGGAAGAGGGAGGAGTCAAGGAGCAGCAGAATTTAAGGCAGCAAGAGAGCGGGTGAGTGGCAGAGAGGAGGGATTGGGTGAGGGGGCTTTAATGCTGAGATAATGAGCTATGAGGACCAGCTCAAACTGTCACTCCTCTGCCTACCAGGGCACTGAAACCGTGACCACCGTTTTCCACCACTGGGGCTACTGTATTCCAGAGCCCCATAGTGCACATGGGGCACGGTCAGCTCAGAGACCAGAATCCACCGGCTGCCGGAGGCGCCCACAGAGGAATGGGAGGCACACAGTCAGAAGGCCGAACCAGAGAGAGACGTCTGCTCTCAGGGGATGAAGGCGCAAAGACCACCACCTGTCCATTTTGCATTTGTTTGATTCGGTGAAGGGGTTTTTGGGGGGGACACAGAATCCCCTGGGTGCTCCATTCAGCCCCCTCCATGGAGGACGGAGGAGGAGACATTAAACCCCCACCACCACCACCACCTTTCCCTGCTGCCTCTGAAGGAGGGAGGCGAGTTGGCCATTGTTTAGCAAAGCAGTCTTCGGTGTTCTCAGGTCAGATGTTCGATGTTAGCATCTGTTGCTAGTTCTGTTAGCCATGTCTCAGTAAACAACATCATGCTAATCTCTCTGAAGACGCTCTGGTAACGAGCCATAGCCGCTAGCTCATCTGTCTTATTGAGTAGCAATCGTATATTCCCCATAATAACAGATGGAAGGACGGGTCTGTACCTTATATTTCTTGCCCGCCATCTTGCTCCAGCATGGCATCCACGTCATTTCTGTCTTATTTCACCCGGTATGTCGAAGCCTTGCGCTAGCATCTTGGTCCGGGTAAGTGCCAACAGCTGGTCTCTGCTGTAACGTATCCTGCTAAAAACAGTGGCTCCGTCTGCCGGCTCAGGAGACATTTGGGTGATCCGTGTGTCCGTCCGTCCGTCCGTGATGGATAAGGTATCGCCGGATCAGAAAGATTAGCAAGAGAAGCCAGATAGTAAATAAAAATAGGAAGAAATTGAGCCGCTGTTGCAAAAAGGCAGCCTACTCGTGTGGCGCCGGAAGTAAGTATTCCGGTAAGTATAGAATATTCATAGATCTGCACATACTTAAGAAAGTGCAAGATGTAAAAGCTCTTTCCAAGCAATTTTAAGGCAATGAAAGTTTTTTTGTGGGTAAAAGCCACAATATACTATTTTGGGCAAGACATTTGTTTCTGAGGTGGTTTTAGGTGGATTTAGAGCGGAAGAAGTGCATCTTATTTCTGACTATTTGGCTCCTAAAGAAAAATATTATCACAGTAGATGCCTCTCAGATGATGCTGTTTCCAAATTTATGCAGATTGTTTCCTCTATGCCATGTGTCAACACAACGGAAATAAGCTATAGACAGCTTGCTCCTTCTGTAATTGATAACATGGTGGATAGTGTTTCAGCTTCTCTGCATCAGGCTCTAGACTTGGTGGCCCCCTTAAAAAAGAAAAAGTCTAATCAGAGATTTTTAACTCCTTGGTTCAACACAGAAACTCGTAGCTTAAAACAGAAGACTCGTCAATTAGAAAGAAAATGGCGCTCTACTAATTTAGATGAAATCTATTTAGCTTGGAGAAATCATCTTTTAATTTATAAAAAATCTCTTAGAAAAGCTAGAACGAGTTATTGCTCTGCATTAATAGAAGAGAACAAGAATAATCCCAGGTTTCTTTTCAGTACTGTAGCCAGGTTGACAAAGAGTCAGGACTCTGTCAATCCTAGCATCCCCTTAGAGCTTACTAGTCAGGACTTTATGAACTTTTTCAATAATAAAATTTCATCCATCAGAGATAAAATCAATCAGATTCTTCCCACAGTTAACTTAAATACTGTAACTACTACAACTCCTTCTATTGATGTCTGTCTTGATGAGTTTACTCCAATCGACCTTTGTGAGTTAGACAAAATAGTTTCCTCATCCAAACCTTCAACTTGTCTTTTAGACCCTATTCCTACCAGGTTATTTAAAGAAGTCTTCCCACTTATTGGTAGCTTTATTCTTCATATAATCAATTCTTCATTAACTTTAGGCCATGTACCGCAGGCTTTTAAAACGGCTGTAATTAAACCCTTACTCAAAAAGCCAACGCTAGATCCAGGAGCTTTAGCTAACTATAGACCAATCTCTAATCTCCCTTTCATTTCAAAAATCTTAGAAAGAGTTGTTGCTACGCAATTACTTGACCACCTGCAGGGAAATGGTTTATTTGAGGAGTTTCAATCTGGGTTTAGAATCCATCATAGCACTGAAACAGCCTTAGCGAAGGTCACTAACGACCTCCTCATTGCATCTGATAATGGACTAGTTTCTGTACTTGTCCTTTTAGATCTTAGTGCAGCTTTTGATACTATTGATCATAGTATTCTACTTGATAGATTAGAACACTATGTTGGACTTAATGGAACTTCGTTGCAGTGGTTTAGATCTTATTTATCTGATAGGTTCCAGTTTGTTCATGTAAATGATGAGTTTTCTCTCAGCTCAAAGCTTAGTCATGGAGTTCCACAGGGATCTGTGCTTGGCCCTACTCTTTTTAGTTTATATATGCTTCCGTTAGGCAACATTATTAGAAAGCACTGTATACATTTTCACTGTTATGCAGATGACACACAATTATACCTGTCAATGAAGCCAGATGATACTAATCAATTAGCCAAGTTAGAAGCCTGTCTTAAGGAAATCAAAGTTTGGATGACTTGTAATTTCCTGCTATTAAATTCAGATAAGACTGAAGTCATTCTTGTTGGTCCAAAAAACCTTAGAAATTCCTTTCCAAATCAAACTTTCAGTTTGGATGCAGTTACTCTTTCTCTTAATAGCTCTGTGAGGAACCTTGGAGTTATTTTTGATCAGGATTTGTCCTTCAATTCACATATTAAATTTGTTTCTAAGACTGCCTTCTATCATTTGCGTAATATTGCCAAGATTAGGAGCATCTTGTCTCAGAGTGATGCTGAGAAGCTGATCCACGCTTTTGTTAGCTCGAGATTAGATTATTGTAATTCTTTATTATCAGGCTGTCCTAAAACATCTTTAAAAAGTCTTCAGCTGATCCAAAATGCTGCAGCAAGAGTTTTAACAGGTACTAGAAAGAGAGATCATATCTCTCCGGTTCTGGCCTCCCTTCATTGGCTTCCCATAGAGTTTAGAATTAAGTTTAAAATCCTTCTTCTTACTTACAAAGCTCTAAACAATCAGGCTCCTTTTTATTTAAAAGATCTGATACTACCGTATCATCCTAACAGAGCACTACGCTCCCAAAATGCAGGTTTACTTGTAATACCTAGAATCTCCAAAAGTACAATGGGAGGCAGAGCCTTCAGTTATCAAGCTCCTCTCCTGTGGAATCAGCTGCCAATCTGGATTCGGGAGTCAGACTCGATCTCTGTTTTTAAGAATAGGGCTAAAACCTACCTTTTTGATATAGCCTACAATTAGGGAGGGATCATGTGTTTCTGAACCCTCCCTTAGTTATGCTGCTAATAGGTTTAGTCAGCCGGGGGACCTCCAGTAATGCACTGGGCCTCACTCCTTTCCTCACTCTCTATGAAATATTTTTTTTTTGCTGGTCATTAACATTTGTTTGTTCTCTCCCATAGATTGAGTCCCCATCGTGCTGTTTGCTCTCTACATGTCTGTTCTTTTCTTCTTCTCTGTCCCCTCACCCCCCAGCCAGTCGCAGCAGATGACTGCCCCTCCCTGAGCCTGGTTCTGCTGGAGGTTTCTTCCTGTTAAAAGGGAGTTTTTCCTCTCCACCGTCGCCAAGTGCTTGCTCACAGGGGATCGCCTGATTGCTGGGGTCTTTCTGCAACTGTGGGGGTCCTCCCTACAGTTGATAGTGCTATGAGATGACTGTTGTTGTGAAATGGCGCTATATAAATAAAGTTGAATTGAATTAAAGTTGAATTGAATCTTTAAATGTGTTCTGAAAAACACATTTTTATGGGTTAGTATTTTGGCAACCATTGCACCTGCTTTAGTTAAATTAACTTTTCCCCTAGAAACAGAGTGTAAGGGTAGCATGGAGTGGCAAATGCTGACAAATGTAGTGATTTTTGGATTCGCCAACTTGTCTGATGAATGACGGCAAAAATCAAGTGAAAAATCAAGCTAGTATCTCATGGAGTGGCAAATGCTGAGGAACATTCACGAACGTGCTTTTTGGCTTCCGTCAGGATTGCAAAACAGTTCGCACAGTTTTTAAGGTCACTAATAATTTTGTCGTAAATGGTCTTAAACAGTTGCTAGTGTTCACTATGAGGTGAACCAAAAAGAAGTTTAGCAACACGCGTTACAACTGTTTGCAAATACTTATGGCTATTTTACAACTGTTTGCAGAAAAATACAAACACACACACACTATATGTATGTATGTATGTGATACTGTGTGTGTGTGTGTGTGTGTATCTATCTATCTATCTATATCTATATCTATATATATCTATATATATAGTTCACTGTTCACTGCAGCCTTCGTCAGAAGTGCCAGCTGATTGCTGCCAGGTGTCATTGCTGCCAGGTGTCATTTTATCAACTGACTTTCATAGGCGGGGCCAGCCCAGCAGACCTGTCAGATCCACCGAGCCGCACCCCTCATCCCGGGCTGAACCGAGATGAGGGGGCCTTTATACTTTCCCACACCTGGGACCACATTCTCCAGAGACCATCAGAAGGCGGAAAGTGAGGCTGGCTCGGTGGATCTGACAGGTCTGCTGGGCTGGCCCCACCTATGAAAGTCAGCTGATAAAATGACACCTGGCAGCAATCAACTGACGCTTCTGACGAAGGCTGCAGTGAACAGTCGAAACATGTAAAGAAGGTAAAAACATCTCCTTTCTATTTTTGTCTTCAATAAGAACAAAAAGGTAAATAATTAAAAGAAGACAAAATGAACCTACTTGAGCTAAGAACCCACGATGGCCCCGGGTGGAGAAAAGGAACCCACGACGGCCTCGGCCGAAGGAGAGGAACCCTTGGAGGGAACAGATGGAGACTGAGGGACCACAGCAACCTTGGACAGGAGCGCAGCACCCTTGGAGGCTCCGGACTGGGGCGTGGCAGCACCCGCAGTGGCCCCAGACTGGGACATAGTTGCACCCGCGATGGCCCCAGACTGGGGCGTAGCTGCACCCGTGATGGCCCCGGACTGGGGCGTAGCTGCACCCACGCTGGCCCCGGACTGGGGCATAGCTGCACCAATGCTGGCCCCCAGGCAGGGGCGTAGCACCCACGGCGGACCCAAGCTGGGGCGCAGCACCCATGATGGTCTCAGGCTGGGGCGCAGCACCCACAACGTCCCAGGCAGAGGGGAAGCAGCACCCACGGAGGTCCCGGGTTGGGACAAAGCACGCACGAAGACCTCAGCTGGAGGGGGAGTGGCACCCACGGAGACCTCAACCGGAGGGGCTGGATCCACGGAAACCTCCAGCAGTGAGGCTGGACCCATGGAGACCTCTGGTGAAGTTGGACAATCCTCAGTGACCCTGGGGAAAGGATCCGTCAAGAGGGACAAAGATACAGGGTCAGGGTCACCGACGGCAGTGGAGCCCGGTGAAGTGAGCTCAGGCGCAGCTGACGGCTGCACCTGGCCCTCCCCACCAAGAGCCAGGAAAGATCTCTCCAAAACAGAGACTGTGAAAACAAAGAAGAGCACTTGCCTGAGCTCAAGCTCCACTGCCGTCCAGGACTCCATCGATCTAGGCGAGGACGTCTCGTGCCCAGTCCTCTGGAGGTCCAACTCTTGCTGCGCTAGCCTCCACAGTAGGAATGGTGGAAAAGGCAGTCCCAAGACCTCCAAGCGAAGTGACCCACGAAGGTGGCTCGTCCGGCGTGGTGGCTGGAGGTCGTCACACCACTGGCACTGGATCCTGCGCAGCCAAAGCCAAGGGACACTCAATCATCGGCACAGGCTTCAGATCGCTGGCAGCGCTCTCCCTCCGTCTGGACCAAGACTGCGGGGCTGGGACCAGGTTCTCCAGGGCCGTATGCTCCTCAATCATCTGGTGGCTCACTTCAGGGACTGGCAGGCACTCAACAGGAATAGGAGGAGACACGGAGGGGACAGGTGAGGAAATAATATCTGCACCTGGCAGTGAGGACTCAGTGGACTGCAAAAACTGAGTCCCACCACCGGGAATCAGGCAAGATAATTCATGTTTTGGTGATAAGAGAATGAAAAAGCATTTGCCTGTATTCCCGAGGCATGATGGTTTCAGTTGCAGTAGGCCCCGTGTCACCCCTCTCCGTGGCTGCGGTGATTGTGGGCCCCCCTGAAGAGCATGGAGGAACCGCCCCTGCAGACACGATGGCGGGCAGAGCCAGGGAAGAAACGACCAGACTCTCAGCAGCAGGAGGAGACACCGAGGAGATGAGGGTAGCAGTAGCTATGGAGAAGGAGGAAGCTGACGGGACAGCCGGCGAGGAAAAACTAGAGGAAGGAACTGCTGCAGGAATTGTCTGACTTGGCGTAGGGGAAGCTGCTGACTGAGAGGTGGAGGAGTTCTTCCGACGCGACTTAACTGGGTAGCGGTGGGAAGCATGGGGTGACTGACCCAGGAGACTCTCTTCCAGGGGATTCGGTACCGCCGCAGCACGGCAATGAGTGGCGGTAGGGCCAGGAGGGTGGCAGCTTTGAGCTGGTGAAGCGGGAGCTGAAGCTGGCGGGATGTGCCTCCACGAATCAAGGCAAGAATCAAGATGAGGACAGACGTGAACTCGACATCTGAACTAGATTTAGAACGTGGCATTGAGTGGAGAAGCTGCGGTCGTTAAATAGGACCAGAGAAATAATTGAAACTAAGGACAGGTGTGGGTCACAAGAGCAGGGAGTAATCAGATCAGACATATGACAGCTGTGCTGAGCGAACTTGGGCAGATGAAGGAAGCAATATGGCACACCATCAAAACAAAGCACAGGGGAGCATAAATACAAAATGAGAAATACTAAAGGTGCTGGAAATAATCATGAATACCACCCCTAGGACGGGGAACATAATATATAATAAAAAAATATGACATATTGTAATAATCAAAGAGACAAAACCCAGGTGACTCAAAACAAACAAAGGCAAACTCATATGACACCATCACTCTATTAAAGCAAGAAATCTCTTGTGTGTCTGTCTGTCTGTCACGTTTATAGGACATCAAAAGACAGCCTATGATCTCTGCCTGAACATCATAGGACGTTCTATGAACTCAGGCATCATAGGACTCGTGATGCTGTCATAAAGATAAAGACAAATGTGTCTTTATGATGTCATATGGCTCATAGACAAATGTGTCTTTATGATGTCATATAGACCATCACTCATGATGCCTAATGTGTCTTTATGATGTCATATGGCTCAAAATTGGCAAGGTGAATAAGTCACAGGGCCAGTCTTTACAGCGCGTTTTAAAATGGCAAGCAAAGCGCTGATTTTCTCCGGGTGCTCCGGTTTCTTGGTTTCTACGAGTATGCACGGGCCTTCCTGAACAGGGTCGAAAGCCACTTTTTGCTCAGATCTATTTTCACGATCCTGCCCATGAACTAGAATTACGATGCACCTATCCCTCAACCAGTGGTCTGAACAGAGAAGAAGACCCACCAGATGGAGAGCAATAGAATGAGAACTGCTGCATGTCAGAAAAGATGCCGTGAACATGAAACACCTCAGGTTCCTGCAGTACACCGCAGGCATGACTGTGAACAACACAGCCATCTGAGACAGGAGGAGACCCTTCAGCAAAGGGCATGCAGAAATCTCTATCTGTGTGTGTGTGTGTGTGTCTGTCTGTGTGTGTGTCTGTGTGTGTGTGTGTGTGTGTGTGTGTGTGTGTGTGTGTGTGTCACGATCATAGGACTTTGTGTTGCCATGGTAACCATGTCAAAGATCAAAAGCAGGCATCACCATGGTTACTGTTGCCATGGTAACCATGTCAAAGATCAAAGGCAGGCATGCAGCAGGGGTTATACGGGCATGCACGGGTACCATGTCAACATCCCCGAATTTCAGCCTCCCCGGATATGCAGAAGTTTGGGAGGGGAAATCTTTAATGAACGTCCATAGGGGGATCCATAGGGAAGCTGTGGGCATTCATAGCTATGACATCACAGGCACACACTGTGTTCCTATGATGCCACATGAACATATAAAGAGTTCTGAACAACTCCTTTGAACAACTCCTTCTATGATGTCTGTAGAGGGCGGCTTCCTGTGGTAACATATCGTCACTTCCTGTGTTGCTGGCTGTCTGTGGTTTGCTCTTTGGTTAGCTCTCCTCATTCTCCTGAGGATTTTGCCTTTAATTGTATTTTAATCACTTTTTTCCTTCTACTGTTAGCTCTCACTTCTGTTTATCAAGCCTCTTGCACCTGTGTGCGCACTCAGTGTCATCTAATCACCCCCTTTAGCCTTCTGCTCACCTTTCATCTGTGTTTTTGTTAGCTTCGGGTTAGCCAGTAGCTATGGCTACTAGCTCTCCTTCCTCTCCTCTGGTGTGTTCTCTCTGTCAGATGTTTAGTTACACCTCTGCCTCTTTTAGTGATAACGGTAAATGTAATAAATGTTGTCTTTTTGAGGCGCTCGAGGCGAGGTTGTCTGATTTGGAATCCTGGCTCTGCTGCATTGAAACACCGTCTGCGCCAGTTAATCTTGACGGACGTCCCTTAGCTGCAGCAGAGCTCCCTAGCATAGGGCGGCCTGCTAGCGGTCCTCCGGTCCTCCTCAGCAGCGAGGAGACTGGGTGGATGACGGTGAGAAGGAAGCCTAGTCGCAAAGCCCCGGTTAACCACCAACCTGTTCATGTTTCTAATCGTTTTTCCCCGCTCAGCGACACACCCGCTGAGGAAAAAACTCTGATCATTGGCGACTCTGTAGTCAGAAACGTGAACCTAGAGACTCCAGCGGCCATGGTCAAATGCATTCCTGGGGCCAGAGCAGGCGACATCAAGTCAAATTTGAAAATGCTGGCTAAAAGTAACTGTAAATACTCCACAATTGTTATCCACGCCGGCATTAACGACATCCGACTCCGGCAGTCGGAAGTCACAAAATTTAATGTGGAATCAGTGTGTGACTTTGCCAAAACAATGTCTGCCTCTGTAGTATTCTCTGGGCCCCTTCCCCAATCTGACCAGTGATGACATGTTTAGCCACTTGTCATCCTTCAACCCCTGGCTGTCTGTGTGGTGTCCTGCAAACAACGTGGGCTACATAGATAATTGGAGCTCATTTTGGGAAAAACCTGGTCTTATTAGACGAGACACCATCCATCCCACTTTGGATGATGTGTCTCTTATCTAACAATCTGGCATCATTTTTATCCAAATTTCCAAAACCTTGACTGCTCAGAGTTGGGACCAGGAAGCAGAGTCACAGTCTTACACACCTCTCTGCAGCTCCTCTTCATCCGCCACCCCTCAACTTAGCCCCTGTCTTCCCCATCAGAGAATCATTGTCTGCTCCCTCCAAAGAAAATGAAAATATAATGTATAAGAATCCCAAATTGATTAAACAAAAAGTTGGTAAAACTCAAATTAAACATGAAGCCTCTAAATTGAATGGTTTGGCCTCTGTTCCTCCTCATAATTTAAAAATTAAATGTGGTTTGTTAAATATTAGGTCTCTAACTCCCAAGTCTCTGCTAGTCCATGATCATCAGATTGATTTAATATCCCTTACAGAGACTTGGTTAGGACAAGAGGATTATGTTGGTTTAAATGAATCAACTCCCTCTGGTTATTTAAACTGTCAAAATCCCAGAAGTTCTGGTCATGGAGGAGGAGTAGCAACAATTTACCATTCCAAATTACTAGTTAATATAAACCAAAAAACACGTTATCATTCCTTTGAGGGCCTGGTCCTCAGTATTGGGCATTTTAGCAATTTTAGGCTAAAACCAATTTTATTTGCCATAGTTTATCGTCCTCCATCAACCTACTCAGAGTTTTTATCCAAATTTGCCGAATTCTTAGCTGATTTAGTGCTGAAATCTGATAGAATAATTATAGTAGGGGACTTTAATATACATGTAGATGTAGATAGTGATTGCCTTAATATGGCATTTAATTCAATATTAGACTCGATGGGGTTTTCTCAGAAAGTTGGAAATTCTACCCATTATCTCCACCATACGTTGGACCTTGTTCTGACATATGGCATAGAAATAGAAAATCTGGTGATGTCTCCTCATAACCCTGTACTGTCAGACCATTGTCTGTTAACCTTTGATTTTACTATTTCTGACTATTTGGCTCCTAAGGAAAAATATTACTACAGTAGATGCCTCTCAGATGATGTTGTTACCAAATTTATGCAGATTGTTTCCTCTATGCCATGTGTCAACACAATGGAAATAAGTTATAGACAGCTTGCTCCTTCTGTAATTGATAGCATGGTAGATAGTGCTACAGCTTCTCTGCATCAGACTCTAGACTTGGTGGCGCCTTTAAAAAAGAAAAAGTCTAATCAGAGATTTCTAACCCCTTGGTTCAACACAGAAACTCATAGCTTAAAACAGAAGACTCGTCAATTAGAAAGAAAATGGCGCTCCACTAATTTAGATGAAATCTTTTTAAGATAAGATAAGATAAGATAAGCCTTTATTAGTCCCACAACGGGGAAATTCCAGGATTGCAACAGCACAGGGATAGCAACACTCAGAGCAACAATCAGAAGGCAAGAAAAAAAAAACAAAAAAAAAAAAAAACAAGCAAGCAAGAGCAGCTAATATACATATGTACATATTACTATAAAATATATATATACACACACACACACACACAGACACACAGTGCAGAGCATTGTAGCTGGATGGAATAATATGTAGATATATAAAAACACAGTGCGGAGCATTGTAGCTAGATGGAATAAATATATAGATATATAAATATAAACACACCCAGTGCTGAGCATTGTAGCTAGATGGAATAAATATATAGATATATAAATATAAACACACCCAGTGCAGAGCATTGTAGCTAGATGGAATAAATATGTAAATATATAAACACACACAGTGCAGAGCATTGTTGCTAGGTGGGATGAAACAGCATAACCGTCTATTTAGTTATCCTACATGGTATGATTATGTGCCCATACATATTCTCACCCTCCATAGCGACCGGTATGTTCCTAGTTGTATGCCGGAGAGGACCATTGTGTAAGTCTATTGCATCTTTTGCATTCAAAAAAAAAAAAAAAAAAAAAAAAAAAAAAACTATTAGTTTGTTACGTCTTTTTGCTATCTCTGCGAGCAGCCCTGCTTAGGTTGTACAGTCTGACAGCCGTTGGTAGGAAGGACCTACGAAACCTCTCGGTTGTGCACCTGGGATGATGTAGTCTGCTGCTAAATGAGCTCCTCAGTGCATCCAGTATGTCCTGCATAGGGTGGAACTCGGACTCCAGCAGAGATGACAGTTTAGCCACCGTCCTTCTCTCTCCTATCTCCTCCATCGGATCAAGGCGTTGCCCCAGGACAGAGCTAGCTTTCTTAATCAGTTTGTTCAGTCTCTTCCTATCGGCTGCAGTAATGCCACTGCCCCAGCAGACCACTCCAAAAGTGATGGCTGATGCCACCACCGTGTCATAGAATGACTTCAGCAGTGCCCCTTGTACACCAAAAGACCTGAGTCTCCTCAGCAGGAACAGCCTGCGCTGTCCCTTCTTGTAGAGTGCGTCAGTATTGTGTGACCAGTCTAGTTTATTGTTCAGATGAATACCCAGGTACTTGTAGGATGTCACCATCTCGATGTCTGTTCCCTGTATATTTACTGGTGCTGTGAGGGGCTGCCCATGCCTGCGGCAGTCCACCACCAGCTCCTTAGTTTTCCTCGCGTTGATCTGGAGGCAGTTCCGATGGCACCAGTCCACAAAGTCCTGGATAAGCCCTCTGTACTCAGCTTCATCTCCGCTGGAGATGAGACCAACGATCGCAGAGTCATCAGAGAACTTCTGTAGATGGCAATGTGTTGTGTTGTGTGAGAAGTCCGCAGTATAAAGAGTGAACAGGAAGGGAGCCAGCACCGTTCCCTGGGGGGCCCCCGTGCTACTGATGATCGTGTCGGAAACACAGTCCCGGGTTCTCACAAACTGAGGCCGGTTCGTGAGGTAGTCCAGGATCCATGATGACAGGTGCTGGTCCACCCCTGCGCGCAGCAGCTTGTCCTTCAGGATCATCGGTTGGATGGTGTTGAAAGCACTGGAGAAGTCAAAGAACATGATCCTCACCATATTCCCGGGCTTCTCCAGGTGGGACAGAGAACGGTGAAGGAGGAAGATCACCGCATCCTCCACCCCAATGCCATGCTGGTAGGCGAACTGGAGTGGATCCATCGCTGGTTCCACCAGGGGGCGGAGATGAGCAAGGAGCAGTCTCTCCAGGGTCTTCATCAAGTGGGACGTCAAGGCCACCGGTCTGAAGCTGTTCAGGTCTTTGGGGTGGGAAGTTTTTGGTACAGGTACCACACAAGATGTTTTCCACAGCTGTGGTACCCTCCCCAGTTTCAGGCTCATGTTGAAGATATACGTCACAATCCCACACAGCTGGTCTGCACAGGACTTGAGGAGCTTTGCGCTGATGCCGTCCGGTCCCGACGCCTTCCTCGCCTTGATCTTCCTCAGCTCCGTCCTCACCTGGGTCTTGGTCAGGGTCAGGATGGGGGGCTGTGTGTTGGGAGTGGGGGGGGGGGGGTGTCGGTGGAGTGGGGAGTGGGTAGCAGGACTTGATTTCTTAGAGGCAGCAGTGGTTGTTGTGCAGACAGGGGGGAGGGCGGTTGGTCAAATCTATTGAAAAACAGATTCAGGTTGTTCGCCCACTCCCTGCCCCCCGTGGCCTGGGGGGAGGTATTCTGGAGCCCCGAGATGGTTTTGAGGTTTCTCCAGACCCCGCTGATGTCGCTCTGTTGCAGCTTGTCCTCCATCTTCTTCCTGAAGCTGTCCTTGCCTTCTCTGATCTTTCTCCTCAGCTCCCTCTGTACGGACTTCAGCATCTCCCTGTTCCCCGACCTGAAGATCCTCTTCTTCTCTCTCAGAAGTGTTTTTATCTCAGGGTTGATCCAGGGTTTGTTGTTTGAGTGACGCCGTATGGTCTTGGTGGGAACGGATTTGTCCACACAGAAGCTGAGGTAGCCCGTGAAGGTGTGAATGAGGCCATCGATGTCCTCACCATGTGGATCGCAGAGCTGCTTCCAGGCAGTGGCTTCAAAACAGTCCTTTAGAGTGTCCATTGTCTCCTCAGACCATAACTCCACAGTGTGCATGGCCGGAGGTTGTCTGTGCACTAGGGGTTTGTACACCGGTCGGAGATGAACCAAGTTGTGATCCGATCTCCCAAGTGGGGGGAGTTGTGATGAGGTGTACGCCTCCTTAGTGTTTGCGTAGAACAAATCCAGTGTTTTATTGTCTCTAGTGTGGCATGTGACATACTGGGTGAAAGTGGGCAGAATGGGAGACAGTGAAACGTGGTTGAAATCGCCTGAGATGAGGAGAAGAGCATCTGGGTGTTCTGTCTGCAGCCTGCTGGTTACTGAATGGATGACGTCACGCGCTGTCCCAGCGTTCGCCGTCGGATTTGCATAAACAACAATGCAGATCACGTGTGAGTGTTCTCTCGGGAGATATGTAGGCCTCATGCTAACAGCTAGCAACTCAATGTCTTTGCTGCAGTGTCGTTGTTTAACAGTGATATGTCCCGGTCTGCACCAGTTGTTGTTAACATACATTATCACTCCACCGCCCCTAGTTTTGCCACTCTCTGGTGTTCGGTCAGCTCGTATCGTGTGAAAACCCTCCAGCTCAATGTTAGCATCTGCTGCTAGTTCAGTTAGCCACGTCTCAGTAAACAAAAGGAGAGAGCACTCCCGGTAAGTGCTATCATAACGGGAGATAGCCGCTAGCTCATCTAACTTTCCCAGTATCGACCGTACATTTCCCATGACAACAGATGGAAGGGAGGGTCTGTACCTTATATTTTTTGTCCTCCGCCTTACTCCAGCCCGGCAGCCGCGGCGTTTTCGCCTCAGTTCTCTCGGTATGTCGAGTTTTTCCAGTGGGACCGGGTGGCGGTTAAATGCTAGCAGCTCTTCCCTGTTATATCGTATCCTGCTATAAACAGTGGCTCCATCCACCGGCTCAGGAGACATTAGGAGACATTTAGCTTGGAGAAATCATCTTTTAATTTATAAAAAATCTCTTAGAAAAGCTAGAATGAGTTATTATTCTGCATTAATAGAAGACAACAAGAATAATCCCAGGTTTCTTTTCAGCACTGTCAAGGGGGCTGAGAGGGTAATTGGAGTCTCCCTCCCCTTTGTCCAAGAACTTTTTCAGAACCGTTGTAGGAGCAGGGCACTGAACATTGTCAAGGACCGTTCTCACCCTCTGCATAAACACTTTGAACTTCTTCCATCTGGTAAACGATTCCGGAGCATCGGAGGCAGAACCACCAGACTGATCAACAGCTTCCTTCCACAAGCTGTCAGGATGCTGAACAGTTGACCCGGAATCTCTCATACACACTACTGCACCTACGGACATTTTGTATATTATTTGTATATTATAGTTAGTTAGTTTTTTCCCAAGTATGTCTCAGGGATGTGTGAATGGATGGGGGGGTGGGGGTGGGGGGTGAAGTTATGTGGGAGTGTGTCTTAAATCATGCTGCTTCTATTTATATGGATGCCGAGAGAAATGCAATTTCATCTTGCCTGCACTACAGTTGTATGTACAGCAATGTGACAATAAAGTTTGATTTGATTTGACTCTGTCAGTCCTAGCATTCCCTTAGAGCTTACTAGTCAGGACTTGATGAACTTTTTCAATAATAAAATTTCATCTATCAGAGATAAAATCAATCAGATTTTTCCCACCGTTAACTTAAATACAGTAACTACTACAACTCCTTCAATTGATATCTGTTTGGATGAGTTTACTCCAATTGACCTTTTAGAGTTAGACAAAATAATTTCCTCATCCAAGCCTTCAACTTGTCTTTTAGACCCTATTCCTACCAGGTTATTTAAAGAAGTCTTCCCACTTATTAGTAGCTTTATTCTTCAAATAATCAATTCTTCATTAACTTTAGGCCATGCACCGCAGGCTTTTAAAATGGCTGTAATTAAACCCTTACTCAAAAAGCCAACGCTGGATCCAGGACTTTTAGCTAACTATAGACCAATCTCTAATCTCCTTTTCATTTCAAAAATCTTAGAAAGAGTTGTTGCTACGCAGTTATTTGACCACCTGCAGGGAAATGGTTTACTTGAAGAGTTTCAATGTGGGTTTAGAATCCATCATAGTACTGAAACAGCCATAGTGAAGGTCACTAATGACCTCCTTATCACATCTGATAATGGACTTGTTTCTGTTCTTGTCCTTTTAGACCTTAGTGCTGCTTTTGATACTATCGATCATAATATTCTACTTGATAGACTAGAACACTATGTTGGACTTAATGGAACATCGTTGCAGTGGTTTAGATCTTATTTATCTGATAGGTTCCAGTTTGTTCATGTCAGTAATGAGTTTTCTTTCAACTCAAAGCTCAGTCATGGAGTTCCACAGGGATCTGTGCTAGGCCCTACTCTTTTTAGTTTATATATGCTTCCCTTAGGCAACATTATTAGAAAGCACTGTATACATTTTCATTATTATGCAGATGACACACAATTATATCTGTCAATGAAGCCAGATGATAGTAATCAATTAGCCAAGTTAGAAGCCTGTCTTAAGGAAATCAAAGCTTGCATGACTTGCAATTTCCTGCTATTAAATTCAGATAAGACTGAAGTCATTCTTGTTGGTCCAAAAAACCTTAGAAATACCTTTCCAAATCAAACTTTTAGTTTGGATGTGGTTACTCTTTCTCTTAATAGCTCTGTGAGGAACCTTGGAGTTATTTTTGATCAAGATCTGTCTTTCAATTCACATATTAAATTCGTTTCTAAGACTGCCTTCTATCGTTTGCGTAGTATTGCCAAGATTAGGAGCATCTTGTCTCAGAGTGATGCTGAGAAACTGATCCATGCTTTTGTTAGTTCGAGATTAGATTATTGTTACTCTTTATTATCAGGTTGTCCTAAAACATCTTTAAAAACTCTTCAGTTGATCCAAAATGCTGCAGCAAGAGTTTTAACAGGTACTAGAAAGAGAGGTCATATCTCTCCGGTTCTGGCCTCCCTTCATTGGCTTCCCATAGAGTTTAGAATTAAGTTTAAAATCCTTCTTCTTACTTACAAAGCTCTAAACAATCAGGCCCCTTTTTATTTAAAAGATCTGATACTACCGTATTATCCTAACAGAGCACTACGCTCCTAAAATGCTGGATTACTTGTAATACCTAGAATCTCCAAAAGTACAATGGGAGGCAGAGCCTTCAGTTATCAAGCTCCTCTCCTGTGGAATCAGCTTCCAATCTGGATTCGGGAGTCAGACTCGATCTCTGTTTTTAAGAATAGGGTTAAAACCTTCCTTTTTGATATAGCCTACAATTAGGGAGGGATCATGTGTCTCTGAACCCTTCCTTTGTTATGCTGCTAATAGGTTTAGACAGCCGGGGGACCTCCAATAATGCACTGGGCTTCACTCCTTTCGTCACTCTCAAATGATTTTTTTTTTTTTTTTTTTTTTTTTTTTTTGCTGGTCATTAACATCTGTTTGTTCTCTCCCATAGATTGAGTCGCCATCGTGCTGTTTGTTCTCTACATGTCTGTTCTTTTCATCTTCTCTATCCCTTCACCCCCCAGCCAGTCGCAGCAGATGACTGTCCCTCCCTGAGCCTGGTTCTGCTGGAGGTTTCTTCCTGTTAAAAGAGAGTTTTTCCTCTCCACTGTCGCCAAGCGCTTGCTCACAGGGGATCGCCTGATTGCTGGGGTCTTTCTGCAACTGTGGGGGTTTCCCCTACAGTTGAAAGTGCTATGAGATGACTGTTGTTGTGAAATGGCACTATATACACCACCGTTCAAACATTTGGGGTCACCCAGACAATTATTTTGTGTTTTCCATGAAAAGTCACACTTATTTACCACCATGAGTTGTAAAATGAATAGAAAATATAGTCAAGACATTGAGAAGGTTAGAAATAATGATTTGTATTTGAAATAATATTTTTTTTCCAGATACTCAACCTGCTCAAAGGAAGGTCAGTTTTATAGCTTCTCTAACCAGCTAAACTGTTTTCAGCTGTGCTAACATGATTGCACAAGGGTTTTCTAATCATCCATTAGCCTTCTGACGCAATGAGCAAACACATTGTACCATTAGAACACTGGAGTGATAGTTGCTGGAAATGGGCATCTATACACCTATGTAGATATTGCACCAAAAACCAGACATTTGCAGCTAGAATAGTCATTTACCACATTAGCAATGTATATTAGATATTAGAGTGTATTTCTGATTAGTTTAAAGTTATCTTCATTGAAAAAAACAGTGCTTTTCTTTCAAAAATAAGGAAATTTCTAGGTGACCCCAAACTTTTGAACGGTAGTGTAAATAAAGTTGAACTGAATTGAATTGAATGTCATACAGACATCACAGGCACCCTGTGAGGTCAGAACACTCTTTTTACAGGCATGCAGGAATGCTTGCTTACACTTGCTTTCTACGGGCATGCAGAAATACTTGCTTATACTTGGTTTCTACGGGCATGCACGGGTATGCACTAATACATATTAAATACTAACAGAAGTAGGGGAATGCAGAAACACCAGAATAATCAATGGACCGTGAGCCAACTGTGCTCTGTATCGTGACACAAAACCTGTCTTAAGCCATCATGATTAGAGTTCACTTTAGATAATGTGCCTTCTTTGCCTTAAAGGGATGGGCAGGAGTACTTTGGTTTGGATCATCTAAAACACACCTCTGAACTAGGAAAGCACTCAGAGAGTGCATACCTCCGCTAAGGCTCCTTCTGTCCCTGATGGATCAGCTCCAAAATATAATGGTTTTGTTTTGGAGGATTTTTGCTAACACAGTGTGAGAAGATAAGAGCCTTGGTGGAGGTATGCATTCTCGGATCATCATCAAAATGTTATGGGGTTCTTGCTAGCCCAAGGACCACCTCTGGTAAAAATTTCATCCAAATCCACCCAGTTGTTTTGGAGTATTCTTGCTAAAACACCACGAGAATATAAGAGCCTTATAAGAGATATGCATTCTCAGATCATCTGCCCTATTATTATTTCTAGAAATCAATTTCTATTTGATTTTTATGGGGAAAATTATGAGATTTTTATAAATACAATACTTCATCTGAAGGCTAAATTTATCTCTGTGTGCTTGTAAAATATATTTGAAAAATGTAGTTTTCAAAATGCTACACATCTATTTTTTTATTATGGTTTTGTCGCCTGTTTTTATGTGATTTACTGACATAGCTGGGGGGAAATGATTGGGATGTTTAAGACGTGTATTTATAGCAAGATCAAGATTTGCTTAAACATAACAAAAAAAAAAAGATTTTTTTTTACACTGCAACTGATCAAAAAGAAAAAGAATTTAAAAAAATAATACAAAATGTGAAAAATACCGAGCCAACAAGGGGCATGACTAACACCTCCTGCTTAAAAAAAGTGAATAATACCAGCATTCCCTCACCAACAGGTTTTTAACACCACATCTGGCATTATGAAATTCTACAGAAAAACAAAACTACCCTGAACTTGAAAGCTTGAAATTCAAAGAGGTGAATTTATGACTAAACACTACTGGGATGTGTTTTATCCACTAGCATGACTCATGTTATTTAGCCTGTTGCTGTCAGTACTGCCGTGGCTGAGGATGAAGTACTTAAAATCTTTCGCATTTGTTTCTCCAAATATAAAACACAAAGGCATTCAAAGATGTCATATTGCATTTATCCAACAGCTCCAAAAAAGTAATATATAAATTTGACGGTAATAAACAAAAACAGACTATGACTTGTTTATTAACTGATATTGTACTGTCAAGACTATCCTGTTAACGAGTAATTTATAACGGCTATGCTTGAATTTTGTTGATTAATACAAACAGCATAATATCAAATATAGTAGCTTGGTTACCATTTTACACACATATTCAGCAAAATTTGCTGGCAGTCATTGTTTATACAGTATGCATATTTTTCCAGAATCCATTGGTCAGGCCACTTGACGGCCTGCTAGCTAGCTAAATAATGCTCAGTTGCTAATTTGCTATCTCCACCAGGGCCGTGCAGAGACCATTTGAGGGGCAGGGGCTCAACTTTCAAAAAAGGGGCATATGGAACAAGATTTGTTTACAATATGCAGGTGCATCTCAATAAATTACAATGTCATTGAAAAGTAAATTTATTTCAGTAATTCAATTCAAAAAGTGAAACTCATATATTATATAGATTCTTTATACACAGTGATATATTTTAAACATTTATTTCTTTTAATTTTGATAATTATGGCTTACAAGTAATGACAAACCAAAATTAATTTTCTCAAAAACTTAGAATATTGCATTAGATGATTTTTTTTAATGTATTTTTAATAGAAATGTTGGCTGACTGGAAAGTATGCCCATGTACACACTCAGTACTTGGTCAGGGCTCCTTTTGTATGAATTACTTCATCGGTGTGGCATGGGCAATCAGCCTCTGGTACTGCTGAGGTGGTATGGAAGCCTAGGTTGCTTCCCAAATCAGGTGCCAAGTCCTGTCATGTGGAAATCAAGGTCCCAGAGTCTGGCGGAAGAGTGAAGAGGCACAGAATCCAAGTTGCTTGAGGCCCAGTATGAAGTTTCCACGGTCAGTGATGATTTGTGGAGCCATGTCATCAGCTGGTGTTGGTCCACTGTGTTTTATCAAGTCCGAAGTCAGTGCACCCGTCTATCAGGAAATTTTAGAACGCTTCATGCTCTGCTGACAAGCTTTATGGAGCTGCTGATTTCATTTTCTAGCAGGACTTGGCACCTGCCCACACTGCCAAAAGTACCAAAACCTGGTTTCATAACCATGGTATCACTGTGCTTGATTGGCCAGCAAACTAAACTAAACTGACCTAAGACTACTGACTGACTACTGACCTAAGACCCTTAGAGAATCTATGTGGTATTGTCAAGCGGAAGATGAGAGACACCAGACCCAATTCAGATGAGCTGAAGGTCACTATCAAAGTAACCTGGGCCTCCATAACACCTCAGCAGTACCACAGGCTGATCACCTCCATGCCACGCCACATAGATGCAGTGTAAAAGGAGCCCCAACCAAGTATTGAGTGTGTACATGGACATACTTTCCAATTGGCCAACATTTCTATTAAAATCATTTTTTAAAAATTGATATTATGTAATATTCTTTTTTTTTTGAGAAACTGAATTTTGGGTTTTCATTAGCTGTAAGCCATAACCATCAAAATCAAAAGAAATAAACATTTGAAATATATCACTCTGCGTGTAACGAAACTATGAGTTTCACATTTTGAAGAATTGAATTACTGAAATAAATAAACTTTTTGGCGATATTCTAATTTATTGAGATGCACCTGTATACTTTTTTTATATCATAATATTGACTTACTGCAACTCTTATACAAACAAAATGGAACGTACTGTAATCTTACACAAGGTATCCACACTACAAGACCATGGAGTCTTATGAAAAAAAAAACGGAATTGGTGGGTCTTTGGATATAATACATACAACACATTTGAATAATATTCCCACTATGAACATAATTATTCCTGTTCACCCTTTATACTGCAGACTTTTCACAAAACACAACACACTGCCATCTACAGAAGTTCTCTGACGACTCTGTGATCGTCGGTCTCATCTCTGATGGAGATGATGCAGAGTACAGAAGACTTATCCAGGACTTTGTGGACTGGTGCCATCGGAACTGCCTCCAGATCAATGCGAGGAAAACTAAGGAACTGGTGGTGGACTGCCGCAGGCATGGACAACCTCCCACAACACCAATAAACATCCAGGGAACAGACTCTGAGATGGTGACATCCTACAGGTACCTGGGTGTTCACCTGAACAATAAACTGGACTGGTTACAAAATACCTACGCGCGCTACAAGAAAGAACAGTGCAGGCTGTTCCTCCTGAGGAGGCTTAGGTCTTTTGGTGTACAAGGGGCGCTCCTGAAGACTTTCTACGATTCAGTGGTGGCATCAGCCATCACATTTGGAGTGGTCTGCTGGGGCAATAAGATAAGATAAGATAAGCCTTTATTAGTCCCACAACGGGGAAATTCCAGGATTGCAACAGCACAGGGATAGCAACACTCAGAGCAACAATCAGAAGGCAAGAAAAAAAACAAGCAAGCAAGAGCAGCTAATATACATATGTACATATTACTATAAAATATACTGTATATACACACACACACAGACACACAGTGCAGAGCATTGTAGCTGGATGGAATAAATATATGAATATGTAAACACACAGTGCGGAGCAATGTAGCTAGATGGAATAATATGTAGATATATAAACACACAGTGCGGAGCATTGTAGCTAGATGGAATAAATATATAGCTATATAAACATAAACACACCCAGTGCGGAGCATTGTAGCTAGATGGAATAAATATGTAAATATATAAACACACACAGTGCAGAGCATTGTTGCTAGATGGGATGAAACAGCACAACCGTCTACTTAGTTATCCTACATGGTATGATTATGTGCCCATACATATTCTCACTCTCCATAGCGACCGGTATTTTCCTAGTTGTATGCCGGAGGGGACCATTGTGTAAGTCTATTGCATCTTTTGCATTCAAAAGACTATTAGTTTGTTACGTCTTTTTGCTATCTCTGCGAGCAGCCCTGCTTAGGTTGTACAGTCTGACAGCCTTTGGTAGGAAGGACCTGCGAAACCTCTCGGTTGTGCACCTGGGATGATGTAGTCTGCTGCTAAATGAGCTCCTCAGTGCATTCAGTATGTCCTGCATAGGGTGGAACTTGGACTCCAGCAGAGATGACAGTTTAGCCACCGTCCTTCTCTCCTATCTCCTCCATCGGATCAAGGCGCTGCCCCAGGACAGAGCTAGCTTTCTTGATCAGTTTGTTCAGTCTCTTCCTATCGGCTGCAGTAATGCCACTGCCCCAGCAGACCACTCCAAAAGTGATGGCTGATGCCACCACCGTGTCATAGAATGTCTTCAGCAGCGCGCCTTGTACACCAAAAGACCTGAGTCTCCTCAGTAGGAACAGCCTGCGCTGTCCCTTCTTGTAGAGTGCATCAGTATTGTGTGACCAGTCTAGTTTATTGTTCAGATGAACACCCAGGTACTTATAGGCTGTCACCATCTCAATGTCTGTTCCCTGTATATTTACTGATGCTGTGAGGGGTTGTCCAATGGCATCAAGGCAGCCGACAGGAAGAGACTGAATAGACTGATCAAAAAAGCTAGCTCTGTCCTGGGGCAGCGCCTTGACCCAGTGGAGGAGATAGGAGAGAGGAGGATGGTGGCTAAGCTGACATCTCTGCTGGAGTCCGAATCCCACCCCATGCAGAACACGCTGAACGCACTGAGGAGCTCATTTAGCAGTAGGCTGTACCATCCTAGGTGCGCGACCGAGAGGTTTCGCAGGTTCTTCCTACCTACGGCTGTCAAACTTTATAACCTAACCAGGGCTGCTTGTAGAGGTCATACTGAATGCACAAAACGTAACAAACCTGCACAATAATGGTCCCCTCCATTACACAACTAGGACATTATCAATCGCTACAGAGGGTGACAACTAGGCTGATTCAAATACCTAATATACTGTATGGGTACATATTCATACTATGCGGGGTAACTGAATAGACCGTTATGCCGTTTCTTCCACCTAGCTACAATGCTCCGCACTGTGTATATTTCTATGTACATATGTATATTCACTGCTCTTATTATCTTACCTTTTGAATTATTGCTCTGAGTGTTGCTATCCTTGTGCTGTTGCAGTCCTGGAATTTCCCCATTGTGGGACTAATAAAGACTTATCTTAATTTGATCACATAGTCTTTGATTTAAAAAAAAATGTTGAATATACTAGTTTCTTTTGTATTAACAGAAAGTAACTGAATTGAAAATGTATAAACAATTCAATCATGTTTGGCCACCACCAGAAGTAAAATGGATAGTTTTGGGCACCCAGGCCAAGACCCTGCAAGTTTTCTCTTCTACCCAGTCTCTTCAGCAGGTGTTTTCACTTATCGGCAATCAGTGGGAAGAAATTTGCCTTTTGTTCTTATTCAAGACAAAGATAGAAAGGAGATGTTTTTACCTTCTTTTCTTTACATGTTTCGACTGTTCACTGCAGTCTTCATCAGAAGTGTCAGCTGATTGCTGCAAGATTGCTGTGAGAAATTCTGTGAAATCTGCTGTTGAAGACACTGGTTGGAGGTAAAACCTGCAGGGTCTTGGCTCTCTATGGCACATGATTAAACACCCTTGATTTAAACAGTCTATACAATACATTTTTGTTATGGTATTTTAAAGATACCGGGGTAGTGGCCTAGTTGGTAGAGCCTTTGGCCCGCAACTGAGAGGTCATGGGTTCAAATCCCAGACTGGGGAAAGGAAAGTTAATGCACAGAGCTACCAGAGGACTAACCCCCCCGCCGCCACTGTAGCCTTCACTACTCACAGTAGCTGTGTGGCCTGAGGTCAGAGAAATGGTGTCCCACATGCTGTGGAAGGGGGGTTAACTTCTTAATGGTTTTACACAATTAATTAGTATTACGGTAACTGGAAAATATTATAGTCGGACAACATGATTATTTCAAACGGCATGACGTGAACAAGATACTTTGGTTTAACAAGCAATAATTAACAGAGAGGAAGAGGGAAAATCTGTCGGTTGGACACATTTGGATCATGTGGGACCGATGTACACATTAAAATCAAGTAAATTCAAAGAACTTTTTTTCAGTGTATATTTCACAGTACTAATTTCTAAAAAAAACACAACATGGACTCTAGCATCGTCATATTACAGTATATCCACAAAGTGAAAACTAGTATGTATGTCTGTCTATTGTGTGTGTGGGGGGGGGGGGGCGCAGGCAGGCACATCACATGCACCTGAGGGTCAACCTTGAGCTGTTGTAAAACTCTTCATAATGTAACATTTCAAAATTAGACAGCAGAATCTTTTCAGTTAACCAATCAATAATGACAGAAGTAATATTATTTCTCAGCTTATCTTTTATTGAAGCATGCAGAGTGAAAACACAGCTGTGGATCTTTCTCAGAACGATCTGGCAGAAGAACCAAGAACAATGGCTTCCAACGGTACATATAGCTTCACGTTATTGGGCATTCCCAGTAACTTTCCACAAAGCACAGTTTCTCTGTCCATACTGGTTCTGACCGGTCCTCAGCGTTATCTTCACCCAGATGTTCCTCTCCTCAGCACGTCTCCATATCCTGTTGTCTTTGTCTCTTCAGCACAACGTAACCCCCACCCCAAAAGCATGCCCATATATGGAAACAAAAGCAAATACTTCCATTGCACAGCAGTTTTGGTGTGTGGGTGCAGCTAAAGATATAAGCATGTATGTGAGCACTTTGTGTAATATCTAACGAACTAATCTTCACTATTTATTTATCATAACAATAATAATAACTTTCTGTTGGCCATGTCCCGAAAAACGTCTAAGACAACACTAAAAAAATGTCTGTGATAACACCTAAAAGTTGGTTGTTATGCATCTTCTCTTACAAAATAAATTCCGACCGACCCAAAGATATTCAACATTTTGCACAGTAATCATAAGAGCCAAGGCTGCCATCTGAACATGGATTACCTGGCTGCTGCAGGCGGAGTCCACTGGCCCCAGCTCAATGGCTGCTGTGGCTGAGGGGAGTGGTTACCACCTGTCTGCGGTGTTGCTTTCAGGTACATTCAGAAATCTGTAGTTTCATAAACATACAGTGGAAAGGCTGAATCTGGGGCTTTGAGGGGTGGGGAGGTGGGGTGGAGGGTACTGAATTCTTTATAATTAGATCTTTGCATCCATCCATCCATCCATCCATCTTCTACCGCTTTTCCGGAGGTCCGGGTCGCGGAGGCAGCAGTTCAAGCAGAGAAGCCCAGACTTCCCTCTCCCCAGCCACCTGCTCCAGCTCTTCAGAGGGGATACCAAGGCGTTCCCAGACCAGCTGGGAGACATAGTCTCTCCACCGAGTCCTGGGTCTGCCCCGGGGTCTCCTCCCAGTGGGACGTACCTGAAACACCTCAAGTGGGAGGCGTCCAGGAGGCATCCTAATCAGATGCCCATACCACCTCAACTGACTCCTTTCAATGCGGAGGAGCAGCGGTTCTACTCTGAGCCTCTCCCGGATGACTGAGCTCCTCACCCTATCTCTGAGGGTGAGTCCAGCAATCCTACGGAGAAAGCTCATTTCAGCCGCTTGTATCCGCGATCTCGTTCTTTCGGTCATTACCCAAAGCTCGTGACCATAGGTGAGAGTAGGAACGTAGATTGACTGGTAAATCGACAGCTTTGTCTTAGAACTAAGCTCCCTCTTCACCACAACAGACCGGTACAACGTCCGCATCACTGCAGATGCTGCTCCAATCCGTCTGTCGATCTCTCGCTCCATTTTCCCCTCACTCGTGAACAAGACCCCAAGATACTTAAACTTCTCCACTTGGGGCAGGAGCCTGTCCCCAACCCGGAGAGGACAATCCACCTTTTTCCGGCTGAGGACCATGGACTCGGACTTGGAGGTGCTGATTCTCATCCCAGCCGCTTCACACTCAGCGGCAAACCGTCCCAGCAAGAGCTGTAGGTCATTGCTGGATGAAGCCAACAGGACAACATCATCTGCAAACAACAGAGATGAGATCCTGTGGTCACCAAGCATGACACCCTCCATTCCCTGGCTGCGCCTAGAAATCCTGTCCATAAAAATTATGAACAGGATCGGTGACAAAGGGCAGCCCTGGCGGAGTCCAACTCTCACTGGGAATGACTCCGACCGAGTGTTGGCAATACGAACCAAACTCTCACAACGGTCGTACAGAGACCGAATAGCTCGTAACAACAAGCCCGATACCCCATACTCCCGAAGCACCCCCCACAAAAATCCACGAGGGACGCGGTCAAATGCCTTCTCCAAGTCCACAAAACACGTAAACTGGTTGGGCAAACTCCCACGAACCCTCAAGAATTCTCGAGAGGGTAAAGAGCTGGTCCGATGTGCCACGGCCAGGACGGAAACCACATTGCTCCTCCTGAATCCGAGGTTCGACCAACGGCCGGACTCTCCTCTCCAGTACCTTGGCATAGACCTTCCCAGGGAGGCTGAGGAGTGTGATCCCTCTAAAGTTGGAGCACACCCTCCGGTCCCCTTTTTTGAAGAGAGGAACCACCACCCCGGTTTGCCATGCCAAAGGCACTGCCCCCGACCTCCACGCAATGTTGCAGAGGCGTGTCAACCATGACAACCCAACAACATCCAGGGCCTTGAGGTACTCAGGGCGAATCTCGTCCACCCCCGGGGCCCGGCCACCAAGGAGATTTTTAACCACCTTGGCGACCTCAGCCCCTGTGATTGGCGAGTCATCCCCCTCGTCCCCAAACCCTGCTTCCTCTGTGGAAGGCGTATCAGTGGGATTGAGGAGATCCTCGAAGTATTCCTTCCACCACCCGACGATATCCCCAGTTGAAGTCAACAGTGTCCCATCCGCACCATACACAGTGTGGACGGGGAGCTGCTTTCCCCTCCTGAGCCGCCGAACAGTTTGCCAGAATCTCTTTGAAGCCGACCGAAAGTCTTGTTCCATGGCCTCACCGAACTCCTCCCATACCCGCGTTTTTGCTTCAGCAACCACCCGAGCTGCACTCCGCTTGGCCTGCCGGTACACCTCAGCTGCTTCGGGAGTCCCACAAGCCAACCGAGCTTGATAGGACTCCTTCTTCAGCTTAATGGCCCCCTTCACCACTGATGTCCACCACTTGGTTCGGGGGTTGCCACCACGAGATGCACCGACCACCTTGCGGCCGCAGCTCTGGGCCGCCGCTTCAACAACAGAGGTGGAGAACATGGCCCATTCAGACTCCATGTCTCCAGACTCCCTCGGAATGTGGATGAAGTTCTTCCGGAGGTGGGAGATGAAGACCTCCCGGACAGGGGCCTCAGCCAGACGCTCCCAGCACACCCTCACTATACGTTTGGGTCTACCAGGTCTGAATGGCTTCCTCCCCTGCCATCGGATCCAACTCACCACCAGGTGGTGATCAGTTGACAGCTCTGCACCTCTCTTTACTCGGGTGTCCAAGACATACGGTCGCAGGTCTGATGATACGATAACAAAATCGATCATCGACCTGCGACCTAGGGTGTCCTGGTGCCAGGTGCACATATGGACACCCTTATGCTTGAACATGGTGTTCGTTATGGACAGACTGTGGTTAGCACAGAAGTCCAATAACTGAACACCACTCGGGTTCAGATCGGGCAGGCCATTCCTCCCAATCACCCCCCTCCAGGTTTCACTGTCGTTGCCCACGTGCGCATTGAAGTCCCCCAGTAGGACAATGGAGTCTCCAGGAGGAGTACCCTCCAGCACCCCAGTCACAGACTCCAAAAAGGGTGGGTACTCTGAAACATCATTTGGTGCATAGGCACAAATGATGGTCAGGACCCGTTTCCCAACCCGAAGGCGCAGGGAAGCAACCCTTTCATCCACCGGGGAAAACTCCAATATAGAGGCAGCAAGGTGGGGCGATACAAGAATACCCACCCCTGCTCGTCGCCTCTCGCCCGGGGCAACTCCAGAAAAGGCCAAGCTCCAGCCCCTCTCCAAGAGACTGGTTCCGGAACCGGAGCTGTGTGTTGAGGTGAGGCCGACTATATCTAGCCGGTATCGCTCAACCTCGTACACCAGCCCAGGCTCCTTCCCCACCAGAAAGGTGACATTCCACGTACCAAAAGCCAGTTTAGAAAGCTTGGGATCAGTCCGCCAAGGTCTCCGCCTTTGACCGCCACCTAATCCACATAGCACCGGACCCCCATGATCCCTCCTGCAGGTGGTGGACCCTCTGGAGGGCGGACCCATGTAACTCCTTCGGGCTGAGCCCGGCCGGGTCCCATGGGTGGAAACCCGGCCACCAGACGCTAGCCTTCGAGCCCCTCCCCCAGGCCTGGCTCCAGGGTGGGGCCCCAGTAACCCCATACCGGGCGGGGTACACTGAATCCTTGATATACAATTTATCATGAGAGTCTGTTGGATCGTTCTTAGTCTGGCCCTTCACCCAGGACCAGTTTGTCTTGGGAGACCCTATCAGAGGCAAATTGCCCCCGGACAACATAGCTCCTAGGATCACTGGGGCACGCAACCCCCCCCACCACGATAAGGTGACGATCCATGAGGAGGTCTCTGCATCCAATTATAATGAATGTTGAAAATTTAAATGGCCAGTCAAAAGGGCACTTTGGACAATAAAGTGAATGGGGCAGGTGTTCCAGCCCCCATAGCGCCCCCATCTGCACGTGTATGATCTCCACTTTTGTTCATGTTTGTCTTCACCATAGTTGCCAAGTCTGCTTATTATAAGCGACTTTGGGCTTTTTTTTTTTTTTTTCTTTCGAAAGTCATTTGCAAATCTCGTCAGTCACGGGTTGTGGGTTTTTGGGCTGGTTTTTTAATGTGTAGTTGCTTATTTGGGCTTGCTTTGCTGTCTGTGTGACAGCCCTCCCAGCTTGGTTGTGCAAAATTATAAGCTGTGTCTCCATACCAAGAAGTTCAAAATCTGTTAATTTTGGGGGAAGTTCCTAAGGTAAAAGTGGCCAGCCAGGGCTTCACTTCAGGCGGCCAATGATCCATCCAGTTTTTCAATAGAGCTCAGTGGCCTGCCCGACTCCTCTCACCTCTGTACTCGCTAATGGGGCGTGAGCTATCCAGGTTTTTTTAAAATACAGGTCAGTGCATATGGGACCTTAAATTGGGAGAAAAAAAAAATCTCCATTGAAATGAATGGCAAGAGCAAAATTGTCTTTTGATCCTGATCAAATTTTGCCACAAGTTACACATATGATGTGTCCACAAACCTCCTTAACTAAACACCACATAATATTTGACAGTTTAAAAGATAATTTTCCACGTAATTAACCCCTTGCACTCTGGTCAATTTCCCTAAAAACGCCTAAAAATAACGTACCCAAAGTAAATCAAAAGCTGTTCTTCAGCCCTTTGCAGCATCTTCATGGGGTTGGTCTCATTTAAAAGAAAACACTGAATTTTTTGGCAAAACAGTCATAATCTCTCTAAGTGCTCCGGCCACTGAGTAACAGTCATCTAAACATACTGAATATGAAGAAAATAAAGTTCGCCTGGGTGTTTTTTTGGATACAAATGCTTTCAAATAACACACAGCTGTCAGATCCGGGCTGGAAAATGCAACAGAAATGTAGAGCCAATTGTTACCCAGCTGAGGTCAAAATTTTGTAACAATACCACAAAAAATGATTATATTACACAGCTTTTTTGTCAGGTTGTTCCCAGGCGTTTTTGAACTGTGCCAAATTGTGCCAAATGGCACAGTTTGGAAAAACATCTATAACTTTTGAATGATTCAATATAGAAGCTTGATCTTGGGCTCTAATGAAAGGTGACACTCAGGGCTGTGTGTGTGTGTGTGGGGGGGGGTTGTTTATTCATTCATGAATGAATGAATGAACAAACAAGCCCCCACACACAAAGAAGCATGCCACGTAAAAAGTGTGTAGCTTTTTTTACAAGAAAAAATAACCTACAGTGCAATAAAAATTATACTAAAATATCTGTAATGTAGAGGATAACAACTCCCCCCCCCCACTACAGAGGATGGACATCGTCCATCGCCACCTGACGGACCGCGGTGCACAGACCAGACCGGTCTACTACGCACAGTTGTACTAAAATATCTGCAATATATCTGCAATCCGCTACAGAGGAGTAGCGGGGGGGGGGGGACCGTTCTCGGCTCACGGTCCGGTCCGTGCGCCGCGGTCCGTCATGTGGCCATGACGCACAGTTGTAATTTACCGATCAGTCAAAAGTCATTTTGATTACAATTTTCAGGGATAAAGAATAATTTAGCTTATAACACTTACCTGTCCACAACAGGAGTGTTGCTGGCGAACATCTCTTCCTCATTGTCAGACGAACATGACGCTGGTCCGCTTGTTACGACTCATGGTTCTGGTCACGCGACCCGGTCAAACCATGATTCCATTATTGCGGTTTTGCGCTTCCATGATTGCGGTTTTGGCAAACGATTTTTCAAAACAAATAAGAACAGTAGTAAGAAAAAAACACTGGCGAACGCTACCGTTACACACAGCGGCTTACACAAAACAGATTTTACGCACGGGACGCACGCTTTCAATCGTCGAACTTCTCTGCTTCAATTGGCTCGCTGTATTCGCAGCCGTTGGTAGGCGGGTCCTTCTTGCTAGGTTTTCAGTCATTGGTTCTTCAAAGTTTCAGAAACCCAATTCAAGGCTCTTATTCGTCGAATGAGAGGTCAATCAAATCTAAACCAATCAAAGCACTCCTTTGGCTTTCTGTTCGCGGCTGTGTCTGTAGTGGAAGAACGGAAATGCAGCTTTTTTTTTTCCAGTGCGCACTAGGACGCACAGTGTGCGTCCTAGTGCGCATGAGGGCGCACTAGTACGCAGAGACGTGACCGCCCGCGGTATCCCGGAGTGCAAGAGGTTAAAGTTGTCGGCTGTCATGTGATATTTAGTTTTTGTTTGAAGGACTAGCGGACAACTACTCCTATCGTGTTTAGTGCTTTTACTTATGCAGAATGCACGTCTTTTCTTTTGATCAGAGTTTAAAAATGTAATTTATTCAAAGTTTTTATGTTGACTGTGTTTACTATAAATTTGCTGTTGCTTATGCAGAATGCATATGTATTTTCCTTTAATTAGAGTTTATAAAATTCCGTCATTCAATGCTGACTGTGTTTGCAGTCAATTTGCTGCAAACAAAAATAAATCTATATATTGATATACTGTATATTATCAAGCAGCCGCCTGTTGGGCTGTTTTTGGGCTTGTTTCCAAAGAGCTGGTCACCTGTTTCTCTCGTGAAACCTGGCAACACTGGTCTCCATCCCTTTCATAACGGCATCTTCAGGCTAAGCTTCAGCAGAAAATATACATTGTGAAGTTTTAATCTAAACATTGGGCTAACTAATTTAAAAAGAAAATAACACAGCTATCTGGGCTGTCTGTTGGCATGACCAAAGAACACAACAACACAACACCCGCTATGGTAATTAAGGTACACAATGCAGCATTATAATCATACCATATTATAAGAAATCACCACTGTAATTAGCAATTATTCATAACAGTGATACATCTATCTATAAATTCAAGGGATCTCTGTCTGTGTGTGTCTGTGTGTTCCTCAGATATCTCTCAAACCATTAGTCACACTGACCTAAGACTTTAAACACGCTTTGCTGAAGCTACGAGGGTGTGCATCCCTGAATATGGAGTCACTCTGTCAAAATATGTCATTTTTATCAATAAAATTTTAGCCACCGCTGTGTGACCGCTCTGTCTTCATCCGCTGGCTTCAAGAAGTGTGGGTGGGGTTTCGGATTGACTCCATGCTCATTGTTGGTAAAATGACATGATTGCTCTGTCCTTCTTACACTTCTTTATCTGTTTCCTTCACACGCTACACTGCAGAGTTTAGTTTACACCCTATAATTCATTTGCTGAAATCAGTTAGAATCAGCTCTGCACACAGCTGAGCTGCCACATAAGCAGAAATTATTGTTACTGATACAATGAGGAAACCACCCCTTTGTATGGAGGGTGGGGGAAGTTTTATAAAAACTATAGGGCTCACTTTTCGAGTGGCACACTCTTGGGGAATTGCCTAAAGAGCTGTGTCCCAGTGCTGCTTGTATCCATATCTCACTTTCAGTAAATAAGAGAAAGTATACTTCATCTCTCAGCCTGGTTATTTGGCCGTCGTATCAAAGAACTGGGGTTTAAGGTATTTTAGACTCAACAGAGAATACACCACATCACGGCCATGCTGATTGGAAAACACAGCATCATGACTTGTCAGGCACCACAACGTTTTGCAAACAGATTTTAGAAGTGCTTTGCTGCTTAGATGTGTATCCACGAGTAAGGAGCCGCTCAGTCAAAATATATACCATAAAGTTGCTGTGATTGCGTAGGTCTAACAGATATATTTGGTATAGAGAACACGAGGTGCGGGGGTGGGGGTGGGGGTCGCACTGCCGGGGACCCATGGTGCCACAAACCTGTCAGTCACTACAGTGATCCGTGGACAAAACAAGGAAATGAAAAATGACACATTTGACTAGAAAAAGGTAATGCTAAAGATTCAATGCTTAAAAAAATTACATTATAAAGTTGCTGTGATTGCGTAGATCTAAAGGATAATTCGACGTGTGGAGAACATGAGGTGTGCGAGCAGACTGGGCAGAGCATCAGTGGGGACCCGGGTCTGATAAAGGACACCGGTGTTATCAACGCACAACATGCCAGGAGAAGCAGCAGTCTAACCGGGCGGACCACAGTCCTTTGCGGGGAGGCACGCCCAGCCTGCCCAGTCAGTAGTAGACGGGAGTACCTGCTTCTGCTTCACCTGTGTGGTACCATTGTACTTTGTAGGATTGTGAGTCCCCCTTCCTGCGCAAGAATCTAAAAATTAAAAACTTAATACCGCTATGATTGTGCAGCGGAATGGTCGAAATGACAACGACCAAACACAGGACACAAAAACACCCAAATAATGAAATAAATCATTTTTAGTTAAATATTCACTGACAAATGGGCAACACAGATACAACGGTTGCAGTCAAGCGGGTCCTTCTGCTGTGAATAACAATAGATAGATGTACTTCATTGATGTTGGGTGTTTTGTAGTTAATTCGGTTGATGACAGTTTAAAAAAAAATTAATAACAAAATATTGCTAAAATATAAAATTGTAATCAAATTTGGTTGATTAGTTTTCAAAAAACTTTTAATAACAAAATATTGCTAAAATATAAAAAGATGCACTACAGTTGGTCTCAAATATTTGTAAACGTGTACTGTTGTAGTACTGCATGGGTTTATTGACGATACACAATAGAAATTCAATATTACACTGAACTCCATCACTGAACAGTGATATAAACTAAAATAATTATAATGGTGACTGAACAACTCCCATTTCCCAAAGTGCAAGACACACTATTATCAATATAAGTGATAAAGGATCAGACAAATAAGAGATGTGACAAAAAAATAAACAAGGGATCTCAAACAGTAACTAATATTGGATGTCCCATTCATTTTCAATAATTAGGTATTCTGTAATTAATATTCACACAGTCAAATAAATGTTAGTGCCATTTAGTCCCTCTTATATTAGTCAAAGTCTAACATGTGATTGCCTACATGTAGGCTACACCTCTTTGTATTCCACTTTCAAACACAGCCTACATTTGGGCCTGTAAAGCCTGATTGGGAAACCTGTTTCAGACAGGAATCCTTGTGTTCTACGGGCACGCACTAGTATTCAGTGAAAACATCCCTGTCCTGGTCAGTGGAACATCCCGGTCTATTAGGGAATATAATTACTCCCAAGCCTTTTTTCTGATTAAATTGTCCAGTAAGAACTAACAGTTGTATGATATGAGACATTCCCCAATAGTCTTCTAAGCAAGGTGCTCAAAAAATAATACTGCTGGGCTATTCTTGAATGTAAAATATGGTTTAATTTCTGCTTCCATATACTCGGGTTCTAATCAGCTTCATGCTTATTGAAGACTTAAAAGATTGATGGTCACAAAGTGTGCAAAATTAATGAGGATTTTGGTATTTCACATAAAGCAGTCTGTAGTTGGAAGGTTTCATGTCATCTGTCCAACTGTACGACTAGCTGATATTACTTCGTATGAATTTCAAATACCACTGTCCTTTGCTGGATTATCTTTGTGCATTTTCCGACCATCAATCTTTTAACAGCCCCCCCGGCCCCCCTCCTGCACCTTACCTACCTGCCAAGCAGAGCACGGCCTTTCGATGATGAATCCTCCACCACGTAGGACCCCTGTCCTCTCCGGCCGAGTCATGCATGACTTTTGCTGAGCTCCGCTTCATACCTAACAGCTTATTTCAAAGCTCCATTGCTATACGAGCTTAAGGCGCTTGAATGCTAAATCAATGCTTATGCATCTAGTCACAGAGATGCCAATAGGGAATCAGCAGCCAATTCTGTCTGCATTTGATTTCCTTCTTGAGGCACTATTGCTTTTGTAAGCACAGCGTAATAATGGTTATTGCATCTCATAAGGATGAGCTCAGTTTGGCATATTGAAGCCAATCTATTTGGCATTATGCTGAGCTGTGCTGTTTGATTCTGTTTAAACCACATTCAGTGGACTATTGAGGGCTTTCCCCTTTTCTCCTTAGGAAGCTCATGAGGTCTCTCTCTCTCTCTCTCTCTCTCTCTCTGACCACCGAAGAAGTGGAATGTTAAGTACAGCAGGATTTAATTTTCTTTACAACATAAAAATCTGAGAGCTTGTAAATCATGACTTAAATGGCAATATCTGCTCCTGTCAGTACCAGCAAAGGGCTACTATATAGGCCTAACTACATTATGAATATGAATAACTGAAGAGACAAACATAGCCACAGAATATATTCAGTCAACAACTATATAATATAAATGTCCCTCTCCAGGAATTATATGAAGACTCTTAACTAAGTAAATGTTTCGGTACAGTATGCTGGTCTTGTCATAAGCCAAGTCTGGAGATCTTGCCAGACTCGGCCTCATGGCTTTTTCTGCTCATTTACTCATGTTGCATTTTTGGGTTTATGTAATTGTCTACTTGCCATTTTTCTGTTTGTGTTTATGTTATAATTTTATTTTTTGTACTTATTTATAATTATACTTTGACGTGTTATTTTTATTCTTTATATCCCAGCATGATCCTTTTTACTGTTGACAGCTGTCAGGGGCGTGAAGCTTCATATGGGCTTACCCTGTCAGCTGTCAGTGTGGGTTTGTCTCCCTCTCACTGCCTCAGCTGACCCCAATCATGTATCATCCCGTTCTCCTGCCCGTTCAGGTACCCACACCTGCTATTTGTTGTGTTAATAGGTTCTTATTCCTATTTAAGGGGCTGCGCACGTTTGTTTAGTGCAGCACCCTACTTCACCCTACTTTTACTACTACTATTACCCACTTTCAACTGTCAGCTCCTACACGTAAGTCCTTTTGTTTTTGTGCTATGTGTATGCCTATTTGTTCCCAGGTTTAGCCGGCGATGCCCTCGCCTTAGCCTTAGCTATCCTCGCTGACCTGTGTTTCTTTCTCTCTACAAATTTTTTGTTATTCAGTTCTGTTCTTCCAATAAATTTCGCAAACTCACAGCTTGCGCTTGGAGCCTTTTTCCCCTGCCTTGAAAGGTGATTATAATAGGTCTTGTCCATTTCCAGACCTTTTGATGCCATTGTTGGTCTTCACCCTCGAGCTGCAGATAATTAAATGTACTTTTCTTTTTACTGTTACCACTGCATAGCGATGCTTTAGTTTAGAAGGTTTAGCAAGTGATGCTATTGAAAATCGACTTAAATTGACATAATTATTTTTGTTAGGCTTTCTCTAAGGACCAGAGGATTTTATTATGTGGGTGTGAGATAACCTTACTGTAAGGTAGCCAAAAGCAATTTCCAGTGAGTCTTGGCACACCAAAAATGTATTCAAAATGAAAATAAATTCATTATAGCCCCTGGCTGGAGTTTGCTTATTTATGTCTGTGTGGCATAGCACCTACAGGCCAAGATATGCATGCTTTGTTAATATGTGAATATAAATTGGCTGTATGTGTAGGTGTAATTGTGTTTTTGTTAAATCTGTAATAAACCAGCAACTTTTCCAGGTTATACCACTAATTCTCCAATGCATGTCAGGCTCTAGTCCCACTCTTGAATATTAAACAGTAATGACGTGCACAGGTGCAGGTTATTGTGTCCTGGGCAATGATTCATTTGCCATCTTTGGCTGAGCTCCCCCTTCACATCCCAGGGGAGAGAAGTAAAAAAATAACTGGTGTGACTTTTTCATAAAGTTGTGTTACATTATACTAGTAAATTTGCAGGTCTTTTTTCTCACTTCTCCAATAAAATTTTTATTGTAATTTTGAGACTTCATTCTTATATTTGCACTGTATTATATTAAATCTGGAACTTTTTAATCATAAATTTGTGACTTTTTCCTCTGAAAATGTTCATGTTTTGGGTAAATTAGTTTTTGTCCATAAACTTGGCATTTTGTATATAAAAAAAAATTAGATGTACAGTACTGTAAAAATTTGCAGTCTTTTTTTGCTCATGAATTCACATTTGAACTTACAACTTGTCTCATACAAAACATGTCAATTCACATCTTTTTTTCTTCCAGTGTTGTGACTTTTTGTCAACATTTTCCTCTTCATGTCCTTCAGTTGATATTTAGTGTATCTTTTCAATACAATTCTTGTTGTCTTATACATTTTCAGTAATTGTTACTTTTTTTTTGCAAGATGACTGCGCGTTTGCATGCTGTGGCTAGATGCTCTGGTCTACTGCGCTTGCTTTTGTTTTTCGTGCCTTTTTTCATCTTCCTTCTGTGACAGACTAATTATCTACAGTCGCCAGGAACTTCTAGAAATTAGCCGCCAACTAAACTCCGACATCTCCAGTGCTTATTCCAGTAATCAATACCACATCCCTGAGGAGATTGCCAGACCCCTGGGCGCTCCGTGGATTGTTATCGGGCCCAGCAAGAGGCACAGACAGTGCTGAGAGAGGAAGAAGAAACAAGCTGCAGGGCTGGCCTCCGCGCCCAGCTGCGCAAGCAACGCACCAAACCACTGTTATTTTCAAATTTCCTCACCAACGCCAGATCCCTCACCAACAAAAGGGATGAGCTGCGACTGGAGATCGCCTACAATCGCTACGTCCAGGACTGTGGTATTCTGATTGTGACCGAATCATGGCTTCATCCACATATCCCAGACGCTACTGTGGAATTACCTGGCCGAACTGTTTCGATTGCAATGCCAATTCTGGTAAGGGCAGGGGTGGTCTGTGTTTATGTGCTTCAGACTTGGTGTAATAACAGCAGAATAATTCAAAGCCACTGTTCACCAGACTTAGAGGCCATGTCCTTTCTGTGTAGGTCCTTCTACTTTCCCCGCTAGCTTACAGCAGTACTGTAATTGTAACAGCTGTTTACATTCCTCCAGACGCTAGCATTACCTTAGCACTTAGCCACCTCCAGTACGTCGTTAGGAAGCAGCAGAGAAATCATCCCGATGCAGTCCACATTATTGCAGGGGATTTTAAAAAAGCATGCTTAAAGACTGTAATCCCCAAATTCTGCCAACATGTTAAGTGTCCCACAAGAGGGGAAAGAACACTGGATCATGTTTACAGCAGCATTAAGCACACCTACAGAGTCAACCCCTCCCTCACCTTGGACAATCAGACCATCTCTCCCTGCTTCTAATACCTGCCTACACCCCCCTGAGGAAGGGTCCCCCCCCCCAACCAAACAAACAATTATAACTTGGCCTGAAAATATTCTCCTCCAGCTACAGGATTGCTTTAGTTGCACAGATTGGAACATCTTTGAACAGCAGAATCTGGACTCCTACACCGAGTCTGTCCTTTTCTACATTAAATATTGTGTAGAAAATGTAACAGTCACCAAACACATCTGGGTCTTTCCAAACTGGAAACCCTGGATGACTAGTGAGGTCCAGGCTCTGATCAGAGCTCACAACTCAGCCTTCAGGCAGAGGGACAGTGCTCTGTACAGCACTGCCAGAGCCAACCTGAGAAGAGACATAAAACACACTAAGAACGCCTACAGGAGGAAGATGTAGGGCTTCCTCACAGACAATGACCCCTGGCAGATGTGGAGAGGCATCCAGGCACTCACCAACTACAGGGGCCAGTGCCCCCAACATCGGACAGCAACCCCACTCTGGCAGAGGAGCTTAACGACTTCTTTGCCCGGTTTGAGCAGACCTCACCCCCACCTCATCCCCCCTCCTCTCCTCTCACCCCCTCCTCCTCTCTCTCTCTCCCTCCTCCCCTCTTTCTCTACAGGTGCACGAGGTGAGGAGGAAACTGAGAGTAGTGAACCCCCGCAGAGCTGCTGGCCCGGATGGCATCCCAGGAGTGGTGGTCAAAGCATGTACTGACCAGCTGGCAGAGATCTTCACTAAGCTGTTCAACCTCTCCCTGGTGCATGCCTCCATCCCATCCTGCTTCATGGCCTCCACCATCATCCCCATTCCCAAAATGTCTGTAATTGACAGCCTGAATGACTACAGACCCATAGCACTGATGTATGTAGTCATGAAGTGTTTTGAGCAACTGGTGTCCCTGCACATCAAGGACTGTCTTCCCCCCTCCTTTGATCCCCACCAGTTCGCCTACAGGGAGAACTGGTCTACAGAAGATGCCATTGCCACCACACTCCACAAAGCGCTAAGCCACCTGGAGAACCCAAGGAGCTACGTGAGGATGCTCTTCATGGACTACAGTTCAGCTTTCTACACCATCATCCCGGACATTCTGATCAGTAAACTGCACTTCCTCCAGAATCAGAATCAGAATCAGAATCAGATTTATTGCCAAGCACATTTACAAGTAAACAAGTAAGCATACGAGAAATTTGACTTGACATTGGGCGTGCACAAAAGGCGCATCCCAATGACGCGGCAGCCATGAAAGGCGCCTGTCATATGGGGGGGGGGGGTGAAGAGGGGGGAGGGGGAAGGATAGGGAAAAACACAATAGGAGAGAGAAAAAAGCATTGTTGATCAAAATAGAGCTCATTTTGTGACCAAAATTTTGATTACAAGAAAAAAAACTCTCAAATGTACAATTAGTGTCATGCGCTGGCCCTCACGAGCCAGCATAAGACGCACACACTCACCAGTGAGTTTACAGTGAGTTTTATTATGGTGAAAAGTGAACAACACAAGATGCAGGGGCAATGACACATGAGTCTACACACTTCCGGAGGCGTAAGGCTAGACAGCTCACTTACGAGTCCATAGGAGGAGACCGTCATACACAGGCAAAGGTTGTTTAAATAATTAGCTACACAGGCTGCTGAAGCAAAGACACACAAAGGTCCACTCTCACCGGGAGGAGCAAGGCTAACAGCTAACTTACTGGTGCCGGAGAGGCGACGGTCAACCACAAGCATGCGAGGTAGATAATGGTCCAAGTCATCCGTAGCTCAGACGTATAACGACTGACACTGCTGCGTCTTACCGTCGCCAGTGCTGGGCTTATATGGCGAAACACTAACGACGGTAATGACGCTCAGCTGGCCGACCGTTGACAGGCAGAAACCCCACCGAGCACCTTCACAATAAGAGCCCGGTGAGGCCAGAATACAGCCCACAGCTGTCAAGGCCGGCAGCAAGACATAACTTTAACCCGAGCGCGATCAGAACCGGCGCTCGGGTCATAACAATTAGCAGACAATAGATCACACAATGACAAAGCAGTAGTTGAGAGAGTCAGTGTATTGTGACTATATATCAGTAATTGTGTCAGTAGTGTAATGTTGAATGCAAGTGTAGGTGTGTCAATTGCTAGTGAACAGCAGAGGGCGCCTCCTGGCAGTGGATAGATGTTAAATAGATGTTAAACCACTGCGCCACTGCACAGTGGCGCAGTGGTTAGCACTGCGGCAGCACAGTTTACCCTTGGCCGGGGGATTGTGGGGATCGTGGGATCGTGGGTTCGATCCCAGCCCCCGACCAACAGTGATCTGTGTGGAGTTTGCATGTTCTCCCCGTGTTGCGTGGGTTTACTCCGGGATTTCTCCGGTTTCCTCCCACATGCCAAAAACATGCATGTTAGGTTAATTGGCTGTTCTAAATTGTCCCTAGATATCTGTTTCCTATAGGCCCTTAGAATAGAGGGTTAGTATTAATGAAAGCGCTTTGAGTGGTCTTTGTGACTAGAAAAGCGCTATATAAGTGCAGGTTAGTTAGTTAGTTAGTTAGTTAAAGTCATGTGATCTAAACAGTCTAGAGTCTCTCGCTCTGCTTGCAGATGGTAAATTGTCTCATGGTGCACTGTCCTTGAGCGTTCATCTGTTGAAACAATAACAACTGTGTCTTTGTTTGGGCTAGCAGGCAGAGCCGCTCCTTCCGCTTATCTTCATCAGGAGGAATGTAAACACGGGGCACCAAAGACAAGGTCAAATCAAATCAGCACAGTGCACTCAGAGAATAGAATTTTTCCTCACCCGTGCAATTCTGTGCTTTCATAATTTCCATGTGCAGGCTTAAACTTTTTTCCATGGACAGCACAGGGCTCCAGATGTATTCCTCCACTGAATCACTGTCATTCAGTTCACCGTTTGCCGCTGCTCGTGCCCTCCCCAACTGGTCGAATTTGATGAAGGAGCTTGCCGGGTCCGCTTTGATCAGCTCTCTCACCTTCCTTCAATTTCTGATGCATCAGGGAACTTCACAGCCAAAAATAGAAGTCCTGAGATCATAACCAATAATGTTTCCACAGACGCATGAATTCCAATGTCCATGAGTCTCCTCGCAGGTTCCAATTCTTGGGCTCCCCCTTGGCCCGATTCTTGTTGAAAAATAGTGACAATAGCACATTTAAGCCGCTTCCAAATCCATAATTTCCGTTTAGATTAAGATTAAGCAGAAGAAGAGTGACTAAACACAGACAAAAACGCAACATTGCAAAGCTGGGAATAGGTCAGGAAGGCAGACGAGAGGAGGGAAGAAAAATGCGACTGCTCTCTCTCAAGGCAAGAAGAAGAAGACCCCCCCCCCACCTGCTCCTGGATTTAAAAAAAAAAGCTTTCTCACCAACCACCCACAAACAATCAGACTTGGACCCCACCACTCCTCCACACTGTCTCTCAGCACTGGCTCCTCCCAGGGCTGTATGCTAAGCCCACTACTGTACTCCCTGTACATGTTTGACTGTATTCCAACCCACCCAACCACAGTCATCATGAAGTATGCGGATGATACCACCTTGGCTGGGCTCATTACCGATGATGATGAAAAGGTATACAGGGCGGATGTAGAGAATCTGGTGCTGGCGTGCCAAGCAAACAACCTGAAACTGAATGTCCAAAAAACCAAAGAACTCATACTTGACTTCAGAAAGAACAGACAGGACCACACACCCCTCCTCATAAATGGGGACCGCATGGAAACCATCCCCGTCTTCAGGGTCCTAGGCATTCACATCTCCTCTGACCTCTCCTGGTCTGTCAACACCAAGGCCCTGGTGAAGAAAGTCCAGCAGTGACTGCACTTCTTCCGTGTCCAGAGGAAGAACAACATGGACCAGAAGCTGCTGCTGGCCTTCTACTGTTGCTCAGTGGAGAGCATGCTCACCTACTTCCAGAGTGTGTGGTACGCCAGCTCCACGGCTGAGAACAGGAAGGCTGTACAGAGGGTCATCAACATCGCCCCAAAAATCATCTGCCCTCCCTGGAGGACATCTCCAGATCCTCCGGTCTGAGAAAGACCAAGGCCATCACAGGAGACCCCTCACATCCCGCTGACTACCTGTTTGACCTGCTTCTCTCTGGACAACGGTTCAGATCTATCAGGTCCCACACCTCCAGGCTGACAAACAGTTTCTTCCACTGGGCCATCCGAACTGCAGTCAGAGGCCCCACCCCCCTCCCTCCGAACACACACATGCACAGAGCTGAGGACCTTTTTAATTATCATAATAATCACACCTGTCTTTGTGTAAGAGGATAATGTACAGTATTTGTCTAGTGATAATATGGTGTGTGTATAACGTGTTTTTTTTAATTGTTTTAATTTACGGGATATTAATGCATTTGATGTTTTGAGCTGTTTGTGGGTTCTGTTTGCTCCGGGTGAAGAGTGTGTTCTGAGGGTTTGGGGTTTGTGCAATGTTGTTTTTCTACCACTAGGCGGTGCTGTTGCACAAATGTGGGGTTTTTTTGACAGTACAGTTTAAGACTGGTTGCCTTGGAAACACCAGTGCGAGAGTCGCCGATCAGTTTTTGGGGGGCTGAAAAAGAAAAAAAAATGTTTTTCTTGGTCTAGAAAATAAGTTTTTTGTGTGAAGTCTCAAATCAGAGTCTGCCTACTCTCTGCCTGCAACATATATTTTGGCGAGTCAGCCGAGGAGAAAAAGTTCTGGAAGACTGCATTTAGTGTGGAAAGGAGGGTTTTTCTCCAGAGACGAAGTGGGGGTAAAATAACGGCGGATCCAAAACCAACTGTAACAGAGAGCAACGGTTAATTTAAGATGGACTTGGAAATTCTTCTGGACAGAGCCACAGCCCAGCTGTACCAGTTAAGCTGGGATCAGATTGTAAGGGTCTGTAAGTACCTAAAATGCAGAGAGGATGAGGAAGAGGCGGCTAATAAGAGTCGCAGAGCACTGATAAAATTGGCAGAAATGAGGTTGGATGACACTGAGCAGAACATGGAGACAGATGCCACAATTTCCATTATTCAAGAACTGCTAATGTTTATTAGTGGCAATACAGAAGGACTGTCCCAAAGGGAAGAACGTACAGCGATGGAAGAAAAATATCTCAAATTAATGCATTCCCGCAACCACATAGATGAGGAAAAAGAATGCTTGGCATCAAGTTAAACACGTCAGATGTAACACGCTCAAGTACAGTCCATAATCTGCCTGTCACCAAACTGCCAGAGGTGACCATTCGGAGGGAGTTCCGTATCTGTGGCCAAATTGGTGAAGGTGGTCAGCGTGACAAGTTGTCATATACCAATTTAATGCACCAGATTGAAAATGGGCTCCGCAAGGGACATGGTAAGTCAGAAGTCATTGAGGCCATGGTAACAGCCATAAGCCCAGGTTTAAAGCTCCAGGATATGCTCGAGATAAAGGCTGATTTGACTCTACCTAAGTTAAAGACTATTTTAAAGGGGCATTATAAAGAAGATGTCACATCAGTGGTGTACCAAAAACTGATCAGCATTTCTCAAGACCAAAAAGAGTCTGCTCAAGATTTTCTGTTTAGAGCCATGGAACTGAAGGACAGACTGCTTTTTGCATCCAAGATGAATGAATCTGAGGAGCACTATAGTGCAGACCTGTGGGATACAGACGCTCAAGCAACAGTAATTAATGATAAGTGGCGAGCTGACCATTTACCCAATAGCACTATCAGGGCCTTAGATGAACTTTTAGGGCCATTTCCACTTGATAGGGTTGCTGCAAACCAGACCAAAATTCCATTTATGGGGTGGATACCAGTAGATTTTAAACTTGGTAGACCAGACAACCACAACACTGGTCTTCTGGTGCCTGTATTGGTCTCTAGTGATCCCAAAGTAGCTGAAGGTCTCATCATTGGTTTTAATGTCATAGAGGAAGTGGTTAATGGAAAGCTACAGCAACAACAAAATAATGCAGGTAGTGACAGTGCTGCAGATGTCATAAGTATTGTGTTCAACATAGACTCCTGCAGTGCAAAAACATTTATTTATCATTTATTGTTGATGAAATTACAGTTAAAACAGGCAAAGGTAAAGTTGTGTTGCACTCAGGTGAAATCACCACAGTCAGATGCCATACATGCCCACAGGTCCAAGATGACACCATAATGTTGTTTTGTCCTAGAGAGAGTACAGACTTACCCGAAGGACTATACACCCAAGAAGTATTGTTCACCGCCACCCGGTGCTAACGGAGAAACTTGACATACCGGGAGAACTGAAGCGAAAACGATGCGGGTGCCGGGCTGGAGTTTAGGTGGCGTGCAAGAAATATAAGACAGAATAATAAAGAGCGATGGCAAGAACCAAGCAGACCGCCAGTAAATAAACTGGAGGAAAAGCCCCCAGGAAGCAACTGGCCACCAAGGCTGCTCGGAAAAGTGCTCCGGCCACCGGCGGAGTGAAGAAGCCTCACCGTTACAGGCCCGGTACCGTGGCTCTGAGAGAGATCCGTCGCTACCAGAAATCCACGGAGCTGCTCATCCGTAAGCTGCCCTTCCAGCGCCTGGTGAGGGAGATCGCTCAGGACTTCAAGACCGGCCTGCGCTTCCAGAGCTCCGCCGTCATGGCTCTCCAGGAGACCAGCGAGGCCTACCTGGTGGGTCTCTTCGAGGACACCAACCTGTGCGCCATCCACGCCAAGAGGTTCACCATCATGCCCAAAGACATCCAGCTGGCCCGCCGCATCCGTGGAGAGAGAGCTTAGACTTTCTGCTGCACATCCACCAACCACAATGCTCCGCACTGTGTGTCTATATATATATATATATATTTATAGTAATATGTACATATGTATACTAGCTGCTCTTGTTTTTTCTTGCCTTCTGATTGTTGCTCTGAGTGTTGCTATCCCTGTGCTGTTGCAATCCTGGAATTTCCCCATTGTGGGACTAATAAAGGCTTATCTTATCTTATCTTATTAACCCTTTGAGTGTGTATGGCGCACTTCTGCGTCTGTCAGCTGATCAGTCTAAACAAAGCCTGTAAAGCTGAATAGAGTGTGAAATGTACAAACCTTAACACCACTTGGTGGCTGAGAGGTGTGGCTTTTCACTTACTGTGAGAACTGGAAATGGTCCAATTCAATAAGTAGGTCAAATCAGCATTTGAAGCCCGCTCCCTTTCATTCTGCTGTTTGACATGGAGGAAACAGGATGGCGAGGAAAACACTCTCAGCTGAAGAGGTTTTAGTGCTGGTATTCGCCGCTCCTGAGTTCAGAGGAAGAGCTTTGCCCTAGTTCGTCATCTGAGTTAGAGTTAGAGTGAGAGTGCAAGCAGTTCTTGTGAAAGTGGAGATGGACATCTTGCGCGCGACGCTGCAGCTGCGTTTTCTGTGTCCAGCCGTGCCCAAAATGGCACAGGAGCCTCATCTGCAGATTGCTCTGCTTTGCCAAACCGTGGTCACAAAGCGAAAAGGTCCAGAGCAGCCCGTGGGCAACGTTTGGCTGGGCAAGAGCGCACTGCCGGTGCGCATCCACGTGTGCCACGTGTGCTCGCTGGCAGGACAATAGGAAGTGGCGATGCGGTGGGAGGTTTGAACATTGATGGCTGAGAGCTTCTTGGAGATGAAGAAGTTTATCAGCCATGGCTGAAAGCATTTGAACAGCCAGTTGGATATCGTGGAGAGAAGGACCTGTCATCTGCGCCCGCCATTGATTTTGTGTCGCTTTTTTGGACTGGAATTCTGGATGCTTGTGACCGACGAAACAAACAGGTACATATTTGTTGCATAAACTGTTTCATTTGCTTCATTTTAGTTTAGTGTGAAACAAATGTGCCATGAGATTTGTGTTTTTTAAATGGTTTTTAGTAATTTTGTCAATGATGGGACAAAAGGCTATGTGGTGACAGTGTGTGAAACAAAAATTGTCTGTCCATCTTCTGCCACTTTTCCGGAGCGGTAGAAGATGAAGGAACAAATGAAGGGACAAAAGTACCATGTGTTGACAAAGTGTGAAACCAAAATTGTCCATCCATCCGTCTTCTACCGCTTTTCTGGAGTGGTAGAAGATGAAGGGCAAATGAAGGGACAAAAGGCCATGTGGTGACAGTGTGACACCAAAACTGTTTTTGTTTTGAATGATTTTTAGTAATTTTGTTAATGATGGGACAAAAGGACCATGTGGTGACAGTGTGTGAAATAAAAATTGTCCATCCATCCATCTTCTACCGCTTTTCCGGAGCAGTAATTAGGTCCAATTATGCACAATGCACGGATGCAAGTTCACCTGGCAGACACTTGGGTACCTCTGCAACACTTTTATAATTGGGACTTTGCATCTAACTGTAATTCTGAAGCTATAGTGTTATAATAAAATTTGGATTGTTGCAATATGCAAATTAGGTCCAATTATGCACAATGCATGGATGCAGTTTCACCTGGCAGACACTTGGGTACCTCTGCAACATTTTTGTCATTTGGACTTTGCATCTAACTATTACCATTCTGGAGCTGTAGTGTTGTCAAATTTGGATTGTCGCAATATGCAAATTAGGTCCAATTATGCACAATGCATGGGTGCAAGTTCACCTGGCAGACACTTGGGTACCTCTGCAACACTTTTGTAATTGAGACTGTGCATCTAACTATAATCATTGTGAAGCTATAGTCTTATAATAAAATTTGGATTGTTGCAATATGCAAATTAGGTTCAATTATGCAATATGCATGGATGCAAGCTCTCTTGGCAGACACTTGGGTTCCTCTGCAACATTTTTGTAATTGGGACTTTGCCTCTAACTATTACCGTTCTGAAGCTATTGTCATTTGAAAATTTGAGGTCAAACTCTGCGTTTTCCTGACAAAAATTCTACACGCTCAAAGGGTTAAAATACACACCCTGCTCTGACCCCAAACAATCTTCCACTAACAGTAGTGAAGCTTGGGACCCACCTGTAGTGCTAGATCACTTAACTGATGACCAGCAGGCTCAAGTGAGAAACATGCTGAGGGAAGAGTGTAAAGCCTTTGCATGTGATGAATATGATGTAGGCTGTATACCCTCACTGCATATGCACATTACACTAACTGACCCAACTCCAGTCCAAAAGACTTATATCAGTGTCCCAAAACCCTTACACCAGGAGGTTAAAAACTACCTGCAGGACTTGATAAACAGGGGATGGATCACAAAATCAAAGTCACCCTACTCATCCCCCCATAGTATGTGTGAGGAAGAAGTTTGTGCGATGACTACCGAGAACTAAATCGTAAATCACTGCCAGACAGACACCCCATTCCACGTATACAGGATATGTTAGACAGTCTGAGTGGTAGTTCATGGTTTTCAGTACTAGATCAGGGCAAAGCATACCACCAAGGCTTCCTGGATGAAGAAAGCCAGCCACTCACTGCCTTCATTACTCTGTGGGGATTATATCAGTGGGTCAGAATCCCTTTTGGCCTAAGTTCAGCACCTGCCGAAGTTCAAAGAAACATGGAGGAGTGTTTTTGGGGTTTACGTGATGACGTCTGCTTGCCTTACTTGGATGATAATTTAGTCCACAGTAGTTCATTTGCAGACCACGTACAACATGTAAGGGCAGTGCTGTGTCGATACCAGCAGCATGGAGTTAAGCTCACCGAAAAAAAAAATGTGATTTAAGGCTAAAGTCAGATTTTTGGGCAGGATAGTGTCAAAGGAAGGACACAGCATGGACCCCACAGAAGTGGCCCCAGTACAGGCATTAAAAGGAAGGTGCCCCAGCACAGTGGGAGAAGTGAGGCAGCTTTTGGGCTTCCTGGCTTACTACAGGCCTTATATTCAAGACTTTTCTCGCACAGCTAAGCCTTTGTATGAACTTTTAGCAGCTCCACCCAGTGCTTCATCTTCACCACAGAGGCTCAAAAGGTCTCAAAGAGGGAAAACAAAAAAGGAAAAAAGGACAGTTACCATCCACCACTCAAGATTTATGGACTGAACATCATCATCAGGTCCTCTGCCACATTGTGGACAAACTTTCCACTCCACCGGTGCTAGGTTATCCAGACCTAAATGAGCCATTTGTTCTACACACAGATGCTTCACAGGCAGGACTGGGAGCTGTGCTATACCAGCGTGGTCATGGCAAACTCAGAGTGATAGCTTACGGGTCCAGGACACTAATTCCTCCGGAGACAAACTATCATCTGCATTCTGGTAAACTGGAATTTCTGGCACTCAAGTGGGCCATCTGTGAGCGCTTCAGAGATTATCTTTTTCATGCTCCCTCTTTTGTGGTGTATACGGACAATAACCCCCTCACTTACATACTCCCGACAGCAAAGTTAAATGCCACTGGGCAGAGATGGGTGGCAGAGTTAGCAGATTTCAATTTTACCATCAAATATACGCCTGGCAAATCAAACGCAGATGCAGATGGTTTATCTAGGATGCCACTCGATTTTGAGGAATACATGAGCAAGTGTACTCAGTCTGTTTGTCAAGACTCAGTTAAGGCAGCAGAACAAGGCATCTTGGTCCAACAAAAAGAACAGTGTCTACACCTTTGCTCAGTGTCACTCAGTGCTCTTCGGGAACAGCTGGAAATGGAGAATTTGCTCAACACTCTTCAGCCATTGTCCTGAGATGTAATAAGAACTGCTCAAAAAGAAGACCCTGTCATAGGTAAAATGTATAAACACAAGATATTGAACGAGATCAACGGCACAAGAACTTAAGGATGAGGGTATTGAATTTAAAGCCCTAACGAGAGAGTGGGACAGACTAAAGATCAGGACAGATGGGACTATGTATCACAAAACGCAAACAAAGAATCAGTTTGTCCTTCCAGAAGTGTACCGTCCACTTAGTTTAGATGAGCTGCATAAAAAAATGGGCCTGCGGCGGCATGAAATAAAGCGGCGTTGTTGGAGGTTTTAAGTAGAGTTTATTATCATTCCGCCGTCACGGGATCCCCGCTCCGGCCCAAGTGAGTGCAGGCTGGAGCGGGATCCTCAGGCTCTCAGAGAAGAGACACAAAGTGTGTGTCTGCAGCAGCAGTTGAAGTGAGTCAGAGAGAGGATGAGTTACAGAACCTGTGCAGTATTTGTACCCAACTCAAACAATACATCAAAGCAGATTCACAGCAGTTGGTCTGATCAAAGGGACTGCAGAACAGGCATGAGACATTTGCATTTGTAAGACCTACATAACAATAGGCAGATGCAGCCTCTGCTCATCTTGCGGAACAAAGAGGTTACAAGACACATCTACATATTGAACTGTCTCTAGGTCACAGCAAGGACAGGACGCATGAACACTATACATGAATGGCACATTACATCACGATACATGCAGGGCACATTACATCACAACACATGAATGGCACATTACATCTCAGTAGTGCAGCGGGGAAAACCAAGAGAAAAGAGCTGACTGTCCTGTGTGTTGTGGGGGGGTTGAGTCAACCTGCCACAGGGCCACCTAGGCACAGAAAAGACATTTCACCTGATAAGGGATCGTTTCTTTTGGCCCAAAATTCCAAGAGACATAGAACATTTTGTAACAAATGTGTGTGAGTGTCTTAAAAAAAGAAAACCTCACAGGCAAACACAGGCACCAATGCAAAGCATCAAAACGACGCACCCATTTCAGCTTGTCCCTGTTGACTTCCAATGCGAAGAACCTTAACTGACAAAGAGAAAAGTGACTGGAAAAGCCATCTCCCTAAGGTCACTCATGCATACAACTGTACAGTAAATGAAGCCACAGGCTACTCTCCCTTCTTTCTGATTTTTGGCAGGCAACCCAGATTGCCAGTGGATTTGTTATTTGGGACAGAAAAAGAGGACTGCCTAGGCACTCACCAGAACTATACAGAGGAGTGGAGAAATAGGGTGGCCGAGGCATACAGCATCGCCTCCAAAAATGCATCTAAGTCATGTGACAGAGGAAAAAAACAATATGACAAAAGAATATATGGTCCTGTGCTTCAGGTGGGCAGCCGTGTTCTGGTGGAGAATGTGGTCGAGAGAGGGGGGCCAGGGAAAATACGATCCTATTGGGAGGGTAATATTTATGTCATAAAGAGTCAAAAAGGAGAAAATAGTCCTGTGTTTGAAGTGAGCCCCGAATATGGCAAAGACAGGACCAGAGTACTCCATAGAAATATGCTCTTACCATGTGACTTCCTCCCTATCACCACATAGGACTCTAACACCCCTGCCACGAACACAGGAGAAACACAAAGTGGCCACAATAACAGGTCAAAGCCTGCAATGAGACACAAACAAATAGAGATTGAAGAATCAAACGATGAGTTTTCTGCAGGAATTCTCACATGGCCTATAGCTGAATCCTACCACTCATCTGCCCAGAATCCCACTGCTCAAGAATTCCATCCACAAACTGAGAGCAGCGCCCCCAAAACAAGTGAGCCTGTGCTCAAGAGATTCATGCAGTGAGTGAGGGCAGTATGGAGAACCCTGCTGGGATGGACAGCACCACCATCCAGGACTTCTTCACACCTGAGATTGAGGAGAGTCGTACATACCCAAAAAGACGAAGAAGGTAGCCACAGACTTTTACATATGACCGATTAGGAGAACTGAGTTTCACAGAGAGAACTGTGTTCACCAAAGAAGTAGCTGTCAATAGTTACTGGCAGCCGCGGTAGTAGAGAAAAATGTCCAAAAATGTTGAATAATTCAGAGACACCCATTTCCTCTACTGAAATGTACCTACATGCCTTATGTGCATTTGGTAATGGAGAACATAGAACGTGTTAGCCATGCATGTGCATGTGTGTGTGTGTTAAGTCAGTGGAACTGAGAAAAAATGATAACCTATCCATTTGTCTAGATTCTTGACTGTGTGAATATGCATTGACTGTAAGATTATTTAGGCACAAAAGTACTGATAATATTAGAAGTATTACAGACTTCAGTGTGCAGTGGTCTGAGTATCTCATGAACTAAGGTTAAGTTAAAAAAATTAACGCCCATGATACTTTATGACTCTTAGCACACTGACATGGAGTCCAAGGCTAAAAGGTATAAGAAAATGTCAGGGTGACATTTATCAAGTGGGGGAGAGTGTAGGAGGACAATGTACAGTATTTGTCTAGTGATAATATTGTGTGTATAACATGTTTTTTTTAATTGTTTTAATTTACGGGATATTAATGCATTTGATGTTTTGAGTTGTTTGTGGGTTCTGTTTGCTCCGGGTGATGAGTGTGTTCTGATGGTTTGGGGTTTGTGCAATGTTGTTTTTCTACCACTAGGCGGTACTGTTGCACAAATGGGTTTTTTGGGGTTTTTTTTGCCAGTACAGTTTAAGACTGGTTGCCTTGGAAACGCTAGAGTCGCCGATCAGGTTTTTTTGTTTGTTTTGTTTTGGTTTTTTTGGCTGAAAAAGGGAAGAAAAAAAAAAATTTTCTTGGTCTGGAAAAAAAAAGTTTTTTGTGTGAAGTCTCCAATCACAGTCTGCCTGTTCTCTGCCTGCAACATTTGCACTTTCATGTATATTGGGACGTCAGTGGCTCAGGAGGTAGAGCGGGTCGTCCAATAACTGGATGGTTGGCGGTTCGAATCTCGCTCTCCCCAGATATCCTGCCGTTGTGTCCCTGGGCAAGACACTTTACCCACCTTGCCTCCAGTGTCCATAACACTGGGTATGAATGTGTATAAAAAAAATGTTCGGTGGTGGCCGGAGAAGCCGTTGGCGCAGATTGGCAGCCACACTTCCATCAGCCTGCCCCAGGGCAGCTGTAGCTACAATAGTAGCTTGCCACTACCATTGTCTGTCTGGAGTGAATGAATAATGTATCTACTTGTAAAGCGTCTGAGTGTCTATGATAAAGCGCGATATAAATCTGATGCATTATTATTATTATATTGACCCATCCGTGAAGCCACTACCACACCTATGTATATTCCTATAATCCTGGGCTATTGTTTATTTCAGTCGTGTGTTTAATTTTGTGTTCTGTGTGTTTTATCCAATCCTTCTCTCATACTATATTGCGCAGTAGCCTGGTGGAGCACCCACAATGTCATTGTACTGTACAACTGTACAATGACATTAAAGCCTATTCCATTCTATTCTACTCTATTCTATTCCTCTTGAATCTACAACTTTTTCTCATAAATTTGTGACTCTTTTCTTATAAATTCACATTTTTTTAGTTTGCTCTTGTTTCATGTTATAGCAGTAACCCCTCAAAATCTATGTGCATGTCCCTGTTAAACAGTAATACCCTGTGCCTTAAACTTGCTTAGATGTAATTCAGTACACCTCTGTCTCATCTTACTGTGTGCACAGGAGTGCACAACATAGCCTAGGTGTACTGTATATTGCATATACTGAGGCAGTTTATGGGTTTCGACTTGCCTTTTTAGTAGGCATTTTCTGATAATTCATTTAAGGAAAAGTTTGTTTTCTTCCACCATGTTAGGCAAACTATCCAGGAAGGCAACTATTTTGTACATAATGTTGCATAATGTGGCTTTCTACATTCAAGTGTGAACAGGTAACTACAAGACAGAGCTATTAAAACAAATTCAATTCTAGGTGAGGGGAATATCTGCTGTCCAGAGGCCCCTTCCAAGAGTTGTGTGCCACAGTAGCCACTGACAAACTTGACATGTTTAAACCAGATCAAGGACCCAAATGTAGAAACCACAAGGAGACCACAGGTTAAGATGCAAAACAAGTATTTTGGAGGTTTGGAGCAGCTGGCAGTAAATGGTAGGCAGCCCTGCAGGAAGGAGAAAGGGTGATAGTAGTATTGGGCACTGGTAGGTATGGTTAGTGTATTTAGATTATGTGAGCAGCTTACATTCAGGTGGGTATGGAGGAGGTTGCTCTCACTTGCAGGAGGAGGCAAATGAGTGATCCGGGTAGGAAAAAGAAGAGTTTGCTGAGGTTAGCTGTGACAGAGGTGCCCAAGCCCAAGTGGTGAGATGAATAGGATGTTTTCCAATAATGTGCAAAGGTGGCTTACTTGAATGTCCAGTGTTACAGAGGAGAAGATCCAGGTAGGACTGAGATCCAACACAGAAGGAGAAGCCAGAGGAATCTGGTGTTTGTTTGTTTTTTAAGTTTAATATTTATTTGAAAGGGACATTACATACTAATGAACATTAATACAAATGTAACTATGCCACATTTAGCAATACTGCTAATTTTCATCTGTAGTCCCCCAGTGGGTCACAAAAACACACAAACAAGCAATCATACTCGAGCAGAACAATTGCAATGAAACTGTACAAAGTGGATATGGTAAAGTACAAGAGTTAAGGTGTTATAAAACAAAACATTCAAATGTCACACAAGTGAAGTGCTGTATATGAGTACACACACATACACCCAAGCACCTACAGCAACAACAAACAGCAACAGACAAGAGGCAGGGCATATGCGTGTGATGCACGGGCACATATATATACAGTATATACATGTGTGTGTATGCCGCAGAGCAACCACTAGTTAGTGTGGTACGTCCTCTGATTGCAGGTGGTATATTATTCCAGAGCTTGGTGACCCTCACTGATAGCACAGATTGAACAAATGTATTACATCTGTGGGGGACCTCACAGTCTCCTCTAGTGATTGCTCTGGTGGTTGTACTCAATTAAATTAAATTAAATCACCCTTTATTGTCATTCCACCATACAACCAATCATGTACAGTAGAACAAAATTGTGCTTTATCCTATCTTCAGTGTCAATCACACACACCCCATGTGTAGAATCAGAAGGGCCGCTGCCATGCAAGGCGCCGCCACAGGTTTCACTCCTCCATTCCATAATTGCTGAGCACCAAGCTGGACGGCAGGAAGTTCCACTTTTACATGGTCTTTGGCATGACCCGGCCGGGATTTGAACCCCTGCCTCCCGGGTGTGGGACGGATGCTCTACCAACTGAGCCACCACTCCGGTACACTCCGGAGTACACTCCGGTACTGGTGACAGTTCTCAGTTTAACATATTCTCCTGGGGGGGGGGGGGGGGGGGGGTGCATAGCCATTTAATATTTTATAAATTGAACAGGCAAATTAGAGAGTAGCATTATTTTCAAAAGACAGAAAACGGTATTGTAAATGTGACAGCAATGATATATGGGATCTTTCTTATAGATTTTTATGGCTTTTTGTTTAAGGATTCAATGGGTTTGATTGTCATTACAACAGTGAGTGACCAGTTGGTAAAACAGTAATCTATATGTGAGAAGATCATTGCATGCAGAAAAATTTTAGCTGCACTAACTGTCAGTGATGGTCTAATTTGTTTAAAATTTCTTAGATTGAATTTGATTATGTTTGAGATTGTTTGATGTGTTTTTTAAAGGTTAATGAGGTGCATAAATTCCTTGACTAGTTGCAGCTCCTCCCCTTTTAAGAAAATGTTTGCATTTGTAATAATTGATCATTGTTTGGTAAACATCATGCAAACAGGTGTGTGTGTGTGTGTGTGTGTGTGTGTGTGTGTGTGTGTGTGTGTGTGTGTGTGTGTTTAGTAGGAGACATGAATTATTAAGCCAGCCATGGATTTGGGTCATCACTGTTGTAAGAATACAGGCGGCTTCTTGCGTGTTTTTTGCAGGCGTGAATATTACCGTGTCACCTGCATACATTTGTATATGAATGTTTCTGCATGCATTTGATAAATCATTTATGTATAGGGAGAATAATATTGGTCGAAGTATGAAGCCTTGTGGGACACCCATTTGACATTTCAAATATGGCGATTTGACACTGTTGACCATTACACATTGCTGTCTGTCGGTTAAGTAGGACTTCATGTATTTGTTAGCATGTTCTGAAAAATTAAACTGAGTAATTTTGGTTAAAAGGATGTTGTAGTCAACGGTGTCAAATGCTTTCTTCAGATCTTAAAACACAGCACCTACACAATTGCACTTATCTATAAAAGATTTAGTTTGTCTAAAAACAAGCTTATTGCAGACTCTATTGAGTGGTGGGCACAGAACCCAAACAGCACGTGATGCAGGGGGTGTTCCCATAATTCAGATTTTCACATGATAGTGTGGCCACCCGTTTTACAGTTATTTTGGAGATGACAGGTAAGATGCTGATTGGTCTGTAGTTGTTTATATCAGTTTTACACCCTATTTTGAAAATTGGTCTGACCACTCCTACCTTCCAAGTAGTTGGGATTACAGCATGTTTGATTGACAAATTGATTAAATGAGTAATTGGACAAATGAGAGATTATTTTCTTTTAAAAATTTGGTGTTAACACCATGTTCATCTGTTGTTTTTGAGTTATTCAATGAGCTGATGATATTTGCAACTTAATTTTCGTTATTTCTAATATATTAAAAACTGGTTGTGAGGGGTTAATAGGACTAGAATTATGATCAGGTGGATTGAATGAAGTGGATATTTCTAGCACCGAGTTTATGAAAAAGTTGTTAAACTCTGTAGCAATGACCATGGGATTCTGTACCAATTTGTTATTAATATTAAGTTCCATGTCTCCATCATCTTTTTTGTTCTGTATGTCAGTTTGTTAATGTTATTGCAATTTTTTGCCATCTCCTTTTGCATTTTCAATAATGATTATAAAAAGTTTGCCTTAGCCTTCCTCAGAGTTGTGTTACCTTATTTCTAGCAGACGTAACATTTTCTCTGTCTGTTGTTAAACCTGTTTTTAGAGCTATTTTAAGAAGTTGATCTCTGGTCTTCATTAGGTATAGCCATTTAGAGCTGAGCCATGGTAAACTGATTCTTCTTCTGTTATTTCCTTTTTTTTTTTTGAAAATGCCGCGATAACCTCTTTGATTTGTGTGGTGGAGTGAAGGTTAGTAACATTTGTTTGTAGTTTGTAATGAGGCTTACGTGAGGAATCTACGAAGTTGGGGGACACAGAGTAGGGAGGCAAGCGAGCACCGAGGATCACGCACAGACCACAGTGAGCAGGAGACCATAGAGAAACAATAGAGAGCTGCGATGATGTGGCATTCCCACAACAATGTTACTGTGTTTGCCTTTTAAGTAACGGTGTAGGAGGTGATCAGGGGCAGGTGAGGTGATGAGAAGCAGCTGCAGGTAATGAGAGGTTATTAGTGGATGAATGAGGCACGTGTACGTGCTCACTCATCTGTGATCCATGACACACCTGTCTCTCAGTAACTGCTGCAATATCAGCATTTATGCACATCAGCTGTTTACTGCAGGTTTATTCACTTCAATTTGAAGCAGTTTGGGAGTCAATCCATTCCTTGCAAGCACATCCATTTGTAATGCACATTTAGGGCTTTAACTGATTAGCATCTGTTTCCATCAAGGATTTCTTAATGTGCATTATTATTGTTGGATAGAAACACAGTAATTATCTCACATTTTTACTATACACTATAGTTTTGGGAAGCAAACACCACAGGGTAGAATCTTTCCAGAGATAAAGGTTATTTCTTTCCTAGTGGCAGCTAAAAAAGAACATGAAGTTGTCACAGGGCTCCTATAGATGTCAATCAACCTGTGCACACATGGGTTAAGTGGAGGGTAACCTGTCACCATCTTTTTCATTCTTTCTGTGCTGCTCCCAACAGGGACTGTAAAGACACCACAAAATCTAGTGCTATTCAGCTTTGGGGGGGATATGATTCAGTGAAGCACAAACAAAAACAAAAAAATACAGCTATTTCAAAGGAAAGAAAAAAATAACTGTTTGTTTGTTTGTTGTTTTGTTTTGTTTTGTTTAGGATCCCCATTAACTGCAGCTTATGGCTGCTGCTATTCTTCCTGGGGTCCGGCTCAAAAATCCATATTTTCAATTACAATGGGCAATAGTAATATAATACACAATTTACATACACAATACAAATATCACATATAACAGCATATTCTCTTCTAAATGTATATGATCTGCTATATAAAATCATAATTGTGTTGTATGTTTACTACCATATTCCTTCTTGCCTTGAGAGAGAGCAGTCGCATTTTTCTTCCCTCCTCCCTTGCCTTCCTGATCTATTCCCAGCTTTTGCAATGTTGCGTTTTTGTCTGTGTTTAGTCGCTCTTCTTCTGCTGAATCTTAATCTAAACAGAAATTATGGATTTGGAAGCGGCTTAAATGTGCTATTGTCACTATTTTTCAACAAGAATTGGGCCAAGGGGGAGCCCAAGAATTGGAACCTACGAGGAGACTCATGGACATTGGAATTCATGCGTCTGTGGAAACATTATTGGTTATGATCTCAGGACTTCTATTTTTGGCTGTGGAGTTCCCTGATGCATCAGAAATTGAAGGAAGGTGAGAGAGCTGATCAAGCGGACCCGGCAAGCTCCTTCATCAAATTCGACCAGTTGGGGAGGGCACGAGTAGCGGCAAACGGTGAACTGAATGACAGTGATTCAGTGAAGGAATACATCTGAAGCCCTGTGCTCTCCATGGAAAAACAGTTTAAGCCTGCACATATAATGGAAGCACAGAATTACACGGATGAGGACAAACTCTATTCTCTGAGTGCACTGTGCTGATTTGATTTGATTTGACCTTGTTTGCCCCGTGTTTGCATTCCTCCTGATTGAGATAAGCGGAAGGACCGGCTCTTATGTCTACCCAAACAATCAACAATCAGTTGTTTGTCATCAGCGGATTGGACCCTCAAGGACAATGCCCATGTGCCTTCTGCAAGCAAGAGAGAGAGCAAGAGAGATAGACTCTGGACTCTGAACTTGTTTATAAGTCACATGATTATAACATCTATCCACTGCCAGGAGGCGCCCTCTGCTGCTCACTAACAACTGTTACATTTACACTACACAATGCATACAACACTACATGCATACAATACACTGCCTCTCAACTTTTGTGTGTGATCTCCTGCTAAATGTCTGCTAAATGTGCATTGAGGGTTTTTTTTGCCTGCAATCAAAATTTCGCTCACTTGCCGAGCGTCATTCTGATAAAACATGTGTTTTTTTCTCTCGCCTACTGTGTCATATCCATTTTCTTTTCTTTTTTTTCCTTTCTTCTTTATGACTGGCGCCTAGCGGCTGCCCCGGCCTTGGATGTGCTCTGCAGAGCGTGCCCAAATGCCAAGTCACGTTTCGTTACCTTGTATTCATACATGTGTAATGACAATAAAGTTGAATCTCAATCTCAATCTCAATCCTATTATTACACCATCCATTATACTACACCAAACATATCTCTCTCTCTCGCTCGCTCGCTCTATGTGTGTATATATACAGTATATATACAGTATATATATATATATATATATATATATATATATATATATATATATACAGTATATGTATATAAGTGGTGCTCGACGATTAAAATTTTTAATCGTGATTAATCTTTTGGAATGTTGAGTTAATCGCGATTATTCATTCATTCATCTTCTTCCACTTAATCCTTTTCGGGTCGCGGGGGGGCTGGAGCCTATCCCAGCATCTTTTGGGCGAGAGGCAGGGTACACCCTGGACAGATCGCCAGTCCACCGCAGGGCCAACACAAAGAGACAGACAATCATTCACTCTCACAGTCATACCTAAGGACAATTTAGAATCCCCAGTTTTGATGCCAATTAACCTAACTTGCGTGTTTTTGGCATGTGGGAGGAAACCGGAGAAATCCCGGAGTAAACCCACGCAGACACGGGGAGAACATGCAAACTCCACACAGATCACTGTTGGCCGGAGGCTGGGATCGAACCCAGGATCCCCCGGCCAAGGGTGAGTTGCTGTGCTGCCGCAGTGCTAACCACTGCACCACAGTTAATCACGTGCTTTCACATACAGACACAGTGTAGCTTAAGTCGGTAATTTTTCAAGATTGTCATACTGTTATGAACATGAGAGTGGACAAATATGCTTGCTGTCTTTACCTGCAAGTTTATTGAAGCTTTCAACCTATCCAAAATGACAAAAACTATCCAGAATATTCTCCAGGAAATTCTCAAAAGTAGCCTGCATGTGCAAACAACAGAATGCCAGGGCTCATTAATATCACTGCAACACAACTCAGAATCCAACCAGCCATCAGCCACAAATGGAGCTTGCTCTTTTCCCCATAGCAAACATCTACAACTTTTAAGCAGATCAACACAAAACCTTGTACCTTGTGTGCCACAACAGACACAATTTCCCTTTTAACAGAAAAATGGCAAACATAAACAAACAACTATCTCGCCCGTGATGACACCCCACCATGCTGCAAAAACAGCAGGGGAGTAAATGGACATTACGAACACAGCTTGAGAATTTTTTTAGATTGGTACTCACCAAAAGTTGGACCCAAAGCTATGAGGATTAAAACAGGTGAATTTCTGTCCGTGTCAGCTGCTGGAGGTCAGCTACACCCTAGCATGTAGCTACTAGCATGTAGCTACTAGCCAGTTAGCCAGCTTCCACAGAAGAAGAACAACTCAACATCCAGGCAAAGTTTTGGAGGAGGCTGTAACAATTGAGGTGAGAGCGCAGATAGATAACGTTGTAAACTTAAACATGACAGCACTTTGAGGATTTCCATGGTTGCAATTCAGCTTGTTTGACTTCGCAAGGTCTGCATGGCATGCACAGTGTCTGTAGCCAGAGCGACTTTGGTACGGAGAGCCGCTAGGCCAAAAAGTACTGTTTGCGCTTCTGCCGTTAACTGCCGTTAACCGCGATCACAAAGTTTGTTGCCATTAAGTGTTATGATCCGAGCGCCGATCTTGTCCACGCTCGGGTCATACATCATCTCCTTCAGGCTTGACAGCAGTGTTTACCTTCTGGCTCCCCGGGCTCTTATTGTGACAGCGCTCGGAGGAGCTTCCTGCTGTCAAAGCCGAACAGCTGTGCCGCATTTGTGGCTCATCAGTGGACCGGCTTTTAAGCGGACGCTGAATGCAGCCCAATGCAGCAGCCTCGTCGAACATCCCTTTGTCAGACGTCGATATTCCTTTATGATTCCATGTCTACGATCTTCCCTTGTCCTTATCTGGTATTGTAAGTGAGCTTGTTCAGCCTTACGGTCCCCGTCTCTTGTGTTATGTGTTTTAGCCCACCGAGGCTCGTTACTTTCTGTTCCTTTGTGTATTATCTTCTGTTCATTGTCATTAATAAACATCATTGCAAACTCACCAGTGACTTGTTGGCGTCTTATGGTGGCTCGCGAGGGCCACCCATGACAGTAGGCTGTTGCCAAGACGCCTAAACTGAGGCGCCACACCGAGACGCCGTTCCTGGTGAGATTGCATTTGGACTTTGCTCTTTCCTGTCTGGGTACTGCGTGCTGGAAGCATGCCATCGTAGAGGGGCCGCGCTCGGAGTCAGAGCTACGAGCTGGCGGACGCCCTGGAATACGTTGATGAAACGCTCATCTCCGCCTCCCTCCTCGACTATCACAGCGACGTGCACTGGTACCTGCACTGTGCTGAGGACATCCTTAATTATCTCCCTCGCTACGCCGACCATCCCGAAGTCGACGTTAGGAGGGCCAACATCACTGCACAATGCAAGATTCTCCGCATGGTAGAGGAGGACTATGGCAAGAAGCAGAGGAGAAGGCATCCCCGCTCCCCGCTTTGGGATCCTGTTCCTGTCCTCGATCCACTCCAGGAGTTCACACCACCCGGGAGTCGTCGAAGACGTCGGCGCCCCAGCCAAGATAACCCTCAGCAACAACCCCGTCCGGATCCTGTGCTCTGCCTCCCAGCCAGCTGCTCCTTCGGCGTCACGTCAGGAGGGAATCCCCGAAGCCTTTCCCTCCAGGCCACCTGTTCCGTCAGCTCGTCGTGCCCGGATCGTCTCGGCTGTCGTACCCTCCTCTGTGACGTCACCTCCTGCTACAGAGAGAGTTCTGAGTCCTGCCCCGGCGAAGGCTGTTCATGGTCCGTCACAAGCAGCCCCTCCTCGTCCTCCCAGGGGGCCCTCTGTCACCATCCGGTGGGGAAAGGGAGGAGCAACATCCGCTACAGCAGGCACCATTCTGCCTCCGGGAGACAGGCAAGTACAAGCTCACTCATCTCCTCATAATTGTGATTTGCCTTGTCTGACTCCTGGGGGTGGAGTTCCAGGTTCGCAGTCCCCTGAGCTCCCACCACCTGCTGTAGCTTCCATTATTAAATCCGCTGCCTCTGTGTCTCCCTCTGCTGAGTGGTCCTCGACGCCAGGCCAACGTCGCCGGATGAGGAGGGGGCCTGCGGTTCTGGAGAGCCTGGTTCCAGCCCCGCAGCCACATCGTGGGCAGAGAAGGAGAGCAGACTGCATTGTGATGACGAAGCGTCCCCGGGTCTCCACAGATGAGCGGTCCAGTCCAGCGGGTTGAGGGTCCCCAGCCACCACGCTGTGCGGGTCGTCAGCGTGGACATCTGTGCCGGAGGGTCCTCAGGCTGCGGAAGCCATCATGCCAGCTTCGGAGCCCGACGTAGCTGAGTGGGACCCAGAAGACGATCTCCTTCCATCTCAGCCCGGATCGTCGGAGTCCTGGACAGCGACAGAACCCGAGTACAGGCAAGCGCTCTACCTTGTTTTTCTCCTTTCTATTCTGGAGCACTTCTGCCTGTCTCTTGGAGAGTCGAGCCAGTGGCAGCCATCCGCTGCGCCCGAACTCGTCTCGCTGGGCTCTGTCGCTACCCGTGATCCTGATCCCGGTTCTTTTCTCTCTCCTGAGCCTTCTCCCAGGGTCACCGGCACGGAGCTGATTCTGTTCGCTGTGCCAGAGGTTCCGGGTTCGGGGTTGGAGGTCGGTTCTAGTGCGGTGCCGACCCAGTCGGGGTCCGATGCGGATGCAGCCAAGGCCCAATCGGGGCCCATCGTGGGAGCAGCCGTGAACCAATCGGGGTCCATCGCGGGTGCAGCCGTGACCCAATCGGGGTCCATCACGGGTGCAGCCGTGACCCAATCGGGGTCCATCGCGGGTGCAGCCGTAACCCAATCGGGGTCCATCGCGGGTGCAGCACCGGCAGAAGTCAAGGTCGGTGAGGAAGCTGCAGATCCCCTGCCACTGGACACTGGACGTTGACATCATCATCATCATCCTCACCCTCAGGATCTTCATCCCAGCTCATCTCCACCGGGGGCCGTTGGGGTTCCTAACACTCCGCCCGGCTCTCCCTCACCTTCCCCCTCTCCAGCGAGGCTGCCTCCAACTTCTCCCCTTCGGTCCTGGTGGCTGTGTGATGCGGGTCGGCCACCTGGTGAGCTGTTTCGCCGGTTCGGCGTTCCGGGTCGGCCACCCGACAAACTTTCCCGCACTTTTGGCGATCTGGCCTGGCCGCCAGAGGAACTGTGTTTCCGGGCATGGGACTGGGGTAGGCTGCCCGAACTGTCCCTTTCCCCCCTGCCTGCGATGTGGACATTGGATGCAGGGCGGCCCCCCGAACTATTGGCATTCATGCCGCGGTGCTAGGACTGCCGTCATCCCGGATTTTCATTTTCGTTGTTTCTGTAACCTTTTGGGATGTGCAGGGGGTCTTGTATTTGCTATTGTGCATCTCACCCCTTCCTAGCGGGTGTTTTTTTTTGTTAATTTTTCCTCCGTTAAATGTCCATTCATTGCCTGTAGCAGTTGGTGTGTTTTTGCCTTCGGGGATATGGTATTTTCTGTTGTCGTGCCCTGTAATTGTTTTATTTCCCAGTCTGCCTTGATCATGGTTTGTGTATTTGTGAATATCCTGTTCACTGTTATTTTGCCCTGTGATTGTCTCCTTTACGCTCTACCTTGGTTGTAATTTGTGCATGAGAGTGTCGTTTTTTTTCTCTGACTGTCTGTGTGCTCCTATTATCATCATGGGTTTTTTTGGTCTATGGTGGTCCTCTCCCCCCTGGCCTGTTCCCCCATCCGCCCACCCTGGTGAGGTGGGGTGGGGGGCTTGGGTGTCACTGGGCGTTCAGAGTCCACCCTCGGAGGGGAGGTACTGTTATGATCCGAGCACCGATCTCATCCGCACTGGGGCCATGCATCATCTCCGCCAGGTTTGACAGCAGTGTTTACCTTCTGGCTCCCCGAGCCTTTATTGTGACAGCGGTCGGAGGGGCTTCCTGCTGTCAAGCCTGACAGCTGTGCTGCATTATCGGCTCATCAGCAGCCCTGCATTTAAGTGGGCTCTGGGAGCAGAGTAATGCGGCAGTCTCGTCAATGAATTGTCAACGTATGGTCAACAACTGAACAAAGAATTATTCCTTGCCAGACGTTGAGCGAGCGTTCCCTCGGCTCAGACGTCAACGAGTGCTTCATGGTCATGTTTGTAAGTGTGCTTCTTGATTGCCTCTTGTCCAAGTATTTGTAGTGTAGTGTGTTTTAGCCCACCGTGGCTCTTGTAGTGTTTTGTGTGTGCTTTAGTTAATAAACACCTATGCAAATCTCACCGGCAACTCTTAGCGTCTTATGGTGGCTCGCGAGGGCCACCGCATGACAGAAAGTCTTTCGAACACTTGTGTTGACACTGACTCTCTCATTTTGTTCATTTTTATTCTGAGCATGCTAATGTTAGCATTTAGCTCAAAGCACTAAAGATGCTCAATATGGCCTCAAAGAGCCGCAAGCAGAGTTCTTCACTTTTTTCCTCCTCCTTTTTTCATACAGGCTTCAAAGCCATGCTGGATTTGCATTATTAGTGATTCCTTTTGATTTTTGAATTACTACAGCAAGGCAAAGCAAAGCTGCTGACCTCCTCTTGCCCAATATGTGTTTTAGAAAATATTTCACTGTAAGTACTTTACAGCTTAGAGGATGAATAAAACCCGAAAACAGCAAAGCAATGCATTTTTTTAAAACCTCAAGGTTAGGCTGTGAGGAGAATTGGCTCTTCATCCTTCTTTCACAGTAAACAAACATCTCTAATTAATTCAGGCTTCAACAGCAATTTTCATACAACATTCAGTGACACTAACCATAAAATTTCCAGTGATAATAATAGTTGCACCGCTAATCCTACCATACATTTGTAATTAACTGGCAGAAAGTTTATCATGAGTACAGGGATGAGTTGAATTATTCTTTGAGGGAGAAAAATCATTTTCTGCAGTGTCAAGGATTTGTAGCACACACACACACATACACACACACACACGAGGGACTGAGTAGTCAGTAAAGGAACAATTTTGTAAGCATGGTGGCAGATTAATTTGTGAAGTACATTGTGTCCGTGAGTGGAGTGTGTGTGTGTGTGTGTGTGTGTGTGTGTGTGTGTGTGTGTGTGTGTGTGTGTGTGTGTGTGTGTGCACTCGTGTGCGTGTGTGCCTGCAGAGAACGAGAGTGATAGACAGTTTTTCACACCAAGAAAAACATGTTCATAAAGCGCCAACAGAAGCTGGCGCAGTCCATCCACATTCTCATTTTTTTTTTTCGTCTTATACTCCTTTCTCTGACAGTCGTGTCATTTTTCAGACAAGAACTCAGGCACAATGTCGAGACGATCTGGATGGAAAATTGTCTGAAATTTTCTCCGTGTGACATACAGCAGAAAATAGTCTGGATTAACTCTGTGTCCTTGTTGGAAATAATCAGGTGGATTAAGGTACAGGAGCACCCTGAATAGAGCATGCAGTGTACTACCTATTACTCCTGTCATTTGTTTTCTCAGGTTAGTATTTGAAAGTTTGAGGCTGCAATGCATGTGTGAAAGCAGACTGTGTTGTAGCCATCCTCTATTTCCCCCCTTTCTTTCTGATTTCTGTAACTTTGTCTCCATTTATATTTCCATGGTTGCACAAATATTTAAGGATTAAAAGAGGGACTCTGAAGCTAATTGCCTGAAGGAGTGCAGTTTAGTTACAAAGTGGAAATGAGATGCACTGACTGTTATGTGATAAAAGCTTTTTTTTAATGCGTCAACCTTTAAAGGCATACCCATCACTTAAATTATCACAAAATAAGCGCAAATCATATTTTTATAAAGTAGAATAATGTATGAAGTGTCATATACAGTTACACAGAATAGAAATAGGGTGACCAGGTGTCCTGCTTTGTGCAGGACTGCATAGCATTTTGACCTTTTTCAGTCATCCCACAAATTGAGATGATGTGCCACATTTTGATAGCCTCGAATTTTCAAAGGCTGTACAGAGGTTTTACAAGATGTAACTTATACCCAGTAGCTGTGAGGAAAGTAGGGCAGGCTGTCATCTGTATGCATGGGTCAATCACAGGTTAACCTCCTAGCACCATATCAGTCTGCCCCCCACAGAGAAAGTTTGGAGGGAGAGCTCCAACTGGGACTATGCTAATGCTGTTGGAATATGGAAAAAACACAAAAAAGAGAAAGTTGGTTTTCATTCAAGAGTGGTAAGCCGTCTACAGCTGGGTGAAGCCAGTGAAAGCCAATTCAGAGAGTGTTCTGCCTTTTATGCCAGACGAATTTTTCAGTCACTCATTGGGCCGAGTATGTCATGAAGCAACACAGCACATGCAATGCTCACAGGAAAAAGAGAGGAACAGAGGGAGGCATGCCAGTGATGGATCAACCCAGTATCATCTAAAAAAAACCCCAACTGCATGATTTTTCTCTCTGAGAAAATATGCGTAGATACAGAAAAAACATTCTTCACATGGGTGGATACGTGGTGTTTACACTACAGAAACGTGCCTGCCAGCACTGTAACGTTTGTCAGCCACTTTCTTTCTCTTATATTCTCTTTAACCATTGGAGATAACACCTAACCAAAACATTTTTCCTAATCTTAACCATTAGAGGAGGTGACGCCTAAACCTAACCTTTTCCTCACCTTAGCCATATGTTACTTCCTAGCTCAGCATGGGACGCAAACTCGCAAGTTGTTGGTTGAAACCGCAAGTAAGTAACCGTCCACCATCTCTCACCCATCAATCAAATGAGTGTTGGAAGCCTGGCTACAACAGGTAATGTTTTATTCAGGCGCAGTGAGAACAGTGTGTTCTTTTCATGCATGGATTCGCACATGCGCCGTGAATGAAGGCGTTACTCCATTTTGTTATGAAGGGAGTTCATAAGAATGAGCGGCGTGATGACATGGCTGGCTGGTACCACCATCACGCCAACCTATATAAAGGAGAGTCGGCCATCTTATGGCTCTTCTGCCAGCACTTTCACTCAGGGAACAGTTGGCAGCTCAGCGCTCATTCATGTGCTCTGTACTATTAAGCAGGTGTGTAATAAAGTTCGAGTTCTAGCACAGCATCCTCATCCGTCATCTTTCCCAGGTTTGTGGACATAACATTTGGCAACGAGAATTTACAATCCATGGAAGCGTGCCTGAGACTGCTGCGGCCTTTCCTCGAGTCCCCAGGCAAACCGGAAGTCCCGTGGCCATGTTGGCTGGATGCGTTTGAGGCCTACGTTGCAGCATTGGACCTGGGAAAGTTGGATAAAGGAAGAGGGCACTGCTTGTCCACAACCTGGGCATAGAAGGTCAGAGGATATTTCAAATGCTTGGTCCGATGGACTCGTATAGAGATGCTGTGGAGCTACTAGCTAGCTACTATGCTACACCAGACAACGTACTTGCACGACCAATTTGATCCTGCCAGAGGCGACAGGGAATTGGTGAGTCCACCCAGCAATTCGTCACCCACTTAAGACATCTGGTTAGCATGTGCCACTTTGAACTATTGCAGGACGAGATGGTGCAGGACCAATTGGCTAAGCACATGAGTAACCTGAGGCTAAGGGCTAAGATGCTAACAGTGCCAAATGACATGATGCTAGCTAGCACGCTAGAGCTAGCGTTCCAGCTTGAGTCAGAAGATAGGTTAACATCAGAGCTAGGTGTGCGCCAACAACAGAGGCAACCAGAACAGATGACGTTAGCCAACGTGGTGGGCATGGAGGAATATGAAGATACAGTAGACGAGTTCGAGACGAATGCTGTGAACCGGAGGACCGCTCCGAGAGGCCCCGCATGTGGTAACTGTGGTTCCCTGATGCGCCATGAGAGAGCAGGTTTTTGCCTGGCATGAGGACAACGATGTAACGAATGTGGGAGGTTCAACCATTTTGCCAAAAACGTGCTGGTGGCCGACACCGTGGGACCCAAAAAACAAATAAAGCCACCCGCCAACGACCACCATCCACACAGTAAACCCTGAAATTAATTTATGTGCATACAACATGGTTGAATTGGATGACATGACTGTGCAGCTGGTGCTCGACACTGTGGCAGTTAAGTCAATGCTGAATTGGGCTATGGTGAAGAAATTTTTCCCCAACCACAAAATTAGGAAGAACCCAGAGGCGCTTTATGGCTATGGGGGTCACAGAGTTAGCAACGTTAGGACAATTGAGCTAATGGTCTATTACAATCGAGGATTGCTATGATTTCGAGTTTCAGGTGACTGCACATGGTGAAAACATTATGGGAGATGACCTTTTCTACCAACTGGGCTTCACCATTCGCAGTGGTGACTGTCTCAACTTGTCAAGCTATAGTAATTGGGACATGTTTACAAAGAGTTACACCGATGCCGAACAAGCCATCCCGGGTGCACAGGAGGAGGGCTGCCTGGGGGGGGGGGGGACTCGCCTCAGATCCTCACCCAGCCGGAGACCATGCAGGCCACTGCAGAGTTGTAGGAGAGGGAGCCCTTGTACGCGGAGGACCTCGGGACTCAACAACCGGGCACGGACACTATCTACAATGCAGCACAACAAAGCACATCAGACGGGGAGAACAAAAATCAGACTGCTTCAGTACCCATGCTCAGCATTAGTCTACGGGGGGTACGACTGAGCCGACGGGTGAAGATTCTGCAACAGCAAACGACACGGAAGAGACGCCGGACACCTTCAGTACCCACAACCAGCTTTGGACTACAGAAACAACAATGGTGGAGTCAGGTGAAGGGTTCGTGATGAACACGGTAACGACAGAACTGTTACGGCACGACGGAGGTTCTAAGATGGATGGGCACGTGGCGCCACCGCGATCACAGTGGCATATGAGGCCGAGCAAGACGCTACTCAAAGTCCTGGACAAGGTTTGAGTCTGCACCGATGAGAGATCAGGACAGCAGCTGACCAAGTCACGGCCGACAAGACCGTGAACACTGCTGAGGATCATGGCGCAGCTGGGATCAGCGTGCTTCAGGTTGACGGATGGTTTGGTTTAGCACGCAAACCATCTCCAGTGTGTCCCAGTGACAGCTCCTGATGGCAAGGCTTCACGGGAGTCAGCAGATGCAGTGTGAGGCCCAAGCCCCAACACTATGAAGATCGGTCCTGGCCCCAGGGGGCCAGCATCTCCAGGGGTGCGTCCACCGCTCCGGCAGAACTGCCTTCCCCATGGAAGACTGTCAGAAAAAAAAAAAAAAAAAGCAAGTGACTGTTTAGCTAGGAGCGTGGCTGAAGCAGTGGCAGAATAATCCACTCAGCCGCGTCGAGTGCAGCGGCGGTCCACCCGCTGACCCTAGTTCAGGAGTTTTTATGTATACCAAATTGGGGAGGGTCTTAATTAGAAGTCTTCTGTGTTTTTTCCGGGGGGGGGGTGTCATGAAGGGAGTTCATAGCAATGAGCGGCATGATGACATGGCCGGCTGGTACCATCATCACGCCAACCTACATGTATATAAGGGAGAGTCGGCCATCTTATGGCCTTTCTGCTGGCACTCTCACTCAGGGAACAGTTGGGAGCTCAGCGCTCATTCACACGTATGTAGTATTAAGAGGTTGTGTAATAAAGTTCGAGTTCCTGCACAACATCCTCATCTGTCATCATTCCCAGGTTTGTGGACATATCACATATGTACTCCGTTTGTAATACGTATCCAGGTATGGTTATTTTTATGTACAAATGCATGTTTCTGAGGGGGTGGAAAACATTCATTTGGCACATTTTTTTAGTGAGACTGGGTTGGATGGATACATTTCTGGTGAAATCTAGATGAATCCCAGCCAGATAAGGTAACAGCTGCGGAACTAACTGGCATTTACCACAGTGTACAGCACTCCCACTCACACTGGTCAGCAGACTGTAGCGCTAAACTCACGGCAGCCATTTTTCCAGACTCAGAGTTATTTTTAAAAAAACTGTCACGTGGTTATACATATTGAATATTGTTGGGCCAAAGTAATATGTAGGATGCTAGATTTTAATCCCAGGCTTGTGCTGATCTTGTGTATTAGCCACCTGCTCTCCATGGTGCTGAAGTGCACAACCTGTGTGGGTCTGGCTGCAGTTACTTTGGTGGACTATAGATTGTCAGCTGAACAAAGCTGAAAAGACTTATTTTATTCCATTTAAAGCCTGACTCATTTTGAGCTGTTAGCTGTTTTACTGTTGTTGTTTGTTTGTTTGTTTTTTGTTTTCTCATTGCACAAACATTGCTATGTTTGGACTGCATGCTCCTGTCTTATGTTGAATGAAACTTTATTCAGAGTTGTAGTAGAAGGAGAATCTTGTTCACATTTGGTCATTCACTGTCAAAGAGGTCACTGATTGCACTTTTTCTAAATTTTAACTGCTCACACGTCTTAATGAAATGTTTGTGACACATTTTGTTCAAATTTTCTTTATTTAAATATTGCATCAAATTTTTTTTTATTATTTTTCCAGCCTCTGTGAAAATCCTTTGTTTTAATCCTGTCACTTTAAGAAAAATAACTGACCCATTCAACTCCACCCTGTGGTGATCCGAGCTGTGTGCTGTTTTTTCTCTCCTCTCATTGCTTATTTTCCACAGCTGTGGTTTCATCTACACCTGCGCTCCTTAATTAGCAGCCTTTAAATAGAGTGGAGCCCTCCACTGCTGCACAGAGATGTCTACGCTCACATGCAGTCAGAGAGCTCCTCAACGTTATATGCTGCCCTTCTCAGCTCCAGCTTCGAACCCCGTCTCAGACTCGGAACACAGTAAGCTACCTCTCTGTCTGAACCTTAACCCCTGTAGCTCACCTCTGCTTGTCTCGGATTAACCTGTGCACAGGTGGACCTTCTCCTTGGCAGACCGACGCCTCTCTTCGTGGTGGACCTGGATCCTTCCCCGGACCCGGAGTCTCCTCATTCCCGCCAGCATCCTGTAAGTGCACTTTATCATCAGACTGAACTTTTCCTCTTCTTCCCTCGGCCGAGGAATTCCATCTTGCACTGAGCACTGTATATCCCTGCACCAGCACCTCTTCACCTTTGCGGGACCACAGCAGCCTGGAGAGGACGCGGGCCACAGTTTGTTTCATCCCAGCCGCTCCACGCTCCGGTTACAAGACTCCTCCCACTCTGCATTCACACACACACACACACACACTCTCAATAAAATCATTGCAATTATAACCACATCTGTAGTCTGCTTCTGGGTCTATTACTAAATCATGTCAGTACATCTCCGACAGTCAGACCCAGCAGACGGTGCTACCACACGCAGATTTGACATCATGGAGGCTCGGTTAGACCAGCTTACATATCAGCAACAGGTCATGTTGGATCAACTCACCCAAAAAACAGCGCGGCTTAACCAGCTTACTGCTGCTTTGCCCCCCCCCCCCCCCCAGTCCGGCTCCAGGGCGTCGGCTGCCTCGCCACCTCCTTCTTCTCCATCGGCGCATCCTCCTCGCTTAACACCGGTTCCCACACCGACTCGCTTCAGCAGTAGACTGGGCGAGGCTAGGGGGTTCGTCCTTCAGTGCAGTTTAGTTTTTCAGCGAGTGCCAGAGGATTTTCCTACTAATCATAGTCAGATCAGCTACGTGGTGAACCTACTGGAGGGGCGGGACTTAGCTTGGGCTTATGCTATTATGGATCGCCCCGATTACCAAAACTACACTTATGACCGATTTGTGTCCGAGTTCACCCAGGTGTTTGACCATTCTGACCGGGATAACATTCTCACTGCCCGCTTTCTCAATCTCCAGCAGGGGGCCTGGTCCGTGGCTGACTACTCGGTGGATTTCCGGGTTGTTGTGGCAGAGGTGGGATGGGAGGATGCGTCTCTCTGTAGCATTTTCACGTGCAGTCTCAGCCCTAGCCTTCGTGATGAGCTGGCGCAGTTAGACAAACCTTCCTCCTTACACAAGCTAATCTCCCTGGCCATCAACCAAGATAATCGCCTAAGGGAACGAGCACCGCCTTGCCAATCGCTCAGGCTCTCAGTCGCATTCCCTCACTCAGCCCCCGTCCCAGCCCTGCCCCCTTCCAAACCCTCTGATGCTGGGGAGTGCAGGCTGTTGGGCCTGTCCAGGTTGCCTCTTATTGAATGACAGCACTGCCATGATCTCGGGTTGTGTATGTATTGCCCTAGTTCTGAACATGAGGTTGCTCACTGCCCCAATCAGCCAAAAGGGGGGGTCTGTTCGTCACAGTAGGTGGGCTAACAGACATAGGCAGGTCTAAAACCTTTACACGCACTTGTTGCCCATTTGTTTTGCTCACTCTCACACCGATTTGTGCACCACTGCTCTCATTGACTCAGGCGCTGAACAAAGCTTCATTTCAGCCAACCCGGCTGAAGCTTCTGTGTCAGGACCTGGAAACTCCATTAAATTTGGTAGCCGTTTCCAGAGAGCCACTCACCTGGGTCACTAAAAAGACTGCTCCCATTTCCATATTGGTTTCAGGAAACCATCGAGAGCACTTGATTTTTTTTTTTTTTATTTTGCCCAATTCTGCCTCCCCTGTCATTTTAAGGTATCCTTGGTTAAGACTCCACAACCCAGTTATTGATTGGCAGGCAGGAAGGGTTATTTCATGGAGCACCTGCTTAGCCAACTGTTTGCAGTCTGCAGCCTGTTCTCTCTTTAGCCTGTTTTCCACTAGCCCAGCACACCTTGGTACGGCTCGATTCACTTCAGTACAGCTCGGAACGCTTCTGTCTCCATTAGCACAGTGTTGCGGGGCAGCAGCAGATTCTCAGCGAGGCGGGGCCACACTCCCGTGATGTTATGCACCGGACTGAGTCCTTATTTACACCAGACAAAAAATGGAGGATCCAAGGATTATTTCCTTGCACGCTCTGTGGTTTTATCTCACAATTAATTTTATCTCATAATTAAGCTGCAACAACACAAGTCACTTTTGTTTTGAATTAACTGCCAAATGACCTAGAAATAATGAGCTGAAACTTGTTTTTATTCGTATTAAATAATGAGACGGTGGCACACTGGACTACACCACATCCTAGGGCATTTTGGATGTACTGAATTAAAAAAATTCATGTTTTTCACCGTCAGGTCAACGTTTGGAACAACAGTATTATTATTTTCCGTTTAGATGATGCTACACTCCTTCTAAAGTATTGTAAATCTCTGAATTTGGAATGCCGATAGAACATTCAATTTACATATACTTGTACCTTTGACTTGGTGCTAATTTTTTATGATATTTCAATAAAAAGAACAGAAAGCGTACAAAAAGATTTCTTTTTTGGTCTAGTTAAAAATTACATTACCTTTACAATGGTTGACCCTCAATATCATTTTGATCAGACTAGGCAATGGAATTTCTATGTAATTATACTGTTTTATAATTCAGTGTTATAACAGACAAACCACACTTTCCAAAACAATTCCATTTTATTATATACAAAATATTAAAATAAAAAAAAACTTTGCAACACAACATGAAGGTTAATCGACATTTTATACACGCCGACCACTGAGTGCTGAGGCTCGGTAGAATTAATCCGTCTCTGACAGCTCCGTCTAACTCGCGCTGAATACGTTCGTCTGACAATGCAGTGAGCAGACACTGCAGCTCCTTACTGCTCCATGGAACACCCTTATTACGCGAAGCCATTTTTGATAGAAAATAAATAAAAAATAGCACAACAATACACTGAAAAGGAACCGCCAACAGTGGTTGCGTGCTGAGTAGGTCGTGAAGATTCTTTTTTTTTTTTTTCAAAAACTTTATTGAGAAGGTTGTGAAGATTTGGTAGAAGAGGAGGAGGAGAGGGGCGGTTACAACCTGACCAATCAGTGCCGGTTACGACCTGACCAATCAGCGGCGACCAGTCTGTTAACGTCACAACACGGCACAGCTCAGCACTGCTGTACCCTGCCCTCCAGCGGGGCTGAGAATCACGGCTGTTAAACCGTGTTGGAGCTTGTGGAAAAGCGTACAAAGCGTGCTGAGCCGTCCCGTGTCGCGCTAAAGCGTGCTAGTGGAAAAGGCCCTTTAGTCGCTATCAGTTCCTCGCCTACCCATGTGCCCGATCTCACCTTGGTTCCTCCTGAATATCACAATGCCGCCCCGGTCTTCAGCAAGTCTAAGTCACTTTCTCTAACCCCCCCACCCCCCACCCCCCCGCCATCCTGATGATTGCGCCATTAACCTCCTTCCGGGAGCTACATTGCCATCCAGTAGACTGTATAGTCTGTCTGCCCCGGAGCTAGAGGCGATGGATAAATATATCAAGGAGTTGTTAAGTTCAGGCATCATCAGGCCTTCATCATCTGCGGTGGGGGTGGGGGTTTTTTGTGGGCAAGAAGGACGGTTCTCTCCAACCCTGCATTGATTATACGGAATTAAATAACATTACAATGAAGGACAAGTATGCCTTGCCACTCCTCAACTCCGCCTTGGACCTGCTTCAGGGTCCCACTGTCTCACCAAGTTGGACCTGCACAATGCCTACCATCTTATCCGGATGAAAGAGGGTGATGAGTGGAAGACGGTGTTCCTTACACCTTGTTGTCACTTCGAGTACTTGGTGATGCTTTTTGGGTTGACGAATGCGCTGGCTGTTTTCCAGCGGCTCATCAATGACATTCTGAGGGACTTCCTGAATTCCTTTGTTTTCGTGTACCTGGATGATATATTGATTTTCTCTCGTTCCTTAGATGAGCATCGGGTGCACGTGAGGATGGTCCTTAAACGGCTGCTGGAGAACCAGCTTTACATCAAAGCAAAGAAGTGTGAGTTCCATACTCCCTCAACCACCTTCCTGGGATTTGTAGTTTCCCATAAGGAGATCCGGGATGACCCAGGTAAGGTGAAGGTGGTCTTGGAGTGGCCTGTTCCCTCCTCCCGCAAACAATTACAGCAGTTCTTGGGGTTCGCCAGTTTTTAGTGACGCTTCATCTGCAATTACAGTGTGGTTGCCCTGCCCCTCACCCGCCTCACTTCCACCAAGGTTCCCTTTCGATGGTTGAAGGAGGCTGATGCAGCATTTTCCAAGCTGAAGTATTGCTTCTCTTCTCCTCCTATCCTTGCGCAGGTGGATCCATGGCTGCAGTTCCTGGTGGAGGTGGACACATTGGACTCTGGGGTGGGAGCGGTCCTTTCTCAGCGCTCGATCACCAATAATAAGGTCCACCCCTGAGCTTACTTCTCCCGACGCCTGTCTCCAGCCGAGAGGAACTATGATGTGGGTGACCAGGAGTTGCTCCGTTGAAACGGCATTGCCAAAGCCACACCCCATAGTTTCCCCCTCGTGTGTGGTCGACATGCTCTCCTGGGAGATCAAGGAGAGGGTCATGAGGGTGCAGGGCACCGAGCATTATCTGGGTGGGGGTCTGCGGGACGGATCTATGTCCCTTCCTCGGTCCGTGGTGAGATCATCGATTGGCTACACTCTTCCAAGGTTATGTGCCACCCTGGCATGTCACGCACCTTGTCTCAGTTGCAAAGGACCTTCTGGTGACCGTTGATGAGGAAGGACATGAATGAGTTCATTCTGGCCTGCCCCCAGTGCGCCACTGGCAAGTCATCCTGTTCTCCTCCATCTGGGCTGTTGCACCCCCTACCCATTCTCAGCAGGCCGTGGTCCTATGTGGCACTGGACTTCGTTACTCAGCTTCCCCCCTCCTCTGGACATACGGTCATTCTCACCATTGTGGACAGGTTCTTGAAGGCAGCTCACTTTGTTCCCCTGAATAAGCTCCCGACTGCCAAGGAGATGGCCGACCTTTTTGTTCTACACGCTGTCTGCCTCCATGGTATTCCAGTGGACGTGGTCTCGGACCGGGGTCCCCAGTTTGTCTCCCAGGTGTGGCGATCCTTTTGTAAGGCCATCGGGGCAACTTTCAGCTTGTCCTCTGGGTATCACCCCCTGAGTAATGGCCAGTGTGAGCGAGCCAACCAAGAGCTGGAAGCAGCCCTGAGGTGTGTCACGGCTACTAATCCTGCGTCTTGGAGTGCTTACCTACCATGAATTGAGTCACCTCTGTGGCTATGGGTCTCTCCCCCTTTGAGGCGTCCTTGGGTTACAACCCCCCCCCCGCCCCGTTCCCTGATGCGGAGGTGGAGATTGCTGTACCGTCTGTGCAGTCTCACATCAGGCGTTGTCACCGGCTCTGGAGGACCACCAGGGCTGCTCTCCGCCATACTGCGGACCGCAACTCCGAGATCACCAACCGTCGGAGGACCCCCTCCCCCCCACCGGGTTGGGCAGAAGGTATGATTGTCCACTAAACACATTAACCTCAAAACTGATTCCAGAAAGCTCTCTTCCCGCTTTATTGGTCCTTTTCCCATTTCCCAGATCATCAATCCAGGTGCTGTTTGCTTGTTTCTTCCCCATGTTCTCTGCATCTGTCCCACCTTTCATGTCTCTTAGGTGAAGGTTTTCCACCAGCCCTCTGTGTCCTCCATCCAAGCCACCTCCCTCTCTGGTGATGATCGACGGCGGTCCTGTGTATAAGGTCAACCGCATTCTGGACGTCGACGCAGGGGGTGAGGCCTACAATACCTGGTGGACTGGGCTGGGCACTGACCGGAGGAGAGATCATGGGTTTGGAGATCCTTCATCACGGATTGGGAGATGATCAAGGTGTTCCATTGGTCCCATCCGGGGAGGTTGAAGTCAGCCACCGGGAGGCGTCCCTTGAGGGGGGCACTATGGTGAGCCGAGTTGTGTGCTGTTTTTCTCTGTCCCCTCATTGCTTATTTTCCACAGCTGCAGTTGTATCCACACCGGCGCTTCTTAATTAGCCTTTAAATGGAGTGGTGCCCTCCACTCTTTCACGGAGATGTCTACGCTCGCATGCAGTCAGAGAGCTCCTCAACATTATATGCTGCCCTTCTCATCTCCAGCTTCGAACTCCATCTCAGACTCGGCACACAGTCAGCTACCTCTCTGTCTGAACCTTACCCCATGCATCTCACCTCTGCTTGTCTCGGATTAACCTGTGCACGGGTGGACCTTCTCCCTGGTGGACCGGCACCTCTCTTCGTGGTGGACCTGGATCCTTCCCCAAATCTGGAGTCTCCTCATTCTGGCAGTATGCAGAAGTGGCTCAGGCGCCAGTGGCTCAGGAGATAGAGCAGGTCGTCCAATAACCGGATGGTTGGCAGTTCGAATCCCACTCTCCCCAGATATCCTGCCGTTGTGTCCCTGGGCAAGACACTTTACCAACCTTGCCTCCAGTGTCCATAACACTGGGTATGAATGTGTATAAATGTTCAGTAGTGGCCGAGAGGCCATTGGTGCAGATTGGCAGCCATGTTTCCGTCAGCCTGCACCAGGGCAGCTGTGGCTACAGTAGTAGCTTGTCACTACCATTGTCTGTCTGGAGTGAATGAATAATGTTTCTATTTGTAAAAGCGTCTTTGAGTGTCTATGATAAAGCACTATATAAATCTGATGCATTATTATTATTCTCGGCAGCATCCTGTAAGTGCACTTTATCATCAGACTGAACTTTTCCCCTTCTTCCCTCGGTCGAGGAATTCCATCTTGCACTGAGCATTGTGTGTACCTGCACCAGCACCTTTTCACCTTTGCGGGACCACAGCAGCCTGGAGAGGACGTGGGCCACAGTTTGTTTCATCCCAGCTGCTCCACGCTCCGGTTGTCAGACTTCTCCCGCTCTGCACTCACACACAGTCACACACACCCACTCTCAATAAAATCATTGCAATTATAACCAAGTCTGTAGTCTGCTTCTTGGTCTATTGCTAAGTCATGTCACACCCTCCCTCTTACATCACTTAACCATTAGCTGGCTAATACAAAGCCTTTATCTTGGATCAGTGGATCGGATGTATCCCTAGCCGTATACAAGTCAAGTTGGCCCTGGGATCTTTAAAGGTGGTATCTCGTGGAGCAGCAAGAGGAAGCGGGTGCTGGCGAGTGTTGGATTTGGGGGGGTTCCTTTGGGGCTCATGGGCGAGGGGGCCATTGTTTACTGGTAGTTTTTACACCATGGTTTGCCAGCAGTTATTATGGTCACATGCAGTTCTTGCCACAAGGAGCTGCTGGCGAGCTGCAGTGTGGTCCCCACCGCCACCACCACCCATATACACGAGCCCTGACAGAGACCCGCAGGTTGCTAAACAGTCCGGGGTCTCTGTTGTTGTATTTTGTGTTTCATAATGCACCATACATTTTTAATGGGAGACAGGTCTGGACTGCAGGCAGGCCAATGAAGCACCTACACTCTTACTACAAAGCCACGCTGTTGTAACACGTGCAGAATGTGACTTGGCATTGTCTTGCTGAAATAAGCAAGGATGTCTCTGATGTTGCCTAGATGGTGGCATATTTTGCTCCAAACCTGTACTGTTCAGCATTAATGGTGCCTTCACAGATGTGCAAGTTACCCATGCCATGGGCACTAACACACCCTCATATCATCACAGATGCTGGCTTTTGAACTTTGCACTGATAGCAATCTGGATAGCCTTTTCCTCTTTAGATAGATAGATAGATAGATAGATAGATAGATAGATAGATAGATAGATAGATAGATAGATAGATAGATAGACTTTATTGATCCCAAACTGGAAAATTACAGTGTAACAGCAGCATGACAGGAGACAACCAAACAACAGAAACACACTCATGACAAACAAAGGGATTACCCGTGGAAAGTAAAACTAACACGACTATAAAAACCTATATACATCATAGCATAATATATGATGACCTGTAGAAACACATGAATCATCCCATTGCACAAAGAAGGACTATCAGGAGCAGAGTGAAATGTGAGGTACCAGTTAGTCTGTAAGGTGCAGTGTCGTCGGCCTCCGTCGGTCTATGATGACCATGGAAGAGAATCCTAAATATCTACTCTGCTGGAACAGCACCGCCTGTGACTGAACAGGCCGATGCGCGAATGGCAGTCCCCGTCACACAGGTCGCACTTGTGGGTGGTCTCCGTGCTGCTGGGTCTGTTGCGGTTCTTCCTGCGGGTCCTTTTTTCATCTGCTGCAGCAGTCAGTCTCTCTTCACCCGCCTTGAGCTGTCTGGTCAGGGTGCCTCTCCATTTGGAGTGGTCCGTTGCAAGGTCCTCCCAGCGCTTTGTGTTGATCTCCAGGGCCTTCATGTCTCTCTTGCAGACGTCTCTAAAGCGCAGCTGTGGGCAGCCAACGTCTCTCCTGCCAGTTGCCAGTTCTCAGTAGAGGACGTCTTTGGGGATTCTGCCATCCTCCATACGGTGAACGTGGCCTAGCCAGCGGAGCCTGCACTGCCTGAGTAGAGTGAACATGGAGGGAAGGCCGGCATGGGACAGAACTTCTGTGTTGGGCACTTTGTCCTGCCAGGATATGTCCAGGATGTGGCGAATGCAGCGCAAGTGGAAGGAGTTCAGTCTCTTTTCTTGCTGGGTGTATGTTGTCCACGTCTCACTCCCATAGAGCAGTGTGCTGATGACGCAGGCGTTGTACACTGCCATCTTCATCTTGACAGAGAGTTTGGGATTCTCCCACACTCATGTGGTGAGACGAACGAGTGTGAAGGCTGATTTTCCAATCCTCTTGTCGATCTCTGTATCAAGGGAGAGGTTGTTGCTGATCGTGGACCCCAGGTACGTGAACTGATTCATGACCTCCAGCTCGTAGTTGTCGATGGTGATGGTTGGTGGTGCTTCCGTGCCTTGCGCCAAGACGTTAGTCTTCTTCAGGTTGATGGTAAGCCCGAAGTCCTTGCATGCCTGGGAGAAGCGGTCCATCAGGGTCTGAAGCTCCTGCTGTGTGTAGGTTGCGACTGCAGCGTCGTCTGCAAACAGCATGTCTCTGATTAGAGCCTCGCGTACTTTGGTTCTGGCTTTCAGGCGGGCGAGGTTGAAAAGCCTGCTGTCAGATCTTGTGTGCAGGTAGATTTCCTCTGTTGCTGTGCTGGAGGCATGCCTCAGGAGCATAGCAAAGAAAATCCCAAAGAGGGTTGGCGCAAGTATACAGCCCTGTTTCACTCCGCTGCGTATGTTGAATGGCTCTGAGACGTTGCCGTCGTGCTGCACTATCCCCTGCATGTTGGTGTGAAACGATTCAATGAGGCTTTGCAACTTTGGTAGGCATCCTATCTTTGGCAGGATCTTGAAAAGGCCCTCTCTGCTGACCAGATTGAACACTTTGGTGAGGTCAATGAAGGCGACGTACAGGGGCATGTTCTGTTCTCTGCATTTCTCCTGGAGTTGGCGGATGGAGAATATCATGTCTACCGTTGATCGCTCAGCGCGGAAGCCACACTGAGACTCGGGGTACACACGTTCGGCAAGCTTCTGTAGACGAACGAGAACAACTCGTGCGTAGACTTTGCCAACAACGCTGGGGAGGGAGATGCCCCTGTAGTTGTTGCAGCCGCTTCTCTCCCCTTTGTTTTTGTAGATGGTGATGATCTTGGCATCCCTCATGTCCTGTGGTACGGCACCTTCCTTCCAGTACTGGCAGAGGACGTCATGCAATGGCAGCAGTAGGGTAGTCTTGCAGTGCTTGATCAGGGCGGGGGGTATGCCGTCGTTACTGGGTGCCTTGCCAGCAGCCAAGCTATCAATGGCCTTGCTGAGTTCATCGATGGTTGGCTCGGCGTCAAGTTCGTCCATGGATGGCAGGCAGTTGATGGCATCAAGGGCTGACGGTGTCACGGTGTTCTGTCTGGAGTAGAGGTCAGCGTAGTGTTCCACCCATCTCTCCGTCTGCTTGTTCTTTTCTGTGATCATCTCCCCAGTGGAGGATTTGAGGGGGGCCGTCTTGCTCTGAGCCGGACCAAGTGCTTTCTTGATGCCATCGTACATACCATGGATGTTCCCTGTTATGGCAGCGGTTTGAATGTCTTGGCTGAGCTGAGTCCAGTACTCGTTGGCACAGCGCCGAGCAGTCTGCTGAACTTTGCTTCTCGCAGCCCTGAGAATCTGGAGATTCTTCTCGTTTGGGTACTTCTTGTACTCAGCAAGTGCTGAGCGCTTGGCTTCTATGACGGGGGTCATCTCGGTCAACTTGGCATCAAACCAGTCCTGTGACTTCGAGGTCTTCCTCCCAAAGGTAGCCAAGGCTGTGCGGTGGATGGTGTTTCGCAGCTCTTCCCACTTCTGCTTTGCAGATTCTCCTTCTTGTGGTACACCGAGTTCCTTCTCAAAGGTGGAGGCAAACTGCTCAACAAGTTCTGGTTGGGCCATCTTGCTGGTGTCAATCCATGCCTTTCCAGGCTGTCTAGCACAATGGAATTTCTTCAGCTGCAGCTTGACCTTGCAACACACCAATGAATGGTCTGTGTCGCAATCTGCACTCTGGAACGAACGGGTGATTAGCACGTTCTTCAGTGAGGTGCGCCTGGTCAGGATCAAGTCCAGCTGGTGCCAGTGCTTTGAGCGCGGATGTCGCCAGGAAACCTTGTGTTGGGGCTTGGTCTTGAAGAACGAGTTTGTGATGCACAGATCGTGATATGTGCAGAACTCGAGCAGCCGCTGTCCGTTGTCGTTCATTCTGCCCACACCAAATGGTCCAAAACAGGAGGGCCAGGAGTCATGGTCAGCACCCACTCTGGCATTGAAGTCTCCAAGGAGAATGAGTTGTTCAGAGTTGGGGATGATCCTGACAGTTGTTGCGAGATTCTCGTAGAACTCGTCTTTTGCCTCTGGTGTGGCTGTCAGTGTTGGGGCATACACACTGACGAGGGTGACTGGGCCTTGAGTGGTGTTGAGGCGGAGGGTGAGGAGTCGTGCAGAGCCATTGCTGCCCGGTTCCACCATCTTCAGCAAGGTGTTCTTCACTGCGAAGCCCACTCCGTGTTCCCTGTGTTCATCACTGCCCTTTCCCTGCCAGTAGAACGTGTAGTCCTTCTCTCTCAGTGTGCCTGCGTCAGCCAACCGTGTTTTCTGGAGAGTGGCGATATCCACTCCCAGTCTCTTCAGCTCATTATTGATGATGGCAGTCTTTCTGGTGTCATTGATGTCCTTGAGGTTAGCAGCAAGTCCTGTCATCATAGTGCGGACGTTCCAAGTTCCCAGTTTTAGAGTTGGTCTCTTTTGTTTTTTTGTCTTGCCTGGTGCGAAGGTTCTCAGCCTGCTGTTCGGACTTCTCCTCATCCCCATGCACCCAATGAGGAAAGCAAGCTGTGGCGGGACAACACCTTATTGGCTGGCGGCTGCCCAGCTTGAGGCAGGCGGTAGCTGTCCAGTGAGATCTGATGATCCCTCCCACCGTCGGGAACAACCCCTGGCGCCGTGCTCTACGCCAATTGAGCGGTGGCTTATAACCAGTAACTGTCATTCCCCGTGTTTTGTCTACGCCAAAGGTGAAGCTGGAGTGTCCTCTCCAGTGATCCGGAGTTCTACCTTCCAGCGTTGGGCGTTGGTAGGATTCAAGCCTGGGCAGGAAGATATGGAGCACAAGATGTTGCCCATGCAGTATGTCCCCCCTCTCCACGTCACTGATGAATCCAAAGGAACAGCAGGGCTGCTACAGTTTGGCACCAGCGCCGTCGCAGGAGCTGCCAGAATGATGTTGAGCACAACAGAAAACTGCCTTAGGGGCTCCGACTCCGGATTTTTCCTCAGGGTTGACTCCCGAAGCCTTTCTCATGACCGGGTGTGCCGCAAGGCAGCGGAGGTTTGAACTCAGGGTTTACCTTCCCCTAGATGGGCTACCTTCCCAGGTTGATGAGCCACCATCTACCCAAAGCATCTGGTTTTAAGGCGCCAGAGATCCGCCCTCGCCCCTTCTCCTATTAGTAAAAGCAGTTCCGCCGGGCTTAAAGACTAAACCACACAGGCAGGCTAGGAGTTGGACTTAGTTGTCAGAGGCTTTTCGAGACGCACGCCGTAAGGAGCATTTTATGAGCACTGGGAGCTTAACCCCAGTGCCGCTCCTGGCTATGACAACCTTGGAACCAAGGTGCAGTGTGGCAGCACTGCAACCATGCTGCCACAAGGTGCAGTGTGGCAGCATTGTTATGACCAGAATACAACATCATAGTGAGTTATTGTACAGTAAAATGGAGGACATGATGTCCATGACTCGTCAGACCTCAGCACACTGTTCTACTGCGCCAGTACGAGCTCAGGCCCAGAGCAACTTCATGTTTCTGGATGTTGTTGATATACGTATGGCTTTCACTTTGCATGGCAGAGTGTTAACTTGCATTTGTAGATTGTAGTGACAAACTGTGTTAACTGACATTGGTTTTCCAAAGTGTTCCTGAGCACACATAGTAATATCCTTTATGGAATGATGTCAGTTTTTAATGCAGTGATCAAAGGTCACAGGCATTCAGTGTTGGTTTTTGGCCTTGACACTTCTTCTTCTTTCGGCTGCTCCCTTTAGGGGTCGCCACAGTGGATCATCTGCCTCCATATCACCCTATCCCTTGCATCTTCCCTAACACCAACCCTTTCTATGTCTTCCTTCACTACATCTATGAATCTTCTCTGTGGTCTTCCTCTTTTCCTTATGCCTGGCAGCTTCATCTTCAACATCCTTTGTCCAATATATCCACTATCCCTCCTCTGCCCATGTCCAAACCATCTCAAACTTGCCTCTCTTACTTTGTCTCCAAACTGCTCACCCTGAGCTGTCCCTCTAATATACTCATTTCTAATCCTGTCCCTTCTAGTCACTCCCATTGAAAATCTTAGCATCTTCAACTCTGCCCTGACACTTACATTCAGAAATTTCTCCAGATTCTCTGAATCTTTGATGATATTATCGACTGTAGATGATGAAATCCCTAAATTCTTTGCAATAGAGAGCCTACTTCCACGCATGGGACCTTAAATTGGAAAAAATCTTAAATCCAAAAAAATCTCCATTGAAATGATGTTTATCAATTTAAAAGATCATTTTCTATGTAGTTAAAGTTGTCAGCTGTCATATAATAACAGAATAATATTCAGTTTTTGTGAAAACGAATAGCGGAAATCATCTCCCATGAATCCACATCACCAAACACGATCATGCGGGAGATTACTAAAACTTCACCTCCTGTTTCCTGACCAATGAAAGAAGGATCCAAAGTGAAAAAAAAAACAATACAAATGTATTGTTTTGTATTATGAGAGCTGGAGCTGATCCAGAGGACTGTTACATCCCCCTGGGCGTGCTTTGAAAATGTGACGTAGTTTAACATGTCTGTGTTTGTAGTCTTTTAATTTACAAACAGTATTTTCACAACCTTATACCTTAACAGTTGGACAACAATCTGCGCCATTATTTACGTTGAAAATTATCTTTTAAATAGGCAAACATCATATGTGTAACTCATGGCAAAATTTGATCAGGATCAAAAGATACTGTAATTCCTCTCTTGTCAGTCATTTCAATGGAGATTTTTTCCGATTTAAGGTCCCATATGTGCAAGTAGAGGGGGCATGACTTACGTAGGCTCTCTATTGTTCATTGAGAAGCATTGTTCTTAAACTGTTGGACTATTTGCCCATGCAGTTGTTCACAAAGTGAGGAATCTCACCCCATTCCTGCTTGTGAATGACTGAGACTTTCAAAGATGCTCCTTTCATACCCGATCATGACACTCACCAATTTCCAATTAACCTGTTCATGGAATGTTCCAAAAATGTGTTTTTTGAGTGTTCCTAAACTTGCTCAGTCTTTTCTTGCCCAATGTCCAAGCTTTTTTGGAATGTGTTGCAGGAATCAAATTCAAAATGAGTGAATATGTGCAACAAGACAATAAAGTTTCTCAGTTTGAACATTAAATATTTTGGCTAAATAGTGTATTCAGTTGAATATAGTATATATATATCAAATAGAACATCTATGTTCTATTTGCGCTGTAGCCACACTTTATCTGTTTTAGCTGCACTTTATTTGTGTTTTAGCCACACTTTATCTGTGTTTTATTTGCGCTTTAGCTGCACTTTATCTGTGTTTTATCCGTGCTTTAGCTGCACTTTATCTGTGTTTTAGCCACACTTTATCTGTGTTTTATTTGCGCTTTAGCCACACTTTATCTGTGTTTTATCCGTGCTTTAGCTGCACTTTATCTGTGTTTTAGCCACACTTTATCTGTGTTTTATTTGCACTTTAGCCGCACTTTATCTGTGTTTTATCCGCGCTTTAGCTGCACTTTATCTGCACATTATCTGTTTTAGCCACACTTTATCTGTGTTTTATTTGCGCTTTAGCTGCACTTTATCTGTGTTTTATCTGTGTTTTATCCATGCATTAGCTGCACTTTATCTGTGTTTTAGCCACACTTTATCTGTGTTTTATTTGCGCTTTAGCTGCACTTTATCTGTGTTTTAGCCGCACTTTATCTGTGTTTTAGCCACACTTTATCTGTGTTTTATTTGTGCTTTAGCTGCACTTTATCTGTGTTTTAGCCACACTTTATCTGTGTTTTATTTGCGCTTTAGCTGCACTTTATCTGTGTTTTATCCGTGCTTTAGCTGCACTTTATCTGTATTTTAGCCACACTTTATATGTGTTTTATTTGCGCTTTAGCCACACTTTATCTGTGTTTTATCCGTGCTTCATCTGTCTTTTATCCATGCTTTAGCCGCACTTTATCTGTGTTTTATTTGCGCTTTAGCTGCACTTTATCTGTGTTTTAGCCGCACTTTATCTGTGTTTTAGCCACACTTTATCTGTGTTTTATTTGTGCTTTAGCCGCACTTTATCTGTGTTTTATCCGTGCTTTAGCTGCACTTTATCCGTGCTTTAGCCGCACTTTATCTGTGTTTTTATCTGTGTTTTATTTTGGCTTTAGCCGCACTTTATCTGTGTTTTATCCGTGCTTTAGCTGCACTTTATCTGTGTTTTATTTGCACTTTAGCCACACTTTATCTCTGTTTTATCCGTGCTTTAACGGCGCTTTATCTGTGTTTTAGCCGCTCTTTATCTGTGTTTTATTTGCGCTTTAGCCGCACTTTATTTGTGTTTTATAGGTGTTTTATCCGTGTTTTAACTAGGGCCACCAAACCTAGTATACAGGTTCATCTTGGGATCCTAACCTGTAATCTGTACAATGAGTAAAGCTAGGGTCACTAAACTTGGTACACAGGTTCGCCCTATGACCTGAAGTGAGACTATGGGTTTGGAATTGCAACATCAAAGGTCAACATCATAATGGCTTATAAACTATATTTCAACAACAAAGAAAGCTGGGGTCACCAAACTTGCTATACATGTTCAACTAGGGATCATGACCTATGGCTATAGGTTTGGGGTCAAAAGGTCAAAAGTCAAGGTTAGCAGTCATTATGCCTTATTACTGTACAACAAATAAAGTTAGGGTCACCAAACTTGGCTCAAAGGTTCACCCTGTGACCCTGAAATGTGACTATGGTTTTGGGATCACAAGGTCAAAGGTCAACATCAAAATGGCTTATAAACTACACTACCGTTCAAAAGTTTGGGGTCACCCAGACAATTATTTTGTGTTTTCCATGAAAAGTCACACTTATTTACCACCGTGAGTTGCAAAATGAATAGAAAATATAGTCAAGACATTGACAAGGTTAGAAATAATGATTTGTATTTGAAATAATAATTTTTTCCAGATACTCAACCTGCTCAAAGGAAGGTCAGTTTTATAGCTTCTCTAACCAGCTAAACTGTTTTCAGCTGTGCTAACATGATTGCACAAGGGTTTTCTAATCATCCATTAGCCTTCTGACGCAATGAGCAAACACATTGTACCATTAGAACACTGGAGTGATAGTTGCTGGAAATGGGCCTCTATACACCTATGTAGATATTGCACCAAAAACCAGACATTTGCAGCTAGAATAGTCATTTACCACATTAGCAATGTATATTAGATATTAGAGTGTATTTCTGATTAGTTTAAAGTTATCTTCATTGAAAAAAACAGTGCTTTTCTTTCAAAAATAAGGAAATTTCTAAGTGACCCCAAACTTTTGAACGGTAGTGTATATCTCAACAACAAAGAAAGCTAGGATCAGTCACCAAACTTCCTACACAGGTTCACCTTGGGATCATGACCTGTGACTATGGGTTTGGGGTCAAAAGGTCAAAGGCAGCAATGACCATTTTAGACATCGCCAATTTATTTTCCTGTAAAGGGAGTAATATTTTTTAATGGGAAGGCACATTGGGGTAGGATGTGCATTAGAATAGACTGCTTGCTTATTTATTGAATAGTTTATTATTTTTGTTGCATACTGTGGCTGCCTATAGGAAAGGCAGGGAAACAGGTGGGGAAATTTTTTAGTTGGTGACAGCCTACAGGTATGTGGGAGGTGGGGTACTGAGTATGTTCGTGATATGAAACGGTGAGGACCAGGGACTTAGCCAGATTATATCTATCGTGTGTTTTTGGACACCTTGTTGTGAGTTTTGAACAGCAACATTATGGAAATGTTAAAGTAAAAAAAAAACAAAAAAAACTACAGCTGGAAAATGTGGCATTTATAAATTATAGTAGAAGTCATCATAATAACAGTAGGCCAAAACAAATGGAAAATTACCTAAAACAGCAATGAAATACTAACAGTATTGTAAATGGTGTTCACTTATATAATGTTCTTTACTCCTCTCTGGGTGACAAAAGGTCTTTACAGATCCTGCTATCCACCCATTCACACACAGAGCTGCCATGCACAGACATTGGCCTGACCCACCAGAAGCAACTGGGGGTTCAGTATCTTGCTCAAGGACACTTCGACATGCTGAGTGCAGACAGAGCGTGAATCAAACCACTGATCCTCTGATTAGTAGTCAGCCACACTACACCTGCGCCACAGTTGCTCCTGTGAACAAATGGAGCATAAGCTCCACAGAGAGGCATAAATCAGGTTTTACCTGCAGTCCACTGCATAGCTTTCCTGCTGGGATGCTATGGAAGATTTCTTTCATCCATCCATCCATCCATCTTCTACCGCTTTTCCGGAGGTCCGGGTCACGGAGGCAGCAGTTCACGCAGAGAAACCCAGACTTCCTTCTCCCCAGCCACCTGCTCCAGCTCTTCAGAGAGGATACCAAGGCATTCCAAGACCAGCTGGGAGACATAGTCTCTCATGGATCGTCACCTTATCGTGGCGGGGGGTTTGCGTGCCCCAGTGATCCCAGGATCTACGTTGTCTGGGGCAATTTGCCTCTGATAGGGTCACCCAAGACAAACTGGTCCTGGGTGAAGGGCCAGACTAAGAACGATCCAACAGACTCTCATGATAAATACTAGAACAAGGATTCAATGTGTACCCCACCCGGTATGGGATTACCGGGGCCCCACCCTGGAGCCAGGCCCGGGGGAGGGGCTTGATGGTTAGCGTCTGGTGGTCAGGTTTCCACCCATGGGACCCAGCCGGAATCAGCCCAAAGGAGTTACATGGGTCCGCCCTTCAGTGGGCTCACCACCTGCAGAAGGGATCATGGGGGTCCGGTGCTATGTGGATCAGGTGGCGGTCAAAGGCAGAGACCTTGGTGGACTGATCCCAAGCTTTCTAAGCTGGATTTCTTTCTCATCATATTTAATTCTTTATATCATATTTTTATCCCTATGATACTATGTTCTCAAAACAACCACTTCAACATTAGAGCCTGAGCGATAGCTTAGCTCCCACACTTCTCTTATCAAAACAACTGTAGCCTATAAAGCATGTGCACATTGTTTTATTTTCTAAACATTTCTGTGGAACCTACTTGTCATAATTGGCCCTTTTGAGGCAGAAATAAGGCACCACTCGCCTGCAGTGAGTTTGCTCATTTATTAAATAATGAAGAACACAAACACTCGCCACAAAGGGCGGATTACAAAAAGCTAAACATGCGACCACGAGGGGTGATGACCGAAAAATACAAATACTGAAAAAACCATGAAAGGTAACTTACATGAAAGAGACGATGAAAAACCTTAAGCAGAGGAAAGACTGAGATCAAGGATGGGGATCTCAGTCAGCACATGACTAGGTCACAGCGAGGAATAACCTTCGCCAGCGAACTTAAATAATACTAGAGCAGAACAAAAATGACAAACAGGTGTGGAGGCATGAGTGAAAACATAATCAGTGACATAAAACAGCTGTGACAGGCTGTGAACAGTCTTGACAAGAGGAAGTCCTGTCACAGCGCTGTCAAAATAAAAGCACAAACAATGATGACAGAAAATCAGGACTAAATACATAAACAGAAAAGGGATAATCACCATAAGACCCGAGCATGGTACAGACCCGCGCTCGGCCTCATGACAGTGTCCCTCCCTTAAGGGGTGGAACCTAGACACCGCGCAGTATCTTCAAAGAAAAGAGACTCCCCCCCCCCCCCCCGCAAACAGAAGTATCCTCAAAAACCAACCCCAGGAGGATGGTGGGGGGGGGGGGGATCCAGCCCTGGAGGGAGAGACACAAAAACAAAAACAACCCGAAAAACACATGACCCAAACACTAACAGAACAAAACACCAAGAAAACGAGATAATACACGATAACAAAGAAACTGTTCTGGTGGCCTTCCAGAGTCCTGGCTCCACCCAACCATCAGGTGAAAAAGGTCGGGCAGCCTACCAGGTCTCCAGACGCCCCAGCCAGGTAGACAAAGTCTATCAGGTCTTCCTGGGTACCGAAGTCACCCAAGTAACCGAGAAGGCTCGGGTGGTCTCCCCGCGTCTCTAGGCCAGTGGGCTGTGGAACGCCACACACCTCCTCCTAGGGATGGCACCCGGAACCCGTGCTCACCACTGACGCCCGAAGACACTGGGCGCCCGAAGAGGAAGATGGCGGAGGAGGAACCCCAGTGGAACCAGATAAAAACAAAGGAACCACAGCAGCCTTGGGCATCTGTGCAGCACCCTCGGAGGCCCTGGACTGAGGCATAGCAGGACCCTCAGAGGTCCCAGACTGAGGCGTAGCGGCACCCTCGGAGGCCCAAGACTGAGGCGTTGCGGCAACCTTGGTGGCCCCGGACTGAGGTGTTGCGGCAACCTCGTGGCCCCGGACCGAGGCATTGCGGCACCCTCGGTGGCCCCAGACTGAGGCGCTGCGGCACCCTCGGTGGCCCCGGACTGTGACATTGCGGCACCCTTGGTGGCCCTGGACTGAGGCATAGCTGCACCCTTGGTGGCCCCACACTGAGGCGCAGCTGCCCCCACGATGGCCCCTGAGCTAGAGCGTAGCACCCACAGTGGGCACACACTGGAGTGCCACACCCACGTGGAATTCAGGCTGGGGCGCAGCACCCACAGAGACCCAGACTGAGGAGGTACTGCACCCACGAAGATCCCAGGCTGGGACAGTGTCTCCACAATGCCCTCGGCCGGAGGAGCTGGACCTACAAAGATCTCAGGCGGCGGGTCGGAACCCACAGAGACCTCTAGTGTAGCTGGAAGATCCTCAGTGACCCTGAGAGAAGACTCAAATGAAAGAGGGAGAGGAACAGGGTCAGGGTCATCGGCGGCAGTGGAATCTGGCGAGGCAAGCTCAGATGCTGCTGACGGCAGCACCCGACTCTCCCCACCAAGAGCCAGACAAGATCTCTCCAATGCTGAAATAATGAAAACAAAGGAGAGTACTTGCCTGAGCTCAAGTTCCACCGCCGTCCAGGACTCTGTCGATCTGGATGGCGATGTCTCAGGCCTGGCCCCCTGGAGGACCAACTCAAACTCTGCTGTAGCAGCCTCAACAGCAGGATGATGGTTTCTGCAGTCCCGGAACGCCCTGGCGATGTTACCCATGCAAGTGGCTCGCCCGGCATGGCGACAGGAGATCCTCTTCCTGCTGGGGCTGAACTCTGCCCAGGAGAAGCCCGGGGACGCTTCTTCGTTGGCTCAGGCTCCGGATGGCATACAGCCCTTCTCCTCTGTCCATATCATGGCTACAGGGCCGGAACCAGGTTCTCCAGGGCCATAGGCTCCTCCTCCGTCCGGCAGCTTGATCCTGGAACCGGCAGACACTCGGGGGGTATAGGAGGTGACACAGAGGAAGCAGGTCACATTTTTGTGGCTGCAGCAGGTGGTGAGGACTCAGTGGACTGCACTAACTGAGCCTCACCTCCAGGAATCAGGCAAGGTAATTCATAAGATTGAGATATAGAGTGAAAAAGCACTTGCCCATTTTCCCAGGGTATGGTGGTTCCTGCTGCAGCAGACCCAGTTTTTCCCTTCTCCATGACTGCGGTGATCGTGGGCCCCTCTGGAGAACAAGGAGAAGCCGCCCCTGCAGGCACAGTGATAGGTGGAGCTGGGGAAGAATCAGCTGTGCTCTCAGAAGTGAGAGAAGGCGCCGTGGAGGAGGGGGTAACAGCTGCGACGACCTGGGAAAAGGGAGCTGACGAGACAGCCAATGAGGGAAACCATGAGGCTGAAGCTGTTGTAAAACCTACTTGATATGGCGATGAAAAACTGCTGGCTGGGAGATGGAGGAGTTCTCTCTGCGCCCATGGCTGGGACGTTGTGATGCTTTCACACAGTTACTCTCCTCCATCCGCTTCGGTATAGCCGTATCACGGAGAGGAGTTGAGTTCTGCACCGGGAGGCGGTGTATTCTAGCCGGTGAAGCAGGAGCTGGAGCCAGAGCAGGAGCAGGAATCTGGCGAGGAGTCGATTGAGCTGGGCCCCGGGAGTCCCTCCCCAACGGTGCCGATCTAGGCTTCCTGGTAGGATTCCTCTCTAACTCAAGGTTCCTCTGTTGCAGCGCCGACAACTGGGATATCCTCTCCCTTCCGTCGGCATGCTCCGAAAGGAGAGGATGACGCAGCACAGTTGCCTCCGCGAAGTTCAGGTACCATAAGCCGTCTTTAGGAGTGGAATAATGACGGGCTATGGCTAGAAAGTCATCTATTTCCATGACAGCCTGACAGAACTCAAACCCCAGGTTCAATGGGTACCCCTGCCAATCAATGCCATTCAAAAAAAAAATGCAGGCACCCAAAAAGGGGAAAAATAGAGCAGAAGAAAAAGAAAAAAAAAAGGCAAACTCACTGCCGCTGACACCTACGGGCTGCGACCTACTGTCATAATTGGCCCTTTTGAGGCAGAAATAAGGCACCACTCGCCTGCAGTGAGTTTGCTCATTTATTAAATAATGAAAAACACAAATACTCACCACGATGGGCAGATTACAAACAGCTAAATACGAGACCACGAGGGGTGATGACCGAAAAATACAAATACTGAAAAAACCATGAAAGGTAACTCACATGAAACAGATGATGAAAAACCTTAAGCAGAAGAAAGACTGAGATCGGGGATGGGGATCTCAGTCAGCACATACCTAGGTCACAGCGAGGAATAACCCCCGCCAGCGAACTTAAATAATACTAGAGCAGAACAAAAATGACAAACAGGTGTGGAGACACGAGTGAAAACGTAATCAGTGACATAAAACAGCTGTGACAGGCCGTGAACAGACTTGACAGGCGGAAGTCCTGTCACGGTGCTGTCAAAATGAAAGCACGAACAATGTGACTATGACTATTGATTGAATGACTATTGTCATTCAATCCATACAGCCGGTCATGTACAGTAGAACAAAATTACGTTTCTCCTATCTACAATGTTAATCACATGTAGAATCAGAGGGGTTGCTGCCATGCAAGGCACCACCACAAACAACTTCTCCTTCCCCTGTTCTATTACAGTTGTGAAAAAAATTAGGACACCCCATTAAATATTCAGTTCTTTACTGAGAAATGTTCACATATCTATGTCTAACCTTGTTTTTGTTTTTATTTGCATTTTTAAAAATTTATTTTAGCCATTGTAAGTGGGAATAAATGTGGGGGTGTCCTAAAAAAGATGGGGGGTGTCCTAATTTATTCCTCACCATTTGTTTAGAATTACAAATTTGGAAAAAGTTTTTAATTTATTTTTAATTGTTTAGTTGTATTACATGAATCTCCCAGTATTTTTAACATTGGTATTAAATATCCATTTGTCCAAATATGTTACAAAAAAGAGTGTAATAATTTTTTCACATGACTGTACGCTGAGCACCAAGCTAGAAGGCAGTGAGTACCAATTTTATATGGTCTTTGGTATGACCCAACCGGGACTTAAACTCACCACCTACCGGTTGTGGGGCGGATGCTCTATCAACTAGGCTACCACTCAGAAAGAAAGAAAGAAAGTTAGTTTATCTATTTTGCATAAATATTTTGTCATAATTTTAAAGTCTCAAAATTTTCCAAAACTGCAAAACTTTGATAAAAAGCCACAAAATTACAAGAACAAAAACATCACAAACATATATACAGATGTGGACAAAATTGTTGGTGCCCCTTTGTTAACGGAAGAAAAATCCACAATGGTCACAGAAATAACTTGAATCTGACAAAAGTTGTAATAAATAAAAATTTTATGAAAATTAACCAATGAAAATCAGACAATGCTTTTGAATTGTGGTTCAACAGAATTATTTTAAAAAACAAACTCATGAAACAGGCCTGTACAAAAATGATGGTACCCCTAGAAAAGACTGAAAATAATATGACCATAGGGACATGTTCAACCAAGATGTGTCCTATAATTAACATCACAGGTGTCTACAAACTTGTAATTAGTCAGCCGGCCTATTTAAAGGGTGACAAGTAGTCACTGTGCTGTTTGTTGACATGGTGTGTACCACACTGAACATGGACCAGAGGAAGCAAAGGAGAGAGTTGTCTCAGGAGATTAGAAAGAAATTTATAGACAAGCATATTAAAGGAAAAGGCTATAAGACCATCTCCAAGCAGCTTGATGTTCCTGTGACTACAGTTGCACATATTATTCAGAAATTTAAGATCCACAGGACTGTAGCCAACCTCCCTGGACGTGGTCGCAGGAGGAGACGGATAATACGAATGGTAACAAAAGAGCCCAGAACAACCTCTAAACACATTCATGGTGAACTCCAAGGTCAAGGTACATCAGTGTCAGATTGCACCATCCGTTGTTATTTGAGCCAAAGTGGACTTCATGGGAGACGACCAAGGAGGACACCACTGTTGAAAACAAATCATAAAAAAGCCAGACTGGAATTTGCCAAACTGCATGTTGACACGCCACAAAGCTTCTGGGAGAATGTCCTATGGACAGACGAGACAAAACTGGAACTTTTTGGCAAGGCACATCAGCACTATGTTCACAGACGCAAAAATGAAGCATACCAAGAAAAACACACCGTCCCTACTGTGAAACATGGAGGAGGTTCTGTTATGTTCTGGGGCTGCTTTGCTGCATCTGGCACAGGGTGTCTTTAATCTGTGCAGGGTACAATGAAATCTCAAGACTATCAAGGTATTCTAGAGAGAAATGTGCCACCCGTGTCAGACAGCTTGGTCTCAGTCGCAGGTCATGGGTCTTACAACAGGATAATGACCCAAAACACACAACTAAAAACACCCAAGAATGACTAAGAGCGAAACATTGGACTATTCTAAAGTGGCCTTCTGTGAGCCCTGATCTAAATCCTATTGAACATCTGTGGAAGGAGCTGAAACATGCCGTCTGGAGAAGGCACCCTTCAAACCTGAGAGAACTGGAGCAGTTTGCTCATGAGGAGTGGGCCAAAATACCTGCTGAGAGGTGCAGAAGTCTCACTGACAGTTACAGAAATCGTTTGATTGCAGTGATTGCCTCAAAAGGTTGTGCAACAAAATATTAATTTAAGGGTACCATCATTTTTGTCCAGGCCTGTTTCATGAGTTTGTTTTTTAAAATAATTCTGTTGAACCACAATTCAAAAGCATTGTCTGATTTTCATTCGTTAATTTTCATAGAATTTTTATTTATTACCACTTTTGTCAAATTCAAGTTTTTTCTGTGACCATTGTGGGATTTTCTTTCATTAACAGAGGGGTACCAACAATTTTGTCCACGTCTGTACAATAAAAGCTTCAAATTCACTAGAATAATGTAACAAATTTATAGGGACAAATGCCCAAAATATTTAAAATATGTACTAAATTTATGAAGAAAAAAACGCTAAACTGCAAGAAAAGCAAACTTGAATTTAAAAGACAAAAGCTAGAAATTCATGGCAAAAGTTGCAAATTTATGAAGAAAAAATTCATATGTACAGAATCTCACAAAAGTGAGTACGCCCCTCACATTTTTTAAAAATATTTTATTATATCTTTTCATAGGACAACACTGAAGATATGACACTTTGACACAATGTAACGTAGTCAGTGTACAGCTTGTATAACAGTGTATATTTGCTGTCCCCTCAAAATAACTCAACACACAGCTATTAATGTCTAAACTGCTGGAAAAAAAAAGTGAGTGCACCCTGAGTGAAAATATCCAAATTGTGCCCAAAGTGTCAGTATTTTGTGTGGCCACCATTATTTCCCAGCACTGCCTTAACTCTCTTGGGCATGGAGTTCACTAGAGCTTCACAGGTTGCCAGTGGAATCCTCTTCCACTCCTCCATGATGACATCATGGTGTTTGAGATCTTGAGCTCCTGCACCTTCAGTTTGAGGATGCCCCACAGGTGCCCAATAGGGTTTAGGTCTGGAGACATGGTTGGCCAGTCCATCAATTTTACCCTCAGTTTCTTGGTGGTCATCTTAGAGGTGTGTTTGGGGTGGTAATCATGTTGGAATACTGCCCTCCGGCTCAGGTTCTGAATAAAGGGGATCATGCTATGCTTCAGTATGTCACAGTACATGTTTGCATTCATGGTTCCCTCAGTGAACTGTAGCTCCCCAGTGCCAGCGGCACTCATGCAGCCCCAAACCATGACACTCCCTCCACCATGCTTGACTGGAGGCAAGACACATTTGTCTTTGTACTCCTCACCTGGTTGCCGCCACACACGCTTGACACCATCTAAATCAAATACGTTTATTTTGGTCTCATCAGACCACAGAACATGGTTCCAGTAATCCATGTCCTTAGTCTGCTTGTCTTCAGCAAATTGTCTATGGGCTTTCTTGTGCATTGTCTTTAAAAGGGGCTTCCTTCTATGACGACAGCCATGCAGACCAATTTGATGCTGTGTGGGGAATATGGTCTGAGCACTGACAGGCTGAGCCACCATCCCTTCAATCTCTGCAGCAATGCCGGCAGCACTCATACATCTGTTTTCAAAAGACAACCTCTGGATATGTCATGGGCAGTGAGAGTGCGCCCTTCCCCTCCTGCCGCACGTTCACCAATTCATTGCTGCACCTGACAGAGGATACACCTGTGCCTGCTCAACAGCCAGCATACTTAAGGAGGCCTCCTTCGCACAGTCAATGCTTGCTCGTCTGGGTATACTGCCCTTAATTTAGGCAAGCAGGTTGTTTTTTGCCAGCTTTAGACACGTCGTCTAAACTGCTCTCTCTTGTGTTGTTTCAGGTTGCTGCCATCGAGCGGGTTTGTCTCAGGACTGCATGCGCTCTCCTGCCACCTCATCACCTCCCCAGCAACAGATCTTCACCCGGGTCAGGCACTCCAAGCTCATTCCCCCTTCCCTACTGGTTCGTCTATTCCCCACTGGAGTCCTGCCGGTCCTCCCTCGGAGTCCCGAGTAAGTGGCAATTTGGCTCTCCCATTTCCCTTTCGCTACTTCTCCGCAGGTGGACTGAATCTTCTGGTGAGTGGCTGTTTCTCTAACGTAGCGCCATTTTCTACATTTAATAAATTATTGAACATTCACCCCTTGTGTGGTTTTGTCTTGTGCTCACATCGTGCACGTGAGCTGTCAGCTAATCATGACAGAATGAGCCAGCCAAGACGATAGCTCAGCCGGTGCCTCGTCACAGGAGCTGTCAGCTCTGGATCACTTGTCAGTGACCAAGCACCAGCTTGCTGTGCTGACGCAACAGGTGTCAAACTTAATCCAGCTTTGGTCTCAATCGTCTCCCCCGGCTCCACCTCCTCGACCTGCTCCCCGTGCTACGTGTGCGGCATACCACCTCCATTCCCACACCTACCCCGTACGCGGGGGAGGTGGGGAGATGTAAGAATTTCTTAATCCAGGTACATATGTATTTGGAGCAGGTCGGGGAGGAGTACCCGGGAGATACGGCCAAGATACAGTTTTTTACACTGTTGCTTAGGGACCGAGCCCTTGATTGGGCATGCTCCACACTAGACAACCCACAGGAGTGGCGCAATACGTTCGGACAATTTGTTGACGCCTTCACTTGCACGTTCAATCGGTCTGAGAGCGAGGGCAATGTGTTGAGCCGCCTATTGACGCTCCTCCAAGGCACCCAATCAGCAGCCGAGTACTCGATGGAGTTCCAAGTTGTTGCTGCAGACTCAGGGTGGAATGAAATTGCGTTGCGCAGTGCATTCCTCCACGGGTTGAACGAACAGCTGCGGGACAAATTGGCGGTTCACCCTGTCCCTAAGACCCTCCATGATTTTATAGCTCAAGCTGTTGATTTCGATAACCAGCACCGTGAGCGCGCGAGGGAGCGTGAGTCCTCTTCTTGCCCGTGCGCAGCGTGGGAACCCACCATGCTTACTGACACCGGCAGCACCGTCTCCTTGCTCAAGCCGGTAAAGCTCTCTCGGCATCTGACTGACGATGAGCACAGGTGAAAATGAGAGGCTGGTGCGTGCTCGTACTGCGGATCGCCGAACCACAGTCGGGACGAATGCCGCCAGTGGCCTAAAAGACGCGGCCCATCAGTAACCATGGGGGGTCTGGCGGGTGGGACTAAAGACACTACCCCCAGTAATTTGTCTATTTCGGCCCTAGTACAGCTGCCGGGGGTCGAGAGGAGGATTAAGGCGCTGGGTGATTCGGGGTCGGAGGGTAATTTTGTATCTGCTGAATTCGTGAAGCAGGTGGGTATTCCCACATGCAAATTGCCCCGTGATCAGAGAATCACATCCATATCTGGCCGGGAGGTTGCAGTAGTCACATGTAACATGGTGCCAATCTCCATCCTTCTTTCCGGGAACCACCGGGAGGAACTAACTTTCTTAGTTCTCCCTGTTTCATCTTCCCCGGTGGACCTTGGGTATCCATGGCTCCGGAGGCACAACCCTATGATAAACTGGGTTCAAAACACCATCTCCTCCTGGAGCCCCTTTTGTATGGCCCCTTTTGTATCACGCCAGTTTGACTCCAGGGAGGTAGAACCCCCCCCCCCCCCAAAAAAAACCATCATACCACCTTTGTGCGTCCTTGGTGCCCTTACTTGGGACGTCGAGCGGAGGGTCCGAGAGGCCCTGTCCTGGGACCCCGTGCCAGTAGGGTGCCCCTAGAATCGCCTCTACGTCCTGGCCACCCTCCGCAGTGATGTTCTTCAGTGGGCCAATACCAGCCATTTCTTCTGCCATCCTGGCATTGCCCGCACTGTGGACTTTGTCCGGCTTCATGGAACTCGCACCTGACCTGGGTTGAGTATTCTCTCAACTCGGTTGTTTCGGAGGCCACAGGACTCACTCCATTCGAGGCATCTGTGGGCTACACCCCGCCCCTTCTTCCCATGGCCGAGAGGGAGGTGGAGGTTCTGTCCGTGGAGGCTCATGCTCGTCGCTGCCGATGCATCTGGAGGTCTACCCGGGCTGCCCTGACATGCTCCACGGAACGCACCCGGGCCGCTGCAGACAGAAAACGGGTCCCGGCTCCCAAATACACCGTGGGACAACAAGTCTGGTTGGCGGCGAGTCAAGTCCCACTGAAGGAGAAATCGAAGTTGTCTCCCCGCTTTCTTGGCCCGTTTCCCATCGCCCGGATTATTAATGACGTGTTGGTTCAGCTGAAGCTCCCTCCTATGCTACGGGTGAACCCCACCTTCCACGTGTCCCACATTAAGCCCCTCTTGGTCAGTCCTCTGCCCCCCCCCCCAAAGCCGCCTCCTCCTCCCCAAATCATCGATGGCCACCCCGCCTACACGGTCCGCCGGATTCTGAATGTTCGCCGTCGGGGCCGGGGACTGCAGTACCTGGTGGACTGGGAGGGCTACGGCCCGGAGGAACGATCCTGGACCCCATCATCACGGGTTCTGGACAAGGAGGTGCTCCAGGTCTTTCACTGAACCCACCCGGAGAAGCCCTCTGGACGGCCAGGAGGTGCTCCTAGAAGGGGGGGCCCTGTCATGGGCAGCAAGAGCGCGCCCCTCCCCTCCTGCCACACCTTTACCAATTCATCACTGCACCTGAGGCAGAGGACACACCTGCGCCCGCTCATCAGCCAGCGTACTTAAGGAGGCCTCCTCCGCGCAGTCAACACTGGCTCGTCTGGGTATACTGCCCTTAATTCAGGCAAGCAGGTCGTTTTTTGCCAGCTTTAGACACGTTGTCTAAACTGCTCTCTCTTGTGTTGTTTTAGGTTGCTGCCATCAAGCGGGTGTGTCTTGGGACTGTGTGCGCTCTCCTCCCACCTCATCACCTCCCCAGCAACAGATCTTCACGCGAGTCAGGCACTCCAAGCTCATTCTCCCTTCCCTACCGGTTCGTCTATTCCCCGCTGGAGTCCTGCTGGTTCTCCCTCGGAGTCCCGAGTAAGTGGCAATTTGGCTCGCCCATTTCCCTTTCTCTGCTTCTCCGCTGACAGCTCTCGCTTTTCTCTCCGCAGGTGGACTGAATCTTCTGGCGAGTGGCTGCTTCTCTAATGTAGCGCTGTTTTCTACATTTAATAAATTATTGAATGTTCCCCCCTTGTGTGGTTTCGTCTTGTGCTCGCATCATACACATGAGCTGTCAGCTAATCATGACAGGATATGACGCTGAGCACGTGCACTCAACTTCTTTGGTTGACCATGGCGAGGCCTGTTCTGAGTGGAACCTGTCCTGATAAACCGCTGTATGGTCTTGTCCATTGTGCTGCATCTCAGTTTCAGGGTGTCGGCAATCTTGTTATAGCTTAAGCCATCTTTATGTAGAGCAACAATTCTTTTTTTTTTCACATCCTCAGAGAGTGCTTTGCCATGAGGTGTCATGTTGAACTTCCAGTGACCAGTATGAGAGAGTGTGAGAGTGATAACATCAAATTTAACACACCTGCTCCCCAGTAACGCCTGAGACCTTGTAACACTAAGGAGTCACATGACACCGGGGAGGGAAAATGGCTAATTGGGCACAATTTGGACATTTTCACTAGGGGTATACTCACTTTTGTTGCCAGCAGTTTAGACATTAATGGCTGTGTTGAGTTATTTTGAGGGGACAGCAAATTTACACTGTTATACAAGCTGTACACTGATTACTTTACATTGTATCAAAGTGTCATATCTTCAGTGTTGTCCCATGAAAAGATATAATAAAATATTTACAAAAATGTGAGGGGTGTACTCACTTTCGTGAGATACTGTACAATTACAGTCATTGAGAATGTAAACAGAGGAAGGCCAGAAAATCACAAGAGAAATCTAGCTTATTTGCAATAAGGAAAAATTAAAGAAAAAAATTAATGAAAACAACAGGGAAAGTTATTGAGGCAAAAATGAAAAGACGGAAGAAAAAATTATGCCAGTTTATGACACAAAAGACACAAATTCAAGAAAAAAAATTTCAATCCATGAGTAAAAATTTTTCATGAAGTTTCAGTTTTCGTGAAGTTTCGTAATTTTGTTAGTCTATAATTTAAAAAAGAATAAAAATAACCATAAGAAAAAAAGTAATTTATGAGAACTCTCCAAATTCACATAAAAAATGTAACATTTTCAATTCAAAAAAATATCTCTAATTTAGGTGGTAGAGTAGCCTGAAACTGTACACAAGTAAAAGTAGATTATCATTATATATCATTACTCATACACAAGAGTAATTACCCAAAAATAGTTTAAGACGTTACTGAGATGCCTGGACAGTTTGAGACTTTTGTCCTAAATTTACGGCAGTTTTATTCTAAATTTACTACTTTTTCCTTGTAAATTTGAAAGAATTTTTCCCACTTAAATCAACTTTTCTCATAATTTGTGTTAAGTACTAATTTAGGGCCTTTTTCTTTTACATTTGAGACCTTACTCTCATAAATTTGTGAGGTTTTCCTCATAAAAATCAAAAATAAAACTAGCAAAGATGCAGTATTTTCTGTTATATAATAGGTTATTTATAGCCTATTAATAACCCATTTTCTAACCCCTACCCTAGGTCAAAGCCTCACATACTTTAAAACCTGAATGTTTTCAGGTATGAAAACATTCTCTTACTCAATAAATTCAGACAGTCCCAAAAACTATGCATAACTTTGCAGAAAAGCTGAGGCTGGCGTCATACAATATTATGAGATGTGAAGGTGTTACCTGAAGACCTGCAGGAGCTTCCTGTTCCCTCATCTTTCCCACTGTTGGGATAGGGAGGGCTCTGATGTTGTATTCAATTACACTCAGAAGTTTGACTTTATATCAGAATTAGTAGGGTAAAACATAAAGTTTGACACATAAGGCTTTGTCTGGAACTTTTTAACCGACTAATATGTCCTTATTTTAATAAATTTAGTGGCATATATTTCCATTTTTTAATTTTTTTCCCTAATCTTTTCAACTCCACTTTTACATTTTTATTTGTTCATTTTCATCCAACACTTCTGTACTACACAATTTTTTCCACATTAAACTCAGCTCTGAAAGGGGCCGGTGTGCACTGGGAAGGAAGGGGTGGGGGTATTAGGGGTGCGTTAAGAGATTTGATTGGGCAGTCAAGTATACAGTAATGAAGATAAAGGAATGGGCTGCTGTCAGTATTTCAAAGGCTGGTGTGCAGCGGTCCTTGAAGTCGTGGCTACATAATTATGTTGATGACAACGCACTGGCCCACATGTGCGTCGGCCCACTGTGCAAATGCCTGGTTTGCCAGATGGCCAGTCCAGCCCTGGGCATCACCATGCAAAACAGCAGACCTCGTGGTCGAGGGGCCTCTGAGTTAGTCGGTGGACAAAGTTTCTTAAACTTACATATACACAGTGGTGTGAAAAAGTGTTTGCCCCCTTCCTGATTTCCAATGTTTTTGTATTTTTGTCACACTTAAATGTTTCAGATCATCAAACAAATTTAAATATTAGATAAAGATAAGTAAACACAAAATGCAGTTTTTAAATGAAGGTGTTTATTATTAAAGGTAAAAAAAAATCTGAACCTACATGGCCCTATGTGAAAAAGTGATTGCCCCCTCCTGTTAAAACATGAATTAACTGTGGTTTATCACATCTTTGGAAAGCAGAGTTCAATTTCTCTAGCCACACCCAGGCCTGATTACTGCCACACCTGTTCTCAATCAAGAAATCACTTAGGATAAATAGGACCTGCCTGACAAAGTGAAGTAGACCAAAAGATCCTCAAAAGCTAGACATCATGCTGCTATCCAAAGAAATTCAGGAACAAATGAGAAACAAAGTAATTGAGATCTATCAGTCTGGAAAAGGTTATAAAGCCATTTCTAAAGCTTTGGAACACCAACGAACCACAATGAGAGCCATTATCCGCAAATGGCGAAAACATGGAACAGTAGTGAACCTTCCCAGGAGTGGCTTGCCAGCCAAAATTACCCCAAGAGTGCAGCAACGACTCATCCAAGAGTTCACAAAAGACCCCAAAACAACATCCAAAGAACTGCAGGCCTCACTTGCCTCAGTTAAGGTCAGTGTTCATGACTCCACCATAAGAAAGAGACTGGGCAAAAATGGCCTGCATGACCAAGTTCCAAGACAAAAACCACTGCTGAGCAAAAAGAACATAAAGGCTTGTCTCAGTTTTGCCAGAAAACATCTTGATGGTCCCCAAGACTTTTGGGAAAATACTCTGTGGACTGACGAGACAAACGTTGAACTTTTTGGAAGGTGTGTGCCCCATTACATCTGGCGTAAAGGTAACACAGCATTTCAGAAAAGGAATATCATACCATCAGTAAAATGTGGTGGTGGTAGTGTGATGGTCTGGGGCTGTTTTGCTTCTTCAGGACCTGGAAGACTTGCTGTGGTAAATAGAACCATGAATTCTGCTGTCTACCAAAAAATCCTGAAGGAGAATGTCCGGCCATCTCAAGCTGAAGTGCACTTGGGTTCTGCAGCAGGACAATGATCCAGAACACATCAGCAAGTCCACCTCTGAATGGTTTAAGAAAAACAAAATGAAGACTTTGGAGTGACCTAGTCAAAGTCCTGACTTAAATCCGATTGAGATGCTGTGGCATGACCTTAAAAAGGCAGTTCCCGCTCGAAAACCCTCCAATGTCGCTGAATGCCAGCAATTCTGAAAAGACAAGTTGGCCAAAATTCCTCCACAGCACTGTAAAAGACTCATTGCCAGTTATCACAAATGCTTGATTGCAGTTGTTGCTTCCAAGGGTAGCCAAACCAGTTATTAGCTTTAGGCGTGGTGGTTTGGGTTGGGTCTGATCAGGCCACACTTTAGCCTGTTTTCCACTAGCCCAGCACACCTCGGTACGGCTCGGTTCACTTCAGTATGGCTCGGAATGCTTCTGTCTCCATTGGTGTTGTGCTTGTGCTGTGATGGTTTGTTAGGAGGTTTTAGAAGCGGGGCAGCAGCAGATTCTGAGCGAGGCGGGGCCACACTCCCGTGACGTTACGCACCCGACTGAGTCCTTATTTAGACAAAAAAGGATTCAAGGATTATTGCCTTGCTCGCTCTGTGGATTTATCTCACACTTAATTTTATCTCATAATTAAGCTGCAACAACACGTCACTTTTGTTTTGAATTAACTGCCAAATGACCTAGAAATAAAGAGCTGAAACTTGTTTTTATTCGTATTAAATAATGAGAAGTGGCACACTGGCCTACACCAAATTATTATTTTTTACATCCTAGGGCATTTTGGATGTACTGAATTAAAAAAAAAATCATGTTTTTCACCTTCAGGTCAACGTTTGGAACAACAGTATTATTATTTTCTGTTTAGATGATGCTACACTCCTTCTAAAGTATTGTAATTCTCTGAATTTGGAATGCCGATAGAACATTCAATTTACATATACTTACTTTTTTACATTGACTTGTAAGCTTGATCAGTCTCTCCTGCTGCATTTTAAAGTCCAACTGTGCAACTTCTTATAAGTTAACATAAAAAGTGTACCCAAAGTTTAGAACTGGATCATGTAGGGCTAATTTTTTATGATATTTCAATAAAAAGAACAGAAAGCTTACAAAAACATTTGTTTTTTGGTCTAGTTAAAAATTACATTACCTTTACAATGGTTGACCCTGACAGGAAGATCAGTATCATTTTGATCAGATTAGGCAATGGAATTTCTATGTAATTATACTGTTTTATAATTCAGTGTTATAACAGACAAACCACACTTTCCAAAACAATTCCATTTTATTATATACAAAATATTAAAAGAAAAAAAAAACTTTGCAACACAACATGAAGGTTAATCGACATTTTATACACGCCAACCACTGAGTGTCTACACCAGCTTCCCAAACTGGGTCACGACTCGGATGGATGAAGGCGTCTCTGCCAGCTGTGGGTCAGGATGGCTCGGTTGAATAATCCGGACGGGCTGTTGCGGCGGACGCGTGGGATGATTCTACAAGGAAAATGCACACAATAAAATACAGCACAATAGTTTTTAACAAGAATACATAAGCTTATTTCAGCGTATTGTTCACATGAATAATTAAAATAAAAGCTTTAGTCCGCAGTGTGCTGCAATTAAGCAGCGATCATCATCCACAAATGAACAGCTTTTTTATTGCATAAATAAACTGAGCGTCTTACCGAATATATTTGCGAAAAAACACACAATAAAAAAAAATTAAAACTCACCGTTAAAGGACTCCGATGTCGAGACCTCCCGGTATATTTTTTCATTCCGGGCAGCTCCGTCTAACTCGCGCTGCATACGTTCGTCTAACAATGCAGTGAGCAGACACTGATGCTCCTTATTGGTCCATGGAACACCCTTATTACGCGAAGCCATTTTTGATAGAGAATAAATGAAAATAGCACAGCAATACACTGAAAGGAACCGCCAACAGTGGTTGCGTGCTGAGTAAAGGCAGTCGTGAAGATTCTTTTTTTTTTTTTTTTTCAAAAACTTTATTGAGAAGGTCGTGAAGATTTGGTAGATGAGGAGGAGGAGAGGGGCGGTTACAACCTGACCAATCAGCGCCGGTTATGACCTGACCAATCAGCGGCGACCAGTCTGTTAACGTCACAACACGGCACAGCTCAGCACTGCTGTACCCTGCCCTGCAGCGGGGCTGAGAATTGCGGCTGTTAAACCGTGTTAGGGCTTGTGGAAAAGCGTACAAAGCGTGCTGAGCCGTCCCGTGTCGCGCTAAAGCGTGCTAGTGGAAAAGGCCCTTTTGTGGCCTGATCAGACCCAGTGTCAGTGTTTTTTATTTTGTCTTCATTATTATCATCTTTGGGGTTTTATTTACATCCTGGCCTCACTATTATCATTATTGTTATTATTATTATCATTATTGTCTTTACTGTCATTATTGTCTTCCATCAAAGCTACATTTGTATGTTTGGTTTTTCCCTGGTCATCTTTTGTTTCTGGTTGGACTTTTATTTTGACAGCATTTGTTTACTTCCATCTGAGCACAGCTTATCCCAATGTCAGTCATTATTGGTCAGGGCTGTGGCTCATTAGTCTCATTGTGTATTCCTTTTTATTGGGGTTCACCCCCTCATTCCCTTGCTGGGTCCTCGTCGTGATTATTGTCATCTTACTTCATCATCATTATTTCCTCATCGTTACTTTGTCACCCTTGGTTGTGAGTATCATTGTCTCTGCCATGCTACAGTTTCCTTCATTAAATCATGCTTCAACTTCACCCCGCGAGTGAGTCTGTGCTTCTGCCCGTGAGGGCCAACCATGACATTAGGGGACAATCACACAGGGCCATGTAGGTTTAGATTTTTTTTTTCCCTTAATAATATGCACCTTCATTTAAAAACTGCATTTTGTGTTTACTTGTATCTTTGTGTAATATTTAAATTTGTTTGATGATCTGAAAAATTTAAGTGTGACAAACATACAAAAAATGAGAAATCAGGAAGGGGGAAAACCTTTTTTCACACCACTATACATACCCACACCGCAGAATCCCTTTCAGAGTGCTTCCGGAAAGTATTCACAGCGCTTCACTTTTTCCACATTTTGTTATGTTATAGCCTTATTCCAAAATGGATTAAATTCATTTTTTTCCTCAAAATTTAACACACAATACCCCATAATGACAATGTGAAAAGGTTTTTTTTTTTTTTTTTTTTTTTTTAGATTTTTGCAAATTTATTAAAAATAAAAAACTAAGAAATCACATGTACAGTATTCACAGCCTTTGCCACGAAGCTCAAAATTGAGCTCAGGTTCATTCTGTTTCCACTGATCATCCTTGAGATATTTCTGCAGCTTTATTGGAGTCCACCTGTGGCAAATTCAGTTGATTGGACATGATTTGGAAAGGCACACACCTGTCTATATAAGGTCCCACAGTTGACAGTGCATGTCAGAGCACAAACCAAGCTTAAAGTCAAAGAAATTGTCTGTAGACCTCTGAGACAGGATTGTCTCGAGGCACAAATCTAGGGAAGGGTACAGAAAAATTTCTGCTGCTTTGAAGGTCCAATGAGCACAGTGGCCTCCATCATCCATAAATGGAAGAAGTTCAGAACCACCAGGACTCTTCCTAGAGCTGGTCAGCCATCTAAACTGAGCGATCGGGGGAGAAGGGCCTTAGTCAGAGAGGTGACCAAGAACCCAATGGTCACTCTGTCAGAGCTCCAGCATTCCTCTGTGGGGAGAGGAGAACCTTCCAGAAGGACAACCATCTCTGCAGCAATCCACCAATCAGGCCTGTATGGTAGAGTGACCAGATGAAAGCCACTCCTTAGTAAAAGGCACATGACAGCCCACCTGGAGTTTGCCAGAAGGCACCTGAAGGACTCTCAGACCATGACAAACAATATTCTCTGGTCTGATAAGACAAAGATTGAATTCTTTGGCATGCAAGGTGTTATGCTTGGAGGAAACCAGGCACCGCTCATCACCAGGCCAATACCATTCCTACAATGAAGCATGGTGGTAACAGCATCATACTGTGGGGATGTTTTTCAGTGGCAGGAACTGGGAGACTAGTCGGGGTAGAGGAAAAGATGAATGCAACAATGTACAGAGACTTCCTGGATGAAAACCTACTCCAGAGCGCTCTTGATCTCAGACTGGGGCAACGGTTCATCTTTCAGCAGGACAATGACCCTAAGCACACAGCCAAGATATCAAAGGAGTGGCTTCAGGACAAATCTGTGAATGTCCTTCAGTGGCCCAGCAACAACCCAGACTTGAATCCAATTGAACATCTCTGGAGAGATCTGAAAATGGCTGTGCGCCAACGCTTCCCATCCAACCTGATGGAGCCTGAGAGGTGCTACAAAGAGGAATGGACAAAAATGCCCAAAGATAAGTGTGCCAAGCTTGTGGCATCATATTCAAAAAGACTTGAGGCTGTAATTGCTGCCAAAGATAGCAAAACAAAATATTGAGCAAAGGTTGTGAATACTTATGAACATGTGATGTCATGAGCTCTCCGTGCGCTATGGCAGAGCGCACGGAGAAGGAGAAGAATGGATGGAATTATTCGCAGGGTTTCACCACACACACTTTTATTGACACGACACAGTTCAAAACATAAAGACTTACAAGAAGGTAATAATGTACACAAAATGGCTGACACAAAGTGGCCAGCGGGCAGACCACTGTATACCGTGGCCACAGGAAAAATAATACACTTTACACACAAGTGCTCAGGAGAGCGAGGAAGACCTTAGGTAGCTCGACTAAAACAGGGAAGTAAACTGGGCAGCAGCCAAAGCATAGCGGTTGAGCTGCGGGGAGAAACGCTATCAGAAACGCGTAGCAGCTAACTGCAGAGAGAAATGCTAACAGTTACTCACGAGTAGGAGCAGACCAAAAAGTCCAATTCTCCTCTGGAGCTCGAACAATCCTTCTCGACGTGATGATCACACCACAGAGAACGAGAGTGTGACTCGTATAATGGCCCAGCGGCGTCTGTCTAGCAAAGAGCCTCTTAAATACAAACGCTGCTGGCCACACAAATTGGGCACACCTGGGCGAGGTGCAGGAAAGCTAATTACCAGGGCTGGGAACAGCTGATTGAGCTGAGGAGAGTGAGGGGGCGTGGTTGGACTGACAGACTGTCAGCAGCGTGGGATAAAGTAGGTCACTGATGCTGACTAACAGCTGCCGGTCAGGCAGTGGCTATGGATATAGAATAAGTCCAGGAATACACAAAATGCACATAAATAGTGAAACCAAATCCATGAAGAGATCAAGCCCGAGCCGGGGAAAGCCAAGCTGGCTTGGCTCGTGACAATGTGAATTTTTAGTTTTTTATTTTTAATAAATTTACAAAAATCTAAGCCCCCCCTCCCCCTTCACGTTGTCATTATGGGATATTGTGTGTCGAATTTTGAGAAAAAAATAATTTATTCCCTTTTGGAATGAGGCTGTAACATAACAAAATGTGGAAAAAGTGAAGTGTGTCATGTGGTGATCCTCGCGGATCACCATGACACGCCAAAGAGTCCACCAGTGAGTTTGGCAATGATGTTAATTTATTTACACACGTGACAAGACAAGACTATGAACCCCACAGGGCAAAACACACATTTAACAAGACTTGGGCTCGTAGGTCTAACCCCAGCCACTACGAGCTAAACTATGACATGAGTTCAGATCACGAACCTGACATGAAGATCTGACGAAGTGTTGACCAACGTCTGGCAAGGAAGATTAGACGATACTCCTGACAAGGAAAGTCCGACGATACTCCTGCGTCATACCGTCGCTAGTGCTGAGTTTATAAAGGCGAAGCACTAACGAACGGCAATGACATACAGCTGGCCAGCCTTGACAGGCGGAAGCCCCACCGAGCACCTTCACAATAAGAGCCCGGTGAGGCCAGAATACAGCCCGCAGCTGTCAAGGCCGGCAGCGAGTTGGACATGGCCCGAGCGCTATCAGAACCAGCGCTCGGGTCGTAACAGTACCTTCCCTCCACGGGCGGACTCCAAACGCCCCAAGGGACCACCCTGCCCCCCCACCCCCCAGGGTGGGAGGCTGGGGGTAGGTTCGGAGGGAGAGAACCCAAAACCAGAAACAAAAAGTGACAACCACATCCAGGACAATGACAAAACTAACTACTAAGCATAAATCAAGAAAATGCACATGGCGAAACCCAAAAAAACAGAACTACTAGGTCAGAAAGACTAGATACAAGGCCTAAGACAAAATACCAAATATACAAATCAGATAAATCACACAGAGGAAAATAAGGCAACAGCAGAACATAACCCAATTGCCAAAAATCCCCAACTAAACTACAGGAAACACAAGGCAGCACGAGAAAAAATAAATCTTGGCCCACATGTTACACAAGAAAATGACCCCCCCCCCCCCCGAGTGAATTCATATGAGAGTTTTCAGAAAAGAAAAAACCCAAATACCGAAGCAGAACACTTACTGGCACATATCTGAGTATACACAAAACAAAAAAGGCTACTGCAAGACATAAAACACAAAATACACCGGACAGCAAGGAGGGAAAAAAAAACAGAACAATCACAGCCAGAACAACCCAGAAACACGACCACTACCCCCCCGACAGTTCACGCCGACCGGCGGAGACCAAGTGCCACAGAAACAGTTCAGGCGGTCTCCCCGCCTCCAACAGCCGGCGGGTGGTCATATGAGGCGAGACATGACCAGGCGGCTCACCAGAGTCCAATGCCCAGCACGTCCGCTCCTCCGGTGGTCGAACCAGGTCGCTCGATGACACGCACAGTAGGTCGGGTGGCTGAACCGAGGCGCCGAACCGGCGAAACAGTCCCTCTGGCGGCCGACCTGTGTCCCTCAGCCACCAGTCCAGGGCAACAACAACCCGCGGCGGCCTCCCTGACGAGGTCACAACTCGGGAGAGCCGGGGCGAGTGAACAGGAGCCCCCACGGCCCCCGGCAATGATGCACAGGGGCGGTGACTCAAAAGAAACAGACGAGCAGGGAGAGTCTGTAATCCACTCGACGGAGAAAGTTCTGCAGCTCCTCCCCCGTCTGTGGACCAAGCTGGCGCTGCACCGCCGTTGGACCCCGATTGGGTCCCAGCTGCACCCACGTTGGACCCCAATTGGGCCGGAACTGCACCCGCGGCGGACCCCGATTGGGCCAGAACCGCACCCGCGGTGGACCCCGATTGGGCCTCTGCCTCTGGTGCACCCACGTTGGACCCCGATTGGGCCGAAACCGCACCCGCGGTGGACCCCGATTGGGCCTCCGATGCACCCACGTTGGACCCCGATTGGACCAGAACCACACCCGCGGTGGACCCCGATAGGGTCTCCGGTGCACCCGCGGTGGACCCCGATTGGGTCGGTGCAGCTCCGCTGACGATCTCCACCCCCGAACCTGGGACCTCCAACTCGGTGACTCCGACCCGTTCGCCGCCAGTGACACTGCAAGAAAGCTCAGGGACAGGAAAACCGGGATCAGAATCACCGGTAGCAGCGCAACCCAGCGAGACGAGCTTGGGCGCAGCAGATGGCTGCTCCTCACTCGCCTCCCCGAGAGGCAGGCAAAAATGCTCCAAAACAGGGGACAGAGACACAAGAGGGAGCACTTGCCTGCACTCGGGTTCCGTTGCCACCCAGGACTCCGACGATCCAGGTTCAGGGCGACTCTTGTCAGCAGACTCACACTCAGCTGCGTCGGGCTCCGCAGCTGGGAAGATCTCATCTGCAGCTCGAGGTTCCTCCCACACTGCTGTCCACGCCGATGACCCGTATGGCATGGGGGCAGGGGGCCCTTGACCCACTGGCTCGGACCACTCTGGCGAGGAGACCCGGGGACGCTTCTCCGTTGGCTCAGGCTCCGGGCCGCAGTCCGCTCCTCTCCTCCGTCCACGGTGTGGCTGCAGGGCCGGATCCAGGCTTTCTAGCACTGCGGGGGCCCTCTTCATCCGACGACGCTGGCCTGGCGTCGCGGACCACTCGGCGGGGGAGAACACATAGGCAGCAGGTTTAGTAATTTCATCCACAGCAGGAGGAGGGAGCTCGGGGGGCTGCGAACCCCAAACTCCACCCCCAGGAGTCAGACAAGGCAGAACAAAATCAAGGTGTGACAAATTATCGTGCACTTGCCTTCCTCCCGGGGTTGAGATGGTTCCTGCTGTGGGGGATGTCGTTCCTCCTTCTCCCCGCTGGATGGCGACAGAGGGCCCCCTGGGAAGACGAGGTGGGGCCACTCTCAGAGGTTCGCTGATGGGCTCTGGCGGCAGCGAGTCCAGCCGGGGATTCCGCTGTGAATTACCCGCGCCGTTGCGCCAACGTCGTCGTCGGCCCCCAGACGGCGCGCACTCCTGGACCAGCTCCGGGACGGGAACGGGACTCCAACGCGGGGAGCGAGGATGCCTCCTCCTCTGCTTCCTGCTCTCTTCCTCCTCCAGCCCACGGAGTACCTCGCGCTGCACGGCGAGTTCCTCCCACCTCGTTATCACCTCCGGGTGATCGTCATAGTCGAGGGGGAGGTTATCCAGAAGCTCCACAGCATAGTCCAAATGCCTGCAAATGTCGCTGGGAGCAACGCACAGCGTAGCGGTGAATAACGTGCAGTCCACATACTCCAGAACCTCCACTAGCTTTCTGTCTAGGCGCCAACCGCGGCCCCTGGATGACGGCATTCTCCCAGCAACAGACACCCAGACAGGGAAGAACAACAGTCAAATTAGGCACAAAACTCACAGTGAAACGGTGTCTCGGTGTGGCGCCTCCGTTTAGACGACCTGGCAGGAGTATACTGTCATGTGGTGATCCTCGCGGATCACCAAGAGACGCCAAAGAGTCCACCAGTGAGTTTGGCAATGATGTTAATTTATTTACACACGTCACAAGACAAGACTATGAACCCCGCAGGGCAAAACACACATTTAACAAGACTTGGGCTCGTAGGGCTAACCCCAGCCACTACGAGCTAAACTATGACATGAGTTCAGATCACGAACCTGACATGAAGATCTGACGAAGTGTTGACCAATGTCTGGCAAGGAAGATTAGACGATACTCCTGACAAGGAAAGTCCAACGATACTCCTGCGTCATACCGTCGCTAGTGCTGAGTTTATAAAGGCGAAGCACTAACGAACGGCAATGACATACCGCTGGCCAGCCATGACAGGCGGAAGCCCCACCGAGCAGCTTCACAATAAGAGCCCGGTGAGGCCAGAATACAGCCCGCAGCTGTCAAGGCCGGCAGTGAGTTGGACATGGCCCGAGCGCTATCAGAACCAGCGCTCGGGTCGTAACAAAGTGGTGTGAATACTTTCTGGACGCACTGTATATAGATAGATATGGGTTATATTGGTCCTCAGCTTTGTGCAGATTTTACAGTTTGGTTATGCATTTTACGTCTTGCCCGGTCGGATGCACTGATAAGGATGTACACACGTGGACAAAATTGTTGGTACCCCTCTGTTAATGAAAGAAAAACCCACAATGGTCACAGAAATAACTTGAATCTGACAAAAGTGGTAATAAATAAAAATTCTTTGAAAATTAACCAGTGAAAATCAGACAATGCTTTGGAATTGTGGTTCAACAGAACTATTTTAAAAAACAAACTCGTGAAATGGGCCTGGACAAAAATGATGGTACCCTTAATATTTTGTTGCACAACCTTTTGAAACAACCACTGCAATCAAACGGTTTCTGTAACTGTCAATGAGACTTCTGCACCTCTCAGCAGGTACTTTGGTCCACTCCTCATGAGCAAACTGCTCCATTTGTCTCAGGTTTGAAGGGTGCCTTCTCCAGACGGCATGTTTCAGCTCCTTCCGCAGATGTTCAACAGGATTTAGATCAGGGTTCATAGAAGACCACTTTAGAATAGTCCAATGTTTCACTCTTAGCCATTCTTGAGTGTTTTTAGCTGTGTGTTTTGGGTCATTATCCTGTTGCAAGACCCATGACCTGCGACTGAAACCAAGCTGTCTGACACTGGGCAGCACATTTCTCTCTAGAATACCTTGATAGTCTTGAGATTTCATTGTACCCTGCACAGATTAAAGACACCCTGTGCCAGATGCAGCAAAGCAGCCCCAGAACATAACAGAACCTCCTCCATGTTTCACAGTAGGGACAGTGTTCTTTTTTTGGTATGTTTCATTTTTGCGTCTGTGAACATAGAGCTGGTGTGCCTTGCCAAAAGGTTCCAGTTCTGTCTCGTCTGTCCATAGGACATTCTCCCAGAAGCTTTGTGGCTTGTCAACATGCAGTTTGGCAAATTCCAGTCTGGCTTTTTTATGATTTGTTTTCAAAAGTGGTGTCCTCCTTGGTCGTCTCCCATGAAGTCCACTTTGGCTCAAACAACGACGGATGGTGCGATCTGACACTGATGTACCTTGACCTTGGAGTTCACCATGAATGTGTTTAGAGGTCGTTCTGGGCTCTTTTGTTACTATTCGTATTATCCGTCTCCTCCTGCGGCCACGTCCAGGGAAGTTGGCTACAATCCCGTGGATCTTAAATTTCTGAATAGTATGTGCAACTGTAGTCACAGGAACATCAAGCTGCTTGGAGATGGTCTTATAGCCTTTACCTTTAACATGCTTGTCTATAATTTTCTTTCTAATCTCCTGAGACAACTCTCTCCTTTGCTTCCTCTGGTCCATGTTTAGTGTGGTACACACCATGTCACCAAACAGCACAGTGACTACTTGTCACCCTTTAAATAGGCCGACTGACTGATTACAAGTTTGTAGACACCTGTGATGTTAATTAGAGGACACATCTTGGTTGAACATGTCCCTATGGTCACATTATTTTCAATCTTTTCTAGGGGTACCATCATTTTTGTCCAGGCCTGTTTCATGAGTTTGTTTTTTAAAATAATTCTGTTGAACCACAATTCAAAAGCATTGTCTGATTTTCATTGGTTAATTTTCATAGAATTTTTATTTATTACCACTTTTTGTCAGATTCAAGTTATTTCTGTGACCATTGTGGGTTTTTCTTTCATTAACAGAGGGGTACCCACAATTTTGTCCACGGCTGCATGTTATCTGTTTTATTATGTGGGTTTTTAAATATTATCCCCATTGATATGATGTCACGGGTCTCTGTGGATAAGATTAAACCTTGTGGGTTTGGTTTTTTTTGCAAGCACAAAAGAGAACAGCTCATTGATAGACACTTTTATTAAAGAGCGCTTAGATTTTCTTGCTTTGATATTATTGTATGGGGCAGATGTTATTGCCAATAATAAAATAAAATACGGTCTGGCTGTTAGGTAATATAAAAGACCTGATCTATCTCATATTGGATTCAGAAAATAACATCTTGCGTTTCTTTCTACTTTTTCTTTCCAGTGTCTTACTGGCAGATTCACTCCTGCAGAGCCTCATTTCAGTTGAAATGTTATCACTCTAATCTCTGCGGTGGATTTCTTTTTTGTCAGGAGAATTCTTTCTGACAGAGGTGGGATGTACCCTCACTTTCCACTGCCAGGTCTCTTAGTTTAAAGACAGCTGCTGCTGGGAAATCCCCATGAGAAAAGAATTCTTCTAAACTCCCATTCTTTGTTCATTTGAACTCTTTTTTTGTTCAAGCTGTTTTCATCCACTCTCTGTTTGTCTCACCTGCTTACAAGGCATTAGTCAAATCCAGTTTCTGTTGCTGGATGTTGGGATCTAGTTTCGACTCAGAGATGGCAGTCATCTTTAGCCCTGTTCCATTTCCCAAAGTTCTGAAACTTTTTTTATTTTTTTTTTTATAAGAGCTGTCAGTAGAGGCACAATTTTAGTACAGTGGTGTTTGGAAGTGTGTAAGTCTTTTGGAATTTTCTATATTTCTGCATAAATATGACTTAAAACATCATTGGATTTTCACACAAGTCCTAAAAGTAGATAAAGAGAACCCAGTTAAATAAATAAGAAAAAATATTTTACTTTTTCCATTTATTTATTGAGGAAAATGATCCAACATTACATATCTGCGAGTGGCAAAAGTTTGTGAACCTTTAAGATTAACAGGTAATTTGAAGGTGAAATTTGAGTCAGGTGTTTTCAATCAGTGAGATGACAATCAGGTGTGAGTGGGCACCTGTTTTATTTAAAGAATATTTTATTTAAAGATCTATCAAAGTGTCAACATGTTTGTGGAAGTGTATCTTGGCAAGAACAAAGGAAATTTCTGAGGACCTCAGAAAAAGGGTTGTTGAGCTTCATCAGGATGGAAAAGTTACAAAACCATCTTGGACTCCACCAATCCACAAGACAGACTGTGGACAAATGGACAAAATTTAAGACCATTGTTACCCTTCCCAGGAGTGGTCAGCCAACTAAGATCACTTCAGGAGCAAGGTGTGTAACAGTCGGCCAGTGGCGGAGCCAGGAAATTTTCTGTGAAGTGGCTAGGATGGATATGTGATCAGTTTGAGGTGGCAGAGAAATCAGTGTTACAAGATCTTCTCGTAATATAAGAGGTTATACATATAAAGGTACTAACTCTTATGTATCAAGTGTGTATATATTCACACGTGATGTTAAATTTTGTGTGTAGAGTTGTATTGATTATTGTTAGGAATGTTATGCAGGACCTATCACTGAGGAGACAGTAAATAACTTTGTACAACTTTGTAATGACAAAAGACAATCTATTCTTAAACAGAAACATCCTCGACTACTGCTCTAAGACTACTGGTGCATCTTAGTAAATTAGAATATTGTGAAAAAGTTAGTGAATTTTGCAATATATTTAAAAAAGTTAAACTTTAATTTAATATTAATTACACATACTGAAATATTGCAAGCCATTTTTATCCTAATTTTGATTATCATGGTTATAGTTTTTTTTTTTTTTTTTTAATAAAACACAAATCCTGACATTGTGATTTACTGGTATACACCAGTATGTTGTCACACTATGACCTCACACTGCTGGAATATAAGAAACACAGATACATAATGAAAAAAAATATTATTTTAAATCAAAGTCTGATTTAATTATATAATCATGAATCCCACATAATTATTACAACCTAACACTGTGGCACCACATCAATTTTAGACATCTGAAGTCTATTTTAAAACACCTGACCTAGCTCTCTCTGATGGAGAGCTACAGAAGTAATTTAATCACTGATAAAAGAATTAAACAGCATCACCAGTGCATCTCAGTAAATCATAATAATGTGAACAAGGTTCTTTGAAATATAATTAAAAAAGAAACTTTTTATTTATTCAATATTCATTACATGCACACTGAAACACTTGAAGCTTTTTTTTTTCATTTGATTGTGATGATGACGGTTATAGTTTGTACCAACCTTAACACCTTCATGACTATTCCTACCAAACAAAATACATAACTGCCTTTATTAAAAAGCCTGCTGTGAATAATAAAGCCATGACAGACTTCTCAGTATTAAAAAACATAGAATCCTTTACCAAAATTTAAACTAATTCTGCCTGATTGACTCTTACTGTAGTTAGAAAATATTCAAAACGTCAATCTGACTAAAGTTAATATGCCTCAAAATGCATAAATATTGTGTTAGTGTCTTAACATGCTCACTTAACCGTTAATATTATTGGAGATACTGTGCATAAAAAGTTAGTTTATGCTACATCTTTGCTGTTTTTCCTACCAGTGAGCTGCTTTTGCTGAGACATTTTGTCTTCATTAAATTACATAGACAGCCAAGTGACTTAACATTAATAAAGCCATATCAACATGACATGCTCTGTTTTGAAATGTGACCACTGGTTACTGGATGCGTGTGTGCAGTTGTGGGGTCTGGTGGGGCAGCGTAGCTGTAAACAAAGGTTCCACCCGAGGCAAATGCATCTGTGGCTGTTGCAGTTGGTAAAGTAGCCAAGATTATGCCAGTGGTGGCCATGACCACTCACTGATATGCAATATTGGATAATTTTACTCAATAAATAAATGAAAAGGTAATTTTTTTTGTCTCATTTATTTGACTGGGTTATCTTTATCTACTTTTAGGATTTGTGTGAAAATCTGATGATGTTTTAAATCATATTTATGCAGAAATGTAGAAAATTCTAAAGGGTTCACAAACTTGAAAGCACCACTGTAACTATGCTCACTGGAGACCTTTCTCGTCTTTTCAATTTCTTGTCGCTTTCCCACCAGGATGAAAAGCTGTCTGATGATGGAATCCTATAAGGATAAAGGCAATCCAAAGTGACGCAATCATCAGTCGACCTTTTTGAGATATTTGTACAAATTACAGTGTGTTGATATTATGTTATTGTGAAGCAGAAATCAGACAAATGAATTTTGAAAATGTTATCCAGAAATAAGGAGGAGTTTTATGAGGGGTGAAATTTCATGTGGGAAGAGACAATTGTCACAAGCCTGGCTCACGGCTTGGACAAAAAAGGAAGATGACACAAAGGTGCCAATTTAAACACAAGTTTATTTTTAAGGAAAATAATGGAAAAAAGGTGTCAGTAATAACCAGCATTGGGCAAGTTACTAAACAATAGTAACTAGTTACAGTTACTAGCTACTTCTTTTCAAAAGTAACTGAGTTACTTTTGAGTTACTGCATGACTAAAGTAACTAGTTACTTGGAAAAGTAACTTTCACATTACTTTTAAATGCATACTTAAATCATCTTGTACACACAGCAAGATCAAGGGCGCCTTGTTCTCATCGGAAAAAAGAAGAAAAAACAAACTGATGAGGAAAAAAAAGTCTCATCTTAAAGAGAAAAAATGTCTCAGAGTTACACAAACTATTGTAATCAGTAGAAAGTCAGAAATTTACTAGAAATAAAGCTGTGAATTCACAGAGAAAATTTTGGACCCCCTGGTGGGCCGTTTTTGGCCCAAGAGCCATATGTTTGACACCCCTGGACCAGCCCATTAAAAATGAATATTTCGAGGATTTACTTCCATGAAACAGTTGCAGATCACAACAGCATGTAATTGAATTAGATAAAATAAAATAGAAAGCACAGATAAATGAAAGGTCACCGCTTAGAAGAAGCTGCTTTTTACTGTAACAAATCACAGTCACTTTTTCTCTGTGCGTAAGAAAACTTTAAATGCCTTTAACGCGGACATTAAATGCGAGCTCCTTGCTCAAAAAATACTCATGTTTAACCACAGAGGTAGGAGCTGTTAGGGGCTACTCACAGCTTGGACAACAGGTGATCAGGGCTCGATATGAGAAGTCGCCACCGCCACGGCATTTCTTCCCACAGGGTTGTGATGTGAACTGGGGCAGGACAGGAAACGGACCCACGGAGGAGACTGTGACGGCTGCGTCAGTTACGGTAGGGTCAGTTTATATTTATTTGTTTATTTATTTGCTTGCCTTTGCCTTTGGCATGACAATCTCCAGTGGCTTCAGGCCGCTGGTGGTGCTGGGGATAGCAGTCGTCCTGCCAATAGCCAAAGAAACTGTGTATTCATCCCCAGTTGGCAGCTGATGAGGAGGGTGTCTAGCAACTGCAAGTCGTATGATCGTCTGTTTGCGCTAAAATATCTATCCATATTAATAAGACGAGTAACACGAGTAACGCATCTGATCAAATGTCAGTAACTGTAACGTATTACTGAATTTTTAAACAGTAATTTTGTTACACAGCACGTTACTGCAAAAGTAGTGGCATTACAGTAACTCAAATCAATTCAACTTTATTTATATAGTGCCATTTCACAACAACAGCACTATACACAGCACAACCTCCACCAAGTGACATACAAACGGCAGAAGGCAGAGCACGAACACCAGGAAGGTGACTGGCCTCCAACGGGAGCAGAAGCGCTACTGACAGGTGCGCAGAGATGGCTTATATAGCGCACCTCTCAGCCAGAGGTAGTCCTCCGTAGCTCCACCTACAACATAGAAAAAAACGCAGAGGTCCCACTCCGGAGAGGAGCAGGGCCGTAACACAATACACCATGCAGCCCAGACACAGGAGCTAATACTTGGGAGGGGGCAAAAGATCACTTGGCGTAGTATCATGATACTTGGCACTCGCAATGATGCACCGATCCCTAAATATATAAACATATCAGAGGTTGCATCAACTGAAAATTGTCCTTCATTGACAGATTTTTTAACAGCAGTGACTTAAAATTCTGAAAGCTATCTGTCATTTGACAGATTACAGTGGGGGTGATCAAATTAAAGTTAATTAATTAAATAATTGCCCTGTGCTCTTAAGCATCAGTTACAGCTTGACAACGATGCCTCATGCTGTTCAGAAGTTGACTTGTCTGCTGAGGCATGGCATTCCACTCTTCTTGAAGGCGACCCTCAGGTCATTGAGATTGTGGGGTGCAGGGTTACAAGCCTCTACATGGTGACTCAGCTGATCCCATAGGTTTTCTATGGGATTCAGGTCTGGAGAAAGTGCAGGCCACTCCATTTGAGGTACCCCAGCCCCCAGCAGCAAATCCCTAATGATGCGACCTCGATGATCTGGAGCATTGTCGTCCATGAAGATAAAATTACACTGTAAAACCAAATTAGTTCACAGAACTCAAAATTTACGTGGAAACCGATTACCTAATAAATTTTAAGTAAATGCAATTATTTTTTGAGTAATCTGAAATTAAAAAAATTAAAACTAAATGCTGAAAATGTATTTTTTAAGTACAGTTTACTCAAAAAAAATCATTTCATTTACTTAAAATTTATGAGGTAATCGGTTTCCACATAAGTTTTGAGACCTGTGAGCTATTTGGTTTTACAGTGTAGGCCTGTGTTGTTCATGCATGGGCACAATGACTGGATTAATGATGTTATTCAGGTAGTATAGGCTTGCCACTGTACAATTCACAAGGTGTAGGGCAGTTCTGTATTGACTAAGCACACCTGCCCGGACTGTAACACCACCACCACCACCAAAGGCTCATCTGGTGACAACAGTGGCTGATGCATAGCGCTCTCCTTGACGTCTCCAACATCGTTGGCGGCCATCATTTCTGATCAACCTGAATCAACTTTTATCAGAGAACAGCACTGAGGCCCACTGGTCCCTTGTCCAGCATAAATGCTTCCTGGCTCATGCAAGACGATGACGCCTGTGCCTGATGTTGTGGTCAAGTACCCTTGCAGGTCGTCTAGCACGCAGACCATGCTGATGTAAATGGTTTCGAATGATCTGATGTTACACTTGGGTGTCTCTCACCTCCCTTAAATGTGCCTGGAGTTGAGTAGCATTCATCATCCGCTTCCGCAAGGCACCGTTCACAATGAAGCAGTCATCAGCGTGGGATGTGGCCAAAGGACGTCCACTTCTATGCCTTTCTGTGACTCTTCCAGTCTCTCTGTATCTCTGTTGCAACTTGCTGATGACACTCTGTGACACTTTAAGCTCAGCGGCCACTTCCCTCTGAGAGCATCCTGTTTGAAGCCTTGCAGTGACGAGGTACTGTTGATCAATTGTGACATGTTGTCTTAGTCTCAGGATGTCAAAATGTGAACAGCATGATGAAGAGGACTGTTTAAATACCAATTCTAACTGAACCAGAAAATGTATTGGTCATTTCATGGATCAAACACCTGTTGTGAATTTTGCCGTTAAGCACCTTGTTAGAGAACAGCAAGTGACACAAAAAGTATTGAAACATTGAACAGCTGGACATATTAGGGCTGGGTGATACGGCAAAAAAATTCAAATCACGATATAAGTCATCTTATATCATGATAATGATATATATCACAATATACATTTTCTGTAAATTCTACAATTTAAATAATCATATAAAAAGATGCAGCACAATGAAAAACAGTTGCACATCCCTGGCAAACAGGAGTAGCAGCTATCTGAACTGGTAGTTTGGAGTTAGCATTAGCATCCACTGGACTGAAGCCTAGCCACCCACCACACCTGCTCCGCACAGTCGCGCACTGCAGGGAAGAGACGGGACGCTGACAAGTAGTAGTGAGGTCGGAGCTTTACTGAATAAATGGGGGTATGTGCATTTTAAATTCAATATAAACAAGTGTTCTATGAAACAATAGACGTTTTTATATCATCATTTAATGTATATCGTCATATTGCACAGCGTGTGTGTGTGTGAATATCGACAACTCTTTGGTATTAATCAACCAACTGAGCTTTCAGTTCACTAAATGGGACAAAGCAAGCGCACATTGTCAGGTAAAGTCAGCTTCTTGTGCGATTTGCAGCCAGGTACAACATATAAGTTAGAGAACAGCAGCGGAGGAAGAACTGAGAAATGCGGCAAAAAGTTAACAAATGCCAGACATTATGGATTTTGTAACAAAAAAGGAATGAAAGACCTTGACATGACACACTCAACCCGCAAACTTTAAACTTAAACTTTAAATATTTATTTATATAGCACCTTTCATACAACAAAGTGCAGCTCAAAGTCCTTTAGAGTTAAAAAAAAATCGAGATAAAACACAAACAAAACAAAAGGCAAAGACAGCCCTCCCCCACCCCCACTCTCATCCAAGACATCCATCTACCTGACCGCCAACCCACCCCAGAGCCCACCTCCTCCCACCCTGTTTCACCCCATCCACAGGTAATAATAGACATAGTTAAAACATGGCTGAGGACTGAGGACCAGAGTGAGAAAACGCCATCATAGGCGGACTGTCAGCACCAGGAGCCGGTCTCAGCCCACAGCTGCAGAGACACTGCCACGGGGCCACCCCGGCCCAGGCAGACTGAGGAGCCCACACCACATCCAGCAGGCTGTGACTGGACTCCCCCATCCCACCAAGCCAGGGCCACCACCACAGCAGCATCCCCACCGCCAGTGCCAATTACAGCTCCCATGCCCAGATCCCCCCATTGAGGAAACACTAGAACTAAAAATAACATGAGATAAAATAAAATACAATAAAATTCAATAGAATACAATGAGAAGCAGAGTAAGATCATGAATAAAAATAAATAAAAAAGAGAATAAAATGGTTAATGGAATGATACATATACCCATATATGCTATATATTGTAATGCAAGATTAAACTAAAGTAATCTAAAAATATAAAGATATATAAATAACTAAATAAAATAGCTAAATAAGTATATAAACATGAATGATAAAATTAGTTAAAAGCTAAGGAATGCTGCATTTAAAAAAAAAACAAAAAAACCACACTCAGAACATGTGGGTCAGCACACTCCTCTCAGAACCATCCAGCAACAGCAGCGTTAGCAGAAGACATCTAAGCTAAAAACACTTCAGCACAAGTGGTGCTGATTCCAACAACAGTCAAGCCTTAATAACAGCCAGAAAAAATCAACACAGTCCCCTGTCCACTCCATATGCAGAGATGTGTCGCCGTGGAAACAAAGCCCCCTGGAACACGAGACACTGGAGCCAAGGCCTCTGACCATGTCCTGTTGCCACAGTGGACCCGATGGGGTGTATGGTATCACAATACTTAAGAAATCGTATCTTGATAGTGTTGCATTTTGAACCAAGTATTGCAATACATACTGTGAGGTCCCTCGAGATTCCCTATCTATCTATCTATCTATCTATCTATCTATCTATCTATCTATCTATCTATCTATCTATCATCTGGTTGTGAGAGTTGTGACTTCAGTGCTATTGGTGGTGTCAGTGGTCATCATGACACATGATTGGATATAAACAGGTGATTTCACTGAATTTCCTGTCACTATTTGCTGATCAGTGAAAACACCAGCTGAAGACACTGGTTGGGAGTAAAGCCTGTAAGGTCTTGGCCCTTGGTACATGACTGAGACCCCAGGTTTAGATTAATCACATTCACCAAAGACAATGGATGGTTTTAATACAGTCAGAATCCCTGCATTCCAGTAGCACCAACAAAGATTTCTGAAAATGTATTTTTTGGAACTAAAACTGGAACTCGGTATCTCAATGGAAAAGTAAAAAACACAAAGTTCAACCAGTAGTTTCTGGTATTCAGACCATTCCTGTGATGATCAGGCGAGCGTGCTCCCCCTCCCCTCCTGTTTCTGTCTTCCTTGCTCCAGAGTTTTACCTACACCTGTGTGATTACACACTTGCTGCTTCCTAATTGTTCAACGTATTTAAGAGCCAGCGTGTGGAGAGCTCACCACTGGATCATTAGGTTTGCTGCCTGGAAGTCTAAGCCACGTTATTTCATTTTCTCTCAGTTGACCTGTGTTTTCACTCCCCTTGTCCTTCTGTCTCCTCAGGTTTGCTGCCACCTTAATGGCATGTACTCCGGGGTTGATCATGCTCGCCTGACTAAGAAGACGCCGGATGTCCACCCAGGTCACCATCTTCCCCCTGTTCCCCTGGTCCATGCAGGAGTTCCCTGTCGGGCTCCTCTGCTCACTGAGTAAGAGTGCTCTCCTGGTCTTGTTCTCCTCTTGAGGAGATTCTGTCCCTAAAAATCTCTTTTCTGCTTTCAACCCGTAGGCAGCGTGCGCTCCAGCAGGCACTGGTTTTTGTCTGTAAATTTAAGTGTGTGTTTTTGTTTGCACTTTTACTTAGTTGTGCACTTTTATTTAGAGTTGTGTGTTTGGTTTGGTTTTTACAATAAACTGGTGAACTTTTACATCTGAGTCTGAATGTTCATTCAGTGTGACAGCTCTGCGTTTGAGCCTCTCTTGTCCTGAATTATGACAGAGCGATCCGTCCAAGATTGAGGCTCACCGAGCGCTTCACCACGTGAACAGTTGGCACTCTGGTACTTGGAGGCCACTGAACGCTGGGTCATGTTTTATTTGACCAATTCGAAACCGTCAACCAGCAACTGGTCACCATCCCCAAGCACTTTTGTCGGTTTCCTGGTGCAGCATCTCCCGCACCTGCTGCTCCGGCAGTTTCTGCCATCCGCAGGAACATTTCTGTTCCTTCGCCTGTCCCCTATGGGGTTGGGGGTGGGGGGATGCAGAGGGTTCCTGCTCCACTGCTGGCTTTATTTCCAGCAGGTGGAAGAGGAGTATAGGGATGATCCACTTCATGACCTTGTTGTTGCAGGACTGGGCGCTTAAGTGGGCATAGTCCATCTTGAGCAGCCTGGACGGGCTCCTATACAAATACGAGCAGTTTGTGCAGGAATTTTCTTAGGCTTTCAACCATACAGAGAGTGAGGGGAACATTGTTAGCCAGCTAATAGGACTCCAACAGGGAGACCGGTCTGTAGCCAATTTCTCCATCGAGTTCTGGGTCGCTATGGTAGACTCCAGATGGAATGATGCTGCCCTGCGCAGCGCCTTCCTCTGGGGCCTAGATAAGCACCTCTGCGATGAGTTGGTTATCCGCAAGTCTCCCTCCTCTCTGGATGAGATTATTGCACAGGCGATGGCCCTGGATAACTAGTTTAGGGAGTGTGCAAGGGAGCAGAAGAAGGCTGCTGCTTCAGTGTTAGCGCCACGGCCGGTCCCCCCGGCCTCAGATGCTGCTCTGCCGGCGTTGTCACCGAAGCCAATGGATCTCAGTAGGGTCCGTCTGACTCCGAGGGAATGCCGGCGTCGTAAGAGAGTGGGGGTGTGCATATATTGTGGGGTCCCTGGTAACGCAATATTGAAATGCCCAATTCCACCCGAAAGACCTGGCCCATCTGTCGCTGTGGAGGGTCTTTCGGGAGGGCCTTCGCTAAATTCTCCCAACCATTTTGAACTCCTGGCCCTCATTCAGTTTCCGGGGGCTGAGTTCAAAACCTCTGCCCTGATTGATTCCGGAGCAGAGCAAAATTTCATTCAACAGGCATTGGTCAGAAAATTTCAGATACCCACCAGGAATGTCCCGACACCCTTGAGTGTCTCGATGGTTTCAGGCAGCAGCATCACCACAATTACCAAACAGACTGAACCCATTTAGGTCATTCTGTCCGGTAATCACCGCAAGACTGTTCAGTTTTATGTCCTGCCTCAATCGACCACCTCCATGATTCTGGGGTATCCATGGCTCTGCATTCACAATCCAATTATAAACTGGAGACAGGGTTCCATTTCATCCTGGAGCCCTTTTTGTCTCTCATCGTGTCTCCGATCAGCCGCATGCTCGCCCTCTCTCCTGATCTCCTCCCCTCCGGCTGAGCCGGCAGATCTTAGCTCTGTGCTCGAGGCCTATCATGACTTAGGGGATGTCTTTAGCAAGTCCAGGGCCCTATCCTTACCACCTCATCGGGCCTACGACTGCGCTATCGACCTCCTCCCGGGCGCATGGCTGCCATCCAGCCGGCTCTACAGTTTATCTTGGCCAGAGAGGGAGGCGATGGTGACCTACATAAAAGACTCCCTCAGCGCCGGCATTATTCGTCTGTTGTCCGCCCCTCTCGGCGTTGGGTTCTTTTTTGTAGGGAAAAAGGATGGGACATTGCGGTCATATATTGATTACCTTGAACTGAACGCGATTACCCGTAAGGATAACTATCCGCTGCCCCTTATCAACTCAGCGTTACTCAAATGGGCGTGTTACTTCACCAAGCTTGACCTCAGTAATGTGTACCACTTGGTCTGCATTCATGAGGGAGACAAATGGAAGACGGCATTTAAAACACCGTTGGGCCATTTTGGATATTTGGTTTTGCCATTCAGGCTGACCAATGCCCCTGCTGTCTTCCAACGGTTAATCGGTGATGTCTTATGGGACATGGTGAATCAGTTTGTTTTTGTACATTTGGACGATATTTTGATTTTGTCCCACATGCTGGAGGAGCACGTAGCCCACATTTGGTCCGTCCTGCAGTGACTGCTGGAGAATCAGGTTGTTGTGAAGGCGGAGAAGTACAAATTTTCCACTCACTCAACTTCGTTTCTGGGGTTCATCATCGCTGAGAGCACGTTAAAGGCCGATCTGGTGAAAATCAAGGCGGTAGTAGACTGGCCAACCCCCCAGTCCAGGAAGCACCTCCAACGCTTCTTGGGCTTTGCCAACTACTACTGCTGATTTATCCATGACTACAGTAAGGTGGCGCAACCACTTACGCAGTTGACGTCGATCAAAAGCCCGTTCAAGTGGTCCGAGGCTGCTGAACGAGCTTTTGTGACACAGAAAGGCCTTTTCACCAACGCGCGCATCCTGGTGCAGGTGGATCCTTCAGCACAGTTCATGATCGAGGTGGATGCTTCCAATTCGGGGGTGGACGCTGTCCTCTCCCAGCGTTCATCCTCCGACCAGAAGCTCCGTCTGCATGCGTATTTCTCCCAGCGGCTAATGCCAGCCGAGAGGAATTACAATGCTGGGGATCGCGAGCTGTTAGCCACTAAGTTGGCATTGGAGGAGGGGAGACACTGACTGGAGGGAGCTAGCAAACCGGTCATTGTCTGGACCGATCATAAAAATTTAGAATACCTTCAATCAGCCAGACGGTTGAATTCATGGCAGGCTCAGTGGGCCCAGTTCTTTAATAGGTTCAAGCTTTCCATCTCGTACCGGCCAGGGTCCCATAATGCCAAGGCTGATGCTCTCTCACGCCAGTTTTTTTCTGACTCCTCCTCCTCCATGTCCTCCTCCGCAGCTGCTGCGTCTCCCCCGGAGACTATTCCCCCTCCTCTTGCTTTCTCGGGGCACTCTCATGGGAGATTGAGCAAAGGGTTCGGCAGGCCCAGTCATTTGAACCCATCCCGGAGGGAGGTCCGCCTGACTGGCTATATGTGCCCTCCAAGCTATGCAGCGAGGTGATTAAGTGGGGGCACACCAGCTTCTTCACCTGCCGTCTCGGCATCTCCCAAACTATTGAGCGGCTCAGGAGAGCGTTTTGGTGGCCCACACTCGGGAGGGATCTCCAGGAGTATGTCAAGGCCTGTCACACCTGCGCCGCGAACAAGTCGGACTCTTCCCCACCAGCTGGTCACCTCCATCTCCTCCCGGTGCCGAGTCGTCCGTGGTCCCACATCGCATTGGAATTTGTTACAGGCCTCCCTCCATGCCAAGAAAACACCGTTATCCTCACCATCATTGATCGGTTCTCCAAGGCCATCCACCTTGTCCCTCTTCCCAAGCTACCATCTGCCATGGAGACGGCCAACCTAGTGAAGCAACAAATGATCCCTTTGCATGGAATTCCTATAGACATCGTCTCGGACCTGGGAGTTCACATCCCAGGTGTGGAAGGCGTTTTGCCGCTTCTTGGGTGCTACAGCCAGCCTGATGTCCGGATACCATCCGCAAAGCAACGGTCAGGCCGAGCATGCCAAGCTGTCCTTGGAGGCCACCCTGAGGTGCATTGCATCCTGCAACCCCACCACCTGGAGTTCCCACCTGACCTGGGTGGAGTATTTGCACAACTCTGCTGTTTCCTCCTCTACTGGGCTTACTCCATTTGAGGCCTTGATGGGCTACACTCCACCTCTGCTGCCCATGGCGGAGAGGGGTCTCCATCCATGGAGGCCCATGCATGCCGTTGTTGCTGTCTGTGAAGGGCCACAAGAGCTGCCCTCCTCCGCTGTGCGGAGCGGAGCCAACAGTACGCTAACTGCAGATGTGCGCCGGCGCTGAAGTACACAGTGGGACAGAAGGTCTGGCTGTCTGCCAAACAGATCCCACTGAAGACGGAGTCTCGGAAGATCTCCCCACGCTATCTGGGCCCATTCCCATCAAGCGGATTATCAATGACATCACTGTTCGGTTGGACCCGTCACCTTCGATGTGGATCCATCTGGCACAGATCCACATCTCCTGCATCAAGCCCCTCTCTGCCAGGCCTCTCTGCCCTCCTCCAGATCCGTTGCCTCCCCCCTGGGTTATCGACGGTCAGACCACGTATACTGAGGAGAAGATCCTGGACGTCCGTTGACGGGGTCGTGGGAGCCAGAATTTGGTCAATTGAAAAGGATACGGTCCAGAGGAGAGGTCTTGGATTCCGGAGTCCTACATCCTAGACAAGCGGATGGTGCTGGAATTCCATCGAGCACATCCGTATAAGCCCAGTGGGATGCCAGGAGGTGCCCCTTGGGGGGGGGAGGGGGGGGACTGTGATGATCAGGCAAGCATGCTTCCCCTCCCCTCCTGTTCCTGTCTTCCTGGCTCCCGAGTATTACCTACACCTGCGTGATTACACACCTGCTGCTTCCTAATTGTTCATCATATTTAAGAGCCAGCGTGTGGAGAGCTCACCACTGGGTTGTTAGGTTTGCTACCTGGAAGTCTAAGCCACATTGTATTATTTTCTCTCAGTTGACCTGTGTTTTCACTTCTGTCTCCTCAGGTTTGCTGCCACCTTATCGGTGTGTACTCCGGGATTGATCACGCTCGCCTGACTAAGAAGACACCGGACGTCCACCCAGGTCACCGTCTTCCCCCTGTTCCCCTGGTCCACACAGGAGTTCCCTGCCAGGCTCCTCTGCTCACTGAGTAAGAGTGCTCTCCTAGTCTTGTTCTCCTCTTGAGGAGATTCTGTCCCTAATAATCTCTTTTCTGCTCTCCTCCCGTAAGCAGCATGCGCTCCAGTGGGCACCGGTTTTTGTCTGTAAATTTAAGTGTGTGTTTTTGTTTGCTCTTTTCCTTAGTTGTGCACTTTTATTTAGAGTTGTGTGTTTGGTTTTGCTTTTACAATAAACTGGTGAACTTTTACATCTGAGTCTGAGTGGTCGTTCAGTGTGGCAGCTCTGCGTGTGAGCCTCTCTTGTCCTGAATTATAACAATTCCTGTAGCGGAGATAATAAGAAAGCTTAATAACAGATCTCCACAAAGTTCTCAGTTCCTGGTGCTGCTAGTTGTTAGCTCAGGCCTCTTAAAAACACATTGTTTTTATAGAGTGGGAAGAGGCTGAAGAAGTTTACTATTTAAGTTGTGTATTTCTGCTGTTTGTTACCAGCCGTGTTCTACTTTGTCTCTGTCCTGCCTCAGCATACAAGTTACCCCTACGGTTAAAAAAACCTGCATCAGGCTGAAATAAGACTTGCCCTTAAAGGACAGTGGAGGACGCTTGCCTTCCTTTTGAGACATTTTCTCCACTTTTCTCCTCACAATGCATTATCCAGTGACAGAGGAGTCCCAGGCCCTGCTCTCTTAGCCATGATGGATGGTTCTCAGTGTTCCACAGAGGCCACAGTGATTGGCTAGCGCTGATAAAACTCTAAATGGCTTTAGTAGGAATCTCATTGCCTCACCACTCCCCAAAGACAGGGCCATTTGACAGCTTCCACTCCAATTTTCCACTGCCGGGGAAAATGGAAGCGTAACTGTTGTGCCCTTTTCTTCACAACTGATCTCTGACCCCTGTAAGTTTATTTGGAGGAAAAAGTGAAGCAGAGGCATGATGTGGATGCATGAAAGAAAAACTACAGCAATAAGTGACACAGAGGCTGGTATCACAGTGGGAAAGTGACACTTTGTCTTTGAATTAAGTTTAGCACCTTTCCTGTTTTTTTTTGGGGGGGGGGGGTGCAGTCTTAGTCCCACTTCTCCCATTGTCTCATCAGTGGGGCTCGTTGGTCCTGTGCTTTCACCGATGTAGCACTTATCGATGGTGAGCCATCCCAGTGATTTATGTCACTGGCAGACTGTGCTTTAGCTACAATTTTCAGCTGCCACGTCCACTACAGAGAGCAGGAAAAAGGGGTATTTGGTGGCCAGTATCAGATGGACTTTAGTGAGGCTGCCTGATAATAGCGGCTATCCCCCCCCCCACCGTGACATAAGGTTTACGCTCATAACAATAGCCAAACAAAATTGTGTTTGACTTCAGACTAAAACGATTCAGCATTACTGATGAGACGATGTCATGGTGTTGGAGGAGTGGGGTGGGTATATTGGTTGAATTCAAATCTGTCTGACATTTAATGGTGATAAGTTAATGATGGACTTAAATCTTTCCCAACAGTGACAGACAGCCACCAATACACAGCCATAATTCAGTGAGTCAGATTATCCTCATATGCAAGCCATTTTTCCAAGAAGTCTGCTGAGATGTGTCCCAGCAGTTCTGGTAATTACATACATAACTCTCATGGGGATTGATGCTGCTTTTATGAGAGTTACGTAGCTGTCTTTAGTTCCTGTGCCAGGTTTGATGACAGCCAGGAAGCTATTCAGAGCCCCCCTTCTGTTTGCTTTTGTCCTTTATTAGCATGTGCCTCATCAGTTTTACAGAAAAAAGGGGGTCACATTTATTGAATTGGGGCTTTTTTTTCCAACAAGTTCTTGTTTTTCATCAACATTTTCATGTGTTGCCTCCCAATATGGGTCACCCAGGAATTATGGTTCAAAAAACACGTGGTTAGGAAACTGGAAGAGTGGCATCTTAAGTTGCTGGTATATCGACCAAAAGATCATGAATCATGTCCCATTTTGACCTATTTATATAGTTTTCACTCTTGCTTTCACTTGTTGGTTCTGTTGAGGCACTACAGGGATTGTTTTAGGGTAAAATACAGCCCTTCACAACAGTAATCCCTCTTGCTGTACAGTGATGACTTAGGAGTGCCTCACTAATGCCATAAAACAGCATATCACCTTGCATAGGCAAAGAGTGCCTTATGCACAACTGAGACTGCCCTCCAAAAGAAAAAAAGATGTAGAAACCCCAATTCCAATCAAGTTGGGATGTAGTGTAAAACGTGAACAAAAACAGAATGCAATGCATTTCAACCTACTGCTCACCGGCCACTTTATTAGGTACACCATGCTAGTAACGGGTTGGACCCCCTTTTGCCTTCAGCACTGCCTCAATTCTTCGTGGCATAGATTCAACAAGGTGCTGGAAGCATTCCTCAGAGAGTTTGGTCCATATTGACATGATGGCATCACACAGTTGGCGCAGATTTGTCGGCTGCACATCCATGATGCGAATCTCCCGTTCCACCACATCCCAAAGATGCTCTATTGGATTGAGATCTGGTGACTGTGGAGGCCATTTGAGTACAGTGAACTCATTGTCATGTTCAAGAAACCAGTCTCAGATGATTCCAGCTTTATGACATGGCGCATTATCCTGCTGAAAGTAGCCATCAGAAGTTGGGTACATTGTGGTCATAAAGGGATGGACATGGTCAGCAACAATACTCAGGTAGGCTGTAGCGTTGCAACGATGCTCAATTGGTACCAAGGGGCCCAAAGAGTGCCAAGAAAATATTCCCCACACCATTACACCACCACCACCAGCCTGAACCATTGATACAAGGCAGGATGGATCCATGCTTTCATGTTGTTGACGCCAAATTCTGACCCTACCATCCGAATGTCGCAGCAGAAATCGAGACTCATCAGACCAGGCAACGTTTTTCCAATCTTCTATTGTCCAATTTCGATGAGCTTGTGCAAATTGTAGCCTCAGTTTCCTGTTCTTAGCTGAAAGGAGTGGCACCCGGCGTGGTCTTCTGCTGCTGTAGCCCATCTGCCTCAAAGTTCGACGTACTGTGCATTCAGAGATGCTCTTCTGCCTACCTTGGTTGCAACGGGTGGTTATTTGAGTCACTGTTGCCTTTCTATCAGCTCGAACCAGTCTGGCCATTCTCCTCTGACCTCTGGCATCAACAAGGCATTTCCGCCCACAGAACTGCCGCTCACTGGATATTTTTTCTTTTTCGGACCATTCTCTGTAAACCCTAGAGATGGTTGTGCGTGAAAATCCCAGTAGATCAGCAGTTTCTGAAATACTCAGACCAGCCCTTCTGGCACCAACAACCATGCCACGTTCAAAGTCACTCAAATCACCTTTCTTCCCCATACTGATGCTCGGTTTGAACTGCAGGAGATTGTCTTGACCATGTCTACATGCCTAAATGCACTGAGTTGCCGCCATGTGATTGGCTGATTAGAAATTAAGTGTTAACGAGCAGTTGGACAGGTGTACCTAATAAAGTGGCCGGTGAGTGTATACGTAGCCCAGTACAACCTGTCGCATTAAGGGAGGAGGTGTGTCCCCCTTGGGCTGGGCCCAAATGTGTGGCACGCAGGCCCACCGGCGCGTGGACACGCCCTGGTGCCACACAAAACAACCCCCAGCTATGGGCAAATAGCACCACTGCCTTGTGGTCGTCACGGGAGTGACAAAGGCTAAGGGAGACAACCCCTACAGAAAATCCGGAGTGGAGCCCCGAAGGCAGTTGGTCTTCGCGTAGCGGGACCTCCCGGCAACTCCTGTAGCCAAGTTGGTACCAAACTGTATCGGCTAGTTCCTTCCGTTGGACACTACCAACAAGGCCGAGAAGGAGGATCTGTCAACTGGGCATCTCAGTTTCTCCACAACTTCGCCCTGGCCTGTGCCCTGGAGAGGTCACTCCAGTGCCGCCTTCTGCGGCAGCTCAAATACGGGGAGACGCAGTTACTGGTTAAAAGTCCAGAGCAAATTGGCGTAAGCTCGGGCGCCTAGGGCTGTCTCCCGACGGTGGGAGGGATCGTCGTGTCCCACTGGCCAGCTACCGCCCGCCTTTAGCTGGGCAGCCCCCAGTCAGTAAGGTGCTGGCCCGTCACGGTCCGCTTACTTCAAAGGGTGCTTGAAGTGTAGGCCAAAAGCTGAATCACGGACTGTAATCACTGCACCAGCTAATATCAAGAAATCAAAGCCGCCAGCGCTGAGTCTGGCAACCTGGAACGTCAGAACAATGTGTCCTGGCCTCTCTGACGACCTCCAGCAAATCAACAATGCCAGGAAAACTGCTATCATCGACCGCGAGCTGAAGAGGCTTAATATTGACATTGCAGCAGTGCAAGAGACGCGACTCCCGGGCAACGGCAGCTTGAAGGAGAAGAACTATACGTTTTTCTGGCAGGGACAGGAGCCTGACGAGCCTCGCCTGTATGGTGTTGGATTCGCTGTTCGAAACTCCCTTCTGTCCTCTATTGAACCGCCGTCTTCAGGCACTCCACGAGTCCTCTCTCTCCGTCTCATAACCTCCTCTGGACCAGCTAATATCCTTAGTGCCTATGCTCCGACGCTCTGCTCTTCAATTGAGATGAAAGATGCATTCTACGAGGCGCTCGAAACCAGGATCCAGCAGATCCCTGCCAAGGAGCATCTGTTTCTGCTTGGTGACTTTAACGCACGGATAGGGGCAGATCATGACTCCTGGCCCCGCTGCATTGGCCGCTTCGGCATCGGCAAGCTCAACGAGAACGGTCAACGCCTCCTTGAACTCTGCTCCTTTCATGACCTCTGTCTGACCAACACATTCTTCTCCACCAAGCCTTGTCACCGTGTGTCCTGGAGACATCCAAGGTCTCGCCACTGGCATCAGCTGGACTTTGTCATCACCAGGAGATCCCTGCTGAACCGAGTGCTGGTCACGCGCAGTTTCCACAGCGCTGACTGTGACACCGACCATTCCCTGGTCGCCACTAAGGTACGTCTCTGCCTCAGACATGTCAACCGCTCCAAGCAGAAACCCCGACCCCGCATCAACACAGCTATGATTACAGTACCTGAACTGCGGGAACGCTATGCTAAAGTCGTAAACGAAGCCCTGGTGGACTGTCCCACTGACTGTGCTTCTGCAAGGTGGAACCATATCCGTGAGGCTGTGTTTGAGACCGCCATAGGTACCTTTGGGAAAAAGGTGGGGAAGAGTGCAGATTGGTTTGAAGCTGGAGCCGCTGAGATGGAACCTGCAATCGCTGCCAAGCGTGCAGCCCTAATTGCCCACAAGAAGGAGCCCTCTGTGCAGACGCTTGCTACACTGCGCGCTGCGAGGAACAATGCACAAAAGATTGCAAGGCGATGTGCCAACGACTACTGGCTTAACCTCTGCCAGGACATTCAGCTTTCTGCAGATCACGGAAACATGCGCAAAATGTACGAAGGCATGAAGAAGGCTTTCGGTCCCAGTGTCATCAAGACCGCCCCACTTAAATCAGCTGCAGGAGATGTCATCAAGGATCGCGGTAAACAAATGGAGAGATGGGCTGAGCACTACCAAGAGCTCTACTCGAGAGTAACCACCGTCTCGAACACGGCCCTTGAGAACACCCCTCTACTGTCAGTCATGGATGAGCTTGACGCTCCACCCACCATCGAGGAGCTCAGCAAGGCGATAGACTCTATCTCAAACGGCAAGGCTCCGGGCAGTGACAACATCCCCCCTGAAATCATCAAAACCGCAAAGGAGAGCTCGCTCTTGAAACACCTCCATGAGCTCCTGTTGCAGTGCTGGGAGGAAGGGGCTGTGCCCCAAGATATGCGTGATGTCAAAATCATCACTCTTTACAAGAACAAGGGGGAGCGGAGCGATTGTAACAACTATCGCGGTATCTCACTCCTAAGCATAGTTGGCAAAGCCTTTGCCCGTGTCGTCCTCAACAGACTACAACTACTTGCCGAACGTGTGTATCCAGAGGCGCAGTGTGGATTCAGAGCAACCAGGTCAACCATAGATATGGTCTTCTCTATGAGGCAGCTGCAAGAAAAGTGTCGGGAGCAGAGACAACCCCTCTTTTTGGCCTTTATTGATCTGACCAAGGCTTTTGACTTGGTCAGCAGGGATGGACTGTTTGCCCTCCTCCAACGAATTGGATGTCCCCCCAAGCTTTTGGGCATGATCAAGTCATTCCACCAGGACATGAACGGCATTGTCCAGTTTGATAGATTATCCTCAGACCCTTTCCCGATCAAGAACGGTGTGAAGCAGGGTTGTGTTCTGGCTCCTACCCTATTTGGCATCTTTTTCTCCCTGCTTCTGTGCTACGCCTTCCGGGGCTCTGAAGACAGTGTCTTTCTCCACACCAGGAGCGACGGAGGCCTCTTCAACATGGCACGCCTCAGATCAAAGACCAAGGTGCGAAGCGTTCTAATCAGGGAGCTGCTCTTTGCTGATGATGCTGGTCTTGTTGCCCACACCGTGGAAGCGCTCCAGCGTCTCATCAACTGCTTTGCTCGTGCCTGCTCTGAGTTTGGCCTCACCATCAGCCTTAAAAAGACCGAGGTCATGGGCCAGGATGTCAGCAGTGCTCCCAATATCAATATCGGCGACCACACACTTGCGGTGGTGGACAAGTTCACCTACCTCGGGTCGATCATCTCCAGCAATCTCTCCCTAGACGCCGAACTGAACGCCCGTATCGGCAAGGCATCGATGGTGATGGCCCGTCTGGCGAAGCGAGTCTGGGACAACTCTATGCTAACCATCAACACCAAGATAAGAGTCTACATGGCCTGTGTACTGAGTACTCTCCTATACGGCAGTGAAGCTTGGACCCTCTACTCCTGCCAGGAACGCCGACTGAACGCCTTCCACCAGCGCTGCCTTCGCAGACTACTGCACATCACTTGGCAGGACCGTGTCCTGCCAAGTGTATATATATAATTGTATATATATATACAATTTTATACAATATAAAATTGGAGACCTCGTTCATCTTTTAAGTGGGAGAACTTGCACAATTGGTGGCTGACTCAATACTTTTTTTCCCCACTGTATATATATATATATATATATATATATATATATATATATATATATATATAGTATATATATATACTATATATATATATATATATATATATATATATATATATATATATATATATATATACAGTGGGGAAAAAAAGTATTGAGTCAGCCACCAATTGTGCAAGTTCTCCCACTTAAAAGATGAACGAGGTCTCCAATTTTCATCATAGGTATACCTCAACTATGAGAGACAAAATGAGAAAAAAAAATCCAGAAAATCACATTGAAGGATTTTGAATGAATTAATTGGTAAATTCCTCAGTAAAATAAGTATTTGGTCACCTACAAACAAGCAAGATTTCTGGCTCTCACAGACCTGTAACTTCTTCTTTAAGAGGCTCCTCTGTCCTCCACTCGTTGCCTGTATTAATGGCACCTGTTTGAACTCTTTATCAGTATAAAAGACACCTGTCCATAACCTCAAACAGTCAGACACCAAACTCCACTATGGCCAAGACCAAAGAGCTGTCAAAGGACACCAGAAACAAAATTGTAGACCTGCACCAGGCTGGGAAGACTGAATCTGCAATAGGTAAGCAGCTTGGTGTGAAGAAATCGACTGTGGGAGTAATTATTAGAAAATGGAAGACATACAAGACCACTGAAAATCTCCCTCGATCTGGGGCTCCATGCAAGATCTCACCCCGTGGAGTCAAAATGATCACAAGAACGGTGGGCAAAAATCCCAGAACCACACGGGGGGACCTAGTGAATGACTTGCAGAGAGCTGGGACCAAAGTAACAAAGGCTACCATCAGTAACACACTACGCCGCCAGGGACTCAAATCCTGCAGTGCCAGACGTGTCCCCCTGTTTAAGCCAGTACATGTCCAGGCCCGTCTGAAGTTTGCTAGAGAGCATTTGGATGATCCAGAAGAGGATTGGGAGAATGTCATATGGTCAGATGAAACCAAAATAGAACTTTATTGTAAAAACTCAACTTGTCGTGTTTGGAGGACAAAGAACACCATACCTACTGTGAAGCATGGGGGTGAAAACATCATGCTTTGGGGCTGTTTTTCTGCAAAGGGACCAGGACGACTGATCCGTGTAAAGGAAAGAATGAATGGGGCCATGTATCGTGAGATTTTGAGTGAAAACCTCCTTCCATCAGCAAGGGCACTGAAGATGAAACGTGGCTGGGTCTTTCAGCATGACAATGATCCCAAACACACCGCCCGGGCAACGAAGGAGTGGCTTCGTAAGAAGCATTTCAAGGTCCTGGAGTGGCCTAGCCAGTCTCCAGATCTCAAACCCATAGAAAATCTTTGGAGGGAGTTGAAAGTCCGTGTTGCCCAGCAACAGCCCCAAAACATCACTGCTTTAGAGGAGATCTGCATGGAGGAATGGGCCAAAATACCAGCAACAGTGTGTGAAAACCTTGTGAAGACTTACAGAAAACCCTTGACCTCTGTCATTGCCAACAAAGGGTATATAACAAAGTATTGAGATGAACTTTTGTTATTGACCAAATACTTATTTTACCGAGGAGTTTACCAATTAATTAATTAAAAATCCTTCAATGTGATTTTCTGGATTTTTTTTCCCTCATTTTGTCTCTCATAGTTGAGGTATACCTATGATGAAAATTGGAGACCTCTCTCATCTTTTAAGTGGGAGAACTTGCACAATTGGTGGCTGACTAAATACTTTTTTGCCCCACTGTATATATATAAGTGTTATGTCTGGAAAGAGGGCAGCAGAGGCAGGAATTATGCTGAACACGTACTTTATTACAAAACACACAAGATGTTACACGTGAGTTGTCATACAGCTATAAACTAATACTAAACCGGTACAGGCTCTTGCTGTCACAGAAGATTAGCGCCAAAGACCCTGGCTCCCGCCAACGGGCCTCCTTTATAGGCATGGTGTCCCGATGTCACCCATGCACTTGACGTCACGCCCGTGCTGCCTATCTGTTAGTATTTAATACCTAACAATAAGCACAGTTTTTTTTTTTAAATGAAAGAAGGTAAGGACATTTTTTTTAACAGTCACAGTGATTTTTGTCCAGAAGGATAGGCCAATTTATTTCATTTACAAGTAAAGTAAGACCAAGCATGCATAGTAGTTGTAAATACTACTAATAATTTACAATGACTGTAAATTGTGGAGCTGCAACACGCAGAGAGATGGAGCTCTCTGAGCCACGATAATTTACATGATTCCTTGGACAAAAACAAAGTATAATGAATTTTGTGCCCAAAAAACTTGATTGTAAAATAACTTAATACATTATACTTTTGTAACTGTAAGCTGGTTGCCAACCACCAATCAAATCTAAAAGAAGAAGAAGAACTGAGGGTGTTTGCATGTTGTCTATACTCAAGTAGAGTTATAAAATGAGTTATGATATACTGTATGTACGTATGCTGTCATTAGTGCTGAGTGGCATGAGCCCAGCAGCCACTATCCTTTTACACACATACAGTCTGATATGCAATTTACTCAGAATATTACTTTATATGTAAATGGTATATAACTTTGGGTTTTGTGGACCACTTTTCATCAGAAATGATGGCAACATCAAGTCATGGACTTTTATTACTGCCTTTTCTGTGTATTCGATTAAGAGGTCATTTAATAAAATACCTTACACTTGAACCTGGAACCTTCTAGCTTTTAGGAAACAGTGCTAACCACTGTACCATCGTGTAACTCCTGGAATCCCTATTGTCCAATCAGATTGCTCGGTCAGAGCTAACTGTTTTATAATGTTACTTCTTAATTGGTCCAAGAAACAACAACAACTTCCTGTTGTTGTTCATTGGTGTCTGCAGTTGTTCCTCCTTGTCAGCAGGCGGCAGCATGAACACAATCCCTCCTCCTCTTCTTCCTCTTCAACGCTCCCCGGGTGGAGCCACCTTGCATCTGCCACTGAGCCCATAACACCATCTGGACGGGTAAATGCCACTGTCATCCATTTTCAAACTTATTTGCTCTCCTGGCAATAGTGGACAACCAAAACCGAATGGTCATTGCAACTAAGCATCAAGTGAACTCCTGGCCTGAGATGAACAAAATCCAGCTTGCGCAGGAGCAAACTTGTGTGCACTCGCCTGGAGCAAATGTACGTGTGTTTGCATCTTTCAATTGACTTTGTATATAATCACCATGTGTTTCATACATAAACAAATTAGGAGAGTCAGTTGTCTTTAGATATACAGTAATAGGCTACAAGGTTTCATTTTATAACAGCAAATTATGGATGACTGCATTCGGACATGTTGGATTTTCCCCTCATTACTCCTCTTAACAGCCTAGCTGGTTTGTTGTTTAAAACAGAGTTTTAGATCACCACATTGAAAATTCATTGTGAAAATGTCAAAGCACATCCAGCCTTTCTTTCCTACTGCAAAGACACTAGGGCAATGTGTAGCATGTAATATGTGCAATGAGAATATTAATCCAAGTGGTGTTTCATTTAGCAGTCAACCACCATGACTTCATTTGTTTGATTTAGGGATGATTTCTATCATTAACATCCATCTGTGACAGATACATGTGGGAGTTACAGAGTTCATTTCCATCACTGGCTTGTGCATCTGGATGCTTGAGTAAGAAGTAATCTATTTAAAAAAGAATTGTCCATTGTCTTGTTGGATGTGTCCTTATATTAAAACTAATGTAGGACAGAGAAACCTGTCATTCACAAATTGCGCTTATTGGCAAAAGCTCTTTCTCAGTTTTTATTACCCTTCAGCCTCGAAAGACTGAAAGGGTATTGTCATCACCCCGCGGGGTGGATGGCTGGTGGCTGTAGCCAAATACCATACTTGTATCTTTGAAAACTCTTGGACGAGTTTGAATTTGGGTGACCTCTGACCTTTAGTTCAAGATCAGAGGTCAATTTTCCCAAAATCCTGTGAACGCGATGACTAGAGAAAGAAATGGTGTGCCCTTTTCAAATTGATACCATGGAGGTGTCTCTGAAAAATCTTGAACAAGTTCGAATTTGGGTCAGTTTTACTTGTAACACAGTAATTGCACCAAGGAATAATGTAACCTTTTCAAATTAATATCATCATGCCTAAGACAAGTCTTGGGTGCCTTAGACCTTGCTCTCTAACTATGGGTTTGGGGTCAAAAGGTCAAAGGTCATGGTCATGGTCAAAATATCTTTTTAATTTTTTAATACATTCACCCTGAGACCTTGACCTCTGACTATGTCTTTGAGATTGCAAGGTCAAAGGTCAAGGTCAAAACACCATATAAACTACATCTCAACAACAAACAAAGAGGCTGAGCGGTGCCACTGGCAGCCGCCACTATTTTTTTTTGTTTGTGCTTTCTTGTCCCATGACCACAGTAATTATGCATTATTTTATATGAGTGATGTTTCTGTAACACAGTGCAGCATCATTGGAAAACCTTGTATTTCAGGTGGCATTGGCCATTCTCTCAGATTTCATTCATCTAAACTGGAATTTGCTGGTTCTTATTTTGCTTTCCCTTCAAAGTTTTCCCATTTCTGTCTTTAGCTGTGTGACTGAGCTGAGCTGTAATTTTCTATGCCCCGGGGAACCTTCTGTCTCTTATGTCTCACCACCAGACTGGAGGCACTCCATAGGTAATTGTAGAGTGAAGAGTTCGTGCACTCATAATGAATGATCCAGCCAAATCCTTTGGGCATTTACTCTGTCCTGAAATGACTTTCTAGACTAGAAAAGTGAAAAAGGACAGTACTTCTTGCCTGCTAGTGTTAAGTATGGAGGAGCTCCCATGCACCTGACTAGTGCTGAAAGGCGCTCCACCTCAGCTGACCCTCTGAGTGGGATGGGAAGGAAAAGTGATCTAGCACTGTGGCGCTGTTCCCGATGACTCACTCCTCCTCTGCCAAAACCCGATGAGATGGGAACTTCCCTCCTGTCTTCCTTCAGCAGCTCCTGTCTGTCCACTCGCCTCTCAGTGTTGACATTTCCACAGCTTGATGAGCGCCTGGGTAATATTTATGTCCTGCTGCTTTTTTCTCCTCCCAGCACAGTGTCAGACACATTTAAATAAAAAAAAGGAGGATGAGCTTACAGGGTGGTAAGAGCCAGAGGGTGAAAATAATGGAGGGAAAGTAATCTAGAGGGATATTGTACTTCCAGTATTGTATGGCTACAGGAGGATTTTATTGCTGAAAGGGCCTTGATGCTACAAAACTACTTCCAAGCACCTGTCTCATATTGGAGAGTGACACGGTGCCTGCTGGTGTTGTGCACTCCATCATTTCTGTGGCAAGCAAAGTGCTGGCACAGACTTTTACAGCTATCTGTTTGATCTCTGGGGATGGCACAGCACCCACATACTTCTTCTCCTGTGCATATATTGCAGCATTAAAAACCACTTTCCAACTGCATAAGCTCAGCGAAGATGGCTGTGGCTATGACTCCTTTGCCGACTGCAAAACTGTAATCTTCTCAGAGGAGTCTTGATCTTTGGTGAGTTACGATAACATCCTACAACACCTGAGTTTGATTTGCACATCCTTTGCAAGGCCGTTTTTGAGCAGAGAGAGGAATGGTTAAATCATTCGACCATGAGACAAGACATCAGTTCCAACCAGAGTTGTGGACTCACTTTTTGGATTCTTACAGTTTTTTTTAGAAAATACTTTCTCATACCTGTAAAAGTATGTCGTCATAAAAAAGCAATGCATTTCTTGAGTTTTAAAAGATAATTCCTAGCATCTGGTTGTATAGGTGACTCCCCATCTCATGTACATACTTCATATTTCATTGTAATTAATAAACAGTATTCTTCACTCACAGTGGTAGTTGCTTCAATCACTCAATTTAAATATGACATAATAGCTGACAATATATTTACAGTCACCATCACTTATTTTGCCTGTTATTATGTTATTTTTATTACGTTGTTATAAAAGTTGCTGGGTTATGATCTCTTATAAGTTTGTAGTTATTGAAAAATCAAAACAAAAACCGAAGTGCATCAATTTTTTTGCCGTTGTTAGCCCATCTTTCTGTAGTGCAAAATCATCCATCCATCTATCTGTGTTAACTATATATGGAAAACAGCTGTTATATATGAAATGGATGCAGTTTTCACTGGTGCAATATTACTACATATTGGCAGGGAAAAGTATCGGAAAACAGCGCCATGTAGTGGTTGTGAAAATAGGTACATGCAGTGAGGTGAGAGAGAGAAATAAAGCAAGAACAGTTCTGAAAAACTTTTTAACTAAGTTCCTCACTCTACCATAACCCAAACCATGAACATTACTGTCAGGAATCCTTCACCCTTCAGTGCTGTGAAAAAGTATTTGCCCCCTTCCTGATTTCTTATATTTTTGCATATTTGTCACACCTAAATGTTCCAGATCATCAGACAAATTTTAATGATAGACAAAAATAACCCAAGTAAATACAGAACGCAGTTTTCGAATGATGGTTTAATTTATTAATGGAAAAAAGCTATCCAAGCCTACCTGGCCCTATGTGAAAAAGTAATTGCCCCTAAATGGCCCCTAAGGGCACATTCATATGGCCACTGTTTGGTCCAGACCAAAGGACCAAAGACTGTATTCCGCGGATAGTTCAGTTCATTTGGTGCAGTCTGAGCACACATTGGAACTCTGGTGCACACCAAACAAGCGAAGTCTGGACCCCTCAAAAATGGGTGTCTCTGTTCGCTTGCAAACAAAGTCTGGTGTGCTTTATTTGCCGTGTGAATCCAAACGGAGTATCCAGCAGACCAAAGGGCAGATGTGCCCCTTGGCATTTGTGTAACCATAGCATTACATAGTGAGAAGAGAAAGGGGCATTTACCTTTAACTCATTTTGGGTAGAAAATAACAATAAAGACAACTGCATGGATCCAAGAAATACTTTTACCTGAGAAAGCGCAGGAAAAGGTAAAAAAAATGTTTCGTGGACAGGCTTGGAGTAGTGAGGAGATGTAGTCTCTGATAGATATTTGGTCTGAGGACCACATTTCTCAGCTGCTTGTGGCTACACACAAGAATACAGAGATTTTAAAAATATTTAACAACATGATGGCGGCACGGGATGTTCATACAAATTATGGCAAGAGCACTAGTGGCCCAATCCACAATTTTATTGTACTGTACCACTGTACAATGATAATAAAGCCTATTCTATTCTATTACATCCCTCGCAGCCACAGGTGATCTCCTCAACCTCAACAACCCCCCCCCCCATATACCTGCCCCCCCACAACCCACCAACTGCTATGGCCCATCCACACAACAACACACCTCAGGATGCTTCTGAACATCCACCGATGTGCATGTCACCACATGACACGGTGACTGACTGGACTTCTGCAGTGCTACATGATGCCAGCACAATTTACCACAATATGTAGCAATTACACATTGACTGCAATTACAAAAATTTGCACAATACGTCATATAACACATGGACAGATATGAAGTGCAATTTAATTGTACATTTTGGGGTCCGACACTTTCAATGCAGAGCATTATTTTTCAATTTTTACCTAAAGGTTCTGAAGTTGCAGTTTATTATTTTTATAATAGTTGTTCCAAAAATGCCCTTCAAAAATGCACTGTTTATAGACCATCATAACAGATTGCAGCTGTTTGCTTGTTAACAGTAAAATAAAGATGTTGTCAGCTGTGACGAATGTGTATGGAAATCTTCATTATTTCAAATACCACAGCATATTAAGCAGGAAAATTAAAACCATAAAAATAAACAAGTCATTGGCTCATCTCACACACAGCAAAAACAAACTACAAAAACAGATAATTGTTTTCAATTTGTGCTTAAATGTTTTGTACTTGCTGCTATTTTTATTTTTAATAATAGTTGTTCCAAAAATGCACCTCATAGTGTTTATAGATCATCATTACAGATTGCAGCTGTTTGCTTGTTTTGCTCGACAGTAAAATAAAGATGGAGTCAGCTGTGAAGAATGTGTACTGAAATCTTTATTTTAAATACCACAGCATATTAAGCAGTAAAATGAAAACTGTAAAAATAAAAATAAACAAGCCAATGGCTTGTCTCACACACAGCAAAAACATAAACTACAAAAACAGATAATTGTCCACAGCAGCACTTTGTATGGCTGACAGGGGGGCCGAGCCCCTCATTGTCTAAAATAGGCACATAATGCATTTCTGATGTGGCCCCCAGTGTTGGCCTGATGGTGATTTTCAGGCTCCAACAGAGCATCTTCATCCACAGCAGGCTCATTGTCTTAATGACCAAACATGCAGTGGAGATGCCAATGCCAAACACGTGAGAGATGGATCTGAACTCCACAGACATGTTGCCACCCATAGCTCAACCAGAACAGGGCATCGGTAGTGCATACTTTGGCCTGTCAAACTGGGGTGCAGGATGTCACACAGCTCTATGAAGGACGTTCTTATCATTGAGAAGTTCAGCTGCCAGTCTCTGTCGTCCTAGTTGTCGCTGATGTGTTGCCACCAACTGCAGGGATGTGGTTGGATCCACATGCTCCTATAAAGACAGTGGTATCATAGCTATTAACAGCAGTTAAGACAGCATAAAGGCTACCACACATGCACACACATGTATTTGTGCACAAATACAGTGGATATAAAAAGTCTACACACCCCTATTCAACTGCCAGGTTTTTGTGATATAAAAAAATGAGACCATGATAAATCATTTCAGAACTGTTTTCACCATTAATGTGACCTATAACCTGTACAACCCAATTGAAAAACAAACTGAAATCTTTTAAGGGGAAAAATAAAAAACTTACAATAACCTTGTTGCATAAATATGCACACACTGTTATAACTGGGGATGTAAGTGAGTGAATGAATGAGTGTTCTTGTTTAGTGCCATGTCAGCATCTATGGCTATTTCATGGCAAAGAAAATTGAGTTAAAAATTATATAGAGACAGGATGACAAATGAAAGAATAAATAAGTAGATGGACAGATAGATAAATAGAGTGAGATAGATATGTAGATACAATAAAATAGAAAAATTAAATAAGATGCTTCAGATGTACATGTGCTAAAAACCCTAAAACTTTCTTTGGTGATGCCTTATTAAAAATATATTTCAGTTACTTTTGAGTATAAAAACGTCTTGTTGTCATGAGAGCAGGACAGTCAAGTAAAATGTGCTTTATTGATTTAAAAAAAAAAAACCTCCGCAGAACTGACAAGATGGTGGGGCTTCACTTTTTAATAAAAGCTGTATGTGAGCCTCTAGTGGCCAACATGGCATCTAGTGTACACTACCTGATCATGTCGGTTTTGTAAGTGTTGCAAGTGTCTATGACTTATGGCAGGTTTAATATCATGCAGTTTATTTGCAGTACATGTGTCCCATTCAGTCTGCCACTTCGTTAAAATATAGGAGGTTATTAGAGGTCTGAGGCTGGGATCTGGCATTGAGTGACTTCTTGGGTAAGGGCTTTCTTGGCAGCATTGTCTGCCTGCTCGTTACCTGACAGGCCAACTTGGCTGGGGATCCAACAGAAGATGATATTAAAATTGTGTTTCTGTAAAAAAAAAACAACAACAACTAGCTTCTCTAAAATCCAAATAATAATGGGGTGATCAGTGTTTTAAAACCCAAGTGCCTGAAGACAGGCTCTGGAGTAAAAAATTAAGGAGCTCTGTTGTTTGGTTCTTTCAATGTGTTCCAATGCTAGAAGCAAAGCACGAGCCTCTGCTGTAAAAACTGAACATTGTTTGGGAATCCGCAAACCATGCTGATTGTGCCCGGTGACATTTGCAGCCGAGACTGAGCCATCTACTTTAGATCCATCGGAGTATATGGAAATATGGTGAGGAAAACAGCATTTTACGTCTAAGATCTGCTGCTGGTACACATTTGGGTGAGTGTCTTTCTTTGTGTTTTGGCTCAGATCCAGAATGATATTGGGTTTCCTGAAACTCCTTGGAGGAATGGGACAAAACCGTGTCTGTGTTACGTTGCTCATATCAGGGTTTAACTTTATCAGGTGAGGTTCTATACGGAGTCCAAAAGGAGTGACGCTCTTAGGTCTGACCTTATACATCTAAAAAATTGAGGGTGAAAAACTGCAGAGTATGCTGGATTTCAATGGTTTGCATTAAGTTTAACCATATATTGGAGAGGGAATTTCAGGCACCTGTTTTGAAGTGAAGGCTTGTTTGCTTCAACGTACAAACTTTTAACAGGAGAGGTTCTGAAAGCCCCCAAGGCAAGCCTTAGACCTTGGTGAGGGACAGTTTCAAATCAAATCAAATCAAATCAAATCAACCTTTATTGTCATATTGCTGTACATACAACTGTAGTGCAGGCAAGATGAAATTGTGTTTCTCTCGGCATACATATAAGTAAAAAGAACATAATTTAAGACACACTCACACTCACACACACCCTCACCCCCCACCCCAACACAGCCATTCACACTTCCCTGAGACATACTTGAAAACTAACCAGAACTATAATATACAAATAATATACATAATGTCCATAGGTGCAGTAGTATGTATGAGAGATTCCGGATCAACTGTTCAGCATCCTAACAGCTTGTGGAAGGAAGCTGTTAATCAGTCTGGTGGTTCTGCCTCTGATGCTCTGGAATCGTTTGCCAGATGGCAGAAGTTCAAAGTGTTTATGCAGAGGGTGAGAACGGTCCTTGACAATGTTCAGTGTCCTGCTCCTACAACGGTTCTGAAAAAGTTCTTGGACAGAGGGGAGGGAAACTCCAATTACCCTCTCAGCTCCCTTAACTATCCTCTGCAGGGCTTTTTTGTCTGACATGCTGCAGCTGGAGTACCATGTTGCAATGCAGTACATCAGAACACTCTCCACCACACCTCTGTAGAAGGTCCTGAGGATGCAGATGGGGAGAGAGGCCTGTTTGAGTTTCCTCAAGAAGTGTAGTCTCTGCTGGGCCCGCTTCCTGATCCCCAAGGAATTATTGCTCCAGGTCAGGTCCTGCGAGATCTGCACTCCCAGGAACTTGATGGTCTCCACTCTCTCCACCAAATGGCCGCCGATGCTGAGAGGGACGCGTTCAGGCTGTGACCGCCGGAAGTCGATAATCATCTCCTTCGTTTTGTCCACGTTGAGCACCAGATTGTTCTCCCTGCACCAGCCCTCCAGGTCTCTCACTTCTTCCCTGTACATTGATTCCTCATCCCTCTGAATAAGTCCCACCACCGTGGTGTCGTCTGCAAATTTAATAATCTGGTTCCCCTCATGTCTGGATACACAGTCATGTGTTAGAAGTGTAAACAACAGTGGACTGAGTACGCAGCCTTGAGGGGATCCGGTGCTCAGCATGATAGAGTTGGAGATGTTATTTCCAACCCGGACAGACTGAGGTCTTTCAGTCAGGAAATCCAGGATCCAGAGACATGTGGCGGTGTTCAGACCAAGAAGGAGTAATTTCTCCATCAGTCTCTGGGGAATAATGGTGTTGAATGCTGAACTGAAATCAATGTACAGGAGTCTGGCGTAGGTGTCTTTCTGATCCTGGTGGGTGATGACAGAGTGCAGGGTGGTGACTATAGCATCCTCCATGGAGCGGTTTGAACGATATGCAAACTAGAGCGGGTCATGTGATGCAGGGAGGTAGGCTGTGATGTGTGGTTTGACAAGCCGTTCAAAACACTTCATCACAATTGGTGTCAGTGCAACAGGAAGATAGTCATTCAGACAGGACACAACTGGTTTCTTTGCCACCGGTACTATGGTAGAGGTCTTAAAGCATCTGGGAACGATGGCCTGACTCAGGGAGATGTTATAAATGTCAGTCAGGACATCCGCCAACTCGCTCACGCAGTCTCGGAGCACACGTCCCAGGATGTTGTCCGGACCTGCAGCTTTACGTGGGTTGACCCTGGTTAGGGTCCTCCGTGTGTCCGCTATGTTGATGGTGATAGCTGGCCCAACCAATGGTGGAGATGGGTCAGCCCTCCCTCTGATTGTCGGGTTTGATGCTTCAAAACGTGCAAAGAAGTTGTTGAGCTTGTCTGGAAGCGAAGCGTCGTCATCATTGACCCCCTGCCTAGACTTATAGTCCGTCAGCACCCAAACTCCCTGCTACATCTGCTTGGTGTTCCTAGTGTCACAGAGGTGTCCCTAGATTTTCTCCGCATAAGCGCGCTTCGCCGTCTTAATTCCCTTTGAGAGCACAGACCTGGCTGAGCGGAGGGCGATCCTGTCCTTCGCTCTGAAGGCTGCATCTCTGGCTGTGAGCAGCGAGCGCACCTCTGCAGTCATCCAGGGCTTATGGTTGCCCCGTGCAGTGATGGTCTTCACTATAGTGACATCCTCTGTGCACTTTGCGATGTAGCTGGTGACCGTTTCAGCATACTCCTCCACATCTGTCCTGTCTCCCTGGGAGGATGCTATTTTGAAGACCTCCCAGTCTGTGTGCAGAAAACAGTCTTTAAGTGCAGAAGTTGCACTCTCTGGCCAAATCCTGATTTGTTTCACTACTGGCCTGCTGATTTGTTTCACTACTGGCTTATAAGGTGTTGCCTTATAAGCATCTGTGTTTGTGTACACCAAGTCCAACATATTCTCTCCTCTGGTCTTAAAGTCTACACATTGTTTAAACTTGGGGAGCACAGTCTTTAAACTGGTGTGGTTAAAATCCCCCGCAACCACCACAAAACTGTCCGGGTGTGAAGTATGAATTTCACTAATAGCATCGTGCAGTTCCTCTTTAGCATTAGCTTTAGCATTAGCGCTCAGCGCTATGTAAACAGCAGCTACAAACACGTTGGTGAATTCCCTCGGCAGATAAAATGGCCGACAATTTACAATAAGGAACTCCGCCAACGGAGAGCAGTGTTTAGATACTAATGTGGCGTTAACGCACCAGTTCTTGTTAACATAGATGCATAGCCCCCCCCCCCCACGGGTCTTACCGGAGCTCGCAGTTTCTCTGTCCGCCCGGAACGATGTCGTACCTTCCAGTTGAATGGCCGCGTCCGGGATGTTGTCGTGGAGCCATGTCTCCATGAACGCAAGCACACAGCAGACCCTCCACTCTCTCCAGGTTTCTCTCAGCAGACGCAGCTTGTCCAGCTTATTGTCGAGGGAGCGGACATTAGAGAGAAGGAGCGACGGTACTGCTGGCCTGGAGGGGTTAGCCTTTAGCCTAGCATGAATCCCGTCCCTTTTTCCTCGCTTTTGCTTGCGTTTGCTCCGCTTACGCTTCCTCCTTTCACGGGTAGCCTCCAGCGGAAACTCCGACAGAATTCCATGCTGACGTAGAATGTCCAAGTCACAACCGAGCACCGCGATTCTTGCAGCGTGCAGTACCTTGATGTTTAATAAGGTCTCACGGTTGTAAGTTGTACAGAATGTACGTCTGGGATGATCAAAACACTCAAAACTCTCACACTCGCTGATGCCAAGAGGGGCCGCTGCGTCCATGTGCGCCACCATCTTATTTGATATCCTTGCACTGTAGTGCAGGCAAGATGAAATTGCGTTTCTCTCGGCATCCATATAAGTAAAAAGAACATAATTTAAGACACATTCACACACACTCTCACCCCCCACCCTAACACAGCCACTCACACTTCCAAAAAAGTCCACTTCCAGTTTCCAGCGTCCTGATGTAGGATTTCCTTGCTGATAAATAAACTGTGCTCCCATACTCTAACTGAGATCTTACAAGTGCTCTGCAGAGACACAGCAGCACAGTGAAGTTCACACCTCATTTAATTTTTGCCAAAACTTTGATAGTATCAAAAGCTTTAAAACACCTGATTCTTAGAAATTTTATATGCGGAATAAAAGACAACTTATTACCAAAAATAAGTCCAAGGAATTTGGTTTCTTTTACCACCTTGATAGCTTCTCCATCTATGAAAAGCTCAGTGTCAAGGTGAAGAGAGCACAGCAGGCAAAAGTGCATGCAGACAGTTTTTGTTTTTGAAAATATAAAACCATTACTGACTGACCACATATTAATCTTGTTTATGCACAGCTGTAGTTTCTTTTCAATTGTGCTCATGCCTTTCCACCTGTAGCAAATACAGAGGTCATCTACATAAAGACTACAGAAGGTATTTGGTCTAAAAGCACCAACTACACTATTAATCTTCATGATAAAAAGAGTAACCGAGAGGAAGCTTCCCTGGGGGACTCCTTGTTCTTGCACATGAGGCTCTGAAAGGGTATCTCCTACTCGGACTTTGAAGTGTCTGTTGGACAAAAAGTTTGGAATGAAAAAGGGCAACTGTCCTCTAAAACCCATGTAATGTAGGTCTCTTAAAATACCATATTTCCATGTTGTGTCATATGCTTTTTCTAATTCAAAAAATACAGCAACTATATGTTCTATTCTAATAAAACCATCACGTATATAGGCTTCTAATCTGATAAGGTGGTCTAAAGTGCTTTTACCACGTCTGAAGCCACACTGGTAATCAGTTAAGGCGATTGTTTACCATTCTTTCCATGGTTTTAGAGAGGCAACTTGTCAGAGCTATTGGACGGTAGTTGTTAGTATCAGTATGATCTTTCCCGGGTTTTGGAACAGGTATAATTACTGCTTCTTTCCAGCTTTCAGGAATACTGCCTGATTTCCAGATGTTAAAAACCATCAAGAGAATGGATAGTGCACTGGGGAGTAAGCATTTTAAAAACTGATAATGAATTTTATCTGGCCCCACAGCAGTGTCATGAAAGTTCCTTATTGAGAACAAAAGTTCTTCTATGGTGAAATCTTGGTTGTATGGTTCTGAGTTATCTGAAGAAAAGTTTATTTCTTTTTGTTCTTCTTGTGCCCGTATAATTTGGAACTCAGGACGATAGTTTCCAATAGACAAATTCTTCTTAAACGATTTTGCTAGTTGATTAGCTGTGTTTGAAGTCCATTCTCCTTACCCTTCATCTTTCTGATTAAATCCCAGATCTTGTTGGTAGATGTCTTGGATGTGAGGCTTGATATAAATTCCCTCCAGCTCTGTCTCTTTGCTTCATTGATGATCCTGCGTGCTTTAGCTCGACAGATTTTAAATCTGGTCAGGTTTTCTGCTGTTGGATGTTTATTGAACACACTCTCTGCTTTTTTTCCTTGCCTCAATGGCCTTTTTGCAGTCATCATTCAACCACGGGTTGGACCTATGGTGTGGCTTTGCTGATGTTTTTGGGACAGTCTTATCTACAATTGCAACTAAGGTTTGAGTGAAGCTCTGAGCAGAGTGATGGTGTGGTTGAGGTTTTTGGTTCAATTCCTCTTTGCACAGAGAAACAAAGGAGGACCAGTTTGCTTTTTTGAGATGTCATTGCGGAGTTCTTGATTCCACATCTACTTCTGTAGATGTCAATATTAGTGGAAAGTGGTCACTTCCACAAAGATCCTCCAAGACCCACCACGAGAAATCCAGCACTAGCTCAGGATCACATATAGATAGGTCAATTGCAGTATAGGTTCCATGTCCTGGGTGGAAGTATGTGTGAGACCCATCATTCCAAAGATACAGATCATTTTTAGCAATAAAATCCCCCAGTATCTTGCCTTTTGCATTTGAGCAAATTCCTCCCCACAGAGGATTATGACCAACCCCCTGACACCGATTGTCGCAAATTTGCATCAAACCACTTCCACTCCAAATGCAACCAAAATACTATCCGTATTCCTCGACTACCGGTTGGAGCACTTCCAACACATACCTAGGAACCTTTTGCAAGCATTAGTTTCTCGTAGGAACGGTCAGAGACGGAGCATCATCCATTTCCTGATTGCTACGCTCGCCTCGTGCCACGTCTGCATTTTCAGAAGACAATCGTGGAAAAATTGTCCAATCTCAAGTAAGTTGTACTAAAATAAAAATATGTACAGGCTTATTGTGTACTTTTATCACTACCACGAATGAGTGGAGTACCTATGACGAATATTTTTGAAGATATTAGACAATTTCGGTGTGATGCTAATTCGCTACATTCAGCCACAATGGAATGCAATAAGGTGCCGTATTTAGATGGTGTTCAACACTCACACACGTTTTCTTTAGAAACTGCCATTCTACCTCATATCTATAATCATAACAGAAATAATGTGGTGGGATATAAATGTAATTTCTGTCCATTATTTTTCTTTATATCTGTAGATCTAAAAATGAACGCAGCATCATTCTATGGAAAGCCAGCAGGTGGACCTCAGCCCAGGGCTCCACCTGTGGACAGTGATGACAGCTGTCTCAGTGAAAGTGGGGACAGTGATGAGGAATACACTCCTGAACCAGGTGATTACAAAATAATGTTGTGCAGATTTTCAGCCTGTTTGTGATATTTATGGATGTAACTCTGTATACACATTGAATAGATTAAAATGTCTACTCTTTTCTAAAGTGATTTTTTTTTCTACACCAGGTGATGAAAACGGCAGCAGCAGTGACGAAGACGCTGATGGGACTCATCATGCACCTCAGAGCACCAGTACTGCAGCTGCAAGAGGGAAGCCAGCTGCTCCTCCCAAAAGAAAAAGGCAGAAGCAGCAGAACTCGGCAAAAGAGGTTCCAGTTTGGCAAGATGCTCTTCCTGAAGGGTAAGATTGTGGCACAAAGCAACATGTACTGCACACAGCAAAATCCAAACCATGCCCTCAAATTAGATCGGACTGAACTGGAGCAGTTTATTGGCACTGTGGTGTACATGAGCATTTTTCATTTACATCAGTCAAGGATGTACTGGTCAAGTGCATGTCGAGTACAGCAGGTGGCAGACATAATGTCCCGAGACAGATGGGAAGAAATCAAACATTTCATTCATTTCAGTGACAGCATGGCACCCGACAATAACGACAGGCTTTTCAAAATCAGTTTGGTTGTTGACTTGCTTCTCCCCAAATTTCAGGCTGTCCCCCAACAACAAATGTTGTGTGTTGATGAACAAATGGTTCCTTTCCCCTTGTCCAAAAGTTCGTTCCACAAAGAAACTGAAGCAATGCACACTCTTCGCATTGAAAGGACAGTCAAACTGAATGGGAGGAAAGAGGTGTTTCCAGCAGGTTTTTGTTCTTGTTCATTGATTGTGTTTTGTGTTTATAATGTGTTTTTTTATAGTTCATTGTAGTGGTTTATGATAGTTTGGCAGTCATGACAGTTGAAAATACTGAAAATAACTTTGTTGCATAAATAAAAGACTCTTCATACTTGAGATGGGAACAGGTGCTTTTTTACCATTTTTTTTTTACCATAGATGCCTGCTGTCGCTAATTTGCATCATACATAAAATTATATCTATTTTATGTGCTATAGTCAAATTAACTTTCTCAACTTAATTTAGCATCTACTTGAAAGTAAAAACACAAGTGAATTTTTTTTTTTCATAATTGGAAATAAATTCAGGCGTTAAGGGGTTTTAAAATCACCCATAAGGATGTATGGAGATGGCAACTCATTATGAAGGTCATCAAGATATTCCGGTGTCACAGTCTTATCTGGTGGTATATAGACAGAGCATAAGGTTATTGCTTTATGCAAAGTTAGACGAACTGCCACTGCTTGTAAGTTGGAGATTAAGCCGAGTGGCTGTGAATTATGTCATTCCTTACTGAAACTGCTGAACCACCAGATGGACGATGCACATTTGGACCATATGTATTATACGTTATATAATGTTTCAGAGACATAAGGTTGGTTGATAGTAGGAGAGTTTCTTGAAGGCAAAAAGCAAGAGTATTAAAACTAGCAGCTAAATGCTGCACTTCAGAGAAATTGATCTTAAAGCCATGACAGTTCCACTGGATAGTGTCGCTACCCACCATCAGGTAGGTAAAACAAAAGCATGCTCCTTATGCTTGCTTTTGGGGGAGGAGCTGCGACTACGGCAAGTCATGACTTCAGACATTTCTGCATCTACTTGTTTCCCATTCTTGAGCAATTTATTTTCTTGACTTGATTTTACGTGAGTAGAGGAGCTGGATGTTTTTTTCTTTTCTTTTGATGATTGGTTTTGCTCTGCGGGCTTACTTAGACTATGACTTAAGGGTTAGCTTATTGTAGTTAGGCTTTGAGTACTCGTTTTACTTTTAACTGGGATTCCAGAATTTTTAATATTACTTAATAATGAGGGCTTATCTTTACTTAACCAGATCAGATCTGTCTGGCACTCAGCAGGCTGCTTCTTAGATTTCACAACAGAGGAGAAAGTCTGCTGGAATTTGTACTTTGGGAAACCTACTGCCAGTTTACATGCCTCAGGGTAGCTAATTTTCTTAGAACATTTGACAGTTTGAAGTTCTTTTTCCTCGATCCAACAAGGACATTCCTTCAATGATGCTGCATGATTGCCTAAACAGTTACTACATTTGGGAGGTGTTGTGCAGGCCAACTCATGCCTTTCTTTTCCACATTTGCAGCAGATTGGTTTATTCTTACATCCTGCGGAGCCATGACCAAACATTTGGCAGTTAAAACATCTCAGTGGGCTTGGGATAAATGTTATAAATGGCCTCTTGGGGCAGAGAGACAGACCTAAGCGCTGAACTGTGAGTTGAGATTTATTGAAAATAACAAAAACAAAGTAACAAATTTACAAACAAATTAACAAATTAACAAACAAAATAACAAAAAACAATATTTTGTTATTTATTGAAAATAACAAAAACAAGTCCAAAATGGTGCTCAAACACAAAATTCCAACAGGAGACAGTAACTTACAAATTACGCACCAGAGCGAGGACAGGGCTCCGGTGGAGACGAGGAGAAACTCAGGTGAGAATTACTCAGGCTTACTCAAGACAGCGGTGACATGAAATGGAAATGCTGTCCTTAAATAGGGTCAGAACAAATAACACAAGTAATGCCAGGTGTGGGGGTCACATAAGCGGGCAGAAGGTAGCAATGATTAAAGGCCTCGGCCGGACGAAATTACAATATCGCTAAATCATATCTTAAATTTATGTGTGAGACGAGCTAATTTGAACCGCACATGTTTTGGTGTCAACAAATGTCGCATAAGGTGACAATGCGCTATTGAAATATGATTTCCTTGAGAGCTGTCTGTCTGCCAAGCGATCAGCGGCTAAAATGGCCACTGACTGTGTGACGTCAGGTCAGGGAGCGACCTGAGTAGGAGGAGGAGGAGGAGCACGCTGAGGAGCACGCGGTGAGTGTTTATGAGTTTCCCCTGCCTGGGAAAATCAGAACCGCATGGGTGAATTTCGTTCAGAAAACGCTAAAAAATTGGAATTATGTCGCAAAATCACCCAACATGTGCATTAGACATTTTGTTGACAGCGATTTTGAGAATAAGATGCAATTTGAAATGAAATTAGCAAAAAGATTGCTGATAAAAAAATCGGCTGTTCCAACTATATATCCGTTCATTTCAAAGTCCCACTCTCAGACAAGTGTCAGTGACAGTGGCGTGAAAAGCAAGGGTGATCTACCGATGCGATCTGCTGTCAGAAAGATAAGTAAACAGGGTAATTTTTCTTTTTTTAAATATTCACTGCCAATATTTACTAAAATTATTTACAAGCAATGAATTTCATTGCCTTAACAACTTATCAAACATTAGAATTTTAGGGTATTCATACTAATCAAATATGAAATATTCAGTGCTGTATAGGGAGGTGGTTGTGCCTGTTTGCTCAAGTTATATTTCTATATATGTAATCCAATTTGACACCTCTGGAATGAAATTATGTTGATCTACTGTTTTTGCAGATGTTATCCACTGTCACTCAACCTTCAAATACTGTGGATTTTTTTTTTTGAATTTGATTATTCAGCAATTGTCCTCATTGCAGTCATCCATGTGAGGTAACAAGTCACACTAAAGGCTCTCTGTTGGTGATCAAACAACATTGTCCACATTGTGTTGAGGATCTATCCTGGCACAGCCAGCCGATGATCAGGGACATCCCAGCTGGTAACATACAGCTTTCATCCGCCATTCTCTTCACTGGTGCGTCATATGTCAAGGTCCTCAGAGTTTTAAATGCAGCCGGTATCGTTGGAATTTCCACGACCACTTACAAGGAGCTTTCGATTTCTAATTTTTATTAAATTAATTTTATTTCAGAATATGTGGATGATCTGATGAATACTCTTTTCGACCAAACCTTGGTTGATCCAACCCACTTATTGGAGCAGTGGCACTCTGTACAAGCCAGAGTTCCCGCAACATTGAGTGCCAAATTTCAGCGTCCCATCAAAGCTGATGCTGTTGAGCAACATGTATCTAGATTTTCAAAATCAAACATGTAAAAGTAGAATAAATTTCCAATTAGCAATGAAAGTTCAGCTTTCAATTGTTAGGGAAGCAACATATTTTGCTAAGACAAAAAAATATAAGCCTAAGATTTTTAAAGAAATGTGCTTTTAAAAATTGCACACAAATTTTACACCATAAAATGGTAGAAAAATTACTCTAATGTATATGACATCCGACTTTGATGAATGCTGAAATCGTAGAATTATAAAATTGACATGCACATTAATAAACTCAATATATGATTTTAAAAAACTTTATTTAAATAACATTGATCACAAATCTAATCTTGGTAGGCAAAATCCCTTGTAGTGATCAGATGGGAATGTTTCTCTGATGAGGCTCACAGCACAGGCAGGCAACATCACCCTCACTTCTTCACCTTCAGTACCTCCTGGCAGCACCGAGATTCAGTTGATGTTGGCATAATGTTGCATTTCTCACAAGTGCACCTGTTAAAAAAAATGGTATAATCAGATGCTTATAATAAACTAATGGCTCGTGGGAGTGCTATATAAATTGGTCTATGAAGTTTGATTAGAAAATATTTAAAACATGTAAAAAATTTTGAGCAGAAAGAGAAGTTATAGGAAAACAATAATGAATCACAGTAATCATGATCCATGATGGATCATGTTGATCCATCAATCTCTTAAGAGAATTATGTAGCTTTTGAGACTAGGATTAACATGATGATGATTAACAACATCTCCTAAAAAAATCGTAAAGTACACATCCCTCACATACATTATCCTTTTATTTCCAATGATAATGTTTCTAAATGTTTCTAATGTTTATAAGTCGCCAAGTAAGGCAGCGAGGGAAAAATTGGCAGTTTTATTTTGATAATTAAGTGTGTGACCATGCATATCACCTAAAAAAAAAATTTCAAAGCATATTTTACCAATATAAATCGGCGAGCCTCTCGTTCTTGCCTTTCGTCCTCTCGTTCTGCTCCGGTCGCTGTTTCATCCGCGTCTTGCGCCGCACCCTCGGGCTCGAACAAATACGGCTGAATAACCCCATCAGCACCACCCAAAACTACTTCATCATCAGATTCGTCAGTTTCAATATCATCACTTATATTGCGGTCGTCATACTCGATAAAATAATCGCTGTCCGAATCACTCTGCTGTCGTTCAGCCATTTCTGCAGGCAGGTGATCATCCATTTCCTGCAGCCATTTCCTGTTTCTCCCTGACCTGACGTCACTGCTGCACGCCCCTATCGAGAGATGGCGGTACTGCAGCATCACTAAGTGAAATATGGGCTATTAACAAATAAAGTCATTTATGGAGGCTGGTGACACATTTTAAATCACGGGAATGGCCAGAAGGGAATATTTTCATACAATCAGTTTATTGGTTCAGTAAAAAAATGTCACCGTCCGAGGACTTTAAGGTAGCAATGATTAATAATTTGGTCATTGCTGGAAGTAATGAGAGGAGAGCGATCTTCTGACAGCTGACAGGGCTATGCCCTGTCGAAGACCCTTTGACCTTGTACCTCAAGATTGAAGTTAGGCTCACCAGCTTGCAGTTCGTAGAGGAATTTTCCTCATAGGAAATTCTGTCACTTATGTGTGTGTGCTGGTGACTTGAGAGTTAACTCAGCTCCACTGTCTACATATACCAGACGACCTCCGCTCACCTGTATACCAGACCTCTGACTGAGTGACCTGTCCAGTCAGACACCTGGAATACACCCTTGGTACTAACGACAGCCCCTCATGGTCTCACATTGCTCTTGGTAAAATCTGGGTAAATGTTTAAGATCAGGAAAATTGATCTATAGGAGGTCTGTTTTAAAAGCACCTTAAAGAGTAACCTTTAAAAACTCATAAAAATGTAGCTCCTCTTGTAGAAAAATAACTTCTTGAAAAAAACCAGGAAAGATGGACCCTGAATCAGTGATCTTACAAACTCCCATACTGTCTTGTAATATGCTGTAGTATTTATTGAAAGTCTGCAAAGCTCAGCCAAAACAGGATATACTTGCATAAAAACAGTTGATTGAATCAAAAATTATAACATTCAAAATTAACCCAAAAATCAGAAAAAAAAAGGATTCAAAATCAGAAAACCCAAACTGATTGAAAAACCTTGATTCAAAAAGTTGGTATTTGTAAAATCAGTCATTTGATCAAAAAGTGAAATCATTCAGAAAAATATAAAAATTCAAAAATCACCAGGATCAGTCCAGAAAATCAAAATTTAAAGTCAACCAAAAATATGAAAAATCTGAAAGAGTCCAAAATAAAAGAAACCCTTTGAATCACAAAACCTGGCAAAAAAAAAAAAAAAAAAAAAAAAACATCTAATCAATTTGTGGATAAATGTCTAAAAGCCTTGCTGGGGAGATTGAAAAAAAAAAGATGATTAATTGCTGGTCTTCTCCTTTGATGCTCCCTTTTCTCGGGGAGAAGGGGAAGAAAAGGCGAGGTAGGGAAGCTGACTCTTGAGGCTCCATCTTCTGTTCTTCCATCAGCGGGGCCCATGCTCTGTGTAGCCGTCAGCCGGGGAGGGGAAGGCGAGAAGGGCCCTTGAAGCGGAGGCCTCAAGCCGGAGCCCTGGCTCCCTTGCTCTCTCCTGCGGGGACCCATGATGTAATGCAGTATGATGGGAGAGCCGCCAGCTGTGGTGACTCCACTTCCTTTTTCTGTTCGCCCAAGTGCTATTTTCTCCCTTCTTGCAGCAGAAGATTTATAGTTGTTAAAAATTGAAGAGTTGAAATGGTGTTTGATCCATTTTCCTGCAGCGGTCTCCCTATCTTCAATCCTTCTGCCATGGGATGATGGGGGTCTTGGAGTCCGCCAAAATTGAACATTTTGGGGCTTTTGAACAGAGTTTTTATACCTTTTTTGCACTCAACTGTGATTGGCTAGCAATCTCTCCATAGGCTTTTTGGCTTCTGTGATTGGCTTAACCTCTTGCACTCCGGTCAATTTTCCTAAAAAGGCCAAAAAATAATGTGCCCAAAGTAAATCGAAAGCTGTTATTCAACCCTTTGCAGCATCTTCATGGGGTTGGTCTCATTTAAAAGAAAACACTTTGAATTTTTTGGGAAAAAAAACATGATCTCTCTAAGTGCTCTGGCCACTGAGTTACAGTCATCTAAACATAGTGAACTTGAAGAAAATAAATTTTGCCTGGGTGTTTTTTTGGTTACAAATGCTTGCAAATAACACACAGCTTCAGATCCGGGCTGGAAAATGCAACAGAAATGTAGAACCAAGTGCTATCCAGCTGAGGTCCAAATTTTGTAACAATACCACAAAAAATGAATATATTACACAGCTTTGTTCTCAGGCTGTTCCCAGGCATTTTGGAACCGTGCCAAATTGTGCCAAATGGCACAGTTTGGAAAAACGTCTATATCTTTTGAATGATTCAACATAGAAGCTTCATCTTGGGCTCAAATGAAAGGTCACATTCAGGGCTGTGTCTGTGTGTGTGTGTGTGGGAGGGGGTGTCCCCCCCCACCGCTACAGAGGACGGAGATCGGCCCTCGCTACATGACGGATTACACTCTGATGTGGCATGTTTCCACAGCAACGCTGTCACAGCGGCTCCCCCCACCCCCCCCGCTACAGAATTGTAGCAGCGGGGGGGGGGCCTTCACGGTCCGGAAGCAATGAACGAACCGTGTAACGCGGCGCACGCACTTCAGACATCGTGCGCCGCACAGTTGTAATTTACCGATCGGTCAAAAGTCATTTTTGATTACAATTTTCAGGGATAAAAAATAATTTGGCTTATAACACCTTACCTCTTCACAGCCACATTGTCCTGGCCAACTTCTCTTCCTCATTGTCAGACGAACGTGACACTGGTCCGCTTGTGGTTCTGGTCTCGCGACCCGGTCAAAACATAATTCCATGATTGCAGTTTTGGCGAATGATTTACGACCTTCGTTGTCGGCCTCCGTCGGTCTATGATGACCATATAAGAGAATCCTAAACACTCTGCTGGAATTAAAAAAAAAATAATAATAAAGCACTGCCTGTGGCTGCTGAAGCAGTCTCTCTTCACCCAGCCTTTGTAGACAAAACAGCTCAGCGAACTTCTGTGCTTCAATTGGCTTGCTGCGTTGGTAGGCGGGTCCTTCTTGCCAAGTTCATTGGTTCTTCAAGGTTTCAGAAACCCAATTCAAGGCTCTTATTAGTCGAATGAGAGGTCAATCAGATGAACTAATCTGTTCGCGGCTGTGTCTGCAGCTTTTATTTTCAGTGCGCGCTTGGACGCCATACACCACCTACATCACAATCTCCATCATGCTTCCATCATGCTTCCTAGAGCACACGAGAGCGCCCTCGTGCGCTCTCGTGCGCTCTAGGATGCAAAGACTTGCCCACCCGTGGGACAACGGAGCGCAAGAGGTTAATGCTAACTCTTATATAACATTACCTCATTCTGCACATGTTTCCCCCCCCCCCCAAGTTCCAGTAAAGCCATGTGCCACCCCCCACCCCCCCACCCCCCCCCCCGCTTCCAGGAATCGGCCACGCGCTGCTCTCTCACCGCTCACTTCTTGCCCTCGTGGCCATCTGGTTCCACTTATCTCAGCACTCTGTCTCCCAAGTCCTGCTTATCTCATCATTTTCCTTTACCAAAATAAATCAACTCGCTGTCTCCGTTACTTTCAGTTCCTCATTTTGTCACATGCTTTCCAGTCAATAGGTCTTGCAAAACATTTCACAATCTGACCCCACATAAACCTCTCTTTGTGCAGTTAAAATGTATATATGATCACACAGTTTGATTACATTCATTATTTTTGTTGATTACATACTTCTTAATCAATGAGTATACATTTGCTTTACTGATTACACAAGATATTGCATTTCATGGCATATGCTTTCAATATTGCTTTGCATTCAGTTCTATGATTCACCAGCCATGTCTGTTCCCGTCCTTTCTGACCACAGGAGTATGTGCTCTCTGATGATTTCGTGACCCTGACTGACCTCCCTGTGATGTTTTCTGTATTCTTGACACATTTGAAGCAGGATCACTCATTTTCTTTTCATAGGGGGTAAATTGGTGTGATTGGGAGGGTCTGCTGCTTTCAGCCTTTTTGCGGTTGCTGGGGTTATGTCGTGGGTTACTCGAACACCCCTTGGTTGGGGGATCCTGTTGCCCCACACCTTTACGGATCTGTGGAGTGGTATCCAGAAGAATGTCATCGTCATCAGCTGTAAGAGAAATAACATCTTCTCGCAGAGTTGAACTGTGACATGCTGCTGCTGGTGAGGTGTGATGCTTGCGAGATCAAGCTGTACTCGAGCTATGCAGAGGAGGCTCATCTATTATGAGAAGTTGACCTGGAGTCGGTGGTCGACCAGCCGGTGAAGTAAGCTGTGTAGAGGTTGGTTGATCAACCCGTGGAGATGCAGTAGGAAGACTGACGACCCCCGAAGTGGCAGTCACAGTTGTTGCAGGAACCTGAGCCGCAGAGGACCGGGACCCTGAGGAATGTGGAGGTGTCGGCCCCTCGTTGAGTGCTTGCATCAGCTGTGAAAGAGCATCCATAGCTTCGTTGTACAGGCTGTCACTTGATTGAGGCTGTGTTGGTGCAGCTTGGATATAAGCCAGCCATGCATCGTTGTAGGTGAGGTGGGTGGAAAACGCCACAGATCCATCTGGAAGCTCCCAAGTTTTCTGATACAGTGGATAGTAGAAGCCATTGTTGTACTTGATAGGTTTCCACTGTGGTCTGAGCTCCTGATTTGCTGTGTCATGAAGCAACTTCCCTGTTGTTTGTATGGGCCACCTCAAATCAAGTGCAATTGGGGGTATGGCGATGGCTTTTCCTTGACTGAAGAGACCATTCATGGGTACTGGCGGAGTTTTGTTGGGGCCTGGGCAGCAGCTGTTGCACCACAGACCCCCAACGATGTCCCATAGGAACTTGACTTCAGCCAGGGGTGTACGGCAGAACAGGCAGGCAACTCTCCCATCCTACAACATACAGGTGAAACACAGAGCACATCTTTGTAATTGAAGTTCTGGTTAGGCAGGATAGTAGGCTTGTAGTTAGCTGTAAGCAAAATCTTCAGGAGGTTTTACCCTCCCCTTTTATGCAGAAGCACAGTTCTTGTCATCAGTTACAGACTGCAAAGGCTTCGGTGCTATGTTGAGTATGGCAATTTCTTTTATGTAGCCCTCCACCTTTGTGGGAAAGAACACCGCATAAGACATCATCCATGCTATCATGGCTGAGGCACAGATGAGTTCCATCCACCACACCACTGTTAGGACCTCCCAAATCACTCCCCAAAAGGCAACAGCTGCCAGCCTACTGACCCAGATGTTGCGGCCACTCTGTTTCAGTTTCACTACCAACCATATTTGATGACCCAGGAGTGCCGCTGCCATCAACCCTACACAAGCCACATTTACTATGACACAGGCAGGGTAGAAGATCAAGAGCATGTCGATAATTACCCAAAAGAGGATTACTATTGCATGGGTGATGCCTTCAGGATCCCACCATGGTGTGATACGACCCAACATGTAGGTGATGAACAGGGTCAGAGTGTGATCGTATTTGGCAAGTATAATGTTGACCAAGGTGATGCGGATGATTGCAGCCAATGTTGTCACAATTGTCAGGGTATGCCCCTTAGACCACTTCCCAGTACAGCAGAAGCATGCCCAGATAGCTTGCAGTACCCAGAAGTGTATTTTGGCTCTTGTCAGTACAGTAACCCAAGCAGGTGAAAGTGATGTACTCACTCTGTATGAACTGTCCACTACAGTGTAGAAATCATCTACTGTTGTTGTTTCTGTAATCATATTGCAGTAGGCTGTGCTGTGCCAGCAGATTCTGATGCCAAAGCTGAGGAGCGGGGGGAAGTTGAGTGTTGAATGGTTGTCAGCCTGAGTCCAAATGAAGTCTGCAACTGCGTGGTGCAGAAGTTTTATAACTATACTTCCTCTTTTAGTGGGAGGAGTTTCCCTACCCCTCCTTTCTTTGGCGCCCTCTTTCGGCAAAAGATAGATGACACAGCAGCTCGGGCGCCACTTTTGATGATTACCAGCAGAATTATTCCTGCTATTAGCAGGCCTAATCCAAGCAACAGATAGGGCCATACCCAGCTGAACAGCGTTCCCAGCCAGGTAGTGACGACTTGTAGCCCTTCTTCAACTATTTCAGCTGCTCCTTTTAGAACCGTAACCACGGTCCCTTTAATCGTCTCTCCCGCCATTTCTAGGAAAGTGCACCCATGTTCATTCTTACCCTTGCCACAATGAAGCCAATGCTCAGCAGGAGAGTGACAGGTGCCATTATTATAGATGCCATTCTTGCCCAGCCATTCATAACCAATTTCTTCTTTTCCTTCACAGAGGCTTTTCCTGAATGCATAGCTCTCTGCAACATAGAACTGGGGGTCATTAACGACTTGTGGGATGATTTGACCCAGAATTTGCTTCCTTTTGTGCATGGAATGCCCCATAAGTGCTTTAGTGCACCCCACATTCTCAGGGAACACTCTAATCCAGTGACCATTGACCTTCTTCCAGACAGTCTGCCAACCATATGTCTCATATTCTCCCTCATAGTAGTCTTCACAGTCTTTCTTCCAATAAGGGATCTGCCCACAATCCTCTCTTGATAGGCTGATGGTGCAGGTAGTTTTACTTGTGTCGCAGGTCATTTTCCACGGTGCTGGGCTGATGTAATTAATGAAGGTGTATGACCAAGGCCAGATGTCCCGATGCTTCGAGTACACTGTTGCCAGAAACTGATACTTCACCCAATAGTTTGAGGATTTAGTGAGACATGGCAGGACCCATTTCTTCATTTCTCCTTCTTCCATTCCCCACCACGCCAAATACTCATCTCGCTTCCGTTCTTCATGCCATGACTGCAAAATACCTTTGATAGTGTTGTTCTTCTTCAGTGATGTACAATCATACAGCCATGTGCCCCAGACCCCGGTCCAAACTTGCTGCAGGGGGCATCGGGGTGATTTTTTATCAGCTACATATTCAGTGCCATTGAGTGAGTCAAATATTTTGTCCACTACACATTCATCAATTTTTGTGAAGTCTTCTTAGGAACTTTCAACAGGTCATCTGGAGTAGGCAGTCTTTGCACATAAAACAGGGATTTGAGAACTTCACCCAGGCTTTGTGGCCTAACGGGCATACTGGGTGCAAATGCGCCTTGAAAGTAGTTTAATTTGAACATCCACAGCCAGGGCAGGGTGTCGTTCAGCCAATCTTCATGGTATGCTGCTGGTTCAGACTTGAGGGCCGTGCCAGGTATTAGCACGGTTAGGGGTTTGTACACCCGAGTGATAACCATATAATGCTTACCACTGGGGCATTTGCTGTTGATGTTCCAGAAACATGGGGCCAGTTTATTTCTTTTTTCTTGCATGCAGTAGGTGACCAACTTCCAGCTGTAGTCTTTTCGAGCTTTGGAAACAGGCTTGAAGTCATTCACAATTTCTTCTGTAAACTTCATAGTCGTACCTGGCAAGGGTGGTGCTGTAGTTGTTTCACTGGAACGGGGCTTCCTTGGGGTTGGAGTTCTGGCGACATGAGGTGAAGGCGTTGGATGTGTTGTGATGGCTAACGTATCGTGGTGACCAGTTACTGGAATGACCCTCCTCACTCTCTTCTTAGGTCTATCTGTACCTGGACAGGTGAGGGTGTAATAACCCCAAAAGGGCCCATAATTCGGGAATATCCCTACACAGGTCTCGTTGTGATAATGGGCTGGTCCATGGACCACTTCAGCCTCCCAGTACCCAGTGTTGCTTTTACCTGGTACGGGTTTGCAGCTCCAGGTACAGTACCATGCTGAAGAATACAGTTCTGGCTTTATCCAGTTGCACCGGACTCGTATTCTTTGCTTCTTTGTGAGGATGAGCAGCATTAATAGGCCTCCTCCTCCTGTGAGATCTTGCAAATCCTCAATGGCCCATCTCCCGGGTTGTGCACCTGTGATATTGAGTTTGTCTTCAAACCACAAAGTGTCGTTCCATTTATCTATCCATTCTTCAAAGCTGAGCTTGGATGTCTGCTGTTGCATCTCGGTTAAGTTGAATTGAGTGTCATTGCTGAGCAGAGCCATGTAAACTCTCCTTCTTTCTGCTGCCCAGCAGGTTTGTTCAAACCTCCTGGTGGTAACAAACTGAGCCCGGGTGTGGGTGAGGGCCCATGGTTCATAACCCAGCCAGTATAGTATGGAAACCAGCACTACCATACCGATGGTTATGGCCATAAACTTGAGCAAGAAAATTAAGCAGAGCTTCTTCTTACTCATTTGTCGAGGCTCCCCTACTCTGGGTTTCTTCTTAGGGAGCTCAGGTGTTGTTTTGCGTCCTGATGATATTTTCCTTTTTTGATCCCTATCTGATGTGGAGGACGCTGAGGCCTGTATTCAGAGATGCCCCTTGTCTAAGTGAGCACCCATGATGACAGATGTATCTCTTATGCTGCACCAGTGACGTCATCACTTCTCCTTTCCATCTCCGGGGGGTGTTGTCACCCCTCAGTCGGTGTATACTAGTGCAGCTCAAAACAAAATAGTAACCAACACAATAAAAAAGAAAATAACAAATATGTTTATGTATATACACTACCGTTCAAAAGTTTGGGGTCACCCAGACAATTTTGTGTTTTCCATGAAAAATCACACTTTTATTTACCACCATGAGTTGTAAAATGAATAGAAAATATAGTCAAGACATTGACAAGGTTAGAAATAATGATTTGTATTTGAAATAATAATTTTTTCCTTCAAACTTTGCTTTCGTCAAAGAATCCTCCATTTGCAGCAATTACAGCATTGCAGACTTTTGGCATTCTAGTTGTTAATTTGTTGAGGTAATCTGGAGAATTCTGACGCAATGAGCAAACACATTGTACCATTAGAACACTGGAGTGATAGTTGCTGGAAATGGGCCTCTATACACCTATGTAGATATTGCACCAAAAAACAGACATTTGCAGCTAGAATAGTCATTTACCACATTAACAATGTATAGAGTGTATTTCTGATTAGTTTAAAGTTATCGTCATTGAAAAAAACAGTGCATTTCTTTCAAAAATAAGGAAATTTCTAAGTGACCCCAAACTTTTGAATGGTAGTGTATGTACGTGTGATATTTCTTTTGTGGATGATATATGTAAGACTTGAGAAGTGTATGGATTTATGCATAAAACAGTGGATGATGTGTATGTGATGCAGTATGTTAAAGTGGTGTGATGCTTTTGAGTGGTGTTCTGTGCTTATAAATGAGGAACCTATTCAGGGGGTGGGGACGACGAATTCAGGCTCATCGAAGACCTCGATATCAGCACCCACCGAGTAGATGCCCTTCAATGGTACAGATACCATAAATACTGTTAACTTCACCTTGCGAGTATCTTCTGGCCAGATTGGCTCTGAGGCCCGGCCAACCCAAGTACTGGGTATTTGCATCTGACCTCCCCTCACCCAATCCTCAGTGGTAACTGTGTATATGGCAGTTTTTGCTTGAGTCTTGACCCCTGAGGGCATCACGGCATCAAGTGGCGTTATCCAGGCATACAGGGACATTTCACGGACACCCTTCTCTTTGGGGACTGGATCAAGATCTTGCAGGGGGAGGTAGGCGTTATCAATAACTTCTTTAATCAATGTAGCCCATCTAGTGAGCTGCCATGGCCCCCCGAACCCATGGTTGCGTGCTTGCTCCTGCTGAGCTTCAGGAAGGTATGTTGGAAGCGGTGTGTAATCAGGATCCTCCAGGTCACGATACACCCTGAAAACCTGAGGATATTGAAGAGTACCCAAGGGTGGTGTCTGCGTCGGTGTAGCATATGAGTTGTAGGGCCATCCAAGTTGTATTGCTGCATCCAGGGGGGTTGGACCCTCAGTCAGGTCGGTCAAGGGGGCGCTGGCGCTGGTAGAGCAAAACCCTGAGGGCGACAGAACCGATGGAAGTGTGGGGCAGCAGGGTGTAGAGGATGTCGCAGGCGAGCTAGGTGCGGTTACTTTGCCTGGAGCAGTATTATGCACCATCACCTGTTCATCATATGCTTGCCCCAGGGCTGGTGAAAGTGCTTGCAACAGACTCACCATCTTCCTGACTTGCCAACCCTCTGCCTTTGCTGCCATTAGAAGATTCCCTCGACCCATGGCGCTCTTACAGACAAGGCACAGTTGAAGATACCGCCCATCCCACTGACACGTGCACCCCTGGGGTGATATACTGGCACCGTCTCGATGACCCCACTGCATCATGAACACGACCCTAGGTAAGGTTTCTAGGCAGCACTAGCCACAAACATGGCCGTCCAGAACCTGACACCACTGATCCACCTGTGCATTGCGAAAGTGAGTGTCATTGTCTGTTCTCAGTTCTTTTGGCACCCCCAAGCATTTACAGGTCTCTTCCAACATCATAACCACACTGTTGCCACTGGCTTTTCGCACAGCCTTTGCAATCATGTAACCAGACATGGAGTCAACCAAGACTAGGATATATTTTTCACCCTTCTTGCCGTTTACCCCCACTGGCCCAGCCACATCCATGCATACCGAACCCCATGGCACAGTACTCCTTATTGTCAACCCATCCACCCTCTGCCTTCTTCTACTTGTGTTATATTTTCCACATACTTCACAGTTCTTGAGGATCTGACGGATGCGATGTGTAGGGACCCAGAGTTGCAGTTTCACCAACTCTCTTAGTGTAGGGATTGTACCTGCGTGACCCAGTGACTCATGTACTACGGTCACTACTCCCTACATGGAACCTTCTGGGATCACCCTTCTCTTGGGTGTTTCTTCCCAGTTCTCCTGACCTACAAGGATGACTCTCCTCATCTGCACATAACGATCAATCTCATCGTTACCCTGCCATTGAGGACCTGTCTTCTTATGAGCTTTCTGGTGCATTACCTCCAGCTCCATATTCAATCTGATTTCTGCAATCTTCTTCCACAGGTCTTGATGCGCCACCAGTTTTCCTTTTGCTCCTTCAAATCCATTTTCTTGCCAAATGGTTAAATCTTCTTGCAATGCTCGTGCACAATAATCACTATCTGTGATTATCGTTGCTTTTTTTACTTTCCTCTTTTCCAACTCCAACAGTCCTTCCAGGACTACTGTGACTTCTCCTGTTTGTGCTGTACCGAGTATTTTATCCTTTTTTTCTCCATCTCTCTTTATCTCTCTCTTTTAGGATAAAGCCCCAGTATGCTTTGTCATCAGGCCCTTTCCTAGACCCATCTGTGTAAAGTGTCCATCTTGATAGATGCTCTTTATCTTTGTTAAGTTTTGCTGTCTTCTTACTGACTGGTCGTGCAGGACCTATTTCTAGGTCTTGGTCTTGCAGAAGATCTTCCCATCGCTCCCACCTTGCATTTGTGGCTTTTGTGCTTTCTACTGTGGCTTTTGTCAGATACCTGTGTACCTGACTTTGTGTGACTACCTTGATACCTTGCATCTGGGCCACCTTTTTAAGCTGACTCCAGTATTTGGCTATTACTGCCAGTTCTTTCTCTTCTAGTGGATATTTCTTTTCCACTGATGACAGAATGTAGCTCTAGAGGGTCACTAGCCCACCATTTTCATTGGCCACAGTGGCAATCAAATCATCTTCATCACAACTTACTTCAGCCACCAAGCGAGTGGTGAGGCTTCAGGGCTCCAGGGTAACTGCATTTTGAATGGCTTTCTTCAAACCTTCCAGATGTTGTTGATCTGATGCTGACCAGTCCCATTTCTTCTTTGCATTTGGAAACTTGTCAGTTTTCCTAAGCTTGGCGTAGAGAGGCCTAGCATATTTCTGATAGCCAGGAACATGATCTCTGACGTAATTACAGAGCCCCAAAATCTTCTACAACTCATTTTCTGTTGTGGGGGGACTGATTTTTTCCAACTTTTCCCTGTAACCACCCGAGAGTCTCAACTCAGATGAGATTTGGAACCCCAGGTAGTCCACTTGGAAGCGGGCAAACTGACACTTTGTGAGGTTAAGTTTTAACCCTGCTGTTGTGAGTCTGTCAGTGACTGTTTGTAGTCTTCTTAGGTGCTGTTCTTCTGAGTCGTCTGTGATGAACACATCATCATTGTAGATTGTGGCCTCCAAACCTTGCACTATATCCATCACTGCTGCCTGGAACACATTTGGTGAATTCTTGTATCCCTGGGGGAGGTGCTGCCATACATAAGATTGGCCTTTGTGGGTGAATGCTGTTTTACCCATCACTGGACGCCACCCTCCTCCAGCTGAATCTGGTTTTCTTACTGCTTGAATGGGACTGTTGGTTGGGGGATTTGACTCTTTCCTAATTATGCCTAAAGCATTTAATTCCCCTCACTATTTTGTCCATTTCTTCAACAGCTGCAGGGTTCAGGGGATACTGTTTTACTGCAGGGTGAATCCCCCCTTCGATTGTGTGGGTGTATTTTTCACCCATGTCCCCACAATCATTTCTGAAATAGGCCACACTTGCAGTATGAAGGATTCGCTTTAATTCTTCTTTACCTTGAGGGAGAGATCACTCTCCTCCACTTTTTGCTCCCTCACTGCAGGAACATTTACTGGCTTGTACCATTTTTTGTCTGTCAAATTACTCCGATAGAGCAAGAGATTACTGAAGTCTATTCGGACCTTGATGTACTGCAGGTGCTGTATTCTTGCTCTCAGACTCTTCTTCCGGCCTTCAGGATCCTGCAGGTCCTTCAGGTCTTTGTGTGAGATCAAGTTGTGGGGCCCTCTCTCAAAAACAATGTCATTCCATACCCCATATGGCATTCTTGTAGTCCGTCCATCTGCAAGTATCATTGTTAGGTGCCCTTTTTTTTGTAGGGGTTGACAGGTCATCGACCCCTCTGCTCCTGTATCTACCAAGTAGCGGACCCCATTGATGTTGGTGTAAAACATTTCTTCATCTTGGTAGACATCGTTTAAAATGACCTGCCCCCAAGCTGCCATTACTTTTTGGCCCCCGAGAGGGTCTTCTGGTGGTCCTCTAAGTGGGCTTTCTTTTGTTCTGGGGTTAATTTCTGATATTCTTCTGGTGGCAAATAACTACTTTTCTTCTTGACTTCACCTTTGGGGCCTGTAGCTGAAGCAGTTTGTTCAGTTGCAGACAGCGGCTTGGGCCTTGGCCCTAGGGATTGTGGAGGTGGGGGAGTTCTTTCAGTTGGTTTATTTTTGGGTTTTTGTTGCTGTTCACCATGTTTTCTTTTCTTCTCATAAAACTTGCCTTCCAAATCCCATTGAGACACCTTCTCATCCAGCTGTCCCCCACTAACAGAGGAGGGTAAGAGTTTGTGGAATGTCACCTCTCCTCTCCTGCCTTCGGTGATCTTTCTCAAAACCTGTATCCACCTCATACGTGGTGCATCTCTTTTGACCAAGTGCCAGACATGTGTGAGTGTGCTGCCTGCATCTAACTGTTGCTTCATCTTTGCCACCATACTGTCTTCATCTTTATCATCTTCTAGCACCATTCTCAAATAGAAAGTTTTGGCAGGTTCTGAGGGCACACTACTGTTGGTCACACGGCTTAGCCAGAGTTTTTTGGCTAATTCATTGTGTGTACTGCCTTCCACCACCTCCCAAACACTTTTCAGGTAGTCTACTACTGCTTGATTTTCTTTTGGTGGGGTACTATTGTGTTTAGAACCTTAATGTCTCTATAGGCCCCTTCTCTTTGCAGTTGGGATACTGACATAACAGTTGGGCTTGTGCTTTGCAACTTTTCTTTTACCTGCCATACCTGCCTCTGAGGAGGCTCTTCTTCCTCATCATCAGCAGAGACTTCTTCTTCTTCTAACACTTCTTTTGCATGTTTTCGTGCAGCTTTCTTCATTCATCTCAGCATGACATCATGTGTTATTTCAAAGAAAGCTTTTCTGAATGGTTTGGTGAGTTCTTTTGCTTTGTCTGTTCTGGCATAGGATGGCATCATTAACAGATTCGCCAACTCACCATATGTAGCTGTTACTGGCAGGGTTTTGAATGTGTCTTGTTGCTGATCCCAACTTGCTGAGACCTCAAATTCAGCTTGTCCAACTTCTGGCATATATGCCCTACGCTGGTCTTTTGGTTCAATGGGGCCAATACTAAGGTCACGGGCCATTTTGGCTGAGACTTTTTTGATATCTACCTGTGCGTCTTCTTTCCTCTCACACCTGCGGCTGCTGACTCTCAAACACCGCAAGGGTCGCAGTGACCGTTCTTCAGATAGCATACTTTTGTTGTCACTTTCGGGGTTGTTTTGCTCAAGTTGTTCCTGCTCCCTTTCCAGGGAGTCAGGATCTTCTTCAGAGTCTTCATGTTGTTGTCTCCTGCCCCTTCTGTGTACCTCTTCATCATAATACCTGTCGGGACTGCCTTGAGATTTGTCAGGATATCTTTCTGGACTGTGTTCCATCCACACTCCAACTGTGTTCTGGCGCTGGGATCTGTCTGTTGTTTTAGATGGCTCTCTACCTCTTGAGGCTGATGACCTTACTTGCAATGAGCGGGTGGTGGCTCTTTGGTGTGATGTGCCGCTTCGTTGACCTTCTGCCCCACCTTTTCCCACATTTTCCATACCTTCACTCATTTGAGCTGGGGTCAGCTGTACTTCTTGGCTATCAGAGCTCTTCTCCCTCTTCACCTTACAAGCAGCTTTTTCTTTCAGGCGCAGCTCCTCGTCTTGTTCTGGTGAGACTACCGTGACTATGTCATTCACCAAGCTCCAGTCTCCTAACCGTCATGTAGTCTTTCACTGCTGCGGTTACTGCTTTCTCCGCCTCACCCCAGAAGAGAGTGCCAGTGATCACCTCTCATAGTGCCACCACTACTCTTCTTTGTTCGAGACAGGAGACTCGGTTGAGGGCTTCAGCCAGTCTTGAAGCCATAAGCACCCAGTGAACTTCAGCCTTTTTACCTTTGTTGAATTCTTCAATGGGAACCAGCAGGATTATATGGTAAGGAAGGTCACCCCCACTCACCATCTCTATGGCTCCTTCTTCTCGGCCTTCAACAAACCAAGTTTTTCTGACAGCTTGGACTTCTGTTTGATAATCATCACCAGCTCTTCCATGAAGTTCTTTTCTGAAGGGGGCATTTCTTGTTCTCAGCTCATGGTCAGTGAACACTACAAACACATCTGCCTCCAACTGCCAGGGCCTAGCCACCAACTGATAAGCCCGACCCTTTCCTTTTGACATGATCAGACAAGCTTCAGGGGGGAGTGGGGGAAGCGGGGACTTCAGGGTATCTAGATAGGATGTAACTTTTGTGTGGGGATTTCTCTCAAATCTTCTGCTCGTGCCGTTGTTGGGGACAGGGCTCTGAGCTTGAGGAGGGTGAGGCATGCTAGGAAACTTTGGTAGCTGAGCCCCCCCCCCCCCCCCCCCGGCCCTTGTGCCTTTTCTCTACCTCTTACCACCATTGCTGGTGTACTCGGGGTTGCTGCTGGAAACGGCACCGGGCTTACTCAACCAGGACGCTGCTGTTTTCCACTTCCTACTAGAGCCTTGAATCTCTCTAGGAGTTCTGGGTCGGGTGCTGACACTTTCTTCACTGATGGGGGTTGGGAGTCTTGCTCCCCCTGCCCATCTGCCCTGGTACTTTGATGCCCTCCTACCTCATCTTCCATTCGACGGTGCTGTGGAGTCAACTGTTTCTTTAGTGCTTCTACTGAGACAGCTAACCGCTCAGTTCTTGCCAACGTTTCTATCGCACCTTCTTCATCCGAAGATGATGCTCTTGGTGTCTTCTGTTTTTCTTCGTCACTGTCTGATGGGGATAGTTGGTCTTCTGACCGCTCACCATATTCTTCATATGCCCCCGAGCGGTAGTGCTGGTTCAACCTCACTGAACTCGAGTAATTCGTCTCACTGTCCTTGCCCTCAGGCCGTTGGAGAAGTTGTTGTCGTAGGTGAGCCCTACACCTCTCGCCATACTGCTGAAGTTCTTGCAACTGGGCAGTGTACTCACCAAACCTTTTCACTGCTGGAGTGTCTTCCTTGATGAGATCTGCAGACACTTGCATTTCCCTGGCCACCATTTTGACCAGGGGGTCGAGATCTTGACCAGAGCTGTACAGCTTCACCACTTCATACCGGTCTTCATCCAGCTGCTCTAGCCACTTCACCCACCATTCCAGCCACTGCCCAATCTCCTTTTTCCGGGTAGCAACTGGTGGGCACTTCACCACCAGCAGAGGGATGCCCTGATAACTTGACAGCAGGAGGTACTGACTTGAATTCTTCACTTCAAGGCTGATGTCTTCCCCCAATTTCTCAGGGGTGATGTTCATGCCGGCTTGGTTATAGTTGCGACTCATTTCTTGCAGGACTTTACTGCTCAAGGTGAGCGGGTCACCTGTATGCAGCATAACCCCCACTCTAAAATGGATTCTTGGAGCTTGCCTATGATTCACCAGCCATGTCTGTTCCCGTCCTTTCTGACCACAGGAGTATGTGCTCTGATTGATTGATTGATTGATTGACTGTTTGATTTTTATTTGAACATTGTTAAAGAAAGAAAAAAGAGAGTTCAAAACACAACAAAAAAACAAACCAAAAATAAAATGTTCAAAAGGAGTGGGAAGAAGCCAACGCTTATACAGTCCCACCCCTTCTCCACACCAAACAAATTACAGTATTACTCATAATCATCATTATCCCACAACCACATTCACCGTATTACACCCATAGTCAAATTATACAACAAAAATGACACAACAATGACAGTCCATATCCAACAATATTACAACAACAATAAACATACAATTCTGGCATGTTCAATGCAAACACAAACAACACCATCACCTTCACAATCACCATAACGCACAACAACCTTCCCTCACTGAAGACACAATGTAACATCACTGCCCTTCATTCTCATACTGCTCAAAAATCATTTCTTTATATGTTGATTTAAATATATGGATGTTGGGACATTGCCTGTGTTTCTCCCCCAACCCATTCCACAGTTTTACCCCACACACAGACACACAAAAACTCTTCCGTGTAGATCTTACTAAGTGAACTTTAAATTTTGTATTCCCCCGTAAATTATATTTCCCTTCTCTCTCCCTGAATAGATTCTGTATATTGTGTGGCAAGAGGTTTTTACTAACTTTAAACATTAATTGTGCTGTGTAATAATGAACCAGATCCCATAATTTGAATAACTTCGAATGTAAAAACAATAAATTAGTATGTTCGAGGTACCCGACTTTGTGTATAACACGGACTGCCCTTTTTTGTAATATTAACAATGAATTAAGTTTACTTTTATAACTGTTACCCCAAACTTCTATACAATAAGTCAAGTATGGAAGTACTAATGAACAATACAAAATATGAAGTGATTTATAATCTAGGACCTGCTTAATTTTATTTATAATTGCAATATTTTTTGCAACTTTATTTTGTATGTATCTGACATGTGGTTTCCATCTAATTTTATCATCCAGTACTACACCCAAAAACTTGATCTCCTTAACTTTTTCAATAACTACATTATCTATATGAATGTGTATATCTTCTTTATTTTTACAATTACCAAATATCATTACCTTAGTTTTATCTATATTTAATGATAGTTTATTACAATCCATCCATTTTTTTAGCTTATTTAATTCATTATTTATAGTATGGATTAGTTGATTATAATTATTTCCAGAATAAAATAAATTAGTATCATCAGCAAATAATATTATTTTTAATAATTTAGAAACTTGGAATATATCATTTATATATATGTTAAATAATTTGGGGCCCAATACTGACCCTTGGGGGACCCCACAGGCAATTCCCATACACCCAGACAGATATTCTCCCATTTTCACAAATTGTTGTCTCTCAGATAGATAACTTGTAACCCATTTCAGAGCAATTCCCCTAATACCATACATTTGCAATTTATTAAGAAGTATTGAATGATTTATTGTATCAAATGCTTTTCTAAATTCTATAAACACACCAATTGCATATTTTCCTTGATCTAATGCATTTATTATTTCCTCTGTTGCATCCATTATTGCCAACGATGTTGTACTCTTGGCTCTAAACCCATATTGGTTCTGATTCAGCACATCCTGTTTATTTAAAAAGTTTTCTAATCTGTTGTTGAAAAGTTTTTCCAGAATTTTTGAAAATTGTGGGAGAAGTGATACTGGTCTGTAGTTTGTGTATTGGTGTTTATTTCCTTGCTTAAATAATGGAATTACTTTTGCTATTTTCATTTTCTGCGGGAATGGACCAGTTTGAAATGATAAATTACAAATATATGTGAATGGTTTTAATATACCATCAACAGTTCTTTTTATTAGTGCCATATCAATACCATCACAGTCAGTAGATAATTTATTTTTACACTTTTCAACAACAGATTTTACCTCTAGTTCATCCACCGCTGTAAGAAAAATTGACCGAGGGTTACTTCCAATTAAAGTCTCACTCACAGTGTCTTTTCCTTGATTTGGAATCTTTGCTGCCAACTCTGGCCCAACACTTACGAAAAATGTATTCATTTTATTTACTACCATATTCTTATCATAAATATCACCACAATTATCAGTAAAATACTCTGGATATATCATTTTCTTAGTTCCATTTTTCCTTAATTTGTTTAATATATCCCAGACTCCTTTTATATTATTTTTATTTTCATTTAACATTTTCCTATAATATAATTTTTTACTAGTTCGTATTATATCAGTTAATTTATTTTTATATGTTTTATCTTTTATATGTTATATCTTTTTTCAGATTTTTTAGTTCTTAATTTAATAAAATTTTTATAGAGATATTTTTTCTTTTTACAAGCATTTTGTAACCCTTTGGTTAACCATGGGCAATTTTTGTATATGTGTTTTTTATTAATTTCTTTAATTGGACAGTTTTTATCATATAATAATTTAAATATATCAATAAATTTATCATATGCCAAGTCCACATTTTTCTCTCTATAGACAACATCCCAATTCTGTAACATTAAGTCTTCTTTTAAATCACTGATTCTCTCTTCTGTTCCTATTCTTTTATAGATAATCTTTTTACATAGTTTATTATTATTCTTACTCTCATTAGCCCCATAATTAACATCTAAAGAAACAAATACAGGCAAGTGGTCACTAATATCATTTATTATTATACCACTCACCATATTATATTACTAACTAACTACTAACTAACCTGCACTTATATAGCGCTTTTCTTGTCACAAAGACCACTCAAAGCGCTTTCATTAATACTAACCCTCTATTCTAAGGGCCTATAGGAAACAGATATCTAGGGACAATTTAGAACAGCCAATTAACCTAACATGCATGTTTTTGGCATGTGGGAGGAAACCGGAGAAATCCCGGAGTAAACCCACGCAACACGGGGAGAACATGCAAACTCCACACAGATCACTGTTGGTTGGGGGCTGGGATCGAACCCACGATCCCATGATCCCCACAATCCCCCGGCCAAGGGTAAACTGTGCTGCCGCAGTGCTAACCACTGCGCCACCGTGCAGCCGTGCAGCCAATGTTATATTCAATAACATTGGTAAAAATGTTGTCTATCAGGGTAGCACAGTGTGTTATTATTCTTGTAGGTTTTGTAATCTTTGGAAATAAAGTTAAGCTATACATTATCTAAGAAATCTTCAGTTGGTTTGTGTTGTTTTGTTTTCATCAAATCTATATTAAAGTCACCACAAATAAAGATATCCTTTTGTCTTATTTTTGCATACATCTTTTCCATTCCATTTTTAAATTTTTCCATATCAGATCCCGGTGCTCTATATATACAACTTACTATTATATTTTTTCTTTTTTCCATCGTAATCTCAATTGTTAAACATTCCATACTTTCATTCACTGCTGATGTCATACTGTCTACTTTTTTACTTTTTAATTTTCTATCAACATACAGTGCTACCCCACCACCACTTTTACATTTCCTATTTTGTGTGTACATCTCATATCCATCTAGTTCAAAATTTACATCTTTTTCTTCATTAATCCATGTTTCACTTATTGCAATAATCCTAAATGGTGTATTAAATTGATTCAAAAACTCCTTAATACTATCAAAGTTTGCATAGAGACTCCTACTATTAATATGTATTATTGTTAATGTTTGATCCAAATTCATAATTCCATTTAATTGTTGTTCTAAATAATAAACACACTTATTATTAATATGACCAAAATAATTGTTGTCTGGGTCAACACCTCCCAAAACGTCCTGTGGTTGCTGTTCAGCACTAACAAAATTTCCAGTTTCAATTTGCCCCACTACACCTCCATCATCAAATGAGGATGATTGACTAAAGTACTAAACATAATTTATGACAACCATGTACACCAAGAAGAAAAAAGGAAAAGAACACAAAATTTCCACTCATGATTACTGCACCGTTATTCCTGAATCAGGGCTAAGGTTTAAATCTGTCCAATTCCTCCATTTCTCTAATCATCATTACTTTAGCGTCTTCTGGAGTGCCAAGCAGTTTTATCCACACCTTACAGTTTCTTGTCCATGTCGACTGTATTTTTCCTTGTTTTCTGAGAGCCCTGGCTTGTCTAGCTATTTCGGAGTTCTTTTTTGTTAAATGTTCATTTATGTAGACAGCTGTTCCTCTCAGTTTTTTTGTTTGTTGCAGAAGATCAATTTTTGCTTTCCTACTGACAAATCGGATGATAATCGCTGGTTTTAATTTACTGTTTTTATTGGGTAATGTGTGGCAAGCTGAAATAGTCTCATTGTCCACAACAATGTTACAATGTTATTAGAATTGAAAAAGGTCAATACCTGCTGCTCAAGAGTGTGCGACTCAGCCAGTGTCTCATCCTGCCCATCCTGATCACCAACTCCAGCTGCCACACGTGCATAGGAGCGGTGTCTGGTGTTCAGACCGCTCACAATGACGTCATCCATTCTTGTATATTGTTCAAGTTCATCCACACATTTTTCTAAGGATTTAATTTTCTTGTCCTTGTCCACAATTTCAGCCTTTAGCCCGCGCACTTGTTCCATAAGGTTAACAAGCAGCGTTTGTTGTTTAGCTATTTTTGATATTTCCTCAGACATAAAGTTTAGGGAGAGTTTAATCTCCTCCAGCTCCTCTCCATGTGTCTGACTCTTTTTTGGAGGCATAATGACTAGTTGATTTTGATTTGATTTGATTAGAATCAAGGGAGAGGCTCACCTGTTGACTAGCAATTCAATAACTGGATCCACCGGTGAAGCCAAGGAGGCCAATGCTCCCTCGGTTGCTAGTGGAGGCCTCCAGCTAGCGCTGTTCCACCAGGCGGCGAATCCGAAGCTCTCCCGGTGGCCAACAGAGACCGCTAGCCTAGGTCGCAGCCCGGCAGCAGGTATCTGCCAGCAAAGCCAAAGCTCTCCCAGTGTATCTCGCAGCCGATGACAGCAGGACAATCTCCGGTTCTACCAGTATCTGGTCCAGCCGACCTCGGATTCAGCCGAAGCCTCAGCCAGCTCCTCCACCGAGCTCCGCCGCCACAGCCGCCATCCGATCCGGCCGGAATCCCGGTCAGCCTGTCCACCGTCAGCTCCACCACCCACCACCGCACGATGAAGGTGTCCCGCAGCCCAGACGATCTGCCGGCCGATGTAGAAGAAGGGGGCCGCGCGAGTGCGCCACCACACACCACCAACGGAGGTGCCGCTTGGTCTCCCACAACAGGTGCAGAGCAGACGACCCCACACCTGCCAGGCTGGTTGGCGAAGCCCCACCACCGCTGGTCCGGTTGCAGGCTTGGTTGAACAATACTTCAAATAATTGTTCAATAATTGTTCAAGCCTTGGTTGAACAATACTTCAAATGGTGAGTTCCATATGCAAAGTTACAGCAAGTCTCGGTTCAGACCATGTTCCTTTGATGTCATCTCCTGAGCAAGGAGCTTCCATGTTATCTCCCGTGTTAAAGGCTCTTTTGCATCTGGTATTTGATCCCTGTGCTCCTGCCACACCATGCTCTCTGACTCCATGCTCTCTTCGTGACCCTGGCTGACCTCCCTGTGATGTTTTCTGTATTCTTGACACATTTGAAGCAGGATCACCCATTTTCTTTTCTTAGGAGGTAAATTGGTGTGATTGGGAAGGTCTGCTGCTTTCAGCCTTTTTGCGGTTGCAGGGGTTATGTCGTGGGGTACTCGAACAGCCCACAAGGAGCACCAACCAGGAAATGCTGTGACAGCTGTCAACCACAACAATAAAGAATTAGAAGAGTAAAATATAAACAAGTACAAACTGAGAAATAGATACCAATTGATACAGAATCAGAACATAATAAAACTAAGACATAAACAGGAAAAAAAAAACATTGCAGGGATAACAAAAACCAAAAGGCACAAAAATACAACAAATATATAAATACAGAGAAAAAGCCATGCGGCTGAGTATGGCGGAAACCTCCAGTGCTCAGCTCATGACAGTGCCCCCCTCTCAATCAGAACACAAGGAGCACCAACCAGGAAATGCCCTGACAGCTGTCAACCACAACAATAAAGAATTAGAAGAGTAAAATATAAACAAGTACAAACTGAGAAATAGATACCAATTGATAGAGAATCAGAACATAGTAAAACTAAGACATAAACAGGAAAATAAAAAATAGTGCAGGGTAACAAAAAACCAAAAGACACAAAAATATAACAAATACATAAATACAGAGAAAAAGCCACGAGGCTGAGCATGGTGGAAACCTCCGGTGCTCAGCTCGTGACAATAAAGGTATCAACAGTTACACTCAGGTATCCTATTTGATTTATTTATTTTATTTATTTATTTGATTTATTTATTTGATTTATTGATTCAGCAAGTCTGGTAGTAATCAGGTTTGGGTGTAGCTGCTAAAACTGAATTCAGCTTTCCTAAAAATGTGGTTAATCACAGTTAATTCATGATGTAACATGGGGGCAATTACTTTTTCACATTAGGCCAGGTAGGTTTGGATAGTTTTTTTTCCCTTTAATAAATGAAATCATCAGAATCAGAATCAGAATAAGTTTATTGCCAAGCACATTTACAAGTAAATAACAGGTAAATATACGAGGAATTTGACTTGACACTGAAAACGTCATAAATGACATTCTCAATGACGCGGCGAGCCGTGCAGGCGCCTGTCAGCAGGAGGGGAACAGTAGGCAGAAGGGGAGGATGGACACAGTAGGAGAGAGAAAAAAACATTGTTTATCAGAATAAAGTTCATATATGACCGATATTATGATTACAAGAAAAAAACTCTCAATGCACAATTAGCAAACAATAGAATCCACACAATGACACAAAGAGAGCAGTGAGTGAATATCTTCAGTCAGTCACATCTACATTGTGTAGTGTAGTGTAGATGTGACAGTTGTTAGTGAGCAGCAGAGGGCGCCTCCTGGCAGTGGATAGATGTTATAATCATGTGACTTATAAACAAGTCCAGAGTCTATCTCTCTTGCTTGCAGAAGGCACATGGGCACTGTCCTTGAGGGTCCAAATCCGCTGATACGACAACAACTGATTGTCGATTGCTTGGGTTAAGAGCCGGTCTTCCCGCTTATCTCAATCAGGAGGAATGTAAACACGGGGCACCAAACAAGGTCAAATCAAATCAGCACAGTGCACTCAGAGAACAGAATTTGTCCTCACCCGTGCAAATTCTGTGCTTTCATATATGCAGGCTTAAACTGTTTTTCCATGGAAAGCACAGGGCTCCAGATGTATTCCTCCACTGAATCACTGTCATTCAGTTCACCGTTTGCCGCTACTCGTGCCTTCCCCAACTGGTCGAATTTGATGAAGGAGCTTGCCGGGTCCGCTTTGATCAGCTCTCTCACCTTCCTTCAATTTCTGATGCATCAGGGAGCTTCACAGCCAAAAATAGAAGTCCTGAGATCATAACCAATAATGTTTCCACGAATTCCAATGTCCATGAGTCTCCTCGCAGGTTCCAATTCTTGGGCTCCCCCTTGGCCCGATTCTTGTTGAAAAATAGTGACAATAGCACATTTAAGCCGCTTCCAAATCCATAATTTCCGATTAGATTAAGATTCAGCAGAAGAAGAGGGACTAGACACAGACAAAAACGCAACATTGCAAAGCTGGGAATAGGTCAGGAAGGCAGGATAGGGAGCTGGGAAGAAAAGCGTCTGCTCTCTTTGGAGGGCGGAAGTGACAGCTTCAAATCATCATTTGAAAACTGCATTTTGTATTTATTCAGTTTGTCTGTCTGATATTAAAATTTGTTTGATAATCTGAAACATTTAAGTGTGACAAATATGTAAAAATATAAGAAATCGGGAAGATGGCAAATACTTTTTCACAGCACTGTAGTCATGTCCCTAATCTCAGCCGCATAAAATGTGTGCTGACTAACAAAAGTGAAATGTGAAGGCAGAAGTGAAGGTGAACACAAACCAGACTGCATGCAAACGGGCTTGTTGAGTTTTTTAATAGGGATGCACTGATATATCGGTGGACCATCAGTATCGGTCAGTTGTCATTTTTAAGTATCGTATTGGTTTGAAACTTCACAATCTGTGCATCTCTAGTTTTCACTACCACAACCAACCCCGTGCACCTCTGTATGAGGATTTGAGCACTTCTGAAACAGTGAAAGTGGTGACGCAACAGACAGTCGCACACAGACACATACACACACTAGGGAAAACTATGACATTGATATGGTGTGGACAAATGGCAAACAGGCCAGATGCACACTTGGCCATGATAACAGGTTGTGCAAAACATAGGCAAAACTTCTCAAAAAAAAAAAGAAAGAAAAAAATTGCAACAAATAAATATGTTTATATAGGTATTAACATTTAACCACCTAGTTGAGATTGTGAGTACTGTACCCACATGGAATCTCAGAGCTTTTCCATTTGCTTACCTTTCAATTCTTTATATTGTATGACAGTGTCCTGCTGGGTCTATCGGGTATGGTGATGAGGATGGCTTAATTGTTATTTGAAGGTATTGTGCAAAGTATTCAATCCACAGAGCTTCTCAGAAATAGAGTAAATGAAGTCAATAGGGCTACTATTCACATAGCAGCCACCAGGAGCCCCCAAAATTCCAGATTCCAAAAGTTCTACATGGTACCTTTTATAACAACTATTTTGAAAATATATTTTAATGCCACAGGAAAATTCAAGATCAAGAATGGCTCATAACCCGTCAAGAAGACACAATGCCCCTCATTGATCAAACCTGAGTGAGACAAAAAACTGGTCGTACAATCATTTCAATGCAAAGATTGGCATTTATAAATCTGAATGTGATCGTACAGTGTAATCCCACGAAAGGAAATATTCTACAAGAGAAGTGACTACTTTATAACAAAGAATAATTTATTGTGTGAACAGCAATACAGGTTCAGACACAAGGGGACAACTGCATTTGCTCTCATGGAATTTATAGAAAAAAATATCAACTGCTGTAGAAAATAAAGAGTATTCAGTCGGAGTATTCTTGGATTTAAAAAAAAGCATTTAATACAGTGGATCATAAATTATTGTTAAAGAAAATAAAATTATGGTATTGGGGGGTAGCACTGTCCTGGTTATGTAGTTACTTAGAGAATAGATATCAGTGTGTATGTGTAGGTAACAAAAACTTGCAGTTACTGAAGGTTACTTGTGGAGTCCCACAAGGTTCAATTTTGGGGCCATTGTTATTCAACCTGTATATACATGATATATGTAAAGTTTCGGAAAAAATTGTATTTAATATTGTTTGCAGATGATACCAATTTATTATGCAGTGGAAGCAATTTGAAGCAACTTTTGGATACACTCAGAAAGGAATTAGGAAAGTTTAAACTGTGGTTTGATTCAAACAAATTAACGTTCAGTTTAAGTAAGACAAAATTTATAATTTTTAACAACCATCACAACAACTCAGTATTTAAACTCAGTGTAAATGGTGCAGAGACTAAAAGAGTATCCAAGATCAAATTTCTTGGAGTAATAATTGATAATTAATTGTGCTGGAAGTCACATATTAATGATATTAAAGGTAAAATATCCAAATCAATCGCAATACTACATAGAGTGGAATATTTGCTGAAACAACCCACACTATATACCCTGTAGCATTCATTAATACTCCCATACATGACATATTGTGCTGAAGTATGGGGAAATACATATAAAACAAACATATATCCAGTTTCTATGCTTCAGAAGAGAGACATTAGAATAATAAGCAAAGCTGCTTACAGGGAACCAACAAACCCACTTTTTCCTCAAATTAAAAAGCTCTCAAGTTGAAAGATCTGGTTGATTTTAAAACCACAGTAATAATGTTTAAAGTGAAGAATCGATCACTGCCCGTAAATATCCAAAAGTTGTTTTAAATAAGGGAGAAACAATATCATTTCTGAGGAATCTGTATATTTCAAAAACCTTCAGTGAGAACTACCACCAAGCAACACTGTGTCTTAGTGCAGGCAGTCAGACTGTGGAATGCTTTTGGTGCCGAATTGAAATCATGTATAATGCTTGGTCAATTTAAACAAAAATTAAAGGAATAAATACTCCAAACATACATACAAAAATGACATGTAAAATCACATAAGGATTGTCATATCCAGTCGATGCTGTGTTGTTGCTTAGTTTTGTTTTGTCATGTTTTGTTTTCCTTTGTTTTGCTTTGCAATTACTTTTACTTTTTTGACTTCTTAGATGGAACATGGGTGGGCAGTATAAGCTGCAGCTTCCGCCATCACCCTTTTTGGATAATTTATGTTGAACTGTATAATCCGAGGAGTTATTGTTTAATTCGACCTTGTTGGATTTTTTTCCCCTTGTTTTCATGGGCAGCGAGAGCACGCCCCTCCCGTCCTGTCTCATATTCATCAACTCATCACTGTACCTGAGGCAGAAGACACACCTGTCCCTGCTCATCAGCCAGCGTTCTCTCTCTCCGCGCAGTCAACACTGGCTCGTCTAGGTATACTGCCCGTCTCAAGGACAAGCAAGTATCGTCTAACAAGTTTTGGCACGCTGTCTAATCTTGTTTCCTCTCCTCCTCAGGTTGCTGCCACTGTGCGGGTGTGTCTTCAGGACTGTGTGCACTCTCCTGCCACATCTCCACTGTTCTCTGGCTTTCAACCTCCACCCGGTCAGGCACCATCAGTTCATTCCCCACACCCTACTGGTTCGTCTATTTCCTGCTGGGGTCCTGCCGGTTCTTCCTCAGAACCCAAGTAAGTGGCAATTTGGCTCGCCTGTTTCCCCTTACTCCATTCCTCCACTCACAGTCTTCTCTCCACTTCGTCTTCTCTCTACATATGGATTCCTCTGGCGAGAGACTGTTCTGTAGCTGTGCGTTTATTTTTGAAATTAATAAAGTTTGAAACATGCTCCTTTGTGTGGTTGATTTCCTGTGCTGTTGCATTGTGCACGTGGGCTGTCAACTTGATTAATCATGACAGAACGAACCAGCCAGGACCTCAGCTCAGCCGGTGCTGCGGCACAAGAGCTGTCTGCTTTAGATCGCTTAGTGGCGACCGAGCAGCAGCTTGCTGTTCTCACTCAACAGATTCAGAATATGATGTGGCTTTGGCCCAATGTGCCTCCTCAGGCTCCTCCTCCTCAGCCTGCTCTCGCGCTATGATGTGTAGTACTCCCTCAGTCCCCACGCCTACCCCATATGCGGGGGAGGTAGGGAAATATAAAGGGTTCTTAATCCAAGTCAGTATGTATTTGGAGCAGGTCGGGGAGGAGTACCCAGGGGTACTCTTCACTCTGTTACTCAAAGACCGAGACCTTGAGTGGGCACGGTTCACTATTGATAACCCCGAGGGGCGGCAGTACAAGCTTGATCAATTTGTGGACGCTTTCTCCTTCACATTTGGCCGTACTGGGCACTCGGTCAGCAGCCGAGTACTCGGTGGAGTTCCGGGTTGTAGCGGCTGATTCGGGGTGGAATGAGATTGCTTTGCGCAGCGCATTCCTCCACAGGTTAAACGCTCAACTCCGTGACGATCTGGCGGTTCAACCTGTCCCTGAGACTCTCGTCTCATCTCATAGATCAGGCTGTAGGATTGGACAACCAGTACCGTGAGTGTGCAAAGGAGCGCGAGTTCTCCTCTCGCCTGCGCACCGAGCGCGCGCCCTGTGCTAACACTGGCGGCACCGGCTCTCTGCCCAAGCCGATGGAGCTCTCTCGGTACCTGACCGACGATGAGCGCCGGCGAAGGCGAGGGGCTGGTGAGTGCGCGGACTGCGGTTTGCTGAACCACAGTCTGGATGAATGCCGCAAGTAGCCAAAAGACGGGGCCCGTCAATAACCATGGTGGGTCTGGCGAGCGGGACCAAATCTACTCCCCCAGGTAATTTTTCAATTTCGGCCCTTGTGCAATTGCCGAGGGGTCGAGAGGAGGACTGTGGCACCGGTTGATTCAGGGTCTGAGGGTAATTTCTGTTCTGCCCACTTCGTGCGACAGGTGGGTATTCCCACACACAAATTGCCCCACAACCAGAGAATTACCACCATATCTGGCCAGGAGGTCACAGTAGTCACCGAAAGCATGGTGCCGAACTCCATCCTCCTTTCCGGGAACCACCGGGAGGAACTCGCGTTCCTGGTTCTTCCTATTTCATATTTCCCAGTGGTTCTTGGTTACCCATGGCTCCAGAGGCATAATCCGATTATTAATTGGGGACAGAATACTATCTCCTCCTGGAGCCCTTTTTGTATAGCAAATTGCATGCATTCAGCGGAGTGTTCCCCATCTCTGTCTGTCTCCCTCCCTCCGGCCGAGCCGCCGGACCTCAGCCTCGTCCCCCGGGTATACCACGATTTGGGGGAGATCTTTAGCAAGTTGAGGGCGCTGTCGCTACCGCCTCATCGCTCCTACGATTGTGCTATAGACCTCATCCCGGGGGCAAAGCTACCGTCCAGTCGGCTATACAGCAAGGTCCTATACAGGTCTGGAGAGGGAGGCGATGGAGAAATACATTAAAGAATCGCTGAACACCAGCCTTATTCAGCCATCTTCGGCTCGGCTCGGAGCCAGGTTCTTCTTCGTCAGAAAGAAGGATGGCTCGTTGCACCCGTGCATCGACTACCGGGAGCTCAACGGTATTACCACCAAAAACAAGTACCCTCTGCCTTTGATTAATTCCGCATTCGAGCTCCTTCAGTACTAGCGGGTTTCTACCAAGTTAGACTTAAGGAACGCAAACCATTTGAGCCGCATTCACGAAGGAGATGAATGGAAGACGGCATTTAAATCCCACCAGGGGCAATTCAAATATCTGGTGATGCCATTTGGGTTCACCAACGCCCCCGCCATCTTTCAGCAGTTAATTAATGACGTCCTTCGCGATATACTCTATCAATTCGTTTTTGTCTACTTGGATGATATTCTGATTTTCTCCTGCTCACCAGAGGAACAGGAAGCCCATGTCAGGGCAATTTTGCAACGGCTTTTGGAGAACCAGATCTGCGTCAAGGCTGAGAAGTGTGAGTTCTCCACAACATCAAACACGTTCTTGGACTTCATAGTGGCTGAAGGGAGACTGATTGCCGATCCGACCAAGGTGAGGGCAGTGCTCGATTGGCCAACTCCCTACTCCCGTAAGGAGCTTCAAGACTTCCTCTGGTTCACGAATTTCTATCACCGGTTCATCAGGAACTACAGTGGGGTGGCACTGCCCTTGACGAAGCTGGCCTCCATTAAGGTCCGCTTTTGCTGGACTGAGGCAGCTGAACAGGTGTTTGTGAAATTAAAGCGCCTGTTCACGGAAACACCAATCTTGGCTCAGGTCGACACACAGCTCCAGTTCGTCCTCAAGGTGGACGCATCTGACTCGGGGGTAGGTGCTGTGCTGTTGCAGTGCACACACCCCGATCAGAAGCTCTGCCTGTGCGCGTATTTCTCTCATCGGCTCACGCTGGCCGAGAGGAATTACGATGTAGGGGACAGAGAGCTGCTTGCCATTAAATTGGCATTGGAGGAATGGAGGCATTGGCTTGAGGGGGCTGTTCACCCATCGTCGTGTGGACCGATCACAAAAACCTTGAGTTTTTGCGATCGACCCACTGACTTAATGCCAGGCAGGCTCATTGGGCCCTGTTTTTTCAGAGGTTCAACTTTTCCATCACGTACCGGCCTGGTGCTCGGAACACCAAACCAGACGAGCTATCGTGCCAGTTTGATTCCAAGGAAGTAGCGCCCCCTTCCCCCCCAAAACTATCATACCGCCTTCTCGCGTCCTCGGAGCCCTTACTTGGGATATTGAGCGGAGGGTCCGCCAGGCCCAGTCCCAGGAGCCTGTGTCAGTAGGGTGTGCCCAGAACTGTCTGTACGTCCCGGCCACCCTCCGCAGCGATGTCATCCAGTGGGGTCACACCAGTCGCTTTGCTTGCCATCCTGGGATCGCTTGGACTGTGGACTTCGCCCGGCGAGCGTTCTGGTGGCCCCCACTGCGGTGGGACGTACGGGAGTACGTTAAAGCCTGTCAGACCTGCGTCCGGGGAAAGTCAGACTCCTCTCCCCCGTCTGGTCTCCTCCATCCCCTCCCCACCCCTGGTTGTCATTGGTCCCATATTGCCATGGACTTCATCACTGGACTTCCCCCCTCCTGTGGAAAAATGGTGATTCTCACCATTGTGGATCGCTTGTCCAAGGCGGTGCATCTGGTTGCTCTCCCAAAGCTCTCCTCAACCTTGGAGATGGCGGTCCTGCTCACCAACCACATCATCCAGATCCACGGCATCCCCTTGGACATTGTGTCTGACCGGGGTCCTCAATTCACGTCCCAGGTCTGGAGGGGCTTCTGCCAGACCCTGGGAACAACGGTGAACGTCTCTACTGGTAACCACCCACAAAGCAACAGGCAGGCGGAGCGCACCAACCAGTCCTTGGAGGCCGCCCTGCATGTGTAGTGGCCAATAACCTTTCATCTTGGAGCACGCACCTGACCTGGATGGAGTATTCAATGAACTCAGCCATCTCCACCGCCGCTGGGCTCACCCCGTTCGAGGTGTTGCTGGGGTACATGCCGCCGCTCCTACCTATGGCCGAGAGGGAGGTCACAGTTCCGTCTATGGGGGTCCATGCTTGTCACTGCCGGCGCATCTGGAGGTCTACCTGGGCCGTTCTCGCCCGCTCCACGGAATGCACCCGGGGTGCTGCTGACAGGAAGCGGATCCCTGCTCCCAAGTATGTCGTCGGGCAGCAGGTCTGGCTGGCAGGTGAGCCAGATTCCCCTCAAGGAGAGGTGATAAATGACTCGTCAGTCCAGCTGAAGTTGCCGCCAACCCTGAGGGTGAACCCAAAGTTTCATGTCTCCCATCTCAAGCCCCTCTCGGCTAGTCCCCTCTGCTCCTCCCCCCAAAAAAACTGCCTCCTCCTCCCCAGATCATCGATGGCTACCCCAGTGCTCCGGGCCTACCATCGAGCTCACCCAGAGAAGCCCTCTGGAACACCAGGAGGTGCTTCTAGAGGGGGGGACCCTGTCATGAGCAGCGAGAGTGCGCCCCTCCCGTCCTGTCTCATATTCATCAACTCATCACTGCGCCTGAAGCAGAAGACGCACCTGCCCCCGCTCATCAGCCAGCATACTTAAGGAGGCTCTCTCCGCACAGTCAACACTAGCTCATCTGGGTATACTGCCCGTCTTAAGGACAAGCAAGCATCGTCTAACAAGTTTTGACATGCTGTCTAATCTTGTTTCCTCTCCTCCTCAGGTTGCTGCCACTATGTGGGTGTGTCTTCAGGACTGCGCGTGCTCTCCTGCCACATCTCCACTATTCTTTGGCTTTCAACCTCCACCTGGTCAGGCACCATCAGCTCATTCCCCACACACTACTGGTTTGTCTATTTCCCACTGGGGCCCTGCCGGTCCTTCCTTGGAACCAAAGTAAGTGGCAATTTGGCTCGCCCATTTCCCCTTACTCCACTCACAGCTCTTGTCTTCTCTCCACAGGTAGATTCCTCTGGCGAGTGACTGTTCTGTAGCTGTGTGTTTATTTTTGAAATTAATAAATTTTCAAACGTGCCCCTTTGTGTGGTTGATTTCCTGTGCTGTTGCATCGTGCACATGAGCTGTCAGCTTAATTAATCATGACACTTGTATATTGTTCTGTTCCTTTCTTTTTAATCTTTTAATCTAATCTATCTGAAAATAAAGATTCATTCACAAGGTTTGAGCTCATTTACACAAATTTTCAATTTACTGTAGACTCACAATGCAGCAGAGAAATTTGCTTTTTCGGAGAATTTGATCATATTGTGGAGAGTGGGAATAAGGAGGCAGGTTTATGGACAGATGACTTTATTCCACTCTCTCATCAGTCATACACAGAAAAAAGCATGTCACAATCAAGCATGGTTTCTCCTTTTATCCCAACCGCTCATCTCACATTTGCATGACATTTCACATCACATTGCATGACATTTAACATCACAGTACATCCATCCTTTAACCCCCCGACTCCTTCTTCCTGCTATCTCCCCATGCTCTCCCTAGCTATTGTTCTCCTCTGTTTACCCTCTGCATCCTGTCTGAGATGTTTCACCCAAGTCTCTACAATATCAAATTATAAAGAGCAGTGCAATCTTTCAAGTGATATGTTTGCCTTGTGTTATATTTAGATAAGCATTTTGACGATTTACTTTAAAGGCTAAAGGGGCTGATTTTAACAATTATAAATGTTTGATCCATATTTATACACTGCAGCAAATATTAAAACAGATTTAGACTACATTGGAGCTTTTCCTGATGAACGAAAGGGTAGTTTCCCTGTGCCTTCAGGTTGGGAAACAGGTCCTGACCATCATTTGTGCCTATACACTAAATGTTGGTTCAGAGTACCCACCCTTTTTGGAGTCTTTCACTGGGGTGCTGAAAAGTGTTCCTCCTGGAGACTCCATTGTCCTACTGGGGGACTTCAATGCACACATGGGCAACGACAGTGAAACCTGGAGGGGTATAACTGGGAGGAACAGCCTGCCCAATCTGAACCCGAGTGATGTTCAGTTATTGGACTTCTGTGCCAATCACAGTTTGTCCATAACGAATACCATGTTCAAGAATAAGGGTGTCCATAATGTGCACCTGCCACCAGGACATCCTAGGTAGCAGGTCGATGATCAATTTTGTTATCACGTCATCAGATCTGAGACCATATGTCTTGGACACTCAGGTAAAAAGAGGTGCAGAGCTGTCAACTGATCACCACTTGGTGGTGAGTTGGGTCCAATGGCAGGGGAGGATGCCATTCAGACCTGGTAGACCCAAATATATAGTGAGGGTGTGCTGGGAACATCTGGCTGAGACCCCTGTTGGGAGGTCTTCAACTCCCACCTCCAGAAGAACTTCGGCTACATTCCGAGGGAGCCTGGAGACATTGAGCCTGAATGGGCCATGTTCTCCACCTCCATTGTCGAAGCAGCTGCCAAGAGCTGTGAACATAAGGCTGTCAGTGCATCTCGTGGTGGCAACCCCCAAACCAAGTGGTGGACACCAGTGGAAAGGGGGGTCATCAAGATGAAGAAGGAGTCCTATCAAGCTTGGTTGGCTTGTGGGATGCCTGAAGTAGCTGAGGTGTACCGGTAGGCCAAGTGGAGTGCAGTTGTTGAAGCAAAAACTCAGGTGTGGGAGGAGTTCAGAGAGGCCATGGAACAAGACTTTCGGTGAGCCTCAAAGAGATTCTGGCAAACTGTCCACCAACGCAGGAGGGGGGGAACAGCTCCCTATCCACACTGTGTATGGTGCAGATGGGGCGCTGCTGACTTTGACTGAGGATATCGTCGGGCGGTGGAAGGAATACTTTGAGGCAGTCCTCAATCCCACTGACATGCCTTCCATAGAGGAAGCAGGGTTTGAGGACCAGTGAGTTGACTCGCCCATCACAGGGGCTGAAGTCGTCGAAGTAGTTAAAAAAAACTCTCCGGTGGCCTGGCCCCAGAGGTGGAAGAGATTTGTCCTGAGTGCTTCAAGGCCCTGCATGTTGTAGGGCTGTCATGGCTGACACGCCTCTGCAACATTGCATGGAAGTCGGGGACAGTACCTTTGGCATGGCAAACTGGGGTGGTGGTTCCTCTCTTTAAGAAGGGGGACCGGAGGGTGTGTTCTAACTTGAGGGGGATCATACTTCTCAGCCTCCCTGGGAAGGTCTATGCCAGAGTACTGGAGAGGAGAGTCTGGCTGTTGGTTGAACCTTGGATTCAGGAGAAGCAATGTGATTTTCATCCTGGCCGTGGCACATCGGATTAACTCTTTACCCTCTCAAGAATCCTCGAGGGTTTGTGGGAGTTTGCCCAGGACTCTATATGTGTTTTGTGGACTCGGAGAAGGTATTCAACCACGTCCCTTGTGGTTTTATTGTGGGAGGTGTTTCAGGAGAATGGGGTATCAGGCTTGATGCTATCCGGTCTCTATATGACCGTTGTGAGAGTTTGGTTCGTATTGCCAACACTCAGTCGGACTTATTTCCAGTGAGAGTCGGACACCGTCAGGGCTGCCCTCTGGCAACAATCCTGTTCATAATTTTTATGAACAGGATTTCTAGGTGCAGCCAAGGAATGGAGGGTGTTGTGTGGGTGACCACAGGATCTCTTATCTGCTATTTGCAGATGATGTCCTGTTGGTTTCATCGAGCAATGACTTACAGGTCTTGCTTGGACAGTTTGCTACTGAGTGTTAAGCAACTGGGATGAGAATCAGCACTTCCAAGTCTGAGTCCAAGGTGCTCAGCCAGAAAAGGGTGGATTGTCCTATCCGTGTTGGGGACGAGCTCCCGCCCCAAGTGGAGGAGTTTATGTATCTTGGGGTCTTATTCATGATTGAGGGGAGAATGGAGCAGAAGATCAACAGATGGATCAGAGCAGCATCTGCACTGATGTGGGTGTTGTACCGGTCTGTCGTGGTGAAGAGGGAGCTGAGCTCTAAAGCAAAGCTGTGGATTTACCGCTCAATCTACGTTCCTACCCTCACCTATACTCATGAGCTTTGGGTAATGACTGAAAGAATGAGATTGCAGATACAAGTGGCTGAAATGAGCTTTCAACGTAGTACTGCTGGACTTACCCTCACTCACATATAGGGTGAGGAGTTCAGTTGTCTGGGAGGGGCTCAGAGTAGAATTGCTGCCCCTCCACATTGAAAGGAGACAGCTGAGGTGGTTTGGGCATCTGGTCAGGATGCCTCCTGAGAGATTATGTCTCCCAGCTGCCCTGGGAATGTCTTGGTATCCTCTCTGAAGAGCTGGAGCAGGTGGCTGGAGAGAGGAAAGTCTGGGCTTCTCTGCTTGAGCTGCAGCTTCAGCTACCTGAACCCCTAGAAAAGTGGTAGAAGATGGATGGATTAATGGATGGATTAAAAACTGTAGTTATTTGATGGAATGGATAAAACTGAATTCAACTTTTAGTTTCTGAAATATTTTTTACCACTGCAATTGAGCTCCGGGTTTTTCCATTTGTCATTTGTCATTTCAAGGTTTCGTCTACCAAGAAAGTGGGATTGCCCCCGTGCAACAGCTCTCCTACCATAATCAACCTCACGCACAGGTGTCTGTGTAACTCAGCCCACCAACTGCAAGTCCTGCGGCAGTGGGGGAATGGCAAAAGTGACATGTGGAGGTAACCACTGGCAGTCATATTCACAAACCTGCATGTAGGCGGCCTGGGACTCTGGTCATCATTCTCTGAACCTGAGACAGCAGAGAACTTTGGCAGCATCACCAGGTGAATGATCAGTGTCTTCAGGACTGCATTGCTCACTCTTTTAAGGGAGGAGACTAGAAAAGGTGGCTTAAACAAAGCCTGCCCTTAACCGTCTGGCCAGCTTACCGTGGCTGGCTGACTTACCCATATATGGTCAATTCCAACAAAGAAAGAAGAAACTAATTATAGGGACATGGAATGTATAGTACATACCCTTGTGGATCAAGACAATGTCTCAAGACCTCAAAGAAGGACAGCCCCCATTGCAAAGGAATTGTCAAAATATGCAGTAACATTGACATTGCAGCTCTCAGTGAAACTTGACTTGCTGAAGAAGGATCATTGTCAGAAACAGGCAGTGGATGCATATTCTTCTGGAAGGGCAAGGCCCAGAACAAGGACAGAATCCACGGTGTTGGATTCGCCATCAAGTCCAACCTGATGAAGCAGATTCCCGGCCTCCCCACTGGCATCAGTGAAAGACTGATGAGAATCCGCCTCCCTATCAGCAACAAGCACTTTGTTACCATCGTTCACCTACGTTCCCACCCTGACGAGCACAGAGGAGATAAAAGAGCAGTTTTACATCACAAGAGTCCAAAACTCATTAGACTGGCCTTCAACACAGCTAGACTTTTGTCACCCAGATACCAGCAAGAATTCCAAACCAGCCTTGAAGACAAGTTCAAGGCAATCATATCGCTGACTGGTGGACCAGAGGCAAAGTAGAACCAGTTCAAAGAAGTCATCACAGAGACAGCTAAGACAGTGCCAGGCCCCAAGAAGAGGCTCCACCAGGACTGGTTTGATGAAAACGATGAGGCCGTGCAAGTACTGCTGGATGAGAAGAGAAAGGCTTACATCGACTGGCAGAACCACCCCAACTACTCTTCGCGACGAGACAGATTCAAGGACTGTCAGGCCAGAGCGCAAAGAGAACTCCACGCCATACAAGTTAATGGTAGGAGAAGAAGGCTGATGAAGTGCAGCTTTACACAGACACCAATAACTCCAAGACGCTGTTCAGCACCATCAAGGCCATTTATGGCCCTTCAGTGGGAGGAATGGCCCCTCTGCTCTCTGCTGATGGTTTCACCATCATCAAGGACAAGGAGGGAATCAATGCAAGGTGAGAGGAACACTTCAGCCAACTTCTCGTGGTGGCCTAGTTGATAGAGCATTCATGCCACAACTGGGAGGTTGGGGTTCAAGTCCTGGCCGGGTCATACCAAAGACCATATAAAAATGGTACTTCCTGCCTTCTAGCTTGGTGCTTAGCATAATAGAATGGGGGAAGGAGAAGTTGTTTGCGGCGGCATCTTGCATGGCAGTGACCCCTCTGATTCTGATCCTACATGTGATTGACATCGTAGATCGGAGAAATGTAATTTCGTTCTACCTGGAAAAAACACACAAGACACTGCCTGTATTCATACGAACAGTGATGACCCAAATCCATGACTTGTTGAATAATTCATGTCTCCTATTAAACACTAAAAAAAACTGTTTGCATGATGTTCATCAAACAACAATCAAATATTACAAACGCAAGCATTTTCTTAAAAGGGGAGGAGCTGCAATTAGTCGAGGAATTTAAGTACCTTGGCATGATTTAGGACTCCTCACTAACCTTTAAAAAATACAAAAAATCTCAAAACATAATCAAATTCAATCTAAGAAATTTTAAACAAATTAGACCATCACTGACAGTTAATGCAGCCAAAATGTTTCTGCATGAATGAGCTCACGCATTGATTACTGTTTTACCGACTGGTCACTCACTGGTGTAACCATAATCAAACCCATTGAATCTTTATACAAAGAAGCCATAAAAATCCTTGACAAGAAAGATCCCACATATCACTGCTGTCACATTTACAAGAAATACAATCTTCTGTCTTTTGAAAATTATAAAACTCTCAAATTTGCCTGTTCAGTCTATAAAATATTAAATGGCTATGCACCCCCCCCCCCGGAAGAATATATTAAACTGAGAACTGTCACTGGTACAACCACCAGAGCAATCACTAGAGGAGACTGTGAGGTTCCCCACAGACGCATCACATTTGCTCAATCTGTGCTATCAGTGAGGGTCACCAAGATCTGGAATAATATACCAACTGCAATCAGAGAAAGTACCACACTAAACACTTTTAAGACTCATTGTAAACCTCTTATACTTCCAGATACTGTGGCCGGGTGTATTTAAAAGTTTTTTGGGTTTTTTTTAAATCTCAGCTGCGTCATAGTGAATTGTGTTAAACATGCTTAGAGACGGCAGTCATGCCTTACATCGTTTGAAAGCTTAGAATTTTGTTTATTTACCTCTGCCAAGGAGGTTATGTTTTCATCAGCGTTGGTTTGTCTGTCTGTTTGTCTGTCTGTTTGTCTGTTTGTTTGTTAGCAAGATAACTCAAAAAGTTATGGACGGATTTTCATGAAATTTTCAGAGATTGTCAGAAATGGGGTATCCTACAGATGATTAGATTTTGGTGGTGATCCGGATCACCGTCCAGAAGAAAACCGCCATTACAGAAAATGCGATTTTCATGAATAACTACTGAACCACTAATCCTATCATTGTGAATCCAATTGCTAGTCATATGTTTTCATGGTCAAGGAATCTGAAAACGTACACACAAACACTGTATGGGGGGAACTGTGGCACTTGGCGGAGGTCTGCGCTCTCCGAGTGCTTTTCTAGTTAGTTATTAAAACAGATTTTGGAAAAATAACACTGGACCAAAATATAACTTTGAACCAGGTAATGTTCGTATGAGCTTGAACTAGTGACTTACCGAAAGTAGCTTGTTGCCATCCCAGAATCAATGATTGTTCCACAAATATTTTCCATTTGTACTGCAATGGGTCAAAAAGGGTCCAATATATCCAATTGAGTAAGATTTATTGTCCATCTTGATGACGACGGGGAAAACTGAACATAAATAGATCATAAAACTGCCAAAAATTGGCCGAAAACGGTTAGCTTTGTAAGCTAGAAACACATCACTGCCAGGAGGTTGAACCAGCAAAAAAAATTCTACCCATCTGGGTTAGCATGGGTCATGCCTAGGAGAGATTGACAGCTCATTTGACCCAATAGAGCCTCCATTTTGTGATTGACAACTGTGGAAACCCAATGACCGATAAAGGTTCATGAAGGTCCAGCCTCATAGCTAACGGGAACACAACGAGCCAATTACAGTGGGGCAAAAAAGTATTTAGTCAGCCACCAATTGTGCAAGTTCTCCCACTTAAAAGATGAGAGAGGTCTCCAAATTTCATCATAGGTATACCTCAACTATGAGAGACAAAATGAGAAAAAAAAATCCAGAAAATCACATTGAAGGATTTTTAATGAATTAATTGGTAAATTCCTCAGTAAAATAAGTATTTGGTCACCTACAAACAAGCAAGATTTCTGGCTCTCACAGACCTGTAACTTCTTCTTTAAGAGGCTCCTCTGTCCTTCACTCGTTACCTGTATTAATGGCACCTGTTTGAACTCGTTATCAGTATAAAAGACACCTGTCCACAACCTCAAACAATCAGACTCCAAACTCCACTATGGCCAAGACCAAAGAGCCGTCAAAGGACACCAGAAACAAAATTGTAGACCTGCATCAGGATGGGAAGACTGAATCTGCAATAGGTAAGCAGCTTGGTGTGAAGAAATCAACTGTGGGAGCAATTATTAGAAAATGGAAGACATACAAGACCACTGATAATCTCCCTCGATCTGGGGTTCCACACAAGATCTCACCCCGTGGGGTCAAAATGATCACGAGAACGGTGAGCAAAAATCCCAGAACCACATGGGGGGACCTAGTGAATGACCTGCAGAGAGCTGGGACCAAAGTAACAAAGGCTACCATCAGTAACACACTACGCCGCCAGGGACTCAAATCCTGCAGTGCCAGACATGTCCCCCTGCTTAAGCCAGTACAGGTTCAGGCCCGTCTGAAGTTTGCTAGAGAGCATTTGGATGATCTAGAAGAGGATTGGGAGAATGTCATATGGTCAGATGAAACCAAAATAGAACTTTTTTGATAAAAACTCAACTTGTCGTGTTTGGAGGAGAAAGAACACCATACCTACTGTGAAGCATGGGGGAGGAAACATCATACTTTGGGGCTGTTTTTCAGCAAAGGGACCAGGACAACTGATCTGTGTAAAGGAAAGAATGAATGGGGCCATGTATCGTGAGATTTTGAGTGAAAACCTCCTTCCACCAGCAAGGGCATTGAAGATGAAACGTGGCTGGGTCTTTCAGCATGACAATGATCCCAAACACACCGCCCAGGCAACGAAGGAGTGGCTTTGTGCTGCACGGTGGCGCAGTGGGGCTGCACGGTGGCGCAGTTGGGCTGCACGGTGGCGCAGTGGTTAGCACTGCGGCAGCACAGTTTACCCTTGGCCGGGGGATTGTGGGGATCGTGGGTTCGATCCCAGCCCCCGACCAACAGTGATCTGTGTGGAGTTTGCATGTTCTCCCCGTGTTGCGTGGGTTTACTCCGGGATTTCTCCGGTTTCCTCCCACATGCCAAAAACATGCATGTTAGGTTAATTGGCTGTTCTAAATTGTCCCTAGATATCTGTTTCCTATAGGCCCTTAGAATAGAGGGTTAGTATTAATGAAAGCGCTTTGAGTGGTCTTTGTGACTAGAAAAGCGCTATATAAGTGCAGGTTAGTTAGTAGTAGTTAGTTTGTAAGAAGAATTTCAAGGTCCTGGAGTGGCCTAGCCAGTCTCCAGATCTCAACCCCATAGAAAATCTTTGGAGGGAGTTGAAAGTCTGTGTTGCCCAGCGACAGCCCCAAAACATCACAGCTCTAGAGGAAATCTGCATGGAGGAATGGGCCAAAATACCAGCAACAGTGTGTGAAAACCTTGTGAAAACTTACAGAAAACGTTTGACCTCTGTCATTGCCAACAAAGGGTATATAACAAAGTATTGAGATGAACTTTTGTTATTGACCAAATACTTATTTTACCAAGGAATTTACCAATTAATTCATTAAAAATCCTTCAATGTGATTTTCTGGATTTTTTTTTTCTTATTTTGTCTCTCATAGTTGAGGTATACCTATGATGAAAATTGGAGACCTCTCTCATCTTTTAAGTGGGAGAACTTGCACAATTGGTGGCTGACTAAATACTTTTTTACCCCACTGTATATCAGAGTAAGCAAATGATGGACGTGTGGCTTAGCCAACTAATTTCTGAATTCAGGGATACCTCACAAGGGACCCATTCAGCTTTGTTGCCCCCGCGACAGCACATGCGTAATGCAGGTGCGTAAAAACTAGCGTAAACCAGTCTGTGAATCCAAGAAAGAAGCATTGTAAAAACTGGCTAAAATTAACACAGAACATTGAAGAAATTGTTAATTACTTGACCCGGTCATTAGCTGAAGAATCATGGGCGGGGGGGGGGGGGGCGCATGGCACAGTGTGGCACAATTTGAAGACTCATGAAGATGCCTGACAAAAAGGTGTGTAATATATTAATTTCTTGTCCTATGGTTACTGAATTTTTACCTGAACTTCATAACACTTCGTTCTTCATTCCTATTGTGTTTCCAGCCAATATATAACAGCTGTATGTTATTTTCAGGCATTTGTATCTAAAAAAACCCCACCCAGGCGGACTTTTATTTCTTCAAATTTAGTATGTTTTGAGCAATGTTACTCAGTGGCTGAAGGACTTAGAGGGAGCCTGACTGTTTTGCTAAAACAATTTAGAGTGTTTTCTTTTGAATGAGACCAACCCCATGAAGATAGTGTAAGGGGCTTAAAAGCAGCTTTCAGTTTAGTTTGGGTATGTTTTTCAGGTGCTTCGAAGGGAAATGGGCTCGAAGAATAAAGGGTACTCATAACTAGTGGTTGCTCTGCAGCATATACATACATATGCTGTATGTATATATACACACGTGGACAAAATTGTTGGTAAATGTCAGAAAATGTATATACTTGTTTTGCATTTATCATTTTATGTGACCATTGACATATAAGTAGTGGAAAAATGCTGCGAGCTTGATTAATTGGACAGGCAGGCGGTTTGAGTCATACAGACAGTTACTGCCTTTGTGACTCAGGGACTGCCTTTGTGACTCATACTGCCTGTATGACTCGTGCTGCCTGTGTGACTCATGCTGCCTGTATGACTCATGTACACTGCTGGTATAAAAGCTGTAAGACACTGAGACTTCCTCAGTGCAGTGCTGAATGTCATCATCGCCTGTACTCCTTTTTGCAAATTCTTGGCACACGTGTGGCAAGTAAAACTTATAAAAGTATTCTATGTGTCTTGAATCTTTATTGAGGTAACGAACTAATATACAATCACATTCTGAGTGTTTTCAGAGCAGAGATTCTTGACATACGTGGTGCCGTGACCCGGATGACCAACGCCTAGGCGGGCCAGGAGAGAAGTCTTCCCCGGGTTGAAAATGCATGCATGGTCTGACCAACGGTCAGTTTTGGAAACCCGCCTTCAGGGAATGCCGGGGAGGAAGCTGGCATCCTGGCTCTGTCTAGTGACGGTCATCCTCGCTAGTAGAGTCATAAAGTACGTGAAATATTGTCTGAAATCACAAAGAAGTAAGGATTGTGTTGTTTTCATAAAGTAAGTGAAATATTTTCTGAAGGAACAAAGATATAAGGCGGGGTTGCGGCGGTATAATAAATAAGCAGCGATGTGAGAGTTTTAAATAGGTTTATTTACGGAGCTCGCTCCATGAGCGAGCCCTCGGGCTCTCCAGCAAAGTGTGCAGATGAGCAGTAGCAGAGAATGAGAGGCAGAGTTACAGAATAATGCAGCTTATATACCCAACTACAGACAATACATGAAAGGCATTCACAGCAGTAGGTATGGGCATTTGCATTTGAGAGAGACACAATGAGATTGCTAGCCAGGATTCGCCTCTGCTCCAGAACTGCAGGACAAAAGAGGTTACAAGGCACATCTACATATTGTCATCAGTGTATAGACACAGTAAGGACAGGAAGCGTGAACACAATGCATGAAGGGCACATTAACATCACAGTAGTGAGCCGGAAAAAGCCAGAAGAAGCGGGCTGTCTGTAGACATTAATACACACATTACTGTGCCTGTCCCAGCTGTTGTGGGGGTTCCCACAGGGGTCCTATATTGTGTTGTTTTCCGGCCAAAGAGTCAGGTTTAAAAAAGTAAAGGTGCTTCGTATCGACTGATAGGTCAAGCCTTAGCTAGTAATGGAAATATAAGGCGGCGCCCTTAGATAGTAATGGTGATATGGGGCGGTGCCCTATGTTTTTCCTATCTGATCATACCAGGTAATGATTCTGTAGGAAACTACAGAGGTCCTAATGCGTGAGCATCTAGTTCCATCGACAGGTGAGCGCATTTTAAAGGTTGCGTGAGCATCTAGTTCCATCGAAAGGTGAGCGCATCTATTGGGCAGTAATAGTGTTGTGGTGGGCGTACCACAACGTCCCTGACTAACAAGAACCATGGGTAACTGTACAGGAAAAACAAAAGAAAAATAAGCAAAAGAAAAAAGAGGAAACTGTGCGCCGAATGGTAAAAAATTACAATGACAGACTAAGAGAAAAAAGACCAGGTAAAAGATCCCGAAAAATTTTTTGACTAAATGGGAAAAAGATTTTTCTTTTAAACCCACACTTAATGTGGATGAATGCCAGGTGCTGGCAGCAACGGTAAAAATGACCACTAAAAGCAAAGACAAAAAGGGGCCCCACCCTGAACTTCAATGTGCTAATCACTGGGCAATGGCGGCTGCAGACGCCAAAAAACAAAAACCGATGAAGGCAGGGAGAAAAACAAAATAAAAATAGAAAATAGAAAAATCAGAGCAGTAAGGAACCGTTATTAAATCCCAGGAGGGGTGGAATAAATAGGACGAGGAAGAGGGAGAAGAGATTTTGGAGGTGGAGATAGAAGGAATTTTCAGGATGGACCCTCAGGGGGTCCAGGACCAAGTAACAGGGACGCATGACTAACCGACCTAAGTGACAATTGCAGACTGACTGAGGAGGACAAAAAGGTAGTGAAAGAACAAAAATTATAAGAGGCCTTGCAATTGAAACTAAAAGATGAAAATGTTTTGGATTTGACTATGTATAACAGCATTGCCTCAAGCCCCACCATTGTACTTTTAGTAAATGGAAGACAAACACAATTCTTGTGTGATACTGGGGCAACAAGAACAACCATGAAAGCACAGCCACCTAAAGCACGGTTTACAGGAAGGACCGTTACTGTCCAAAATGGAGGAGGAAATTTAACTCGAGAAAAATTATATGGACCTGTTACCCTGTATGATGGCATGACTGGTATTTCCTGTACACTTCACATGGTGGTTGTGCCCTCTTGTCCAATAAATTTGTTGGGACAAGATGCATTGCACAGACCTACATTCAAATAATGCTGTCGCTGCCTAAAAGTACCCAAATTATGAGCACCTCACTGGCAGAAAATCAAGTTTCTAAATTGGAAAGGCCTGAGACATTACATGTTGCCACGCGGTATGATGGTCCCACAGCTCCTTTCGATGCAATGTACGCCGATGCGTGCCAAGACCTCAATATCATCAATGTAAAGAATGATCACCTTTATTTTGATGATGAGGGAAAAGCTGCAGGTTCAGTGGTCCTTGACCCTGCAGCCATGGCTTTGTATGAAGGTTCGGTGCCACCACACATGTTCTTGTGGGCACCGCAGAACACACCATGGGAGCTGTGTGGTCACCTGGTAAGAAACGGATTGAATGCCACAGATTGGCAAAACTCTGATTGCAGGACAGTCCAATACTCTCCTGCAATGAAAACATAAATCTGAGCTAAGAGTTAGCATGAAGCTGCAATATCAAACCCATTTTTACTGTGGCAATGAGAAATTCCCACAATGTTTTGGCCATGAGCAAAAATGACAGCTGGATGACCTGCCACCTGCATTGTGGTCCAACGGTCCAGCCGATGTGGGCCTAATGCAGGGGGCCCCACAAGTTCAAATCTCCTCTAAAGGAGGTTACCCTATAAAAGCCAATATCCATTAAAACAAGAAGCCTTTGACGGTATAAGACCTTTGAAGAAATGATAACGAAGGGCATTATCATTCCATGCCCTGACTGTCTTGTAAATAATTCCCTATTCCCTGTTAAGAAGGCACCACCTAGTGTTGGGTGGAGATTAGTGCAGGATTTACAGGCCGTGAATGCTGCAGTAGTAGATATTAGCAACGCTTTCTTTTTCATTCCTGTGCATAAAGACTCTCAGTTCTGGTTTGCATTTGGGTGATTCCATTTATTTGGGGTCCAGTGCACTATATCAGGGGTATCCGACTTTCAAGCGCTCTCTTTTTCTGTAATTAGCAGATGTCGGTTTCGTTTTTCTAATATGCAAGGGAACATAAAAGAGTTTCAGACTTGCATTGCAATTTAAAAAAAAAAACATTGATTTTGCCGTTAGAATCGAAACTATTGGTCGTGTCCCCTCATTTTTCCCAGTTTTTGTGTGACATGACAATCGCATCAATTTCAAAGTACCTGAAAGGGATCTCTGAGTAACTCTTTCTACTCATTTATGCAAGAGATAACAGAGTTGTAATGCAAATTCAAAATAAAACATTCCTCAATGTGATCGGATCTATGGTTTTTGTACGGCGACCCCTGCAAATTTACTCGTACGACGTAAATTTCCGTGTCCCCGAATTTACGCAGCAACATGCAAGTTATTTGGTAAAGTAACAAGAAAAAAGGAAGTGCTGATGCTTTTCACTTTGCACCTTTCAAATCCCAAACCATACACATAAAAAGGAGATCAATCTCAAACATTTATGACACATCGAATATGGTGTCCTTTAAAAAATTTACGTCTTCGGTCTTGGTCGGCTGCGCGCAGCCCTGTCTGGCGAGGTGACCGCCCTGGGAAAGCCCTTTTATTTTCTCTACCCCGGATGTGCTCAACCCATGTGGAGAGGATTAACCGTGGCCACTTTATATTGAAGTTATTGAAGGTCCAAACTTCTGTGTCTCGCATTTACGCCTTTTGTGATTTTAAGTCTTATCCAACAAACAGGGAGAATTTGAAGGTATGTATACACGTTATCACATCTTAATATGTCATGAAAATGTAGCTGTTGACGAGTTTTGATGCGTGAAAAATACCGGAAGTGTTGAAGTTGTTTCGTGTAAAACGTGTGTTATTGCAAAGTGCATTGGCACACGGGGAAACAAAAGCCCGAGTGTCCCATTTACGTCCCCATTTACAAGTAGTTAAAGTGAGCTCTCATCCTTGAGTTCCTGAACGCGAATGCCGTTACGAAAATAGTTAATAGTTTCATAAACCTGACACAATTGGATAGTGATTAGTCAATTTCATGTGCAGATTTGATCAATTTTAAATTTTGCCACCAATGTCACACATTGGACCCCTAATAAATGGAAGCACCCATTTACCTTTGATGGCAAACGATACACCTTTACAAGGTTGCCACAAGGATATTGTGAAAGTCCCACAATATTCTCACAAGCGATGACAGCCAATTTGGCTAAATTTGTCCCATCACATGGTTCTAAAATTCTCTTGTATGTTGATATTCTTGTGGCATCAAACAATGAAGAACAATGCCAGCAAGACACGTTGGCTCTCTTGAAATTTTTGCACTCACAAGGACACAAATGCAGTAGAAATAAATTGCAATTTTGTCAGCCTGAAGTTAAATTTTTAGGAAATCTTTTGAGTGCAAATGGGAAAACATTGGAACCAAACAGGATAGCAGCTATTAAAAAACTCCCATACCCACAGACGAAAAAACAATGTCAGTACTGGGAACTTTAAATTACTGCAGAGCATGGATTCCAAATTATTCACAAAAAACTGCTCCACTATATGACATTTTGAAGATTTCAAACATTACACCAGCCTCCAACATAGAGTTGACGGCAGAACATAAAGAAGTCATTGAATTGAAACACATACTGACTACAGTATGTGCGTTTGCCTTGCCAAATTATGATATGGATTCTCATCTGTTCTGTGATGTCCAGGATAAGCATATGACTGCAGTTCTGACTCAAATACATGCTGGACAATACAGACCACTTTCTTATTATTCACGAAGCCTCGACTCTGTTGCTGCAGGATTTCCTGTCTGTGTGCAGGAAGTAGCTGCAGCGGCGATGGCTGTCTCCTCTGTGTTGAATGTAGCTCTTTACTGATGGCTCATCTTTAAAAAGGCCTGATGGGTCAACATCCACTGCTTATGCTGTGACAACTTTGACTGAAATCCTGATTGTGGAAAATGTTCCACAGCCTGCATCAGCTCAAATGGCTGAATTGCTTGCTTTGATCTCTGCACTCACATGGGCAAAGGAATTTTGATGTTACTATTTGTACAGATAGCAAGTATGCCTACAATGCATGTCACCTGCATACTGCTACTTGGAACTTGCGTGGTTTTGTTACCTCCACCGGAAAACCAGTCAAAACATCAACAACAGTTGATACAATTACGGGAGGCCTTAATGTTACCACGCTCTGTGTCTGTTGTTCACTGCCCTGCCCACACTAACAACACTGATTTGCTTAGCTGTGGTAAACGCTTGGCTGATAATGCTGCTCATTGTGCTGCTCTGGGCCTTTTGGAAACCGTCTACTTCATTGATGATGTTGATGCTGATGTTTTAAAAGACTGTCAAAGCAATATGGAACATCCTCCTGATGCATGTCAAAATGATTCAGGTATATTTTGCATGCCTGTTGGAAAAATTGTTCTGCCACCCACATTATACAAATGGGCTGCCTTGGTGTCACATGGCCCAGGCCATGTGTCAACAGGAGGGATGATGAGGATGTTGGAAAAACCCTTTTTCTGTCCTAATATTTTGAAGGAAGCAAAGAAAACATGCCAAAAATGCATAAATTGTCTTCAAAATAATGCTCAAGGAGTAATGAGAACAAGGCAAGGATAAACATGGGAAACTACAGTATTGCCTGGTGTTGACACCTTTACAAAATGAACAGAAATACATCCAATATCCTCAGCAAATGCAGCATTTGTGTGCAGGACTTTGCTGGACCATGTTTTCCCCACTTTTGGGATTCCAGAACTGATTTATGCAGACAATGGCACTCATTTCACAGCACAAACAGTCCAACATTTAACTCGAGCTGTAGGAAGCCAGATCAAATTTCATACTGCTTACCACCCACAAAGTGCAGGCCTTGTAGAAAGAAAAAAATGCCACTGTGAAACAAATGCTTGCAAAGGTCATGAAGGACACAGGCAAAGCATGGCCAGAAGCCTTAAAAATTGTAAAAATGATTATAAATGCCATAGCTGATGCCAAAACAGGACTGTCACCTTTTGAATGTGCATTTCATAGACCGTATTGGCTGCCAGAAATAAAGCCCTTGACATCCTCATACAGTGATTTGGTAACCCATTTGAGGAAGGCATGTGAGAAGAAAGACTATATTGATTCTGCCAGATCTCTCTCTGCTCCACAGGAGGGACAAGATAACCCTCTGCAACCTGGTGATTACATCTTCAACAAAAACCACCACCGCCAGCATTGGAATTCAGGAAGGTGGCTTGGACCACACCAGGTGCTGTTGACCACCCCCACTGCAGTACGTATTGCTGAACGACCATCTTGGATCCACCTTTCACACCTGAAGAGACTAAAAGTGCCTGTAAGGGAACTAACCTGCTTCCCTGAGTAAGTCCAGCTACAAAGGGGGCATGTCCTTTTAAGGACAAGGCCGTCTCAAACCTGGTGAAGAAAGAGGCCCGGAGGGGTACTCTCTCAGGTAGAAGCATGGCACCGAAGGTGTTGCTAACTTTGTGTTTCGTACTGTTCATGACTGTGGGATGGTGGTCATTCCCGGCTCAAAGGAACCCTCAGGACACAGGTGGAAACAACTCACGGGAGCGACCAAAGAGAGGACTTGTTGACCACAGCACCCATCTAGACAACGAGTGGTATAAATTAGCTAAGCTGACTGCAACAGCATATAACGTTTCGAATTGTTTTGTCATGTGAATAAGACAATGATATAAAATGATTAACAGGAGGGAAATGTCAGAAACTGTATATACTTGTTTTGCATTTATCATTTTATATGACCATTGACATATAAGTAGTGGAAAAATGCTGTGAGCTTGATTAATTGGACAGGCAGGCGGTTTGAGTCATACAGTTACTGTCTTTGTGACTCAGGGACTGCCTGTGTGACTCATACTGCCTGTATGACTCGTGCTGCCTGTATGACTCATGTACACTGCTGGTATAAAAGCTGTAAGACACTGAGACTTCCTCAGTGCAGTGCTGAATGTCATTGCCTGTACTCCTTGCGGCAAATTCTTGGCATACGTGCGGCAAGTAAAACTTATAATGAATCTTTATTGAGGTAACGAACTAATATACGATCACATTCTGAGTGTTTTCAGAGATTCTTGACAGTAACCCTCTGTTAATGAAAAACCCACAATGGTCACAGAAGTAACTTGAATCTGACAAATGTGGTAATAAATAAAAATTCTATGAAAATTAACCAGTGAAAATCAAGACAATGCTTTTGAATTGTGGTTCAACAGAATTATTTTAAACAAACTCATGAAACAGGCCTGGACAAAAACGATGGTACCCTTAACTTAATGTTTTGTTGCACAACCTTTGGAGGCAATCACTGCAATCAAACGATTTCTGTAACTGTCAGTGAGGCTTCTGCACCTCTCAGCAAGTATTTTGGCCCACTCCTCATGAGCAAAGTGCTCCAGTTGTCTCAGGTTTGAAGGGTGCCTTCTCCAGACGGCATGTTTCAGCTCCTTCCACAGATGTTCAATTGGATTTAGATCAGGGCTCATAGAAGGCCACTTTAGAATAGTCCAATGTTTCACTCTTAGCCATTCTTGGGTGTTTTTAGCTTTGTGTTTTGGGTCATTATCCTGTTGCAAGACCCATGACCTGCGACTTGAGACCAAGCTGCCTGACACTGAGCAGCACATTTCTCTCTAGAATACCTTGATAGTCTTGAGATTTCATTGTACCCTGCACAGATTCAAGACACCCTGTGCCAGATGCAGCAAAGCAGTCCCAGAACAGAATCAGAATCAGAATCAGATTTATTGCCATTGTTCATGTAGTACACAAACTAGGAATTTGTCTCGGTGCCATGCTGCAACATTAAAAACATGATGAGATAAAGAGAGAAACTAAAAAACTAAAAGACTAAAAGCATGCAATAAGTGTAGAATAATAAGTAATAATAATAATAGTAATAATGAGAATACTAGTAAAGGCAGATTTAAATAAATTAGCAAGTAGCAGATAATATGGGGTACCACAGTGCAGTCGATAATGCAACAGAAAAACAGTGATGAACGACATGAGCTGCTGTATATAGTGCACGAGAGTCAATAAGTCACTTAATGTTCAGCAGTCTGATGGCAGAGGGGAAAAAGCTGTTCATGTGCCGGGAGGTTTTAGTCTGACATAACAGAACAGAACATAACAGTAACATAACAGAACCTCCTCCATGTTTCACAGTAGGGACAGTGTTCTGTTCTTTGTATGCTTCATTTTTGCGTCTGTGAACATAGAGCTGATGTGCCTTGCCAAAAAGTTGCAGTTTTGTCTCGTCTGTCCATAGGACATTCTCCCAGAAGCTTTGTGGCTTGTCACCATGCAGTTTGGCAAATTCCGGTCTGCAACCTTTTTATGATTTGTTTTCAACAGTGGTGTCCTCCTTGGTCGTCTCCCATGAAGTCCACTTTGGCTCAAACAACCACGGATGGTGTGATCTGACACTGACGTACTTTGACCTTGGAGTTCACCATGAATGTGTTTAGAGGTTGTTTCTTTTGTTACCATTCGTATTATCTGTCTCTTCCTGCAGCCACTTCCAGGGAGGTTGGCTACAGTCCCATGGATCTTAAATTTCTGAATAATATGTGCAGCTCTAGTCACAGGAACATCAAGCTGCTTGGAGACGGTCTTATAGCATTTACCTTTAACATGCTTGTCTGTAATTTTCTTTCTAAACTCCTGAGACAACTCTCTCCTTTGCTTCCTCTGGTCCATGTTTAGTGTGGTAAACACCATGTCACCAAACAGCACAGTGACTACTTGTCACCCTTTAAATAGGCCGACTGACTGATCACAAGTTTGTAGACACCTGTGATGTTAATTAGAGGACACATCTTGTTTGAACATGTCCCTATGGTCACATTATTTTCAATCTTTTCTAGGGGTACCATCATTTTTGTCCAGGCCTGTTTCATGAGTTTGTTTTTTAAAGTAATTCTGTTGAACCATAATTCAAAAGCATTGTCTGATTTTCATTGGTTAATTTTAATAGAATTTTTATTTATTACCACTTTTGTCAGATTCAAGTTATTTCTGTGACCATTGTGGGTTTTTCTTTCATTAACAGAGGGGTACCAACAATTTTGTCCACAGCTCCGTGTGTGTGTGTGTGTGTGTGTGTGTGTGTGTGTGTGTGTGTGTGTGTGTGTGCCCGTGCTTCACACACATATGCCTCGCCTCGTTTGTTGCTGTGAGGTGCTTGGGTGTATGTGTGTGTATGCATACACAGCACTTCACGCCTCTGACATTTGAATATTTTGTTTTGTAACACCTTCACTCTGCACTTTGTACAGTTTCATTGCAGTTGTTCTGCTATGTATGATTGTGTGTTTTTGTGACCCGCCGGAGGACTACAGATGCAAATTAGCAGTATTGCTAAATCTGGCATATATACATTTGTATTAACTAGTGCATGCCCATAGAATGCAAGTATTCCTGTCTGAAACAGGTATCCCAATCAGGCTTTACAGGCCCAAATGTAGGCTGTGTTTGAAAGTGGAATACAAAGAGATGTAGCCTATATGTAGGCAATCACATGTTAGACTTTGACAAATATGAAAAGGAGTAAATGGCACTAAGATTTATTTGATTGTGTGAATATTAATTACAGAATACCTACAGTAAATATTGAAAATGAATGGGACATCCAATATTAGTGACCATTTCAGATCCCTTGTTTATTTGTCAGATTACTTATTTGATCTTTTATCACTTATATTCATAATAGTGTATCTTGCACTTTGGGGAATGGGAGTTGTTCAGCCACAATTATAATTATTATTAATTTAGTTTATATCACTGTTCAGTGATGGGGTTCAGTGTAATACTGAATTCTGTGTTTTGCAGTACTCATTCAGTACTCATGCAGTACTATAACAGGACATGTTTACAAATATTTGAGACCCACTGTAGTGCATCAGTTTATATTTTAGCAATATTTTGTTATTAAAAGGTTTTTTAAAACTTTAATGCTAAGATTGAGGCGGTGCTCATATCATCGCGCTGGGGCTATACTGAGGCCCAATGATCTGAACCTTGAGGGTGTGACTGGCAAAGACTGAGCATCGTTGCTCTAGTGTAAGCGTTTGTTTTTTTTATTTATGCGAGAAGATTATTATTTATTATTATTATTAGGCCTCCTAAACTATCGCATTTTTGACTCTCTAAACGTCAACCAGAATGCATTTTTTTTCACACACACCTCAGACTCAGTGAAAAACTTTGTAAACTGGAAAAAATGTGTGCCCCGTGCTGAAAATTTATCCAGCATATGGTTGATACGTCCCGCATTTGTGGAGCAAAGGTTGTAGGGCCTTTCTCCCCCATGTTTTTGGTTTCTTTTACCTTTGGGGGAAAAAAAAAAGTGGATCCAATCAGCTGATCACTGGAACTACATGATAAATCAGCCTCAGGGAAAAAGCACACACCATGCATTATCTTTTTTTTCACTTTATTGAAAATAACCTTTTTTTTTCACCATCAGTTAGCATGCTTTTGAGCCAGGTCGTGTCTGGCCGCGCAAGCTGTGTTTGAAAGTGGAATACAGAGGTGTAGCCTATATGTCATCATCATCATAGCAGTCTGTCGTGGGCGACAATGGCTGTTTCATTTAGGTCTGATCAGATTCCTCCACACAGCTCTGTCCTTAGCCTTCCGCTGCCAGGAACTCCTGTCTATGTCCAAAGAGTTTGACAAATATGAAAGGGACTGAACTGAGATTTATTTGATTATGTGAATATTAATTACAGAATAATTGAAAATGAATGGGACATCCAATATTAGCCACTGTTTAAGAACCGCTTGTTTATTTTTTTTTCAGATCACTTATTTGTGTCATGTACGTGCGCTGCAGCACACAGGTAAAAAGGTTACGAGTCCAATCGCAGGTGAAGTAAATGTGTTTAACAGAAAATCAACATACAAAAGTGTCCATGAAGACAGTGCAAGATGAGTAATGATTAAGATGCACTGGCTACAATCTCCGTTGGCTGGAGGAGAGATGAGCCCAACACGCTCCCAGGCGGAACTGGGCAGCAGAGAGGAAGGGCAAATATAATGAGGAGAAAGACTTACATGAGGGTATCAGAGTGCAGCTGGCTCTGGAAAAGCAACACCACCCCAAGCCCAGAAAATAAGAGAAACCAACAAGGAGTGAGCCTGAACATCAAATGTTGACTAATGCCGCCACCCCGAGTGCTCACACTGTCACCCATAAATACCCCGTGTACTTAATGAGTGACAAGTGGATGCAGGTGTGTGGCGGCAGCCGGTGCATGAGTGCGTGTCAGCAAATGTGAGTAAGAATGAATGTGTGTGTGTGTGTGCAAGTATGAGAATGTGTACTGAATGATGCATGTATGTGTGGGTGTGTGCATGTGTGTGTGTTTGTGTGAGTGGGAGAGAGAGAGAGAGCAAAAGAACAAGGAAGTGGACAAATGACAGTCAGCTGGTGGATGCTGACAGAGAGGAGGAGGTGTGGCTGTAGGATGGCAGGAAGCCCAGACCCAGAGGCTCCTAAAACCTGCAAGCTGAAAATTAAGAGAACAGTGATCAGGGAAACTACAGCCACAAATTATGGATGGGGTTGGAGACGTCCAACCCAGCCCATGACAGAGCCCCCCCTTCCCAAGGGGTGGATGCCAGACACCCACCGTACCATCAAAAGAAAACAAACAAAAAGAAAAACCTGCCCCCCACCCACCCACCCACCCACCCAGAAAACTATCACACAAACCAGGGCGGGAGGTGAGGGGAAATAGGTCAAGAGGGCATCAACAAACACAAAATATTATACATGAGACACAGTGAATGTACCAACTCCAGAACCTAAGCAACCCCCCCCCCCCAAGGCCAAGGAGTACAAAAGTTAAGAGGGTCGATCAAATTCCCAGACCCCGCGGCCCAAATGAGGAGTCCAGTCGGGTGGCCGACCAGTATCCCAGGCCAGCCGAACAGTCAGGGGAAATGAGTCAGGTGGCCTACCAGGAAAATTAGGCCACCTAACCCAATGGCACAGTACATCAGGCGGCCGGCCTGGGAACTTCAGTCACCAGTTCAGGAGGGACAGACCAGGTGGTGGCTCACCACCAGGGAGACCTTCCACAAGAGAGGAGAGTCGAGGAGAAAGGGTCCCGGCATTGGACAGTGACAGGGAGGAGACCACTATACCCACAGTGGTAAGGAACAGGAGGGTAGCTGCACCCACGGTGGTCCCAGCTTGGGACATGGCTGCACCCATGGTGGTCCCAGCCTGGGACTTCGCAGCACCCGCAGTGGACCCTGACTGGGCCACAGCTGCACCCATGGTGGGCCCCAACTGGGCCACAGCTGCACCTGCAGTGGGCCCCAACTAGGCCTGCATTGCACCCACGGAGGACCCTGACCGGGCCATGGTTGCACCCACGGTGCAACCCAGCTGGGCCCCTGCTGCACCTGCGGTGGGACCCAGCAGGGCCACTGCTGCACCCTCAGTGGGACCCGGCTGAGCCACTGTTGACCCCAACACCGCCCTAACTGAGGGCCAGCCAACCCGCATGAGCACCCAAGCAAGGAGGTGATCAATCACGGACACCCTGGACTGGAGCTGAGCACCCATGATGACCTGCTCACCGAGGACGGCAGCAGCCATAATGACCTCCAGTGGTGAGCCTGGATCCTTGGACTTGTCCGGTGATATAGGACTCTCTCCGGCGACCCTGGAAGAGGACTCAGACAGAGAACAAGAGCAGTCAGTGTCGCCGGCAGTAGCGGAGCCCGGCGAGGTGAGCTCAGATGCAGCATGTGGCTGCAGCTGGCTCTCCTCACCTAGAGCTAGGCAAAAATGCCCTAATATAGAAAGGTGAAAGACAAAGGAGAGTACTTGCCTTAGCTCGGGCTCCACCGCCATCCAGGACTCTGACCATCTGGGCGATGTTCTCATGGGCTTGGCCTCCTGGAGGTTCCGCTCTGGCGCTGACTCTGCAACAGTGACATCTGCAGCGGGCGTGATGGTAACTGCAATTTCATTTGCCCCAGCTGCCATGCTCCACGCAGGGAATTCCTTCAGTGTGGCGGCTGGGGTCTGACTCACCATTGCTGCGGGGGAAGGATCCTCCTGGACCTCTGGCTCCACCTGGTTCTGGTGGTTCAGCTCTGGCACTGGCGTACTCTCGGGAAAAACAGGAGGGAGCATGGAGAGGGCTGGTGAGCAGTTCAGAGCAGCAGCAGGTGGGGAGAACTCAGGGGACTGCTCTTTCTGAGTCTCCCTACCGGGAATTAGGCAAGACATTTCATCATTAATAGAAGTGGAATGAAATAAAATTTGCCTGTTTTCCCGGATTTGGATGTTGCCTGCTGCTGTAGCGAGTATGTCATCCTTGACAGTCTGATGATGCACCGAGGGAGGGGGCCTCGCAGCAGAAGTGGAGGAAGATTTGGCAAAACGGGAGCAATGGTCCACTGCGGGGGTAGCCAGGCTCGGTGTAGGACGAACGGCTACCATGGGAGCTGGATAGTTCATCCGGGGATTTGGGATAGGATGACGTCGTCACTGCTGACCTGACGACGGACATGCTGGAGCTGGAGGCGAAGCGGGGGAAGGAACGGCCACCGGCTTAGAAGAGTGTCTCCGCTTTGGGCTCTGCGAGGAACGTCCCTCTCCTCAGGTCAGGAAATGCCTGCTGGAGTGCGCAGGCCAAGGATAATAGTTCAGCATATTGAGGATAATTCCAGAGGGTGGGGTGGACCTCCAGAATGCCTAAAGCCCCATTTAGGCAACCCCACTTCTCTCCGGGGCCATAGGCTTAATCGACATCCATGAAACCCCGGATGAACATGGCTGCCCACTCCTCATGCATGCTGGGTTGCCCCACCGCTCGTCCGCTTGTGCCAGTGTGGAGACACCGCACTGAGGACATCGTGCTCCATAACAGGTGGGTGAAAAACGCACAGAAAAGGTGAAAAAACAACACACACTTCACCGCTGGGATCTTCTGGTGCCGGCGTACTGTCATGTACGTGTGCCGCAGCGCACAGGTGAAAAGGGTACGAGCCCAATCGCAGGTGAATTGAACATGTTTATTAACAGAAAATCAACATACAAAAGTGTCTTATGAAAACAGTCCAAGATGAGTAGTGATTTAACCCTTTAAGTGCCCTAGGTGCCACATGGCCCTACATGGGGCAGCGCAAGGCAACTCAAGCCCCCCCCCCCCCAGTGGTCAAGAGTGGTAAAAAAATTTTGTCAATAGTTCAATTTCCAAGGCTATTACTTGAAAGTTACAAGAGATAATGGCTTACTGTCAATTAGAAAGATGTAGAATATGATCCAAAGTTTCAGAAAGGAATAAATTTACGCATCTAATTTACATAATGTCGCGGAAGCTATATAAATTACATAACTCAGTCAAAAATGGACTTTGGACACGTTTACATAAAGAATGGTCCATTTTTTCTGGACGCTGATTTGTCTACAGGGATATGTTTTTATCTAATCTTCAAAGTATATGAACCAGAAAATCAATAAAATGTCAAAAAAACATATTTCTCTCTTACCTGTTACCGGGAGGGGGGCTCGCCCACCCACGTGACCGGTCCGTTTTCGTCCATCGTAGTCGATGTTTGTGTGTTCGCTCAGCCATTTTCACTGTGTACCACATCTACAAACTCTTGTGATTACCCCACATGAATTTTGTTTGTATTGCACGGCTATTTTTTCTGTTTGGTGCATTATTCCTGTGGGAATCCATGCCGCCCATGGGTGCCACCATCTTGGTAATGGGAGCTCAGTTTTTCTTCCATCATGGTCGATGTAACACATGTACTTAGTAATTTACACCCATGTACGACATCTACAAAGTCTTATGATTATCCCTTGTGAATTTCGTTTGTATTACGAGGCTATTTTTCCTGTTTCATGCAGTTTCAGTCATCATCGCTGCCTCGATGACCAAACACAGCGGCATCCACATTAATGTGTGAGCTCAAAGCGGAAAAAGGAAGAATAATGATGATTTCTTCTTCTTTGCTATATTCCATGTCAGCCATGATTCCTTCGGCACGTGTCTGCCACCTTCTAAACTGTCAGATCAATAGGAATTAATACAAATTCTCAGTATAGCCGGGGAACGACAATAAGTTGACAAGTGCAGTTGCTGTGCTGTGCCACTGGGGGCACGCAACCTGTCCATTTAATCTGGGCAGTTAAAGGGTTAAGATACAGTACAGTACAGTACAGAGGAATGATTTTTATACAAACTACGTTGGCTGGAGGAGAGATGAGCCCCATGCGCTCCCATGCGGAACTGGGCAGCGGAGAGGAAGGGCAAATATGAGGAGAAAGACTTACACGAGGGTATCGGAGCGCAGCTGGCTCTGGAAAAACAACACCGCCCCAAGTCCAAAAAATAAGAGAAACCAACAAGGAGTGAGCCTGAACATCAAATGTTGACTAACGCTGCCACCCCGAGTGCTCACACTGTCACCCATAAATACCCCGTGTACTTAATGAGTGACAAATGGATGCAGGTGTGCGGCAGCAGCCGGTGCGTGAGTGCGTGTCAGCGAATGTGAGTAAGAATGAATGTATGCATGTGTGTGTGTGTGTGTGTGTGTGTGCAAGTATGAGAATATGTACTGAATGATGCATGTATGTGTGGGTGTGTGCATGTGTGTGTGTAAGTGGGAGAGAGAGCAAAAGAACAAGGAAGTGGACAAATGACAGTCAGCTGGTGGATGCTGGCAGAGAGGAGGAGGCGTGGCTGTAGGCTGGCAAGAAACCAAGACCCAGAGGCTCCTAAAACCTGCAAGCTGAAAATTAAGAAAGCAGTAATCAGGGAAACTACAGCCACAAATCATGGACGGGGTTGGAGATTTCCAACTCAGCTCATGACAATTTGTGTGATCTTTTAAGAGTTATTGAGTGTTTTTGTGTGCAGTTTGGTGACGGTCGCCGTTTAGTCAAACCGTGCATGTGGCCTCATATGATATGCAGTTGATCTGGGCATTCTGCTCCACAATTAGTAACTTTTAATAATTAACTTTTAATGATTGTGTGAGCACACCAAGAGAAGTGCGATCGTGCCCGTAGAAAGCAAGTATTCCTGTCTGAAACAGGAATATCAATCAGGTTGCAAAGGAACTCCCATGTACCGCTGACTGGGGAAGGCTGGGCATGCTTGCCCGCAAATGCTCATGGAGCGGCTGGTTGGACACCAATGGGAGAAGCAGCAGCTGAACCGGTGGATCGCAGTGCTTTGCAAGCTCAGCCTGCCCGGTTAATGGCTGCAGCTTTACACGTGGTCCCAGCGGTTCAGCTGTTGCTCCACCCCCTCTTCCCCCAGCGCACCCGCCACCTCGTGTTCTCCATGCCAAATTATCCATTAGACCTATGCAATCACAACAACTTTATGGTATAATTTTTTAAACATTAAATCTTAAGTGTTATGTTTTTCTAGTCAAATTTGTCACGTTTCGCTTCCTTGTTTTGCACACGGAGCTTACCGTGGTGAAAGCAGTTCAGCTGCTGCTCCACCCCTCCTCCCCTTCCCCTTGCCCTTTCCCCAGCCATGCCGAAATATCCATTAGATCTATGCAGTCACAGGAAATTTATGGTATAATTTTTTAAGCATTAAATCTTAAGTATTATCTTTTTCTAGTCAAATATGTCATGTTTCGCTTCCTTGTTTTGCACACAAAGCGCTGTGGTTACTGATGCTGTAATGCGCGTATTATCCAATCAGTAGGAGTCAATCCAAAACCAAACTCCGCCCACACTTCTAGAAGCCTGGGCATGAGACACAGTGGTGGCTAAACTTTTATTGATAAAAATTACATATTTTGACCGAGCGACCCCATATTCGGGGATGCAAACCCTCGTAACCTCAGAAAAACATGTTTAAAATCTGAAGCCAGTCTGACAAACATTTCGAGAGATATGCGTGGAACAGGCAGACAAACATAAACATACAGAGATTTCTTGCATTTTTAGATCGATGTTCATTAGTATGCAATGTCCCTTTCAAATAAATATTAAACTAAACTAAACTTCTGTAACTGATTGGCTGTATGGGCTGAATGTCAACAGAGATGGCTTCTTCTTCTTCTTCTTCTTCTTCTTCTTCTTCTTCTTCTTCTTCTTCTTCTTCTTCTACTTCTTCTTCTTCCCATCACTGCCCGCATAATTAATTTTTGATTTTTGGGGAGGAGGATGGCGACCTTGGAAATGCCACCTCCATCTATCCGCCAGGGAGTGCAGATCGTTCCCCCGGACGACACTGTTACTGTGAAGGGGGTCCTTATGGCTGTGGGTGCCCAGGTGGGCCCTGATGCGATCCGCTATGCGTCCAGGATGAATAGAGCTGTAGTTGTGTTTCTGGCTACTGAGGAGAATGTCCACGCTCTGGTTGCGAGCGGTATTGTAATCGGGGACATGTATGTACAGGTGTCCCCCTTATCAGTTCCATCAACGCTTATCACCGTCTTGGGTGTTCCGCCTTTCATTACTGGCGAGCAGTTGGCGACGGAGCTCCACAGATTCGGGAAGTTTGTGGGCCCGTTTAGACACGTGAGTTTGGGACTCAGGGAAGCCGAGTTTAAACATGTGAGATCACTCAGGCGACAGATGTTCATGTTTCTAGACTCACCCACACAAACTCTGGAAATGTCCTTCCGGGTCAAACACGGGGACGGCTACTATATGGTGTATGCGAACCCGGGACAGATGAAGTGTTTTGAATGTAGCGATGTGGGCCATAAACGTTTCGCCTGCCCGCACAGGCGCCCGGCGGGGGGCTCTGGTGGAGCCGTGGCTGAGGCTGCCGGTGCGGCTGCCGGTGCGGCTGCCGGTGCGGCTTCCGCTCGCGACGCTGCTGCGGACGGTGTTGCCGGGGCTTCTGCCGCGGTGGAGCCCGGCGGGGCCGCACAGCCTGCCAGCGAGGCCTCCGCACCCGCCGCTGCTGCGGACGACGTTGCGGGGCCTTCTGCCGCTCCTGCTCCGGAGCCTGCCGCTGTGTCTGTGGACAGTCTGCCTGTGGCGCCCACAGCGCGGCCTGCAGCTGGGGGCGTGACTGGTGATGGCACCCAAGCAGTCAATGACGTTGACTCAGCATCGCGCTGTGTGACATCAGCGGCTGTGCTTCCGCAGCCTGCTGCCACTTCAGAGCAGCAGGCTCTGTGTGTTGGGGGTTTTTCTGGGTTCGGAGGCTTTTGAACGAAAGAACTGGGAGGGTGTTAAGGACAAGGTGTGTGCTCGCTTTTCTAAATGGAAATGGTTGCTACCACAGCTGTCATATAGTGGCAGGGTTCTGGTCGCAAATAATCTGGTCGCCTCGGCTCTTTGGCATAGGCTGGTGGCTTTGACACCGCCCAGGAGCCTCGTGGAGGAGATTCAGAAGATCATCATGGACTTCTTTTGGTCTGGTCGCCACTGGGTCCGTGCACCTGTTCTCTACCTGCCTGTGGCCGAGGGGGGACAGGGCCTGGTGGACATACATTCCAAGATCGCCTGCTTCAGGCTTTGAACTGCACAACGCCTCCTTTACGGATGCGGACCCTGCTGGATGGACACTGCTAAACTGCTCCTGAGGAGAGTCGGTCGCTTGGGCTATGATAAGCAGCTCTTCCTCGTGACATCTGGGGAGGTGGACCTTACTGGACTATCTGCTTTTTACACGTCCGTCTTGCATGCATGGCGAGTCTTCACCGTGGCCCGCTTCCATGATGAGACACCGGGCATGTGGCTGTTCGAGGAACCTCTGTTTTTCAATCGATTCATCGACGCTGAGGTGCTGCAGTCTGTCAGTCTGCGGACTTGTTTGCGGGAGGCACGTTGTACCAAGCTTGGTCATCTTATGAAGATGTCGACCACATCGATGGATACGCTGAGGCGGAGTGCCAACATTACATCTGTCAGACTGCTGCAAAGGGTGGTGGGGGACGTGTGCGCCACCCTGCCACAACCGCTTTGAGCGTTTGTGACAAACCGCACTCTTTCCAATCAATGGGATGACGACACTGTGTCCACCTTTCCTGCAATTTCCATAACTCCAGCTGTGGGGGAGTGGCAGGGAGGAGAGGATCACCTGCTGACCTTCAGAATTCCTCGCCTGGGCAAGTTCCAGTTTGTCGGGACAAGGGCGGTGTATCACATCTGTGTGAAGGTTCAGAATCTGCGCTCTCTGATGGATGTCACAGAGTCAAGGTGGGCGGGTTTTTTGGGCCCAGAGGTCTCCCTGAAAGGCAGCTGGCGGTGCATGTACAAGCTACCTAATGAGAAACGGACAGCAGCTCTCCAGTGGAGGATTGTGCATGGGGCAATAGCTACGAATAAATACAGAGCACGCCTTGATCCGACTGTGGGGGGGGGAATGTTTGTTTTGTTCCCAAGTTGAGACCCTGGAGCATTTGTTTGTCCAATGTTTTCATTTATCTGGACTTTTTGATATTTTGCGCGAGTGGTTTCAGGCTTTGGTGAACGTTTCTCTTTTGGTCTGTTCATTTACGGTCCAAAGTATAAAGTGGCAAGGAAGGCTGCCCACACTTTGATGAACTTCCTATCTGGTACTGCTAAACTTGCCATCTGGCTGATGAGGAAAAATTGGGCTAGCAACGCTGGCGATGTGGATCCTGTGTCTGCTTTCAAGGTCTTGTTGAAAGCCAGACTACAGGTGGAGTTCTCTTACTATCAAATGGTGGACAATTTGGAGGCATTCATCAATAGATGGACTGTAGGGAACGTTTTGTGCTCTGTGGGTCAGGGGGATGAGTTATGTTTGCACTTTTGAGATGTGACACACTTGGATGAGTTATGTTTGCACTTTTGAGATGTGACACACTTGGGCCAGTGATATTGGTCTTTTTGCATTCTTGAAATGTACAATAAAGCCTTTTCTAAAAGTCTTCTTCTTCTTCTTCTTCTTCTTCTTCTTCTTCTTATTCTTATTAGTGTCGACCAGGCTGCCCTACAGCAGATACCCCAGAAGCCTGCACAAGAGGATCTTGACCTCCCACCCACTGACGATGAGGTCAGAACTGCCATTAGCACATGAACTGTGGCAAAGCACCAGGAAAGGATGGAATTCCTGCAGAATTATACAAAGTACTTGGAACTTTAGCCTTCAAAGAATTCCATGATATCCTTTCGACCAGCTGGGAGGAAGAAGACATGCTGGCAGACCTCAGAGATGCAACCATAGTGGCACTGTATAAGAACAAATGATCAAAGTCAGACTGCAGCAACTACAGGGGAGTTTCACTACTCTCCACTGCTGGAAAGATCCTTGTCCGCATTCTCCTCAACAGGCTTATTACCAACATCTTTGAGAGTAACCTCCCCCAAGCCCAGTGTGGCTTCCGCTCTGTTTGCAGCACCATAGACATGGTGTTCGCTGTGTGTCAGGTTCAAGAGAAGTGTACCGTACAACAGATGGACCTGTAGTCAGTGTTCATAGACCTAACCAAAGCATTTGACACTGTAAACAGAGAAGCTTTATGGACCATTATCATGAAGTTGGGCTGCCCTTGCAAATTTTCTAAGTTTATACAGTTCTTCCATGACAACATGACTGGGCAGGTCCTCTCCAATAATGACTTCATGAGCTTCTTCAACATCTCAAATGGAGTGAAGCAGGGTTGTGTTCTCACCTCCATGATGTTCAACTTCTTCTTCACGCAAGTCCTACTCCACACTGCTAAAGACCTCAACAGGGACGTGTAGATCAGGTACCGCTCTGATGGATCTGTCTTTGACCTCCGCCGACTCGCCGCCAGAACCAAGACCCTGAAGAAACTCATCCTTGAAGCCATTTTTTTTGGATGGCTGTGCCCTCATGGCACACAAGGAAAACCACCTGCAGGTCATTGTTGACTGCTTTGCAGATGCATCCAGGCTGTTTGGGCTAACAATCAGTCTAGGAAAAATGGAGGTCCTGGTCAAAGTCACCCCGAATACATCAAAGCCACAGCCATCCATAACCATTGACAGAGTTTAACTGAAGTGCGTTGAAAGCTTCAGGTATCTCGGCAGCACAGTCTCTGCAGATGATTCACTGGACAAAGAGCTCATGTCCAGCACCCAGAAAGCCAGTCAAGCACTTGGATGACTGACAGTGAAGGTTCTCCAGCAGAAGGGAATAAGACTTCCATAAAGCTCAAGGTCTACATGGCCATAGTCCTTTCCTCTCAACTTTACAGGTGTGAGACGTAGACCTTGTATCGACGGCATGTCAAGCAGCTCAAACAATTCCATACAAGATTGCTGCACACAATCATGGGCATTCGCTGGCAGGACAAAGTTGCAAATCAAGAAGTGCTGGATAGCGCTGGCTCCACAAGCATTGAGTCAATGCTGCTGAAGGCTCAACTATGCTGGTCTGGCCATGTCATCAGAATGGATGACAGTCGCATTCCCCGACAGCTGATGTATGGCGAGCTCAAGGAGGGCTCACGCAGACAAGAAAGATCAAAACTGAGGTACAAAGACACCTTGAAGAATAACCTCAGATGGTGCAAGATCCAGCCACATGAGCTTGGAGCCTCAGCTGCAGACAGAAATGGTTGGAGGCTGCTCACCCACAAAGCATTAGCTGTCTTCGAGAAGGACTGACAACGGTGTCTTGCTGCTGCAAGGGATAGACATCATAGAGCTGCGTCCACCTTGATCCAAACTACAGTGTGCTTCCAGTTTTGGGCTGTGGAGCCACATGCATTCCCATCGCTGAGTCCACAGATTACGTCAGTGTCGGGCCCAACGGACTACCAAGAAAATAGTTATCCCTTACAACTTATCTGTTAACTCACTGGTAAATCACAACGGAGCTTTATGTACACAAGCACACAAGTGCACAGGCTGAGATGATGTGCATTGTAGTAAAAAAAAATTTAAAAAAAGGTCCAGATAAGTGAGGAATTCTGCTGTACACACCAGTGAAAGTGTGTTTCTGCATATTATTACAGGGTGCCACAAAACCATGGCCGAGCTGACCCAGTGTGCACACTGCAGACCAGACAGCTATGTGGGAGACATGGGACATCTTTATGCACTTCTAAAACGTAATAAATTCTTGTGTTTGACAAGTATGCTTTAAAGTGACAAAATGAACAACATTTAATTAAACAATCATCTCAATCAAACAATACAGATTTAGATTTTAATCCTCAGGTGGAGATCAGCTGGTGAAACCAAGAGTGTTGTGCGGCACTAATCGCCTCCAAAATGTGGTTCTTTTGCATTTAAAGTGACTTTTGATATTGTCACACAACACTGCTTTATTATTTTTACTTCTCTTATAATAATGTTACTTTCTACTTTGAAAACCTTTCTCTTTTGCAGTCTGATGTTCTGTCATGTCGTAAATGTTGAGGGCAAGGCATGGACATGGTACATGAATTACATATAGTTTCAATCTTTCAGATTTATCAGTGAGTGATCATTGTATGATGAGATTGACCAGATACGCACAGTTTCAAAAATTTCACATACACCATGGTGTACAATCGTTTCTACACCCAAATGTGCAATTTCTACATACTTTTCATAAATGAGGGTCAATGTAGCTATCCTTTCTAGTTTTAATGTTTCCCTGGTGCATTTGATGACAGTTCTTTCAAACTTGCTCTTGCAGTCAGGATGTATAAATTTGTATTCATAAGTAGTAGAAATTCAATCTTAGTTTTCCATTTGAAATATATGTGTTCCTGCTTCATTTCATTCAGTGGATGAGGGAGTTTAACAGCCGCCCCTTCTTCTGCACCTGAAGCCCCATCCTGACCTCTGTCGTCATCTATCATTTCAGACAATGCCCTTGTTTTAATAGCTTCTACCTTGTCTGATTTGATATAGTGAACCTTGAATCTTCGATCGACTAAGGTAGCCATAACTGGCAGGCTGTCAAAGAGCTTTTCTTTTTTCTCTTTTTTTCTTTTTTATGGTGGGATGTCAGGATTTTGGTCTTTTACTCTTATAGCTAAGTGTAACTCTTACGAATTTGTAGAGATTTTTCCCCCCAGACAGCTGAATTATAAGTTTAAAAATAGAATTTCTAAAGTAATTCACTCATTTAATTCCTTAACTTTATCCTGTTTGGGTCATTGAAGAGCTGGAGACTACCTCAACTTCTGTGGGCAGAAGTCCAAAACCTAATTTTTCATGCATGGATTTAAGGGATTAGGTTTTTTAACACCTTATGTTGCAGTACTTTAACTACATTTTTTTTTACTCTGTTTAAATTGTTTCCCTAATTGTTCATAGTAAGATTTGTAGTATCAATTTGTCTTAATTTGGCTTTTTTTTTTTACTGCCCTGGAAAATAATCGGGCTGTTATTGTTACTAACACACCAGAAGAATTCATGTATAGTCACCTCAATGCTGACCCAAAGTAACAATTACTGCAGTGTTAGAGCCATGATTTGCATTCACCTGAGTTCAGTGTCTTTCATTATATTGGATGCAAGCATAATTTAATAATTGTTTTCATGTGATGTGGAAAATAGAGGTTTTGAAAGCCCTTCATTTCAGTGACATTGTAACTTCACATACGCACAGGTTTTGGAAATGAAAAAGGCTCATGACACCTCAGAGGTTCAGTTTGGTGTGTGTGTGTGTGTGTGAGTCTGTCTGTCTGTCTGTCTGTGTCTGTGTCTGTGTGTCTGTGTGTGTCTGTGTAACCATTGAAGCATTTACATCCAGTCATGATCTGATATGCAAAAATGGGAAGTTGATTCTGACGTTGTGTGTAGATGGCAGTAAGGAAATGGTCTGTTACATTGATGGGTAGGTGTTTCTACAAGAAAAGTGCCCTAAAGTGAAGTCTGGGGTATTTATCAGTACATAGTGTGTAGTTATTTACAGAATATGCTCTGGGAAACACTTCAGCAGTTATCAGGGTTACATCCTTGACAGCTCACCGTCCAATCATGACATAACACAGAGACAGACCACCACCCACACTTAGATCTGTACCCATATCTATTTAGACCCATCAGTTATGTTAACAAGCACGCTTTGGACTGTATATGGAGGTAGTTGTTCAAAAGGAAACTCAACAACAGGGAGAACATTCGAGCTCCTCACAGAAAGATTCAAGCTGACAAGGAAATTCAGTCTCAGGAGTTTCGGAATAGGACTTTTTGAATGTTAGGAGACAGTGCTGTGCCTTTCTGGTGACTATTAATGTGATTTGCATATTTCTATGGTGACAGAGATCCTTGATGCAGACTGTCAGCAAGAGCAGTTTTTAGGACAGCAACTAAGTGATGGTGAAGTGATGAGAGGTGTTTCATCCTTCAGCATACTGTATATTTTAACAACTGTGCAAGTGTATCTGTGGCACACACCAGAAAAAGTAAAAGTTCAAATGAAGCAAGGTAATCCAGCAATTCCATTATGTTGTGTGGAACATTTTGTCATCAGGGTTTGGGTCGACTAGTCCTCTTAGACTCATTGCCCATTAATACAAAGAGGTTCTGAGTATAGGGTGAGGACCTTAGTTATCCCAGAGAGGCTCAGATTAGAGTCACTACTTCACATCGAAAGGAGCCAACTGAGGTGCTTTGGGCATCTGATCTGGATGCCTCACATGTGAGGTGTTTTGGGCACACCCCACTTGGAGGAGACTATGAGGCAGATCCAGGACACATTGGAAAAACAAGGGTCCATGAGGAGTTATCACTGATGCAGAACGTGTTTTTTGGGCATTTTCAAGTGCATTTCCTTATCACAGCAGCACATAAATTAATTTTCCACCGGGCGCATGGTGCAAAAAGGTTGGTCTAATTATTCAGACGTGTGTTTTGGATAATCCAATTCAAAATGCTCCTGTCCATCCCTTTAATACACAGGGGTACATTATCTAAAGTGAACTCTGTTCATGACGGCTTGTTTAAGATGGGTTTTGTGCTGGCCAAGGCCTGTGCAGGTGAGCAAAACTGCATGGGATAGTAATGTTGCTTGGTAATAAGGAAGACATCAATCAGAGTTGATACCCAGTTAGTTATTTTAGGCATGATATATACATATATCATGTAACATCATATAAATAAAGTAACGGGCGATTATGTTATGACTGTTACAACGCTCTCCATTAAAATAACAGAAAATCCCAGCACATGTTTCCTCTTGAGCTCTGGAGCTGTGCGATTTCAAAACACACCATTGAAATAGCATTAAACAATGTGCTTCTGATGACAGACCTCCTTTATCGTGATCAAAAGCACACTGTCATAACATGCACCATAATGAGGCGAGGAAGGCCTCGGGACTGGACGGCATCAGCGCGAAGCTCCTCAAGTCCTGCGCAGACCAGCTGTGTGGGATTGTGGAGCACATCTTCAACCTGAGCATGAAGCTGGGGAGGCTACGACAGTTGTGGAAAACATCTTGTGTGGTACCTGTATCAAAGACTTCCCACCCAAAAGACCTGAACAGCTACAGACCAGTGGCCCTGACGTCTCACATGATGAAGACCCTGGAGAGACTGTTCCTTGCTCACCTCCACCCACTGGTGGGACCAGCGATGGATCCACTCCAGTTCGCCTACCAGCATGGCATTGGGGTGGAGGATGCAGTGATCTTCCTCCTTCACCGTTCCCTGTCCCACCTGGAGAAGCCCGGGAACGCGGTGAGGATCATGTTCTTTGACTTCTCCAGTGCTTTCAACACCATCCAACTGATGATCCTGAAGAACAAGCTGCTGTGCGCAGGGGTGGACTAGCACCTGTCATCATGGATCCTGGACTACCTCACTAACCGGCCACAGTTCGTGAGAACCCAGGATTGTGTGTCTGACACGATCATCGGTAGCACGGGAGCCCCCCAAGGAACGGTTTTGGCTCCCTTCCTGTTCACCCTTTATACTGCGAACTTCTCACACAACACAACACACTGCCACACAGAAGTTCTCTGATGATTCTGCGATCGTTGGCCTCATTTCCAAAGGAGATGAAGCTGAGTACAGAGGACTTATCCAGGACTTCGTGGACTGGTGCCATCGGAACTACCTCCAGATCAACGCAAGGAAAACTAAGGAGCTGGTGGTAGACTGCCGCAGGCAAGGACAACCCCTCACAGCACCAGTAAATATCCAGGGAACAGACATTGAGATGGTGACATCCTACAAGTACCTGGGTGTTCATCTGAACAATAAACAAGACTGGTCACACAATACCGACGCACTCTACAAGAAGGGACAGCGCAGGCTGTTCCTACTGAGGAGGCTCAGGTCTTTTGGTGTACAAGGGGTGCTCTTGAAGACATTCTACGACACGGTGGTGGCATCTCTGTTCCCTGTGCTGTTGCAATCCTGGAAGTTCCCCATTGTGGGACTAATAAAGGCTTATCTTATCTTATCTTATCTTATAATAGAGAGCCTAAGTAACACCCCCCACCGACTTCTGCATATGGGACCTTAAATCGAAAATAATTCTCCATTGAAATGAATGGCAAGAGTGAAATTGTCTTTTGATCCTGATCAAATTTTGCCACGAGTTACACATATGATGTTTGTCAATGTCAAAGATAATTTTCTACGTAATTAAATTTGTCGGCTGTCATATAATAACAGAGTAATATTTTGTTTTTGTTTAAACGACTAGCAGACAGCAACTCCCATCATCCCATATCACTAAATTGTAATGGTGACTGTCTACCTCCCAGCACAAAGCGGGCGCAGTAATTAGATGGTGTGATGCAACGCGTAAAAAATAGACAATCAGTCCCTCCAGGATTTCGTGAGATGTTTTTATCATTGTTGTAGCACAAAATGCCTGAATTTGCAGGAGCTTTTTTAAAAAGCTGCAATAAAGTTGCTATGTTTTGAGAGGTTTTTTGCACTAAAAGTTGTGGGAAGAATTACAAATTTTAAATCAGATGCTTTTTTCCATAGTTTCCTGCAGTGATATTCTGTATAACACCACAAGAAAAGTAGAGGATTGTCATTCCTATTTAACAGTGATTTGTAAATTAAGCAAAAACTTCTGCTATACAGAAAAAAAAACTCTTGTGCAGCAACAAATACAGACTTTAACACAATATCCATTACAACAGCTAAATTGCTTTGCTAACTTGAATGCAGTTAAAGAGTATAGATTTGGAAACTATGGCAGCACCTTCATTTGAAAACCGCAGCGGTCCCCACCCACTCGGTACCTAGCACAGAAGAAAAAAGAAATAATTTATTCTGTTGCTCTGTATTGTCTATCGGAGTCTGTATTTTTCTGAAAAAAAAATGACAGAGAATATTCTCTCTCTTTCTGTGCCTAACTCCTACCTGTGTGTCTGTCTGCTGCATGTCTTGACAGACACCTGTCTCATCAGATACTGATCTTTCATTTACCAGGAGACCTACAGGGGAATGGGGGTAGGCATGTTGGCCAGTGTCTAGACCGGAGAGTTACAGTTTTAAAGCTCATTGACAAGATGTAGGAATGATTTTACCTCTAAAGATGAATAAAATGTTCAAACACTGGCTGTAGTGTTTTATTTGTTTGTTTGTTTGTGATTTTACAGCATCTCTCCTTACGCATGCTTCTGTGACGGGGTGGTTTTCAGGAAGGCAGATGTTTTTCAACACAAACCCAGTACACTGTCAAGATGGAGACATGGCAAGACATCCACTGGAAGGCCAGGGAAGATGGAGGAAGGGACGGTGTTGCAAACCTCGCGGGTGAGTGTTATTTTTTTTAAATCACAGACACTGTTTTTTTGCACACTGTTTTATTGCAATAAATAGCAATACTCATCTGACTCTTAAGCATCTGGAAGATCCAAAGGCCTATGCTCGGATTTTATTTATTGATTTCAGTTTAGCTTTTAAAGGCGTCGGCCGGACGAAAATTCAATATCGCTAACTCATATCTTAAATTTTTGTGTGAGACGAGCTAATTTGAACCGCACATGTTTTGGTGTCAACAAATGTCGCATAAGGTGACAATGCGCTCTTGAAGTATTCTGTCCTTGAGAGCTGTCTGACTCAGCCAAGCGATCAGCGGCTAAGATGGCCACTGACTGTGTGACGTCATTTCAGGAAGAGACACACACACGCTCGGCGGACATTGCTTGTTGTTTACGTTTTAAAATCGGCGATTACGGATATTTCTCGGAGTACTTGTGGATTACAAATAGATTATTTATTAAGATTAGGATTTCAGTAATCGAATTAATTATGGTTTGGCGTTGTGTTGTCTACGGGTGCGATGGTATACCAGAGGAGCATGCTGTGAGTGTTTATGAATTTCCCGTCCCTGGGAAAATCAGAACGGCATGGGTGAAATTCGTTCAGAAAACGCGAAAAAATTGGAATGATGTCGGTAAATCACCCAACATGCGCAGTAGACATTTCGTTGACAGCGATTTCGAGAATAAGATGCAATTTGAAATGAAATTAGCAAAAAGATTGCTGATAAAAAAAACGGCTGTTCCAACTATATAACCGTTCATTTCAAAGTCTCACTCTGAGACAAGTGTCAGTGACAGTGGCGTGAAAAGCAAGGGTGATCTACCGATGCGATCAGCTGTCAGAAAACGAGAAGTAAACAGGGTAAGTTTTGTATTTTTAATATTCACTGCAAATATTTACTAAACATCTTAAATGAATTACAAGCAATGAATTGCATTGCCTTACCAACTTATCAAATATTAGCATGTTAGGGTATCCATACTAATCATATATGAAATATTCAGTCCTGTATAGGGAGGTGGTTGTGCCTGTTTGCTCAAGTTATATTTCTATGTATGTAATCAAATTTGAGACCTCTGGAATTAAATTATGATGATCTACTTTTTTTGCAGATTTTATCCACTGTCACTCAACCTTCAAATAGTGTGGATTTTTCTGACCAAGCAGAGGAAGCTGATGAACAGGACTTTTATGTAAATCCACTTTCAAATCCACTAGACCAACATGTCCCACCTACACTAAATACAGCCCAGCCTATACCAGATCCTCTTCTGTCATCATTTTTGGTGACATATCTCACACCTACAATTTATTTATTTCAGGCACAAAGGGCTGTGAAAAAGTTGTTGATATGATCAACAAAACACAGGTCCTCAGGGATTTTTTTTGTTTGTTTTTTTTGTTACTTATTTGTACCCGTAGGTAGATTTGGTTGTGGATGTGCGAAAGCTGAGTCCAGGGCAGCAAACTTCAAATGTGGAGGCTTTCCACAGTCTGATTATTCATTTTGCACCAAAGAGTGTACACTTCTCATTCCTTGGAATGTTGACAAGGTGAGGAGATGCAATATGTGACCAAAAATATGAAATGCAATTGTAATAACAGTGCCAATTACATAGAGTTTCTGCTGATAGACAGATCACTTATATGTCCAAAAATAAATCATTGTGATAATATTCTAATTACAGACTTTGTTTAGCTGCAATGCACTTTAATGAAAATGCAGGCCGCAAGCAGGCACAGAATCGTGATGGTGAGCCGGTCTTCATCATCAGGTACCCAAAATTCAAAAAAGGCGGATATACACTGCAAGCAAAGAAAGTTAATCCAACTTTCGGTGAGTATAAGAAATATTAGTATCATTTTCTAGGCTTGTATATGATATTTAGGGTGGGTGGGGGTTGGTCTTCATTCAACTTTCACATTTCATAGCTTTTATCAAATTATGTTAATTTGGGTCAAATTTGTATTTCATACTGTAGTCAAATGGATGTGTAATTTTTATTAAATATATTTTTTTTCAGAATATGTGGATGATCTGATGAATACTCTTTTCGACAAAACCTTGGTTGATCCAACCCACTTATGGGAGGAGTGGCACTCTGTACAAGCCAGAGTTCTCGCCACATTGAGTGCCAAATTTCAGCGTCCCATCAAAGCTGATGCTGTTGAGCAACATGTATCTAGATTTTCAAAATCAAACATGTAAAAGTAGAATAAATTTCCAATTAGCAATGAAAGTTCAGCTTTCAATTGTTAGGGAAGCAACATATTTTGCTAAGACAAACAAATATAAGCCTAAGATTTTTAGAGAAATGTGCTTTTAAAAATGGAACACGAATTTTATACCATAAAATGGTAGAAAAATTATTCAAATGTATATGACATGCGACTTTGATGAATGCTGAAATATTAGAATTATAAAATTGACATGAACATTAATAAACGCAATATATGATTTTACAAAACTTTATTTAAATAACATTGTTCACAAATCTAATCTTGGTAGGCAAAATCCCTTGTAGTGATCAGATGGGAATGTTTCTCTGATGAGGCTCACAGCACAGGCAGGCAACATCACCCTCACTTCTTTCCCAAGATATCCCCAACACCACCGGACCAGTTGCCTGTAGGCTATGAATCTGTATCGCCTGAAAAATATGGGGTTGGCATTGATTATTCCGTTTGCATTGATTATTGAATGTATTGAATGATTTGTTCATAATTCATCTGGAAAATTAAAACACATGAATAAATATTGTTTATAAACTCACTCGTGTTGACTTGCGTCATGATCACCATATTGCTGTCTGTAGGCCAGATAAGCTGTCTGTAAAACCCAGATGTCAAGACAGACAGAACGGAAACCGGGGTGATCAGTGATACACCTTGGTAGGTTATCATTGGTGTATCCACAGCCCTTCAGTTCTTCTACTTTCTCCTTCACCTTCAATATCTCCTGGCAGCACCGACATTCACTTGATGTTGGCATAATGTTACATTTCTCACAAGTGCACCTGTGAAAAAAAAAATGATATAATCAGATGCTTATAATAAACTAATGGCTCGTGGGAGTGCTATATAAATTGGTCTATGAAGTTTGATTAGAAAAAATTAAAAACATGTAAAAAATTTTGAGCGGAAAGAGAAGTTATAGTAAAACAATAATGAATCACAATAATTCTTAAACATGATCCATCAATCTCTTAGAGAATTATGTAGCTTTTGAGACTAGGATTAACATGATGATGATTAACAACATGTCCTGACAAACTCGTAAAGTACACATATTATTGCTCACATACATTATCCATTTATTTCGAATGAAAATGTTTCTAAATGTTTCTAATGTTTCTAAGTTGCCAAATAAGGCAGCGAGTGAACAATTGGTAGTTTTATTTTGATAATTAAGTGTGTGACCATGCATATCGCCAAAAAAAATATTTCAAAGCATATTTTACCAAGATAAATCTGCGAGCTGCTCGTCGTCAACGTGGTCTGTTCCCGTCTCTGTTTCGTCTTCCTCCTCTCCCTCTGGCTCAAACAAATATGGCTGAATAACCCCCTCAGCACCACCCAAAACTACTTCATCATCAGATTCTTCATTTTCAATATCATCACTTATATTGCGGTCGTCAAACTTGAGAAAATAATTGCTGTCCGAATCACTTTGCTCTTGTTCTGCCATTTCCTTTTTCTTCCTGAACTGATGTCACTGCTGCCCGCACCTATCGAGAGATGGCGGTACTGCAGCATCACTAAGTGAAAGATGGGCTATTACCAAATAAAGTCATTTATGGAGGCTGGTGACACATATTAAATCACATATTAAATCATCATATTTTCATACAATCAGTTTATTGGTTCAATAAAAAAAATGTCACCGTCCGAGGACTTTAACACTTTGCAGCCTCATCTGCTTTTACATAAAATTACCCAGATGAAGGTTAATCCTTTTATTATTAAATGTTTTGTTTTTTTGTTTGTTTGTTTTTTTAACAGAACTCAAAATGTCAGGATCAATAACACACTTTCTGACTCCAAACCCATCAGCACAGGTGCACCTCAGGGCTGTGTGAGCTTTCTAGTCCTTTTTACCCTGTACACTAATGACTGTATTAGTCATTATCCAGGTAACCTATTTTTTAAATTTTCTGACGACACTGCCATCCTTAGCCTGTTAACACTAAGACACCGATACCTCCTTGTATTTCACTGAGGTCAATGGCTTTGCATAGTGGTGTGATGAACATTTCTTGGTCATCAACACACAAAAATCAAAGGAGATGGTGGCCGGACCCTTGTTAGTGGGAGACCACTCTCCACTGTCTATTAACAGTGTGGACATTCAACGGGTCATCTCCTACAGGTATCTGGGCGTCCACCTGGATAACGTCTTTACCTGGAATGACCATGCTGAGTTTGTGTGTTCTCGTCTCCAGCAAAGGCTGTATTTTCTCTGTCAGCTGAGGGTGTTTGGAGTCAGTGACAAAATAATGTTTTTATTTACCAAACGGTGCTGGGGAGCATCATAAGGTATGGGATGTCTGTGTGGTTCGGCAATATTTCTGTGCAGGCCAAATCTAAGTTGCAGCATCTGGTCCAGGCTGCCGTGAAGGTGATGAGGAGAAGTGAAAACCTCTCCCTTAAGGCCATTTATGAGCAGTGTGTGTGCAGGCAGGCACAGAGAGTTCTGCAGGACCCCTCACACATCCTCCATTCTGAGTTTGAGCTCTTGCCTTCTGGTGGAAGATACAGATTACCAAAATGCAGGTTAAACTGTTTTAAAAACTCATTTGTGCCTGCTTCTATTAGGCTCCTAAATTGTTCGATTGTACAGCAGCATGGTGACCTGTATTTATTTCTGAATTTATTTGTTCTGTTTGTTTGTCTGTGTTTTAGATTGTTTTTTATAATACGTGCAATAGGGGTAGTGTGCAATATACAGTATGTGAGCAGATGTCATGTTGTGATGTGATGCCTTGTATGGGAAGGAAGTTTGTGTCAGCGCCATGAGTCCACAGCAAATTTCCCAAGGGGACAATAAAGTGTATTCTATTCTATTTTTGCTGATGTGTTCATCACCACCTCCATAACCGTGTGGTACGCAGGAGCCACTGCCAGGGACAGACTAAGGCTGCAGCGCATCGTGCGCGCTGCTGAGAAGGTGATCGGCTGCAAGCTCCCATCTCTCCAGGACCTGTACATCTCCAGGACCCGGAGGCGTGCAGGCCAGATCATAGCCGATCCTTCACACCCTGGTCACGTACTGTTTGCCCCCCTCCCCTCAGGTAGAAGACTTCGGTCCATTCAGACTAAAACCTCCCGTCACATGAACAGCTTCTTCCCCTCTGCCATCAGACTGCTGAACACTAAGTGACTTATTGACTCTTGTGCACTATGTACAGCAGCTCAACCAGACTCATGTCAATCATCACTGTTTTCTTTTTGCATTACCGACTGCACTATGTGGTACTCCACAATATCTGCTGCTCGCTAATATATTTAAAAACTGCTTTGACTAGTATTACTCATTCTTATTCTACACTTTATTGCATGTATAGTTTTTTATTCCTTTTATTTTATCATGTTTAATGTTGCAGCATTGCACCGAGACAAATTCCTAGTTTGTGTACTACATGAACAATGGCAATAAATCTGATTCTGATTCTGTTCCGTTAATACTTACTGTAGACACAAAAGTGAGCGCGGTGCAGCGACACATTTGATTGGTTAGACTGAGTGTTTAAATGCTACTCAGGGACAAATTTGATTGAAGTTGATGAGGATTAGCCAAAATTGCGGGAAAGTTGCAGTGATTGGACAGAGTTGAAAGGTCGCACAAAAGACGCAGCCAATCACTGATTTTGCATAAATTGACGCGATTGCAACATTGTGAAATTCTGGAGGGACTGGACAATGCACTGACAGAAACTAACTAAAACATAGGCGTACAGTGGGAAGTCTGTCGCATAAGTCCACTGATGACCATCAAAATAGAACCTGAAAGGTCTTTGTTTCTCTTCAGTTTACTTTTTAGCTTGCTTTTAAATTCTTATGTATTCCTTTTGCAACTTGCTGTAATGTTTTTATGTAAAGCACTTTGAATTGTCTTGTACACGAAATGTGCTATACAAATAAACTTGCCTTGCCTATGGCTCTCAGCTGCCCTGAAAATGCCTTGGCATCCTCTCTGAAGAGCTGAAAGGGGATGGCTGGGAAGACAGAAGTCTGGGCTTCTCTGCTTTGACTGCTGCCTCCACGACCTGGACCCCGGGATGTGGGATGGATGGATAGATGAATGGATCTGAGTCATCATGTTGATGAAATACTTTTATCTTTAATGGAATGCGAGTGCCCAGAAATATCAGTCCCCAATAGCAATGGCCTTGCCATGAGCTGAGTTCTGGAGATCTCCGCCAGACTCGGTCTCATGGCATTTTCTGCTTATTTACTTATCTGTTGCAATCATGCCTTTTTGGGTTTATGTATCATTGTTTTTCTTGCCATTTTTCTGTTTGTGTCATGTTATAATTTTATTTTTGTACTTATTTATAATTATACTTTGACATGTTATTTTTATTCTTTTTGTCCCAGTACGGTCCTTTTTACTATTGACAGCTGTCAGGGGCGTGAAGCTTTGTATGGGTGTGCCCTGTCAGCTGTCAGTGTGGGTTTGCCTCCCTCTCACTGCCTCAGCTGATCTCAATCATGTATCCTCGCTTTCTTCTGCCCGTTCAGGTACCCACACCTGTTGTTTATTGTGTTAATGGGTTCTGATCCTACCGAGTGGGGTCCGATCGGACCCCACACATGTTCTTATGCACAACATGGACATATTATCGATCACAGCTATCATGCTTTCTGACTTTGTCATCATCTGTGAATCACAAAAAATAAATCTGATTTAAAATACAGTTTTCTTCTGTACTGTCAGTTCAGATTTTTCATTGGGGTCCGATCGGACCCCAGGGAAAAATGAGATGAGATGAGATTCAACTTTATTGTCATTACACATGCATGAATACAAGGTAACGAAACGTGACTTGGCATTTGGGCACGCTCTGCAGAGCGCATCCAAGGCCGGGGCAGCCGCTAGGCACCAGTCATAAAGAAGAAAGGAAAAAAAAAAAGAAAAGAGAAAGGATATGACACAGTAGGCGAGAGAAAAAAACATGTTTTATCAAATTGACGCTTAATGAGTAAGCGAAATTTTGATTGCAGGCAAAAAAACCCTCAATGCATATTTAGCAGACATTTAGTAGACAGATCACACAGCAGAGGGAGAGCAGTGTGTGTATATCAGTATGATGATGATGTCAGTGTGTGTGCAGTGTTGAGTGTATCAGTTACTGGAGTACAACAAATAGTCTCCTAGGCAACGATAGATGTTATAGTTCATGAACGCTGTCCCTGAAGAGTTCTGTTTATTGCACAGCAGCAGTGTTTGGGTTAGCAGAGCCAGCTGACACATCCACTTATCTCAACTCTGGAGGAGTGAGTTATCCAGGGGCGCCGATCAAGGCCGAATCTGCACAGACAGAGTATAGGATTTCCCTCTTCTCATATTCTGTGCTTACAATTCAAATTAACATTCACTGGCTTTAAATTCATATCATTCCCTGGAGAGCACGAAGCGACTCCAGATGTTTCCCCTTCTAAACACAGATGAACATGTCCGGTAGAGTCCATCTCTCTACAGTGCATGCTGATGGTAAATTCCATGTTGGTCATTTGCCGCTATTTCGTGCACTCCCCATCTGGTCGAATTGTTGAAGAAGCAGCTCCGCTGGGTCCGCATTTTGATTAGCTCTTCCAGTTAAATTTTCGATACACCAGGAGAACTCCAAAGCCCAATCGGCAGAAATCCTGTGATCGTAAAAAAGCCAAAACAGGTAGATGTTTTCTACATCTTCAGTCGAATCACACAGACACATGAGTTCCAATCCATGGGTCTCTCCACATTTGGGCTCCCCCGGGCCCAATTTTCTGTTTGAAAAGGTGGTGTCAATTGCGTTTAAAGCCCAGCTTATATCCATTTTCCGTATTTTCCATTTGGGTTGAGATCAGCAAGATGGTGAGACGGCACAGACACTCACTCAGACGCAGCAAGCTGGGATTAGGTCAGGAAGGCAGGATAGGAGGAGGGAGGAAAAATGCGACTGCTCTCTCTGAAGGCAGCAGAATGAAAAATATGATGTTAATGATATTAAATGTATGAATTTTGTGTTATATGATGGCTCAACGAGGTAGACTTTGGTCAGAGAAAGAAGGAAGACCTATCTTTAGTGCCACCATGTCGCGAACTAGGTTCACCGGAAGTGTTTTTCAACCACTTCCGGCTACTCGTGCTGAAAGGCAGGCAACCGACAAACTAGCCCCATTCCGGGATTTTTGGATCATGTTTCAAGCACAACTCTTTGTTTTAACCAAATAAAACATTTTAAGTGAAAAAAATACTTTGGTATTGCTAAACAATCCAATTAACAGTTAAATTTTGTGTGGGGTCCAAACGGACCCCAGTTGGTACTATTTGTATGTAAAATATGTTGGTAGGATGAGGGTTAAGGGGCTGCACACTTTTGTCCAGCGCAGCACCCTACTCGCAGCTACTTGCAGCTTTTTCCAAGAGCCGTAAGTGTTTTCTCTCATTCTATTTTTTTCCCTTAGCATGTGTCCCATGACTAATCTTCCAGGTTAGCCGCTGAAATCCCTCGCCTTAGCGTCAGCTATCTTGATTGCCTGTTCATGAGTTGTTTTAGCTCCAGGTTTAGCCGGCGACATCCCTCGCCTTAGCTTTAGCTATTTTGCTAACTGTTTCTTTCTCTCCACGAGTTTTCGTAGCTCAGTGTTGTTTCTTCCAATAAATTTGCAAACTCACAGCCTGCGCTTGGAGCCTTTTTCCCTGCCCTGAAAGGCAATTATGACAGAACGGTGCTGTCAGTGGAGGCACCAGCAGCTGTGAGTTTGCCCTTTTTTCTTTTCCCTCCTGTGTTTTTCTTTAAAGCCTGTGTTTTCTGCTGACATGCAGACCTGGCAGACTGTGGGTGAACTCTCTGCTCTGTCCGAAGTTTTACCCCCAGGTTATTGTTACTTTAATTCTCCGCAGACAACAGGACGAGGAGGAGGAGGAACGGTAACTCCATCCATCCATCCATCCATCCATCCATCTTCTACCGCTTTTCTGGAGGTCCGGGTCGCGGAGGCAGCAGTTCAAGCAGAGAAGCCCAGACTTCCCTCTCCCCAGCCACCTGCTCCAGCTCTTCAGAGGGGATACCAAGGCGTTCCCAGACCAGCTGGGAGACATAGTCTCTCCACCGAGTCCTGGGTCTGCCCAGGGGTCTCCTCCCAGTGGGACGTGCCTGAAACACCTCAAGTGGGAGGCGTCCAGGAGGCATCCTAATCAGATGCCCATACCACCTCAACTGACTCCTTTCAATGTGGAGGAGCAGCGGTTCTACTCTGAGCCTCTCCCGGATGACTGAGCTCCTCACCCTATCTCTGAGGGTGAGTCCAGAAATCCTACAGAGAAAGCTCATTTCAGCCACTTGTATCCGCAATCTCGTTCTTTCGGTCATTACCCAAAGCTCGTGACCATAGGTGAGAGTAGGAACGTAGATTGACTGGTAAATCGACAGCTTTGCCTTAGAACTAAGCTCCCTCTTCACCACAACAGACCGGTACAACGTCCGCATCACTGCAGATGCTGCTCCAATCCGTCTGTCGATCTCTCGCTCCATTTTCCCCTCACTCGTGAACAAGACCCCAAGATACTTAAACTCCTCCACTTGGGGCAGGAGCCTGTCCCCAACCCGGAGAGGACAATCCACCTTTTTCCGGCTGAGGACCATGGACTTGGACTTGGAGGTGCTGATTCTCATCCCAGCCGCTTCACACTCAGCGGCAAACCGTCCCAGCAAGAGCTGTAGGTCATTGCTGGATGAAGCCAACAGGACAACATCATCTGCAAACAACAGAGATGAGATCCTGTGGTCACCAAGCATGACACCTTCCATTCCCTGGCTGCACCTAGAAATCCTGTCCATAAAAATTATGAACAGGACCGGTGACAAAGGGCAGCCCTGGCGGAGTCCAACTCTCACTGGGAATGACTCCGACCGAGTGTTGGCAATACGAACCAAACTCTCACAACGGTCATACAGAGACCGAATAGCTCGTAACAACAAGCCCGATACCCCATACTCCCGAAGCACCCCCCACAAAAATCCACGACGCGGTCAAATGCCTTCTCCAAGTTCACAAAACACATGTAAACTGGTTGGGCAAACTCCCACGAACCCTCAAGAATTCTCGAGAGGGTAAAGAGCTGGTCCGATGTGCCACGGCCAGGACGAAAACCACATTGCTCCTCCTGAATCCGAGGTTCGACCAACGGCCGGACTCTCTTCTCCAGTACCTTGGCATAGACCTTCCCAGGGAGGCTGAGGAGTGTGATCCCTCTAAAGTTGGAGCACACCCTCCGGTCCCCTTTTTTGAAGAGAGGAACCACCACCCCGGTTTGCCATGCCAAAGGCACTGCCCCCGACCTCCACGCAATGTTGCAGAGGCGTGTCAACCATGACAACCCAACAACATCCAGGGCCTTGAGGTACTCGGGGCGAATCTCATCCACCCCCGGGGCCCGGCCACCAAGGAGATTTTTAACCACCTTGGTGACCTCAGCCCCTGTGATAGGCGAGTCATCTCCCTCGTCCCCAAACCCTGCTTCCTCTGTGGAAGGCGTATCAGTGGGATTGAGGAGATCCTCGACGTATTCCTTCCACCGCCCGACGATATCCCCAGTTGAAGTCAACAGTGTCCCATCCGCACCATACACAGTGTGGACGGGGAGCTGCTTTCCCCTCCTGAGCCGCCGAACAGTTTGCCAGAATCTCTTTGAAGCCGACCGAAAGTCTTGTTCCATGGCCTCACCGAACTCCTCCCATACCCGGGTTTTTGCTTCAGCAACCACCCGAGCTGCACTCCGCTTGGCCTGCCGGTACACCTCAGCTGCTTCGGGAGTCCCACAAGCCAACCAAGCTTGATAGGACTCCCTCATCAGCTTAATGGCCCCCCTCACCACTGGTGTCCACCACTTGGTTCGGGGGTTGCCACCACGAGATGCACCGACCACCTTGCGGCCGCAGCTCTAGGCCGCCGCTTCAACAACAGAGGTGGAGAACATGGCCCATTCAGACTCCATGTCTCCAGACTCCCTCGGAATGTGGTTGAAGTTCTTCCGGAGGTGGGAGTTGAAGACCTCCCGGACAGGGGCCTCAGCCAGATGCTCCCAGCACACCCTCACTATACGTTTGGGTCTACCGGGTCTGAATGGCTTCCTCCCCTGCCATCGGATCCAACTCACCACCAGGTGGTGATCAGTTGACAGCTCTGCACCTCTCTTTACTCGGGTGTCCAAGACATACGGTCGCAGGTCTGATGATACGATAACAAAATCGATCATCGACCTGCGACCTAGGGTGTCCTGGTGCCAGGTGCACATATGGACACCCTTATGCTTGAACATGGTGTTCGTTATGGACAGACTGTGGTTAGCACAGAAGTCCAATAACTGAACACCACTCGGGTTCAGATCAGGCAGGCCGTTCCTCCCAATCACCCCCCTCCAGGTTTCACTGTCGTTGCCCACGTGCGCATTGAAGTCCCCCAGTAGGACAATGGAGTCTCCAGGAGGAGCACCCTCCAGCACCCCAGTCACAGACTCCAAAAAGGGTGGGTACTCTGAAACATCATTTGGTGCATAGGCACAAATGATGGTCAGGACCCGTTTCCCAACCCGAAGGCGCAGGGAAGCAACCCTTTCGTCCACCGGGGAAAACTCCAATATAGAGGCAGCAAGGTGGGGCAATACAAGAATACCTACCCCTGCTCGTCGCCTCTCGCCCGGGGCAACTCCAGAAAAGGCCAAGCTCCAGCCCCTCTCCAGGAGACTGGTTCCGGAACCGGAGCTGTGTGTTGAGGTGAGGCCGACTATATCTAGCCGGTATCGCTCAATCTCGTACACCAGCTCAGGCTCCTTCCCCACCAGAGAGGTGACATTCCACGTACCAAAAGCCAGTTTAGAAAGCTTGGGATCAGTCCGCCAAAGTCTCCGCCTTTGACCGCCACCTAATCCACATAGCACCGGACCTCCATGATCCCTCCTGCAAGTGGTGAACCCACTGGAGTGCGGACCCATGTAACTCCTTCGGGCTGAGCCCGGCCGGGTCCCATGGGTGGAAACCCGGCCACCAGACACTAGCCTTCGAGCCCCTCCCCCAGGCCTGGCTCCAGGGTGGGGCCCCGGTAACCCCATACCGGGCGGGGTACACTGAATCCTTGATATACAATTTATCATGAGAGTCTGTTGGATCGTTCTTAGTCTAATCCCCCTCATGGATCGTCACCTTATCGTGGTGGGGGGGGGTTGCGTGCCCCAGTGATCCCAGGAGCTATGTTGTCCAGGGCAATTTGCCTCTGATAGGGTCTCCCAAGACAAACTGGTCCTGGGTGAAGGGCCAGACTAAGAACGATCCTCTTATTGTAATTCAGGAAAATTGAAGCGGTAACAAAAATTATTGCAGTGACTGATAAAAGCCTACAAGATAAATATTAAGCTAACCAATTACAATGAACTTCGTGTAAGACCACAGATAATGTATTATTTGAACTCTCCAACACTGACCGAACTGATATATTGGCTAAAAATGCACACAAGTATCAAACGATGGTCTTTAGGTAAATATTACATTTGTGCTGGAAAATGCCCTGAAGTTGAAGGAGGAAGGAACGGTAACTGTTTACAAAAATGACTATAAATGTAAGCAGCGCTTTTTAACTTCTCCATTCTCCAGCTTTGAACTGACTTTCTTTGAGGTGGGTCGAATAAATCTTGTACTGTGTGCTGTCGTATACAGACCACCCAAATATAATAAGGACTTTTTAAACGACTTTGCCATTTTCTTGGCTGGTATTTTTACAAATTATGATCGTGTTCTTATCGTTGGAGATTTTAACATACATGTGTGTTGTCCTGATAAGCCGCTGGTGAAAGACTTTTTAAATCTCATTGATTCTCTAAATCTGGTGCAGTCGGTGACTGGTGGCGATACTCACGAGCACGGACACACGTTAGATCTTGTCCTCTCCTATGGCCTGTCTGTTTTTAATGTAGAAATCTGTGACACTGTATCGTCCGACCATCTGCCTGTATTATTTGAGGCTGATCTGTCACGCGCTGCAGCTAAAACTCGCACTGCTGCTCAGCGCTGCCGGGTTTTCAACCCTTCCACTGCCGGTCGGTTCTCCGCTGCCTTTGACCAGCTCTGTGTCCCTCCCGGCTCCATCTCATCTGTGGAGGAACTCAGCTCCTGGTTTCACTACTCCTGCCAAACCATCTTGAACTCTGTGGCTCCACTGAAAACCAAGCAGCCTCGATCCAAACCTGAGTCGTGGTTCAGTGACAGAACTGGCGCAGTCAGACAGGAGTGGTGCAGAGTTGAACGCAGATGGGAGAAAGACAAACTGCAGGTGTCACTGCAGATTTTAAAAGACTGCTGGCGTCAGTATCAAAATACTGTCAAGCAGGAAAAAAAGCGAATATTTTGCTAAAATTGTTTCATCTCATTGTCATAATCAGCGTGTTTTATTTAACACTATTGACTCTGTTCTTAACACCCCACAGACTGACTGTTTGGAGCCTCCTCTGAGTTATGCAATGATTTTATGAACTTTTTTATTGATAAGGTGGCCACCACCAGGGCTCTCATCTCACCTCCTGCCTCTGATCCCTCTGTCTCTGTCCCTTGTTCTGCTGTTTTTGATCAGTTTGAACCTGAGGATGTGGTTACCCACATTAAGCCCTCAGGGTCTCCCTGTGATGCTGTCCCTCCTAGACTTTTTAGAGGTGCTTCCCAGTACAGACCAGTCAGTTCTCGCCATCTTGAACAGCAGCCTGTCATCTGGTGTGGTTCCTGCAAATTTTAAACATGCAGTAGTACAGCCCTTGATTAAGAAACCTGGTCTTGATCATACCGTGATGGCAAACTTTAGGCCTATTTCCAAGCTGCCATTTCTCTCAAAAATTTTAGAGAAAATTGTCTATATGCAGCTGAAATGTTTTCTGGATGAACACGGTATTTTGGAGATTTTTCAATCTGGTTTCAAAGCTCTTCATAGCACAGAGACAGCCTTGTTAAGAGTTTTTAATGATATTCTCTTGGCATGTGATTCAGGTGAATATGCTGTTCTTGTGCTGCTTGATTTAACCTGTTGCACTTCGGTGTACCGCGGGCGGACACATCTCTGCGTCCTAGAGCGCACGAGGGCGCTGCGTCCTAGAGTGCACTGAAAAAAAAAGCTGCATTTCCGTTCTTCCACTACAGACACAGCCGTGAACAGAAAGCCAAAGGAGTGCTTTGATTGGTTTAGATGTGATTGACCTCTCATTCGACTAATAAGAGCCTTGAATTGGGTTTCTGAAACCTTGAAGAACCAATGACTGAAAACCTAACAAGAAGGACCCGCCTACCAACGGCTGCGAATACAGCCAGCCAATTGAAGCACAGATGTTCAAAAGCTGTTTTGTGTAAGGCTGGGTGACACACAGGCGTTCGCCAGTCTTTTTTTCTAACTACTGTTCTTATTTGTTTTGAAAAATTGTTCGCCAAAACCGCAATCATGGAAGCGCAAAACCGCAATAATGGAATTATGGTTTGACCGGGTCGCGTGACCAGAACCACGAGTCCGTAACAAGCGGACCAGCTTCATGTTCGTCTGACAATGAGGAAGAGAAGTTCGGCAGCGACATTGCTGTTGTGGACAGGTAAGCGTTATAAGCTAAATTATTCTTTACCCTGAAAATTGTAATCCAAATGACTTTTGACCGATCGGTAAATTACAACTGTGCGTTATCGCAACATGACGGACCCGGACCGCTCCGGGTCCATCATGTTGCGAACGGCCCCCCCGTCATGTTGTGAACGCCCCCCCCCCCGCTACTCTTCTGTAGCGGATTGCAGATATATTGCAGATAATTTAGTGCAACTGGGCGTAGTAGACCGCGGCGCATCGTCACCGCTTTCCGTCATGTAGCGATGGGCGATGTCCGTCCTCTGTAGCAGGGGAGTTGGGGGGGTGGGAGTTGTTATCTTCTACATTACAGATATTCTAGTATAATTTTTAGTGCACTGTAGGTTATTTTTTCTTGTCAAAAAAAGCCACACATTTTTACGTGACATGCTTCTTTGTGTGTGTGGGCTTGTTTGTTCATTCATTCATTCATGAATGAATAAACAACTCCCCCCACACACACACACACACAGCCCTTCACCTTTCATTAGAGCCCAAGATGAAGCTTCTACATTGAATCATTCAAAAGTTACAGACGTTTTTCCAAACTGTGCCATTTGGCACAATTTGGCACAGTTCAAAAACGCCTGGGAACAACCTAAGAAAAAAGCTGTATAATATATTCATTTTGTGTGGTATTGTTACAAAATTTTGACCTCAGCTGGATAACACTTGGTTCTAATTTCTGTTGCATTTTCCAGCCAGTATCTGAAGCTGTGTGTTATTTGCAAGCATTTCTATCCAAAAAAAACACCCAGGCGAAATTTATTTTCTTCAAGTTCAGTATGTTTAGATGACTGTTACTCAGTGGCAGGAGCACTTAGAGAGATTATGACTGTTTTGCCAAAAAATTCAAAGTGTTTTCTTTTAAATGAGACCAACCCCATGAAGATGCTGCAAAGGGTTGAAGAACAGCTTTTGATTTACTTTGGGTATGTTATTTTTAGGCGTTTTTAGGGAAATTGACCAGAGTGCAAGGGGTTAACTGCTGCCTTTGACACAGTGGACCATCATGTTTTAATTTCCCGTTTGCAGCACCTAGTAGGCATTTGTGGCACTGCTCTCAACTGGTTTGGATCCTATCTGTCAGACAGGACTTTTAAAGTTAGCATGTCTGGGTTTGAATCTTCTTCTGCTCCTCTGCCTTACGGGGTCCCACAGGGGTCAATTCTAGGGCCCATGCTTTTTTCTCTGTACATACTTCCACTGGGTTCCATTTTTAAAAAGCATGGTATCTCTTTCCACCTGTATGCTGATGACTGTCAGATTTATGTCCCTCTAAAACAAAAAGCTGCCTCATCAGTAAACTCACTCCTGGCGTGCATTGAAGACATAAAGTCTTGGATGGCCCTAAACTTCCTAAATTTTAATGATAAGAAGACCGAAGTGATGGTGTTTGGACCTAGTCGCCCCTGTGAGTCCCTTCCTGCATACTTGGGCCCCCTTACTCCTTATGTTAAATCCACAGCTAGGAACCTTGGTTTTATCTTGGACAATGATTTTAAATTAGACACGCAGATTCATTCTGTGGTAAAATCCAGCTTCTTTCATCTAAGGCGTTTAGCAAAAGTAAAACCCATTCTCTCTAGACCACACTTGGAAACAGTAATCCATGCTTTTATTTCATCTCGGCTGGATTACTGTAACGCACTTTATGCCGGTGTCAGCCAGTCATCTCTTTCCCGTCTGCAGCTGGTTCAAAATGCCGCTGCTCATCTTTTAACAGGTACACCTGAAAGAGATCACATCACAGCCATCTTAGCTTCACTCCAGTGGCTGCCCGTGTATTTTAGAGTTCATGTTAAAATTCTTTTATTTGTTTTTAAATCCTTGAATGGTCTTGCTCCACCTTACCTCTCTGAGCTTCTGCATCCCTACGCTCCAACCCGGTCCCTTAGGTCAGCTGAACAGCTGCTTTTGGAGGTACCAAAGGCGAGGCACAAGCTCAGAGGGGACAGAGCCTTTTCGATCATGGCCCCCAGGTTATGGAATGATTTACCCCTGGACATTAGACAAGCACCTTCACTGTCCATTTTTAAAACACGTCTAAAAACACATTTTTACTCCCTGGCCTTCGGCCCAGTATGAGACATTGATTTTATTGAATGAAATGGATTTTTATTTATTTTAGGGTTTTTTTGTGTGTGTGTGTTAGCACCCTTTGTGTTAGTGCCCTGCTTTTATGTTCTCTTGTTGTACAGCACTTTGTGTAGCGAGTGTTGCTTTTAAAGTGCTTTATAAATAAAGTTGATTGATTGATTGCTTGACATGGCAGCATTTTCCAACCATGAACAAAGTGGATTTAGTGAGGAGGAATTCTGGGGTCTGAATATAATCCATAACATCTTATCAGAGGCTCGTGTCTCCCACACTCCCGAGACAGTACAGGAGTGCTTAGTAGGGGCAGCACAAATTTTGGAAGCATGCCCCAGCCTGTGGAGCCATCCAAAATTAATGGACCTTCTCCTCTCCATCATTAACTTATCGTCCATGCTCCACGGGCTGGGGAAAACCTCCTCAAAACCCCAGCCTATAAGGAAACAATTCCGGACACGGTAGCCCCGAGTCTCTCACCGTCATCCAGCTGCAGACCCGCTTCCTCCTCCTCCTGAACTCTCTAGCTCTCTGGTCTGGGGGGGAGGGGGGATTAATTATCAATTTTTGACTAGTGTGGATCCTGAGCGGGGTTTGCTTCGTTCCCTCCTGGCCCATTCCTCCCACCACCCACCCTGAGTGGGTCATTGTGGTTCCCTGCTGGGAGAGGGGGGGCAGGCTCTTTCCTTTTCTTTTGGTGTTACTCTGGGGTATCTGTGGTCCACCCCATGAGAGGGGGGCTCTGTCATGAGCTGAGTTCTGGAGATCTCCGCCAGACTCGGTCTCATGGCATTTTCTGCTTATTTACTTATCTGTTGCAATCATGCCTTTTTGGATTTATGTATTATTGCTCTGCTTGCCATTTTTCTGTTTGTGTCATGTTATAATTTTATTTTTTGTACTTACTTATATTTATACTTTGACATGTTATTTTTATTCTTTTTATCCCAGTATGGTCCTTTTTACTATTGACAGCTGTCAGGGACGTGAAGCTTCATATGGGCATGCTCTGTCAGCTGTCAGTGTGGGTTTGCCTCCCTCTCACTGCCTCAGCTGATCTCAATCATGTATCCTCGCTTTCTCCTGCCCGTTCAGGTACCCACACCTGTTGTTTATTGTGTTAATGGGTTCTGATCACTATTTAAGGGGCTGCACACTTTTGTCCAGTGCAGCACCCTACTTGCAGCTACTTGCAGCTTTTTCCACGAGCCTTAAGTGTTTTCTCTCATTCTATTTTTTCCCTTAGCATGTGTCCCACAACTAGTCTTCCAGATTATCCGCCAATATCCCTCACCTTAGCTTCAGCTATCTTGCTTGCATGTTCATGAGTTGTTTTAGCTCCAGGTTTAGCCAGCGACATCCCTCACCTTAGCTTTAGCTATTTTGCTACCTGTTTCTTTCTCTCCACGAGCTTTTGTAACTCAGTGTTGTTTCTTCCAATAAATTTGCAAACTGACAGCCTGCACTTGGAGCCTTTTTCCCTGCCCTGAAGGGCGATTATGACAGGCCTGTTCTGTCAATAGATTTCAGTCTGTCTAGCAGTCAGTGGAATATTTTGGGCAGCTGTTAACACCCGTGAGCAACAAAAGACTGTTTGAAGAATAGTGATTAAAAAACTGATACTACAAGCCACTTTTAAAGATTATCTAAACAGTGTAGGACCACACCTAACCAGGCATAGCCACCAGTTTTTGTACACATAGTCAATGTGTTCTTAGACTCTGAGACACTGTCTGCTGCTTCAGGCCTTATTCCATATTGATCACAGCCCCAAGGCCACTAGACAAATACAGACAAAAAAAAACAAAAAACAGAGCAGGCCCACTATCAAATTTCCATATCCACTCTAACATGATGGTGCCTATTGATTGTTCCCCTCCCTATAGCTTCCAATAAATACCTTGTTGCCTCAGCTGCAGCAGTTTCCCTGAGTTTGCATCTCTCAATATGGCTCCCCAGTTCTGCATAAATCTCCTGTTTGCTCTAAGTAATACCACTTGCCATTATTATCTAGCAAAGATAGAATATATAATATATAAAGATTTAAGATCTTAGGTAGTGCTGTAGAGGCTAGTAGAGGGATAATGATAATAGATAGTTTAAGAAAAGCAGAGCCATCAACTGGCCAGGGAAAAAGTCTGAAAATAAGGTATAGCAGTAGTAGTTGTGTGTGTGTTATGTTTGGGGATACTTGCTTGGCATGATTGTACAAGACAGAGACAGTAGGCTGGCTGTGTGGCTTCAACTTGTTTAATTGTATTTCTCTTTTTTTACACACCTGAAAGGTCTTTGTTCAGGTTTTTATGCCAGTTTATTTCTGCAGCATCCAGAAGGCTGAATGAATGACATTACACCAGGCTGCTCACTTTTCTGTTTTCTCTAAAACCATACTTTGATTCTTGTGCAAAGGCAGAATGTTGATGAAGCTATATAATCTACTGTAGGTCACTTCATTAATTAACATTAAAATTGATTAATTAATTAACCAGAATAAATACATTAATATATACGGTAAACTACTCAGACATAGTTCTGTAGTTTCATGAGCTGTGTAATTATATACAATATAGAACTACTATATACAGATAATGCCATGGTCTGGGACATGATCTTAGGATCATGCCCACATTTTATGTTCATTTTTTTGCCTCTCTGTGTTCATTATTATGATTATTATCATTATTTGCCTTCCGTCCTCCATTATTGTCTTTGGTGCTCCCAAATCTGTCATCATCCCATGTCCTTGCCCTTTGTTAGCATGTTTCTCTGTGCTGTGGTTATCATTTGTATTTTGGTCCCTGTGTGCTCTGTCTGTGCAGCTCCACCCATCCTGTACTGTCTCCATTGCCCTTGATTGTCCTCACCTGTCCTCTGTTGTCTTGATTATCCCCTGTCTATATATATCGGTGTCATTCTGTGTCAAGTGTGGCGTCACTGATGTTCCTATGATGTTTCGGGCTGTCCCGTTCAGTTCCAGCCATGATTCATGTTCCCATTTCCTTTTGAGTTCTGCCTGCTTGGTTTTGCTCAGATTTTAACCTCACGTGGAGTTATTTATTTGTTCCAGTTTTTTGTTAATAAATAATTGTTTTTGCACCATTCTCCTGTCTGCACCCAAGTCCTCTCCATCACCCAATCCTGACAGAATGACACCACCAGAAAAGAATTCAGCAGGCAGGCAGCAGTACCCCATGAGCCTGGGGTGGGAGCTTTATGACGCATTGATTGAGATTGATGGGAATATTGCTGCTGCTCACTCGGCTCTCACTCCAAAATCGGCTCTGTGGTACCTTGGGCTTGCAGAGGCAGCTGTTCGCTGCCATCCATGGCTCACAGAGCATGCTGAGGGGGTGGAACGGATCACCCTGGTGGCCGACCTATAGCGTGAGTACCACAGAATGGTGAGGAGTTCACTGAACAGGCCGAAGTCGGTGCTGATGAAAAAGCATCCCCTGGCTTCGGCACCTCCTGCTCCTCACCAATCACCAGCTCCAGCCCCATTGCCACCTCCCAAGCAGCAGCAGCTTTCTGCACCATGGGCAACTTGGGAGATCTCTGCCATTGAGAGAGAGCAGTTTCGGGGATCGAGACTGGCGTTCAGCGGTCCCAGATGGATGCAAGGCTCTGGGAGACACCGCTCCTCTTGATGCCACATACTACCACCTGCTCCAGCTCCTCTCCAGATAGCTCCAGCTGTCCGCAAGGTGCACATCACAGTTCGAGCTGTCCCCAAACTGCAGACAACAACTCTAGTCATCCCCGAGGTGCACACAATAACTCCAGCCATCCCCAAGGTGTGCACAATGGCTCCCGCTGTCCCCACGGTGTAGACAATGGCTCCCACTGCCCCCGAGGTGCAGGCAATTGCTCCCGCTGCCCCTGAGGTGCACGCAACGGCTCCTGTTGTCCCACAGGTGCACACAATGGCTCCTGCTGTCTCCAAGGTGCATGCCACAGCTCTGCCACCATCCGAGCTGCATGCGCCACCATCACCTGAGCTGCACGTTCCAGAGGTCGGGGGACTTCCATGTAACCCAGCTGAGAAAATGACCCTTTTTCTCAGATTTCATTTGTATTAATGAAAGTGTGTGATTTTATTTTGAAAACCGACTATCTTGGGGAAGAGGAAGTGCGATCCTCGTCATCCAACTTTTGAATTTCCATTTCATGGTCACGTTGGGTGATCTGGGTCTTTCCATTCATTAAGAGCGATATTAGCCCCGCCTTCCGAGCAAAGTGCTGAGGCTCTCTGCTGGAAATCGGTCTTTCACGATATGAGGGCGGACGAGAGAGGCTGTGAGCGATCTGGTTCACACTGATACCGCTTCTTGTTGACGGGAGCACGAGCTTGAGAGGCCGTGAAGCAGTGACTTTTGCTGTGTTCACACTGAGACCTCATCTTGGCTAGGTTTTTTTGGTTGCCGACCAAAAACCTTCTGGATCCTGGATTTTCTCTGAATGGAGATGGCGAGCCTGACCCGAGATTGAACCGAGATTGAACAGAGGTCTGACCAAGGTCTCAATTGAAGGACATCCCTCCTCTCTCCAGTGCACAACATTGAAGTGGTAACAACTCAAGCTGCTGCTTTAAAAGAAGAAAAGAAACCTGAGCCAGGAGATACAAGATATCTTGACTGGTCAAACGGCTAAACCAAACGAACAAACAAACATTGAGCTCAGTAGGACATTTTGGGGGTTTTATTTCATGCCGGCCATTGTTATATTTGTATATTTGTACATTGTTTGTATATTTTGCTCCTTTTATCTTTATTAATAACAGATATGAATTGCTCATTTCTTGCCTCCAGCTATTTCATTCCACACTCACTCTAATTCCCTATTGTAACCCTTACGAACCTAGCAACTGGTCTACACTTAATAATTTCCCTTACCTAATTAACATAAGGCAAGGGTTACAATAAGACTCTGAATGGAGATGGCGAGCCTGACCCGAGATTGAACCGAGATTGAACAGAGGTCTGACCAAGGTCTCAATTGAAGGACATCCCTCCTCTCTCCAGTGCACAACATTGAAGTGGTAACAACTCAAGCTGCTGCTTTAAAAGAGGAAAAGAAACCTGAGCCGGGAGATACAAGATATCTTGACTGGTCAAACGGCTAAACCAAACGAACAAACAAACACTGAGCTCAGCAGGACATTTTTGGGGTTTTATTTCATGCCGGCCGTTGTTATATTTGTATATTTGTACATTGTTTGTATATTTTGCTCCTTTTATCTTTATTAATAACAGATATGAATTGCTCATTTCTTGCCTCCAGCTATTTCATTCCACACTCACTCTAATTCCCTATTGTAACCCTTACGAACCTAGCAACTGGTCTACACTTAATAATTTCCCTTACCTAATTAACATAAGGCAAGGGTTACATCCACTCATCATTCCAGAGGTCAGGGGACCTCCACCAGTCGCTCCAGAGGTTGGGCGACCTCCATTTATCGTTCCAGAGGTGAGGGGGCCTATGCCATTTGTTTCAGAGTCTGGTGCCCATCCGCCGTTTGTTCCAGAGGCCAGTGCACATCTGCCGTTTGTTCCAGAAGCCAGTGTGCATCCGCTGTTTGCTCCTGTACTCAGCACACCCAGTCACTGGCTCCTGAGATCAGAGTGCATCAGTCATTGGCACGAAAGAGTGCTGCGGAGGACTCTTGTCATCTCTCACTGAGAGCAACACTTACCTACTGTCAATGGTCGCTGAGCTGGAGGCTCTCCTGCTGCAGTCTTCTGAGCTGGAGGATCCTCTGGTGCCGTCACCAGAGCTATAAGCACCTCTGCTGTTTGTTCCAGAAGCCGGCGACCCTCTGACATCAGCTGCTGTGAGCAATGCACTTCAACTTTCAGCCCCTGAGGTCAGCACGCTGCTATCATCGGTTCCTGAGTTCAGCACGCTGCTGACACCCGTCTCTGAAATCAGCGTGCCCCCATCACAAATACTTGAGGTTAGTGCACAACAATTGTATGTTCCTGAGTCCAGCACACACCTGTCAGCTGTTTCTGAAGGCAGCGCACTGCAGCCACTTGCTACGGAACTAAAAGCTCCTTCATTACTTGCTTCAGAACTAAAAACTCCCCTGTTATTGGTTTCTGAATTAAGGGTTCCTGTATTAATGTCTGAACCAAAAGCTCCTGTATTATTGTTTCCTGAGCCAGGGATTCCTGTATTATTGTTTTCCTAACTAAAGGCTCCTATGTCATTATCCCCAAAGCAAAAGGCTCTCAGGTTGTTTTTTGCCGAGCAAGGTGTCCATGCTGTCTCCTCCAGATGTTAAGGTTTCCATATTGTCATCTCCAGAGTGTAAAATTCCCATGTCATTATCTCCCGAGTTTAAAATTTCCATGTCATCTCCTGAGTGCAAAATTTCCTTGTTGTCATCATCTCCCGAGTACAAAATTTCCATGTTGTCATTGTTACATATGAAAACAGTGGTAAGATGGCAGCCTGGGAATGACCGGGGAATAGAGGGGGTTGGCGGCCCACCTTTCCAGTGGTGACACCAGCCAGGGAATGAGGGTCACGGCCAGAAGGGGCACATCCTCTTTCGCCGTTGACGCCTGGACCAGGAGCGCTGTTGTCCACTGCTGTGTATTCATGAGTTCTATAATAAACAGTATAAACTGCCCCTACTTATTTCACTAATTATGGACACAACATTTGGCGACAAGGAGAACACGGTTATGGAGCGTGCTGCAACCAGTTTTCGGCCATTTCTAGAGGCTCCTGATGAGCCTCCCGTGCCTTGGCCTAGGTGGTATGCTGCATTTAGCAACAACCTGGTGGCCCTTAACCTGGGTGAGTAAAAGAAATTATGGACTAGAGCAATATTGGTCCATAATTTGGGCATGGAAGGACAAATCCTGGAGACTTTGGGGGTAGCCGAGAGTTTTGAGGAGGTAGTAGAGCTAATGGCACAATATTTTTGCGTGCCAGACAACGTCATCGTTCGACGTATCCAGTTTCGACAGCACCGCCAGAGGACGGCAGAGTCAGTGAAGAGGCGCTATCCCTTAACCATTCACACACACATTCACACCTAGGGCCACTTTAGAGTCTCCAATTAACCTAACCTGCATGTTATTTTTTGACCTATAGGAGGAAACCGGAGAAATCCCGGAGTAAACCCATGCAGATACGGGGAGAACATGCAAACTCCACACAGATCACTGTTGGTCAGGGGCTGGGATCGAACCAGGGATCCCATGGCCAAGGGTGAGTTGCTGTGCTGGTGCAGTGCTAACCACTGCGCCACCGCACCGCCCAGACAAAGTCGTTGGCACTCTCAGCTGGCTCATTGTTGATGGTGATGGCTTGTGGTGGTGGTGGAAAGACGTCTGACGGCGTCTAGAGCTTTGGCTTTACCCAGCTGATGGTGAGGCCAAGGGGTGATGCTTCCTCTGCAAGCATCACCCTCCGCCATTGCCAGTCCCAAGCCCAGATGAGAAAATGAGTGGCGGGGTTAGCAGCTCTGTCCCATAAAAACCCACCTCTACGAACACCAATCATACTAAGGCTGGGGCCTCACGGGCTTGGCATCAACCAGCCATCATCAAGTGGAGAAAATATGGCACAACAGTGACATTACCAAGAACTGGACGTTCCTCCAAAATTGATGAAAAGACGAGAAGAAAATTGGTCAGGGAGGCTGCCAAGAGACCGACAACAACATTGAAGGAGCTGCAGGAATTTCTGGCAAGTACTGGCTGTTTAGTACATGTGACAACAATCTCCCATCTTCTTCATATGTCTGGGCTATGGTTTAGGGTGGCAAGATGGAAGCCTTATCTTACGAAGAAAAACATCCAAGCCTGGCTACATTTTGCAAACACACATTTGAAATCTCCCAAACGCATGTGGGAAAATTGTTGTGGTCCTTTGAAACCAAGGTTGAATTTTTTGACCATAATTCCAAAAGATATATTTGGTGCAAACACGACACTGCTCATCACCAAAAGAACACCATACCTACAGTGAAGCATGGTGGTGGCACCATCATGCTTTGGGACTGTTTTTCTTCAGTTGGAACTGGGGCCTTAGTCAGGGTGGAGGGAATTATGAACAGTTCCAAATACCAGTCAATGTTGGCACAAAACCGTCAGGCTTCTGCTAGAAAGCTGAAGATGAAGAGGAACTTCATCTTTCAGCACAACAATGACCCAAAGCACACATCCAAATCAACAAAAGAATGGCTTCACCAGAAGAAGATTAAAGTTTTGGAATGGCCCAGCCAGAGTCCAGACCTGAATCTGGTCAAACATCTGTGGGGTGATCTGAAAAGGACTGTGCACAGGAGATGCCCTCACAATCTGACAGATTTGGAGCGTTTTTGCAAAGAAGAGTGGGCAAATATTGCCACATCAAGATGTGCCACGCTGATAGACTCCTACCCAAAAAGACTTAGTGCTGTTATAAAAGCCAAAGGTGCTGCAACAAAGTATTACTTTCAAGGGTATGCATATTTATGCAACCAGGTTATTGTAAGTTTTTTATTTTTTATTTTTCCCCTTTAAAGATGTCAGTTTGTTTTTCAATTGGGTTGTACGGGTTATAGGTCACATTAATGGTGGAAAAAGTTTTGAAATGATTTATCTTGGTCTCATTTTTTACATTACAAAACCCTGGCATTTAAACAAGGGTGTGTGTGTGTGTGTGTGTGTGTGTGTGTGTGTGTGTGTGTGTGTGTGTGTGTGTGTGTGTGTGTGTGTGTGTGTGTGTGTGTGTGTGTGTACATACACAGTATATACAAAGTTTGTTCTGCTGCACATAAACTGAATAGAATAGAATAGAATTGAATAGAATCAAACAGAATAGAATAGAATAAGCTTTGTTGTCATTGTACAGTTGTACAGTACAACAAAATTGTGGGTGCTCCACCAGACTACTGTGCAATAAAGTGAGAGAGGAGGATTTCATAAAACACAGTTACAGAATACACGATTAATTAATTACATGTGTGTTATTATGATAATTTAAAAGGTCCTCAGTTCTGTGCATGTGAATGTTCGGAGGGAGGGGGTGGTGCCTTTCACTGTTTGCAGTCCAGGTGGCCCAGGGGAAGAAACTTTGTCAGTCTGGAAGTGTGGGACCTGCTTGATCTATCCCTACCCCTTCCCCTTTGCCGACTCTTACCCATTGGCCCTTGATAGAGGTTGAAAATGACCCATATGAATTGGGACACCCGTTCAGGGCTGCACAACGTCATTAGTACTTGCTGATGGATTTGATCTATAGTAACACTACCTGTTTTCACCAGAAAAAAGAAAAGAAAACTGATGAGGAAAAAGTCTCATCTTAAGGAGAAAAATTTCTCAAATTTACATGAACAATTTCAATCAATAGAAAAGTCAGACATTTACTAGAAAGAAAGCTGTAAATTCAGAGAAAAAATTGGACCCCTGGCGCGCCGTTTTTGACCCATGGGCTACATGTTTGACACCCCTGGACCAGCACATTAAAACACATAATTAGAGGTTTTTACTTCCATGAAAAAGTTGCATATCACAGATATCATAGATAATCACAGATAAATGAAAGTTCACTTCAGAAGAAGCTTCATTTGCTCTTTACAGCAACATACCAAAGTTTAGTCACTTTTTTCTCTCTGTCATACTGGACAGTAAACGGGAACTTCTTGCTCTAAAAATAATCATTTTTAACCACAGAGATAGGAGCTGATGTGGGGGGAGAGCACAGTTTATTAACTACTCATGCTGGGACAAAGGAGGATCAGATGGGATTCCCCTGGTGATCTGATCACTGAGAGCGGGGACAGGTGTGTTCTGCTGGCTGGAACTGCTGTCATTTGTCGCCGTTTCTGGCCACAAAATGAACAGACCTGCAGAGAACAGCGTCTGCGGTTTCTTCTGTACTCTAGCCTGTCCTGGATCAGTCCTGTGTACCACGCTAGAAGTTGAGCCAGACCACGCCCACGGCGATAGTTGGACCAATGACAATACACTGTGTGTACAGATAGTGCTCATGTGAGTTGTAGTTTTGAAGTTTGACTCTGCAATAGGCTTATTACTCGTATTGAGATGTTGCTTGAGAAAACTTCAGCCTGCCAAAGTGACAAGTGAAAGTGGCTGCCTTACCCACCACCATTGGAATCCAAGCCCTGGCCGTATTATAATGACAGGGTCAGTTAATCAGCTGTCACTGATGCAGAATGCATTTATGGGCATTTCCAAGTTCATTTCCTTATCACAACGGCATAAAAATGAACTTTCCAACGGCGCATGACGCAAAGAGGCCGGTCTAATCATTCAGAGGTGTTTTGGATAATCCAATCTAACATGGTCCTTCCCATTCCTTCAATGCAAAGAGGCACATTATCTAAAGTGAATTCTGATCATGTCGGTTTAAGATGGGTTTTGCGCTGACCAAAGCCCATGTGTGTGAGCCAAAATGCACGCGATAGTAATGTTGCTTGGTAATAAGAAAGACATCAGTCACAGTTGATGCATGAAGAAAAGAGGATGATGCCTGTGCAAATTTTCATAAACTTTCATTAACGATGGCGTGGAAGTTGCTGCTGGCTGTGGAGAGATGGAGTGCTCCCTCTCCTGTTGCTTTCGCCAACTGAGGGTCTCCCTCTATCTGTATTGGGTAGGAGGGAAGGAGGCAATCTGATGCGGCTTCCAGTCTGCCTCCGGCCCCCACCATGAAGCGAACCCACTCTCAGCAGCATCTGCCGAGGGCTGAGAGGTGGCTGTCGGGGAGCTTGCTGGGCTGGAAACCCGGGGCGCATGGCCAAGGCAGATGTGGATGTATCTCCTGTCTCTCTGGGAGTTACAGTGAAAAGTAAACGCCGCACACTCCTTGTTCATTCATTTATTCCCCTAAAAATAAACACAATGCCTAATGCTATAGACTCCAACAGTCAATCCACAATTAAAATGAGAGTGTGGATGGAATTAAAAAAAATGGTGTGTGATCATCATATAATTAAAATGACTGTTACAAGATCCCAATGCATGCCGTGTCTTAAACTCCGTAGCTGCACGATGTCAAAACACACCACTGAAATACCATTAAACAAAGCGCTTCTGATGATAGACCTCCTTTTTCCTTATCAAAAGCGGATTTTCATGGAATGCACTGTAATTGTAGTGTACATTAGATTGCGTGCCACCACAACTCTTTCAAATGAGATACCCCCGCCGAGCGCATAGCGGGTGCACTGTCTACTGGTAATTTGATGGCGTGATGCAAGGCATAGAAAACAGGCAATGCATTGACAGAAACTAACAAAAACACTGGCGCAAGGTGGAAAGTCTGTCTGAAAAGGATTACCAGCCCAGAATCTTCTATACACTCATGGCTGAATAGTTTAAGTTTGTAGTTGGACTATGCTGTTGGCTGTCAAGATCTTAGCTTGTCACCGTGTGATTATCACACAATACCAAGGAAAGTGTATGCTTACAATATCAGCAGAAATGTAAAAACAAAAAACAATAATCCTTTCATTCAAGTTTATTTTTAACTTTTTTGTAAATACCGTATGCACAACTGTACAAAAGTGTACAAAAAGAATTATTACTCATGATGGATTTTGTAAAGGAAGCCAGATAACACATGACAAGGTACAGTGCATCCGGAAAGTATCACAGCGTTTCACATTTTACACATTTTGTTGTTTACAGTCTTATTCCAAAAGTGATTAAATTCATTTTTTTCCTCAAAATTCTACATGCAATACCCCATAATGACAATGTGAAAGAAATTTTTTGAGATTTTTGCAAATTTCTTAAAAATAAAAAACTAAGAAATCACATGTACATAAGTATTCACAGTCTTTGCCATAAAGCTGAACATTGAGCTCAGGTGCATCCTGTTTCCACTGATCATCCCTGAGATGTTTCTACATAGTGCATATCAGAGCACAAACCAAGCATGAAGTCAAAGGAATAAGCGACTTTTGCATCTCGGCTCGTGCAAAGCATCATGGGAACATGGCTACCAAACATGCTTTATCACATTACATTTAACTTATGGAAAGTTCCTGATCTACGAACATATTGTATGCGTAGGGGTCTTCCCGGTTGTACCCGCAAACGCAAGGATAAACTACTTGCACTTGCATTCGCGGCCACGTTGCAGAAATTGGCCAAAATGGCCCCCCTGTATATACGCTGACATAGCAGATTTTTTGTTGTCAAAGGGCCAAGCACCCTTGCGAGATTCCGAAACGACTACAAAGAAGGTAAGCGAGTGGTTTGACAGCTCAGCTTTGGTTTTGTCATTCTGAGTATATTGGACATGTACACACGCTGGTCCCGAAGTTACATGCATGTATGCTGCAAGTTTGCTTTTTCCATCACTCTAGATGATACATGCGTTCCCACACTTCACTATGGCACAATGTACACCTGTCATAACGGCGATTTAAAGCTTGAAGCAAACTTTAAACGGCAATTGTTCAGGTGTGACAGAACTGTCTCTATAAAAAAGCAAGGCGGCTACCGGAATGTTTGGTAGTCATGAACTTTGAACTCACATAGTCCGCACATGTGCACTCGTAATGCAAAAGTCACTTATTGTCTGTAGACCTCCGAGACAGGATTGTCTCGCGGCACAAATCTGGGGAAGGGTACAGAAAAATTTCTGCTGCTTTGAAAATCCCATTGAGCACAGTGGCCTCCATCATCCGTAAATGGAAGAAGTTCAGAACCACCAGGACTCTTCCTAGAGCTGGTCGGCGGTCTAAACTGAGCAATTGGGGGAGAAGGGCTTTAGTCAGGGAGGTGACCAAGAACCCAATGGTCACTCTGTCAGAGCTCCAGCATTCCTCTGTGGAGAGAGGAGAACCTTCCAGAAGGACAACCATCTCTGCAGCAATCCACCTCCAGGCTTGTATGGTAGAGTGGCCAGACAGAAGCCACTCCTTAGAAAAAAGGCACATGGCAGCCTGCCTGGAGTTTGCCAAAAGGCACCTGAAGGACTCTCAGACCATGACAAACAAAATTCTCTTGTATGATGAGACAAAGATTGAACTCTTTGGCATGAATGCCGGGCGTCATGTTTGGAGGAAACCAGGCACCGCTCATAACCATGCCAGTGGTGGTGGCAGCATCATGCTTTTGGGATGTTTTTCAGCAGCAGGAACTGGGACACTAGTCAGGATAGAGGGAATGATGAATGCAGCAATGTACAGAGATATCTTGGATGAAAACCTGCTCCGGAGCTTTCATGAGTTCAGACGGGGGCGATGGTTCATCTTTCACCAGGACAACAACCCTAAGCACACAGCCAAGATATCAAAGGACTGGCTTCAGGACAACTCTGTGAATGTCCTTGAGTGTCCCAGCCAGAGCCCAGACTTGAATCCAATTAAACATCTCTGGAGAGATCTGAAAATGGCTGTGCACTGACGCTTCCCATCCAACCTGATGAAGCTTGAGAGGTGCTGCAAAGAGGAATGGGCGAAACTGCCCAAAGATAGGTGTGCCAAGCTTGTGACATCATATTCAAAAAGACTTGAGGCTGTAATTGCTGCCAAAGGTGCATCAGCAAAATATTGAGCAAAGGCTGTGAAGATTTATGTACATGTGATTTCTTAGTTTTTTATTTTTAATAAATTTCAAAAACTAAAAAAAAACAAAAAAAAAACTTTTTTCATGTTGTCATTATGGGGTATTGTGTGTAGAATTTTGAGGAAAAAAAATGAATTTAATCCCTTTTGGAATAAGGCTGTAACATAACAAAATGTGGAAAAAGTAAAGCGCTGTGTATACTTTCAGGATGTACTGTATATTATTATTTATATTATTGTATATTATTGCAAATTATTTCATTGATTCCTTGATCTTGTGACATTCCTAGTTGAATAACAAAATCAAAAACAAACAAAAAATGTTCTCTCTCTTTGTCTCTCTCTCTCTCTCTCTCTCTGAGTGGGTGTGGTCGTGAGAGCGAGCTGAGAGCGTGTGACAGCGTGAGTGAATTATTTCAAACTTTTCTCTATATTTTTGTGTTTAAGGTGTTTTTTTGTTAAATAATCTTAATTTTTGTTGTTTTCTGTAGCTGGGGTGGGGTAGGCGTTTTGGGAGGGGGGTTTCTGCTGCCAGCTCTGCTGATCAGCATGGTTTTGGAGCGAGGCTCCAGTTTTGAGCAGCTGACACGCCGCCATGCTGTCAAACTGACACCGGCTGTCAGCTGCTCAGTGGAGGAGTGTAGTCTGGCTGTGGGGGAGCTGGTCGGTTATGAAAGCGTTAGATCAGCTTCGAGAATGAATAGTGCCGTGGTGATTTTCCTGGATAGTATTGAAAAAGTTAACCAGGTAGTGGAGAGCGGGGTTGTGATTAAAGACACACTGGTTCCTGTTCTGTCTCTGGTGAATCGAAGAGAATTACCATCTCAAATGTCCCACCATTTTTAAAGAATGAGCTGTTGGAGAAGGAGCTGTCGAGACACGGGCAGCTTTTGTCCCCCATTAAGCACATCCCTCTTGGTTGTAAGTCCCCGCGTTTAAAGCATGTCATGTCTTTTAGGCGACAGGTGCTCATGATTTTAAAGAATAGCGAGGAAAGCCTCAACCTCGTATTTAAATACCGGATTGACGGCTTTGATTACACCATCCACGTCACCTCTGATAATATGAAGTGTTTCGGCTGCGGAATGGAGGGACACTTGATTCGATCATGCCCTCAGGGAGTGGGGGGTGATCACTCGGGGGAGGTCGCTAGTGCGGCCTCGGGGCCGTCTGGCAGCGGAGCGGCTTTGCCGCTCTCCGAGGCCGACGGCGCTACGGCCGAGGCCGCGGGGCCGTCTGGCGGCGGGGCGGCTTTGCCGCCCTCCGCAGCCGGCCTGTCGATCATAAATGAAACAGCAGCGAAAGTTAAAGCACATCGCAGGGCTGCTGCACAGACCAACATTGCAGACAAGGGTGAGATTACCGAGAGGGATCACGCTGAGGATCAGACAGATGAGCCAAATGAGGCCCAGGTAGATGGTGGGACTAGAAAAATGAATATAAAAGCACAGCACAGGGTGAGCGAGAAGCAGGAAGAGACAGCTACCAGGGTGGCTGAGTCAGTGTTGGAGGACGAGGATGACATTGAATTAGATGAAGAGTTATGTAAAATCTCAGTCAAGCGGAAGAATTTGGAAACCAAACAGCAGAGGAGCAAAGTAAAAAGGGTTGTCAAAGACAGTTCTGAGGTTTCTCTATCTCAGCCAGATTCTTATGCTGGGTCTGAGATAGAGAGTGATGGTGAAAGTAGTGATGATGTGGCCAGTGGAGGCGGTTACCCCTTCACAAAAATACAGAAGTTTTTGCAGGACACTAAGGGGTCCAGAATGGTTAAAGTTGAAAGCTTCTTCCCTGATCTAAAACGTTTTGTTGACTCTGCTCGGGCCTACATGAAAAATAGGGGAGAGCTTGAGCAGGAAAGTTTTACTGATCAGGAGGTCTACAGACTAAAAAAGCTTGTGCTAAAAGTTAAGAACCAAATTGCCCAGGATGATTAGTCTTTTATCGCTCATTCTTTCTTTTTTGTTTTTGTATTGGTTTTGCCCTCTTATACACATGTGTAGTTTTAATTTTGGCACGCTCAATATCAATGGAGCAAGAGAAATGTCCAAACGAGCGTGTGTTTTTACTCTTGCAGAATGCAAGAAAATTAATGTTCTGTTTGTTCAGGAGACTCATAGTTCTGAGGACAATGCTGCTGACTGGAGGAGGGAATTTCGTGGTGAAATTATTCTTAGTCATAAAAGCAGCAACAGTGGTGGAGTGGGTATTTTATTTTCTCGAGATTTTATTCCACTTTCTTATGACGTTGATGAGATAATTGCAGGCCACATTTTAAAAGTTTGAGCTGTTTTTGAGAATGTGAAAGTTGTTTTTATAAATGTGTATGCTCCAACCGTAGGCACAGAAAGATTGGCCTTTTTAAATATTTTAAATGACACGATCAAAAATTGCAGTAATGATGACTTTTTATTTGTGGGAGGTGATTTTAATTGCACAGAAAATCCTCTTATGGATAGGAATCACCCAGAGCCACATGCTGCATCCAAAAGAGTTTTGAAAGGTCTCATAGAAGCTCATGATCTGTGTGATGTGTGGAGAAATTTTCATGGCAAGGCTAGACAGTACACGTGGAGCCATAGAAAGGACAATATTTTGTCCTTAGCTAGACTGGATAGGGTTTACAGTTTTAAGCACCATTTTAGCATTTTTAAAAGTGCTTTTATAGTCCCTGTTGGCTTCACAGATCATTCCCTGGTTCAGTGTTGTGTTTTTATCAAGAATATAAAGTGCAGTAGTGCATACTGGCATTTTAACACGTCACTTTTATCGGATAACAGTTTTAAAACTGCTTTTATGTTTTTTTGGAGTAATTTTAAATTAACAAAATCAAATTTTAGTTCTTTGCAGCAGTGGTGGGATGTAGGGAAGAGCCAAATAAAGAATCTGTGCCTACAGTATACTCGCAATGTCTCTGGAGACTTGGCCAGGTCTGTCAGGGACCTGGAGAGAGAAGTAGTGGAGCTGCAGTCTTTGGCAGGCTCCACAGGAGAAAGAGGACATTTTGAGGCCCTCAATGGCAAAAAGTCTGTTTTAACTGACCTACTGGGTGTGGCTGCCAGGGGCGCTGTGGTACGCAGTAGGTTCCAGAACATCGCACTAATGGACGCTCCATCTCATTTTTTCTTTGGTTTGGAGAGGAAGAATGGTCAGAGGAGGATGATCCACTCTCTTGGCTCCGAAGACGGGCGGCCGATCCATGAGTCTGTAGAGATCCGTCGCTTTGCAGTTGCTTTCTACAAGGATCTCTTTAAGAAAGAATTTGTTGAGAATCCACACGCACTGAGTCATTTTTTGACGGACTTGCCAAAGGTGATGGCTAGCGTGAATGCGGAGCTGGAGAGTGGGATCACTCTGCAAGAACTGGCAGTGGCTGTCCAGTCTCTTCAGTGTGGAAAAGCCCCAGGGATAGATGGCCTACCATCGGAGTTCTACAAGGCGTTCTGGTCTGAGATCTGTGAGGACTTGCTGGAAGTACTGTCTGACAGTCTGCGGAAGGGTCACCTGCCCCTAAGTTGTAGGAGAGCAGTCCTCACCCTCCTTCCAAAAAAAGGCGACTTGAAAGACATTAAAAACTGGCGTCCGGTGGCCCTCCTCTGTACTGACTACAAAATTCTCTCCAAGGTGTTGGCTACCAGACTGAGGAAGGCGATGGAGCAGGTCATACATGTAGACCAGACCTACTGTGTACCTGGTAGGTTGGTTACAGACAACATTTTTTTAATTCGTGATGTTTTGGACCTCTCCAGCTCATTGGTCAAAGAACTTGGTCTTATTTCAATAGACCAAGAAAAGGCGTTTGACCAAGTTGAACATCCATACCTTTGGCAGACATTAGAGGCCTTTGGTTTCAGCTCAGGGTTCATCGCCATGATCCAGGCTTTGTATAGAGACATTGAGAGTATTCTTAAGATTAATGGTGGTTTGAGTGCTCCTTTCAAAGTTGAGAGGGGTGTCCGACAGGGCTGCCCCCTCTCAGGTATGCTGTACTCTCTTGCCATCGAGCCCCTCCTTTGTAAACTAAGGCAAGGCCTCACTGGTTTTAAAATCCCCAACTCTGACTCTGTTTTTAAAGTGTCTGCCTATGCTGATGATGTTGTTGTTTTTACAAGAAATCAAAATGATGTAGACTACCTTTTAAGAACTGTTAATCTTTTTGGTGAGTGCTCCTCAGCGAGAGTGAATTGGGGTAAGAGTGAAGCTGTTGTGGTGGCGGGGAGACCACAAAAAATTGTCCTACCTGGTGGCCTTTCGTGGACACAAGGTGGTTTTAAATATCTTGGTGTGTTTTTAGGAAATCAGACTTTTACTGAGAAAAATTGGGAGTGTTTTTTAGAAAAAACTGAAGGAAGACTAAAAAAATGGAAATGGATTCTGCCAAACTTGTCCTTCAGAGGTCGTGTTTTAATTATAAACAACTTGATTGCTTCAATGCTGTGGCATTGACTGTCTTGTCTGGACCCTCCACCCAATTTGCTGGCCAGAGTGCAATCTATAGTCGTGGACTTTTTCTGGGACCGTCTTCACTGGGTTCCACAGAGTATCCTGTTTTTACCGAGGGAAGAACGTGGTCAAGGGCTCATCCATCTGGCCAGCAGGGGGGCTGTCTTTCGCCTGCAGTTCATTCAGCGACTGCTGAGTGCCCCCCTTGACCTTGTGTGGAGACCTATTGCCAGGGCTGTCCTGGCTCGCTGTGGAGGGCTTGGACTAGAGGAGTCGCTGCTTTTAATGGATTTAAGGGGCCAAAAACTCCCAGAACTTCCCCAGTTTTACCAGAGTGCTTTTAAAATCTGGGGACTTTTTAAAAAGAACTCTCCCCAGGCTTCCTTGTCGCCTTTCTGGCTTTTAAAGGAACCACTTGTGTTCGGGACCCGTTTTGATGTGGGCAATGTTTTAGGACCTTCTGTTTTAAAAAAGTTCATTTCTGCAAAGGTTACAACGCTGGGACATTTGGTGAATTTATGTGGTCCTAACTTGGACAATGCTGTTGCCCTGTGCTCGGCTCTTGGCGTTTCTTCAGTCAGAGTTATAATGAACTTGTTGAAAGATTGGAGAGACTGCCTGTCCGCAGAAGAACACTCTACTATTGTTGTACACTGTGAAAACTCTGTGCAAACTGCTGATGAACCTTTTCCTTTTAGTGTTTTATCTCCTGATTTTAAAGATGGCACTGGTGTGTTTTTAAACTCTGAGCACATTAACATTTGTGACTCTCCTGGTAAAAAAATGTATGGACTTTTGGTGAAAATTCTAAATGTGAATAAGTTAAAAGGTCGAGCTGATACACCATGGAGGAAACACTTGGGTCTGGGTCCAGAGGTGAGGCCTGCCTGGAGAGCACTCTATAAACCACCATTAACTAAGAAGGTTGGAGACCTACAATGGCGAGTTTTACATGGTGCTGTGGCTGTAAATGCTTTTATCTCCATTTTAAACCCAAATGTTGTTGAGGTTTGTCCTTTTTGTCCTCAGAAAGAGACTGTGTTTCATTGTTTTCTGGACTGTAACAGACTGCATTTGTTGTTTGTTTTTTTTGGGGAAACTGTTTTATCTGTTTGGAGAAGTCTTTTCCCTGCAGATTTTTATCTTGGGTTTTCCATATAGGCAGAGAACTAAGAAAAAGAGTGAACTTTTAAATTTCATCCTGGGTCAGGCTAAAATGGCTATTTATGTTAGTAGAAAAAGAAAAATTGAACAAATACTGGATTGTAATGTAAAAGACATGCTGGTTGGCATGATTAAGGCTCGAATAATGATTGATTACAGTTACTATCATCTGATGCAGAATGTTGAAACCTTTGAGGCTATGTGGTGCTTTAAGCACATCCTGTGTTGTGTTAAGGAGGGGAAAATTACCTATGGTATAATCCTGATGTAAGAAGCAAGTTTTTTGTTTTAGTTTTCTTTGTTTGGTTACTTGTGTCTTTGATTTCTTGTCAGTGAGACATTTTTCTTTTCCATTGCTTCTTTTAGTTGTTTTAGTTGTTGTGTTTTTCTGTTGAATTTGTGACAATAAAGGTGTGTTGAAAAATCAAAATCTCTCTCTCTCTCTCTCTCTATCTCTCTCTCTCTCTATCTCTCTCATTGCTGGACAAGCAGTTCTGCGTGTTCTCTCCTGACTTGAATGAACTGCATGATCACCCCTTTTTTTCCTCATCATTTAGTAAACAAACAAATGTGAAGCAATGTGAACACAAAATATATAAAACACAACATGTGCCTGACCCCCAATTACCAAAAAGTAAAATTTATTTTGTCAAAAGTTCTTGGATTTTTTATATAGAAGAGAGACAAAACAATAAAAATGAAGTCACTTCATCTTTTGGTTGTTTCCACTGTCTTATTGTCTTCTTTCAACTCCTCCCTATATCTGGGGTCATCACAGCAGATCATGGGTCCGGATATTTAATTTGGCAAGGATTTTATGCCAGATGCCTTTCCTGACACAAGCCTCCCCATTTCCCCAGGCTTGGGACCGACACAAGGAGTAGACTGTCTTGTACTTGTACTTTTCCTTTCCCCATTCTATTATGCTGAGCACCAAGCCAGAAGGTGGAAAGTACCATTTTCATGGTCTTAATTGTGACCTGGCTGGTGTGAACCCACAGCCATGAGGTTGAGGATTCTCTACCACTAGGCCACCACTCTGGAGTTTCCATTGTAGAGTAAAGAAAGTAAAGAGTTTGGAGAAAAAAAGATGGCTTGCAGCTATTGCAAAATATGGATTAACTCTGGAAATATGGACTTGGATTAAGGAGTTGCCAGGGATGAAAGACATGGAAAAAGAGACAAAGATTTTTTTGTCCCAGCAGCATGTCCACTGACTGTCCTTAATTTACAGTGGAAGGGAATAAGAAATAAAAATGGAAAAAGAAGACAGAGAGGTGGAACAAGGAAGAACTGATTCATAAAGAAACATAGATACTGTAGCATCCAAAAGGGGAAAAGGTGTGTGAAAGTGCAGACAAAACAGATGGAGTCCCATCATCCTTAAAAAAGGAAAACAAAAAAAAGAGTTCCGCTGAGCTCACACAATAAGAGCATTTTGTCCTTTTGGCATTTACCCATAAGCACTAGGGCTGAATACCTATATCATCATGTCCCCGAGAAGACGCATCATCCAATCCAACTTAGGTGGAGAGGCAGGTGCTGCGTCCCAGCATGATGACAGCAGGGAGAGACAGTGTATGCAATTCCTGTCTGGCATGCAGTCAGGATGTCACGGGAACAGAAGTGTGTGTGTGTGTGTGTGTGTGTGTGTGTGTGTGTGTGTGTGTGTGTGTGTGTGTGCGTGTGTGTCACTGTTTGTATCCTGCTCCCCGCCTTGCTGAAGCAAAAAACTGGTGAGACAGCAGACATAGGTGGAAAAAAGCTGCAGTGCACTTGGGTGTGATATATAGTCAGCAATACTATACTGTATATTAGCACACGCACACACCATAAACGCATTTCAGTAGGTCTGTTGTTAAAGTCAAGTGATCCACTTGAACCACATTATACCTAAACTGTCTGGTATTAAATGGGTATCAGTTGGTTAAATAAATGAATTGTATCATTTAATTTTCAATGCTAAAGCAGCTGCAGCCACATGCTAATTGTTACCACAGCATATCATCATCTGATATTGTGATGGTCCACATATTTGATTTATATAGTCTTTGGTATGACCCGGTCATGACCCCACACCCTTCCGGCTGTGTGGCAGATGTCCTACCACTAGACCACCCCTCCAACCCTAATCATAATTTAGTAGTAGTGTTTCTCACCTTGAATAACAAAAATAGTCTCAGCTTTAAAGATCCGACCTAATAAAGGTCGTAAAACTGATCTTGTTCTTCTATTCAAACAAAGTATAGAGCTGTTTTATACTTGACATGTTTCAACCGTCACCTGCAGTCTTCTTCAGAAAACGTCATCTGACGTCCACGACATGTCACATCAGCTGTTTTGTCCTTTCTGTAGGCGTGACCAACCTGACAGATTTAACAGATCTGCCAGGTCAGTCACGTCCCCCACTGTGCGATGGTCTCTGGAGGAGAGAGTCCCAGGTGTGTGAGAGCATGAAGGCTCCATCATCTCGGTTCATGGTGTTTTGGGCTCGCTTCCTGATGTCAATTGCTTCTTTGATCCAGCGTTTGTGTTTGTTGTCCTCTGATCCAATTATTTTTGTGTTGTTCCCATCCATGATGGATGTATTTGGGCCGATGCAAGAGTCCAAGAGATCTAATAACAGCCATACAGTTTGGACTGCAGGAGCTGAGGAGGTTCCGCAGTTCCATAGGAATATTTTAACATCTCCACAGTTGTAGCAGCTAGCAGCTAATGCTACTACTGGATGGTAACAACAACGACCCAGGACAGTCAGCAGCCTCTACCACAGCTGTCTGAAAGACACTCCAGCAGTCTGTACCTCCCAGGAGTCGCAGAGAACATGGCTCAGAGGAGCACACCACAGCCAAGGAATTGCAAAACAGGAACTCCTGCTGTGGACTGCTTGCCAAGCCACCAATGGCACAGCTGAACAGCAACATCAGCGGATCAACAGTGCATATGAGTACAGAAAGTGTATACTGTAAATGTCATGTATCATCTAGTGATGATCCAGTTGTAGTGTGGCAAATATAGAGAAAAAACACTGGGGAAAAAAAACAATGAAAACACAGATTTTGGCTAAGAGTAAGAAGTAGTGAAGACAGTGCAAACAAGAATAAGAACACAAATTATTTTGCTCATGTCTGTGAGCACTCAGGGAAACAAGTAACTTTATTTGTGTATGCCTTTCTTCAGTTCCTGCCAGGATATTAGCTTTGTGTTCATCCAAACAGGCCAGAGTTTCACACTGAGTAAGGATAAACTAATTCTAAGACTAAATTGTCATTACATTTGCTGTAATAGGCTACAGTGTATCATTTTGCAACATTTTATATTGGTGGAGAGCCACAAGATTTTGTTGTTAATGTAAAAAGGATTCCATGGCTCAATAAAGGTTGAAAAACACTGCTTTACAGTCACTTTCAGATTGATAAACATTGATGTTCATGGTGAAATGATGATACAACCAGTTTTCTGTCTTACACATGTTTGATAAATGAGGGTGTTGTTCCTCTGTGAAGTTCATATGAACCATCTGCCCGGACTGTTTAGAACAGTGATTCTCAACTAGTGGGTCGCGACCCAAAAGTGGGTCGCAGACCTGTTTTCAGTGGGTCGCGGGCCTTTGCCTGGGCAAATAAAATATCAAGAAATAAATCAACATAGTGTCATTCACACTCCTTAACAGTAGATGGCAGTAGGTGGCGAGCGACACCATATTTCACACCATAGAAGAAGACTTGCAACGTTTGTATATGCTAATTGAGCATGGCGAAACGGACTGGATACGCGATCCCTTTGGAATCGACATGGAAAGCGTTACGTTGCCAAGCAACGAAGAGAGTCAGCTGGTGGAGCTATCGTGTGACCGCACGCTGAAAAAGAGGTTCACGGAGGTAAGCCTCTCGCAGTTCTGGTGCAGCACTGTGATGAGCGAGTATCGTGCTCTTGCCATTCGAGCAGTAAAAACCCTCCTACCTTTCAGCACTGCCTATCTCTGTGAGTGTGGCTTCTCAGCTCTGGTTCAGTTGAAGACAAAACAGAGAAACAGACTGGACATTGAGCATGACCTCAGAGTCGCTTTGTCTAATATAACTCCAGACATTGAGACTCTTGTCAAGAGCAAAAAACATCCCCAGTTCTCCCATTAATTCCTCCAGACTCAGGTCTATGATGTCACTGTTACAGGTTTTAGTGAGTGTTCCTTCATTTTCTTCAAAGCACATAACCTTATCAGTAGGTAAATACTGAAAAAACAATCAGAAGAAAAGTCAATTTTGAGACTTGAATTCTTTTGAATTGCACTTCTTGTTTAATTTTTAATTTAAAATGCAGCTAATTCAGCATTAAAGGGAATTGTTCCCTCTGTTGTATTGCCACTTACTGGTCATTTTGGTTAATCATTAAATTTGTTTTGTGTTTGTATACTGTGATATTCTGTTCTTCTACCTCAGGTTCAAAATGCACAGTCTTTACATTCAATAAAGTTGAGAATTTGAAAATCTTTGATTTGGGTCGCGGCTTGTCATTGAGGGGTGATGGTGGGTCCCAAAGCCAGACCAGTTGAGAACCACTGGTTTAGAACACTGGCACTGTCACGTATGGTGGTCACGTATGGCACTGGATCACATTAACATTCCGGGTCTTATTATGCTGTTGCAATCTGTCATGTATTCTGCTGTCAATATATGATTCTGAACAACACCATGGTGTTGGTTGTTGATAATCTATCTGATGGAAACAGACATCATAGTACTTGATCAAATAATCCCAAATACACATGAACATGTTTTTTTAAAGCATTGTAAGTATTTTACAATATACAGTTGCTTTCAACTTTTTTAAAGTCAAACACCTTTTAAATATTCTTACTGGTTCATACAAATTGGTGCTTTGTTGTGTTTTTTGAATGTTCAGTAAAAACAGGACAGTAAAACACCCACCAAAACATCCTTGGTCTAGACCAACAGTGTGTGTTTAAATCCTAAATTCTCTATTGAATTGTGGTGGTGATGTCACCATTGTCTCTGAAAACGTGGGATTCCGCTGGCCTACAGGTTCAAATCACAATTTGGGATACACCACTGGATCTGTCTTGGCCACACTGCCTGTCATGTATTTAGGCTGGGAAGGCAGGGTTTGAAATAGTCGTCTGTGGCACAGTGGGCTAAATGGAAGCCAAAGTGATGGAGGAAGTGTGCAGAAGTTTAGGTCTAAATTTTTGCCAAGTGAGAGAGGAAGAGGAAATTTTGGAAAGGTTCCTTGAACTTTTGATGGAAGCAGATTTTTTTCTCTTTTTCTTTGTTTCTTTGTCTAATGTATACCGCCTCCTTTGCATCAGTGTGCCAGAATACTTTATATGCATACTTTACTTGAAAGCATATTGTAAATGTTGCAAAAAAAACATTTGATTGGTTGCATATAATCATATCGCCACATTAATCTCATGCATTCAAGTTTTTTTTCTTTTTCTTTCTTTTTTCTGGAAAAAAAAACATTTACCGTAATAACCAAGTACTGTTACATTTGCAAAAGTTTTCTTGTTTTTGTTTTTTGTTTTTTGTTTCTGTTTTTAAATATCCATGTGTCCATACTACAAAAAACATATAATATTGCTTTAATCATCTGTATTTTTCACTTCAGACATGGGTGGTTTTCTGTGACACCCCATAGCCTACAGGAAGAGATGTGCTTACATCTGCTGCTTTGTTTTGGAATAAACAGAAATGGAACTGCATTTGGCGGTTACCATGAGACGATTAAACAAAAACCGATAAAAATAAACCACCTACAGCACTGAAATCATATGTCCAAAAATTCCCAAAAGGAAATGATTCGTTTGTTTTGACTGCGGCAATCTCTGCAAAGAACATATGAGTAAAGGAACATCAACATTGTCATTTTAGAGGTACAATAACAGTTTCTTTCCTTGTGTTGATGGCAATAATACAAAGCCCCTAAAGAGACATGGCATGGGAAAATGTGTACTGTAAAACCCTATCAGGTCATTTCTTGCTTCCTTGAAATTCAGACTGTGGAATTTGTTTAGATCAGGGGTGGGCAAACTTTTTAGCTCAGGGGCCACATTGAGTTTAAAATTTAACAAAAGGGCCAGACCATTGTCAGATAGATGGTGGAGTGTTTGTGTGAACTAAAATAAAGTGCATGTGAAAGCCATTACCTAAAAGTGAAAGAAAAGTTACCTTCAGTTTTCAGTGAGAACAGTGTTGTCGGTCACCCTTTTTTGCCAGTGCATCAAAGTTTGGTGTCAGTTTGGTTGTGGCAATTCTCAGGACAGATCTGAGGTGTTCATCAGTTAGCTGGGATCTGTGGGGAGCTTTGTTGATGTTCATCATGCTGAAGGTCCGCTCACACACATACAGTAGGTAGAGCCAAACATCACCAGCATCCTCTGTGCCATCTTCCGAATGTTTGGAAACTTGGCTTCACTAAGTGAAGCATAAAACTCATCCAGTTTAAGGGAGTTGAACTTCTCCTTGAAGAAAGTCACACTGAAGATTGATTAGTGCCAACTGCATATCCTGCGGTGCTGTTTCAGTCTTGTCACGGGGGCATGACACAAGCTGAAGTGACTTGTCAATTTTTTCAAAATCAGAGAACAGACGACAGAATTCTCCGTGCAGGTTGTCCAGTGATCTGCTGTATTTATTCACATGTTGAGGAGCTTCTTTCCATGTCCTGAGTGAGGGAAAATGAGCAAATGATTTGTTTGACATTTGCCTTGAGAATAAAGTCAGTTTGGCTTTGAAGGCTCTCACATTCCTGTACACGTCATGCACAAACTCATCTTTCACTTGTAGCTTTACGTTCAGCTCATTCATGTGTGCCCATATGTTCACAGCAAAAGCAAAATCACAAAGCTAATTTGTGTCACTCTGCTCAGGAAAATCGTTAGCTTTCCCAATTAACTCCAAAGAAGAGCTAATCTCCCGCTTGAGTTCCCACAATTGTTGGCATACTTCTCCAAACTTAACCAACGGACACAAGAGTGGTAAAGCAAGTCCTGGTGATCAGCATCAGTTTCCTCAACGAATTTAATAAAGTGACGATGCTGAAGGTCTCTCGCTCGGATGAAGTTAACAAGTTTTACGACTGGTTTCACAACATGATCAGGCTTCAACATGGACTTAACACAGGGTTTCTGTCATATCTAGAAATGAGGGAGTCGGAGGCGAGACTTCATACAACATGGAACTCTCTTTATTATACTGAACTTGGGGTTTATATACAGAGGGGCTGAGCCAACTTCACGCCACCCCAGGGGTGGGCACTGCCACACATACACACCCATACACATCCAACATTCCCTCCCCCCTTAGAAAATGGGAAATCACACACACCATTAAACCCCCACCCCCCCAATTCAAAACCTGAATCACCTGCTAAGAACCAGGGGAATAACATATTATAATAAAACAAACCTATCACATTCACACAAAATAATTCAAATCGGACCATGTCTCTGTAAAACACAAAATAATCCCATATTCATCACATTCACTCCCATGCACACCAGCAAACAGTATATATATAAAAGACACTTTATCAAATATGTACACGGGTATTTACACAAGGAAAGTTTTCTCAGGTAACCCCAATGTCCCTGGGCAGCCACCACCTTTTAATCAGCCACGGAGGACCTGGGCAGCCCCATGGCATCAGTGCCCCTAGCCGTCGTCTCCATCCAGGGTCGATGCCCCCCTCCCTGGCAAAGATGTCTTTATCCGGAGGCCCAGGACAGCCCCATGGCATCTGCACACCCGGCCGCCGTCTGCCCCCAGGGTCAAAGTCCTTCTTCTTGGCAAAAATGTCTTTAACAGCCATAAGGAGCTTCTTCCCTCTCGGATCGCCATGCCGTTTAGTGCGCCATTTCTCCATGCCTGACGAGCCGCTCCCGACTGCCATACGCACCGCCGTCATGGCCCAAGACACTCTGGCCCCCAGTCGTCGCACCTCGGCGAGAAACGAAGTCTGTTCAGCAGCGTCATCCGCTGTCTCGGGCGCCCCTCTGTACCATCCAGCGTCCTTGTTCCAGGCGCATGGAGCTCCGACACTGAGGCAATGCCCAACCTCCATGGCACAGGGCTGCTGCTGCTCACTCCCGGAGTCGTCCGTTGCCTCGGTACTCACAGTCTCGGTCTCCCGCTGTTCAACTTCCAACAGCGGGGTTTACTCCTGCTGCACCTCCTCTCTACCATCTTCGCACACTGCGACGACTGAACCGTCAGTGCCGTGGTCCCACACCAGACTGGGCTCCACAGCTATCCCGCTGTCTTCAGTGACCGGGAACATTTCTACAACCTGTCCTGGCCCCTCCTCCTGGCAGTTCTCCCCTTGAGAGTGCGGAGCGGGTGCTCTGGTGTCGGTGCTTTGCTGCGTCGTCACCGTACCCAGCTGCAGCTGCTGTCCCTCGGGGCCCTTGGCGCCACTCTCGTTGGTCCCACTGTCTGTTTGCGGCTGTTCTCCCTCTGGGTTCTCAGCACCACTCTCATTGGCCATACCCTCAGACACAGACGCCTCGTCGCTGCTGTCGGTGCCCTCGGTACAGGTGTCCCGCTGCGTCGTCTCTGCATCTTGCGGTTGTTGCTCTTCCCCGGGGCCTTCAGCCTGCATGGTCTTGCACTCCCGCTGCTTAGCTTCCAGCAACAGGACTGGCTCCTGCTCCGGTTCCGGCTGCTCGAGGGATGGGGGCAATCCCAGTTGTTGTTCTTCCACCATTTCATTGTCACTATCCAGGTCCCACTCACTCTCAGTTTCCCATTCGACCTATGTATCACTCCTGCTGACCACACTGCTCTCTCTGGCCACACCCACCTCCGCAAGGCCTGTGCAAACTGGTTCTGGGCGTCTGTCCGCCGATTTCAAGAGTCAAACCTAGCCCATTGAACAAGTCCCACCCTATGATACTTTCACCACGGCATGTCACCTGGAACTGGAATGCCAGGATTACTTTCGCGCCATACTGCACTGCCAATGTGATGCTCCTGCCGGCACCAGAGCTCCCGTCATCCAGTAGTTCTACTGCATCCGGGCGCCGGGAGGTGAGCCTCCGAACCATGGCCTCACTCACAATGGACCACGTGGCGGCGGTGGCTATCACTAAGGGCACACTTATGCCGTCCAGCTTCACCACATGGTGCAATCCCGACCAACCTTCTGGGTGCGCAATATTTATACCGTCCCCGTTGGCCTGCTTGCCGTCCACTGGCAGGTTTTGGCACACTTCCATACTTTAAAGTATCTCTAATTTACCTCGTCGCCAAATGTTATATCTAGAAATGAGGGAGTCGGAGGAGAGACTTCATGTAACATGGAACTCTCTTTATTATACTGAACTTGGAGTTTATATACAGAGGGGCTGAGCCAACCTCACACCACCCCAGGGGCGGGCACTGCCACACATACACACCCATACACATCCAACAGTTTCCTGATAAATTATGCAGTGTAGGAAGATTACATCCAGCTCAGGGTTTTCCTCTTTCACCTTATCATGGATTCGTTTTAGCAGTCCAACATTTTTCCCTGTTGGCGATCCATCAGTGGTGACATTGGCAAGTTATCATGGATTTGTTTTAGCAGTCCAACGTTTTTCCCTGTTAAGTTTGGCGATCCATCAGTGGTGACATTGGCAAGTTTACTCCAAGGTAGCTTCAGTCTCTCAATGACACCAGACACCCTGCCATACAAGTCCTCTCCTTTAGGGATTCCATGGTCAGAAACTCCTCCTTTATCTCAAAGTTGTCATTAATCCCTTGGCAAGTAACTGTCTTGCGTGATAAACTAATTTTTTCAAATTTGTTTTTGCTCTCTGAACAAAAGAGGCCTGCTGTCTCTACTATGCATTCTTTAAAAAACTCCCCTTCGGAGAAAGTCTTGCTGGCTTTTGCCAATTTGAATGTCAGCAAATAACTTGCCTTGATGCTTGACTCTTGAATTGTAGCTTGCCGAAGAAAAATATTTTGCCGAGTCTGTAAATTGGCTGCCAACCTCTGAGCGGTAGCCACCCATCCTTGCGTTGATTGGTTGCTAGTATAGTTAGCATGCTTGGTTGAAAGGGGTCAGCTGAGTTTATATTCTTTAAAAACCGCAACGGTTTCTTGGCAAATAAGACATACATCCTTTGATCAGACTTCAGTGAAAAAATATTTAGCTGTCCACTCCTTATTAAACACTCGGCACTCATTGTTGACTTTCTTTCCTTTGGGCCACTCATTGTTAAGCTGGCTTTATACTTTTCACGTCTATGATGCATCTACGTATGCCAAGGCCAATGGTCAAACGGCTGCATGTTTCATTAGCATCTACTGCTCAAACAATGCGCGCATAATCATCATCTGCAGACCAGAATTGTGTCTGGAGCCCACCATCTAGTGGAAAACATGAGTATTGCAGGATAAAGACAAAATGAATGCAGTCTTTACAAAAATTTGGACAATTATGTATCAGTGTTTGGCGGGCCGGATTAAACAGCACGCGGGCCATAGTTTGCCCATCCCTGGTTTAGATAATAGGGAATCCAGGAGTTGCTATATTCCCAGATATCCACACTCAGTCATTTCATTATATGTGTCCAGTAGTGTTCTATAATCTTTAGATTAGGAGGTACTCTTTGAAATAGAGACAGTCCACAAAATTTGGACCTCTGGATGTTTCACCTGACACCTGGCACAAACATCTGGTTGACAAAAGCCACTATGTTGGCTCCATACTTCCACATGTCACTTCTGTTTCCAATAACAAGCAGGGGTTCATTTTATCATCTTAATAAGCCCACCATAATACAAATGTAGTGACAGACTCTTTATATCCATGATGTGGTCTATATTAATCATATATCCCATAACCTACATATGTATAAGCATGTGAGAATGTTTGGTGACTACATATGTAAAGCGACTTCACACCTCAGAACAGGACAAAGGGTCTCAACCGCCAGTGAAGATCAAAGAGCATCCGAGGCACTGCGGTGGAGACCAGATAGGTCGCCCTGACCTCCCAGGGCCAGGTGGAGGGGTACGGAGACAAAGGAGGGGATTAAGTAATGGGGGATGTCAGCTTTGATATGCATGTCTTTTGTTGTGTGTGAGTATAAGTACACAGAGCCGAATGTGTTCACTGTCTGACTTCTTCTGCTGCTGCACTAGATGAGACTTGTTAGAGGAGCGAAGCTGATAATAAACTTTGGTTTATAAGTCACATCGCCTCGTTATTCCAAGCTCTTCTACACTGGTGACCCTGACGCGAGGATGGACCAGAGGCGTTCCCCTGCGATCGACTCATCTGTGGCGACCCAGGCAGACACCGGCGCCCATGCAGACAGGGGAACAGATGGACGATGTTCCCCCACGGCAGAAGTGATAGAGAGGGCTCAACCGAGCACCAGCGCCGCGGCGAGAGCCGAAGGAAGGCTCTCTCACCCTGCGGACACATCAGTGACGGTCCACACAAATGCCGTCACCGTCAAGCTGCCGGACTTCTGGCAGGAAGACCCCGCCTCGTGGTTTCAGCAAGCTGAAGCCCAGTTTGCACTTGCGGGCATCACGGCTGACGATACAAAGTTTTATCACATCGTCGCCAAACTCGACACCGCCACTTCGAAATGTGCGTGGAGCATAATCCAGCGGCCGCCGGCCCAGGACAAATATAGAGAACTGAAAGCGACCATCGTGGCGAATTTCGTCCCCTCTGCTGAGGAGAGAGCCAAGAGGATCCTGGCGGTCTACGGCCACAGAGGATGCAGACCCAAGGCCCTCATGGAGGACTTGCTGCAGCTCAAAGAAGAGGACAATGACAACTTCCTCTTCCAATTTATATTCCTCAGTACACTGCCGCCACACATGAGAGGGACACTTGCCAACATGCGATGCAGCACCCAGCAAGACTTCCGCACGCTGGCTCGCGAAGCGCAGCGACTCGTCAACGCCTGCAGGGAACAGACACCCACAGCAGCATCCGCAGACCTCAACGCCGATGCCCGGAGCCACGGGGAGCCACAAACCACTGAGCAGAATCCGCCCACCATGGCAGCGACACAGCCAAGACGTAACAGATGGAGCGACATCTGTTATTACCACCACCGCTTTGCCGAGAAGGCTTACAAATGCCTTCCCCCCTGCAAATTCACGATTTCGGGAAAACGCCAATGCCGAGAACCGTTAACAGCGGCAGTTCTCGGCGAAAAAAGCAAGCTTCTATATGTGACGGACGGACACACCGGCAAGCAGTTCCTCATTGACACGGGAGCTCAACTGAGTTTTATCATGCCCTCCCAAGCAGACCGGGCCATGGGCCCCCGGGGCAATGGAGCGGTGGCAGCCAACGGCTCCATCATCGACACTTTTGGCGAAAGGAACCTGCCCCTCCGCATCCATGGCCGCAACTATAGATGGACATTTGTTGTAGCGGCAGTGAGTTTTAACTTGTTGGGCGCAGATTTTTTGTGTGCACATGGGTTATTAGTCGATCTAGCGAACAGACGCTTGGTTAATGCATTGTCCTTTGCTTCTATTCCCTGCTCAGCTCGAGTTTCTCCACCACCCGTGCAGGCCAGCGTCACTACAGCAGGAGGTAAGTTTGATCAACTCCTCACCCAATTTCCAGCACTCACAATTCCCAAATTCTCAGCTACAGTGGCTAAGCACGGGGTCGAACACTTTATTCCCACAACGGGCCCACCCGTATTTGCCAAAGCTCGGCGCTTAGACGCGACCAAGCTCGCCATAGCTCGGGACAAGTTTACCACCCTTGAAAAACTAGGCATTATCTGGTGCTCAAAAAGCCCCTGGGCGTCACCGCTTCACATGGTCCCGAAATCTGACGGTTCTTGGAGACCGTGCGGCGATTACCGCAGATTAAACAATGCGACAGCGCATGACCGCTACCCAATTCCTCACATCCAAGATTTTTCACCACATCTGGCGGGTGCACGCATTTTTTCAAAAATAGACCTGGTCCGCGGCTATCATCAAGTCCCCGTTTGAGCAGAAGACATTCCTAAAACAGCTGTAATAACCCCCTTCGGTCTTTTTGAATTTTTGCGGATGCCTTTTGGCCTCAAAGGCGCTGCTCAGACCTTTCAGCGGATGATGGACGCAGTATTACGCGACCTCCCTTTCGTGTTCGTCTACCTCGACGATATGCTGGTAGCCAGCTCGTCTGAGGAAGAACACGAACAGCATCTCACTATGGTTTTTCAGAGACTAGAAGAGCACGGGTTAATAATCAATCCAGCCTAATGCAAATTCGGCGTGTCACAAATTGATTTTTTGGGACACAGAGTTTCACCGAAGGGGGCAGTCCCACTGCCAGACAAAGTTCACGCAGTAAAAAATTTCCCACAGCCACAAACGGTCAAATCGCTGCAAGAATTTTTGGGAATGGTTAATTTTTACAACCGTTTCCTCCCCCGCGCAGCTCAGCTCATGCAGCCCCTATATGATGTGCTCAGAAAACAAAAACCTTCCAACGCGGTCGAATGGACCCCGGAGCGCGAACGCGCCTTCGCGGAAGTAAAAACTGCCCTAGCTAATGCCACATTGTTGGTTGACCCTGATCCCTCGGCCCGCATTGCGCTAACCACAGACACTTCAGACCTGGCCATAGGGGCGGTTGTAGAACAACACGTAGGCGGAACCTGGCAACCTTTGGCATTTTTCAGCAAATCGCTAAATCAAACTGAGCGTAAATACAGCACCTTTGACAGGGAGCTGCTAGCGCTTCATTTATCCATCCGCCACTTCCAGTTCTGGTTGGAGGGGCGGCGTTTCACGGCTTTTGTAGACCACAAACTGCTCACCTTTGCGATGGCTAAAATTTCTGAACCGTGGACAGGCAGACAACAAAGACAGCTAGCTGCTATTTCAGAGTTCACCACAGACATTCGACATGTGGCAGGCAAACTTAACGTGGTAGCAGACTGCCTCTCTCGTGCTGTGACATCGCCAGAGCGCGAGGAGACAGATTATACTACCTCAGCCACAGAACTCTTCGGCAACGCGGACACATACGCAGCCCCAATCCACGTAGGGATAGATTATGCAGCCATGGCGGAGGAGCAAAGTAGTGACGCGGACGTGCGCGCACTCCTGTCTGGACCAACAGGGTTAAGGCTGGAGGAAAGGGGTTTACGCGACGGTGTGCCCCCCCTAATATGCGACATCTCAACCAGCCGACCTCGCCCGGTAGTCCCAGCTGCATGGCGCCGCCGTATCTTCGACTCAATTCACTCCCTCGCGCACCCAGGTGTGCGCGCTTCGGTTAAAATGGTCGCCGAAAAGTTTGTGTGGCCTGGCCTGCGCAAAGACGTAAAAGAATGGGCAAAGACTTGCATTTCTTGTCAGCGCGCCAAAATACACAAACACACAAAAGCCCCTCTAGAGCCTTTTCGAATCCCTGCTAGAAGGTTCGACCACGTTCATGTCGACCTCGTGGGACCACTACCTTCCTCCCAAGGTTTCACACATCTGTTAACAATGATAGACCGCACTACGCGCTGGCCTGAGGCGGTCCCTCTGGCGTCAACCACAGCAGAGGAAGTCGCTTGCGTTTTTTTGACAAACTGGGTGGCACGTTTCGGCGTCCCATCGGACATCACGTCCGATAGGGGGCCTCAATTTGTCACGGAGCTTTGGACAGCCTTGGCCAGCAGCTTAGGAGCGACAATTCACCGCACCACCGCTTATCACCCTCAGGCTAATGGGTTATGCGAGTGTTTTCACAGATCTTTAAAGGCCGCCCTCAGAGCCTCACTAACGGATACAAATTGGGTAAATAAACTTCCTCGGGTTTTATTGGGGTTGCGTGCTGCACCTAAAGAGGATCTAGACGCCTCCCCAGCAGAATTAGTTTTTGCACAACCTCTCAGGCTCCCAGGTGAATTTTTACCAGAGAACCCAGAGCCAAGGCATCTTCCAGCCCCGAGGTTTTTAGGCAGCAACGGACCGGACTCTCTCCCCGGACTGGCACATCACTCTTTTCCACGGGTTTTTGTCCCCCAAGCTTTAAAAAACGCTGAATTCGTTTTTGTTAGGCATGAAGCTTTAAAACCAACCTTCCGCCCACCATACGATGGACCATTCAGAGTGCTGGAACCTGGTGATAAGCATTTTGTGCTTGATTTTGGGGACAGAAAAGAAACAGTCAGCATTGACAGACTTAAACCTGCCTTCTTGTTGAGAGACGAGCCTGCACGGTTGGCGAGAGCACCTCGGCGGGGTAGACCCCCCAAGAGAAAAGACTCAGCCCCCCTGCAGGGAACAAATAATCACTCTCCTTCCCAAGCTGCAGATTCCTTACAGGAAGGTCCCACCAGGACGCCCGAACGGACCCACAGCAGATTCGGAAGAAGATTTAAGCCCAGACAGCACAGGGACTGATGCAAACTACTCAAAAGTTGTTCACTAATTGTGCTGTAACAGTTTAGGACTGATTTGTGATATTACTATGCTGTTATGATTACCACTGAATTCTCTACAGGAGCATAGCTGCTGGAAAGTTTCTTCTTTGTCAAGAGGTGTAGCAGTTAGTATGTCATAATAATTATCTTAAACTGTGAATTTTTCTATTGTCCTTTTCTTAGTCGTTTGGGGGGGGCTGTGGTCTATATTAATCATATATCCCATAACCTACATATGTATAAGCATGTGAGAATGTTTGGTGACTACATATGTAAAGCGACTTCACACCTCAGAACAGGACAAAGGGTCTCAACTGCCAGTGAAGATCAAAGAGCATCCGAGGCACTGCGGTGGAGACCAGATAGGTCGCCCTGACCTCCCAGGGCCAGGTGGAGGGGTACGGAGACAAAGGAGGGGATTAAGTAATGGGGGATGTCAGCTTTGATATGCATGTCTTTTGTTGTGTGTGAGTATAAGTGCACAGAGCCGAATGTGTTCGCTCTCTGACTTCTGCTGCTGCTGCACTAGATGAGACTTGTTAGAGGAGCGAAGCTGATAATAAACATTGGCTTATAAGTCACATCGCCTCGTTATTCCAAGCTCTTCTACACATGACTCCATTAGGGCAGCTATTAAAACTAACAACTGACAAGATGGAGTGATATGTACAGTGGTGTAAAAAAGTGTTTGCCCCCTTCCTGATTTGTCTTTTTTTTTGTGTATGTTTGTCACACTTAAATGTTTCAGATCATCAAACAAATTTAAATATTAGACAAACCTAACACAAGTAAACAGAAAATGAAATTTTTGAATGATGTTTATTATTAAGGGTAAAAAAAAAAAATCCAGACCTGCATGGCCCTGTGTGAAAAAGGGATTACCCCCCCCCCCCATTAAAACAAAAGTTAACTGTGGTTTATCACAGGGGCAATGGATCAGCGTTCTTGTCGCGCCCTCCGCCAGTACCCGGGCTCGCCTGGGGAAGCTAATGATCCTACCAGCAGACTAAATTCGAAGAGACGACGCCTCTGTGCCAAGTCAAAGAAGAATCCTAGTCACAGTCCTAAAGCCGAAAGCAAACAGCCCCAAGAGCACTTTGTGGTAGGATCTGCCCTTCGCATATTACAACTAAACGTTGAAGGCCTATCTGCAGCCAAGCGAAGCCTTATTGAAGTCCTCACCTTCCAACATTCGATTGATGTAATCTGCCTCCAAGAGACTCATATTGGCACAGAGGAAGCTGGCCGCTTCACCATCAAAGGCTTTGACCTCCTGTGCTATGTTCTACATGCTAAACATGGACGTGCCACCTATGTGCGTTCTGACATAGTTGAAGCAAATCACCTGATAACAACACATTTCTCAGACACCATAATCATTGGTGGCTTCCATATTGTCAATTTGTACAAGCCCCCTAATGCCAACTGGGATCTGCAGGTCTTACCCACCCTACTCCACCCTGCCATCTATGTGGGGGACTTTAACAGCCATCACCCTGACTGGGGGTACCCAGCAGTGGACAGTGATGGGGAGGCACTTTCAGACTGGGCATCCAGAAATGACCTCGCTTTGATATACGACCCCAAACAAAGAGGAACCTTCCACTCTGCTAGGTGGAAGAAGGACTATTCTCCTGACCTGTGTTGGGTCAGCTCTTTGAATGGGGAGCCATATCCTACACAGATCCTCATTCTTGATGATTTTCCACACAGCCAACACCGGCCCCTGCTTGTTCACATTGGCCTACAACTTCCAGTCATATACAGCCCAAGGAAGATGCGCTGGAACTTCCGCAAAGCCAACTGGAAGAAATTCAGTGAAACTCTGGACCGGAGCATTGTTACCATCCCACTCCACACCATCACTGTAGATGAAGCATACAACCGCTTCTGCAGCGCAATCTTCAAGGCTGCCCATACTGCAATCCCACGAGGCTACCGACCCCTCTATGTCCCATGTTTGGACGGAGAATGTGCTGCCCTCCTACAATCCTATCAAACATCAGGGGACCCAGAGATAGCAGACCATCTCATTGAATCGCTAAATACAGCCCGGCGAAAGAAATGGGAGGAGACAGTTGCTGACCGGAGCTTTACCCACTCTAGCAGGAAATGTTGGAGCCTCATCCGTCGCCTAGGAGCTGCACAGAAGCCCCCTAGCCAAAGCCGAGCATCCGTCACACCCAACCAAGTTGCATCCCACCTACTGACTATCGCCAAAGCACCCCAAGACAAAGGCACCAGAAGAGCAGTTACAACTGAGCTAAAAAAACACCAAAAAATGCCTGTAGAGGAAACGAACCCTGAACCCTTCGAGGCTGCTGAACTGGAGAAAGTCCTGCAGGGCCTGAAATGTGGAAAGGCAGCAGGATACGATAACATCTTCCCAGAATTCATGAAAAATCTTGGCCCCCCGAGCCCTAACCATCCATCCATCCATCCATCCATCTTCTACCGCTTTTCCGGAGGTCCGGGTCGCGGAGGCAGCAGTTCAAGCAGAGAAGCCCAGACTTCCCTCTCCCCAGCCACCTGCTCCAGCTCTTCAGAGGGGATACCAAGGCGTTCCCAGACTAGCTGGGAGACATAGTCTCTCCACCGAGTCCTGGGTCTGCCCCGGGGTCTCCTCCCAGTGGGACGTGCCTGAAACACCTCAAGTGGGAGGCGTCCAGGAGGCATCCTAATCAGATGCCCATACCACCTCAACTGACTCCTTTCAATGTGGAGGAGCAGCGGTTCTACTCTGAGCCTCTCCCGGATGACTGAGCTCCTCACCCTATCTCTGAGGGTGAGTCCAGCAATCCTACGGAGAAAGCTCATTTCAGCCGCTTGTATCCGCGATCTCGTTCTTTAGGTCATTACCCAAAGCTCGTGACCATAGGTGAGAGTAGGAACGTAGATTGACTGGTAAATCGACAGCTTTGCCTTAGAACTAAGCTCCCTCTTCACCACAACAGACCGGTACAACGTCCGCATCACTGCAGATGCTGCTCCAATCCGTCTGTCGATCTCTCGCTCCATTTTCCCCTCACTCGTGAACAAGACCCCAAGATACTTAAACTCCTCCACTTGGGGCAGGAGCCTGTCCCCAACCCGGAGAGGACAATCCACCTTTTTCCGGCTGAGGACCATGGACTCGGACTTGGAGGTGCTGATTCTCATCCCAGCCGCTTCACACTCAGCGGCAAACCGTCCCAGCAAGAGCTGTAGGTCATTGCTGGATGAAGCCAACAGGACAACATCATCTGCAAACAACAGAGATGAGATCCTGTGGTCACCAAGCATGACACCCTCCATTCCCTGGCTGCGCCTAGAAATCCTGTCCATAAAAATTATGAACAGGACCGGTGACAAAGGGCAGCCCTGGCGGAGTCCAACTCTCACTGGGAATGACTCCGACCGAGTGTTGGCAATGCGAACTAAACTCTCACAACGGTCGTACAGAGACCGAATAGCTCGTAACAACAAGCCCGATACCCCATACTCCCGAAGCACCCCCCACAAAAATCCACGAGGGACGCGGTCAAATGCCTTCTCCAAGTCCACAAAACACATGTAAACTGGTTGGGCAAACTCCCACGAACCCTCAAGAATTCTCGAGAGGGTAAAGAGCTGGTCCGATGTGCCACGGCCAGGACGAAAACCACATTGCTCCTCCTGAATCCGAGGTTCGACCAACGGCCGGACTCTCCTCTCCAATACCTTGGCATAGACCTTCCCAGGGAGGCTGAGGAGTGTGATCCCTCTAAAGTTGGAGCACACCCTCCGGTCCCCTTTTTTGAAGAGAGGAACCACCACCCCGGTTTGCCATGCCAAAGGCACTGCCCCCGACCTCCACGCAATGTTGCAGAGGCGTGTCAACCATGACAACCCAACAACATCCAGGGCCTTGAGGTACTCGGGGCGAATCTCGTCCACCCCCGGGGCCCGGCCACCAAGGAGATTTTTAACCACCTTGGCGACCTCAGCCCCTGTGATAGGCGAGTCATCCCCCTCGTCCCCAAACCCTGCTTCCTCTGTGGAAGGCGTATCAGTGGGATTGAGGAGATCCTCGAAGTATTCCTTCCACCGCCCGACGATATCCCCAGTTGAAGTCAACAGTGTCCCATCCGCACCATACACAGTGTGGACGGGGAGCTGCTTTCCCCTCCTGAGCCGCCGAACAGTTTGCCAGAATCTCTTTGAAGCCGACCGAAAGTCTTGTTCCATGGCCTCACCGAACTCCTCCCATACCCGGGTTTTTGCTTCAGCAACCACCCGAGCTGCACTCCGCTTGGCCTGCCGGTACACCTCAGCTGCTTCGGGAGTCCCACAAGCCAACCAAGCTTGATAGGACTCCTTCTTCAGCTTAATGGCCCCCCTCACCACTGGTGTCCACCACTTGGTTCGGGGGTTGCCACCACGAGATGCACCGGCCACCTTGCGGCCGCAGCTCTGGGCTGCCGCTTCAACAACAGAGGTGGAGAACATGGCCCATTCAGACTCCATGTCTCCAGCCCTAACCTGGTTGACACAATTCTACACAAGGATCACACAAACAAACTTGATCCCAAAGAAATGGCGGACAGCAAAGGTCATTGCCATCCCAAAACCTGGCAAAGACCACAAACTACCAGCAAGCTACCGCCCAATCTCCCTACTCAGCGTTCCTTACAAAATCATGGAGCGCCTAATACTGCAACGCATTTCCCCAGAAGTGTGGATGAAGCAGGTTTCCGCAAGGACCGCAGTACAGGAGAACAAGTACTGGCCCTAATCACCTTCATCGAAAATGGCTTCGAGAGCAGACTGAAGACAGGGGCTGTGTTTCTCGATCTTACAGCCGCCTATGATACGGTCTGGCACAAAGGCCTCCTCCTGAAACTTATAAAGGCAATCCCTGCTTAGGCAACAGCAATTATAAAAACCCTGCTGACCAACCGAAGGTTCAGAGTCCACCTCAGTCAGAACACAAGTGCATGGAGAATGCAGAAAAACGGACTCCCACAAGGCTCAGTTCTAGCTCCAACTCTGTTCAACCTCTACATAAACAACCTGCCTACTACAAAATCCCGCAAATTCATCTATGCAGACGACATCTGTTTGGCATTCCAAGCACCAGACTTTGAACCACTGGAACGGGTGCTCATGGAAGATCTTGCCAAACTGGACCAGTTCTGCAAAATCTGGCGCCTAAAACCAAGCCCAGCAAAAACCGTCTCCAGTGTATTCCATCTCCACAATGCAAAAGCTGCCAGAGAACTAAACATCCACCTGAGCGGACTCAAGCTTAAGCATGCCCCAAATCCAACTTATCTTGGAGTGACCCTTGATAGGACCTTATCCTTCAAGGAACATCTAAAGGGGACGGCTGCTAAGGTGAAGGTACGAAACAACCTGCTCTGCAAGCTCGCTGGTGCAAAATGGGGTGCGGCAGTCTCCACCCTGCGCACCTCAGCACTGGCCCTTTCATACTCTGTAGCAGAATATTGTGCCCCTGTCTGGTCCAGGTCATCTTACACACACCATGTAGACACCCAGCTCAACTCAACCATGAGAACTATAACTGGAACAATCCGCTCAACACCACTCCCCTGGCTCTCTGTACTGTCAAACATAGCCCCTCCACACATCCGGCGAGCAGCATTAACTCAAAGGATGCTCCAAAAAGTTAAAGATTTTCCTCACTTGCCAATCCATGCAGATATCTACACCCCACCCACTGCCCGACTTTCATCCAGACGGCCGATTTGGAAAAACCCTCCCCCAGCTGACTTTACCATCCAGACAGCTTGGCAAGAGGAATGGGAGACCAAGGAGGTCCCAAACAAACAGCTGGTGATAAACCCCAACCAACAGGCCCCGGGCACCAACCTCCCAAGGAGACAGTGGTCTACACTCAATCGCTTCAGGACTGGACATGGCCCCTGCTTGGCCAGCCTTCACAGATGGGGCAGTAGCCCTAGCCCACTGTGCGCATGTGGAGAGGAGCAAACTATGGAACACATCATAGAGGTTTGCCCGCTCCAAAGACTGGAAGGAGGATTACGCACCCTCCATACAGCAAACCAGGAGGCAACTGCTTGGCTTAAGGACTTTGCATTCGCTAAATAAATAAAAATCACATCTTTGGAAAGCTGAGCTCAATTTCTCTAGCCACACCCAGGCCTGATTACTGCTACACCTGTTCGCAATCAAAAAATCACTTAAATAGGACCTGCCTGATGTGAAGTAGACCAAAAGATCCTCAAAAGCTAGACATCATGCTGTGACCCAAAGAAATTCAGGAACAAATGAGAAACAAAGTAACTGAGATCTATCAGTCTGGATGTCATGATTCAGGGCAAGAGAGGCCCAAACGCAGAGGTGCCAGAACGAACACTCAGACTCGGATGGAAAAGTTCACCAGTTTATTATAAAAATAAAACTAACACACAATTCTAAATAAAAGTGCAACAACTGAGGAAAATCGCAATACAAAAATACACACTTAAATAGACACAAAAACCGGTGCCCGCTGGAGCACACGTAGCCTACGAGAGAAGAGCAAAGAGATACTGTAATTTGGGACAGTTTCTCCCAAAGAGAAGAATAATGTAGGAAAGCACTGTTACTCTATGAGCAGAGGAGCCCAGTAGGGACCTCCTGCGTGGACCAGGGGAACAGGGTGAAGACGGTGACCTGGGTGGACATGCGGCGTCTTCTTGGTCAGGCGAGCGTGATCAGCCTCGGAGCACACACCACGAAGGTGGCAGCAAACCTGAAGAGACAAGAGGACAGAGGGAGTGAAAACACAGGTCAAACCGGGAGCAAAAGAGATCAAAGGCGTAGATGTTTTCTGTAGCAAACCTAGCGATCCAGTGATGAGCTCTCCACACGGTGGCTCTTAAATATGCTGGTTAATTAGGGAGCAGCAGGTGTAGCTGATACTCTGGAACTGGGAAGACAGGAACAGGGGGGGAGGGGGAGCACGCTCGCCTGATCATCACACTGGAAAAGGTTATAAAGCCATTTCTAAAGCTTTGGGACTCCAGCAAACCACAGTGAGAGCCATTATCCGCAAATGGCGAAAACATGGAACAGTGATGAACCTTGCCAGGAGTGGCCTGCCGAACAAAATTATCCCAAGAGCACAGCGATGACTCATCCAAGATGTCACAAAAGACCCCACAACAACATCCAAAGAACTGCAGGCCTCACTTGCCTCAGTTAAGGTCGGTGTTCACAACTCCATCATAAGAAGGCTGGGCAAAAATGGCCTGCATGGTAGCATTCCAAGACAAAAACCACTGCTGAGCAAAAAGAACATAAAGGCTCATCTCAGTTTTGCCGGAAAACACATTGATTATCCCCAAGACTTTTGGGAAAATATTCTGTGGACTGACAAGAAAAAAGTTGAACTTTTTGGAAGGTGTGTGGCCCATTGTGGGGACTGTGGGGAACAGAAGTTTACCTAAATAAACATTTAACAAAGACTAATGCTGAAATAGACCGGAGTGGTGGCTCAGTTGGTAGAGCATCCGCCCCACACCCGGGAGGCAGGGGTTCAAATCCCGGCCGGGTCATACCAAAGACCATATAAAAATTGTGCTTTCTGCCTTCTAGCGTGGTGCTCCGCATAATGGAATGGGGAAAGTAAAGTTACACACAGAGCTACCAGGTTCAGGTTACTTTATTTGTACCCGTAGGTAGATTTGTTCTGCAGTTGGTGACATCCATATTTACAAGCCACAATTACATTCAACATAGACACAAACACAGGCACACATCTTACAAAATAGGTAAATATAAAATATGTACAATATAATTTTTATAGCTTGTTCAACTCTTTGACAGCAGCAGGGACAAAGCTGTTTTTGTAGCGCTGGGTTCTACTTTTTGGGACAGCAAACCTCCGTCTGGAGGGAAGAAGCTGAAAGTTGCAGTGCAAAGGGTGGGAGTCATCATTTAAAATCGAGTCGGCCATCCTCTGTACTTGTCTGGTGTACAGGGATGTCAGGCTCAGCTGTGACTCACCAAGCAAACGACTAGACCATCTGACTACCTGATCCAAGGATTTCCTCTGTTTCAGTTTTATCTGACCAAACCATGACATTAAAGAAAAGGATAAAACAGATTCAATAAAAGCCCGATAGAACATAGTCATTATGGTTCGGTCAATTTGGAAGCGTGCAAGTTTCCTCAAACAATACAAATTTTGCTGACCCTTTTTGCACACCCTTTCACAGTTCACCTCAAAGTTCAATCCACTATCAATAATCGTCCCAAGATATTTGTACGATTGTACACATTCGGTGGTCTGGCCTTTTAGTATGGTGACTTTGTGCCTGGGAGTTTTCCTCCTAAAGTCAATAATCATATCTTTCGTTTTTGTTGTATTCAGCTGCAGGTAGGAATCCTCACACCAGTGAACAAAGTCATCAACTACTGGGCCGTGGCCACTCTCACCATCCTGGAGGAGACTGACAATGACTGAGTCATCAGCATACTTTATAATGTGTCTGTTGTCATGTCTGCTCCGACACATGTTTGTGTACAGGATGAAGAGTAGTGGTGACAACACACACCCCTGAGGAGAGCCAGTAGAAGAGCACTTTAGGTCAGACAATGTGCCATTGACCCTTACTCTCTGCGTCCTGTTGGTTAAGAAATCCAGAATCCAACCCACCAGATTATTGCTTAAATCAAATTGTTGCAGGAGCCTTTCAACTAAAATATGAGGTTGGATTGTATTAAAGGCAGAAGAAAAGTCCACAAATAAAAGCCTGGCGTGTGTCCCATTAAAATCCAGATGTTTAAAAAGCATGTTAAACAGAGTGACAGTGGCATCCTCCACTCCTCTGTGAGGCCTATAGGCAAACTGCAGAGGATCCAATGCATGTTCAGTCTGCTTTAGGACCTCACATCTGACCAGTTTTTCAAAAAATTTCATTAAAGTTGAAGTCAAAGCAACTGGTCTAAAGTCATTTACCGTTTTAGGACAGCTGGATTTTGGAACGGGAACAACCACGGCATCTTTCCAGATCTTAGGCACATGTTGTGTCTGTAAGGACTTATTGAAAATGTAGTGAAATATAGGACTCAGTTCATGTGCACAGGACTTTACCAGGCGTCCACATATATTATCAGGGCCCTGACTTTTGTTCACTTTTACAGTGCGGAACTCCCTTTCAACATCCTGCATCTCAATATTAAAGTGCTGATTGTCTTTGAGTTTCTGTTTCAAATCTTGGATTTCTGTGCTAAAATCAAAGGAGTCAAAACGACCATAAAAACAATTAAGAGCATTAGCCAGCTCTGTGTCTGAACTAAAACCATCTAAAAACACACGATTACTGCGCTCTGTGCTCTGAAGGCCTGCAATTTTTTTCATACTGGCCCAGGCCGAACCAAGTTTATTTGCTGCCATCTTGCTTTCCAATTCTGATTTATAATTCTGTTTTGCTCTTAAAATTTCGGCCTTTAGCTCCTTAGTGGCAACCTGTAGCGCAGAAACAGACCCCTGTTTAAAGGCAAGTGCTTTCCTCTGTAAGCAGGATTTAACTGATTTAGTAACCCATGGTTTGTTGTTGGGATATATTTTGACACATTTACGTGGAACAATCTTATTTTGACAGTAAGCCATGTATGAGCATGTGAGCTCAGCCAGAGAGTCCAAATCATCCCCGCAGGCCATTATGAACATCTTCCAGTCTGTACAGTCAAAGCATTCCTGGAGGCTGTGCTCTGAATCTTCTGTCCACACATCAATGTCTCTCATCTCCACCTTGCCTCTTCTGAGAGCAGTTTTATATGTGGGCAGCAAATGAACACAGTTGTGATCTGATGATCCTAAAGGAGGAAGGGGGAGTGATTTATAGGCCCTCTCTATGGATCCATAGCACAGGTCCAATGTCTTTTTTCGCCTGGTTGGGCAGGAGACATACTGATGAAAGTTTTTAAGTGTCTTCTTTAAAGAAACATGGTTAAAATCCCCAAGAATGAAGTTTGGCGCCTCTGGAGAAATTGACTGCAGCCGCTGGATCACATCAGAGATGGTGCTGGAGGCGGAGTCAGCGTCTGCCCTCGGATGAATGTACACAGTTGTGATGAAAAGTTGGGGAAACTCTCGAGGCAAATAAAAGGGGCGAAGCGACACAGACAGCAGCTCCACATGGGGTGTACAGATGCGCTCTCTGACCGTGACAGATGTGCAGTACTGCTTATTAATGTATAAACATACTCCGCCCCCCTGACGCTTCCCCGTTACCTCTTCCTGCCGATCCGAGCGCAGCGGAGCTCCAAAGCCATCAATCCACAGGTCTGCGTCTTGATCATGCGCAGTAAGCCAAGATTCAGTGAAAGCCATGACGCAGCAGTTCTTAAAATCCTTCTGGTAACGTACGTTGCCTTGAATTTCCTCCACCTTGTTTCTCACAGACTGTGCATTCCCAAAAATGATCGAAGGAAGAGGAATGTTACCAAACTGACGTCTCCTAAGGCGCAATTTCACACCTCCACGTCTTCCACGCTTCCTCCTGCCGCTTCTCTTTTCACCGCTGTGTCCGTCTCTCAAAATAAAGTCCGGCAGCTGAAATCTGGGCGCAATCAGAGACTCTGCACCAGCTGTGTTAAAGCGCAGCAACACGTCCCTGGAATATTGTATTCTGCCCGCTATTCTGCTCGCCATGGAGCCGAACGCGTTTACCTCAGAGACAAAGAGCCACAGCACAGAAAGCAGTAGTGCGAGATATGACAGGAAATCCATGTTGCAGATACCAGGGAGCTGTTCGCCATATATGTTTGCCAGGCTGCACGGTGGCGCAGTGGCTGCACGGTGGCGCAGTGGCTGCACGGTGGCGCAGTGGTTTAGCACTGTGACAGCACAGTTTTACCCTCGGCCGGGGGATCGCGGGGATCATGAGATCGTGGGTTCGATCCCAGCCCCCGACCAACAGTGAGCTGTGTGGAGTTTGCATGTTCTCCCCGTGTTGCGCGGGTTTACTCCGGGATTTCTCCGGTTTCCTCCCGCACACCAAAAACATGTAGGTTTAGGGCGCTCGCGCACGCAGCGACCAGCAGCCAGTGGCTTGTCACCAGACTGCAAACCAAGTCTACCTATGGGTACAAATAAGTAACAAAAAAAATATATATATATATTCCACCAACGCTCCAGGGCAGAAACGACACAGAGGATTTTCTAAAAACGTAAAAAAGTACAAAAAACACACACACGCACACACGCACTATATCACCAAGCTGCTGGTCGCTGCGTGCGCATGCGCACGTGAAGCGGCATGAAAAAATAAGCAGCAGTGCTGTGGTTTTAAGCAGGTTTTATTAATCATGTCGCCTTCACGGGATCCCCTCTCCGGTGCATAGTGGAGCAGCCCGGAGCGGGATCCCCAGGCTCTCAGAGAGGGAGAGGCAGACACAGTGTGTCCACCAGTTGCAGGATCAGAGTGAGAGTGAAAGAGAGATTGCGTTACAGAGTTGCGCCTTAAATACTTGTCCATAACAATACATGAAAGAGACATACCCCACAGTGATCAAAGGGATAACAGAACAGGCAGGAAGTATTTGCATTTGTGAGACCCAGGGCAGATTAGCTAGACCTCGCTCCAGGTGCGGACAAAGAGGCTAACAAGCACATCTACATATTGATCTGAGTCTCTAGGTCACAGTAAGGACGCATGAGTACAAAGGATGAAAGGCATCAATTAACATCACATAGGTGAGACAGAAGAACTCGTCTACCTGTAGACATTAATACACCAAAGCACATCTAAGATGCTCAGAAAAAGCACAGTAAGGACAAGCCATATGCACACTATACAGAATGGCGCATTACATCACAACACATGCATGTTTGCATCACAAATACATGAATGGCACATTGCTTCTCAGTAATGCAGCAGAAAAACAGAGAAAAGAGGGCTGAGTGTCCTTTGTCTGTTGTGGGGTTAAAACGAACCGCCACACACGCTCCCCCCCAGAGGACGTGGCAGGGGGTCGCGACCTCGATAATCCATCTGTGTGAGCGAGCTGTGGGAGAAGCTCGCTGCAGGAGAAGCTCGCTGCAGGCGGAGGGGGAGGGAGGGGAGGGGTAGTAAGTGCCGGCAGGAGCTGTGAAATCGTCCTGAGCCGCGCAAAAATTGCTTGCTGCTCCGTGACGTCGAGGGTTTGTCCCGTTGCACGTGCGGAGATCACAAGAAGAAAAATTAGTCTCTGACTCCTCTCGTGGCCATGAAGAAAAGCAGGAGCGGCTGTAAGAGAAAAAGTAAACAAAGCAGGGGGACTGTTGGCTTTTGGTGCTGAAGCAACCCCAAAGCTCCCGGGAAGGGCGGGAGGACCATGCGGAGGCCAGGAGGACTGACCCCCCGCTGTAGCTTTCACTACTTACAGTAGCTGTGTGGCCTAGGGTCAGAGAAACGGAGATAGGCGCCGCCCATATACACCTTCAGGTGTGAAGGGATTAACTAACTAACTAACTAATGCTGAAATAGCACGGCAAGCACGGATGTTGAAAAGACAAAACAAGATACAGGCAACATGGACAAGAAACTGTAGAGTCTGGATTAAACTAAATGGAACACCTGAAGAAGCAAAGGCTATAATAATTAGAGATCTTGCTGACTTAAATAAATATAGATGAACACTGATTAAGAAATTAAGAGACTATGATAATCCATATCCATACACATGGCAAGAACAGTCCTTTTGTGACATAACATGATAATGTACTTAAAAAAAAAATTCATGACTGACTTTAGTAGACATCAATCATCCCCAATTGGAGGAAGTCATATGACGCAGAGAGAGGAAATTCAGACTCTGAAAATATCTCATTATGCTGAACTCAAACTACAAGAGATAGACAATGATAATGATCCTGACAACCACTTCTTCAACAATATTCATAATCACTGTGAATATTACACTGAAAAGCAATTTAAAAGTCAAGCGCAAGTAGATGGTAAGCTATCAATAATACACTTTAACAGCAGAAGTCTTAACAAAAACATTCCACCAATTCAGGACTATTTAAAACAGCTAGATAGAAAATTTACAGCTATTGCAGTCTCTGAAACTTGGCTCAATGAAGACCAGGCTTCTTTGATAGCAATAGAGGGATATCAGATGTTTCATATTAACAGATCTCAAAAAAAGGGTGGTGGTGTTGTACTGTATACTGATGAACTGTATAGGTCTAAACTTGTAAATGGAATGTCCTTTGCACTACCAGGGATTCTGGAATGTGTTACTGTTGAGATTGACCAAGATAAAACAAAAAATCTAATTATAAGTTATATATATAGAATGCTGGGAACTTGCGTTGAGACATTCAGAGATAAGTTAGTCGAGCTGTACAATAATATAACTAATAAGAAAATGGTTGTAATCTGTGGAGACTTCAATATTGATTTACTAAGTCCATTTCAACAAAATGTAATTACAGAGTTCATGAATTCTATGTACAGCATGAGTCTATATCCTACAATAACACATCCCAGTAGAATCACAGTCCACACTACTACACTTATTGACAACCTGTTTGTTAATATTATTGATAAGAAAATAGAAAGTGGATTATTGATAAATGACATAAGTGACCATCTGCCAGTCTTTGCACTTATCCATCGCCACACGGGGGCCAATACAGAAAAAAACTTTAAAATCTTTCAGATACAAATCACAAAATGCAATCAGTTCTTTTAAAGAAGACCTACTGAAGCAAGACTGGACAAAAGTCTATGTATCAGATGTAAATGAAGCCTACAATACATTCATGAACATTGTAACTGCTGTTTATGAAAAAAATTGTCCATTAGTAAAAGAAAAAGCTTAAACAGAAATTTGTCGACAAGCCATGGTTAACCAAAGGATTACAAAAAGCGTGTAAAAAGAAAAATTCACTATATGAAGTTTTTCTAAAGAAAAGGAAAAAAGAAGCAGAGCAGCGGTATAAAACATACAAAACATACAAAAATAAGTTAATATATATAATGAGATGTAGTAAAAGAGACTATTACAGTAAAGAACTGGAGAAAAACAGAGATAACACTAAAAATACTTTTTTTTTTTTTTTGGTACTTATTTGTACCCGTAGGTAGATTTGGTTTGCAGTCTGGTGACAAGCCACCGCCTGCTGCTCGCTGCGTGTGCGAGCGCCCTAAACCTACATGTTTTTTTGGTATGCGGGAGGAAACCGGAGAAATCCACGCAACACGGGGAGAACATGCAAACTCCACACAGCTCACTGTTGGTCGGGGGCTGGGATCGAACCCACGATCCCCACGATCCCCCGGCCGAGGGTAAACTGTGCTGCCACAGTGCTAAACCACTGCGCCACCGGGCTGATGATGATGTATGGACAATACTTAACAATATTCTTGGAAATAAAAACAGAAATACAAGCTACCCACCCAACAATTTAAACAAAAACTAAAGGAAGAAATACTCCAAACATATATACAAAGCGACATGTAAAATCACATAAGGATTATCATATCCAGTCTGTGTTGTGCTGTTGCTTAGTTTTTTGTCACATTTTGTCTTGGCTTTGTTCTGATTTGTAATCACTTTTATTTTATTTTCCTTTTGAATTCTTAGATGGAACATGGGTAGGCAAAATAAGCTGCAGCTTCAGCCATCACCCATTTCAGATAACTTATGCTGAATTGTATAATCAGAGGAGTTACTGTTTAATTTGACCTTGTTGGATTTTTTTTTCCCTTTGTTATATTATTCTGTTCCTTTCTTTTTAATCTATCCAAAATAAAGATTCATTCATTCATTCATTACATCTGGAGTAAAAGTAACACAGCATTTCAGAAAAGGAACATCATATCAACAGTAAAATATAGAGGTGGTAGTGTGATGGTCTGTGGCTGTTTTGCTGCTTCAGCACCTGGAAGACTTGCTGTGGTAAATGGAACCATAAATTCTGCTGTCTACAAAAAAGTCCTGAAGGAGAATGTCCGGCCTGTTCATGACCTCAAGCTAAAGCGCACTTGGGTTCTGCAGCAGGACAATGATCCAAAACACACCAGCAAGTCCACCTCTGAATGGCTTAAGAAAAACAAAATGAAGACTTTGGAGTGACCTAGTCAAATCCTGACCTGAATCCGATTAAGATGCCGTGGCATGACCTTAAAAAGGCGGTTCATGCTCGAAAACCCTACAATGTGGCTGAATTACAACAATCCTGCAAAGATGAATGGGCCAAAATTCCTCCACAGCACCGTAAAAGACTCATTGCCAGTTATGACAAACGCTTGATTGCAGTTGTTGCTGGTAAGGGTGGCCCAACCAGTTATTAGGTTTAGGGGGCAATCACTTTTTTACTCAGGGCCATGTAGGTTTGGATTTTTTTTCCCTTAATAATAAACACCTTCATTTAAAAATTGCATTTTGTGTTTACTTGTGTTATCTTTGTCTAATATTTAAATTTGTTTGATGATCTGAAACATTTAAGTGTGACAAACACACAAAAAAATGAGAAATCAGGAAGGGGACAAACACTTTTTCACACCACTGTATAAACAACATGACTTTTCCTCTGCACAATTATTAATTTTGTTGTACATGTGTGCAATGACAATAAGGCTATTCTATGTTATGCCACTGTGGTGCCTGGCAGAGCAAAATAACTGGTTAAAAAATTATAATCTTTTGTCATATATTCTTGAATTCTTCTTCTGGAACTGTTCTATAAAAGCAATATTACACTCAAGATCATAGAGCACCATGAATACATCTGCAGTGATTTGGTCATAGGCCCAACACGTGACTGAATCACACAATATCGCTTTTCCTCTTGTGTAATATTGCCTAAATGACAGGCAGAAGCAAAAGTAGTTCTACTCAAGGAATAGGTTCTACTGAAAAAACACTGTAATAACTTTCTTCTGTGGTAGAAAAATATACAGTTGTGGCAAATTAGTGCTGAATGTAAGTACTGATATTCTGATTTGAGAATCTGTCCTAAAAGATTCTTTTGCTATAGGTCAGAGCTTTTAGGGGCTCCGTATGCCAACTGCTGGCTCCGCAAAATGCCAGACTGAAATAACAGTCCTCTTATCCAGTCGGCAGCATTGTGTGAATACTAAAGTCTGTGGAGTGTGGCTAAAGTTGATGACAAGATGCTGAAGAGAACGTCCTGATCCATCCAGTTCACCTGTTATCAAATACAACTGACTCACTGAACTAACTGGGTGATTCCAGTGTCCCACAAACATGCACTAAAATACTAATACATAACTTTTAAAAACACACAATGAAAGAACAGTCGAGGTTCCTCCACTGAGGCCAACTTCACTTTGTCAGTCTGTTATATTGTACGTATAATGCTGCCCTATATCTCTTTCAAATTAAACATATTCACACACACACATTACAGTTGGTATCCTTTTTTTCGATGTGAAGATAGTCAGTGCGGCAGCTCTTATCCAGAGGAAGTGGACCTTGGCAGGAAGGCAGCCCAGGGCCAGAATGCAGCCAGGGCTCACAGAGGAGAGGAAAAGGGAGGATGTTATCCATGTCTCCATCTGCAGAGGATGACAAGACAAGATGGGGTGCACACCTTTCATTAACCTTCACCTTCCCTCACTGGTTCTTGCATGTGCATGTGAGCGCTTATATGTGGTCGGGTGGCAGATAAGACATGGGCAAAGACGGGGTGTAAAGCTCCAGGGACTAAAAATTGTTTCACACTAGCGTGATGTTAAAATATGTTGCAGCAATGCAAAAAATCTGCTTCAATTTTTTTCCAGACTATTCACACATCTAGTTTGAAATTTCCAGCCTATAGAGGTCCTTGTTTGTTAAAATTGTTTTAAAACATAAATTGGCAAATACATCTTCATCTGCAACTGGATTTAATAACCTCCTAGGCCTTTCACTGTTATATGGGCTGTTTGTCCATTCGGGCCTACTGTAATACGATGGCTCCACATGGCTGATCCTTATTGTACATGGACCCGCCACAACATAAACAGCTCATTCTAAGATGAATTTATTTATTTATTTATTTGTTAAGCAAAGAGATGGGAAAGTAATAGAAACACAGTGTCTAATGTTTTCATTTTTCTCAGACCTTTGTTTTTGTTACAAACTGCAGCTTTAAGTCCATTTACATTTCATGAATAAGGGCCAATAAGCTACCTGTGAATGCTCAATTTGCTAGCAATCATTTGCAACCATTTGCTCTTTTCTGTACAAACATCATTTCCAAGAGAATATCAGCTACATAAAACCATCACAGCCCAACAATCTTAAGCACTACGTTGTCCTTGATATGGATATTCAAGTACTTATTGTTAGTTATCATACAAAACTAGATGTTTTTGGTTTTTTTCCCGTTTTTGCCTGAAAGTGACATCACTTGAAACAAAGGCTCTCATTGGTCTAATGCAAGTTTTCACAGGTGAAAAGTCCACTGAATCCATGAAGGTATTTTTTCATCCATTCCACATGGGTGTAAATATGTGAATAAGACTCACTGAATCTGTTAAATCAAATTCCATGCACCAATGCATTGTTCACTATTATTTACTTTGAAGCTATACAGCGGGGAAAATAACATAACAACATAACAAATACATTTTTTTTCTCTTTGAACATATTTCTGATGGAGCCATTGACCTGAGATTTTCACCAGTTATCAGTAGCAACCCAAGTAATATATACATACAAAGAAATCAAGGCAACTGTGTTCACAAAACAAGTTATATTTAATAAAGTGGAATGGCACAGGGAATAAGTATTGAACATGCTTGGTGAAATTCATTTAATATTTAGTAGAAAAGCCTTTGTTGGTAATAACAGCTTCCAGACGCATCATATATGGAAAAACTAGGAGCAGACATTGCTCAGGAGTGATTTTAGCCCATTCCTCCACACAAACTGTCTTCAAATCTTGAAGGTTCCGTGAGTGTCTTCTATGAACTCTGATCTTCAGTTTGTTCCATAGATTTTCAATTGGATTCAGATCAGGTGACTGACTGGGCCATTCTAGCAGCTTTATTTTCCTTCTCTGGAGCCAGTTGAGAGTTTCCTTGGCTGTATGTTTGGGATCATTGTCTTGCTGAAATGTCCACCCTCATTTCATCTTCAGCATCTTGGCAGATGGCAACAGATTCTTATCAAGGATGTCTCTTTTTTTGTCCTTCAATTTTATAAAGTCTCCCTGTACCATGTGCTGAAAAACACCTCCACACCATGATGGGATGTGCAGTGCCATTTCTCCTCCAAACATGCTGTGTTGTAGCATCCCAATCAGTCTTATTCAATACAGGTATCTGTACACATGACATTTGTGTGTTTATAATGATCCCTCTTTATTGTCTCTTCTGCTGGATCAGAGCTCAGCCTTCTTCTAATGTAAAGAACAAACCATTAAAATCAGCAGAGACATAGAGGAAAATGCTCTTATCTTGTTTCACACAGTGCTATATGGTGTGTGACTATTTCTTGGCAGAGAGTGGCAGAGCGACTTCCTGGAGCCTCTGCTGGTGTCCTGGCAAACTCACCATGACAGCAAGATTCCAGGATGTTGTGACCTTTAGCTGTTTCCTCCAAAAAATAATGCATCACAGGTTTGTAATGTTACACTACATTGTAATATAATGCAGTTCTTAAATATTTATTCAATTGTTGTTCTTCTATAGTATTCTACCTGCTGTTAATGTCCACTAGTTTCATTCTAACATACAACATCTGTGTCTGTTGTGGCTACCATTTCAGAAGTCTTGACCCTTGAGTAATATTTCCTAGAAACAGCTGACCTTTGTCAGACTCAAAGTGTTACTATGAGGAGACCTGTAGCTTAACTCTGGCTGACAGCCTTGTCATGTAAGATTTGATTGGTGCCAAGGGGTGTGTGAGACGAGGACATAAAAAAAGAAAAGAAATTGGCCTGTTAACATTCATGAGAAATGATCATGGTGTCAAAAGGAGAGCATCCACTTGTCATCTCTCACACAACACGGATCTGTTTGACTGGTCATCTTTCTTCCATGCACCCTTATAATCCAACTCTTTACTTTTTTCTTTTCCTTTGTATTTTTTCCTTCCCCTTCTTCCTTGTCTCCCTTTCCTTTTGCTTTAATTAATTTAATTAATGTTAGGTTAATGTTAGGTTAATTGGCTGTTCTAAATTGTCCCTAGATATCTGTTTCCTATAGGCCCTTAGAATAGAGGGTTAGTATTAATGAAAGCGCTTTGAGTGGTCTTTGTGACTAGAAAAGCGCTATATAAGTGCAGGTTAGTTAGTTAGTTAGTTAGTTAATTTCCATTAATCATTATCCCGCCACTCTACTTTTATATATTTTTCTTCAATCCCTTTTCTCAATAAAAATAAAATGTGTCTTGTGCCTTTCTATTTGTCTAATCCTCAGGGAATTCCAGCACCAATTTGGGGATGACTACAGTCTAAGTCGTAGGGCACGAAACAGTGTATGTTTTTATCTCCTCCCCATTATGTTGCATTGCCTGTAGTGTTCTGACACACAGTGAGAGCAAAAGTTTATATTAAATTGATTGACACCTAGTTAATTCATTAGCCTTTCATTCATTAGCCTTTAGCTCAAGCACAAAGTACAAATTTACAAGGGTACTGGAATTTTTGTGCAGAATTCACAGTCAGTTAAAGAAATAGTTTTATAAAAAAGCCACAGTTATATGCAAAATACCAGTCCACATGACATTAAAGGTGCGATGGGGAACTTTTTCATGAAAGCAAATATTTTTTAAAAAAATACACCAACAAAGTGTTTAGAAACATGCACAATGTAAGTCTTAATGTTCGCCAAAAAATTAGTGTACTGATGAAAAAAAAATGTAATTTTTGGCGGGTCGACAATAATATAAATATTTACATCCAGCAGCTGGACAAAGACAAACACGGAAGTCCAGTGAGTATGTCACAGCCAATAGCATTGCTAGCTTGATGTTACCTGCCATCTGTTATGTCCAAACTTGAAGACAAGAAACATGCCAGGAGTGGAGCTGAACACTTGTTTATTGTAATGCTGAACTCTGCGCACCCGACTGTGCATGCAGCTGCTGGCAGAGGTAAGGCGGAAGAACCGCCCCTCTACCTGCAGCAACTCTTATACCCACGGGGTTGACGGAACCGGAAGGTGGAGCCACCACGACGTGCTACACAAATAAGAGCTCCAACAACAGAACAATATATAAACAATAAAAAAAACACATTTCCGCCCCCCTTCCATAGAAAAATCAAAAACACATGTACAATTCGCCCACCCCAATTTGGAACCCAAATCATCCGCTAAGCATAATTAAACTAAGAATACAAAAGGGGCCTATGGCATTCACACAAAATAACAAAAATTAGGGGGGACGGGCAGACTGCCGTCCTGCCCCCCACATGGCAGTCTTGTAAAAAGAAAATGCTATACTGCCGTGTCTCCTATGTAAAATAGAACACTAAAGCAATCCCCAAAAGTATTAACACAGAGCAAAATTTAACAACCAAAACACATCCATGACTCTGTGAAGATGACACTTAAACACCCCCCCCCCCCAGACCTTTTACCTATCAGTCTGTCCTGGAGGTATTATGCTTCCTGGGCCACAGCTGGTTGCCTCAGTCCCGATGTGTCTTCTCCTCCACGCCTCCGAGCACTCCAACTGTCTGGGGCTGTGCCCATCTGCCTTCTTCAGGGCACGCCGCAACTCATTAGGATGGCGCCACAAGCCATCCGACAGCAGATGGTATCCATCTTGCCGCTCGCCCGTCACCCGCAGCCGACCCTGGTACTGCTTGATCTGCCGCTTGTTTCTCACCCGCCTGGACCTCACCTACGCCCGAGCCCGAACCCAGTCCACGACTCCAAGAAGGGCCCTGCACGGTCTGCGGTGTCTCTGCCTGGCACTCGCTCTCCCAGTGCCATTCAGTCCTGTCCCGACCACTTGTAGATCCACTGCTGACTCTGCCAATGTGGTCCTGTGTTCACCAGCCTTCCACAGCCGTGCTCCGGAAATGCCTAAGACCATTGTTTGGGCATCGCTCACTGCCACAGATCTTCCTCCATGCCACCCGGCGCCTTCATCCAGGGCCACTCGGACACTGGCACCGGGGCCCTCCTGCAGCGACCATGAGCGTGACAAGGCCTGTCCACTTTCCGGAGTGCTGAGCAACTGTTCATCCCATACAGCATCATCCCAAACTCTTGGAACTGGTCAGTCCCACAGTCCGCAGCCCGACCACTATTCCCCAGCGCTGGTCCTAATGGAGAATCCCAGGCCATAGAACAAGCTGCAGCCCATGATGTTAGAACCGCAGGCCATCACGATGAACTCCACATCGGCCATGTCTGGCGACTTGTACCAAGTCATCAGTGTGACGGTACCCATCGTGGCCAACCGTCCTCCTCCATAGCCACAAAGCGGCGCTAAGTCACCTCCAATCCTGTAGTGAGGAAAACATTGTCTGACCGTAGCCCGATTCAGCAGTGAACTCTCCACTCCTGTGTCGATCAGCATCGGTACCGGAACTCCATCCAAAACTACCGTGCAGTGTGTGTGCCCACTGGTACTCGGGGACACAGTGTGTATTACCGTCAGAACGGGAGGGGTTGAATTCCTGTTCAGGGGCTCCTGTTCTGCTGACTGGCATACTCTCGCAAAGTGGTGTAGACAGCCACATCTGCAGCAGCACTTCCCTCTTGCCGCGCACTCGCTGGTCTTATAGCGGTGCTTCATGGACCCACAGCCCATACACCTGAGCTTCCCTGGGGCAGACTTCATCCGTACAGCATTGGCCTCCTCCACGTCATCCTCGACGCTCTCATCGCTGTCCGGGTCCACTACCTGAGCGGCCATGGGGGATCTTGAATTTCCCGATGATAGGCGCTCGCTTAGCTTCCGAGTTAGCTTGTCTGCTGCTTCCAGCTGTAGTGCCAACTCAAAAGCCTTAGTTAGCTTCAAGTCACTCGGGAATGTGAGCAGCTTGGAGCAGACCACAGCACAGTTGGTGTGTTCCGCCAACTGGTCGTGAACCATTTCCTCCTCCAATGGCCCGAAAAAAAACACTCAGCGGCCAACTGCCTTAAGTCTGACACAAACCACTGGATGGGTTCGCCTACCTGTTGGCGGCGCTGTCTGGACTTAATTCTTTGGATGACGATGTCTGGCACCCTGAAATAGTGGGCCATTAACTCGACCACCTCTACATAATTCTCCACATCACCAAGTGTGCCCAAAATTCTCTGTCCCTCCATTCCCAGGTTGTGCATCAGCAACGTATGAGCTCTCAGCTTCTCCATTCGTCCCAGGTACAATGCCACCATGTACGTCTGAAAGGCTTTGTACCACTGAGGCCACGGTACAGGTGGCTCCCCCAGGAGCTCCAGAAATGGCCGAACTGGTGTCCCACATGCCTCCATGAGTTTACTTTTCATCGCCAAATGTTATGTCCGAACTCAAAGACAAGAAACACGACAGGAGTGGAGCTGAACACTTGTTTATTATAATGCTAAATTCTGTGCACCCGACTGTGTATGCAGCCGCTGGCAGAGGTAAGGCGGAAGAGACCGACCCTGACCTGCAGCCCCCTTTATATCCACAGGGTTGGTGGAACCGGAAGGTGGAGCCACCACCCCGTGCTACACAAATAAGAGCTTCAACAACAGAACAGTATCTAAACAAGAAATAACTACATCACGCCATTGTCTCATTTTGGGTTGTTGGGTTGCCAGGTAATGAATTATTCAGCTAAATACGTGAGTCTCAAGGCAGACGTCCTTTTCCCAATCGTTCTCAAGTTTTGCACAACAAAGGACCAGGATAAATATGGTTTCTGCTTCTGATGGCTAATGTCTGCTGAAGAGTCACAAAGGGCTGAAAAGTCACACAGAGGTGACCACTTTCCTTCTGACAGGTAAAGTAATCAGTGCTAGCTATGATGCTAACTAGCTCATTCATCTTCTGCTGCTAATCTAGTGGTGGTGGGGTGGGGGGGGGGGGGGCGGGCAGCGGTCTAAAGTCTATGTAACCAACTAAATTTTATTTCTGACATGTTCATATTATAATTATGAGTGTATGATAATATCAGCCAATATATGATGTGGAACACACCCCACTAATTGCTCCTTGCCAAGCTGACATGTATGACAGGTTCATGATATGATCAACATTTGCATCTATGAATGTAACAGTACATATTAATTATGCAGCATTTATGTTTTACATAAAGATTTTTTTTTAATTGTCAGCTTTGATGTGCAGCTGCTCAGTTTTATAATTTGGTGTACAGTGAAAAAAATTAGAGTTGTTTATTGTTGTTACAGTTTAAGATAATAATGTAAAACTTTATTGATCACCATGGTGGAAATTGAGTTTAAAAATAGTTCAAGTTCTAATGGTAGAATAAACAGGTCTTAATAAATAATAATAATAATAATAATAATAAACGGGTTTATTTTCTTACTAATGTTACTGTACAGCATTAGCCACGGGATTTCTTGAGTACTTGAAGTAGCTGTAATTATGTACTGTATATGTAGAAAATTATGTCAGATTTTTGACTGTCAAGTAACAAACCAAAACATTTTTTCACCCTCTGTGAGGACTTCTTCCATCATTAGGTGAATAAGGACAGATGGGTGTTTGGACAATGCCATCATGATGCAGCAGAGAAGAGCTCTAGCAAACAGTGACTGGAGAGAGGGTTAACAGCTTCTGAAGTCTTCACTGATGTGATAGGCCAGTGGGGGTTAAGGACAGAACATCAATATCTGACCTTTAGGTGAGTATGATGTAAATTTTTACATGTAGAAAGTCACAAAAAGGGCTATTAATATGACAGTGTTCTCACAGATCAACATTTAAAAACCACATTCCGATGATGTCAGCAGAAGCTTCTCCTCCACCCCACCTGTGTATGAGGCCTGAACTCCATTAGCAGCTCAGGACAACAACCACCAGAGGGACCATCCAGTAAAGAAGACAGTCGGCGGCACACCAACGTAAGTTTAGTCTTATCAAAACATTTTACACACTGTAATGTATAAAGCCAAATCCTTCATTTTTTAATTTTTAAATGTTTGTTTAGATTTTTTAACTGTTTTTGAAATGTTAAGGAGTGATGTTTTTTAATATTTAGTGAGTAACCTGGTCAAACCAATCATATTTATGGATTATTTTGCCAAAAGTAGATGTAACAGATGTTTGTTTCTTTCTTTTTTGAATAACTTCTCAAGACAACAGTCAAAAATTGGCAGCTAAAATATCTTGGACTTTTCATTTTTATTAAAACCACAACCTGCCTGTGCACTTGGTGTTCCAAGAATGTGGAGTTAGAAAAAATGTTGTTCCTCTTCTTTAATTAGGCCCAGTCTTGCAGCAGGAATGAATATACAACACAGCCATCCATCCATCTTCTATGGCTTTTCTGGGGGTCCAGGTTGTGGAGGGAGCAGTCTAATCAGAGAAGCCCAGACTTCCCTCTCCCAGCCACCTCCTCCAGGTCTTCAGAGAGGACACCAAGACATTCCCAGACCAGCTGGGAGACATAGTTTCTTTCACGTGTCCTTGATCTGCCCCGGGGTCTCCTCCCTCCTCCCACAACACACACATAAAAAGTAGTTCAATTTCTGTACCTGGTCTTTCCTTCACCTACAGTATATTGTAATTCACATTATGTAGACCAAGCAAACTTTTTGCAGTACTGCTGTAGTCCTAAAACTGTCTAGTAGTGCACATACTGTCATGTTTTAATGCTGTTAGCTTGTGATGACACTTTCTTAGAGACTGTCCTTTTTTACATCAACTAATTGTACCTGGCTATAGTTAAAAAAAAAAAAAAAAAAATGTCAACACAACAAAAGTTTTCCAGAGAGTCCTAATCCTGATTTAATTAATTTCTCTATTGCTCTCCAAGATCTGCCCCATGGACCCTGCATCTGGACTGTTTATTTTTTTAATAAATATTTTCCCCATAATAAATTCCTGTTTGTTATATGTTTACTCACTTGATTTGAGGTTGATTTTATTTTACATTCTACTCATCCACCTCCAAAAGTTGAATATTGTGGTGAATTTATTTTTTAGAAATAACTGAAATCTAAACAGTTAAAACTTTCATATTTTGCAATCATCCCATATAAATTTAGACATTTTAAGATTTTTTTTTTAATTTGGATAAATATGTCTGAGCTATTTCATATAGATTTGAATGGTGATGTGCTAATTTTTGGAGATGCAGTACTGTTTTTACACATTATTTGAAAAAAGAATATAATTCCACCATAAATTATTTCCAACTTCACTAATGATTATTGATTACAATGTTATGTAGATATCTAATATGTACAGTGTATTTTAGGTTCTTGTTTATCACTACATTATAAACAGGTTGAAAACACTTTAGTTTTGCAGAGATGAGGTAAACCATTACTTTGAGAATCTGTCACACTGAATAAACAATAGATTTCATCTTCTACAGGTGACTGAAAGGCACAAAAGAACTCAGGAATCCAATGTTTCACAACATTTATTTATATATTTTAAAACCATAAAAACAAAACACATTTACAACCTAAAATGAACTGGAACTGACATAAATAACTGCTGGAGCTTAATAGCAACAGTCTTTTTTTTTTTTTTTAAGCATGCGTAGCTAAAACAGATTAACTTAAACAGAACATAAAAGTGTGATTCAGCATATTTACTAAAACCACAGAACAACTAACAGCAGTCAAAGTCCTTCCAATCTGATCTAAAGTGTTGTCATAATTACACTGTCAAAACTAGAGAGCTATCCAGTTCGATCACAGCTGTGCTACATTAGCATAACTGTCAATTGGGCTGCACGGTGGCAAAGTGGTTAGCACTGCGGCAGCACAGTTTACCCTTGGCCGGGGGATCGTGGGATCGTGGGTTCGATCCCAGCCCCCGACCAACAGTGATCTGTGTGGAGTTTGCATGTTCTCCCCGTGTATGCGTGGGTTTTCCCCGGGATATCTCCGGTTTCCTCCCACATGCCAAAAACATGCAGGTTAGGTTAATTGGAGACTCTAAAGTGGCACTAGGTGTAAATGTGTGTGTGAATGGTTAAGGGATAGCGCCGTATTGTGGCTGCTTCATCCATCCAGGTGGTGGATGACCCTCAATTTCCCCTCTGGGGATCAATAAAGTATACTAAATCTAAAAAAAAAATACTAAAAATAACACTATACCATATAGTTATTTAAAAATGTTTACCGGAGATGCGCATCAGAGAGGATTATGTTAAATTCACGATTTTATACCACAAGAGTCCTCACTTGGCATCCTGTCTAGCTCATAATAACCAAGGGTCTGAGATGTTAGCAGTCTGCAGTATATTGATGTTAACCTCCAGGAAGTGCTGTTTATCTCTCTACCTGGCAACTGGTACGAGATTATAGTGAGTCAACAGTGCGTGAGTTACCTACTGGCTGTCATGCGCTGGCCCTCACGAGCCAGCATAAGACGCACAGAGTCACCAGTGAGTTTACAGTGAGTTTTTATTACGGTGAGAAATATAACAACACAAGATGCAGGGGCAATAACACATAAGTCTACACACTTCCGGAGGCGTAAGGCTAGACAGCTCACTTACGAGTCCATAGGAGGAGACGGTCATACACAGGCAATGGCTGTTAACGTAATGGCTACACAAGCTGCTGAAGCAAAGACACACAGAGGTCTACTCTCACCGGGAGGAGTAAGGCTAACAGCTCACTTACTGGTGCCGGAGAAGTGACGGTCAACCACAAGCAGACAAGGTAGATAATAGTCCAAGTCATCCGTAGCTCAGACGTATAACGACTGACACTGCTGCGTCTTACCGTCGCCAGTGCTGGGCTTAAATGGCGAAACACTAACGACGGTATTGACACTCAGCTGGCCGACCGTTGACAGGCGGAAGCCCCACTGAGCACCTTCACAATAAGAGCCCGGTGAGGCCAGAATACAGCCCGCAGCTGTCAAGGCCGGCAGCGAGACATAACTTAGCCCGAGCGCGATCAGAACCGGCGCTCGGGTCATAACACTGGCCAGGAGGTCAGAATCCTTTCTATTGCACCTTTAAATATACAAAAAGGATTTAAAAAGGCCAAATTTAATGAAGCGGTAATTGTGTGTTTTGTGTATACAATATGTGTGTCCAGGGGCTAATAGCCTGTTTAATAGTATCAGAGTGTAGTGGGACAGAGTATTATATACCAGGCTGCCTGATGTCTTTAGTCAGTAGTGTGATGGCTGCTGAATAGAAGCTGTTTTGAAAGTGTTTTCTGCTCACTTTGATGCTGTCTATTTGGTGAAGCCTCAGCTGGTGTCTACAAGTTCTCCACCAGAACAGAGAATGTCTGGGGTGTTGTGGCTCTTAAAGAATGGCTCTAAGTTTATTCCTGCAGTACCATTTACGCTCTCTGCTGTCTTAATATTCTTTTGGAGGGCCTTCCTCTCATTTATCATGTGTTGCCATACCACACTGTGATGCCTCTGGTCAGAACAGCTCTTCCCCTTTGTAGGCCTGGGAGAGGCTGACGACTCAGTCTGGCTCACTTTGTTGACCTGATAAAATGGAGCTTCTGATGTGCCTTCTTCACAATGGGCACACTGTTTTCTGACCAATGGAAGGTGTTGGAGATGTGCAGGCCCAGAAACCTGAAACTGTGCAGAGTTTGTTTTATTTCTTGGGTGCTATCATTGTTGATTGGGTCTTGCTGTTGGTGTTGCTATTGACTGTCATGTGTGTCTTTTCAGATTTTTTTCTGCTCCCTAGCTCCATAGGAAATGTGCAGAATATCGGAAGCTTCTTTCTAACAATGGCATATTTATGGATAATCATGTGAGTGGAGAATAAATCTTACTTTATCATACTCAGATGCCTGTATTGAACCTGTGCCAATGAAACAAGACTTTTTTGGGGGGGGATTTTAATTCATTTTGCTGAATGCAAGTGTCACTGGTGAGTCACTGCTATTAGCCCACGTTAACCACCCTTTGTTGTCTGTTTGTGAATAAAGCTGCAAATTTATGGATTTTTCTCTGCAAAATAAAGGGGGTGGAGAATAAATTTTACTCAAATGGATCTAGAATCTACTGGACCTGTGGCAATGAAACAGGGCTGGATTTGTTTGATTATTGTTCACTTTGGGAATTCAAGGACGCTTGATGGGTGAGCTGCTTCTAAGTTGCTGCAGTGTTGCTTGTTTGTGCTAGCTTGTTTGATGCACTAATGTCTTCACCTGTTGCAGTTATATCTCAAATAACCAAACAGACAAAAATCTAAGCTTTCAAACAATGTATGTCATTACTGCCAACTCCAAATGAGTTTACAGCACGTCACTGTGTGGTAGCATAACGTTGCTACCACACAAACGTTGGGTATAATATGTGTAGGGCTCACAGCGGCCACTCACGAACACCATGATGTTAAACCATCGGCTAGTACTTTTAGGAAAAAAGTAAATTATTGTCCAATGACAGCAACAATGTGACTATTGGCCATTGTCGATGATCAGCTGATATATTGGTCTGTCCCTAATTGCTAGGGGTCAGTGCTGTCAATGTCATATTCCCCACAAACCACCTGAGTTCTCTCAGTTAATAAGTGCAAAATCCAAGTGCAGGTACACTACCGTTCAAAAGTTTGGGGTCACCCAGACAATTATTTTGTGTTTTCCATGAAAAGTCACACTTATTTACCACCATAAGTTGTAAAATGAATAGAAAATATAGTCAAGACATTGACAAGGTTAGAAATAATGATTTGTATTTGAAATAATAATTTTTTCCTTCAAACTTTGCTTTCGTCAAAGAATCCTCCATTTGCAGCAATTACAGCATTGCAGACCTAACATGATTGCACAAGGGTTTTCTAATCATCCAATTAGCCTTCTGACACAATGAGCAAACACATTGTACCATTAGAACACTGGACTGATAGTTGCTGGAAATGGGCCTCTATACACCTATGTAGATATTGCACCAAAAACCAGACATTTGCAGCTATAATAGTCATTTACCACATTAGCAATGTATAGAGTGTATTTCTGATTAGTTTAAAGTTATCTTCATTGAAAAAAAGTGTTTTTCTTTCAAAAATAAGGAAATTTCTAAGTGACCCCAAACTTTTGAACGGTAGTGTAGGTGTATGGGGGGCTGAAAAATTCATAGGCTGAAAAGTTCATAGTGGTCAAATTTGACCAAATGTGGTTTATTTTTCAACATAGTCTCCCCTTCGATCCGCACACTTCTTCTATCGGTGTTGCAGCACTTGGATCCCTGCGGTTGAAAAGTAAACCACATTTGGTCAAATTTGACCACTATGAACTTTTCAGCCTATGAACTTTTCAGCCCCCTTTTATAGGTTGCCCAAGATCTGCCAGTTTAGCCACTGGTTTAGTGGGATGAACACTATTAAAAGCTGAGTTAGATTACAGGAAAAAGTATGCAAGCATAAGTGTTGATAGGTGCTCCAGGGCCACCACATTATCCACCGATGTGTTTTCCTGGTAGGCAAACTCAAGGGGATCAAGAGTCACAGGAATTACAGAGCCTATGAATATGAGTACCAGTTTCTCCAGGCACATCGGTAAAAAAAAAAGAAAAGTTTAGAAAATTCTAAATTTCAAGGTACTAGTAGATCTTTTTTTACATCAAATCAAACATTGAGTTTTGAAGAAAATCACTCATCAAGAAAATCAAAATAATTTGTTCAGATCATTTATGTTTCATCTGATTAAAACTTAAAATTTAGAGTTCTAGTATATACTAAGAATTCCTGCAGTCTGATTCTATACAACCCTTTATCACATACACATTACTTTTGTGCCTTCCAGCCAACTGCAGGAGCAGGTACAGCAGCAATCATTCTCATCTAAAGAGCTTTCTTGCCATGGCCAGGGTATTTATTTTGGCATGGATTTAAAACCCCACCAGTCTGTGTTCAAAGCAAGTGTCTTAATCCCCTAGGACCATCATTTGTCTTGCAGTAAGCAGTAAAAAGTCATGTCACGACTGTAAAAATAACAAATAAAGACAGTTCACTGTTCATTATTTATTAAAAAATGAAAGCACCAAGGTGCTGTGCCTCGGTGCCTGTGGTATGGTAGCATGAGCAGCTGTAAAAAAGTAGCACTCCAACCTCTGCTGGCTGGAGATAGTTATTGCAATACCTTTTTTCACTGCAGCATTGACAGAAATGGTGCGTTTAGATAGATAGATAGATAGATAGATAGATAGATAGATAGATAGATAGATAGATAGATAGATAGATAGATAGATAGATAGATAGATAACAAAGTGATTACCCATGGAAAGTAAAACTGCTTAATTTTGCCTAAATTTGTGTTTATTTTAAAAACAAACTGGTATTTTGAAATTCTGGCAAATTAAAAGTCGAGAAAATATGGTGATACAATGATACAAGCCTTTAGTTCCACTTCATTTTGACCAGACAAGCTGAAACAGAGAGGCAGGCAGACAGACAGACAGGCAGGCAGACAGACAGACGGACGGACAGACGGATGGATGGACAGATACACACAGCCACAAACAGATGCACTAACCGATTACTGTATGCCTCCATTTCACCGAGGCATAAAAACCAAAACATGATGAAAAACATGTTGAAAACATCATGAAAAACATGATGAAAAACCAAAACATTCTTGGTTAAGACACATGTTTTTTAAGCACACTGGCAAGGATTGAAATCCAGACCAATCTGGCAATCAGTACAATACCATAGCGGGAACGCCTGAGTGACCAAGGGGCGACAGTGTTATCCCTATCACCTAAGCCTGATTAACTAGTAAAGAAGAGCATTAAGATCAACATAAAGAAACATTTTATACATGGAAAATCCTATTAACTAAAATTAATCAGCTTGCACCCATGTTAACTTCTATCATCCTGATACACTAAAACACTGAATGATGTGTGCACTCATTGTTCATGTTGGTATGACTGCTAACTAAGAAGAGTTTTGTGTGTGATCTGATCGCGGTATGAAGATGCGGACATACTATGAATAAATATCTACACAGGAAAGGTTTACTATCACAACCCAGATCTTAGAGAAATTCTTAACCAAGTTTCTATCTGCATGTTTACCCTACAGTGAGTTGCTGGTTGATCTTACCCATCACTCTCTGGGGCCCGCTGTTGTGACTGTGACTGGAACCTTTAATAGTGATGCTAAATCACAAGCTTGTCACTTTGGTTCTTATTCAGATTAATGTGCACACCAACCATACCATCAGTCCTCTGTGGGTCAAACACACGACAGAAGCATACACACCCAAAACACAAACATGCAGTCTTCAAGTAAGCTATGTACCTCATGTGGGATTCCCCAGTTTACAAAATGAGAAAAAAGAGACCAACAAGTAACTTCATCTTCTGTTCCTTCTGCATTTAGTTAGCATTACAACATCTGTTAAAAACTGGTATTGGTCATATTATAGGTATTACAGCATTTTAAAAGTCAGTGATTTTAAGGATGTATTGCAATAAATGAGCAGTATTTTGAAAGTATTTGATGTATATACTTAAAAAAAATTAAAAGAAATAAAGCTTTTTTGCATTCATCGTATCAACAGTCATGCAGAAAGAATCAGTGCTCTCTGGGATTTCTCCATAATTTTGAACGTCACCAGATGTTGGTGTCTTTAAAAAGCTTATGAGTCATACTGGTGAGTTCTTCTTTTTCTTGACTATCAAATTATTCTCAGCAGCATCTGACTTATTCTAATAAAAATACTTTGATCATCTGTTTTAGGAGAAGAGAGGAGAGGATATATGAAAGGATGCTCTGCCCCCATTTGGTAACAGAGAGGAAAGCAGAGGTTCACCTTCAGGACAGAGAAAGCCTCATAAAACATCAACTCTCAGCCTGGAAATTTTAGATATTCCCTTTGAAGATAAATTTAGTACTTTCACAACTTTTGCTAAGCTCTGACATAATTCAGACTTGGGCCATGGAACACTTTGCACGCACACTCATTTTATGGTACAGGTGCAGGCAGGATGTTTTATGATTATGAATCCACGATGCAATGTATTAGAGGCTGCACTGACTGCACAGATAATGCATCATCTCATGTTAAAGGGTATGTGAACTTGCCATGGAATACAGCAGATAGGAATTTATCTTTATTAAAAGATTATACTGTAAGTGTGTATGATAATAACTAGCATGAGCACTATAGTGTCTTGTTTTCAGTCAAATATCTCTTCCTCAGTACCAAACTGCATATACACAATTGATTTTAAAGAGACAGATTCAGCATATCAAAATTTCATTTTTCCCTCAAAAATTGATGGTGAAACAAAAATCAAAAGGAGGGCTAAGCTTGGTTTTTATGTTTGCAATGTCCAGAAATGTAACTTTTAATGTACACAGTAAGATGCAGATCACCTGCTGTTAGCTGAGGACTTTACCACCTAAATGAGAAAGGTTACACCCGCATAATGGCCAAAATAACTCACTTCATTACCTCCGCCAAGGAGGTTATGTTTTTTCCGGCGTTTGTCTGTCTGTCTGGCTGGAGAATGCATACCTCAGCCAAGGCTCTTATCTTCTCACAGTGTGTTAGCAACAATACTCCAAAACTGATGGACAGACTTTGATGCAATTTTCACCACAAGTGGCTATAGGCCTGCACACAAACCCATTACATTTTGGAGGTGAGCCATGAGAAACGGAAGGAGCCTTGGTGGAGATATGCACTCTATGAGTGCTTTTCTAGTTAAAATATACTTTTAATTGGCCTTTACTGGCAAGAGCAGATATTTCATTTCATTGTTGTGGGGACAATAAACAAAACATTTTCTCCAGAGTATTGAGGGGGACATACATAATATATTAATTTGTAAAGTCGAAGGTCCCGGAACACAGTCAGGGTGATGTTACCACAGCACTGTGGAGGAGGTGAAGGTACCAAACGTAGAGTATGGGTCATGCTGTTTTGTTTTGTTTTTTTGTTTTGTTTTTTTCAGTACAGATTTGCAGACAGTGCACACACATCTGGCACGTTACATAATACAAAGTTTAAAAAATACTGGACGAGTCCAAAAACTATTAAACACACAAAGAAAAATTTTGCTGCCCAATTGCTAGATTTTCCAATGAAATAAACCTAAACAACACCATTTTCACAAACAGAGCAATATTTAAATAACTGCACTAATCGGAGTATTATGTTTGCTCAAAATCAGCAGCACCCTACACCATTCAATGACAAAAATGCTCACTAGCTTGTGAGATTTACAGTAACTACTAAAAATATGTGTGCGCGCACACACACACACACACACACACACACGCAAACACACACACTACACAACAGCATATATGGCATTATTTATATTATCACCACCATTGAAATTAAGAAACAGAAGAGAATAATAACATCATTTCTTCTTACCTTCATGCATATTAGTGAAGAGATGGTAGTGTCATGAGCCTGAGCGCATGTTTCCTCAGAACTCAGATTCTCATTTTCTTGTATGTCTGTTAGTATGATTTTTTTAGTGTCTGTATATATTTTGGTTTGTGACTAGAGCCCTTCCTCTTTCTCCAGACACCCCCATCAGCTGCTCACTGTCTGCTCTTCTGCCATCCCAGCTGTGAGCAGTTATGCAATCAGGTCACCTGCTCGCTCAGGGGGCGCGCACCTGCCACTCATTGACTGCCAGCTATTTAAAGACTGCCTGGTCATTTTTTCACTGCAGCAACATTGTCAATTGTCTAAATGTCTATGGACAGTTACCTGATGTCTGATGGACTTATCCTTCTTCCCTCTCGCAGTGCGATTTCGGCTCTAGAGAGTTCTCCTCTGTAAGTTACTTTTTCGCATTTTTGTGTGTCCTGATGCCTTCTACCTCCTCCTCGCCTGCTCCGTCAGCTCCACGCCGGCAACGTTGTCCCACTCTGGACTGCTGGAGGAATTCCCCCACCTCTTCAGCAGCCATTTCCCTTACACTGAGCCCGACAATTCCTGCAGCAGTTCCTCTCTCTCCTTCTCCTTTGCTGGCTGTCCCATCAGCCTTCACTCTCTTTGCTGCTGCTGCAACTTCCATCCCCTCGACGTGTTCTCCTGCTGCCGAGAGGTCCTCCATGTTTCCCCTGGTTACGTACACCTCTGTGACTACAGGGGTGGCTCCTCCACAATCCTCAGAGGGATCCAAGCTCACCATAGACATGGAGAGGGATGACTGTTTGCCTGCTGCAGCAGATAACATCACACACCGGGATGACAGGCAAGTTTCATTTCATTCCATGTCAGTTTATGATGATATGCCTTGCCTGATTCCCGGTAGAGACACTCAGGTTGTGCAGTCCCCTGAGCTCTCTCCACCTGCTGCAATCAGTAAATCCTCACCTGCCCTCTCCGTGTCTCCTCCCGTTATTCCTGAGTGTCCGTCGGCCCTGGAACTGAGCTGCCGGACGATGGAGGAGCCTGTGGCCCCGGAGGACCCTACTCCAATGCCAGCAGTAAGCAGAGCCCCAGCTGCCACGCCGGATGAGTCACCAGCGTGGGTCACTCCGCCTGGGGAGGACCCGAGGCCTAAAACCACCATCATGCCTGCTGCAGAGGCTACCACAGCAAAGTGAACAACAGAGCTGGACCTCCAAGAGACCGGACCCGAGACATCGTTGTCTGGATCAACAGAGTCCTGGACGGTGGTGGAGCTCAGGCTCAGGCAAGTGGTCTCTTTTGTTTTTCTGTTTTCTGCCCTGGAGAAATCTTGCCTGGTTCTTGGTGAAGAGAGTCTTTGTTTGCAAAAAAAAAAAAAAAAAAAAATCAAAATGCACTGTTTCAAATTATTATGCACAACAGAGTTTCAAAACATTTTATTGGTTGTAAAGAACTGACAATGATCATTTGTTGAACCTGTAGCATTAGGAGGTCATATTTACTGAAATCAAAAGCTATTTCAATCAAAAACATCTTAACAGGCCAAGTTACGTGTTAACATAGGACCCCTTCTTTGATATAACCTTCACAATTCTTGCATCCATTGAAGTTGTGTTTTTGGAGAGTTTCTGTTTGAATTTCTTTGCAAGATGTCAGAATAGCCTCCCACAGCTGCTGTTTTGATGTGAACTGCCTCCCACCCTCATAGATCTTTTGCTTGAGGATGCTCCAAAGGTTCCCAATAGGGTTGAGGTCAGGGGAGGATGGGGGCCACATCATGGGTTTCTTTCCTTTTATGCTCATAGTAGCCAATGACACGGAGGAATTCTTTGCAGCATGAGATGGTGCATTGTCATGCATGAAGATAATTTTGCTACGGAAGGCACGGATCATCTTTTTGTACCATGGAAGAAAGAGGTCAGTCAGAAACGCTATATATTTTGTCAAGGTCATTTTCACACTTTTAGGGACCCTAAAGGGTCTTTGATGACAGAGAGCTGGTAGGCTCTGTCTCATCAGGGCCATGATTTGGACCATGATTCCGGCCCAAAACATGACTCCGCCACTTCCTTGTTGACGTCGCAACCTTGTTGGGACATGGTGGCCATTCACCAACCATCCACAACTCCATCCATCTGGACCATCCAGGGTTGCACGCCACTCATCAGTAAACAAGACTGTTTGAAAATTAGTCTTCATGTATTTCATGTGTTTCATGTATTTCTTTTCCCACTGCAACCGTTTCTGCTTGCGAGCATCGGTTAGGGGTAGCCGAATAGTAGGTTTATGCACAACTGCGAGCCTTTGGAGGATCCTACACCTTGAGGTTCTTGGGACTCCAGAGGCACCAGCAGCTTCAAATACAGTGGATATAAAAAGTCTACACACACTCCTGTTCAAATGCCAGTTTTTGTGATGTAAAAAAATAACTTTTTCCACCATTGATGTGACCTATAACCTGTACAACCCAATTGAAAAACAAACTGAAATCTTTTAAGGGGAAAAATAAAAAACTTACAATAACCTGTTTGCATAAATATGCACACCCTTAAAGTAATGCTTTGTTGCAGCACCTTTGGCTTTTATTAAGGACTCAGTCTTTTTGGGTAAGAGTCTAGCAGTGTGGCACACCATGATGCGGCAATATTTGCCCACTCTTCTTTACAAAAAATGCTCCAAATCTGTCAGATTGCGAGGTCATCTCCTGTGCACAGCCATCTTCAGATCACCTCACAGATGTCCGATCGGATTCAGGTCTGGATTCTGGCTGGGCCATTCCAAAACTTTAATCTTCTTCTGGTGAAGCCATTCTTTTGTTGATTTGGATGTGTGCTTTGGGTCATTGTCGTGCTGAAAGATGAAGTTCCCCTCTTCATCTTCAGCTTTCTAGCAGAAACCTGAAGGTTTTGGGCCAACACTGACTGGTATTTGGAACTATTCATAATCCCCTCCACTTTGACTAAGGCCCCAGTTCCAGCTGAAGAAAAACAGCCCCAAGGTGATGGTGCCACCACCATGCTTCACTGTAGGTATGGTTAGGTATGGTGTTCTTTTGGTGATGAGCAGTGTTGTGTTTGCACCAAATATACCTTTTGGAATTATGGCCAAAAAGTTCAACCTTGGTTTCATCGGACCATAACACATTCTCCCACGTGTTTGGAAGATTTCAAATGTGTTTTTGCAAAATGTAGCCAGGCTTGGATGTTTTTCTTCATAAGATAAGGCTTCCGTCTTGCCACCCTAGACAGGAGATTGTTGTCACATGTACTAAACAGCCAGTACTTGCCAGAAATTCTCGCAGCTCCTTCAGTATTGCTGATCATTTTTTTTTTCTCGTCTTTTCATCAATTTTGGAGGGACATCCAGTTCTTGGTAATATCACTGTTGTGCCATATTTTCTACACTTGATGATGACTGTCTTCACTGTGTTCCATGGTATATTTAATGCCTTGGAAATTCTTTTGTACCCTTCTCCTGACATGATACTTTTGAACAATAAGATCCCTCTGATGCTTTGGAAGCTCTCTGCAGACCATGGCTTGTGCTGTAAGATGTGACTACAAAAATGTCAGGAAAAGCCTACTAGAATAGCTGAACTTTATTTGGGGTTAATCAGAGGCACTTTAAATGTTGGCAGGTGTGTGCTGACTGTCATTTAACAAGAGTTTGAATGTGATAATGTGTTGATTCTGAACACAGCCACATCCTCAGTTATAACAGCATGTGCATATTTATGCAAACAGGTTATTGTAAGTTTTTTTTTCCCTTAAAAGATTTCAGTTTGTTTTTCAATAGGGTTGCACAGGTTATAGGTCACATTAATGATGGAAAAAGTTTTGAAGTGATTAATCTTGGTCTCATTTTTTTATATCACAAAAAACCTGGCATTTGAACAGAGGTGTGTAGACTTTTTATATCCACTGTACCTGTTTGCTGCTTTGATAATGGCATTTTTGCAGCTGCTCTCTTAATCCAATGAATTTGTCTGGCAGAAACCTTCCTCATTATGCCTTTATCTGCATGAACCCATCTGTGCTCTGAATCAGCCACAAACTTCTTCACAGTAGAATGGTCACACTTAAGTTTTTGTGAAATATCTAATGTTTTCATACCTTGTCCAAGGCATTGTACTTTTTCATAGCAGTCTGTCGGGGGCGACAATGACTGTTTCATTTAGGTCTGATCAGATTCCTCCACACAACTCTGCCCTCCGCTGCCAGGAACTCCTGACCTTGTTAACCCGGGCGACATCCGAGCCGGTATGAGTTGCTTTCTGACTGACCATTTCATGAAACTGCTTGCAAAGTATTTGAGTACCGCTAGCTTTTGCTGGACTAGCAGCACATTCTTGGCAGATAGAGGTATTTTCAGTGGCAAGGACAGGCCAAGACAAGCTGACTCCAGTATCTGTTGCAGTGACTGACCAGATGATAGGTTTGTTTATCTCTGCTCTTTGTGTAGTACATGTCACAATGCACCAACTGGCAGAAGTGCACCACAGACCTTGCGAAAGATGTGCTTATCTGCCAGCACATCTTATCTGATCAGATGTGCTTATCTGCCAGGATGTCCAGTCTCACCCCATGTAACTGGGAGTGGTCACCACCTGTGACAGATATTGTTTTTAGTTCTGCCAGGATGCCCAGTTTCACCCTCCACACCCTCGAAAGGGTGGGATTGCTAGTTGAGTCGCCGATGGCCCGACCCATGACACAGGTAGTACCGGTTTTCATGGTTATCCAGTAGCAAGCAAACCAATGCCTGACCTGACAAAAAGGCATTGTACTATCTGACACTTCTTAGCAGCAGAGAGATCCTTTTTCTTTCCCATATTGCTTGAAATCTGTGGCATACTTAATAATGTGGAACATCCTTCTTAAGTAATTTTCCTTTAATTGGGCTCACCTGGCAAACTAATTATGACAGGTGTCTTAGATTGATATCAGTGATCCAAAGAGCCCTGAGACACAATACCATCCATGAGTTTAATTGAAAAACAAAAAACTGAATGTTTATGACACTAAAATACTATTTGCATAATAATTTGGAATGCGGTGTATATTTTTAGCTAAATTAATATACGAACTAGCTGAAATGCACTTGACGTGATCTGTTACAAAGAGCCGTAAATCTGCATCAGTCTGAGTGGAGGAAGAGACGAAGCAACTTTGTTTTTGTGGAAATACATGCATTGTTTTTCCTTTCTTACAGTCAAGGACAAAAGTGTATACATCATTATAAATATATTATTATATTTATAAATGATGATATATTTTGATGATATATGATGATATGATGATATTCATATGATGATATATTTTTATAAATGTAAAAACTAATTACTTAAATGATGTAGTAATTGGTAAAGTAACTCGATTACTTTTGAAAAGAACTATTAACTGTAATTAGCTGCTAATAGTAACTTGCTCAACACTGCTCTTACCAAAGTGAAGTGAAAGTTAGATTTTTATGAAATTAATAAAACATCGCCTGCGATAAGTTAACATTTGCACCTTATTATCTATACTTTTTTTTTTTTAGGTAGGTGACCATGTGTTTACTAACAAGCATTTTATCTTGTAGCAAAGCAACAAATCAAAGCTGGAGACAGTCATAGGATTTTTTTTTCCTTGTTTCCTTTTTTTAAAATAAATACTAAGCAACAAAAAAATTCTCCAAAAAAATATCCAGCAAATACAAAAATTATTTAGCAAATAGAAACAATCTTGGCAATCCCAACTGTCCCAAAACAGGAAAAGCTCAGTCCGACTCAGTGTCAGACAGCAAGAAAAATGAAAGTCATGTGTCCTTCCACACAGTACATGCAAACCTCTGGCTTCAACCGTACATAATAAACCCTCTCAAATGAAGATTACATTTAACAAATATGATTAAATTCCAAGTGAAAATAGATTTGGGGGCAGCTCGGTGGAACAGTGGTTAGCACTGTGGCAGCACAACAAGAAGGTCACAGGATCGATTCCACCCCTGACCATTATGGGATCGATCCCACCCTCTGACCATGAGTGACCCTTCTGTGTGGAGTTTGCATGTTCTCCCTGTGTCTATGTGGGTTTATTCTGGGTATTCCGGTTTCCTCCCACAGGCCAAAGACATGCAGGTTAGCTTCATTGTCATCAACTTGGGATTCTAAATTGTCCTTAGGTATGTATGTATGTATGTATGTATGTATGTATGTATGTATGTATGTGAGAGTGAATGGTTGTCTGTCTCTCTGTGTTGGCCCTGCGATGGACTGGCAATCTGTTCAGGGTGTACCCTGCCTCTCGCCCAAAGATGCTGGGGTAGGCTCCAGCCCCCCACAACCTGAAAAGAATTAAGCGGTAGAAGGTGGATGGATGGATGGATGAAAATGGATTTCACATCAGAATGTAGATTTATCTCTTCATTAAAGTATTTGACCTTTACATAGTTCCATTTATTTTACATTTTCAACTTTGACATATTCGACCACACCATAAACAGTCTAAGGCAGGGGTCAGCAACTTGTGCCTCCAAAGTCGCATGTGGCTCTTTCGCCCCCATGCAGTAGCTCCCTACAATTACATCTCAAAATAACAGAGAAATAATGAAGGTCATTTTAATTATTTTATTTTTCAAATTTTTGTGTATTGGATACATTTTTCAACTGAAATGCATGCTTTTGTAAAGGTAAAATATATGTATTTTAAATGTTTTATTATATAAATTTTGGAATGGATTAAATATGGAGTTAAAACAATGTCCAAACATTTTGAGTTTTTTTAAAAAAAAGTACAAATATGAGAAATTAGATAAATACAAGGAGGAAGATGATTCCGTTAATCACTAGGGTTGGTTGGGTTAAAGTCTGAGAGTCACTAGTGTATTGTATGATTAGTGGGAAGTTGTTAACTTGTTGTGTTTCATTTTTTGAATTTCTATTAAGACTTTGAAATGCATGTTGACATTTGTTTATTAGCATCTTTTTTCATTGGGTTTTCATTTGTTGTTGTGGCAATGTGTCTATGTAAGTATATATACTGCTCAAAAAAATAAAGGGAACACTTTGAAAACACATCAGATTTTAATGGGAAAAAATAAGTTAGATATTGAAATTGTGGCAGGCTAGTCCAGTTTACTCAGATTAAAAAGTGTTCCTTTAATCTGAGTAAGCTGGACTAGCCTGCCACAATTTCGATATCCAGTTTATTTTTTCCTATTAAAATCTGATGTGTTTTCAAAGTGTTCCCTTTATTTTTTTGAGCAGTATACATATGTGTATACTGTATGTGCAAGTAGGGACAGGACAAAATAAGCTTTGGGCTTCAATCCTCTTCTTTTTTGGACTGTATTTTTTGTTTTGATTCTTGTTTTTTTATTCTTGTTTTTTTTAATGCTGACTTGTTCGAAATAAAGTGGTATTGATCAGTCAATTAATCAATCACTTTATGTCATCAAATAGAAAATGCGTCTTATCCAACCAGATTTAATAGCAGGTGTCACAATTGCCTTTGGCAGGCAGAGATTAATGGACTCACCTGCAACCAAATCCTCCGGTCACAACAATAGTTTTTAACAAAATAAAGGCAGCGCGGGGGCTGTAACACAAAAAGAGCCGTAAAGGCAAATAATGTATTCACAAGTACAGATGCTGGACACAGGGAAACCAGAGGGAATAACTGACAGTGACGCCACACCAGAACACAAACTCAGACAGACATAAATAGGGTAACAGACAATCACAAACGCAGGACAGCTGGGAGGCCAATCAAGGGCTAAACAGTCACATGTGAGGGAATGTGGCTATGAGCACTGGAAACATGAGGGACTGGGAACGATAGCAAACCAAATAAGATAAGATAAGATAAGATAAGATAAGATAAGATAAGATAAGATAAGCCTTTATTAGTCCCACAATGGGGAAATTCCAGGATTGCAACAGCACAGGGATAGCAACACTCAGCGCAACAATCAGAAGGCAAGAGGAAAAAAAAAAAAAAACAAGAGCAGCAAGTATACATATGTACATATAAATATAAATATATATATATATATATATAGACACACAGTGAGGAGCATTGTAGCTAGATGGGATAGATATATAAATATATAAACACAGTGCGGAGCATTGTAGCTGGATGGAATAAATATATGAGTATATAAACACACAGTGCGGAGCATTGTAGCTAGATGGAATGAAACAGCACAATCGTCCACTTAGGTATCCTACATGGTATGATTGTGTACCCATACATATTCTCACCCTCCATAGCGACCGGTATTTTCCTAGTTGTATACTGGAGGGGACCATTGTGTAAGTCTACTGCATCTTTTGCATTCAATACTATTAGGTCGTCACGTCTTTTTGCTATCTCTGCGGGCAGCCCTACTTTGGTTGTACAGTCTGACAGCCGTAGGTAGGAAGGACCTGCGAAACCTCTCGGTTGTGCACCTAGGATGATGTAGTCTGCTGCTAAATGAGCTCCTCAGTGCATTCAGTATGTCCTGCATAGGGTGGAACTCGGACTCCAGCAGAGATGACAGCCACCATCCTTCTCTCTCCTATCTCTTCCACTGGGTCAAGGCGCTGCCCCAGGACAGAGCTAGCTTTCTTGATCAGTTTGTTCAGTCTCTTCCTATCGGCTGCTGTAATGCCACTGCCCCAGCAGACCACTCCAAAAGTGATGGCTGATGCCACCACCATGTCATACAGGGAATACACACCAGGGATGCACATAAGACTTACACAGATGACCAAGGGAGGACACAGAGGACAGCAACAACAGGAAGAACAAGGACGAGATGACAGACTGGAGACCGGTGGAAAACACAGAAGACAATAAAGAAAATGAGGGGTCCACAATGTAAGTCGCAAAAGTCAGTCCCAGTGCTATAGTGTGAACCCAGCTTCAACTTAGGCTGACTTAGGTAAGCTCTGCATAACTTAGCCCAGCGCTCACTAGCTTTTACAAAATGAGCACCACTTTCACCAACATGTATTTCCAAACATCGGCAAATTTTTTTTCAAAGAACACAACTTTCTCCAGCATTTGCCAACAAACACCAACTATCATTAACTTTTGCTAGCAGAGCCAGACATTTGCCAAAACCACAGTAAAAGTCAGTCCAAACGTTATAGTGTGAATCCACCTTTAAAGGTGCAATGTATAATATTTTTTTCATCTAAATTATGAAATTTAATACACCACAAAATCATTATTTAGTTTTCATTGTTATATTATCATTTTAAGTAAAAATAGTGTTTTTTATATTGTAAGATTACTTTTTATACACAGGAGGAGGGTCTGGCTCCATGTAGGTGGCAGTCTTGGATCACTGTAATGTATTTCCAAGTTTTTAAGCCAAACTAATTACACAAATTATTTCTGTAGGTTTTCATAAATGCTTAATAAAGTAGTTATGACCAGTTTAAAGGAGAATATTTACATTTTGATATCTGACAGCTCGATTACACTAGATTAAACACTGACTGCACCATAACATTTTTTTGTTTTTTGTTTTTCAGAACAGTTTGGCTTTTTCATTTGTTGCAACACAGCGAAGTTCCATCAGTTTTCCTCACTGTTGTAGTATGAATTCACGAATGCTACATAAACTACATTCCTTGTATATTCAGTGATATACAATTGTGCTCATAAGTTTACATACCCTGGTGGAATTTGTGATTTTTGGGCCATTTTTCAGAAAATATGAAATGAATGATAATACAAAAACTTTTCTTTCACTCATGGTTAGTGGTTGGGTGAAGTCATTTATTATCAAACAATTGTGTTTGCTCCTTTTAAATCATAATGACAACAGAAGCTACCCAATTGACCCTGATCAAAAGTGTACATAGCCTGGAAAGTTTTGGCCTGATAATGTCAAGAGCTGGGCTGGAGGTTCTGCCAGACCCAGCCTCGTGTGTATATATATATATATATCTGTTGTATGGATTAATGCTCTGTTTGCCATTTTCCTGTTATGTTTTTTTCTGTAGTTTTTGATTTGTATATTTGAGTATCTTATTTTATTTTGTGCTCCCAGTGTTCTCCTATCTCTGTTGACAGCTGTCAGGGTTGTGCAGCCGTGCGTGAGCATGCCCTGCAGTCTGTCAGTTGAGATTGCCCTCCTCTCACCACCTCAGGTGATTCTAATTATGTATCTTCACCGTCTCCTGCTCGTGCAGGCGCCCGCACCTGTTATCTGTTATGTTGATGAAGTTTGATCCCTATTTAAGGGAGATTGTTTTTCATGTTTATTGTCACTGTCTTGTCTCCACAAGGAACATTTTTCTCCTTGTCTCCGCCAGAGCCCAATCTCGCTCTGGCGCGCCTTATTCATAAGTTCTCTCCTCATTGTACTATTATAGTCTGTTCACCGTATTGCTTGTATGTTTGTCTTTCTTTAATAAAACTCACAAGCTCGCAGTCCAGTGCCTGGGTTGTTTCTCCGCCCCGTAGGGGTGAACATGACAGATAACATACACACAAGTTGACACACAGGGATAGGCTCCAGCCCCCCCGCGACCCGTAAAGGATTAAGTGGAAGAAGATGGATGGATGGATGGGTTTAAATGGCTACTAAAGATAACCATCCTCACCTGTGATCTGTTTACTTGTAACTTGTGTGTGTGTGTATAAGAAGTCAGTGAGTTTCTGGGCTTCTGACAGACCCCTGAATGTTTCATCCAGTGCTGCACTGACGTTGCTGGATTTCAAGCCACGGGGAAAGCAAAAGAATTATCAAAGGACCTGCGGGAGAAGATGGTTGAACTTTATAAAACAGGAAAAGGATATTAAAAGATATCCAAGGAATTGAAAATGCCAATCAGCAGTGTTCAAACTCTAATTAAAAAGTAGAAAATGAGGGATTCTGTTGAAACCAAGCCACATTCAGGTAGACTGGCAAAAGTTTCAACCACAACTGCCAGGAAAATTGTTTGGGATGCAAAGAAAACCCTCGAATAATTTCAGCTGACATACAGGATTCTGAAAAAAAAGTGGTGTAGCTGTTTCAAGATCAATCAGCCAATCAATCAATCAAAGCTTTATTTATATAGCACTTTTGATACAAAAAGATGCAACACAAAGTGCCTTACACATTGAAATAACCCCCCCCCCCCCACACACACACACACACACACACACCCACAAAGAAACTTTCATCAATGTAAAACTTATGGCTTAAGGTTTATGGCTAGGCACCGAGGAGCCAAGTATGGAAGCACCATCACTAGGGAGCCATCACCAGCAGGGAAAGTGCCAAGTCCATGGCTACAGGAACACCACCTCTGAGACCGCTCAAGTCCAACCCAAGGGATCGACACCGCAGGCATGCAGGCATGGCACACGGTGCACGACCCCCTCAGCCGAGCAGACCAGGGCAATCACAGGCCATCGCTCCACAGCCAGAAAATAGGCACAACTTCCCACAGTAGGGTCCCCCATGAGGAAATGCCAGTGCTTGGACAGGGTGATAAAAAGTCACTGATAAATAATAAGATAGCTTGCTAATAAAAAAGATTAGGCAGTTAAGATGACTAGAAGAATAAAGAAACACCTAAAAACAGACATATATTCATAAATATTAATAATTCACAGTAAGATAAGTAATTGTGACATAAAATAGATTTAAAATCAAAAATTAAGAGCATTAAAATAGGAAATTAATCAAAAGCAAGGTAAAAAATAGTAGGTCTTGAGCCTGCTTTTAAAAACATGGATGTTCTCAGCAGCCCTGATGTTCTCCGGCAGGTTGTTCCACAGCCATGGGCCATAGTAACTAAACGCCGCCTCACCGTGGATGTGTGTTCTGATAGTAGGGATAATTAAAAGGCCAGAGTCAGAGGACCTCAGGGACCGCGGTGGCTCATGTGCCAAAAGCAATTTTGATGAATAAGAAGGCCCAAGACCATGCAGACATTTATAAACCAGTAAAAGAACCTTATAATCGATCCTGAAGGACACAGGGAGCCAATGACTGTCTGTGGCGCACTTTTGCACCAGGCAACCCCCCCCCCCCCAGTGGTCAAGATTGTTTTCAAGAAAATATTCAGTTTAGATGTCAGAGATTTCCAAGGCTATAACTTGAAAGTGGTAAGAGGTAATGGCTTACTGTCAGTTAGAAAGATGTAGAATATGATCCAAAGTTTGAGATAGGAGTAAATTTACACATCTAATTTGCATAATGCCATGGCAACCATATCGAATTACATAACTTTCAGTCAAAAGTGGACTTTGGACATATTTACACAAAGGATGGTTTTGTTTTCTGTCACCGTTTTTTGTTTTGGGTTTTTTATTATCTTATCTTCAAAGTATATGAACCAGAAAATCAGTACAATGTAAACAAACAAAGAAATTCATCAAGTCTTACTGCTGGCCAGGTGGCTCATTTCGTCCATTTTCATCATCCTGGTCATTATTTTGTCTTCTGTCAGTCATTTTCGCTTTCTCTCCTGCATCCAGAAACTCTTATGATTATTCCAGTTCAATTTCGCTTTTATTCCACTGCAATTTATCTTATATGATGACACAGAACTGGTGCAATTGTTCTGTCCAGTCACATGGCGCTGGGGTCGATGGCAGGTGAAAATTAATCAGCTTCAGCCACCCTCTGTTATAACAAAATGTAGATATTTACCTTCATAGGCTAAATAATGTCTTTTTAGAATCATAGTTGGCAAATTTGGGAGCAAATGCCTCCTCCGTGTTGCAGTGGAGCACATCAACATTTATTTACAAACTCTTCTTCTTTGGTGCCCCAGAAGTGAGGTTTTTGGGTGGTTATTTGAGAAACATCAGTCCTCCAAGGTAAGAGCAGTAAGTTATACGTGTCTGCCACCTTGTGAGGTGGAATACTTAGTACAACTGGGGATTTTTTTATAGTTTATGGCCACATCACATGACAGGCACAGAACTGTGAAATAGACAGTGAGGGCGCTGTCTATGTCCATGAAACCAAGACACAAGAAGGGTTAAAACCAGCATGATGTGAGCCTGCCATCTGGCCTTGTCAGAACACATGCAGCTGAATTCTGTAATAACTGCAGATTTGAGATTGAGAGATTGAGATTCAACTTTATTGTCATTACACATGTATGAATACAAGGTAACGAAACGTGACTTGGCATTTGGGCACGCTCTGCAGAGCGCATCCAAGACCGGGGCAGCCGCTAGGCGCCAGTCATATTTCATATATCATTTGAAACTGTCTTTTTGGGAAGACCAGAGAGCAGGGCATTACAGTAATCAATACGACTGGTGATAAAAGCATGCATCAATAGCTCAGTGTTTGCTCGAGAGAGAAGTGTGCGGACTCTGGCTATGTTCTTTAGATAGTGAAATCCTGTTTGTGTTATATTTTTAATGCATGGAGTAAAACCAAGCTCAGAGTCTAAAATGATGGCCAAATTCTTAACATGTTGGGATAGGGTAAAGGACAGACTATGTAATTTTGGTAAAATTTTCTCTTTCTGAGCTTCAGGACCAATGACTTAAACTTCAGTTTTGTCCTGATTGAGCTGAAGAAAGTCTGTTGCCATCCATGACCTGATGTCTAAAATATAGTTTTAAAAAGTGTTAATTGATTCCATGTCATCAGGAGACACAGCGATATACAGTTGTGTGTCATCAGCATAACTATGGTAATTAACGCCATGTCTCCAAATAACTTCCCCCAGGGGCAGCATGTACCGATTAAAAAAAATACTGGATCTAAAATTGAACCTTGGAACACACCCCAATTTATTTTGTAGACTCTGGAAGGACATGTATCCATACAAAAAAGTTCCTGTCTGTGAGGTAGGGCTTGAACCAATTAAGAACAGTATCAGCAAGGCCAACCGGATCCTTTAGTCTGGTTAAAAGAATATGATGGTCTACTGCATCAAAGGTAGCACTTACTGTAGATACACAATAAGGAGGCACTTCAAGAAAAATGGGCTGCATAGTCAAGTCGCCAGAAGAAAGCCATTACTACACCAATGCCACAAATCAGCCGGCTTACAATACACCAAACAGCATAGAGATAAGCCTCAAAACTTCTGGACAAAGTTATTTGGAGCAATGAGACCAAAATTGAACTTTTTGGCCACAGCCATAAATGCTACATTTGGAGAGAAGTCAACAAGGCCTATGATGAAAAGTACACCATCCCTACTGTGAAACACAGAAGTGGAAGCTGATGTTTTGGGGATGTGTGAGTTACAAAGGCACAGGGAACTTGGTCAAAATTGATGGCAAGATGAATGCAGCATGTTATCAGAAAGTACTGGAAGAAAATTTGCACTCATCAGCCCAGAAGCTGCGCATGAGACACATTTTGACATTCCAGCATGACAATGATCCAAAACACAAGGCCAAGTCAACCTGTCATTGGCTACAGCAGAAAAAAGTGAAGGTTCTGGAGCGGCCATCTCAGTCTCCTGACCTCAATATCATTGAGCCACTTTGAGGAGATCTGAAATGTGCAGTTCATGAAAGACAGCCCAAGAATTTACAGGAACTGGAGGCTTTTTGCCAAGAAGAATGGGTAGCTTTACCATCTGAGAAAATAAAGAACCTGATCCACAACTACCACAAAAGACTTAAAGCTGTCATTGATGTTAAAGGCGGCAATACACTGTATTAAGAACTAGGGTATGTAAACTTTTGATCAGGGTCGTTTGGGTAGTTTCTGTTGTCATTATGGTTTCAAAAGAGCAAACACAAATGTTTGACTATAAATGGCTTCACCCAACTACTAACTATGAGTGAAAGAAAAGTTTTTGTATTATCATTCATATTGTCTGAAAAATGGCTAAAAATCATAAATTCCACCAGGGTATTATGAGCACAATTGTACATAAAACTTTATAAGCACCATAATCTTTATTTTAATGGTCAAATAGCTGTTGCAGCTCTCAGCTAATTCTATTTAAATCAGCTAGGGGCAAAATGGCTCTTTGCTTGGCAAGGTTGCAAACCCCTGGTCTAAGGACATAATGCTTATTTTCCAACTTTTAACTTGCTTATTTTATTAAGAAGTTTGATTAAGAAGTACTGTTAAGTTTTACATTGTAGATCTGTGGAAAAACTCTCAACCAGCAGTCAGCTGTTGCATCATTAGAATGAACATAGGAACGCATGTGGACACTAAAACACTGTCCCATTTAGCACTTGCTAGGATGCCATGGGAAAACACATTTTTAAATTAAATAAGACAGTCGCTCAAGTAGCATTAGAGTCGTATTTCCTTTTCATAAATGACTGAACAGGGCTGCAGCTCATCCAGGCCACAAAGTGCCACTAAAACTTGAGTTTTAAAAAGTTTGACATGCTATACTGAAGCAAGACTGCAAAATTAACTCTACTATATACCATTTTTCAAATAGGACTTTGTTGCTCTTAAATAATCAACAGTATCACACAAAAAAATCTGAATCTTCATATCTAGAATTTAAAAGAGAATGACACTGTGATAAGTTTCCCCTTCTTAATAACAACGGTCTTTTTACTGTTGTTGGGAAAATCTGCTGCCACTTTGTCTCCTTCTTCACTTTCCTGAATGGAGACCACTCTTGGAGCTGCTGAACGCTGCTTGATTTTTCTTGCACTGTTAAAGAAGTAATCATCGTTATGGCTGTGTTGTGAGACATGTATATGTTGGACACTGCATATGTGATTTAACCACGATGAAGGAGAGCCAGCCCCCTGCGGTGCGGAGCCACAGAGCCTGGACCCCCTGCGGAGGACAGGGGACAGAAGACTTCCTGACCACTGAGGCTCGGGAAGAGAGAAGGGGGAGTTATGTAAATAAAAGGCTAATGAATGTGAATAAAGAGATTTTGAGAGAGATGTGTGATTTCCCCCGCGAGGGAAATGGTTTGATGTCAGAATGTTTAAATGAGAGAACTTTGGTGTGTTCACTCTCTTTGTTCGCTGCTCAAGAATGAGAGCAGATGGTGGAATGATTTCTTGAATAAACTGGAATGAAAGACAATTCGGTTTCGTTATTCAAGTCTCCCCACATTGGTGACTGACGACGTTGAGAATGAACGAAGAAATTCTCAGGGTCCCGGACTCACAGCGCTCAGAGCTGGCGAGCGCAGTGGCCGTTAAGCTGCCTGATTTCTGGCAGGATAACCCACGGTCGTGGTTTCTGCAAGCAGAGTCGCAGTTCGCGCTCGCAGGAGTAACGGTGGATGACACTAAGTTCCACCATGTCATCGCTAAACTGGACAACAGCACAGCTCGGTGCGTGCAAAGCTTGGTGGAGCAGCCACCCGCGACCGACAGGTACGGCAAGCTGAAATCCACCCTCATCAAGTTTTTCACCCCCTCGGCTGAAGTGAGGGCGAGGAGGATCCTGTCTTTGCTAGACCAAGGTGGACACAGGCCGAGCGCCCTGATGGAGGAGATGATACAGCTGAGAGGGTTGGACAACGATGATTTCATTTTTCAGTTCATCTTCCTCTCCAACCTCCCGGCGCATGCGAGAAGCACGCTGGCCGGCAAAAAGTGTCACACCCTGGAGGAGTTCCGGGAGCTGGCCCAGGAGGCAGATGGGATCCTGGACGCCTGCGGCGGGCAAGCAACCACAGCAGCGACCCGAGACAGCGGGGAGCCAGAGGCGGCAGAACCAGACTGGCCGACGACGGCGGCAACACGGCCGCGACGAGGGGGAGCCAATAGCCCGGCGGCAGAGGTGCGGGCACGACACAGCGGAGGAGAAGATCTCTGCTTTTACCATCGGAGGTTCGCAGAGAAGGCACGCAGGTGTGTGCCGCCCTGCATCTTCAGGAGTTCGGGAAACGGCAAGACCGGGGGTCGCTAGCAGCTTCGACCCTCGGAGAACGCAACAAGCTGCTCTACATCACGGATGCGCGCTCCGGACGAGAGTTCCTCATCGACACCGGAGCACAAGTGAGCTTCATCACCCCAACATACGCGGACCGGGTGGCTGGACCCCACGGTAGCGGAGCTACAGCGGCAAATGGCTCGAACATCAACACCTACGGGAGAAGGACCTTGCCTTTATGCTTACATGGCCGCACATATGAATGGACTTTTGTGATAGCGGCGGTGAGTTTCAACATGTTGGGCGCGGATTTTTTGTGTTCACACAATCTGTTAGTTGATCTTGCTAATAGACGGCTGGTAAATGCACTCTCTTTTTACTCTCTCCCCTGTTCAGCTCGAGTGTCCCCGCCACCAGTACAGACCCACGTCGCTACAGCAGGTGGTAAGTTTCACACACTCCTCACCCAATTTCCAGCGCTCACTGTGCCCACTTTTTCAGCGACGGTCGCGAAGCACGGGGTGAAACACTTTATCCCCACTTCTGGTCCTCCCGTGTTTGCAAAAGCTCGGCGCTTGGATGCAGTTAAGCTCGCCATTGCGCGCGAGGAGTTCGCCAGCCTGGAGAGGCTGGGCATCGTTCGTAGGTCGAAGAGCCCGTGGGCTTCGCCGCTGCACACGGTACCGAAAGCCGATGGCTCCTGGAGACCGTGCGGGGATTACCGCAGGCTAAACAACGCTACGGCGCACGATCGTTATCCCATCCCGCACATTCAGGATTTTTCGGTGCACCTGGCGGGGGCGCGCATTTTTTCAAAGATTGATCTAGTTCGCGGCTATCACCAAGTCCCGGTCCAACCGGAGGACATTCCTAAAACAGCGGTAATAACCCCGTTCGGACTTTTCGAATTTTTACGCATGCCGTTTGGTCTCAAAGGGGCGGCGCAAACATTTCAGCGGATGATGGATGCCGTGTTACGCGATCTCCCTTTCGTGTTTGTGTACCTCGACGACATTTTGGTCGCGAGTACTTCAGAGGACGAACACGAAACGCACCTCACAGCAGTTTTTAGGAGGCTGGGAGAGCACGGCTTAATAGTTAACCCAGCCAAGTGCCAGTTCGGCGTCGAGCGGATCGATTTTTTGGGTCACCGCGTCTCCCCGGAGGGAGCGGTTCCGTTACCAGAGAAAGTACGCGCGGTAGCGGATTTTCCCCGTCCACAAACGGTCAAATCACTACAGGAATTCTTGGGGATGGTGAATTTTTATAACCGATTCCTGCCCCACGCAGCTCAAATCATGCAACCGTTATATGCCGCGCTCAAAAAACAAAAACCGACCCAGGCGGTCGAATGGTCCCCGGAGCGGGAGCGCGCGTTCACAGAGGTTAAAAAAGCCTTGGCTGACGCTGCGCTCCTGGCCCACCCAGACCCTGCAGCACGTATCGCGCTGACGACAGACGCTTCAGATTTAGCCATAGGGGCCGTTATTGAGCAACAGGTAGCCGGAGTTTGGCAGCCTTTGGCTTTCTTTAGCAAATCTTTAAGCGCGGCTGAACGAAAATACAGCGCGTTTGACAGAGAACTGTTGGCGCTGCATTTGGCTATTCGTCATTTCCAGTTCTGGCTGGAAGGACGGTGCTTCACCGCTTATGTGGACCACAAGCCACTCACATACGCCATGACCAAAATTTCAGACCCGTGGTCCGGCAGGCAGCAGAGGCAGCTGGCCGCAATCTTGGAATTTACCACTGACATTAGGCACGTCGCGGGCAAATTCAATGTAGTAGCGGATTGTCTCTCACGCGCGTTCACGACCCCAACACGCGCAGAGGCAGAACGGGCCACCGTGACCGCGCCGCAGGAGAGCGGCACGGTGGTGCGCGCAGCCCCGGTGCACGTGGGTATAGATTTCGCAGCCATGGCAGCGGACCAGGGGGCGGACGCAGACGTGCGCGCGCTCCAGTCTGGACCAACAGGGTTGAGGCTGGAGAGCAAGTGTTTACAAACCGGTATGCCCCCCCTGATCTGCGACATGTCGACGGGGTGCCCGCGTCCGGTGGTTCCGGCCACGTGGCGCCGCCGTGTTTTTGACTCGGTCCACTCACTGGCGCACCCGGGGGTGCGCGCGTCGGTGAAACTAGTGGCGGAAAAGTTTGTTTGGCCGTGCCTGCGCAAGCACGTGAAGGAATGGGCAAAAACCTGCATTTCCTGTCAACGGGCCAAAATTCACAGGCACACAAGAGCCCCGTTAGAACCGTTCCGCATTCCGGCCAGAAGGTTCGACCATGTGCACGTCGACCTTGTGGGCCCCCTACCGGCATCACAGGGGTTCACGTATCTTTTGACAATGGTGGACCGCACCACACGTTGGCCGGAAGTGGTCCCACTTGCGACGACCACGGCCGCGGAGGTGGCTCGAGTTTTTTTAACGGCTTGGGTGGCGCGTTTCGGGGTTCCGTCGGACATTACGTCCGATAGAGGACCGCAATTCATCTCTGAGCTGTGGTCAGCGATGGCCAACGGCTTAGGAGCCAAAATTCACCGCACTACGGCTTACCACCCTCAGGCCAATGGTTTATGCGAACGTTTTCATAGGTCTTTGAAGGCAGCACTCAGAGCGTCGCTCACGGATGCAGATTGGGTGAATAAACTTCCATGGATTTTATTAGGGTTGCGTTCTGCGCCTAAAGAGGACTTAGACGCCTCCCCAGCGGAGCTGGTATTCGCACAAACTCTGAGGCTGCCGGGCGAGTTTTTACCAGAGCACCCAGAGCCCCCACCTCTCTCGGCTCTGGGACCGTTAGTCGGCACGGGGGCAGACACGCTCCCGGGTCCGGTTCATCACGCTTTTCCACGAGTTTTCGTCCCCAAGGCTTTGAAAAATGCCGATTTCGTTTTTGTCAGGCGCGAAGCCCTAAAAGCAACGCTCAAACCACCTTACGAAGGGCCATTTCGAGTACTGGAGGCAGGTGATAAGCAATTTGTGCTAGATTTTGGAGACAGAAAAGAGACAGTCAGTATTGACAGACTAAAACCTGCTTTTGTCATGAAGGACGTGTCTGTACCGGTCGCAGTGGCGCCTCGACGAGGCAGGCCCCCGCAGAGGGCAATTAACCACTCTCTCCCTCAGTCAACAGAGCCGAAGCAGGCAACGCACCGCAACGCACCGCAGGCAAGGCGGGGCCAACGCACAGCAGATTCGGCAGACGGCTGAAGCCCAAGCGGCGCACAGACTGAATGTTGGTGTTGATTATTCAGTAGTGAGTAAGGTGCTATTTAATTTTAGGAATTAGTCTGTTCTTCATCGTTTGGGGGGGGTTATATGGCTGTGTTGTGAGACATGTATATGTTGGACACTGCATATGTGATTTAACCACGATGAAGGAGAGCCAGCCCCCTGCGGTGCGGAGCCACAGAGCCTGGACCCCCTGCGGAGGACAGGGGACAGAAGACTTCCTGACCACTGAGGCTCGGGAAGAGAGAAGGGGGAGTTATGTAAATAAAAGGCTATTGAATGTGAATAAAGAGATTTTGAGAGAGATGTGTGATTTCCCCCGCGAGGGAAATGGTTTGATGTCAGAATGTTTAAATGAGAGAACTTTGGTGTGTTCACTCTCTTTGTTCGCTGCTCAAGAATGAGAGCAGATGGTGGAATGATTTCTTGAATAAACTGGAATGAAAGACAATTCGGTTTCGTTATTCAAGTCTCCCCACAATCGTGATATTTGTCACAATGATTACTCTCTGAATTGGCCTCCTTCTGTTAGGCCTTGTTATAATATCCAGACCTCCAGTTGAGACCAGCTCCGTAGAACACCAATTAGTGCGGTGAGTCATATATGTTGCGGGCCACCAGGCAGCTCAGCCGCCTCCACTCTGCGCTGTAAATTTACCTCAAGCTGTTACACTGTCAAGGTCTATTGTCACACTGCTGCTGACTGACAGGTGAAACCGATCTGTTACTTATGAGCTGGGGTTAGAGCCCTCAGGTGGAGCGCTTGTGCATTTGTGTGAGTGAAGTGGTGAAAGGCAGGATTTATAGTTGGAAAAACAATATAAACCCACAAATATTTTTGCTCTGTTTATTATGTGTAAAGCCTTTTCACGGTTATGCAAAGGTACAGCCCTCATCCCTCTGCTTCAATGAAAGAGATAGAGGGTGATCTACTATCTCTTCCTCCCTGCATCACCGGACAGCAGAAAGATGGAGAGGCATGAAAAAGTGCATTGACACTTGTCTGCTTCCTCCTCCACTCACCCTCTCCTCTCTTCTGACCCAGACAAAGTCAATGGTCCTTCTGAACGCTCAGAGATACATTACTCAGAGCCCATGGCTGAGTCAAGCCCCCATCTGCATCACAGTGACATTTTGCCAGTCGTTCCTCTGCGCGACATGAGAAACGGAGTAGCGAAGTATGGGCTGAGTGGGTGGCATCATTTTATTCTTAATGACAAGCAAGCTTATGAGTGTCTTGCTGTGATAAGAGCTAAATGAAAACAGGAACGTATGCAAAGATAATGGAAATGACAATGGAGTTAGATTTATGAGTAGGACAAGCCATATTTACAGGTTCTCCCTGATATGGTGATTATGAAACCAGATTAGTCTGTTTATAGGCTAATGTGTTTATATGCTGGAAATCTGACATGTGCTTTAATGTATCCTGTTCTTTTCTTTATTGTTAGTGTCACTGAGCTATGCTGATACATGTTTTGACAAAACAGTATCATTTAGTGCTAAGTGTTTACAAAGCAGCAACCTCCAGGACTGAAAAAGGAAAGCTAGCGCTGAAGTGTCAAAAAAAACAACTCATGAATAGCTACTGGTTCTAACAGACATAATCCAACACAAGTTTATTTTTCAATCTACAGCAGAATACAGACAAAGGATCAGTTTTGGTCTCTCAGCTGTTTTTATTTTTCTCACAGCAATTTTTGGGCCCTATTATGATGATCAGCAGAGCATTTTTTGTTTGTTTGTTTTTGTTTGTTTGGTGTTTTTTTGCCAGACGTCCTGCCTTGTGCCAGTGCTTTTGTTAGTTTCTGTCAACGCATTGTCTGTTTTCACGCTTTGCATCATGCCATCTAATTACCAGTAGACAGTGTCTTTTACACTTGGAGGAGTGGAAGAGGTGTGGCAGCGCACATAAACATCTCATACACATCAGTATTTGGTGCATTTTATGACAATGCACTTTTGATCAGGAAAAAAAAGAAGTCTGCAATAGAAGCACATTGTTAATGCTATTTAAGAGGTGTGTTTTGAAATCGTGCAGCTCCTACTGACAGAAGCGCATGAGGAAACACAGCATGCACTGAAATTTTCAGTTGTTTTAATGGACAGCTGTAACAATTATAATCTAACCCATCCATCCATCTTCTTCCACTTAATGCTTTTCGGGTCGCGGGGGGGCTGGAGCCTATCCCAGCATCTTTGGGCGAGAGGCAGGGTACACCCTGGACAGATCGCCAGTCCATCGAAGGGCCAACACAGAGAGACACACAACCATTCAGTCTCACAGTCATACCTAAGGACAATTTAGAATCCCCAGTTGATGCCAATTAACCTAACTTGCATGTTTTTGGCATGTGGGAGGAAACCAGAGAAATCCCGGAGTTAAAGCCACGTAGACACGGGGAGAACATGCAAACTTCACACAGATCAATGTTGGTCGGGGGCTGGGATCGAACCCAGGATCCCCCAGCCAAGGATGAGTTGCTGTACTACCGCAGTGCTAACCACTCCGCCACCGCGCTGCCCTAATCTATTTTAATTATGATGATACACTTAATAGTTTTATTTTCATTCCATCCACATTTTCATTTTAATCGTGGACTTACAGTACCGTGTAGTTTATAGATTAGGCATAAATGCATTAATTTTTTCAGGGAATGAATGAATGAACATGAAGTGTGTGTGTGCATTCCAGTCCAGATGCATTACATGGAGAGGCGTGGTGGTGGGGTGCTGTCAATCAGAAGATTAAACTACAAACCTCTCTTCTGTGACAAAGTATTTTGTCCATATAATTGTGTCATCATATCACATCATATTTCATGGCTGTTTGTGTATGTGTCCTGATTAATGAAAAACACACTCAGCTGTTGTTTTCTGTTAAATAAGGACAGTTAAATATGACCTACTGTATTTGAAGACACACAGAAAACAATGAACATGTGGGACAAAGACACAGACACCAGGCCACAGGGGACGACATGACAAACATTAACCAGGGAACACCAGGGCACTTAGAAATAATCAGAAATAATCATAAACAATAATCGAGATCAGAATAATAATACTAATACTGTGAACAACTAAGTGAACAAAAAGTGTGGGCACGGTCCTAGCCGTGCCCTCAACCTTGACAGTATTTGCATTCAGCAGAGCAGATTAACAGACCTCAGGCCGAGATGAGTGGCTCCTCTTTCTCACTTTTAAAGAGAAGTTTGGATGAATGATAATATAATTGAAGGAAATTTTACAACTCTGTCAAAATCATGGACAAAGAGAAAGACTGGGATAATCTGTGAATTGTAGCTCACATTTCTCATCTGTGCATAATTATGGTCATCTCCCCAGTGTGAACAGGGCTGTGAAGGGGGTTAAAAAGCTCCCTTGCCCTTCAATGCATTTTCATTTTGTGAATGAGCACAGATTGTCCTCACTGCAAAACAGATTTGTCCTCCCATTTAAATGCTGCCATACTAGTCAAGACTTTGATCTCATGTCCCTGTTTATTAACCTGTTGAACTCTGTTCAACTTCCCTAAAAACGCCTAAAAATAACATGCCCAAAGTAAATCAAAAGCTGTTCTTCAACCCTTTGCAGCATCTTCATGGGGTTGGTCTCATTTAAAAGAAAACACTCTGAATTTTTTGGCAAAACAGTCATAATCTCTCTAAGTGCTCCTGCCACTGAGTAACAAGAAAGTTCGCCTGGGTGTTGTTTTAGATACAAATGCTTGCAAATAACATACAGCTGTCAGATACTGGCTGGAAAACACAACAGAAATGTAGAACCAAGTGTTTTCAAGTTCAGGTCAAAATTTTGTAAAAATACCACAAAAAAATGAATATATTACACAGTTTTTTTTTCTCAGGTTGTAACAAGGCTGTGCCTGTACTGGAAGACCGGAAATACAGCTTTTTTTTTCAGTGCACACTGAGACGCACTAAGACGCAGAGACGTGACCGCCCGCGGAATTCACAGAGTTCAAGGGGTTAAAGGGAATGAGAGCAAAAACGGGGATTGGTACATTTCTCCTTACACCCTAAACTCACTTCTGAATAATTAAGAACATTAGTGCAGCCTCTTTGCACTTTGCGCCCATCATAAAATTGGTTTTTGTCCCGTGCATCAGACAACTGATTATGGACTGCACCGTTGTAATATGGCCCTTTATCTCCACACAGCAGCAGTGCAGATAATCGTGTGTGTGTGTGTGTGTGTGTGTGTGTGTGTGTGCGTGCGCACGCGCGCGCACGCACTTGCATTCCATTATACCATTATGTTGTTTTTTAGAGTAGGAATCAAGTGACCATACAGAGGATGATGGAGAACCAAGTTTAGAGCTAATTCTACTATAGCTTGGTAAAGCAGCTTTATTCATAGACTGCATGAGATGCTAGACTTTGATATTTACTTGAAATAAATCATCAATATCTTAGACAGACTGTATCTAAAAGCAGGCAATAGGGTGCAGTGTCAGTCAGTAAGGCAACATGGAATACATGTACTGTATAAATGCACAGTGTGTCAATCCATTTGTCATAATGATAACTGCTGTTTTGCATTCATTCATTCACCTTCAACTGCTTAATCCTTTTTGGGTCGTGGGGGCCTGCAGCCTATTCCATCATCCTTGGGTGAGAGGTAGGGCACATCCTGGACAGATTGCCAGTCAATCACAGGGCCAACACAGTTGTAATCAATTTACAGTTAAATTTATAACTCTCATTCCTTGACAACATACAGTAGTGTATGCTTAATAATGTGTTACACAGCAGGTACCAGAAAACAGTGGTTTATCTAGCTAGGGCTAGGTGATGAAACAATAATCGCTAAATAACTTGTCTTCAATACAGACATAAATGGTTGAGAGAATGTTGATAGAACTCATTGATTCCGTGTTTTGACAGAGAACATGAAAAGCCAATGATAATGAGAATACACCGCCGATTCATGTGACTGGAATACAGTTAGTCACATTCGATGACACACACAGCAGTGTGTGTATGAGTGTAGCAGTAGCAGCCAGAGCAGCAGCACACCTGCTAATGTCTGGGCTAGCCATGTAGCCAGCCGTGTAGGAGATGGCGCATGGTTATAAAGAAAATGATGACAGAAAATGTCAATGAAAAGCAACAACGTTACCAAAGAAGACACCGAAATGGATGCCGCCCAATGCTCAATAAACAAGGAGATTGTTGAAAAGAAGGGTTCAAGAAATTTAGCTTAATGTGCACTGCACTGTGTCACAAGCATGTTCCTACAAAATCAGGTAACACAACAATTTTTTTTTTTCTACCATCTAAAGCAGCGCCATCCTGTTGAGCACGCAGAATGCAAGACTTTACATTCTCAGTGGATCTGACAGATCTGCTGAGCTGGCGCTGCCTACAAAAGTCAGCTGATAAATGTCACCTGGCAGCAATCAGCTGACTCTTCTGACGAAGGCTGCAGTGTGCAGTCGAAACATGTTAAGAAGGTAAATACATCTCCTTTCTATTTTATTTTTGTCTTTAATAAGAACAAAAGATAAATTTACATTCTCAGACCCAAGCAAGTGCTGCTGGTCCTGCTAAAACTACCAGTGTGATTCCTGCACAACAATAGACCGTAGATAGATGTAGTCTATTGATCACAAACTGGGAAATTACAGAAATTATAGAAATTACATAGTGGCCACTTTCTCCAGTGCCATGCCCTACGACAAAAAATAAAGAGACACAGTGATATTACAAATGCAATAGCATACTTTATTGCAAAAGACATGCTGTCATAAAGCACAGTCGAAAATGTTGATTTAACCAGCTGATTAAAGTAATTAGCACCATCATCATTACTTAAGTTTGTCTTGTAAACCTGCAACATGAGTGGCTTAACCCCTTAACGCCTGAATTTATTTCCAATTATGAAAAAAAAAATTTCACTTGTGTTTTTGCTTTCAAGTAGATGCTAAATTAAGTTGAGAAAGTTAATTTGACTATAGCACATAAAATAGATATAATTTTAGGTATGATGCAAATTAGCGACAACAGGCATCTATGGTATAAAAAAAATGGTAAAAAAGCACCTGTTCCAGTCTCAAAGTATGAAGTCTGTTTACTTATGCAACAAAGTTATTTTCAGTATTTTCAACTCTCATGACTGCCAAACTATAACCCTAACCCTAACCCTAGCAATCAGGAAATGGATGGTGCTCCGTCTCTGACCGTTCCTACGAGAAACTAATGCTTGCAAAAGGTTCCTAGGTATGTGTTGGAAGTGCTCCAACCGGAAGTGGAGGAATACAGATGGTATTTTGGTTGCATTTGGAGCGGAAGCGGTTTGATGCGAATTCACGACAACAGGCGTCAAGGGGTTAAGAATCACTACTTGGAGCAGAAATTGAAATTATGCTTAATCACAAGGTTTACTTTTTCCATGGAAGCTTTTTGCTTCTCTTGATTAGTTGAAACATTTTTGTTATTAGAACTATCCTCAGCTTTTTGTAGGTTTAGATTAATTACGGAGGTTGTTATGTATGGAAATGAGCGAGACGTGAGTCAGGCTATGCCGAGCAACAAACTGAACTTTATTACAGAAGGGGTGAATAAATACAGCAGCCCTAGCCCGCCTGACATCATCCCCCTCAGAAGGCTACGGCAAGCCCCCAGCAGCCAAACCTACACATCACATCCCCCCCTTTAGAAAAGTCCAAAACATACACACAATTGACCCCCCCCCCCCCAGATTTGGGACCCGAATCATGCACTAAAATAACGAAAACTAAGGTACTAAATTGGCTTAACACACTGACTCAAAACAACTTAAAAATAGAGCTGACAGGTGGACTACCGTACAGCCCGCACGGCAGGTTGGATTATTCTGCCACACAAATAACTAAAAAGAATCCATACATAAAACTAAAACTACACGCCGTGCTCCTAAACTAAACAAAACATATATATATGTATACACAACCCCATAACATAACATGCATGCAAAACAAGAACTATAAATAAAGTGCTACTGCTCAGTCATTTGGGTGAAAAAAAATTGGAACTTGAATGGGGGGTTCCAGGACAGCCCCTCAGCAGGTGTGCCCCTGGAGACCACAGACCCCCGGAGCGATGGCCGATCTTCTGAATGGCGGAGCCTGGATCCCACACCGCTATCACGACTCCCGTCCAGCCTCACCACCCAGAGTATCTTCCTGGACACGCCGAAGCTGATTGGCGTGCCTCAACAAGCTGCTGGACAACCCAAAGCGCGCTGCACCCAGCTTAGCCACGATCCTCAGTGGCGCCTGCTGCTTCCCGGTCAGCCACCGTCCTGGTCTTCCGCCGACGTGAACCCAGTCCATAACATGAAGCAGCGCCTTACTTGTTTTCCTGTGCTGTTGTTGCGCTCTCGGTGGCTCTGCATGCTCATTCAGCTCAGGACATGTGCCATGCTGCGGCAGCTTTGTTGTCACCATGTGTGCTGCGGACCCTTCACCTGCTGTCTCTGTATTCGAATGTGGCTCGTCTCAAGTACAGAAGCAGTCCGGTACCTCCCCTCTGTCGTCTGAAGCGCTCCGCTGTGCTGTGCCCTGTGTTGTGCTCATGCCCGGTTGCTGCTGCTGCTTCTCAGGGCTCTCAGCATGATCATGCCCCCCCCAACGCTGCTCCGACTCTGGCTGCGTGGAAAACTGAGCCGAGTTCGTTCGCTGCTCTCCATCTGTGCCGTGCTCTTCGGCCTGGCTTGTCATTCTCAATGGACACAGGATCCCACTCCTGTGGCTCCGATTCCACCATGTCATCTAGCTTGTAGCCTGTAGCATCTAGCTTCTGTGTTTGGCACCCACCTAGCTCTGTCACTATTTTCTCCGTTGCTACTAGCTTGGCCATTAGCTCCCCCGAGCTAGCTAGCTTGGTGTCTTTTGGCGCCAACAGCCTTTCAACCCACAGCTTCATGCTCCGTGTGTGTTTGGCAAAGTAATTAGCAAGCAGCCCAACAGCATCTGTATAAGACTTTGTCTCCCCTAACGTGGAAAATTCTCTGACCTTCTACACCGAGTTTGCGAACCAGAAGTGCTCACTTCCTTACTCCACTGGGTCCACCCAGGCCCAACACCGCAATGTACGCCATGAACGCGGCCAGCCAGCCAGGCCACGGAATTGTTGGTTCTCCTGGGTGCATCAGAAACGGCCATAGAGGTGCTCCACAGGCCTCCATGAGTTAATCCTCGATCACCAAATGTTATGTTGTGGAGATGAAATAACCAGACCGGCTTTCCAAGCAGACAAATTTTATTTCACACTCACATCTTTCAGAATCAGAACATTGAACATTTCACATTTGTAGCAGGGACTCTCTTTTTTATATCCCAAAACTCACACCTCCCTGCTACCTGAGGTCCTGCATTCACCATTCACTCCCCCAAGACAATTCCCCTTACCCCCCAGCCCTTTGATCTCCATGCTCTCTCAGTCTGAGAGGAAAACTACTGAACTCTACAGCATGGGTCCCCCACAATGTATGGAAATGAGGGAGACGTGAGTCAGGTTGTGCCGAGCAACGAACTGAACTTTATTACAGAAGGAGTGAATAAATACACCAGCCGCAGCCCGCTTGACGTCATCCCCCTCAGACAGCTGCGGCAAGCTCCAGTAGCCAAACCCACACATCACAGAGGTGTAATTCTGTGATTTTGGATGACTTGGATGAAACTCCCCTGGCATGATCAATGCCAATAAGTTGGATTGAAAGCAAAATAGGAACAGTGTTGGGATACAAAGTAATGCCACTACTTTTGCAGTAACGTGCTATGTAACAAAATTACTGTTTAAAAATTCAGTAATGTGTTACAATTACTGAAATTTGATCAGATGTGTTACTCGTTACTTGTTTTATTAATATGGGTAGATATTTTTAGCGCAAATAAAGGAATATACAAACTGACCATACCATAGCTGAGACGTAGCCGTCAGTCAACATGAGCTGTTGCAGAAAGCTGAGTATTCACTACTGAGCGGAGGAGAAGATGAAGCAACTTTGTTTTTGTGGAAACAGATTATTTTTGCTTTGTCATGGTTAAGAACAAGAGCATATTGGTGGGTTGGAAGCTAAGTGCCGGTTGAGACCTACTGCAATCTTCAGAAGTACTTGAAAACAGCAACAAAGCTCTGACAAAGTTAGTGCTAAGTAATGGCTAGCTATGCTAACAACAATGTGTTAGTGGATCTACGCTATCTGAACAGCCACAGCTGGATGTAAAGTGGGAATACTCTTGTCTTAACAGCCGCGGCTGGATTTCAAGCACAGGTATGCATCTGGACAGTTTGTGACCCAGCAAGAATTAAACCTGATGGCCAGATATGTCGTAATGTGATCCAATAATTAAATTATCTTGTTATGTGTGCAAAATGATTGAAGTATGCATTTAAAAGTAATGTGAAAGTTACTTTTCCAAGTAACTAGTTACTTTAATCAAGCAGTAATTGGTGAAGCAACTCAATTATTTTTGAAAAGAAGTAACTAGTAACTGTAATTAGTTACTATTTTTTAGTAACTTGCCCAACACTGAATATGAGACAAGGGATGTTGTGAATGGGACAAAACAAATCAGTCCAAAATGAGTGACGTCCTCCTAACATGGGACAATAGGTAACTCCAGCATTCCATTTATGGTAATTAGTAAAAACAAGTCAGCAGTCTTGGGTATGGTACCCATTTCTGGTAATAGCATAACTACGATTTTTGATTTGGCACTTATCTGTTGAATTTTCCATATATTACATGTGAGTACAGTATGTACTGTGCATAGTTTACTACATTCTTCTTCTTCTTCTTTTAATCCCTTCACACCATGAAGGCGTATATGGGCGGCGCCTATCTCCGTTTCTCTGACCCTAGGCCACACAGCTACTGTAAGTAGTGGAAGCTACAGTGGGGGGTCAGTCCTCTGGTAGCTCTGTGTGTAACTTTACTTTCCCCATTCCATTATGCGGAGCACCACACTAGAAGGCAGAAAGCACCATTTTTATGTGGTCTTTGGTATGACCCGGCCGGGATTTGGCCGGGTCATACCATAGTTTACTACATGGCAGTGCATAAAAGAGGTACAGTATATCATTTAAGACACAGCAGTAGACCACATATAAAAGATGGTAAGTATAAAAAAATAAAAAAAACAAAGGTGAAGTCACTGTGGTAGTATCTTAAAGCTTCTTGTATCCATTAATAGGCAGAGAAATCTGTAGATAAATATATAGTAACTGCTCTCATGGACCCTAAACACTTCCTAAAAACTATGACAACTCCACAGCTGCTATAAAAACTGACATAGGGATAAGCTGACCAGTCCAAATACTCATAGTGTAAAACAAGGTGATATGTCAGCATAGTCATTGCTGCTATTATCTCAAAAAATGAAATAGTTTGAAACTCTGCCTACTCTGTTAGAGGCCATCATCTTTCCATCTTATCCTGAAGACATCGCTGCACTGACTGACTCAAAAAAAGATTTGCAAATGTCCCTTGATGCACTAGCTGACATGTTGACCAGACCAAGGGAACAGACACAGGCTCAAGTGGATTCAATTATCTTTATTGATATCGTGTAAGTGTGTGAGTGCGTGTATGTGTTGTGAATGCGGTGATGGCTGTCAGCAGTGACGTTGTAGCTGGGGGTGAGCAGAGTGCCGTTCAGATTGGCAACCCTATGACAAGACAGAGGCACAGATGTTAGTGCAGCCCACCAGAGAATGTGCGAAGCAATGACTGGGGCTTACTTTGCAGGTGGAAGAGGGACGCTCAGGTTGGCCCGGAGGCTACTGCCAGGAAGACAGCGACTGCTGTACACGCCGGTGATGGACAGGTGGCCCGCTGGAGTGAGGAAGGCATGTTCCGCCGCCGAGGAGAGCTAACTCCACCGCCAGAGGAGTCCACCTGTGCACAGAGGAAAATAGCTAGAGAGGGTGAGTAGCAATAGCACTTACTTGGTGTGGTGAGGCTGAATCCTACCAAGGGATGAAGCCAGAATGAGGAGGTCCTTGACAGGAACGAAGAAACCTGGACGTAGGCTAGAAGATGAGAGTCGGGCTTTTGTAGTCAGGGAGACAGACGGCTCCGTGCCAGACTCCAGGCAGAGCAGGTTATAAAGCTCGTGAGTGATGGGGAGCAGGTGTGTGTGCAGCTGTAGAAGATGATGGCACAGAGCGAGTCATTACACTAGCCACCTATTTTTACCTCTGCCTCTACCTCTGGCTGGTTGGTTTGTCTGTTAGCAACATAACTCAAAAAGTTATGAACAAAGTTTGATGAAATTTTCAGGAAAGGTGTGTGATGGCACAAGGAATAGATGATTAGATTTTGGTGGTGATTTGGATCACGATCTGGATGCATGAATTTTTTGAATATTATTACTTCCGCCAAGGAAGGACGGAGGTAATGTTTTTAGTGGCGTTGGTTGATTGGTTGGTTGATTGGTTGGTTGGTTGGTTGGTTGGTTGGTTAGTGGGCTGGTTTGCTGTTTGGTTGGTTGTCGGTCTGTTAGCAACATAACAGAGCCCAGCTGGGTTATACTAAAGACCATATAAAAATGGTACTTTCTGCCTTCTAGCTTGGTGCTCGGCATATTAGAATGGGGAAAGGAAAGTTAACACAGAGAGCTACCAGAGGACTGAACCCCCGCTGTAGCTTTCACTACTTACAGTAGCTGTGTGGCCTAGGGTCAGTGAAACAGAGATAGGCGCCGCCCCATACACCACATGGTGCCCCACATGCTGTGGAAGGGATTAACTTAACTATCGTCGGCCTCCGTCGGTCTATGATGACCATGGAAGAGAATCCTAAACGTCTACTCTGCTGGAACAGCACCGCCTGTGGCTGAACAGGCCGATGCGCGAATGGCAGTCCCTGTCACACAGGTCGCACTTGTGGGTGGTCTCCGTGTTGCTGGGTCTGTGGCGGTTCTTCCTGCGGGTCCTTTTTTCATCTGCTGCAGCAGTCAGTCTCTCTTCACCCGCCTTGAGCTGTCTGGTCAGGGTGCCTCTCCATTTGGAGCGGTCCGTTGCAAGGTCCTCCCAGTGCTCTGTGTTGATCTCCAGTTCCTTCATGTCTCTCTTGCAGACATCTCTAAAGCGCAGCTGTGGGCGGCCAATGTCTCTCCTGCCAGTTGCCAGTTCTCCGTAGAGGACGTCTTTGGGGATTCTGCCATCCTCCATACGGTGAACGTGGCCTAGCCAGCGGAGCCTGCGCTGCCTGAGTAGAGTGAACATGGAGGGAAGGCCGGCGCGGGACAGAACTTCTGTGTTGGGCACTTTGTCCTGCCAGGATATGTCCAGGATGTGGCGAATGCAGCGCAAGTGGAAGGAGTTCAGTCTCTTTTCCTGCCGGGCGTATGTTGTCCACGTCTCACTCCCATAGAGCAGTGTGCTGATGACGCAGGCATTGTATACTGCCATCTTCGTCTTGACAGAGAGTTTGGGATTCTCCCACACTCGTGTGGTGAGGCGAGCGAGTGTGAAGGCTGATTTTCCAATCCTCTTGTTGATCTCTGTATCAAGGGAGAGGTTGTTGCTGATCGTGGACCCCAGGTACGTGAACTGATTCACGACCTCCAGCTCGTAGTCGTCGATGGTGATGGTTGGTGGTGCTTCCGTGCCTTGCGCCAAGACATTAGTCTTCTTCAGGCTGATGGTAAGCCCGAAGTCCTTGCATGCCTGGGAGAAGCGGTCCATCAGGGTCTGAAGCTCCTGCTGTGTGTGGGTTACGACTGCAGCGTCATCTGCGAACAGCATATCTCTGATTAGAGCCTCGCGTACTTTGGTTCTGGCTTTCAGGCGGGCGAGGTTGAAAAGCCTACCGTCAGATCTTGTGTGCAGGTAGATTCCCTCTGTTGCTGTGCTGAAGGCATGCCTCAGGAGCATAGCAAAGAAAATCCCAAAGAGGGTTGGCGCAAGTACACAGCCCTGTTTCACTCCGCTGCGTATGTTGAATGGCTCTGAGATGTTGCCATCGTGCTGCACTATCCCCTGCATGTTGGTGTGAAACGATTCGATGAGGCTTTGCAACTTTGGTGGGCATCCTATCTTTGGCAGGATCTTGAAAAGGCCCTCTCTGCTGACCAAATCGAACGCTTTGGTGAGGTCGATGAAGGCGACGTACAGGGGCATGTTCTGTTCTCTGCATTTCTCCTGGAGTTGGCGGATGGAGAATATCATGTCTACCGTCGATCGCGCAGCGCGGAAGCCACACTGAGACTCGAGGTAGACATGTTCCGCAAGCTTCTGTAGACAAACGAGAACAACTCATGCGTAGACTTTACCAACAACGCTGAGGAGGGAGATGCCCCTGTAGTTGTTGCAGTCGCTTCTCTCCCCTTTGTTTTTGTAGAGGGTGATGATCTTGGCGTCCCTCATGTCCTGTGGTACGGCACCTTCCTTCCAACACTGGCAGAGGACGTCATGCAATGGCAGCAGTAGAGCGGTCTTGCAGTGCTTGATCAGGTCAGGGGGTATGCCGTCGTTGCCGGGTGCCTTGCCAGCGGCCAAGCTATCAATGGCCTTGCTGAGTTCGTCGATGGTTGGCTCGGCGTCAAGTTCGTCCATGGATGGCAGGCAGTCGATGGCATCAAGGGCTGACGGTGTCACGGTGTTCTCTCTGGAGTAGAGGTCGGAGTAGTGTTCCACCCATCTCTCCATCTGCTTGTTCTTTTCTGTGATCATCACCCCAGTGGAGGATTTGAGGGGGGCCGTCTTGCTCTGAGCCGGACCAAGTGCTTTCTTGATGCTATCGTACATGCCACGAATGTTCCCTGTTATGGCAGCGGTTTGAACGTCTTGGCTGAGCTGAGTCCAGTACTCGTTGGCACAGCGCCGAGCAGTCTGCTGAACTTTACTTCTCGCAGCCCTGAGAATCTGGAGATTCTTCTCGTTTGGGTACTTCTTGTACTCAGCAAGTGCTGAGCGCTTGGCTTCTATGACGGGGGTCATCTCGGTCAACTTGGCATCAAACCAGTCCTGTGTCTTCGAGGTCTTCCTCCCAAAGGTAGCCAAGGCTGTGCGGTGGATGGTGTTTCGCAGCTCTTCCCACTTCTGCTTTGCAGATTCTCCTTCTTGTGGTACACCAAGTTCCTTCTCAAAGGTGGAGGCAAACTGCTCAACAAGTTCTGGTTAAGCCATCTTGCTGGTGTCAATCCGTGCCTTTCCAGGCTGTCTAGCATGATGGAATTTCTTCAGCTGCAGCTTGACTTTGCAACACACCAATGAATTGTCTGTGTCGCAATCTGCACTCTGGAACGAATGGGTGATTAGCACGTTCTTCAGTGAGGTGCGCCTGGTCAGGATCAAGTCCAGCTGGTGCCAGTGCTTTGAGCGCAGATGTTGCCAGGAAACCTTGTGTTGGGGCTTGGTCTTAAAGAACGAGTTTGTGATGCACAGATTGTGATATGTGCAGAACTCGAGCAGCTGCTGTCCATTGTCGTTCATTCTTCCCACGCCAAAAGGTCCAAGACAGGAGGGCCAGGAGTCATGGTCAGCACCCACTCTGGCATTGAAGTCTCCAAGGAGAATGAGTTGTTCAGAGTTGGGGATGGTCCTGACAGTTGTTGCGAGATTCTCGTAGAACTCGTCTTTTGCCTCTGGTGTGGCTGTCAGTGTTGGGGCATACACACTGACAAGGGTGACTGGGCCTTGAGTGGTGTTCAGGCGGAGGGTAAGGAGTCGTGCAGAGCCATTGCTGCCCGGTTCCACCATCTTCAGCAAGGTGTTCTTCACTGCGAAGCCCACTCCGTGTTCCCTGTGTTCGTCACTGCCCTTTCCCTGCCAGTAGAACGTGTAGTCCTTCTCTCTTAGTGTGCCTGCGTCAGCCAACCGTGTTTCCTGGAGAGTGGCGATATCCACTCCCAGTCTCTTCAGCTCATTATTGATGATGGCAGTCTTCCTGGTGTCGTTGATGTCCTTGAGGTTAGCAGCGAGTCCTGTCATCATAGTGCGGACGTTCCAAGTTCCCAGTTTTAGAGTTGGTCTCTTTTGTTTTATTGTCTTGCCTGGTGCGAAGGTTCTCAGCCTGCTGTTTGGACTTCTCCTCATCCCCATGCACCCAATGAGGAAAGCAAGCTGTGGCGGGACAACACCTTATTGGCTGGGGGCTGCCCAGCTTGAGGCGGGCAGTAGCTGTCCAGTGAGATCCAATGATCCCTCCCACTGTCGGGAACAACCCCTGGTGCCGCGCTCTACGCCAATTGAGCGGTGGCTTATAACCGGTAACTGTCATTCCCCGTGTTTTTTCTACGCCAAAGGCGAAGCTGAAGTGTCCTCTCCAGTGATCCGGTGTTCTACCTTCCAGCGTTGGCATTGGTAGGATTCAAGCCTGGGCAGGAAGATATGGAGGACAAGATGTTGCCCATGCAGCATGTCCCCCCTCTCCACGTCACTGATGAATCCAAAGGAACAGCAGGGCTGCTACAGTTTGGCACCAGCGCCGTTGCAGGAGCTGCCAGAACAATGTTGAGCACAACATAGAACTGCCTTAGGGGCTCCGACTCCGGATTTTATATCAGGGTTGACTCCCGAAGCCTTTCCTGTGACCGGGTATGCCGCAAGGCAGCGGAGGTTTGAAATCAGGGTTTACCTTCCCCTAGATGGGCTACCTTCCCAGGTTGACGAGCCACCATCTACCCGAAGCATCTGGTTTTAAGGCGCCAGAGATCCGCCCTCGCCCCTTCTCCTATTAGTAAAAGCAGTTCCGCCGGGCTTAGAGACTAAACCACACGGGCAGGCTAGGAGTTGGACTTAGTTGTCAGAGGCTTTTCGAGACGCACGCCGTAAGGAGCATTTTATGAGCACTGGGAGCTTAACCCCAGTGCCACTCCTGGCTATGACAACCTTGGAACCACAGTTCTATATATAACACTGGTGCTGTTAACTGACAGGGTACCGGTGGAAATTGGGCTCCTGTTGGTTAACGATTGAGGAGGAGGACAGGGGAAGGCATGTTAGGAGGGAGAGAGAGAAAAGAAAGATAGAAGTGTGGAGGTGAGAGTAGGGATGTTAAATGTAGGGACTATGACTGGTAAAGGTAGAGAGTTGACTGATATGATAAAGAAAAGAAAGGTAGATATACTGTGTGTTCAAGAAGCCAGATGGAAGGGAAGCAAGGCTAGCAGCACTGGAAGTGGATTTAAACTGTTCTACCATGGTGTAGTAAGGAAGAGAAGTGGAATAGGAGTAATCTTGAAGGAAGAGTATGTGAAGAGTGTTCAGGAGGTAAAGAGGGAGCCAAACAGAATCATGAGTTTGAAGCTAGAAGTCAAAGGTATGATGTTGAATGTTGTCAGTGTGTATGCCCCATAAGTTGGATGTCAGGCAAAAGAGAAAGAGGAATTCTGGAATAAGTTGGATGAAGTGGTAGAGATTTTGCCCAGGAGGGAGAGAGTGGTGATCAAAGCAGACTTTAATGGGCATGTAGGTGAACGGAACAGAGGTGATGAGGAGGTTCTGGGTAGGTATGGTTTTAAGGAGAGAAATGTGGAAGGATAGATGGTTGTGGATTTTGCTAAAAGGATGGAAATGGCTGTGGTGAACACATACTTCAAGAAGAGAGAGGAACATTGGGTGACTTAAAAGAGTGGAGGAAGGTGCACACAGGTGGACTACATCTTATGCAGAAGGAGAAATCTGAATGAGATAGGAGACTGCAAGGTGGTGGCAGGGGAAAAAGTAGCTAGACAGAATTGGATGGTAGTCTGTAGGATGAATTTGGAAAGCAAGAAGAGGAAGAAAGTGAAGGCAGAGTCAAAGATTAAGTGGGGGAAGTTACAGAAGGAAGAAGGTCGCACAGAGTTCAGGAAGGAGTTGATACAGGCTCTGGGTGGTAAGGAAGAATTACCAGATGACTGGGAAAGTACAGCAAAAGTATTAAGGGAAATGGGTAGAAGGGTATCTGGTGTATCCAGTGGAAGACAAGGAGATGGTGGTGGAATGAGGAGGTACAGGAAAGTATTCAAAGCAAGAGGTTAGCCAAGAAAAAGTGGCATGGTCTGGGAGATGAAGAAAGTAGACAGGAGTATTTGGAATCTAGGCGCATGGCAAAGCGAGAGGTGGCAAAGGCAAAGGAAAAGGCATATAGTGAGTTGTATGAGAAGCTAAACACGAAGGAAGGAGCAAAGGACTTGTGTCGATTGGCTAGACAGAGAGATCGAGCTGGAAAGGATGTGCAGTAAGTTAGGCTGATTAAGGACAGAAATGGTAATGTACTAACAAGTGACGAGAGTGTGTTGAGAAGGTGGAAGGAATACTTTGAAGAGCTGATGAATAAAGAAAATGAGAGAGAGAGGAGGATGGATGAAAGAAAGATAGTGAACAAGGAAGTCCCGAGGATTTGCAAGGTGGAAATGAGGGCAGCTTTGAAGAGGATGATGAATCAAATGCCGGTTGATCCAGATGACATACCTGTGGAGGTATGGAGATGCTGGTATGGAGGTATGGAGAGATGGCAGTGGACTTTTTAACCAGATTGTTTAACACAATCTTGGAGAGTGAGAGGATGCCTGAGGAATGGAGAAGTGTTCTGGTACCAATTTTCAAGAACAAAGGTGATGCTTAGAGCTGTAGTAACTACAGAGGCATAAAGCCAAACTATGAAGATATGGGAAAGAGTTGTTGAAGCCAGATTAAGAGGAGAGGTGACAATCACTGAGCAGCAGTACAGTTTCATGCCAAGAAAGAGTACTACAGATGCAATGTTTGTCTAAGAGTGCTGATGGAGAAGTATAGAGAAGGTCAGCAGGGTTGCACTGTCTTTGTGGATCTAGAGAAAGCATATGATAGGGTGTCAAGAGAGGAAGTGTGCTACTGTATGAGAAAGTCAGGAGTGGTAGAGAAGTATGTGAGGGTGGTGCAGGACATGTATGAACACAGCGAGATGGTAAGATAAGATAAGCCTTTATTAGTCCCACAACGGGGAAATTCCAGGATTGCAACAGCACAGGGATAGCAACACTCAGAGCATCAAAAGAGAGAGGAAGGGGAAAAAAAACTCGGAATCGAGCCGCTGTTGCAAAAGGCAGCCGACTGGTGTGGCGCCGAGAGACTATTAACAGTGGTATACAAACGTTATAAAAATTACCTCGATAAATCAGTGTGTTAAGTATAATTTTAAAAAATGAACTTATGATATAATGCTGTTTACACTGAAATGAGCTGCCTTCATATTCTTCCTCCTCATTTTGTACAAGTGTAAAAAATAATTTTCATATGATAAGTTGATATATTAATTATCCTTAGAGGCCTAGTGAATTTACACTGAAACGATAATTAAACTGGACGTCTGTCGTAAGCTAGTCATGCTACAGCAGAGCGACGCCGCTCAGTTCAAACCAGACCACGCTTCCTCAATGTCAGCCATCTTTAACAGTTGTCAACGTGTCGTCAGTGATGGTGGTGGTGAGGTGTGCTGTAGAAGTGACAGATGGGTTCAAGGTGGGGGTGGGATTAAATCAGGAATTGGCTCTCAGCCCCTTCTTGTTTGCCATGGTGATGGACAGGCTGACAGATGAGGTCAGGCAGGAGTCTTCGTGGACAATGGTGTTTGCAGATGACATTGTGATCTGTAGTGAGAATAAGGAGCAGGTGGAAGAGAACCTGGAGAGGTGGAGGTATGCTCTGGAGAGAAGAGGAATGAAAATCAGGAGAAGCAAGAAAGAATACATGAGTGTGAATGAGAGGGAGGCAAGTGTAATGGTGAAGATGGAAGGAGTAGAGGTAGTGAAAGTAGATGAGTTTAAATTCCTGAGGTCAACCATCCAAAGCAAAGGAAAATGCACAAGAGAGGTGAAGAAGAGAGTGCAGGCAGGATGGAGTGGGTGGAGACAAGTGTCGGGGTGATTTGTGATAGAAAGGTAGCAGCAAGAGTGAAAGGGAAGATTTAGAAAATGATAGCGAGATCTGCTATGATATATGGTTTGGAGATGGTGGCACTGACAAAAAGACAGGAGATGGAGCTGGAGGTGGCAGAGTTGAAGATGCTAAGATTTTCATTGGGAGTGACTAGAAGTGACAGGATTAGGAACGAGTATATCAGAGGGACAGCTCAAGTTGAGTGGTTTGGAGCCAAAGTAAGAGAGGCGAGGCTGAGATGGTTTGGACATATGCAGAGGAGGGAAAGTGGATATACAGTATTGGACAAAGGATGTTGAAGATGGAGCTTCCAGGCAGAAAGAAAAGAGGAAGACCACAGATAAGATTAATAGATGTAGTGAAGGAGGACAGGGAGAAGGTTGGTGTTACAGAGGAAGATGCAAGGGACAGGATGAGATGGAGGCAGATGATCCGCTGGGGTGACCCCTAGAGGATCAGCCAGAAGAAGAAGAACAAGAAGAAGAAGAAATATTAATCTGGCACTTTTCAAATACTGACCCTTTAAGACGTGTCCACTGAGTTATGTGCCTGGCCACACCATAGGGCCATGTGCCTCAACAACTGGAAGCCAAATATTGCAGAAAAAGTGTCCATGTCCATCAAACTCATTTTTTCTACCGTGGGTGACTATTTTCTATTCATACTCTATGTAGCCCAGCGTTTACAGTGCTGAGCGCCCTCGGTGCTGAAACGCTTTGAGCAGTGGCCCCTTTTTGTCACGGTTCTCAGGACTGAAAAAAGCTCAACTTTTCAGACTACTGTACAGCTGCGTTCATCAATGTCAGACCTATCTAAGCAGCCAATCAGAATTAAAGAAGAGTGGGACATCGGACGCCAGTACAGGAAGACGAGAACAGGAGGTGATGGTGGAGGAGGTGGAGGCTGAACTTTGCTGCATCAAACAACCCAGTACTCTTTGATCTGACACTAAAAGGATGTCATGATCAAAATTTGACAGCAAACACTTGGAGGAGCATGTCTGCATCTGTCGGCGTGCTAGGTGAGTGTTAGTGCCTTCGTCATGGTTACAGTTCTTACAAGTTTGTTGCGGTAGAAAATATGGATACTATGTGAATTTGTAGTTGGTAACTGCAAAACAATGGTATGATAGCGCACTGTTGTGTAATATTGCTTATGTCAGGTTTGCCCCTACGGGGCTTAAGGGTGAACCCAATTGCTGGATGACGTTTAAGCATACTTAATCTGAAAGGAAACACTGCATGTCGGCAGAAACAGAAAATAAAGCCATTATGGCAGAGTATAACACAGATAAACGATAATAAGTTTCAGGCATACGGGAGAATTGACAAAGACGCCCTGCTGAAGGAAGAGCGTGAGATGTACATATAGGGCTAGTGCTGATGAGCACACGAGGCACAGCCATGAGCAATTAACAGAAAGACCAATGACTGAGGAGCAGAGAATGAACTGAGAATGCTGTCATGCAAGTATACAACAAAATGATGAGTGAGACAGGAACAAAGATAATAATAATGATGACAATAATGACAACTGAAAGAAGGCATAACTTAAAGAGTGGGACATGTTTGCACACATGTCCCCCCCCCCCATGATAGTGCCCCCTCCTTAAGGACAGATTCCAGACAACTCCAAACAAACACAAAAAGACCCTCCCAGGGTGGGTGGTTGGAGAAAAGGCCAGGCAGGCCAGAACAAACACCTTACCCCTGCACAGTCCAGACACAAAACCCAGTTTGTGGGGGCAACCCAAAGTCCAAGGCCACAAAACAAAACAAGGCACGTTGTGTGGTCTGTCAAAGTCCAAGGGCCACCAGACAGATGAACACAGCACATCAGATGGTCTACCAAAGTCCGTGGGCCACCAGACAGGAGAAACAGAGGCCCTTTGCTCTGAATATAACAACATGAGAGCCCTCTGAACAGAGGACAACAACACAGAAGCAATAGGGGAAAATGGCATGGAAACTTTACCCTCAGAAATTTTAACCTCTGGAGAAGATAACAAAGAACCTTTAAGCTCTGGAATTAAGACAGCAACCTTAAACTCAGGAGATAACAATATAAAAACCCCAAATTCAGGAGATGACACAGGAGCTTTAAGCTTTGGTGAAAATAACATGAGAGCCTCTTGCTCTAAAACTGATGACTGAGGCACGCCAACATCAGCAACCAATGATTTGTGTGCGCTGACATCTGGATGGAACAACAGGGGAGCACTGACCTCTGGATGAGACTGCTAGAGCATGCTGACTTCTAGATGAGATGGCTGGCAAGCACTGACCTCTGGATCAGATGACTGATCGCGCCGTCCTCATGTGCTGATGGTTTGAGTGCACTGATTCCCAAATGAGATGGCTGGGGTGCGCTGACCTCAGGCTGAGACGACAAGGGCGCATCCAACCCAAATGCCCAGGAATCCTCTTCTGACGCCGCCACCTTGGACAGGGAGGAAGAGGTACAGGTTGAAGCAGGTATCACACCAATACAGTCAGCAGAAGAGCTTGGTGGGGAGAGCTCAGAAGCAGATGGATGCTGCAACTGGGTCTCCTCACCAGGAATAAGACAAGACCTCTCTAACACAGATATTAAGAAAACAAAAAGAGGACTTGCCTTAACTCCTGCTCTTCCACTGGCGTGGATTCCGGTGCTGTCAATGTTGGAATGATGGCCTCAAGAGGAGCAGTCTCTGCAGGAGCGTGCACATGAGGTGGAGCAGTCTCTGAAGAAGTGTGCATGTGAGGCAAAACAGTCACTGCAGGAGTGTGCACGTAAGGCAAAACAGTCACTGCAGGAGTGTGCACATGAGGCAAAACAGTCACTGCTGGAGCATGCACGTGAGGTAAAACTGTCTCAGTGGGAGCGTGCACATGAGGCAAAACAGGCTCTGCAGGGGCATGTGCATGAGGAGAAACAGTCTCAGCGGGAGCGTGCACATGAGGCAAAACAGTCACTGCTGGAACGTGCACCTCGGGGTCAGCTGGAGCTGTGGCGTGCACCTCAGATGGAGAAGGAAAAATGCAGGTGGGTGCCATGCAAATACCAGGAAAAATGACAACAGAGACAGTCAGCGGAGGCTCAACAGTGATTAGTGACTGCCACTGTTAACCACCGCCTAGTACAGGCAAGACCCCTCCCTAACAGGTGAAATAAAAGGAAAAGGTACTTGCCAGACCTGCTCTACCACTTCTGAGGCCACCCCTGGGAATCCCAACGAGGAAAAATCTATGAGCGAGGGAACCAGTGTAGAAAGTGGTGGAGCCGGCACTGTAGGCGTGATGACAGGCAAGGTTGCAGACTCTTTCACAGGCTGAATTGCAGGCTTATTCACTAGCTGAACTGCAGGCTTTATCACAGGCAAGGCTGCCGGCTTGGTGACAGGTGAAGCTGGTGTTGGAATGGAGGAGAGATGTGTGGGACTTGTGGTAGCCAGGGGACATTGAATTGTTGACTCAAGCTTCCGGGGTTCCATCTCCAGTCCTGCCCCCACAGGCATTGAGTTCAAAGGAAGGGAGACGGAGAATGCAGGTGAGATAGAGGCAGCAGTAGAGACCGGGAGAGAGAGCTCAGCGATGGCAGATGGCTGAGCCCCCTCCCCAGGAACAGGACAAGATCCTTCATTAAATGATGTATATAAATGAACAGGTACTTGCCTCTGATCCCCTCCTGCTGCCACTGATAGGTCCAGTGAGTCCTCATGGGGCTGATTTCCCATGCTTCAGTCAAGGAAGCTGCTGCTGGTGATCCAAAGAAATCCCTCTGAGCGGCTGCAAAAAACACTCTGAGCACAGACGAGACAGCCTCTGGAGATGCTGCTGGTTCAGATGAGATGGCCTCGGAAAGCACTGCTGAAAAATCAACCTTGAGAGGAGCTGCTGGACTGTCAACCTTGAGAGGGAGAACCGACGAGGCTGCAGGTGAGGAGGTAGGGAGTGAAGGAGCGGTTGAGGCGATCTCCGATGACATGGCGGAGGTAATCTCTGGTGCCGGGCTGGAACTAGGCTGGGAGGAGTAGTATGGAGTACCTAAACACCCGAGTGAGTCCCAAATTAGGGATATACCGGCATGCAGTTGAGCTAGCTTGGGAACAAGCATCAGGTCCGGGTTGCAGAGAAGGAGTTCCTCCGCTTGCCACAGATTCCTCAATCCCTCCAGCGGACTGGGGTGATTGAGCCACCGGTCCATGAGATGGGAGACCTCGTTTACAATCTCTTCTACTATGTCCCGGCTCAGGTATCACCTCCTCCTGCTGTTTTCACCCGTTGAGTCCTTCTTTGAGGGCGTCTTACTCTCAGGATTGCCCCTACGGGGCTTAACCCCTTGAACTCCGGGATTACGCGGGCGGTCACGTCTCTTCGTCATAGTGCGTCTCAGTGCGCACTGAAAAAAAAAAGCTGCATTTCCGTTCTTCCAGTACAGATACAGCCGCGAACAGAAAGCCAAAGGAGTGTTTTGATTGGTTTAGATTTGATTGACCTCTCATTCGACTAATAAGAGCCTTGAATTGGGTTTCTGAAACCTTGAAGAACCAATGACTGAAAACCTAGCAAGAAGGACCTGCCTACCAACGACCGCGAATACAACGAGCCAATTGAAGCAGAGAAGTTCAACGACTACAACGCGTGCGTCGCCGTGCGTAAAATCTTTTTTGTCTAAGTCGCTGGGTGACACACATTGAGACCTGTGTGTAACGGTAGCGTTAGCCACTCTCAGCCATTAGCCAGTCTTTTTTTATTACTACTGTTCTTATTTGTTTTGAAAAATGGTTCGCAAAAACCGCAATCATGGAAGCGGAGATGGTTTGACCGGGTCGGGTGACCAGAACCATGAGTCCGTAACAACTGGACCAGCTTCATGTTCATCTGACAATGAGGAACAGATGTTCGCTAACAACACTGCTGTTGTGGACAGGTAAGTGTTATAAGCTAAATTATTCTTTATCAATGAAAATAGTAATAAAAATGACTTTTGACCGATTGGTAATTACAACGGTCTGTCATGACGGACCATTGATGGACCGTTGACGGACCGTTTTTTGTGCGCCGAGCTCCTCTGTAGCGTGGGGGGGGAGTTGTTATCTTCTACATTGCAGATATTTTAGTATAATTTTTATTGCACTGTAGGTTATTTTTTCTTGTAAAAAAAAAAGACCACACATTTTTTACGTGGCATGTTTCTTTGTGTGGGGGGGGTTGTTTGTTCATTCATTCATTCATGAATGAACAAATAACCCCCCCCACACACACACACACACACACAAACAGTCCTCAGTGTCACCTTTCATTAGAGCCCAAGATGAAGCTTTTATGTTGAGACATTCAAAAGTTATAGACGTTTTTCCAAACTGTGCCATTTGGCACAATATGGCACAGTTCAAAAACACCTGGGAACAACCTGAGAATATATTCATTTTTTGTGGTATCATTACAAAATTTTGACCTCAGCTTGATAACACTTGGTTCTACATTTCTGTTGCATTTTCCAGCCAGTATCTGACAGCTGTGTGTTATTTGCAAGCATTTGTATCTAAAAAAAAAAACCTCAGGCGAACTTTATTTTCTTCAAATTCAGTATGTTTAGATGACTGTTACTCAGTGGCAGGAGCACTTGGAGAGATTATGACTGTTTTGCCAAAAAATTCAAAGTGTTTTCTTTTAAATGAGACCAACCCCATGAAGATGCTGCAAAGGGTTGAAGAACAGCTTTTGATTTATTTTGGGTATGTTATTTTCAGGCGTTTTTAGGGAAATTGACCAGAGTTCAAGGGGTTAAGGCTGGACTCAATTGCTGGGTGACATTTAGGCATATTTAATCAGAAAGGAAACACTGCACGTAGGCAGACAGAAAATAAAGCCCTAACGGCAGAGTACAACACAGATAAATGATAATACGTTCCAGGCACGTGGGAGAATTGACGAAGACGCCCTACTGAAGGCAGAGCGTGAGATGTACATATAGGGCTGGCGCTGATCAGCAGATGAGGCACAGCCATGGGCAATTAACAGAAAGACAAATGACTAAGGAGCAGAGAATGAACTGAGAACACTGTCACACAAGTATACAATAAAATGATTAGTGAGACAGGAACAAAGATAATAATAATGATGACAATAATGACAACTGAAAGAAGGCATTACTTAAAGAGTGGGACATGTTTGCACACATGTCCCCCCATGATAGCTTAATAATTATGAACTGTGTCAAAAAACTGTAATGGAGAAGGGGGGGGGGGGATGAAAACCGACCTGAAAGATACAATAAACCATGATGTTGATTTAAGGTGGAATTGCCCAGCCCCAATGTATGGTCAATGCAATTATGACATTCTTGTTATTATTATTTTGTAGTCATGGTTCTCAAGGTTGTCATAGCCGGGGGGTGGTGCTGGGGGTAAGCTCCCAGTGCTTATAAAATGCTCCGTATGGCATGCGTCTCAAATAGCCTCTGACAACAAGTCCAGCTCCTGGCCCGCTCATGTGGCTTGGTCTCAAGTACAGCGGAATTGCTTTCACTGATAGGAGAAGGGGCGAGGGCAGGTCTCTGGTGGTCTCTCGTGCATTAAAACCAGTTGCTTCGGGTAGATGGTGCTCGCTGTCCTGGGAGGGTAGCCCATCTAGGGGAAGGAAAACCCTGGTTTTAAACCTCCGCTGCCTTGCGGCATACCTGGTCATGGGAAAGGTTTTGGGAGTCATCCCTGAGAAAAATCTGGAGTCGGAGTCCCTAAGGCAGTCCACTGCTATATTCAGCATTGTTCTGGCAATTCCTGCAACACTGCTGGTGCCAAACTGTTCCTTTGGATCAACCACCAGTGTGGAGAAGGGGAACCTACTACCTGGGCAACAGTTGGTTCTCCACTGTAGTATCAGCATCTCCTCAGGCCAATCCAGGAGATCACTTTTCTTTATTTTAAAGAAATTTCACTTTTCTTCATTTTAAAGCAACTCTCACTCAAGGTCTGGTCAAGAATTGCTGTGTGTCTTCATCATTCAGGATCCCAGAGTAAACAGTTTCACTTTTGTAGAGAGACCTGATAAGGATTTGCTTTTAAAGGCTTAAGGGGACCATACACTCTTGGAGTCAAATCCCAATTGGACAGTTCATGCTGATAGTATCCATTTGAACGAGGAACTGATACTCTTAAAAAGTCATAAAGTTCTTAAGCTGGCAGATATATGGTCCCCTCCTTCTTTTAGACATATCCCAGAACCCTCTAGGCTGCCCCTTTGCTCACTTTCCAAAGACCTAAAAAATATCTACAGCTCCAGTGCCTCCTAGTGGACATCTACAGAGTATGTTTCATTGTGCAATCTAAGACTGTTAATTCTGACTAAACATTAAGCTTTTCTTTCAGCTCTCATTTCCCAGGATTCTAAGGACACTGTGAAGATAATCGCCAATAATGATTTGCCATGATTCATTAATCCTCGATTTAAATGTGAGTGCATGTCTTAGGAATGTTTTATTTTCATGAGTGTTATTCAAATGAATGTTAAAATTATTATTAATGGTATAAATGCATGGTCACTGAATATTAGCCTTGAGTCACTTAATTTAGTTAGATTTGATATTGAGTATAGAATAATTTCATAAGAACTGAATGTTTTATCAATCTCTGTCCGTCTTCCCTCTCATGATAACCAATCACCAGGCTGCCTCTCTGTTGGATAACGCCCTTGCATTTGATTAGCTGTTCACAAACAAAGACATGTTCCCTCATTGGACAAAAGCCCATTCAAATTCCTCTTTATGGAAGATAATTGTTGCTGCCAGTCCCGTTTTATGACCCAGCAGCGTGCTTCAGTTAAATGCATCAGAGCTGCCCCGGCAGCTCAGGTTTTTTGACTTCTTCTGAGTTTTTCTGTTCTTTGTACTTCTTTGCAGTTTTCTTTTGTCTAAGTTGTTCTGTGAGTTTTAAGAATTCTTTTGTGTGTGTCTTAACCTGGTCAAATCCTGCCCTAGCTTTCTTAAATCATCTTTTGATAAGTTTTACCTGTTTTCTGGTTAACTGAGGAGAAATTCTTTTTTCCTATGAGCTCGTCTTTAAAGAGAATTAAACTCTCAAATCCTTTTTTTCTTCACCTCAGAAGTCATTCTTATCCTATTTGAATGTTTTTCTTGGACTTTTTAATTTTCCTGTTTTAAAGTGGACTGATAGAGATTTTGGACTTTCTTTTCCTGCCTCATCCACGTCTGACCCCGTTAAGTAACCAGGAGCTCGTGGGTGAATCTGACTAAAACATTTTTCCTTCAGCCTTTGGTTTTTGTCCCGCGGGCCAGGAGACATACTAAATTTGGACTGGTTGCCAAAGGACGTCACGCCTGCTCCAGGGCCAGCCTTCACTCTGTCGCCAGCTCCTCGCCACCTGCCCCGTGGGAGCCCCCAGCCAAGTCTACGCTTCTCACAGCTATGAACGATCTGAAAGCGGACCAGCAGTCGCTTTCCTCCTGGGTTCCGAACGCTGTCTGGAAGAGCCGCTGAGCCTTCCCGAACTTATACTACCAGCTGGCATGGACCACCGCTGAACACCTGGGCCTACAGCTGGTCGTAAGTGAGACTCCCAATTTCCTGTCTGCTGGGTTTAAACGAGATGTCCTAAGTATCAATTACAATTGAACATAACCAATATTTCATGGTACAATTAGTCCCTCAGCCGTAGGACAAAGCTATAAACTGAAGGAACATTCTTATTCATTTTTAAGTAACCTCCTTTCATTTTTGTAGATTAATTCAGAAGTTCCTTTTTAGATAATCAGCTGATGGAATTTTTCCCCATAAAACTGCGTTCATGATTTTGTTAGATACTTCAGCCTTCCATTACAGTTGAAACATAAAATCTGGTTTCCTCTTGGTTCCACAAAGGTTTAACTATAGATTTTATGCTCAGGAATCCATTAACAGTTGATGTGATATTGAATGCCTGTTTATCATTTGAATCTGTTTATCCGTCATTTGAATGCCATGTCATGTAACCTGAATGAGTTTAATTTAATAAATTTGTAAACGAGAGACGTTGAAGCGTTTTTCCTTTGCATAAATATTTCTGGGTCATGGCAGTAAACGAACTCACTAAATTTTGAGACTGATTCATTAAGTAATTGAAGGTACGGAAATTAAGTAATTGAAATTAATTCATTAACAAGTTGTTCTTTTAGATCTGGTGCCCCCTTTTTACGAGTGCTTTTCTATTTTATTCAGTGAGTGTTGGGGTAACTGTTCAACTCTGTCCCCTCACACACCCATTATTAAATAAAATGAATAATTCCTGTACGTTATTACACTATATTTTATTAACTATCGCTACACCACATCACCCTGCCCTGGCTTGCGCTCTGGAGAGGACACTCCAGCTTCGCCTCACAGCGTCGAAACAACACAGGAAGCAGCAGTCTACCGGTGATAAGCCATAGTGCTCGATTGGCGAAGAGTATGGTGCCAGGGGTTGCTTCTGACGGTGGGAGGGATTTTCAGATCTCATTGGACAGTTACCGCCCGCCTTAAGCTGGGCAGCCCCCAGCCAGATAGGTACTGTCTCACCACAGTTTGCCTTCCTCATTGGGTGCATGGAGATTAGGATAAGACCAACAAGCAGGCTGCAACTATCACACCAGGCAAGAAAGAAAAGAAAATATCCAAACACACAAGACCAGCTCTTAAACTTGGAACCTGGAACGTCCGCACTATAACACCAGGACTCGCTGTGGACCCTCAGGACATCAGCAATTCCAGAAAGACAGCAGTCATCAACAATGAGCTACTGAGATTACAGGTAGACATTGCCATTCTGCAAGAAGCACGCCTAGCTGGATCAGGCACGCTCCAGGAGAAAGACAACTCATTCTTCTGGCAAGGAAAGTGTGCAGAAGAGCGCAGAGAGCATGGAGTTGGATTCGCCATCAGGAACTCCTTGCTGAAAATGGTTGAACCAGGTGACATGGGGTGCGAACATCTGTTGACGTTCCGACCGCGCACCTCTTTCTTTTTTCCCTTGTCCCATCAGGCAGCTAGGTAAGTAGAACAGAGATCTGTTACCCTTATTGTGCCGAAACAGATTTACTTTGCCAAAGGAGCTTTATACAGTAGCCTACTTATCTATGTACTGTATATTGTTGCAAACTCCTCCTGTAATAACATTTAATACTTTATTTAAATTATTTCACCCAAGAATGACCTGACAGTATGGGGAATGGGGAAAGGAAGTGTGCGGAGGGGAAAAGAAAAGAGAGAGGAACAGACATAAAAGACAAATAAATCAACAACTAAAACAAACAGAAGACAAACTGCTTTTTCACCGAAGAGATGTAAATACGAGTCTGGCATCCACACCTGTTAAAGTGGAGACATTTGTGCGTGTGCACCCGTGTGCATGTATATGAGAGCGCGTGCAAAATAAGTGTGTGCATGTGAGTGGTTTGTCAGGAAACATACGAAGAGGGGGGCCGGTCGCAGCAATTCTCCACCACCCCGGAAACCCCAAGCAGGCAAGGCAGCACCACCAACCCCCACAAGGCACAAATGCCGACAAGCGCCAGGAATCCGCCCCCGGCGGGATGGCCGAGGGAGACAAGGCCGCCAGGCGTCCAGTGGGGCGAGCCCACAGCACCGGGCCCAACACCCCCCACCCCAGCAAGGCCAACACCAGCCCCCGGGCCCCAAGTGCTGAAAGGCCAGCGGTCCCACCCTCCAGGCCGTAGACCGGGCCGCACCCCCCAGCGCGAGCCCCCCAAGCACCCCCCAGTGGGCCCGCCCCCCAAAAAATCACTGCCACACACCCCGGGGACCCCACACCCAAAGAAGTTCCCCACCCCCGCCCAAAGAAGCCCACGTAGCGGAGAGGCATTACCCCCTCAATCCAGCACCTCTCAACTAACAGACACACTCATTCCCACACCACAACCTTTTGCTCTCATATGCACCCACAAGCACTCACTCACTCTCACTCACCCCCACAGTCCCACTCTCGCACTCCCAGACCCAACATTCTCTCTCACTCCTGAACCCACTCAATCTCGCTCCAACTCACCCTCAGGGTCACCCACACTGTCTCACATTGACCCACACATGCACTCTCACTCCCACTCCAACCTACTCACATCTATTCATGCTCTCCCCCTCACACTCACCCACCCTCATTCACCCCTATTTCTTAGGGCAACTGCGATGCAGATGCAGCGAGCCTGAACGCGCACCAGCTCCCGGCAGTGGCCGGGGAGACTGCCGGCACAGGCAAGCACCCCCCCCCCCACCAACTCACCCCAGGGCGGCTGCAGCCACAGAAGCAGACCCCCACCCCCAGCACCCACCCAAGCAACTGATCAGGAGATCACCGTAGGGGCCCTGAGATACCGCCTGACATGTAAAGCGCCACACAAAACCGACCCACCAGCACCATCTCCATTCATCAATCCCTCACTCTCGCTTACTCTGTTATTCAATTCCTCTCTCACTCCCTTGCTTGTACTGTATCTACTCATTCAGCAGCACCCAGGGATTTTGGCAACATGACAGGTCCAAGGCCCCCGCTGGGCCACCACGCCCCTGGCAGAAGGAGGGCAACAGGGGTGGGGGAAGACCCCCACCCCCCTCCCCCTTGTACAAAACATGATACTGTATGTGTGTGTCAGTTGTATGATGTGATTGTGTGTAGGTGTGTGAACTACCATGGTGCAGTTAAAATTGGGGGGATGGTGGTTGGAGCACCACTCCCCACTGCGATCGGCAGCGGAGCCCCCATCCCCCCCAAGTCCTCAGTGTCTAAAATGCAATTAAAATTGAGGTGAGGGCAGCCCAACTGCGCAGTGTGACACACCCCCACCCCAAAGCCCTAAGTGTATCCAAAAAGATGCTTATTCCACCCAGAATCGGGGGAGGGGTGGAAAATAAGACTGGGAGGGAGGCGGTCTAAAAGCGAGGCTGCTCCCCCCCAGAAACCAGCTTGCAAACTGGTTCAGGAAGCCACCCACTTGCCCCAAATCCTAACCCAGGGCGAGGGCTGCCAGGCCGAGCAGCCCAGGACACACCAGAATCGCACCCCCAGCACCACAAACATGATGGAGCAACCACACCTGTTCCTACTCATCTTGCACATACAAACATGTACAACAACAATAACAACAGTGAACAATGGGCCGGACCCATACAGCACCCCACATGCCAAGTGGCACCCCCAAGCAACCCGATGGCAACACAGCCACCAACCTGCTCCAACACCCCCCCGGGAGCACCCACACACACCCGGCGCCAAAGACCCCAGGGGTAATGCGACAAAGCGCCCCACCCCGTGACACAATGGCAGGGTGGCCGGGACAAGCAGACCTCGAATCACCAACCCCAATGCCAATAGGTAGTCCACCCCACCCCACCACCCAACGAGGTCCCCCCACCCATACACACATCCTCCACCCCCACACATCCACCTACAGGTATCCACACCCATACACACACACACACCCGCCCTCATGTGCATACACACAGACACACTCACCATCACACATGCCCACCTACACCAACACACAGCCCCACATGCCCACACACAACGCACACACACTCACACACCCATTTCCACACACACACATGCACCCACTCTCACACACATGTACCCACACACAAACACATGTACATGCACACCCACACTTGCAGGCCCTGGAGGGTGGGGAGGGCAACCCCTCCAGGATGCAGGCACCCGCCCCAGGGTGCTGCCAGGGCCCCGGGGAGGGCACGACCCTGCTGCGCAATGGCGCACCAGCAGCGCACGCCCAATCCCGATGCAGGGGGGGGGAATGCCCCCCCCCCCCAGCACCAGGGGCTCAGGGCCAGACCCAGCCCCACCCGGGAGGCAAGGCCAGCCGGCCCGGGGCCACGGCCCACCCCCGCGGCCCACCCCACAGCTCCCCCCAGCCAACCCCTTCCTGGGCCAGAAGCACGGCCACCCCAGCAAAGGCCCCCCAAACACCAGCCCCCCATAGTCAGGGCACAGCTAGCCGCCAGAGGCACCAAGGAGAGCAAATCACCCACTCCCACCACCCCTCAAGTTATAGAATTAATAAGCGGGAACCAGAGAGAATTGAATTCTGCCAATTGATTATTTGAGGAGGCAGATATTCTCTCCAGGCTAATATAATCTAATAGTAACTTGTTATAATAAGTCATGCATAAATTATTTCTTGATTTCCACTTCATGAGGATAGTTTTCTTTGCGATCCATAAGGCGGTGAGAACCATGTGTGACATCCTTGCCTCTGTATTTATTTCACTTAGATCACCTAATATGCAAAGTGTGGGTGAGAATGGGACACTATACCCAAGCCATGCTGACAAGTCCTCACATGTCTTCCACCAGAATTTTTGAACCGGTGCACAGAACAACATAGCATGCATGTAGCTATCCGGGACATTGCTGGTGTAGTAGCAGCAGATATTTGTGTGACTCAGGCCCATTTTGAACATCCTTTGTCCTGTGTTATGAATTGTATGTAGAACTTTATACTGTATAAGCTGTAAATTAGAGTTTTTAGTCATCTTAAAAGTGTTTAAACGTATTTGTGTCCAGAAGCTTTCCTCCTTATTGATCAATAGGTCTGTCCCCCATTTTTATTTTGGAAGAGATACTGACTCATCCAGTTTTGATAATAGTCCATGTATTTTCGATATCAATTTAGGGGAACAAAGATTTAGAAACTCTGCCACCTTAACTGGTACCTCTAAATCTGTCTGATTAAGATTGAATCTTGCTTTTATTATGGATTTAAGCTGTTGGTATTCAAGATATTTTTTATCACTGATGTCGTACTGTGACACTAGTTCCTGAAACTGGATAAAATTTCCACCTTGAATAAGATACTCTAAGTTTTTTTTATTCCCTTCTCTTGCCATAGTGGAAAATTTAACGTCCTCTTTTGTTGCAAGATATCAGGATTATTCCAAATGGGCGTGAGTTTACAGGAGATAAGTGAAGACCCCGTTATTTTTAAAAATTTCCACCAAGCTGTCAGAGAGGAGCTGATATTAATGCTTATAAAACAGTCATGGCATTTAATAGAAGGACTCATAAAAGGTAAGTCAGAGATATTTAGCGACCCACAGAGAGTCTGTTCAGCATCTAACCATGGGTTTCCTAGTGGGGTTGATTTTGTCCATTTAGAAACAAACTGCAGTCTATTGGCTAAAAAGTAATTTAAAAAATTTGGTAGATCTACTGTAAGCCTCCACACTCTTTTGTTTTTTGAAGAGTTTTTAAACTAATCCGTGATGGTTTATCCTTCCATAAAAAGTTATTTATATTTGAGTCCAGAGACTTAAACCAGGCCATAGATGGTTGGGTAGGAATCACTGAGAACAAATACTTGATTTTAAGAAGGACCATCATTTTAACGGTTGTGACTCTTCCCATTAATGATATAGGTAGTGTCCTCCAGTGCGTAAGGTTGTCTTGTTTTGTTTTTAAAAGGGGAATGTGATTTAGTCACAATACCTCTGAGAGCCTGGAGGAAATATCTATTCCTAAATATTTAATATTACCTGATTGTATTGGAATAGTGGATGTATTTGAGAAATTACAATTTATAGGTAAGATATTGATTTACCCCAGTTAATACAGCAGTCTGATAATGATTAAAAAAAAAAAAAATTATCAATGAGCGCCACTGTCTGAAGAAGAGATCTTTGTGAGTTTTCAAGGAAAATCAATACATCATCAGCATAAAGACTTATCTTGTGTTCTTTTTCTGCAGTTTGGATACCTCTGATATCAACATTTTGTTGTATGGCTGCTGCTAATAGTTTGATAAAGGTGGTAAAAAGTGAGGGAGAGAGTGGACAACCCTGCCTAGTACCTCTCTGGAGATTAAAACTTCGGGAAGTCTCATCATTTGCTCAGACAGACACAGCTGGACAGCTATATAGTGTTTTAATCTAGTTTATGAAAGATGAACCAAACCTGAACTTGTTTAACACCATAAAAAGAAATTTCCAGTTAACACAGTCAAAGGCTTTCTCAGCATGCAGGAACAAAATTGTAGTTTCGAAGTTATTAATCTTGCAGTAGTCTATTAAATTAAATAGCCTGCGTGTATTATTAGCTGAGTCCCTACCCTTGATGAAACCTGTTTGATCTGGGTGTATAATAAATGGCATTATCCTTTCCAGTCTTTTGGCGAGAGCTTTGCAAATTATTTTAAGATCGACATTCATAAGTGAGATGGGATGGTAGCTGGATGGAAGCAGAGGTTCTTTTCCAGGTTTAAGGAGCAGGATAATACTAGCCAAATTCATATTTGGATGGATTGCATTACCTTCTTTAATTTGGTTCACCATTTTAAAGAAAGTAGGTGCCATCATTGGCCAGAATTCTTTATAAAATTCTACTGGAAAACCATCTGGTCCTGGAGCTTTGTTGTTTGGGATGTGCTTAAGTGCCTCCTGGAGTTCAGACACCAGAGCTGCAATCTGTTTATTATTTAATCCTGGTAAGTTAATATCGTCCAAAAATTTATTTATCTCTGAGTTAGATGGGTTAATCTGAGATGATTAGAGGTTTTCATAAAACTTTCTGAAGGAGTTATTTATTTCTTCAGACTCGTGGGTAATATTTCCAGTCATATTCTTAATAGAGTGGATAGTTGTTTTTTCTTTATTCAATCTAAGCTGGTTCGAAAGATATCACCCCAATTTATTACTGTGTTCAAACTTCTCAAGACACAGTCTTTGTATTTAAAACTGTGTTCTTTTGTTTATAATTTCTTTTAATTCCAGCTTTAATTTTCTGGCTTTGCCAGTAAACCATTTTACTGGCTTGCCAGTAAACCTCAGCTGCTTCGGGAGTCCCACAAGCCAACCAAGCTTGATAGGACTCCTTCTTCAGCTTAATGGCCCCCCTCACCACTGGTGTCCACCACTTGGTTCGGGGGTTGCCACCACGAGATGCACCGACCACCTTGCAGCCGCAGCTCTGGGCCACCGCTTCAACAACAGAGGTGGAGAACATGGCCCATTCAGACTCCATGTCTCCAGACTCCCTCGGAATGTGGTTGAAGTTCTTCCGGAGGTGGGAGTTGAAGACCTCCTGGACAGGGGCCTCAGCCAGACGTTCCCAGCACACCCTCACTATACGTTTGGGTCTACCATGTCTGCCTGGCTTCCTCCCCTGCCAGCGGATCCAACTCACCACCAGGTGGTGATCAGTTGACAGCTCTGCACCTCTCTTTACCTGAGTGTCCAAGACATACAGTCACAGGTCTGATGACACAATAACAAAATTGATCATCGACCTGCGACCTAGGGTGTCCTGGTGCCAGGTGCACATATGGACACCCTTATGCTTGAACATGGTGTTCGTTATGGACAAACTGTGGTTAGCACAGAAGTCCAATAACTGAACACCACTCGGGTTCAGATCAGGCAGGCCGTTCCTCCCAATCACCCCCCTCCAGGTTTCACTGTCATTGCCCACTTGCGCATTGAAGTCCCCCAGTAAGACAATAGAGTCTCCAAGAGGAGCACCCTCCAGCACCCCAGTCACAGACTCCAAAAAGGGTGGGTACTCTGAAACATCATTTGGTGCATAGGCACAAATGATGGTCAGGACCCATTTCCCAACCCGAAGCCGCAGGGAAGCAACCCTTTCATCCACCTGGGAAAACGTCAATATAGAGGCAGCAAGGTGGGGGGATACAAGAATACCCACCCCTGCTCGTCGCCTCTCGCCCAGGGCAACTCCTCAAAAGGCCAAGCTCCAGCCCCCCTCCAGGAGACTGGTTCCGGAACCAAAGCTGTGTGTTGAGGTGAGGCCGACTATATCTAGCTGGTATCTCTCAACCTCATACACCAGCTCAGGCTCCCTCCCCACCAGACAGCTGGCATTCCACGTACCAAAAGCCAGTTTAGAAAGCTTGGGATCAGTCCGCCAAGGTCTCCACCTTTGACCACCACCTAATCCACATAGCACCGGACCCCCATGATCCCTCCTGCAGGTGGTGAGCCCACTGGAGGGCGGACCCATGTAATTCCTTTGGGCTGAGCCCGGCCGGGTCCCATGGGTGGAAACACGGCCACCAGACGCTAGCCATTAAGCCCCTCGATGGCAATAGAATGCAGACATGCATATTAGGTTAATTGGCTATTCTTAATTGTCCCTAGATATCTGTCTCCTATATCAGAATCAGAATCAGCTTTATTGGCCAAGTATGCACAACACATACAAGGAATTTGACTTTGGCTAAAAACTTGCTCTCGTTGTTCAGGTGTAAGATTTAAATAAGATTTAAATAAGGATTCAATGACAATGGAAAAAATATACAGTCATACAGTATTTCAATGTGAACTCAGATTCAGTGATATAATGTGAATGAAGTAAAAAGCAGTGTGAGAGTTATGTGCAATGTAAGAATTGATGAAAAGTCATGAGTACAGCAACAGGTGGGACTAGGGGAATGTTAGGAGTTCATCAGAGTGATGGCTTGAGGAAAGAAACTGTTCCTGTGACGGGTGGTTTTGACCTTCAGTGATCTATAACGCCGACCAGAAGATAGAAGTTCAAACAGTTTGTGGCCGGGGTGTGACGGGTCAGCACAGATGTTTCCCGCCCGTTTCCTGGTTATGGACCAATATAAGTTCTCAATGGAGGGTAGGTTGGTACCAATGATCCTCTCCGCAAACTTAATGATCCGCTGCAGTCTGGTCTTGTCCTGTTTAGTGGTAGATCCAAACCAGACAGCGATGGAAAAGCAGAGGACAGATTGGATGATGGCGGTGTAGAAGACAACCAGCATCTCCTGAGGCAAATCAAACTTCTTGAGCTGACGCAGAAAAAACAACCTCTGCTGGGCCTTTTTCCAGACAGTGTCTATATGGGAGGACCACTTCAGGTTCCGGGAGATTGTGGTACCCACAAACTTGAAGGAGTCCACAGTGGACACTGTGCTGTTGAGGATGGTAAGTGGGGGGAATGAAGGAGGGTGTCGCCTGAAATCCACAGTCATCTCCACCGTTTTGGCTGGGTTAAGTTCAAGATGGTTCTGGCCGCACCAGAGGATCAGCTGTTCCACCTCCCGCCTGTATGCAGACTCATCACCATCCCAGATCAAACCGATGACTGTGGTGTCGTCCGCAAACTTCAGGAGCTTCACCGAAGGGTCCTCTGAGGTGCAGTCGTTGGAGTAGAGGGAGAAGAGAAGTGGGGAAAGGACACACCCTTGGGGGGTGCCAATATGCCCTTAGAATAGATGGTTAGTACTAGTGAAGCACTTTGAGTGGTCTTTGAGACAAGAAAATGCGCTATATAAGTACAGGTCCTTATCCCTTATGCCCTTATCCAATACTACCCTTAGGTGTGTGAAGTTTGAAATATTGTCTGAACCTGTTTTAAGTTTTTCTATGTCATTTTCACATTACTGTTTCTAACACATTACACTTATTGTTATAATATCATTAATTGTTATATTCTTATTTTACACAGTTTAAATTGATTTTGATTATATTTACACTTATCACTACATATATTCACTTTTAATGACATTCACTTTTATTGCTACACACGTTATCAGAGCCTTGTTTAGATAGATAGATAGATAGATAGATAGATAGATAGATAGATAGATAGATAGATAGATAGATAGATAGTTTATTTCGAACACAAAAAATATAACAAAAAACAAGCAAATAGCAAATGCAATAAAGTTACAGTATACACTGTTCGAAAGGGAGAAGGAAGAAGTGAACACTTATTAATTCCAACTCCTCTTTTCCATCGATACACCCATGTGAATATTTAAGTTTAAACTACCTCATGAAATTGCTGCTAGTCTGCAAAGACACATAACATCCTTACATATACAGTGGGGCAAAAAAGTATTTAGTCAGCCACCAATTGTGCAAGTTCTCCCACTTAAAAAATGAGAGAGGTCTCAAATTTTCATCATCGGTATACCTCAACTATGAGAGACAAAATGAGAAAAAAAAATTTAAGAAAATCACATTGTCTGATTTTTAAAGAATTTATTTGCAAATTATGGTGAAAAATAAGTATTTGGTCAATAACAAAAGTTCATCTCAGTACTTTGTTATATACCCTTTGTTGGCAATGACAGAGGTCAGACGTTTTCTGTAAGTCTTCACAAGGTTTTCACACACTGTTGCTGGTATTTTGGCCCATTCCTCCATGCAGATCTCCTCTAGAGCAGTGATGTTTTGGGGCTATCGCTGGGCAACACTGACTTTCAACTCCCTCCAAAGATTTTCTATGGGGTTGAGATCTGGAGACTGGCTAGGCCACTCCAGGACCTTGAAATGCTTCTTACGAAGCCACTCCTTCATTGCCCGGGCGGTGTGTTTGGGATCATGGTCATGCTGAAAGACCCAGCCATGTTTCATCTTCAATGCCCTTGCTGATGGAAAGAGGTTTTCACTCAAAATCTCACAATACATGGCCCCATTCATTCTTTCCTTTACACGGATCAGTCATCCTGGTCCCTTTGCAGAAAAACAGCCCCAAAGCATGATGTTTCCACCCCCATGCTTCACAGTAGGTATGGTGTTCTTTCTCCTCCAAACACGACAAGTTGAGTTTTTACCAAAAAGTTCTATTTTGGTTTCAGCTGACCATATGACATTCTCCCAATCCTCTTCTGGATCATCCAAATGCTCTCTAGCAAACTTCAGACGGGCCTGGACATGTACTGGCTTAAGCAGGGGGACACGTCTGGCACTGCAGGATTTGAGTCCCCGGCGGCATAGTGTGTTACTGATGGTAGCCTTTGTTACTTTGGTCCCAGCTCTCTGCAGGTCATTCACTAGGTTCCCCCGTGTGGTTCTGGGATTTTTGCTCACCGTTCTCGTGATCATTTTGACCCTACAGGGTGAGATCTTGTGTGGAGCCCCAGATCGAGGGAGATTATCAGTGGTCTTGTATGTCTTCCATTTTCTAATAATTGCTCCCACAGTTGATTACTTCACACCAAGCTGCTTACCTATTGCAGATTCAGTCTTCCCAGCCTGGTGCAGGTCTACAATTTTGTTTCTGGTGTCCTTTGACAGCTCTTTGGTCTTGGCCATAGTGGAGTTTGGAGTCTGACTGTTTGAGGTTGTGGACAGGTGTCTTTTATACTGATAATGAGTTCAAACAGGTGCCATTAATACAGGTAACGAGTGGAGGACAAAGGAGCCTCTTAAAGAAGAAGTTACATGTCTGTGAGAGCCAGAAATCTTGCTTGTTTGTAGGTGACCAAATACTTATTTTACCGAGGAATTTACCAATTAATTCACTAAAAATCCTTCAGTGTGATTTTCTGGATTTTTTTTTTCTTATTTTGTCTCTCATAGTTGAGGTATACCGATGATGAAAATTGGAGACCTCTCTCATCTTTTAAGTGGGAGAACTTGCACAATTGGTGGCTGACTAAATACTTTTTTGCCCCACTGTACCTATGCTTTTATCATTATTCATTATTCTTCAGTTACTTTTCTTTATTATGACTTTGTTTATTTCTTTTTTTATTTTTCTTTTAATTGTGATGCTTCTAGCATCGGGGGGATGAAAGAATAATTCCATATTGATGCTGTAATTGTGGAATTATTTATATGTATCATATTGTGTTCATCATATTGCTCATTATTGTTTAATCTCATTTTGGCCTTGGGTCGCAGAAGTTCTGTGTGACTGAGCTGCAAAGTGTTGATACAGCTACATGTTTGGGCTCATGCTGTAAATTTTTCCAAAGTGATAACACTCCTGGAGACAGAATGGCTCAAGGAGACAGATAAAGGCCCGCTGTGACCAAATGGAATGAACAAACTGCCAAGGACATTTGCTACTGTTGATAACATCTCACTTTAAAAGGCTGTTCAAGGAGCATTAGATTCAGAGGTGTGTGTGCATGTAGACTCGGGGCTACTGTATGTATCGCTTCTCCCTCATTGGTGATGTGGAATAAATTTATTTACATTTAAATATTCTGCCTGATTTTTTGACTCAGAATGATTATACTGAAAAATAATCTAACAGTGAGTTTTCAAGGAAAATTAATGCATCATCAGCATAAAGACTTACAGACGTGGACAAAATTGTTGGTACTCCTCTGTTAATGAAAGAAAAACCCACAATGGTCACAGAAATAACTTGAATCTGACAAAAAATGGTAATAAATAAAAATTCTATGAAAATAAACCAATGAAAATCAGACAATGCTTTTGAATTGTGGTTCAACAGAATTATTTTAAAAAACAAACTCATGAAACAGGCCTGGACAAAAATGATGGTACCCTTAACTTAATATTTTGTTGTACAACCTTTTGAGGCAATCACTGCAATCAAACGATTTCTGTAACTGTCAATGAGACTTCTGCACCTCTCAGCAGGTATTTTGGCCCATTCCTCATCAGCAAACTGCTCCAGTTGTCTCAATTTTGAAGGGTGCCTTCTCCAGACAGCATGTTTCAGCTCCTTCCACAGATGTTCAATAGGATTTACATCAGGGCTCATAGAAGGCCACTTTAGAATAGTCCAATGTTTCGCTCTTAGCCATTCTTGGGTGTTTTTAACTGTGTGTTTTGGGTCATTATCCTGTTGCAAGACCCATGACCTGCGACTGAGACCAAGCTGTCTGACACCGGGCAGCACATTTCTCTCTAGAATACCTTGATAGTCTTGAGATTTCATTGTACCCTGCACAGATTCAAAACACCCTGTGCCAGATGCAGCAAAGTAGCCCCAGAACATAACAGAACCTCCTCCATGTTTCACAGTAGAGACAGTGTTCTTTTCTTGGTATGCTTCATTTTTGCGTCTGTGAACATAGCGCTGATGTGCCTTGCCAAAAAGTTCCAGTTTTGTCTCATCTGTCCATAGGGCATTCTCTCAGAAGCTTTGTGGCTTGTCAACATGCAGTTGGCAAATTCCAGTCTGGCATTTTTATGATTTGTTTTCAGCAGTGGTGTCCTTCTTGGTCGTCTCCCATGAAGTCCACTTTGGCTCAAACAACGACAGATGGTGCGATCTGACACTGATGTACCTTGACCTTGGAGTTCACCATGAATGTGTTTAGAGGTTGTTCTGGGCTCTTTTGTTACCATTCATATTATCCATCTCCTCCTGCGGCCACGTCCAAGGAGGTTGGCTACAGTCCCGTGGATCTTAAATTTCTTAATAATTTGTGCAACTGTAGTCACAGGAACATCAAGCTGCTTGGAGATGGTCTTATAGCCTTTCCCTTTAACATGCTTGTCTATAATTTTCTTTCTAATCTCCTGAGACAACTCTCTCCTTTGCTTCCTCTGGTCCATATTTAGTGTGGTACACACCATGTCACCAAACAGCACAGTGACTACTTGTCACCCTTTAAATAGGTCGACTGGCTGATTACAAGTTTATAGACACCTGTGATGTTAATTAGAGGACACATCTTGGTTGAACATCTCCCTATGGTCACATTATTTTCAATCTTTTCTAGGGGTACCATCATTTTTGTCCAGGCCTGTTTCATGAGTTTGTTTTTTAAAATAATTCTGTTGAACCACAATTCAAAAGCATTGTCTGATTTTCATTGGTTAATTTTCATAGAATTTTTATTTATTACCACTTTTGTCAGATTCAAGTTATTTCTGTGACCATTGTGGGTTTTTCTTTCATTAACAGAGGGGTACCAACAATTTTGTCCACATGTGTATCTTGTATTCTTTTTCTCCGGTTTGGATACCTCTAATATCAACATTTTGTCATATGTCTGCTGCTAATGGTTTGATAAAGATGGTAAAAAGTGAGGGAGAAAGAGGGCAACCCTGTCTGGTGCCTCTCTGGAGGTTAAAGCTTTGAGAACTTTGATCATTTGTTCAGACAGATGCAGCTGGACAGCTATATAGTGTTTTAATCCAGTTTATGAAAGATGACCCGAACCCAAACTCCTCTGCATCCAGAGATGATATTGTGGTTTCTAAGTTATTAATCTTGTGTCTATTAAATTAAATAGCCTTCGTGCATTATTAGTCGAGTACCTACCCTTGATGAAACCTGTTTGATCTGGGTGTATAATACATGGAGTAATCCTTTCCAGTCTATTGGCAAGAGCTTTGCAAATTATTTTGTGATCAGCATTCATAAGTGAGATGGGATGGTAGCTGGATGGAAGTGTAGGTTCTTTTTCAGGTTTAAGGAGCAGGATAATACTAGCCAAGTTCATACTTGGAGGGATAACATTGTCTTCTTTAATTTGGTTCACCTTTCTAATGAGGGTAATTGCCATCACAGGCCAGAATTTTTTATAGAATTCTACTTGGGAAACCATCTAGTCCCAGAGCTTTGTTGCTTGGGATGTGCTTAAGTGCCTCCTGGAGTTTGGACATTAGAAGAGGTGCATCCAGAGCTGTAATTTGTTTATTATTTTATCATGGTAAATTAATTTTGTCCAGAAATTCATTTATTTCTAAGGCAGATGGATTAATCTGAGATGAATAGAGGTTTTTATAAAACTTTCTGAAGGAGTTATTTATTTCTTCAGGGTCATGGGTGATATTTCCAGCCGTATCCTTAATAGAGTGGATAGTTTTTTTCTTTATTCAGTCTAAGCTGGTTAGAAAGATATCTCCCTGATTTATTACTATGTTAAAACCTCTCCAAACGCAGTCTTTGTATTAAAAACTATACCCTTTTGTTTGTAATTTCTTTTAGTTCCAGCTTTAATTTTCTCAGATTGTTGAGTGCCTGTTCCTGTGGAGAAACGATACAAGTCATCTCCAGTAATTTACTTTTCTGTTCTAACTCCAGTGCCAGTGCTTTTTCTTTTTTATTCTTATATGAACAGTAAAAGATTATTTTACCTCGCTTGACCACTTTTGCTGCTTTCCCTAGAACACACAGCGATATTCCTGCCACATCATTATATTCCAGATATGATTCCCACTCTTTATTAAAATAATTAATAAAATCTTTGTCTTTGAGTAGTGGTGTATTGAATTTCCAGTTCCTACTTTTCCTTGTAGCTTTTTTATTTACCAGTGTAAGAGATACTGGATGATGATTGCTGATTACTTAGTTTGAGCAAATTTCAGTGTCTATGACATCCCTCATAATGGAGTTACTGGCTAAAAAAGTCTAAATGGGAATATGAACTATGCACTAGTGAGAAGAAGGTGCATTCTTTAAGGTTGGGTGAAGAGAAAGCCATTCATTGCAAAGACCAAAATCATTCATGTATTGTTTGAAAGTGTCAGTAGCCTGCCATTTCCAATAATTCCCCAATGTACTGACCCTGTTGGTTGCAGGGTTTAATACCAGGTGGAAGTCTCCTCTTATTATGAGTGTGGTGTCCAAGTGCTCAGACAGAGAAGTGAAGAAAGTATGAAAATAGGATGGGTCATCAACATTTGGGCCATAAACGCTTGCAATACATCACTCCAGATTTTGCACTGTGATTTTTAATATTATAAAGCTACCTTCTGGATCTGCTATGGTGTTATTCACAACAAAATGTATTCTACTGTTTACCAATATAGCTACACCCCTTTGTTTGGAATTTGAGCAGGCTGAGTACATGTGGGGAAATTCAGGGGAGGTGAACACATCTACAGATGACTTAGAAACATGTGTTTCCTTTAATAAGACAAAGTTTGCCTGTAGATCCTTCAGTCAATTAAAAACTTTTAGCCTCTTCTCCCTGGTACCAATTCCATGTATGTTCCACATGACAAACTTTAATGTGGGCATGTTTTCACTAGCTGGTTCTGTGCTAAAGGTGAGCTAAGTGTGCCTATATGTTTGCATGTCCGTAGTGTGTGTGTGTGTGTGTGTGTGTGTGTGTGTGTCCTGTGTATGTTGCATGGCTGCATGGCTGCATGTGCACGTGTGCATAAGCATATGTATGTTGTGCGTATAGTATACTGTATACCTATATGTATGTGCTTGGTGTCTCTGTTGCATTTGCTTGCATTGCTTGCATTTGCAAGAATGAGTGGGGTGTATGTACTTAAAGTTATTTCCTATAGACCAAATTGCGAGAGAGAACAAACATGAAGGTTAATAATTGGTGAGAAGATACCAATAACATACAACAACAACTTAATAGCATCAACAAGATTAGCTACAACAGACAAACAACTTCAACAAAAAAGAAAAAACAGACAAACATTAAAGAATTAAACAGGGATCAAATAAGAGACCTCTGCACAATCGCATTCTTTTTTCACATGTAGCTAAGGAAACAAACTAGACTATAAAATAACCAGGGGGTTGTGGTTTCACCCATAAACAGCTTGCCATCTATAAACAATCTATCCACAGAGATAGATTGTTTACCTTCTTGGATTTTTTTGTTTCCTAATGGGAAAAAGCTTCCACCTTCTTTCCATAATTTCCTGTGGAAACTGATCATTTAGACCATAATTTGTGCCTTTCAGCTGCCTGCCCTGCCTCTGCACCAGAATTTTTTGCTTAGAATGTTCAAATTTGGCAACAATGGGTCTGGGACATTTGTTTTGGAGATTTTTCTGTCCACTGTGGTGGACTCCATTTAAAGTAATTGATTTCACAATGTTGGAGGGCATATTCAGCTACGTAGACATGAATTCACAGACCAGCTGTTCTGGATTTTCATTTTTTTCAGCAATTCCGGTGAAAACTTGGTTATCTCTGATGCTGTATGATTGCAAGTTGAGAATTGTTTCCTTCATTTTCCAGTTTTCTTTTACAACGATGTCAAGTTGTGTGGTTAGCGTGTTTACTGACTTTTTCAAGCTGTTATTTTCTTCTAAGAGAGAGACGAGCTGCACCTGGCTGAATTCCAAACTCTGTCATACGCTCTGGAATTCTTTATGGAGCAACTGGACCATCGCAAATCTAGCATCAATACTGGTAAGTTTATTTTCAATAGAGAAAAGAATATCACTAACCTTTGAGCTGTCCCATGATTTCTTGGGTGTTATTTTTGGTGAATCTGCAGTTCTGGGTCAATTAGACTGCGAAGACGGAACGGGAAATACGTTCTCTTGCTCCATGTCACAGCAGCGGTAATAAAACTCGCCAATATATTTCTCAAGTTCCTCCAGCACCGTACAAAAAAGAAAGATAGAAACAGACAGCCAGTTATTGGATTAATTACAAAAAGAAAAAGAAAAAGGTGCCTGTGGAAAAGTTTGTTTATGTTCGGTCAACACAAATTGCCATTTTGGATTATTGTGCGACAGTCTTGGAACATCTCACAATCACCGCCTCATCCAGTCCTCAGTTTCACATATTCTCCCATTTAATATTTTATAAATTGAACAGGCAAATTTGAGAGTTTTATACTTTTCAAAAGACAGAAAATTGCATTTCTTGTAAATATTACAACAATGTGTTATAATAAATAAATAATGAAGATTAGTTAGATATTACACAAAGTGCTTGCATACACGCTTATATCTTTAGTTGCACACACACACACACCCAAACTGCTGGGCAATGAAGTATCTGCTTTTGCTTCCATATATGGGCATATATTGGGCTGGGGATCCCATTTCAGTGGAGAGGCACAGATCAAGACGACAGCAGGATGTGGAGTGGAGACGTGCTGAGGAGGGGAACGTCTGGGTGAAGATAACACTGGAGACCGGTCGGAACCAGTTTGGACAAAGACTAGACTTTTGTTGGAAAGTTACTGGGAACGCCCAGTAACTTGAAGCTATATGTACCTGTTTGAAACTATAGCTCTTTGTTTTTCTGCCAGGTCGTGCTGGGAAGAACCCACAGCTGTGTTTGACTCTCTGCGTGCTTCAATAAAAGATAAGCTGAGGAATAGTATTACTTCTGTCATTGATTGGTTAACTGAAAAGATTCTGCTAACTGTCACGCCGCGCCATTCATCAGCGGCGCCACCTGCTCACGCACCTGACAATCATCAGCGGCGAGGGATAAAGGCCGTCTCGCCCGGAGGCTCGGCCTGAAGCCGTCAGACTTCGTCCCTCACCGTTGTGAGCATACTTCCCTTCAGCGTAACCATTGTTGTAAGAAGATCACTTACCTCTTCTCTTCAGTCTTCTCCCCTGTGCACAGGTGGATTTCCCAGCGGCGGACATCTCCTCTCCATCGCCCAATCCTCGCTGCTGCACGGAGCTCCCCAGGTGGCTGTCTTCCGGGCCTCACCCCCTTGTTGTGCCAGCTGTCCTGACCCACCAAGTAAGTCCTTCTCTCGCCATACATTCCTCCTGTGTTGGTGTATGCCCGTCACTCTCTCCCTGTGCTCTCTCCATAGGGTTGCTCGGCTGTACGGTCACCTGCCTCTGTGCCTGGAGCTGACACCATCACCAGCACATTTACATCCCGCAGACACGCACTCATTCTCCCCTGCTGTTAATAAACTCTTTGAACTACTCTAAGCCTGTGTGTGTGCGTCTCCTGAGCCGTGCGTTATGTCAGTACGGCTTCAGCAGAGCGGCTCGGCGGACGGCGGGCTCGCACACCGGCTTACCACTCTCGAGGCTAGAGTGGATCAAATTGCTTATCAACAGCAGGTCATCCTAAATCAATTAGTAATTATCACTGGCCGATTGGACCGCCTGGACCCCCAGCAGCCGTTCCCCCCGGCTCCTCAGGGTGGCGCAGCTCCTGCTGTTCCGGTGGCCGTCCAGCCAGCTCCAGTGGCACCGGCCCGACTCACACCTATTCCGACCCCCGCTCGCTTTAGCGGAAAGCTCGGCGGAGCGCGGGGGTTTGTGATGCAGTGTGAGTCCGTGTTTGACCGTGTGCCCGGAGACTTTCCCTCAGATCACAGTCGAATCGGCTACATAGGGAACCTCCTGGAGGGGCGCGCTCTAACTTGGGCCTACGCTATCATGGCGAGACCCAGTTATGCCACCCTCACCTATGCCGAGTTCGTGAGGCGCTTCCTGGAGGTGTTCGATCATTCTCGTTCCGAGGCGGTCCAGGTCGATCGGCTTCTCGCTCTCCAGCAGGGAAACCGGTCGGCCGCGGATTATGCCATCGAGTACCGGGTAGCGGCGGAGGAATTGGGCTGGGAGGAGCGCTCCCTCTGCGGCCTGTTTCTCCGCAGCCTCAATAGTGATCTAAGGGATGAACTGGCTGGACGGGATATCCCCGGAACGTTAGCGGAGCTAACCTCACTGGCTATCAGCTTGGACAACAGGCTGCGCGAGCGCTCCTCAGGACGGAAGCCGTCTGCTTCTCGCCCTCGGGGAGTCCCGCTACGCCTGCCCCAAGCTCGCCCCCTGGCGACGCCGCCACCATCGTGCCCCGAGGAGTCGGAGCCGATGGTGACGGGCTGGGCAAAGCTCTCCTCGGCAGAGAGACAGCGCCGCCGTGAGTTGGGTCTCTGCATGTATTGCGGAGACAGTCAACACACGATAGAGCTTTGCCCACAAAGGCCAAACGGCGGGGTCCGCGAGTCACTGTAGGGGGCCTCGCGGACGTCAATCGGCAAAGTCCCCTCACTCAATTAAAGCTGCCCATCCGTTTTTGCCACAACCCCACTGGGCACCTCACCCACGCACTGGTGGATTCGGGCGCAGAGGGCAGCTTCATTTCACAAGGCCTGGCAACCCGATTGGGCATCCGCTGTCGGGCATTAAAACACCCCATCTCCCTGGTCCATCTCTCCCGTGCCTCCCTTGGGAGAGTTTCTCACCAAACCCTGCCCGTCCCAGTCATCATCTCAGGGAACCACCGGGAGGAGATGGTATTTTACGTCCTGCCCAACTCTGTGTCGCCCGTCATCCTGGGGTATCCCTGGCTACGCCTCCACAACCCTGTCCTGGACTGGAGGTCCGCTGGGGTATCGGCATGGAGTACCTTCTGCTTGGGCACCTGCCTTCAGTCCGCTGCCTGCTCCCCATCCGCGGCTCCCCCTGTGGCGGATACAGCACCTCCGGACCTGTCACTGGTGCCTCCAGAATTTCACGACCTGGGTATGGTATTTAGCAAATCGAAAGCTATGTCTCTTCCCCCGCATCGACCATATGACTGTGCCATCAACCTCCGCCAGGGGGCTCCCCTGCCATCTGGTCGGCTCTACAGCCTGTCGGCGCCGGAGAAGGATACCATGAATACATACCTGAAGGAATCTCTGAGCGCTGGGATTATTCGCCCATCGTCGTCACCCGTGGGGGCAGGGTTTTTCTTTGTCGGGAAAAAGGACGGATCCCTCCGCCCCTGCATAGACTACCGAGCGCTGAATGACATCACTGAGAGGGACCGTTACACCCTGCCCCTCATGGACACTGCCTTTCACTCCCTCCAGGGGGCGACCTGGTTTACCAAGCTGGATTTACGCAGCGCTTACCACCTCGTCCGGATCCGGGAGGGAGATGAATGGAAGACAGCCTTCCGTACCCCGAACGGCCACTTTGAGTATCTCGTCATGCCGTTCGGGCTGACCAACGCCCCTGCCGTCTTTCAGCGCCTCATTAATGACGTCCTCCGGGATTTCATCGGCCTTTTTGTGTTCGTCTACCTGGATGACATCCTTATCTTCTCCAGGTCCAGGGACGAGCACCAGGTCCATGTGAGGCGGGTCCTCCAAAGACTGCTGGAGAATCGTCTGTACGTGAAGGCTGAGAAATGCGAATTCTACGCTAGGACCACATCCTTCCTGGGATTCATCATCGCTCAAGATCAGGTGCTCCCAGACCCAGAGAAGGTGAAGGCGGTGGTGGAGTGGCCTACTCCCGCATCCCGGAAGCAGGTGCAACAGTTTGTTGGCTTCGCCAATTTTTACCGCCGCTTTGTCCCAAATTTCAGCTCGATCGTCGGACCGCTGACCCGCCTCACGTCCCCGAAGGTCCCGTTCCGGTGGACTGAAGAGGTCGCTGCTGCCTTTAGGGCGCTGAAGGCGGAGTTCTCCTCCTCCCGGGTCCTTCGCCAGGTCGACCCCGCGCTGCAGTGCATTGTGGAGGTGGACGCATCGGACACGGGAGTGGGAGCAGTGTTATCCCAGCGGTCACCTGACGATGGCGCCAAACGGCCGTGCGCCTTCTTCTCCCGGCGCCTGTCCCCGGCGGAGAGGAACTACGATGTGGGGGACAGAGAGCTCCTGGCCATTAAACTCGCCTTACAGGAGTGGCGCCACTGGCTAGAGGGGGCGGACCTGCCGTTTGTGGTCCTGACGGACCACAAGAACTTAGAGTATTTACGATCTGCCAAGCGCCTGAATGCCCGCCAGGCGCGCTGGTCTTTGTTCTTCGCCAGGTTCCGCTTCTCGATCACCTTCAGGCCGGGCTCCAAAAACGGCCTGCCTGACGCCCTCTCTAGGCAGTTCACCCCCGTGGAGGCTGAGGAGACGCCCCACACTATCCTGCCCAGGTCGTGCGTCCTCGGTGCCATCTCTTGGGACATTGAAGACAAGATCCGGAAGGCGCAGGAGGTGGAACCTGATCCTGGCGGCGGACCGGAGGGAAGACTGTTCGTCCCATCTGCGGTCCGAGGAGAGGTCATCCACTGGCTCCACACCTCCCGGCTCACCTGTCATCCCGGCACCTCTCGGATGATCAGCCTCCTCCAGCGGTCCTTTTGGTGGCCAGGCCTGCGGAGGGATGCAGCCCGCTACGCCCGGGCTTGCCCAATCTGTGCCACCAGCAAGTCGGGAAATGCCCCCCCAGCGGGTCTGCTCCAGCCTCTGCCCGTCCCCGGCAGGCCCTGGTCGCACATCGCACTGGACTTCGTCACCGGACTCCCCGTTTCCAACTCCTTTGACACCGTCCTGACCATTGTGGACCGTTTCTCCAAGGCGGCGCACTTCGTTCCCCTGCGAGGTCTCCCTACTGCCCTGGAGACGGCGGGCCTCCTCGTCCAACACGTGGTCAGGCTGCACGGGATTCCGGTGGACGTGGTCTCGGACCGGGGCCCCCAATTTTCGTCCGAGGTTTGGAGATCCTTCTGTAACGCCATCGGAGCCAAGGTGAGCCTCTCCTCCGGCCATCACCCCCAGTCTAACGGGCAGTGTGAGAGGACCAATCAGGAGCTGGAGGCTGCGCTCCGCTGTGTTACCAGATCCAAGCCGACGTCCTGGAGCAACCATCTCGCCTGGGTGGAGTATGCCCACAACACCGCCCGCTCTTCTGCAACGGGGATGTCCCCCTTCAAGGCGTCCCTGGGTTACGACCCCCCGCTGTTTCCAGCGCAGGAGAACGAGGTGACTGTCCCCTCCGTTAGGGCGCACCTTAGGCAGTTCCGCTCCACCTGGGCTGCCGCGCGTCATGCGCTTTTACGCACAGCGGAGCGCAACAGGACCGTGGCGGACCGGCACAGAAGACCTGCCCCGGCGTACAGAGTTGGGCAACTCGTGTATGTGTCTACCCAGGACGTCACGTTAAAAGGCGAGAGGAGGAAGCTGGCACAGCGTTTCATGGGTCCCTTTCCCATCACCCGGATCATCAACCCGGTGGCTGTGCGGGTGGCTATTCCCCCCTCCCTCCGCATCCATTCCACTTTTCATGTGTCGAAGGTGAAACTGGCAGTCACTGACCCCCTTTGCCCTCCTCCTGCAGCGCAACCCGCGCCCCGGATGATTGGTGGCCATCCGGCCTGGTCCGTCTCCTCCATCCTGGACTCCCGGCGCCGAGGTCGTGGGTTGCAATACTTGGTGGACTGGGAGGGCTATGGGCCCGAGCATCGACAATGGGTGCCCCCGTCGTTTGTGTTGGACCCATCGCTCATCGCGGACTTCCACCGAGCGCACCCGGATAAGCCATCGCCAGGAGGCGCTGCTAGAGGGGGGAGTACTGTCACGCCGCGCCATTCATCAGCGGCGCCACCTGCTCACGCACCTGACAATCATCAGCGGCGAGGGATAAAGGCCGTCTCGCCCGGAGGCTCGGCCTGAAGCCGTCAGACTTCGTCCCTCACCGTTGTGAGCATACTTCCCTTCAGCGTAACCATTGTTGTAAGAAGATCACTTACCTCTTCTCTTCAGTCTTCTCCCCTGTGCACAGGTGGATTTCCCAGCGGCGGACATCTCCTCTCCATCGCCCAATCCTCGCTGCTGCACGGAGCTCCCCAGGTGGCTGTCTTCCGGGCCTCACCCCCTTGTTGTGCCAGCTGTCCTGACCCACCAAGTAAGTCCTTCTCTCGCCATACATTCCTCCTGTGTTGGTGTATGCCCGTCACTCTCTCCCTGTGCTCTCTCCATAGGGTTGCTCGGCTGTACGGTCACCTGCCTCTGTGCCTGGAGCTGACACCATCACCAGCACATTTACATCCCGCAGACACGCACTCATTCTCCCCTGCTGTTAATAAACTCTTGGAACTACTCTAAGCCTGTGTGTGTGCGTCTCCTGAGCCGTGCGTTATGTCACTAACTGTCTAATTTTGAAATTTTACAGCAAGATGGTGGGGAATATGGGCACTTAGCGAACTCCACTGATGGACATTGAAGGTGACCAGACAAAAAGCCTTTGTCTGAGTGTTACAGACAATCCGGGGTCCACTAACAAAAGGTAAGCAGAGAACCGCTTCTAAAAATCTCCGTAGGATTGTCTGTGATATTCAGTCAAAGTAAGTCTTGTGTCCTATTTTGGAAATTTTTATGACTTTAAGACAAAATAAAATATAATATATAAAAAAATATTAATAATTCTTTGTTGTGATTGAGAACATGCAGAGAGTATCACAAGCATTACACTGAAAGGGAAAGAGATATAAGCCACTTAAATATACTGTAGATTTAAAATAAGAATTACAAGACTCTCAAGTTTATCAATGAGTGAGTAATAAAGGAATAATTACAAGAAACTCAAGTTTAATCAATGAGTGAGTAATATAAGAATAATGAAAATGAAGAGCTACAGTCCAAGAACTTAGAGATAACAAATAGTGAGTAACTGTATTGCCAGTTTGTTAAAAATTAGTCCAGGACTAAATCTTTATGATAAGTTACCTCTTGTCTTGAACCTGGATGCAGATGAAGGAAAGTAACCTCTACATAAAGTTAAGTTGGTTCAGAGTGGCGGGGACAAATACACAATAACTCTGCAAATGTTGTGTATGTTGATGTTCTATGTGGGAAGTGGGTGGGTGGCTTAACCTCTCTATTCTTATTAAAAGATAAAAGTGGTGGTGTAGGAAGAGGAGATTAGCTCTAATTCCGAATTCCCATCATCTGTTTGTCTAGAAAAGAGGAAATTCTGTATTGTGGGTTGGGAATAAAAGCGGAGCGCCCAGGAACTGTAAATAATTTTTGGTCAACCAGAAACAAGGAATTTACAATTTCCACTGGTATCACAGGCCATATGCTGTCCCGCCAGATTCATTAGGAATATTGGTAGAAGCTTGGACAGGCTGTTATACCAGAAAGAGGTTGAAATTCAGAGTTTGGACCATAGGGTTGTGTAACTTTTGCCTCCATATAACTAAATACAGGAGGTTCTGTAACTATGACTACAGGAAAGTCAGCATATACTGTTAGTGAGGTAGCAGATATGACACAGAAAGTCATTGAGGGACAGACAGCTGAGAAAGATAGAAAAGAGTAAGTAAGAAAGTTTAAAAAATAGGCTACTGAATTTCAGGATTTAGGATATTTGCCACGATCATCAAAACTGATGCCCTCGCCAGTTAAACTGGCAGAGATCCTGCAATAATGCTGCCAAGGAAAATCATGAGAAAGAAGGAAATCCCAGGTGGGGAAAGGTACAGAAAAAAACTGAAAAATTCAGAGAAGAGGAAAATTGGGACCATATGTTACATTCTTAAGCTCGTGGCTGCGCTACGAGGAGGACAAGTGATAGTGGAAGGGTCACATTACAAACGCACAGGCAGCGAGTATTGTCAGAATCGCCTTCCCAATATGATGATGTGGCTCTGCCTCCATCAGCTCCCCCTCCATCAGTCCTTTCAGCTCCCACTATGACACAGTCAAGCCCCTACACTGAATGTGTGAACATATTATCTAATCAAACGCCCATCACTACTTTTGTTGAAGGCAATCATGACATGGCTCAAGCAGTAACAGGAATATTACACATGAGACCAAGGTTAACTGAAGGGGATAATAAGATTGCCATAAATAATGTGCATCAGTTGATTAATAAACTCACCCCTAAGGAACCTGCATTTAAATATCAAGAGGAATTAATGGAGGACTGGGGGAAAGACCAGGTGGAAAAACTGCAGTAAAACATCCCCTGGCTTCCTCCTCCACTCCAGTTAGGCAGGAAGAAGAAGAGAAAAAAACTTTTACTCAAACAATGCATGACTATGATGATGAGTTGCAGCGTACAATAAAAATGCTACATGATCTGTCTGCTGGTGGTGTGGTCTCAGTGAGAAAAACAGGTGATTTTATAGAACAAGGAAAGTCAACAGACCCTCCCAAACAATGGAAAATTGATGAATATGGGACAGCATTAGAAAATTTGGAGGAAGGAGGAGAAAGACGTACATGTCTACAGTTAGGAGGAGTTATACCTAAAGCCATTTATAAGAACATGTCAATGATTGCTGGTACAGATGGGACTGCTCAATGTGTTGAGTGGTCATTTAAGGATTTAAGGGGAATTTGTGACTCATTGCCTCCTTTAACTTCAGGAGGATCCCCATGGATCAGAGCTATGATGAAGGCTATGGCGGGTTGTAGACTCTGTATGGCAGATATCAGGCATGTAACAGCCAGCCATACTTCATCCTCCATGTTGAAAAATATAGAAGAAGAGGCAAACACTTCAGATGTGGCCGATGAGCCCCTGTCCGTTAATATAGTAGGTATGTTTTTGATGTATTAAGGAAAATGTTCCCCGTTGATCTTATCAGTGCTGAATTAACAGACATACCTATGAAACCAGGAGAGGATGCTGGAGCTTACATAGACAGGTGTTTGGAACTTTGGCCAGATATGACTGGAGAGAACCCTCGTAACAACCCGACCACACTTGCGGTATTACGCAATGTGATACAGTCATCAGTGCCACCATCCATAAGGACTGCACTGGAGGGGGTTGTTGGCTTGAGTACTCAACCCTGGGCAACATGGCTCTCTTCTTCTTCTTCTTCTTCTTCTTCTTCTTCTTCTTCTTCTTCTTCTTCTTCTTCTTCTTCTTCTTCTTCTTCTTCTTCTTCTTCTCTTAGATTTGATTGGCAGTTGGCAACCAGCTCAAAGGTGCATTACCGCCACAGACTTGATTATGTTTTCCTCATAGCTTTGTAACATGGCTCTCACATGTGCATCAGTATGTTAAGCAATATCAAAAGAAACAAAATGAAAAAGAGGCTGAAACTGCAGATTTGTCAAATCAATTGGTGAAAGCTCAGTTGAAAGCAGTGCGAGAAGTATTAAATAAGGATAAAAAGCAAAACACTACTGTACAGGCTCTGACCATTACAGTGGCAGTCCCTCAGGCCATTATTGGTACAGTCCCTGCTGAACCCTATGTGTTGGCACCCCAACAACAATGGTATCCTCACCCACCTCAGAGAGGGCGTGGTAGAGGTGCATACAGAGGAGGCATGAGATCACCTGGCCCAGCGTAAGACATGTGTTACCAGTGAGGAAGATCGGGACACTGGGCATGTGACTGCAGAACTCTGCCTGCTAATAGAGGGCATACACAGATGATGTACATGCCCATCCCACCCCCAGCTCCAGGGATGCGGCCTGACCAGTCCTCTGCACCACAACAACCACGACAATGTCACATGGCTCCCAACCAGAACATGATGCCCAGCCAACAATGACGGGGCCTAGGGAGCAACACTGAAGAGGGGGCAGTTTCGGGTCCAATGCTATCCCTCAAGGTGGGGGACAAAACTTATGAAGTTATGGTGGATACAGGGGCTCGTTTTTCATCAATATCAACTTCTCTACCCCTGCCCACTAACTATATATCAGTTGTTGGCATCTCTGCGACCCCGAAGCGTCTCCCTTTCTCAGTACCACTGAACTGTTCATTAGTCGGACTTGATTTTGTCCATTCTTTTCTGTACTCCCCGGACTGTCCTGTAAATCTTCTGGGAAGAAATGTGCTTCTGAAAGTAAAAGCACACATTTACTTTGCTTGTACTGGAACTGTGGTGTGTCTGCCTAATGATATCATGCTCCGATGTACGTCAGATCTGTCCACTGCCCTGAATGCTCCACAACTTCAAGCCCAGGAAGTTGGATTGGAGGAAGAGCAAACCTCTTCAGCAACTGTTTGGTGGTTACAACTGAATGATGTGAGCCCTGTCAAAAATCAGTTGATAAACAAATATATTTCCTGGGACCTATGGATAGACTTCGTTCAGCCATATGACCCCCGCATGATCCACTCCACTGTACAATGAACTACTCACATGATGACCAAGAAGAACTGTATGATGATCAGTGGGATACTCTGGTGGGACTTCAGGATTTGGTGTGCAAGGACATTTACAGACGTGGACAAAATTGTTGGTACCCCTCTGTTAATGAAAGAAAAACCCACAATGGTCACAGAAATAACTTGAATCTGACAAAAGATAAGATAAGATAAGATAAGCCTTTATTAGTCCCACAACGGGGAAATTCCAGGATTGCAACAGCACAGGGATAGCAACACTCAGAGCAACAATCAGAAGGCAAGAAAAAAAACAAGCAAGCAAGAGCAGCTAATATACATATGTACATATTACTATAAAATATATATATACACACACACACACACAGACACACAGTGCAGAGCATTGTAGCTGGATGGAATAAATATATGAATATATGAACACACAGTGCAGAGCATTGTAGCTAGATGGAATAAATATGTAAATATATAAACACCCACAGTACGGAGCATTGCAGCTAGGTGGAATAAATATGCAAGTATATAAACACACACAGTGCGGAGCAATGTAGCTAGATGGAATAATATGTAGATATATAAAAACACAGTGCGGAGCATTGTAGCTAGATGGAATAAATATATAGATATATAAATATAAACACACCCAGTGCTGAGCATTGTAGCTAGATGGAATAAATATATAGATATATAAATATAAACACACCCAGTGCAGAGCATTGTAGCTAGATGGAATAAATATGTAAATATATAAACACACACAGTGCAGAGCATTGTTGCTAGGTGGGATGAAACAGCATAACCGTCTATTTAGTTATCCTACATGGTATGATTATGTGCCCATACATATTCTCACCCTCCATAGCGACCGGTATGTTCCTAGTTGTATGCCGGAGAGGACCATTGTGTAAGTCTATTGCATCTTTTGCATTCAAAAAAAACTATTAGTTTGTTACGTCTTTTTGCTATCTCTGCGAGCAGCCCTGCTTAGGTTGTACAGTCTGACAGCCGTTGGTAGGAAAAAGTGGTAATAAATAAAAATTCTATGAAAATTAACCAACGAAAATCAGACAATGCTTTTGAATTGTGGTTCAACAGAATTATTTTAAAAAACAAACTCATGAAACAGGCCTGGACAAAAATGATGGTACCCCTAGAAAAGATTGAAAATAATGTGACCATAGGGACATGTTCAACCAAGATGTGTCCTCTAATTAGCATCACAGGTGTCTACAAACTTGTAATCAGTCAGTCGGCCTATTTAAAGGGTGACAAGTAGTCACTGTGCTGTTTGTTGACATGGTGTTTACCACACTAAACATGGACCAGAGGAAGCAAAGGAGAGAATTGTCTCAGGAGATTAGAAAGAAAATTATAGACAAGCATGTTAAAAGTAAAGGCTACAAGACCATCTCCAAGCAGCTTGATGTTCCTGTGACTACAGTTGCACATATTTTTCAGAAATTTAAGATCCACGGGACTGTAGCCAACCTCCCTGGACGTGGCCACGGGAGGAGACGGATAATACGAATGGTAACAAAAGAGCCCAGAACAACCTCTAAACACATTCATGGTGAACTCCAAGGTCAAGGTACACGCAAAAATGAAGCATACCAAGAAAAGAACACTGTCTCTACTGTGAAACATGGAGGAGGTTCTGTTATGTTCTGGGGCTGCTTTGCTGCATCTGGCACAGGGTGTCTTGAATCTGTGCAGGGTACAATGAAATCTCAAGACTATCAAGGTATTCTAGAGAGAAATGTGCTGCCTGGTGTCAGACAGCTTGGTCTCAGTCGCAGGTCATGGGTCTTGCAACAGGATAATGACCCAAAACACACAGCTAAAAACACCCAAGAATGGCTAAGAGCAAAACATTGGACTATTCTAAAGTGGCCTTCTATGAGCCCTGATGTAAATCCTATTGAACATCTGTGGAAGGAGCTGAAACTGACATAACGCACGGCTCAGGAGACGCACACACACAGGCTTAGAGTAGTTCAAAGAGTTTATTAACAGCAGGAGTGAATGAGTGCGTGTCTGCGGGAAGTAAATGTGTTGGTGATGGTGTCTGCTCCAGGCACAGAGGCAGGTGACCGTACAGCCGAGCAACCCTATGGAGAGAGCACAGGGAGAGGGTGACGGGCATACACCAACACAGGAGGAATTTATGGCGAGAGAAGGACTTACTTGGTGGGTCAGGACAGCTGGCACAACAAGGGGGCGAAGCCCGGAAGACAGCCACCTGGAGAGCTCCGTACAGCAGCGAGGATTGGGCGATGGAGTGGAGATGTCCGCCGCTGGGGAATCCACCTGTGCACAGGGGAGAAGACTGAAGAAAAGAGGTAAGCGATCTTCTTACCAAAATGGTGACGCTGAAGGGAAGTATGCTCACAACGGTGAGGGACGAAGTCTGACGGCTTCAGGCCGAGCCTCCGGGCGAGACGGCCTTTATCCCTCGCCGCTGATGACTGTCAGGTGCGTGAGCAGGTGGCGCCGTTGATGAATGGCGCGGCGTGACAGTACTCCCCCCTCTAGCAGCGCCTCCTGGCGATGGCTTATCCGGGTGCGCTCGGTGGAAGTCCGCGATGAGCGACGGGTCCAACACAAACGACGGGGGCACCCATTGTCGATGCTCGGGCCCATAGCCCTCCCAGTCCACCAAGTATTGCAACCCACGACCTCGGCGCCGGGAGTCCAGGATGGAGGAGACGGACCAGGCCGGATGGCCACCAATCATCCGGGGCGCGGGTTGCGCTGCAGGAGGAGGGCAAAGGGGGTCAGTGACTGCCAGTTTCACCTTCGACACATGAAAAGTGGAATGGATGCGGAGGGAGGGGGGAATAGCCACGCGCACAGCCACCGGGTTGATGATCCGGGTGATGGGAAAGGGACCCATGAAACGCTGTGCCAGCTTCCTCCTCTCGCCTTTTAATGTGACGTCCTGGGTAGACACATACACGAGTTGCCCAACTCTGTACGCCGGGGCAGGTCTTCTGTGCCGGTCCGCCACGGTCCTGTTGCGCTCCGCTGTGCGTAAAAGCGCATGACGCGCGGCAGCCCAGGTGGAGCGGAACTGCCTAAGGTGCGCCCTAACGGAGGGGACAGTCACCTCGTTCTCCTGCGCTGGAAACAGCGGGGGGTCGTAACCCAGGGACGCCTTGAAGGGGGACATCCCCGTTGCAGAAGAGCGGGCGGTGTTGTGGGCATACTCCACCCAGGCGAGATGGTTGCTCCAGGACGTCGGCTTGGATCTAGTAACACAGCGGAGCGCAGCCTCCAGCTCCTGATTGGTCCTCTCACACTGCCCGTTAGACTGGGGGTGATGGCCGGAGGAGAGGCTCACCTTGGCTCCGATGGCGTTACAAAAGGATCTCCAAACCTCGGATGAAAATTGGGGGCCCCGGTCCGAGACCACGTCCACCGGAATCCCGTGCAGCCTGACCACGTGTTGGACGAGGAGGCCCGCCGTCTCCAGGGCAGTAGGGAGACCTCGCAGGGGAACGAAGTGCGCCGCCTTGGAGAAACGGTCCACAATGGTCAGGACGGTGTCAAAGGAGTTGGAAACGGGGAGTCCGGTGACGAAGTCCAGTGCGATGTGCGACCAGGGCCTGCCGGGGACGGGCAGAGGCTGGAGCAGACCCGCTGGGGGGGCATTTCCCGACTTGCTGGTGGCACAGATTGGGCAAGCCCGGGCGTAGCGGGCTGCATCCCTCCGCAGGCCTGGCCACCAAAAGGACCGCTGGAGGAGGCTGATCATCCGAGAGGTGCCGGGATGACAGGTGAGCCGGGAGGTGTGGAGCCAGTGGATGACCTCTCCTCGGACCGCAGATGGGACGAACAGTCTTCCCTCCGGTCCGCCGCCAGGATCAGGTTCCACCTCCTGCGCCTTCCGGATCTTGTCTTCAATGTCCCAAGAGATGGCACCGAGGACGCACGACCTGGGCAGGATAGTGTGGGGCGTCTCCTCAGCCTCCACGGGGGTGAACTGCCTAGAGAGGGCGTCAGGCAGGCCGTTTTTGGAGCCCGGCCTGAAGGTGATCGAGAAGCGGAACCTGGCGAAGAACAAAGACCAGCGCGCCTGGCGGGCATTCAGGCGCTTGGCAGATCGTAAATACTCTAAGTTCTTGTGGTCCGTCAGGACCACAAACGGCAGGTCCGCCCCCTCTAGCCAGTGGCGCCACTCCTGTAAGGCGAGTTTAATGGCCAGGAGCTCTCTGTCCCCCACATCGTAGTTCCTCTCCGCCGGGGACAGGCGCCGGGAGAAGAAGGCGCACGGCCGTTTGGCGCCATCGTCAGGTGACCGCTGGGATAACACTGCTCCCACTCCCGTGTCCGATGCGTCCACCTCCACAATGCACTGCAGCGCGGGGTCGACCTGGCGAAGGACCCGGGAGGAGGAGAACTCCGCCTTCAGCGCCCTAAAGGCAGCAGCGACCTCTTCAGTCCACCGGAACGGGACCTTCGGGGACGTGAGGCGGGTCAGCGGTCCGACGATCGAGCTGAAATTTGGGACAAAGCGGCGGTAAAAATTGGCGAAGCCAACAAACTGTTGCACCTGCTTCCGGGATGCGGGAGTAGGCCACTCCACCACCGCCTTCACCTTCTCTGGGTCTGGGAGCACCTGATCTTGAGCGATGATGAATCCCAGGAAGGATGTGGTCCTAGCGTAGAATTCGCATTTCTCAGCCTTCACGTACAGACGATTCTCCAGCAGTCTTTGGAGGACCCGCCTCACATGGACCTGGTGCTCGTCCCTGGACCTGGAGAAGATAAGGATGTCATCCAGGTAGACGAACACAAAAAGGCCGATGAAATCCCGGAGGACGTCATTAATGAGGCGCTGAAAGACGGCAGGAGCGTTGGTCAGCCCGAACGGCATGACGAGATACTCAAAGTGGCCGTTCGGGGTACGGAAGGCTGTCTTCCATTCATCTCCCTCCCGGATCCGGACGAGGTGGTAAGCGCTGCGTAAATCCAGCTTGGTAAACCAGGTCGCCCCCTGGAGGGAGTGAAAGGCAGTGTCCATGAGGGGCAGGGTGTAACGGTCCCTCTCAGTGATGTCATTCAGCGCTCGGTAGTCTATGCAGGGGCGGAGGGATCCGTCCTTCTTCCCGACAAAGAAAAACCCTGCCCCCACGGGTGACGACGATGGGCGAATAATCCCAGCGCTCAGAGATTCCTTCAGGTATGTATTCATGGTCTCCTTCTCCGGTGCCGACAGGCTGTAGAGCCGACCAGATGGCAGGGGAGCCCCCTGGCGGAGGTTGATGGCACAGTCATATGGTCGATGCGGGGGAAGAGACATAGCTTTAGATTTGCTAAATACCATACCCAGGTCGTGAAATTCTGGAGGCACCAGTGACAGGTCCGGAGGTGCTGTATCCGCCACAGGGGGAGCCGCGGACGGGGAGCAGGCGGCGGACTGAAGGCAGGTGCCCATACAGAAGGTACTCCATGCCGATACCCCAGCGGACCTCCAGTCCAGGACAGGGTTGTGGAGGCGTAGCCAGGGATACCCCAGGATGACGGGCGACACAGAGTTGGGCAGGACGTAAAATACCATCTCCTCCCGGTGGTTCCCTGAGATGATGACTGGGACAGGCATGGTTTGGTGAGAAACTCTCCCAAGGGAGGCACGGGAGAGATGGACCAGGGAGATGGGGTGTTTTAATGCCTGACAGCGGATGCCCAATCGGGTTGCCAGGCCTTGTGAAATGAAGCTGCCCTCTGCGCCCGAATCCACCAGTGCGTGGGTGAGGTGCCCAGTGGGATTGTGGCAAAAACGGATGGGCAGCTTTAATTGAGTGAGAGAGTCTAACCGGTTGGGACCCGCGAGGCTCCCTACAGCGATTCGCGGACCCCGCCGACTGGCTTTCCGCGGGCAACGCTCTACAGTGTGTTGGTCACCTCCGCAATACATGCAGAGGCCCAACTCACGGCGGCGTTGTTTCTCCGCAGGGGAAAGCTTGGTCCAGCCCGTCACCATCGGCTCCGACTCCTCGGGGCACAATGCTGGCGGCGCCGCCAGGGGGCGAGCTTGGAACAGGTGCGGCGAGACTCCACGAGGGCGAGAAGAAGAAGACTTCCGCCCCGAGGAGCGCTCGCGCAGCCTGTTATCCAAACTTATCGCTAAGGATGTCAGCTCCGCTAGCGTCCCAGGGATATCCCGTCCAGCCAGTTCATCCCTCAGATCACTATTGAGGCTGCGGAGGAACAGGCCACAGAGGGAGCGTTCCTCCCAGCCCAATTCCTCCGCCGCTACCCGGAAGTCGACCGAGTAGTCCGCTGCCGACCGGCCTCCCTGCTGGAGAGCGAGGAGCCGATCGACCTGGACCGTCTCGGTTTGAGAATGGTCAAAGACCTCCAGAAAGCGCCTCACGAACTGGTCATAGGTGAGGGTGGCATAACTGGGCCTCGCCATTACGGCGTAGGTCCAAGTTAACGCACGCCCCTCCAGAAGATTCCCTATGTAACCAATCCGACTGTGATCCGAGGGAAAATCTCCGGGCACACGGTGGAACACGGACTCACACTGCATAATGAACCCCCGCGCTCCGCCGAGCTTACCGCTAAAGCGGGCGGGGGTCGGAATCGGTGTGAGCCGAACCGGTGCCACTGGAGCCGGCTGGACGGCCGCTGGAACAGCAGGAGCCGCGCCACCCTGACGAGCCGGGGGGAACGGCTGTTGAGGATCCAAGCGGCCCAACCGGTTAGTTAAATTCAATAATTGATTAAAGATCACCTGTTGTTGATAAGCTATTTGATCCACTCTAGCCTCGAGAGTGGAAAACCGGTGTGCGAGCCCGCCGTCCGCCGAGCCGCTCTGCTGAAGCCGTACTGACATAACGCACGGCTCAGGAGACGCACACACACAGGCTTAGAGTAGTTCAAAGAGTTTATTAACAGCAGGAGTGAATGAGTGCGTGTCTGCGGGAAGTAAATGTGTTGGTGATGGTGTCTGCTCCAGGCACAGAGGCAGGTGACCGTACAGCCGAGCAACCCTATGGAGAGAGCACAGGGAGAGGGTGACGGGCATACACCAACACAGGAGGAATTTATGGCGAGAGAAGGACTTACTTGGTGGGTCAGGACAGCTGGCACAACAAGGGGGCGAAGCCCGGAAGACAGCCACCTGGAGAGCTCCGTACAGCAGCGAGGATTGGGCGATGGAGTGGAGATGTCCGCCGCTGGGGAATCCACCTGTGCACAGGGGAGAAGACTGAAGAAAAGAGGTAAGCGATCTTCTTACCAAAATGGTGACGCTGAAGGGAAGTATGCTCACAACGGTGAGGGACGAAGTCTGACGGCTTCAGGCCGAGCCTCCGGGCGAGACGGCCTTTATCCCTCGCCGCTGATGACTGTCAGGTGCGTGAGCAGGTGGCGCCGTTGATGAATGGCGCGGCGTGACAGAAACATGCCGTTTGGAGAAGGCACCCTTCAAACCTGAGACAACTGGAGCAGTTTGCTGATGAGGAGTGGGCCAAAATACCTGCTGAGAGGTGCAGAAGTCTCATTGACAGTTACAGAAATCGTTTGATTGCAGTGATTGCCTCAAAAGGTTGTGCAACAAAATATTAAGTTAAGGGTACCATCATTTTTGTCCAGGCCTGTTTCATGAGTTTGTTTTTTAAAATAATTCTGTTGAACCACAATTCAAAAGCATTGTCCGATTTTCATTGGTTAATTTTCATCGAATTTTTATTTATTACCACTTTTGTCAGATTCAAGTTATTTCTGTGACCATTGTGGGTTTTTCTTTCATTAACAGAGGGGTACCAACAATTTTGTCCACGTCTGTATGTTGGCCCACAAGGAGTGGCTGCTGCAGTATGTTTGAATAAAGACTTGCTGCCTTTGTATGCCCTCTCGGACACTGCTGCACCTCATGTGACACTGGGGGTGTCCGCAGGGGAGGAGGCAAGGGCATTGGGACCAATGGTGAAAAATTGTCTTAAGTTGACTGACTGGGTTGCCACACAATGTAGGGATTTACATTATTCATCATCTGCAGATTGTTATCGTATATCAAGCAATGTGACAATACAGGCCACCCCACAAAGATTACACCTTGACTGAACACATGGTAGAGAAAACACTGATCACCCAGATTCTGATGCACTGTTGGAGTCTATGCCTCCCTCTCTATGTTCAGATGGCTCTGCGGATGTTGGTCTGATTACCTGTACACCAGTAAGAATTACTCTCAAACCAAACACACAGCCTATATGGTGATCACAGTACCCTCTCCCAAAGGAGAAGAAGACAGGTATAGCAGGAACAATACAGGGTCTTCTTCAGGTAGGAGCCCTGGTACCAACACAATCCCCCTGGAATACACCAATTCTTCCTGTAGAGAAACCTGGTAAACCAGACTACAGGATGGTACGTGATATGTGACCTATTAATGCTGTAGTGGTGCCTACAGATTACACTGTTCCAAATCCGTACCGGCTGCTGAATAGCATTACTCCACAATATAAGTTTTTCACTGTAGTGGATACAGCCACTGCCTTTTATAGTATCCCACTACATGCAGACAGCAGGCCTCTTTTTGCATTCACCAGTCAGGGTGAATTGCTCTCACCTTCTGTGAGAGCAGTTCACTGGTGGCCAGGGACTACCGCATGCTGGCAGAGGAGGCAGACAAGCAGGTGGTATTGGCTCAAGCTCGCCGGCGCGGGCGCCCACCTACAGTGGGTTCGCAGATTAGTGTTCCCCCTACAGATGACTGTTTTCAAGAAACTAATTTTTTCCCCTCCCTACCCTTTCTCCACCCAGAGACCAAGTCTTTCTCCTACCGGCCTTGACAGGAAGGTGCTTTGGCCGGCCCACGTTACAGCCGCTACAGGCGCTTGCTGAAGCCCAAAGGTCTGGAGGGTTAGGACCCCTTCTGGGTGTTTGGGGGGTTGTCTGGTGACACAAAGGAGATGACTCCACCCAGTACTTCGGGGTGTTGGTGGGGGGGCAGCCAAGGGCACTAGAGCACTGGGGGGTATGAAGTAAATAAAGATGTGCCTTTTGCCCCTGCTGTGCCAGGCTCAAACCTGAGAACGTAGGGGTGTGAATGTATTGTACTAAGCCTTGCTCTGTAATGTGTATGTTAACGTGTATGTTGATGTGTATTCATGCTTTGTATCTGGTAAGTTAATGTGTTTACCCTGAATGCCAGAGGCAGAAAGAAAATGTATAAAGCAGTCCACTTTGACACTCAGTTTTATTCTATTCTGTGTTGTCGTCAGCTCGCTGTCTCGTCTGATTCCATCCTCCACAATGCCAGTGAGTGACCAGTTGGTAAAACAGTAATCGATGTGTGAGAAGATCATTGCATGCAGGAACATTTTGGCTGCACTAACTGTCAGCGATGGTCTAATTTGTTTAAAATTTCTTAGATGAAATTTGATTATGATTGAGATTTTTTTGATGTGTTTTTTTAAAGGTTAATGAGGAATCTAAATTCACGCCAAGGTCCTTAAATTCCTTGACTAGTTGCAGCTCCTCCCCTTTTAAGAAAATGTTTGAGTTTGTAATATTTGATCGTTGTTTTGTAAACATCATGCAAACAGTTTTTTTTTGTGTTTAGTAGGAGACATGAATTATTGAGCCAGTCATGGATTTGGGTCAATGGGGAAATTACAGGGCATCCAACTGGATGCAGAAGTCGGACTTTACATAAATATCAACATAAATATATATTAAATTTTATAAATGTTTTTTTTATTTGTGTCACAAACTGTCCTCTACAAATGATAGCACCACTGCTGTCAAACACAAAATTGTCCTCAGATGGTCAGCATTTGAGAAAAATAAAGAACTTCTAACATCTAAATGGGTCCCATACAGAATTAAGGCCAAACTTTAAATTTACAGTATAACACCTACAGTACACTGTACCTGTTTTCATCTATGGACGGGAATGTGTAAACTGGACATCCGTACTTTGCAGAAATACTGAAGGCTTCCAAAACCACATTCTGAGAGCTATGATTCATCACAAGCTTATAGGGCATGTCACTGTTGATGAACTTTGTCATTTAACATTGTTAACTCCAATTATGCTGATTGTGAAAAGTAAAACTCGAAAGCTCTGTCGTCACATTAAAAATGTCTTGAAGGCATGATTAATAATTGCAGAAGAAACAAGGGATAAGGGACAAGGGATAAGGACCTGTACTTACTGTATATAGCGCTTTTCTAGTCTCAAAGACCACTCAGAGTGCTTCACTAGCACTAACCCTCTACTCTAAGGGCCTATAGGAGACAGATATCTAGGGACAATTTAGAACAACCAGTTAACCAAACATGCATGTCTTTGGATTGTGGGAGGAAACCGGAGCCCCCAGAGTAAACCCACGCAGCACAGGGAGAACATGCAAACTCCACACAGAAAGGTTCCTACCCCTGTCAGCCTGGGGATTCGAACATGGAACCTTCTAGCTGTAAGGCAACAGTGCTAAACAAAGGAAGGCAATGCAGACATTGCAGGATAATATCTGTGAATGGTCTAAAATGCACTTGCATATCTTAAATCAGGCCATCCAGGACAGATATCTATGGACAGACATCTCCCATGTTAGTGCACAATCTGCCACAGGCAGAGATAGCATTACATGATGGACCATAATACAGTCTGACAAATATATCCTATACTTCCTCACTCTACCCATCCCTGGAGCATCAACACAGAAAGTGCAATAATTAAAGAGTGCCTTGTTACTATAATCAGCTGGTCTGTTAATTTTTTGCTTATCCAACTTAGGGCTCTGTTGTGTAGTGTGTGTGTGTGTGTGTGTGTGTGTGTGTGTGTGTGTGTGTGTGTGTGTGTGTGTGTGTGTGCAGCCCGTGAGGCTCGCCATACCCGCCCTGGGTGTGACATCAGGCGGGCACGGCCAATGTATACAGTTCTGTGTTCCTCCTAATAAAGTCCAGTTCACTGCATGGCATAATTCTGACTCTGACCATCATTTCCATGCATAACATTTTGGCAACGAGCGAAAACCATGGAGGCATGTGGGCTACCTTCACCTCTACATTTTCTGGAGTGCCCAGGAGAGCCAGTGATCCTATGGCCAGTCTGGGTGGCAATGCTTGGGGAATACATTGCAGAGCTGGGCCTTGGTAGACTCGACGGAGGGTCAGAGAATTCTCGGCATGTTGGGAAAGACGGAGCATTATGCGGATGCTGTCGGGTGGCTGATAGGAGATTTTGCCGAACGTCCAAGAGACAAGAAGCTGGAGCTGTGGGTAGTGAGACTGTTGGCACCAAGAGGAGCTAAGCTAGTTAGTGGGAGGAGCTAAAGGCTCAGTCATTGGCAACAGAACAGTTAGCCACGACGCTAGGTGCCCACCAAAACCAAGCTACAAGTGACCAGCTGTTTATCTGGGGGGACTAGAGCCCCTGGTTATCGACGATGGCAAGCCAGCCAAGGAGCTCAGCACGGTGTGTGACCATAGCACTGGTGATGTTGATGGCATGGTGAGCAGCGACAGCAGAGAGGGAGAGCAGCAGCCGGAGTCTTCCCCGCAGCTGCAGTCCGAGCAGCAGGAGAGCGGGAGCAAGCAGGCTGTGGGCCCCGGAAAGCAGTGGCAATGGCCGGGCGCAGAGGAAGCACAGCAGAGTGCCTCGGACGATGGAGAGGAGGTGCCGGGCGCCACAGAGGTCGGGCAGAACCTCAATGCCGGAGTTCAAAGCACCCTAGACTAGGGTGTTGGGCGTTACGGTGAGGTGCCTAAGTCAACGAGCGGTGCCGACGAGCGAGCATTAGTTTTCCCCTGAGTTTGACCACAGGGGGCCGGAGTGTTTGGGGCAACAGCGGCGACAGCCGCAGTGGTGTTGAAGGCGGTCGGAAGGGGACCGACAGGCACGGAGGGACGGCATGCCGGACAGCAGCTCTGCGGGCCCAGAGGAGAGAAGCAGTCAGTGGTGAGAAGAGACATTCTCGCCGAGGATGTCAGCTTCAACCCCACGGGTTGGCAGCTGCCAGGGGCGCACATGCCATGGGGCTGCCCTGGGCCCCCGAGCCGGTTTTACCCTTGGCTGCCTGTGGACGTTGGTGTAACATGAACACTGTTATGTCAATATGTTTTATGGTTGCATGAGTGTGTGTTATGATATGAGATTGTTTTGTATACACTGTCCAATTTTAGTTGTTTTTTTGGATGAATGTGTTAGGCCATTCTAGTCCACTGTTGCCCTGCTATTTCCCTTAGTGCATGATTCGGGTCCTAAATTGTGGTGGATCTGAGTTGTGTGTGTGTGTTTTGAACTTTTGTAAGGGGGAGGTGAATGTAGTGTGGTGTGTGTGTGTGTGTGGCCCGTGAGGCTTGCCGTACCCACCCTGGGTGTGATGTCAGGCGGGCACAATGTATATAGTTCTGTGTTCCTCCGAATAAAGTTCAGTTCACTGCATGGCATAACTCTGACTCTGACCATCATTTCCATACATAACAGGCTCATTTCCAAATCTAAGTGTAGTTTACAGACCTGTTTTTGTTACCCATATACTATGGAGGATGTTGCCTATGTGTGAGCCCTACCTATAGTTAGGTCCATACATATATATTTGAACACTGACATAAGTTTTGTTATTTTAGCTGTTTAGCAAAATAAATTGTGTCACTGTCCAAATACTTATGGACATATGCCTTTGGCTTAGTCAGGGTATACATGATGGCACTACACAGTTGCTTTAACTCTATGTTATTCACACATGGTGCTGTGGCTCTTGGCTCTCAACACATATCAGTTTAGAGAGATTAACAGAAATGCTGATGATGCAAGCACCCGGCCTGGCACAGTGGACTCCAAATAATCCTCAACTGAAAGAAGAATGTACTTCTCTTACAAATGTTCATAACTGTTTTTTTTTATTCTGTTATATTAAACATAGATTATTTTAGCACTGAAAACATAAGTCACTATGAAACCTGACATCAGCAGATTATTGATGCAGTAGCCATTCTGGAGTTGGATGCATGTGAAAGAGATCAGCCCTGCTCACCAATGTGATTCCCTCATCAAAAAAATGGTTCTTGTGCTAATATAGACAGAGAATGGAGAAGCTGAGAATGCACTATGGCAAAATATATACTCATTCCAACTTTAAAGTACAGCAAATACAAGCTAATAAGCATTTTCTGATAATAAGGAGCAAGCTACCTCCACTTGAAACAACATGATGAAAACTCTGATATCCCAGCACAGTGGCACTTCCCATTTCCTTTAGAGAGTAGACATATTTGGTAGTTATTTCGATCAAAACATTTACACTTTAACAAATGGAATTCACCTCAAACTCATTAGCACCTGTTTTCCTACTAAAGTGATTTAAAGCTCTACATAATCTAAGTCTAAGGTCAAAGCGAAACATCAATATTACATTTTCTAAGAGCCCAATAAGCATTTTTGTGCTCATCATACAGACATGCCTTCTGACTCTCTGCTTTAGTGGTCACCTGTAAGCCAGATGGGCTTACAAGCCACTGCTGATGGTGGGGACTACTCTCTGTTCACCAGAATTAACGCTGCTAAATGCAGTAATGCTATTAGGGCCAGATTGGTTATGAGGACACGTTGCATTAAAACCAGTGGGGAAGAAAACAGAGGCGGAGTGAGAAGAGCGTTAAGCCAGGTGAGGGATATTTTTCCTCCTCTTAACTCGCTGCATTCCCCTCACACAGGGAGCAGCAATGCAGCCGGTGTAGGTTTGTGGACATGCTTTCCAAGTTGAAGAGCCTCTTCAGGGGTCCGCAGGTGCCACCAGCGGCCACCCCCAAACCTCCTGAGACAGCTCCTGCTCCTGCTCCTGCTCCTGCTGCAGCTGCAGCTCCTGCCAAGGTAAGGTCTGTGGGTGTAGTTACATTTACTCAGGTACATGAACTCAAGTAACTTTTTAATAAATTATACTTTTATTTTAGGATACGTTTTACTCTCACTTATAAATGAGCAACTCCTTCACTTTTGCCAATTTGTGAGGTTATTCTCTGAAATTTGTGCCTATTGTCTTTAAAAATTACTACTGTTTCCTCGTACAGTTTAATTTTCAAATACATTTTAGGTTGTTTCCCATAAATTGGAATTTTTTCTTATACATTTACATTTTGTTCATGCAATTTGTGAGTTTTTTTTACTACATTTGAGACTTTACTCTCATATGCATTTTTTATAAGCAAGATATTTTACTTGCTAGTTTTTTTAAATATACATCCAACTTTTTCAAAAATTTCCAAGTTTTGTTTGTAATTTTTCAACTTTGAGCTTGGTATATCTGTGACTTGTGATCAGAAGCGGCGTTAACCGAAAATTGTTCTTCACGGACAGATTTTTTTTAAGCAGTTACAGAAAGATCTGAAAGCTTTCTGCCATTTTGAGAGATTACACTGAGGGTGATCTAATTAAAATCAATTAAATCAACACATAATAATAGATTGTGACAGAAATTTTACAAACCTATCATTCAAAATGGCAGATAAAAAAGTCTAGTGCATCCTCTGCTTTTGGCTGTCACCAATTTAGGAAGTTTTTGTCCTCCTCCATGTTTTAAACTTTCCACATTTACTCATAAATATAATCCAGACCAGTTAAATTATAAATTTAGTTAAGCTCCTAAATATGCAATCATTTTGGGTTATTATGTGCAATATTAGATTTTTTTCTGATAACCGATATGCCCATATTTTGAAAATAGTTTTTGCCGACTGAAAATGCCGATAAATGCACATTTTTCACCTGTTTGCATTTCCTTTGTCTTTGATGATTAACTGGCATATAAAGATGTATTCTCCGAGGAAAATAAGAAAATTATCTCAGCTTACTATGAAAATACATGTTATTTATTTTTAGTAACGTGTTCAACAGAAGTATAAACTTCCCCCCTTTAATAGGCTTGGAGGATACTGTCCATGTGACAGCCTGTCATGAGTCTGGGCACAGTGTTTCCACAGAGCCCAGACTCTTAACTTATTTTTGAGTATTATATATCTGTCATTATTATTTTGTCAGTTTATGTGTATACTTTGGTTTTTGTCTTATGTACCCTCCTCTCTCCAGACACTCCCACTCGCTGCTCACAGTCTGCTCTCCTGTCATCTCAGCTGTGAACAGTTATGTAATTAGGTCACCTGCCAACTCAGCTGCCCGCACCTGCCGCTCATTTGTTTGCCTATTATTTAAGCGCTGTCTGTTCACTGTTTCATTGCGGCAGTATTGATGCTTTGTTTGCATTGTTTGGACTTTACTCCTCCGTGTAATTCCTCATCTCCTCCAGAGCTATTCCAGCTCTGGAGTGCCTCTCTATGTAAATTACTCTTGTTTGTATTTTTGTATCGTCTGCACAATTTTGGAATTTTTGTTGTCTTTTGTTAATAAATGTCACGACTGCAGCTCAGCGCCTGGGTCTGTCTTTTTGCCTCAGTGGGACATTCATGACAGAATACTGCCGCCAGTTATAGACCCAGCTGCTGCAGTAGAGCATATTTTTCACCTTTTTGTGCTTTTTTTTCACTCACCTGCTCATCGGAGCTGTAATGGATCCAACAGGTGGATGGGGCTACCCGATGCGCCTGGAGTGGGAGTGCTGCCAAGCTCTCAGGGAGATTGATGGGTTAATCTCCACAGTACGCACATATTCCACCCCGGAGGACGCATTGTGGTAGCTGGGGCTCGCGGAGGCAGTGGCTCGCCAGTGCCCTCAGCTTATGGAGCACGCTGAGGGAAAAGAGAGGATTTCGCTGGTGGCTGCGCTGCAATGTGAGAGTGGCGGGATGATGAAGAATTCCCCCGAGAGGCCTGGGCTTGCGCCGAAGGGGAGGCACTCCTGGGGCTCCGTTGCTTCAGTTCCTCACCGATCTCCGACGCCCGTTCCTTCTCCTTCAGCTCTACGGCAGCAACGTCATCCTGCTCCGGACCGCTGGAGGAAGCCTCCAGCCTCTCTGACAGCCATCTCTGTGGCACCAAAACTGAAGCCTCCCTCAGCAGTACAGCCTTCAGCTCTTTTCTCCCCGGCTGAGTCATCAGCTTCTCTCTGCACTGTAGCTGCTGTTCTCCACTCAACTTTGGTGTCCTCTCCCGCTGCTGAGAGGTCCTCCATTGATTCCCCAGCTACGTCCATCTTCGTGACTACAGGGGCGGCTCCTCCACAATCTTCAGAGGGGCCCATATTCACCATAGCCACGGAGAGGAATGACTCTCCACCCGCTGCAGCAGGCAACAACAAACACCGGGAAAACAGTCAAGTTTAATTTCATTCAATTTCAATTTATGATGATATGCCTTGGCTGATTCCCAGCAATGAGGGTCAGGGTCTGCAGTCCCCTGAGCTCTCACCACCTGCTGCAGTAATTAATTGCTCACCAGCCCTCTCCCTGTCCTCTCCCCTGGTTCGCCAAAACAGAACCGCCAGACGATGGAGGAGCCCATGGCCCTGGAGGACCCAGTTCCAGTGTCGGCGGTGAGCCAACCCCCCAGTGGCCATGCCGGATGAGCCACAAGCGTGGGTCACTTCACCTGGGTGCTCCAAGACTGCAACCACCATCATGCCTGCTGCGGAGGCTGCCACAGCAGAGTTTGAGGCTGAGCTGGACCTCCAAAAGACCAGGCCCGAGACATCGCCGTCATCTGGATCAACAGAGTCCTGGACGGTGATGGAGCTTGAGCTCAGGCAAGTGCTCTCTCTTGTTTTTCTCTTTTCAGTTTTGGAGCAGTCTTGCCTGGCTCTTGGTGAGGACAGCCGGGTGCAGCCGCCCACTGCACCTGAGCTCGTCTCACTGGGATCCGGCACTGCTGGTGACCCTGACCCTCTTCCTCTGTCTGTTTCCACTGAGCTTTCTCCCATGGTCACAGGAGATGTTCCAGCACAGCAAGAGGTCTCCGTGGGTCCGGGGTCACCGCCCGAGGTCACCACAGGCCCAGCTTCCCCCACTGTGGAGGTTGTCACTGGAGTTCTGTCCCAGCCCGGGATCTCCATGGGTACAGCTTCCCCTCTGTCCGAGGCCATCGTGTGGGTTCCTCCTCCATGGTCCGAGTCTCCGTGGGTGCTGCATCCTGGTCAGGGACCCTGGAGGGTGCTGTGCCCCAGCATAAATCCAACATGGGTGCTGCGTTCCAGTATGGGCCGCCATGGGCGCTACGTTCCAACCTGGGGTCCACCATGGGTGCAGCACTGGCCCAGTCCAGGTCCACCAAGGGTGCAGCGTTAGCCCCGTCCAGTTCTACCGAGGGTGCAGCGTTGGCCCCGTCCGGTTCCACCGATGGTGCATCGTTGGCCCAGTCCGGGCCCACCGAGGGTGCAGCGTTGGCTCGGTCTGGGCCCACTGCAGGTGTGGCTATGCTCCAGCCCAGAGCCACCGCGGGTGCTGCAATGCTCCAGCCCGGAGCCACCGCAAGTGCTGCAATGCTCCATCCCGGAGCCGCCACGGGTACAGCTACATTGGGTGCAGCTCCGGGGCAGAAAGACAGACCCAGGCGCTGAACTGCAGTCGTGACATTTATTAACGAAAGACAATGAGCAAATGAGCGGCAGGTGCGGGCAGCTGAGTTGGCAGGTGACCTAATTACATAACTGCTCACAGCTGAGATGACAGGAGAGCAGACTGTGAGCAGCGAGTGGGAGTGTCTGGAGAGAGGAGGGCACATAAGACAAAAACCCAAAGTATATACATAAACTGACAAAATAATAATGACAGATATACAATACTCAAAAATAAGTTAAGAGTCTGGGCTCTGTGGAAACACTGTGCCCAGACTCATGACACAGCCCTAACAACAGCCACAAGCATGGCAAAAATAAAGTGTATTCACTGTACAACTCCTCAGTAACTAAATCAGATTGGACCAACATAAATAGTCAATATAATGTTTTTACATTACTGAATAAAGAAGCACAAATCAGGCTGTATGTGCTTCATGATCATATAAACTTGATTAAATAATACACATGCTTGCAGTATATTAGGATGTACTGGCTGTTAAATTTTGGGCCAATACTGATAACACAGGGTTACGAAAAAAAAATTTTGTTTGTAAGTTGTCTGTGTTTTTTCAACTGATTTAAGACAATTTTGCACCGCTGAATCAGAAAATGACATCCATTTCTCTCGAGCAGGTGCTAAGTAAAAACCTGTACTTACTTAGTTCTTACTTAGTACTATGCATGTACTTACCTTTATATAAAGGTAAGCACATGTAAATTGAATGCTACGTCATCATTGTTCAAAATTCAGAGAATTTCAAGACATAAAGAATTTTGCATCATATAAACCGAAAATACTCGTACATGTAAACAAAAATGTACAAAACAACATGTGGTCATAATTCAAAAAGTTGATCTGATTGAGCAAAACCAATGTGATTTTTGGATTCAGCACATCAAAATTGTCCTAAATCAGCTAAAAAAAACTTAGGCAATAAATTTGGTGTTGACCAGTGTCATGATGTCAAAAATAATAAATTTGCCAATGGCTAACTTTTTGACTGTTTCACTACCAGCCGATTGTTTTGGTATCGGCTAAGAAATATGCATTATTTAAAAAAAAAAACTCAAATACTTTAAAATGGTTCTGTGATGGGTGTTTTCAGAATTTGAGACTGTAGTCCAGTGTTGTCTGTTTCAGGGCAAAATCAATGCTAATCTTCCCTAATTATTACACTATAAAAAACCACATTTCTGATTATTTTTAAAATCAATGAAATTAAAACTTACTCAGAGTGCCACAAAATGTACTTGAATAAAAGTACTGATTTTTAATCAAGTTTTTTTTTTGGGGGGGGGGGGGGGACTGTTCTTATTTGTACTTGATTAACTTATATGATCGTTTAACAGTTTTTGAATACAATTTTTTGCTACTCTTCCCACCTTTGTAGCTGTGTGCTGTAAATTATGAATGTCCTAACTGTTCTAAAGTGAGTGGCTATATGATTTTGTTTATAACAAGAGTTCTACTAGATACCCTTGTATACACTGACCCTATCCCATTGCATCAACAGCAACCCTATATTATTAAAATCAAGCCACAACCTAGAAAATAAATGATGGTACCGAAGCATGTAATTCAGCAAATTGGTTCCATTTGTTTCTCCTAAAACCACAGCTGTGGCTTCTTGTATTTGTTCCCCTCATCTGCTCAGCTCTCTCGCCAGAAAAAAAAAAAAAATGAAATTGTTACACTGCTTGGACTTCATTGGTATCCCTCATTACCCAATGGGTACTTTTAAAATTCATTTTCATCTTGAACACAGGCCTGTTTTTAAAAACTGTCCATCAGGCGAGGGAGTAATTTGTCAGCCACTAAATTCCCCATTTTGAAAAAATGTCCCCAAAATTAAAATGTCACTCTAATGGCTGCAGTTTGAGTAATGGAGCGAAGCAGCAGCAGACTTTAAGGAAAATGTTGATTTGTTGTGTAGGAGGAGAAGCCACTCGATGAGAAGAATGAAGCCAAGCAAGAGGATAAACCCCAGGGTGAGTTATTTGTTGCATATGGTTGAGGATAAATAATAGTGCCTATGTGCATCGGTGTGTGGTGGTAGTGGGGTTTTATGCACAAGTAAAAACTGAATAGTATGCACATGTATTTCAATAAGCTTAAACACAAACATGAGAAGAAAAACATCTCCACAAACCAACCGATAATCATCAAAATCAAATTAATCTAAAGCAACATTATGCCTCTTTGACTTACTGTACAGTAAGTATGTTTGCTAAAAAAACGGACCCACAGTGTATGAAGAAAAATACTGTTAAAAATACCAGATAGAAGATATATCAGAAGATATACAGTAGCTTTATTATGATATTTTGTCCGTTTTTATGACTTTTTTAGATATATATGTGACATGTACAGTCATGTGAAAAAATTAGGACACCCTGTATAAGCCTGTGTTTTTTTTAACATATTTGGACATATGGAGATTAAATATCAATGTTAAAAATACTGGGAGATTCACATAATGCAACTAAGAAATTAAAAATGAATTAAAGACTTTTTTTCAAATTTTCTGTAGAATGTAATTCTAAACAAGCAGTGAGGAATAAATTGGGACACTCCCATCTTTTTTAGGACACCCCCACATTCATTCCCACTCACAATGGCTAAAATAAATGTAAAAAAAAATGCAAATAAAAACAAAAACAAGGTTAGACATAGCTGGGCAAACATTTCTTAATAAAGAACTGAATATTTAAAGGGGTGTCCTAATTTTTTCACATGACTGTATATATGAGGTCAGACAGGCGTCTCTGTGGACCATTATATCGCCAGATGTCGTTGTGCAGTGAAAGTAGGGAGCGGGTGGAAGAGAACCGGGAGAAGTGGAGATATGCACTGTAAAGAAGAGGAATGAAAGTCAGTAGAAACAAGACAGAACACATGTGTGTGAATGAAAGGGAGGCAGGCGCAATGATGAGATGAGATGAGATGAGATGAGAGATGAGATTCAACTTTATTGTCATTACACATGTAAGGTAACGAAACGTGACTTGGCATTGAAGACGCAAGTAGTAAAGGTAGATAAGTTTGCAAGGGATCAACCATCCAAAGCAATGGACAGTGCACAAAGCGGTGAAGAAGAGCATGCAGGCAGGTTGGAATAGGTGGAGATGAGTGTCAAGGGGGATTTGTGACAGAAGCATAGCATCTAGAGTGACAGGAAAGAGATAAGATATACCTTAATTTGTCCCATAATGGACAAATATGCAGGATTGCAGCAGCATAGGGATCGCAGCACTCAGAGCAATAATAAACAACAGAATAAAATAAAACAGTATATATATATATATATACAGTGGGGCAAAAAAGTATTTAGTCAGCCGCCAATTGTGCAAGTTCTCCCACTTAAAAGATGGGAGAGGTCTCCAATTTCCATCGTAGGTATACCTCAACTATGAGAGACAAAATGAGGGAAAAAAAATCCAGAAAATCACACTGTCTGATTTTTAAGGAATTTATTTGCAAATTATGGTGGAAAATAAGTATTTGGTCAATAACAAAAGTTCGTCTCAATACTTTGTTATATACCCTTTGTTGGCAATGACAGAGGTCAAATGTTTTCTGTAAGTCTTCACAAGGTTTTCACACACTGTTGCTGGTATTTTGGCCCATTCCTCCATGCAGATCTCCTCGAGAGCAGTGATGTTTTGGGGCTGTCGCTGGGCAACACAGACTTTCAACTCCCTCTAAAAGATTTTCTATGGGGTTGAGATCTGGAGACTGGCTAGGCCACTCCAGGACCTTGAAATGCTTCTTACGAAGCCACTCCTTCGTTGCCCGGGCGGTGTGTTTGGGATCATTGTCATGCTGAAAGACCCAGCCACATTTCATCTTCAATGCCCTTGCTGGTGGAAGGAGGTTTTCACTCAAAATCTTATGATACATGGCCCCATTCATTCTTTCCTTTACACGGATCAGTCGTCCTGGTCCCTTTGCAGGAAAACAGCCCCAAAGCATGATGTTTCCACCCCCATGCTTCACAGTAGGTATGGTGTTCTTTGGATGCAACTCAGCATTCTTTCTCCTCCAAACACGACAAGTTGAGCTTTTACCAAAAAGTTCTATTTTGGTTTCATCTGACCATATGACATTCTCCCAATCCTCTTCTGGATCATCCAAATGCTCTCTAGCAAACTTCAGACAGGCCTGGACATGTACTGGCTTAAGCAGGGGAACACGTCTGGCACTGCAGGATTTGAGTCCCTGGCGGCGTAGTGTGTTACTGATGGTAGCCTTTGTTACTTTGGTCCCAGCTCTCTGCAGGTCATTCATTAAGTCCCCCCATGTGGTTCTGGGATTTGTGCTCACCGTGCTCGTGATCATTTTGACCCCACGGGGTGAGATCTTGCGTGGAGCCCCAGATCGAGGGAGATTATCAGTGGTCTTGTATGTCTTCCATTTTCTAATAATTGCTCCCACAGTTGATTTCTTCACACCAAGCTGCTTACCTATTGCAGATTCAGTCTTCCCAGCCTGGTGCAGGTCTACAATTTTGTTTCTGATGTCCTTTGACAGCTCTTTGGTCTTGGCCATAGTGGAGTTTGGAGTCTGACTGTTTGAGGTTGTGGACAGGTGTCTTTTATGCTAATAATGAGTTCAAACAGGTGCCATTAATACAGGTAAGGAGTGGAGGACAGAGGAGCCTCTGAACAAAGTTGTTACAGGTCTGTGAGAGCCAGAAATCTTGCTTGTTTGTAGATGACCAAATACTTATTTTCCACCATAATTTGCAAATAAATTCTTTAAAAATCAGACAATGTGATTTTCTGGATTTTTTTTTTTCTCATTTTGTCTCTCATAGTTGAGGTATACCTATGATGAAAATTGGAGACCTCTCTCATCTTCTAAGTGGGAGAACTTGCCGAATTGGTGGCTGACTAAATACTTTTTTGCCCCACTGTATATACTGTATATATATATATATATATATATATACACTACCGTTCAAAAGTTTGGGGTCACTTAGAAATTTCCTTATTTTTGAAAGAAAAGCACTGTTTTTTTCAATGAAGATAACTTTAAACTAATCAGAAATACACTCTAATATCTAATATACATTGCTAATGTGGTAAATGACTATTCTAGCTGCAAATGTCTGGTTTTTGGTGCAATATCTACATAGGTGTATAGAGGCCCATTTCCAGCAACTATCACTCCAGTGTTCTAATGGTACAACGTGTTTGCTCATTGCGTCAGAAGGCTAATGGATGATTAGAAAACCCTTGTGCAATCATGTTAGCACAGCTGAAAACAGTTTAGCTGGTTAGAGAAGCTATAAAACTGATCTTCCTTTGAGCAGGTTAGTATCTGGAAAAAATTATTATTTCAAATACAAATCATTATTTCTAACCTTGTCAATGTCTTGACTATATTTTCTATTCATTTTACAACGCATGGTGGTAAATAAGTGTGACTTTTCATGAAAAACACAAAATAATTGTCTGGGTGACCCCAAACTTTTGAACGGTAGTTCACACACACACACACACACACACACACACACACACACACACACACACACACACACACACACACACACACACCCCTATATATTTGCCCCTAAATAAAGCTAAAGCTAAATGTTTCAGATCCTCAAATAAATTTAAATATTAGACAAAGATAACACAAGTAAACATAAAATGCAGTTTTTAAATGAATATGTGTGTTATTAAGGGTTAAAAAAAAATCCAAACCTCTATGGCCCTGTGTGAAAAAGTGATCACCCCCCCCTCCATTAAATCATAAATTAACTGTGGTTTATCACATCTTTGGAAGGCTGAGTTAATTTCTTTAGCCACACCCAGGCCTGATTACTACCAAACCTGTTCTCAATCAAGAAATCACTTAGGGCGCAGTCACACGGCTACTTTTTGGTCCGGACTAAAGGACCAAAGTGTGTATTCCGTGGATAGTTCAGTTCGTTTGGTGCCATCTGAATGTGCCTGGAACTCTGGTGCAGCACCAAACAAGCGAACTCTGGTCCCCCTGAAAACGGGGGGTCTCGGTTCGCTTGCAAAAGCAGTCTGGTGTGCTTTGCTTGCTGTGTGAATGCAAAGGGAGTATCCAGCGAACCAAAGGGCGGACGTGCCCCTCGGCGTTTGTGTAACCACAGCAACACACAGTGAGAAGAGAAAGTGGCGTTTATTGTAAAGATGCCTTCACATCAAACACAAACGGGCAAATTTTTTGCGCAGCACGATTATATTATAACTCAATTAAATAAATGAAAAGACATGAATTCACCATCCGAGTGAGATGCAGACAGACGAAGTTGGCACCCACCTGAAAAAGTTATCAATGTTGAAAACTCCATGTGTGTTTCCGTGGCAAGAATCCGGTGGGTAAAATAAATCCAACACCCCGATTCAGCTGAAGAGCTCCTTGTTCTTCAGCCTCCCTTTTGGGTAGAAAATAACACAACCGCGAGGATCCAAGAAATACTTTTACCGGAGAAAACCAATGAGAATTTTTTTTTTTAAAAAATGTCTCTTGGAATTGGAGGAATGAGGAGTGAGATGCAGGCTCTGATAGATATTTGGTCTGAGGACCAGATTTCTCAGCTGCTTGTGGCTACACACAAGAATACTGATATTTTTAAAACGTTTAATGACATGATGGCGGCACGGGGGTTTATACAGACAGTGGAGCTTTTAATTTTTATTAGTTTGTGGCACATAAACACCTCAACTGAAGGGAACGGTGTTATGCTGAGATTGCTCGCTTGCCGGGAATTGCATCCCATCCATCCATCCATCCATCCATCCATCCATCCATCTTCTTCTGCTTAATCCTTTTCGGGTTGTGGGAGGGCTTTACAAGAGGTAATTACAATTTTTGCTTCTAAAAATGTATAATGGGTACTTCTAAAAATGCACAAATGGTTACAAGTCTGGCTGTAGTGTTATATTTTATAGTTTTGGTGCATGGGATGCAATTCTTGGCAAGCGAGCAACTCTCGGCATAACACCGATCCTGGTCAGTCAATGAACTGGATTTCTCTTCTTCATCGAGATTTTTTCTTCCTGGTCAGTGGTGGCTTCGGCTACAGCACCACAAACGAGCAGCTGTTGTAACTGTGTGACTTTGTCCAAGCAGTTTGGTCCGCTTGAGTGAAGTGCTGTGTGAATGCAAACCGAACAAAACAAAGGTGTGAAAATTCTCACCATCCCCTGCCGAGTCGAACCAAGACCCCCAGACTATCCTGGTGTGAATGCAACCTTAAATACGACCTGCCTGACAAAGTGAAGTAGACCAAAAGATCCTCAAAAGTTAGACATCATAATATAACAATTATATTATGATGACATCATGCTGCGATCCAAAGAAATTCAGGAACAAATGAGAAACAAAGTATTTGAGATCTAACAGTCTGGAAAAGGTTATAAAGCCATTTCTAAAGCTTTGGGACTCCAGCAAACCACAGTGAGAGCTATTATCTACAAATGGTGAAAACATGGAACAGTGGTGAACCTTCCCAGGAGTGGCCGGCCGCCCAAAATTACCCCAAGAGCACAGTGACGACTCACCCAAGGGATCACAAAAAATCCCACAACAACATCCAAAGAACTGCAGGCCTCACCTGCCTCAGTTAAGGTCAGTGTTCATGACTCCACCATAAGAAAAAGACTGGGCAAAAATGGCCTGCATGGCAGAGTTCCAAGATGAAAACCACTCCTGAGCAAAAAGAACATAAAGGCTTGTCTCAGTTTTGCCAGAAAACATCTTGATGATCCCCAAGGCTTTTGGGAACATACTCTGTGGACTGACGAGACAAAAGTTGAACATTTTAGAAGGTGTGTGTCCCATTACATCCGGCGTAAAAGTAACACAGCATTTCAGAAAAGGAACATCACACCAGCAGTAAAATGTGGTGGTGGTAGTGTGATGGTCTGGGGCTGTTTTGGTGTTTCATGACCTGGAAGACTTGCTGTGGTAAATGGGACCATGAATTCTGCTGTCTACCAAAAAACCCTGAAGGACCATGTCCGGCCATCTGTTCGTGACCTCAAGCTGAAGCGCACTTGGGTTCTCCAGCAGGACAAAAATCCAAAACACACCAGAAAGTCCACATCTGGATGGCTGAAGAAAAACAAATTGAAGACTTTGGAGTAGCCTGGTCAAAGTCCTGACCTGAATCCGACTGAGATGCTGTGGCATGACCTTAAAAAGGCGGTTCATGCTCGAAAACCCCCTAGTGTGGCTAAATTACAACAATTCTGCAAAGATGAGTGGGCCAAAATTCTTCCACAGTGCTGTAAAAAGACTCAGTGCCAGTTATCACAATGCTTGATTGCAGTTGTTGCTGCTAAGCGTGGCCCAACCAGTTATTAGGTTTAGGGGCAATCACTTTTTCACACAGGGCATGTAGGTTTGGATTTTTTTTTACCCTTAGTAATAAACACCTTCATTTAAAAACTGCATTTTGTGTTTACTTGTGTTATCTTTGTCTAATATTTAAATCTATTTGATGATCTGAAACATTTAAGTGTGGCAAACATACAAAAAAAATGAGAAATCAGGAAGGGGGCAAACACTTTTTCACACCACTGCATATATATATATACACTACCGTTCAAAAGTTTGGGGTCACCCAGACAATTATTTTGTGTTTTCCATGAAAAGTCACACTTATTCACCACCATGAGTTGTAAAATGAATAGAAAATATAGTCAAGACATTGACAAGGTTAGAAATAATGATCTGTATTTGAAATAAAAAAATTTTCCTTCAAACTTTGCTTTTGTCAAAGAATCCTCCATTTGCAGCAATTACAGCATTGCAGACCTAACATGATTGCACAAGGGTTTTCTAATCATCCATTAGCCTTCTGACGCAATGAGCAAACACATTGTACCATTAGAACACTGGAGTGATAGTTGCTGGAAATGGGCCTCTATACACCTATGTAGATATTGCACCAAAAACCAGACATTTGCAGCTAGAATAGTCATTTACCACATTAGCAATGTATAGAGTGTATTTCTGATTAGTTTAAAGTTATCTTCATTGAAAAAAAGTGTTTTTCTTTCAAAAATAAGGAAATTTCTAAGTGACCCCAAACTTTTGAACGGTAGTGTATACATATACGTATACAGTATATATATATAGTTGAATGAGTACACAGTGTTGTAGCCTTAAAAATCAATAATATTAACAGTATATTGGAAAGGAACATGTCTTATTTGTGCAAAGTAGAAGTGTTTTTTTTCCTTGTCCTGTCTAGCAGCTAGGAAAGTAGTAGTGTTAAATGCAGTCTTTATGAGCAGTGAAGATTGCAAAGTCTGACAGCAACAGGAAGGACCAGTGAAACCTCTCCCTTGTTCACTTTGGACGGAGCAGCCTGCCTCTAAATGAGCTGCTCAGTGCTCTCAGCGTGTTCAGAATGGGGTGGGACTCAGACTCAAGCAGAGATGACAGCAGAGATGACTCCTATCTCCTATCACCTCCAATGGGTTAAGGTGACACCCCAAAACAGAGCTGGTCTTCTTAATCAGCCTGTTCAGTCTCTTCCTGTCAACAGCTGTGATGCTGCTTCCTCAGCAGACCACGCCATAAAGTGGGATTTATGCACCCGCATCACGTCGATACCATTACCGACGTCCGTCGCAGATGCAGTGATTGGCAATTTTTTCTTATGTGTTAGGTGAAATGCTTTGTTCTGTTGCCAAAATAGGTTTCAACTGATGTGTGCAGTGATTTGTGTTTGTTGTGTGTTTTTGTTTATTTAGGTCCTTGGGGTGTGGCATGTTTTGCACGGGTACCACATAGGATGTTTTTCATTCACAAGGCAGTAGTGAGACCTGCTATGATGCATGGTTTGGAGACCGTGGCGCTGACAAAAAGACAAAAGGCATAGCTGGAGATGGCAGAGTTGAAGATGCTAAGATTCTTATTGGTAGTGACTAGGAGAGACAGGATTCGAAATTAGGATAACAGAGGGACAGCTCAGGTTGAGCAGTTTGGAAACATGGTAAGAGAAGCACGGCTGAAATGGTTTGGACATGTGCAGAGGAGGGATAGTGGATATAGTGGACAACGGATATTGAAGATGGATTTTTTTTTTTTTTTAAATCAGTACACTTATTCAACAAGTTTCCATCTGACAGAAAATCAGTTAAGTTTAAAACATTTGACACTGTGTGCATTATCTATTCTGGCAGACATACCAAATTTCCACAAGGCACTAGCTCTATATATGGTGAATGGTAAATGGCATTCACTTATATAGCGCTTTTATTCTCATCTCTTGATGACCAAAGTGCTTTACAGATCCTGCTATCCACCCATTCACACGCACATTCACACACTGAATATACTGTATGTACATTTTTATAGCCATTATCCACTTAAAATGCTTTTAAAGAATCTGCAGATTCTTTTAAAGCATTTTCCTTGATTATTGGGCAGCTTCAGTTAACTGATCCAATTCCTCTTCACTTGAAAGGCAGAGATATTGATCAGGAAAAATAATCACCGTGCTGAAGTACACCCAGATGTACAAGTGAAAGAAATTAGCCTGTGACAGATGTTCAATATGAAACTTCAGCTCTGGGCAACTTTTTAGTTGAGCCGCAGCTTGTCTCAATTTTAGCTGAGTTTCCTGGATTGATAAGCATACAAGAAGCTGAATCTGGTTGATTTGTTGATTGTGTTAAAACTTTAGACAGCACCTTGTAGCTATTATCAGACTGAAGAAATGCTGCGTCTTTATCTGTCATCAGTTCACATTCTTTTACCGTTTTCCACTGATCATACGGTTATTCAAAGTGTCTGGGAGCCAGAGGGGAAAAAGCAGCCAACTCCTGATCAATACTTTAACTGAAGTGGATTGCATCCCTCTCTGCTTTAGATTTTTAAATTAGTCTTATACACTATAGCCAGTAGACTAAAGCAAAACTATTTAATTTGTCTAATTTCTAAAGCTTTAGGAATATCAGTGCTATAAAGCCTTCACTAACTGAGCCCATAATACATGCAGTATATATATTACTTATACAATGGTTAAAAGCAAAGTGTGTTACAAGACACTGAGGGATAGAAATCTAATAAGGAAAATGGCACAAATATAATATAATATTCTTTATTCAGGTTTTATCTAAACCAGGGGTCTGCAACAAGAAGCTCCAGAACCGCGTTTGATGTTTTTTGCCCATAAAAAAAAAAAAAATTAAAAATAGGAAATAGAAAAATTAAAATTAAAAACACTTGCAAAATTATAAAATATTGTTAATTTACAAGGAAACTTATAAATTTAAGAGAAAATCTTAAATTTTCAAAGAAAAAGCTCACTAGCTAGCTAGCACTTAATCAGTATGTCTGCATGTATTTACATTCTCTTTGCCGCTTTCTTACTGGCATGTTGAGATGACGTAAAGCAGGGACATCCAAAAGTGTACCATGGAGGGGCTAGACCCTGCTGGTTTTCTTTTCCACCCCAGACTTCAGCAGGTGTGTTCACTGGTCAGCAATCAGTGGGGAGAAATTCAGCGAAGTTACTTACTGAAGACACAGGCTGGCGGTAAAACCCGCAGGGTCTTGGCTCTCCATAGCATATGATTGGACACCCATAAAGAAAATAGTCAGCAGCATGCATTGCATTGTAAGGCTTTCGTACATTGTGAGGTTTTAATCTAAACGTTGAAGCAACTAAATTTAAAGATGCACTTTGGTGGCTATAAATCCCCTATAAAAACAAATCTACATTGTCTAAAATGGTGTTTTATGCCCTTTTGTCTACCAAAAATCTTTTCATTAGCCACAGTGGGCAAAATTTCTTCAGTCTGATTACAATTCAGATCAGAATTTTACTGTTTACATGGATCCTGAAAAAGCTGATCCGATTAGGACGTGTGTTTCCATGTGTCACGCGGTTGAACGGAATAAATCATTTTGACATGCGTATGTTGACATTTCGACATTCCAAAAATAGTAGAAGAAGAAGCAACTTCCGGTGTTAGCAAGCCCCACTTCGTGTTGAAATTGACCTGTATTGTGTTATCCAGACTGTACTTTTGCTTCTGCTGGTCTCCGTAATGAAGCTACAAGTACATACTTCTGCTTATGATAAACAGAGGGAGACAGCAGGACGATACTGACCAGTTTTGTTTTACTCCAGCTATGTTTTCCACTAGCTGCTGCTAAGGCGGAAATACGTCACGTTGACGTGAGGCTGGTGTACAGACATGCGCAGTAAACATATTTTCTGCCCTGTGTTCGGAATAAGCATTTTTATGCGCACCATTCCGATTAACAATCGGTATAACCCACCCCTCTCAATCGGAATGAAATTTTGATCCGAATGAGCGTGATCGGGTTAGAATATTCAGATTGGCGTGTTTACATGAAGCATTTTTATTCCGATCAGGCTTTTAATCCGGTTACTTGTGTTCATGTAAACATACCCATTATTGTCTTACAGTTGTGCGCCAAACCCCACCCCCCACCCCCCCCAAAAAAAACCGCCAGAATCAGTGACTATATACCACAAGGCTAATAGAGGCTAGATTAAACATCATGAATGCTGTGATAAAAAGACTTACTAGTTGAAGGACATGCCCAGTTGTATGTATGGTGGCCCAGGACAATGACTGAAACTGCACTGGTCCTTAATAGCAGTTTAATGGTAAAACCCCATCTTAATTTGGGTCAAGTTTTCAAAGCAGCGAGCCCAAAAATGATAACCGGCTATGGAGGCTAATTTCAGTTAGGCCAAGAGAGTCTTGACTGGCTCAACACTACAGATGTGCCAGTGCTGTGTTAGTCTTACGTCACCAAAAATGGTCTGTCTAAATTTGCCACTTTCCAGCAGGCAGGACTTAAGTAAAACTTCAAAGCAAAAAAACAGACATGAGACATTTGAGTGATTTAGCTCTTGATATGTCTTGTAAGTCAAAAAATACATGTTACAGACATGCAACAAGGAAAAAAAAAACTTGATCTCTGGTGGAGTGCCACTTTAAAATCAAAATAATGCAACAAACAAGGCTATTAGCACGAACCCAGAACACAACAACACAATTTCTGGGCCATCAAGGCTTTCTCATCTCATTGTGGAAATTGCATAACACATTACTGTCCTTGTGTGTCACAAGAAGCCACCGATAGTTACTACAGTTAACAATTATTAGACCACTGAAGAAGGGTGAAGCATATCCGGGGAAACGCCAGAGTGTGGAATGTCTGTTGTCCAATCAAATTGCTCAGTTGGGGTTTGTTGTATATTTTACAATAGAAAACCAGGAAGAGCCACAGATAATTTAGATAATCTACATTTTTCCAGAATCAACCCCTGCACCAGCACCAGCCCCCGGTGCAGCTGCAGCACCAGCCCCTGCAGCTATCCCTGCACCCGCTCCTGCAGCAGCTCCTGCACCAGCTGCTGTACCGGCTCCTGCTCCTGCTGAAGCTCCATCCAACCCTGATCAAGCAGTACCTGAGGGGTAAGATCTGAATACTTTCAGTTTTGGGGTATTTTATGCCTACAGAGACTCCATCACTATTTCTTCATGTCACATATTCACCTCTGTTACAGTTAAGCAATTAAAAAGTGTAATTACAGTGTACTTATCTGTACACTGTATTTATCTGAGTCTCTGTCCAGCCTCCAAATTCCACTTTAGCTCAACCTTAACACACACCTGCCAAAACAGTGACACCCCAAACCTGTATCAAAGTAATTGTCCAAATGGACACCAATTAATCGGATTCCCTGGCAAGATGGCGGTGAGTAAGAGAGAAAGCCCTTAGAGGCCTGCACAGCATGTGAGATCTTGATCCCCGGGCACAACATGCAAATCAAGAGTGGGATAACCAGAAAGTGGATTAAAAGCTTTTATGTTCTTTAGGTTGTAAGAAGCTCACTGTGACTGCTTCTCAACCCGCAATAAAAGCCACAGAGGCGATGGCAGCTATTGCTGATCTTCACAGTTATCATTAGTTTATTTTTTTCTAATTGCAGAGACATGATGCAAATGTTTTAACCGGGGGCAATATCAATGTAGTGTGAAGAGCTAGTGTAAGGTGTCAGTCATCAGTGTGAGGGATGTGTGTGTCCCTGTTCAGACATAAACTAAGGCACTGTATGGTGCTCTATGGCAGGGATAAACTGCTATAGCCTAATTACACTATTTTACTTTTTTCTTGTTGTTATGCAGTGGCTGTAAAGCAGAATACACAAATGAAATGTTCCTCCTCAGCACCAAAGGGGCCCTAAGGCTGCATTGTTTGGAGAAGAATTAAAATAACCTTGCAACATTTCTCTTAAACTTGCAACCTTTTTCTCAATCTGCTTTTTTTTTCTCATACATTTTGTTTTTTCCTCCAAAATTTGTGACTTCTTCTTAAAAATACATTTACAGCTTTTTCTTGCAAATTTGCAACTTTTTCCCTCAAAAGTTTGCTTCTATTTTCTTTTAAATTTGCAATTTTTTCTCACAAATTTTCAACTTTTTTGTAAATTTGTGACTTTTTCTTGAAATTAGCAGGATTCATGGTGGTTAAATTTTTATTCAATGTAATTTTTTTTCTGTTCATCGAGATGACAATCCAAGTTTATTTTTTCACATTTATATTGGAAGTGGTGAGATATTTTTGAAGGGTTTGAACTCTTCCCCATTGCAACCATAGGGCCACCCAAATACAATCTTGCACAGGGCCCCTAAAAAAGCCAGAAATGGGTCTGCAGTGCAGAAACTGCTTATGTCTAAAGTAAAGAGTATAACCCATTCTTTCGCTTTAAAGTTTGTTGACCTTGCATTACCAAATCTAAAAAAAAAAGAAAACCACAATTTTAAACATTTTTGTTTATATTTAGTACAACTTTAATATGAATACATGGCATTTTTGGATTATATGTTGTTTTATTCAGACCTATGTAGTGTCATGAATTGCCCCTCGGGGCAGAGGAGAGACCCACGCGCTGAACTGCAGTTTGTGATATTTAGTGAAAAAACACAAAGTCCAAACAGTGCATCAACAGAAAATCCAAACTGAAACACAAAGCAAACTTATGAATACAGCACAGCACAGTACACCAAAACAGGGCCAGGGTTCTGGTGGAGACAAGTAGCTGAGACTCCGGCAACGAGGGAGGAAAATAACAGCCCTTAAATAGGGCCAGAAACAAATGAAAACAAATGATGACAGGTGTGGATCACATGAGTGAGCAGGAAGGGAACGTGATGACAATCAGCTGTGAGTCATGAGGAGAGGAGTTGGGGCTGACAGCTTGACAGGGGCACCACCCACAACCGGGGAAAAACTCGGAAGTGTCTCTGACAGCTGCAACCCCGGAAAGAGAAAGAAAAGGAACCGGCAAGAAAGGAATATAATGTAATGATAAATAAAGACAAGTAAACCCGAACATGTAAATAACTATAATGAATGTAAACAGGAAAATAAGTCATACTAAGAAACAATACAGAATATGTGAAAACCAACTAAAGATAAAATAACAGGAATTTGAACTCAAAAATAAAACACTATACAAATAAGGAAAAAAGGCAAAGAGACAGAGCATGGCAGAATCCCCCCGTGCTCAGAGTGTGACAGAGCCCCCCCCCCCCAAGGGGTGGAAACCAGACACCCCGGGCAATGTCGAAGGATGAAAAGGACCCACCCACACAAAGAACCAACCCCACCAAAAAACAAGAAAACAACGCCATCCCGGGTGGGAAGAGGGGGACCCAGGCACGGCGGGACCGAAAGAAACCAGAGAAAATAAGAAGAACTCCCATGACTCACACCTCAGCAAAACCCAAGCTAGGAGAGAATAAAAAACAAAAAAAACCCGCTCAGGATCCACACCCGGTAGAACCAAGCACCTAGGCCCCCTGGACCGGAGGGCTGGACAGTTTAGGTGGCCGGCTAAAGTCCCAGGCTTGGCAGATTGCATGGCGGTACGAGTCAGGTGGCCTGGCGGAGAATGTGGACCACCCAACCCACCGGCACAGTCTGTCAGACGGTCTGCCAGAGTTCTTTAACCACCTAAACAGAAAAGGTGGTCCAGGGGGTGGCTGCCCGACAAGGACAACCAGTGATGGGGCGGATGGAGGAGTAGGGGAAACCGTGACGACATTAGGTGAAGAAGAGGGAACCATGATGGCCTTGGGCAGAGAAGGAACCACAATAGCCTTGGGCAGAGGAGAGGGAACCATGACAGCCTCGGACCGAGGAGAAGGGACCATGGTGGGATCAGGCAGAGGAGGGGTTATCACGATGGATTCGGACTGGCCTGTATCAGCCTTGGTGGCCCTGGACTGGGACACAGTAGCACCCGCAGTGGCTCCGGGCTGTGACATAGTCGCACCCATGGTGGCTCCGGTCTGGAGCAAAGCTGCACCCGTGGTGGCTCCGGGCTGGAGCAAAGCAGCACCCGCAGAGGCTCCGCGCTGGAGCATTGCTGCACCCACGGTGGACCTGGACTGGGCCATAGCTGCACTCACGGTGGACCCGGACTGAGGAAGAGCTGCACCCACGGAGGTCCTGGGCTTGAATGGAGCACCCGTGATGACCTCAGCTGATGGGAAAGCTGCACACTGGGGCAGAGCACCCGCGAAGACCTCAACCAGAGGGGGAGCAACACCCACGGAGGTTCCAGACTGGGACGGAACACCCGCAATGACCTCAGCTGACGAGGAAGCAGCACCCTCGGTGGTTCCGGGCTGGGACAGAGTCCCTGCGACAACCTCACCTGAAGGGAACGCAGCACCCTCAGAGGTCCCGGGCTGGGACGGAGCACTCGTGAAGACCTCGGCCGAAGGAGAAACTGCACCCACTGCAGTCTTGGGTGGCGAAGCTGGACTCACAGAGACCTCTGGAAAAGTTGGAACATCCTCGGTGACCCTGGGGAAAGACTCTTCAGGAGAGGCAGAGAAACAGGGTCACGGTCATCGGCAGCAGTGGAGCCCAGCGAGGTGAGCTCAGGCGCAGCTGACAGCTGCACTTGGATCTCCCCACCAAGAACCAGACAAGACCTCTCCAAAATGGAAGCAATGAAAACAAAGGAGAGCACTTGCCTAAGCTCAAGCTTCACCACCATCCAGGACTCCGTCGATCCAGACGACGACGTCTTGGGCCCGGCCCTCTGGAGGTCCAGATTCAACTCTGCTGCGGTGGCCCCAACAGCAGGCATGGTGGTAGGTGCGGTCCCGGGACCCCTCAGCAAAGCAACCCATGCAGGTAGTCCGTCTGGCTTGGATTCAGGAGGTCAGATTCCTGCTGGCGCTGGATTCTGCTCAGCTGAAGCCCAGGGACGCTCAGTCATCGGCGCAGGATCCAGATCACTGACAGTGTTCTCCCTCCCTCCTGACCATGGCTGCAGGGCTGAAACCAGGTCCTCCAGGACCTCCATCGTCCGGCAGCTCAATCCTGCGGCCAGCAGACACACAAAGAGGAGGAGACACGAAAAGAGCAGGTGAAAGGTTTTTAGCTGCAGCAGGCAGTGAGAGCTCAGGGGACTTCGTAAACTCTGGGCTCCCAGTGAAACCTCCTCCAGCTCCTAGGCCAAATCCAGGAGGAGCTACAGCTTGTATTCCAGCAGCAGCTATGTCTCTGCTAATTGGACCTTAAATAGGGCCAAAGTTTCAGCTCAGCGGATGTGATTGGACGGCCCAGTATCCATGACCGACAGCTGAGCCTGATGCATTACACTCAAAGATTAGGATGGGATCTGCCCATTAGCGTAAGTTTTTGACAACTCACACTGAGTTCCTTTGAGACAAGGACATAAATGTAGAAAGAACTGACTCCCAGCCTTGGAAGCTGATTGGTCAGTTCACAGTTTTTTAGAATGTGAGCCTCACACCAAAAATGGTACATAGTATTTGATATGAGAAGTGGATACTAGATATTAAAGGGATGATGACACGTTTTTGACATTTTTTAGCATGTTGTGTAAACCCAAAAGTCATTGTCTACGATCAATATAATGTTTACAACCACACCGGCATAAACTAGTTATCATCAAAAAACCACAGCTGCTGACTGGACTGTGGTGCCGCCCACCGAATTAAGGGCAGCACCCCAATGAGGTAATCAACAGAACGGACTCCGGTGTTGTTAACTGGAATGACAGCAGCTTTGTAGCTCAACAGTTTCTCTGGTTTCTTGTTTTAATTTTACGGCTATGCCTTCGCATTGTGTCGCAGGCTTAGATAAACAGCAGGCTGTGAAAGACCACATCACACGCTTCAGCTCCAACTGTCATAAGCCTCCTTGTGCGCTTCTCCTGCGCTTTTACGCAGGAGGAGCGCACGAGGAGGGGAAAGATTAATGAATTGAAGAGCAGATTTGACCTTCTTTCTGTAATCGCATGCTGACCCTCGCCGGTTCGGCCACATCCCCTCTATCATTATCACCAGCTGATTCAAACTCCTGCTGATCATGTTTCCCGGTCCTCGCCCAGGTGCTTCTCATCACAGCATCACCAGCAGTGCGTGTACATATTAGCGGCCGTTTGCCAGTCATGCACTGCTGGTCAATAGTATTGCCATCTGTGCTGTTAGTCTGCCAGTATTTTCAGCACTCTCACCATGTGTTAGTCACTCCATGTACGCTGTGGTTCTCGTGCGTCCTTGAAGTGACGTCGGCTCTGGGGCACACCTATGGCTAACATGTCTCCTCTCATTCGTTCTCTGGGCGATGCCGGCCCCCGAACGCCATCAGTAAGTGTGTTTGCATTTTTTGTACACTACCGTTCAAAAGTTTGGGGTCACCCAGACAATTATTTTGTGTTTTCCATGAAAAGTCACACTTATTTACCACCATGAGTTGTAAAATGAATAGAAAATATAGTCAAGACATTGACAAGGTTAGAAATAATGATTTGTATTTGAAATAATATTTTTTTCCAGATACTCAACCTGCTCAAAGGAGGGTCAGTTTTATAGCTTCTCTAACCAGCTAAATTGTTTTCAGCTGTGCTAACATGATTGCACAAGGGTTTTCTAATCATCCATTAGCCTTCTGATGCAATGAGCAAACACATTGTACCATTAGAACACTGGAGTGATAGTTGCTGGAAATGGGCCTCTATACACCTATGTAGATATTGCACCAAAAACCAGACATTTGCAGCTAGAATAGTCATTTACCACATTAGCAATGTATATTAGATATTAGAGTGTATTTCTGATTAGTTTAAAGTTATCTTCATTGAAAAAAACAGTGCTTTTCTTTCAAAAATAAGGAAATTTAAGTGTCCCCAAACTTTTGAACGGTAGTGTACGTCTTCACCTTTTTGGGAATTGTCTGTCTTTCTGTATTAAATATGCTGTGGTGAACCCTGCACATAAATCCTCGTTATTTCAACCTCCCTCTCCGTGCCCTGCATTAGAGCACACGGAGGGTCATGACAAGGAGTGCACGAAGAGGGGAAGGAAGAATGGATTTACGCGCATGATTCACCACAGCACATGTATTGAACATAAAGACTGATCCCAAAAGGTGAAGACTTACAAAAATACACAGAAACACAAACAGCAGGCGATCGAGGCTGACTTCGCCCAGCGAACATGGAGAGGAGACGTGTTAACCATGGTTGCGCCTCAGAGCTGACATCACTTCAAGGGGCACAACAGAACCACAGCTGTGTGGAGTGGCTAACACGTCGTGATAGTGTTGGCGATATTGGCTGGCTAACAACACGGCAGATGATGCACACAAAACATGAACAGCTGACTGTCACTCTCTGAGTCTGACTCGTTAGGCATGATGCCCGCTTGGCACGGCTCAAACCTATACGGTCTGATGCCCCCAGATTCTTGATTGGCACCCTATTCTTCGGAACTATAATCGTCTGAAGATTGGACATCACAAATCAATCCCAGACTACATGTGCTGGAATCATCGTCGATGTTTTCTACTGCTTCCATCCTGTGTGTACTAAGGGCAGCCAAGTGCTGTGTTCTGTCGATGACGTTACAACATGGCCGGGGGAGTTTCTAGCCACTGACACAATTGGTGACGTGGCGCTCATGAAAACGTTGGATATTCCAGTGAAAAAAAGCCTGTTTGACTTACAACTGCACAGACCAACCTATTTCGTCATATTGTATTATATGTTGAAAAATTAGATGAAGTCAAAAACGTGTCATCAGCACTTTAAAGCATAAATTCTTTAAACGTTAGTGATTCTGACATTCTACTTAACAATAAAGGAACAAAACAATGTACCTACATTGTAAATGTAATTTTTGCTTTTTAGTGGACATGCAAAATTAATTCTTTGTGAAAATTTAAAAAAAACATATCAAATCATATATCAATAAAAGGATTTCAAACCCATTAGAGTCCATTAATGTCCATCCATATTCTTCAGTAGCAGATGTTGTCTGTGGAGAATGATAAATAGAAATACTTCTGTGTTATCCACTGGAGGTCAATGTTGGACTTTCACAGTTTTTTGAGTCTAATGGAAACATCCTTGTTGGTAAATGGTTCTTTTCAAAGTGACATGTCCGTCATAAAACTGTCGAGATCAAAGTCCTCTGGGTAGATTGATGTACAAGAATTAATCCAATGTCTTGACTGCCAGGCCACTCCTGCCCAGGAACCTAAGCATCGTTGTTCTTAAGAGCAAAATGGAATTTGGTTTTCAAACTCTGGCTGTCTTGGGTGTTGGGAAGTGGGGTTTACGACGAGGTCTGGATTCCAAAACTTTTTCCTCAGGGAAATGGGGATGAGTTGAATTGAGTTTAAACCAGCTGATGGCACTGCACCTAAAATGAAAAGGTGCAAGAGCGTCGTTATTACATAAAATATATTAATTAGTTAATGGCATTATCCCGGTCACAAATGCAAAATTTGAAGGGAATAATGGCTCTTTTCTATATTTTTACACTACAAGCAATTAGGAAATAACAAATTCAGGAACAAAACTGGTGAATGTTATTTTTCAACAAAAGCATTCATTATGAAGTCCATTACATTTTTAAATCTCAATATGATGTATTCATGCATTTTTACTCATTTTTAAAACCATATCATTATCATAAGGTCATATAACCATGACATTTCCTCTTACTGTTATTACTGAAGCTGATACAGCAGCCCGTGCCTGCTGCTTTGTAAGATTAGTTTGTAGCCCTCTGTTTTAGGAGGTACATTAATGAGATGAGAGGCTGCAGCCTTCAGGCTTAATTAACTGTGTAGATGTTTGTTGTCAGTACTCACAGCCTTAGCTGTAGGTTTGACCAAAGAAGAACAGGCTTCTCAATCATATTTGAGTAATAGTTTGAAGGTGACAGAGACAACTTTCTGACCTCCCGGCCAGTAGGTGTCACACTTACACTTGCTCCAACTGCTTGGTGTAGAGACGTGACATCAACCCGGCTCTGACATCCTTACTGGCCCTAGATATACTACAAACACTAGATAGGACATGACTAGCCACCACATACAGATAATATAATACTGACTAGAAGGCCCACCACTAGCTGCCAGGCTAGTCTCAGGCTGACAAGCATGAATGCCATATTGCTGCTGAAAAGAAACACAAACAAATCATTGTTCCACATAGGCATGTACTGCATTATCTTCATTTTGGCTCAAGAAGTTGAATATTATATGAAATGAACAACACTTATCACTTTCAATACCTACCATGGGGTAGGTCATTTGAGAAGAGCTTCTTTTTAATAATAATAATAATAATATATACATTCATATGCATACATACATACATACTGCAACTACTATTAGTTATGTTCAGAACTCCTTATCCCTTTAAGGTTCTGCGCAACCGTTTGGTCGACCACACTTTGAGTCACAATATCTTATTGAATAATGCATTGAGCTTAACTCAACCTGAATGAGCCATCTCTGCCACTTGGTTTAGTTGTGCTATGCTAAAAAAAATCCTCTAGATGGCACTGCGTGTTTGAGCAGTCCCTAACCCTAACCCATGAGCAAATTCTACTCATTTGTTGAAGAAAATTAGCAATTTATTTGACTTGTTCTCAATGTTTTTTGTATGCATTTAAAGGTATATAATACTTTTACTATGAACAGACCTCTCAACCGTTTGGTAGAGGCCTATATCTAAAAAACTGTGGGGTCTGATTTTGGAAAAACAGTTGATTGTTGTTATTGCTATCGTAAGTGGGTAAAAAATGCAAAGAAAAATTTTTTCCATTGCTTTTTTCTTGGTGCGGACCTTAAAGGGTTATACAAAGATATAGAGTGATGATAATCAAGTCAGTGGCGGTAATGCACCTGTGGGCTGGTTGCCAACCACCAATCAAATCTAAAAGCAGAAGAAGAAGAACTACTACTACTACAAATAATAATAACAATATTATTACGACTACAACTACTACTGGTATTACGACTACTACTAACAATAATTAATACTGTTCGGTAGAGGCCGGAGAGGCCACTGGTGCAGATAGGCAGCCATGTTTCTGTCAATCTGCCCCAGGGCAGCTGTGGCTACAGAGGTAGCTTACCACTATCAGTGTCTTTCTGGAGTGAATGCATAATCTATCCATTGTAAAGCCTCTTTGGGTGTCCATGAAAAGAGCTATATAAATCGGATGCATTTTTTTATTATCATTATTATTATTATTATAATTATTATTATTATTATTATTATAACAAATACTACTACTGCTACTACTACTACTACCAATAATAATAATAATAATAATAATAATAATAATAATAAGATGCTGGGATAGGCTCCAGCCCCCCCGCGACCCGAAAAGGATTAAGCGGTAGAAGATTAAATTAAATTAAATCACCCTTTATTGTCATTCAACTGTACAACCAATCATGTACTGTAGAACGAGATTGTGTTTTACTTATCTACTGTGTTAATCACACACACCCCAAGTGTAGAATCAGAGGGCCGCTGCCATGCAAGGCGCCGCCACAAATTTCCCTCCTCCATTCCATTATTGCTGAGCACCAAGCTGGACAGCAGGAAGTTCTACTTTTATATGGTCTTCGGCATGACCTGGCCGGGATTTGAACCCCTGCCTCCCGGGTGTGGGGCGGATGCTCTACCAACTGAGCCACCACTCCAGTGGAAGATGGATGGATGGATGGAATAATAATAACAAATAATATAGCAATTTTTCAAGATTGTCTCCTGTATATAGAAGTGATTTTTTGTTGTTGTTTTTCTGTCTTCTCTTCTCATTTTTTTTTTGTTTGCCAGCTGAAAAAGACAAGGAATATTGAACTGACAGTGTTTTAAACGATAACAAATATTGAAAATCCCTCTACTCAATAATTGTCTTGCTCACTGAAAGTACCAATATAAACAACTACATTACACTGAAGTATTTGAGAACTTGATGGGAAGGTTAAAAAGAATATCGTCAGTTCATATGCTTTTTCATTGTGATGTGTATTCATTCAGCACAGTCATACAGCACAGTACTGTACAGTTCTGGTAACAGTCAGCAGAAACCAGTCTGTTGCTTTATCTCTGTAATTTCCCATACATTATTAACCATCTACAACACAATATATTAAGATAAGATAAGATAAGATAAGATAAGATGAGATAAGATAAGATAAGATAAGATAAGCCTTTATTAGTCCCACAATGGGGAAATTCCAGGATTGCAACAGCACAGGGATAGCAACACTCAGAGCAATAATTAAGAAGATATGAAAAATATAAATAAGAGCAGTGGATATACATACACTACCGTTCAAAAGTTTGGGGTCACCCAGACAATTATTTTGTGTTTTCCATGAAAAGTCACACTTATTTACCACCATAAGTTGTAAAATGAATAGAAAATATAGTCAAGACATTGACAAGGTTAGAAATAATGATTTGTATTTGAAATAATAATTTTTTCCTTCAAACTTTGCTTTCGTCAAAGAATCCTCCATTTGCAGCAATTACAGCATCGCAGACCTAACATGATTGCACAAGGGTTTTCTAATCATCCAATTAGCCTTCTGACGCAATGAGCAAACACATTGTACCATTAGAACACTGGACTGATAGTTGCTGGAAATGGGCCTCTATACACCTATGTAGATATTGCACCAAAAACCAGACATTTGCAGCTAGAATAGTCATTTACCACATTAGCAATGTATAGAGTGTATTTCTGATTAGTTTAAAGTTATCTTCATTGAAAAAAAGTGCTTTTCTTTCAAAAATAAGGAAATTTCTAAGTGACCCCAAACTTTTGAACAGTAGTGTACGTACACATAAATATATATACAAAGTGCGGAGCATTGTAGCAAGATGGAGTAAACGGCATCACCATCTACTTAGTTATCCTACATAGTATGAATATGTACCCATACATATTGTCACCCTCCGTAGCGACTGATATTGTCCTAGATGTATACTGGAGGGGACCATTTGTGTACGTCTGTTGCGTCTTTTACATTCAATACAATTAGGTCGTCACGTTTTTTTGCTATCTCTGCGAGCAGCCCTGCTTAAGTTATACAGTCTGACAGCCGTAGGTAGGAAGGACCTGCGAAACCTCTCGGTTGCGCACCTAGGATGATGTAGTCTGCTGCTAAATGAGCTCCTCAGTGCATTCAATATGTCCTGCATAAGGTGGGACTTGGACTCCAGCAGAGGTGACAGTTTAGCCACATCCTTCTCTCTCCTATCTCCACCACTGGGTCAAGGCGTTGCCCCAGGACAGATCTAGCTTTCTTGATCATTCTAGCTGAAATGTCCAAACACAATGAGAAACTTAAATTATATCTGCACAATGGCACTCTGATCAGGCAGTTTTCTGCAGCTGGACACAGCAAAAGCATAAAATCTGTCATATTGGCTGGACAAGCAACCTGAGTGCAACGTGCAATCACCAAGCGAGCTCACAAAAAACATTTGACCTTTTATTAGAATATTCAAAATAGCAGTCTTGAGGAAAAGTGCCAGTCACTCGCCAAATAAGCTGGAGCCCTGCAGAGGACAGACAAGGCTGGTTAGAGAGGAATGGCGAATGAATGGGAAAGCAAATAGTACCACTCACGTGAGAGATAGGAAGAAACCGGCACAGAACCCAGCGAAGGAGATGAACCAGCAGGGGGAACTGCCGGATGAGTATGATGACCGGGTTTGACCGGGCGGAGAAGGAAGGCTGCTTAGTGGTGGAGCAACAGGCTGGCGAGCGCATCAAATCCCCGCAGACGCAGAGCTTCGTTTGCAGCAACCTGGAAAAGGTGGAGGAGAGGAGATTGTTAGATAATGTCATAGGAGACACAACTGCTTACTAAGGAGCTGTCTGCTGAGCAGTATACCCAAACGAACCAGCGCTGAATCACTGAAGATTGCTTCCTTATAAACGCTGGCCAAGCAGGAATCAGCAGGTGCATCTGATGAGAGAGCCGGTGCACAGGAAGGAGGGGGCGAGCGCTCGCCAGCACATGATAAAATCAACTTTAAATCAGGACATATTCTCATTAAAGTTTTTGTTCATAATGTTCTCCATCAAAATGTTAGCCATAGCATCTCTAGCCTTTATTAAGGTCTCTGTGAGCTACCAGGCTAGTCATGTTCCACATAATGTACATATCTTACTTATATGATTACAATAAATACAATGAACAATTGTTTATATATCCTGTTATCACAATGCTGAAGGTGCTGTCAATCATAATAACAGAATATGGTGCCTCTGCTTGCCATGAAAATGTTAGCCATGTCCTATCTAGTGTTTATATACAGTCATGTGAAAAAAAATAGGACACCCTGTATAAGTCTGTGTGGTTTATTTAACATATTTGGACAATAATCAGGAGGTCCAGACGTATTGTTCCTTCAAAGACGTGAGGTCACAAAACACATGCAGTCCTAAACATCTCACTCTCACTTATACATATGTAGTCAAAATATGTGAGCCACATAACCCCCCCCAAACGTCGAAGAATGAAACAATACAGCATAGTCCACACAACATGATAAAACCACACATTAGTCCGTACGCTGCCTGGGCTTCAAACGTCTTCCAAACTTGTTGTAAGCGGGCTTCGCAGCCCCTGCGGCGCCGTCTTGCAGTGAATCTGTTAACTGAGGATGAGAATCGTTATTTGATCCCTGCGGGGGCTCCAGGACATGCTTCCTGGGGGGTCTGCCACGTCGAGGAGCCCTCGCCACCCGTACAGACTCGTCGTTCATCACAAAAGCAGGCTTTAGTCTGTCTATACTAATTGTTTCCTTTCTGTCTCCCAAATCTAGCACAAAATGCTTATCACCTGTTTCCAGCACCCTATATGGGCCATTGTAGGGTGGGCACAGGGCTGGGCGCATAGCCTCGTGCCTGACAAAAACAAATTCAGCATTTTTTAAAGCTTTGGGGACAAAAACACGCGGAAAAGTGTGATGAACGGGGCCCGGAAGCATGTCTGCTCCCGTGCCGATCAGTGACCACTGAGCCGGGGGATGCCCCGGTGCCGGATGATCTGGCAGAAACTCGCCTGGCAGCCGGAGAGGCTGCGCAAAAACCAACTCCACTGGGGAGGCCTTTAAGTCCTCTTTGGGCACAGAACGCAACCCCAATAAAACCCATGGTAGCCTGTTTACCCAATTTGCATCCGTGAGCGACGCTCTGAGGGCTGCCTTCAATGATCTATGAAAACGCTCGCATAAACCATTAGCCTGGGGGTGGTAAGCGGTAGTGCGGTGAATTGTCACACCCAAGCTGTTGGCCATCGCTGCCCAAAGCTCAGACACAAATTGAGGTCCCCTGTCGGACGTAATATCCGACGGAACCCCGAAACGCGCTATCCAAGCCGTCAAAAATGCGCGGGCCACTTCTGCAGCCGTGGTCGATGCCAGTGGGACCACTTCCGGCCAACGCGTGGTTCGGTCCACTATTGTCAAAAGATGTGTGAAACCCTGTGATGATGGTAGGGGGCCCACGAGGTCGACATGTACATGATCAAATCTCTTGGCCGGGATGTGAAATGGCTCTAAGGGGGCTTTTGTGTGCTTGTGAATTTTGGCCCGCTGGCAAGCCATACAGGCTCTTGCCCACTCTTTCACGTGCTTGCGCAGGCTCGGCCAAACAAACTTTTCTGCTACCATTTTCACAGACGTGCGCACCCCCGGGTGTGCCAGGGAGTGAACCGAGTCAAAAACACGGCGGCGCCAAGCGGCCGGCACCACCGGGCGCAGTCGCCCGGTAGAGACATCGCAGATTAGGGGGGGCATACCATTTTGTAAGCTCCTGCTCTCCAGCCTTAACCCTGTTGGTCCAGACTGGAGCGTGCACACGTCCGCATCTCTACCCTGATCCGCTGTCATGACCGCATAATCTATCCCCACGTGAACTGGGGCCGCGTGCGCTTCCGCGCTGTTATTCTGCTCTGCGGCTGCGGTAGTATAATCTACCTCTGCGCGGACTGGTGCTGTTACCACGCGAGAGAGGCAGTCTGCTACTACGTTGAGTTTACCCGCTACGTGTTGAATATTGGTAGTAAATTCTGAAATTGCGGCTAGCTGCCTCTGCTGCCGGCCCGACCAAGGCTCCGAAAATTTTGGCCATCGCAAAAGTAAGCGGTTTGTGGTCGACAAACACGGTGAAACGCCGACCTTCTAGCCAGAATTGGAAGTGGCGAATGGCTAAGTGGAGCGCTAACAGCTCCCTGTCAAATGCGCTGTATTTTCGCTCTGCTTCGCGCAAGGATCTGCTGAAAAAGGCCAGCGGCTGCCAAACCCCGGCAACGTGCTGCTCCACAACCGCCCCTATGGTCAAATCTGACGTGTCAGTAGTGAGCGCTATGCGGGCCGTTGGGTCTGGGTGAGCCAACAACGCAGCGTCTGCCAGGGCTTTTTTTACCTCCGCGAATGCGCGCTCCCGCTCCGGGGACCATTCGACTGCATTGGAGGGTTTTTGCTTTTTAAGCACGGCATATAGTGGCTGCATGAGCTGCGCTGCGTGGGGAAGGAAATGGTTATAAAAATTCACCATTCCTAAAAACTCCTGTAATGCTTTGACCGTTTGAGGCCGGGGAAAATCTGCCACTGCGCGCACTTTGTCCGGTAGCGGAACCACCCCTTCTGGGGAGACGTGGTGCCCCAAAAAATCGATCTGCGCCACTCTGAACTGGCACTTAGCTGGATTGATTATTAACCCGTGCTCTCCCAACCTCCGAAAAACTGCTGTGAGGTGCTTTTCGTGTTCCTCTTCGGATGTGCTGGCGACCAAAATGTCGTCTAGGTAGACGAACACGAAAGGGAGATCGCGTAACACGGCATCCATCATGCGTTGAAAGGTTTGCGTGGCGCCTTTGAGGCCAAACGGCATGCGTAAAAACTCAAAAAGTCCGAACGGGGTTATTACCGCTGTTTTGGGAATATCCTCTGCGCGCACTGGGACTTGATGATACCCGCGGACCAAGTCTATTTTAGAAAAAATGCGCGCCCCCGCCAGATGCACCAAAAAATCCTGAATGTGTGGGATTGGGTAGCGGTCGTGCGCTGTGGCATTGTTTAACCTGCGGAAATCACCGCAAGGTCTCCACGAGCCGTCAGCTTTAGGGACCATATGCAGTGGGGATGCCCAGGGGCTGTTTGAACGGCGAATGATGCCCAGCCTTTCCAGGTTGGCGAATTCCTCGCGCGCTATGGACAGTTTAGCTGCATCCAAGCGCCGAGCTTTCGCGAAGACGGGGGGCCAGTTGTGGTGATAAAGTGCTCCACCCCGTGTTTCGCAACTGTTGCCGAAAAAGTGGGAACTGTGAGTGCTGGAAACTGGGTGAGGAGTGTGTGAAACTTACCGCCTGCTGTGGCGACGTTGGTCTGTGCTGGTGGCGGGGACACTCGAGCTGCACAAGGAATTGAATAAAAAGAGAGTGCATTAACCAGGCGCCTATTGGCAAGATCAACTAACAGCCCATGTGAGCACAGAAAATCAGCGCCTAACATGTTGAAACTCACCGCCGCTACAATAAAAGTCCATTCATATGTGCAGCCGAGCAAGGACAGAAGCAGAGTCCTTTTGCCGAAGGTCTTAATGCTCGAGCCATTCGCCGCTGTTGCTCCATCACCACGGGGACCTGCCAGCCGGTCAGCATAGGTTGGGGTGATGAAACTCACTTGGGCTCCCGTGTCCACAAGGAAGTGCCGCCCAGAGCGCGCATCCGTGAGGTAGAGCAGCTTATTTCGCTCGCCGAGGGCCGATGCTGCTAACGACTCCCGGTCCTGGCGTTTCCTGAGCTCTTGAACTGGCACGGCGGTACACACTTGCACGCCCTCTCTGCAAAGCGCCGATGATAAAGGCAGAGGTCGTCTCCTCCGCTGCGTTGGGACCTCGCTGCTGCCATTGTGGGTGGGACCGATTCTGCCGCCTCTGGCCCGCCGCTGCTCCCGGCCGTCGCGCCGAGGTCTGCCGCTGCTGCGGTGGCTGCCTGCTCCTCGCAGGAGTCGAGGATCCGCTGTGCTTCTCGGGCCAGCGCTCGGAAGTCCCGCTGGGTCACGAAATGCGTGCCTGCCAGGGTCGCCCTCATCTGCGGCGGAAGGGTTCTCAGGAAGATGTGTGTGAAGAGGAAATCCTCGTTGTCTGTGCCTCTCAGCTGGAGCATGTCTTCCATCAGGTCGACAGGCCTGCGTCCTCCCAAGTCGTGTAGGGCTAGGAGTCTCCTAGCCCTCGCCTCGGCTGAGGGCGTGAAACACTGGATGAGGGCAGCTTTCAGCCCGCTGTATTTGTCGCCAGCGGGCGGTTGCTGCACCAAGCTCCGCACGTATCGGGCTGTGCGGTTGTCGAGCTTGGCTATGACGTGGTAGAACTTGGTTTCGTCCGCTGTTATTCCCCCGAGTGCGAACTGGGCTTCGGCCAGGAGGAACCACGAGTCCGGGTTGTCCTGCCAGAACTCTGGTAGCTTGATCGAGACCGCGCTTGCTCGGGCGGTCCCTGACGAGTCTGGTTCGGGGGAATTGCTTCTGGACATCGCACGTCTTAGGTCACCAATGTGGAGAGCGTGAAATAAGGAGGCTGAATTTATTTCTCAATTCAGATTTATTCAAGGTCTCACATCTCCAGCATTCTCCAAACAGAAAAAGAGAGCGAACTCCCCCAAACCCCCACATTTATACCTGGGACATCAAAGAACAGAATCACATTGTTGCCAAACCCCCCATTGACAATAATTCTCCCTTCGTCGTCCGTCTGACCCAGGAGGTCAGGAAGTCCTCTCAGAGTCCACATCACGGCACCTCCACCTCCTGCTGTTGTCCTCAGGAGGTCCAGACGTATTGTTCCTTCAAAGATGTGAGGTCACAAAACACATGCAGTCCTAAGCATCTCACTCTTGTGCTTATACATATGTAGTCAAAATATGTGAGCCACACCCCCATCTTTTTTAGGACACCCCCACATTCATTCCCACTTACAATAGCTAAAATGAATGTTAAAAAATCCCAATAAAAACAAAAACAAGGTTAGACATAGATATGTGAACATTTATTAATAAAGAACTGAATATTGAAAGGGGTGTCCTAATTTTTTCACGACTGTATATACAGTTGAAACCAGAAGTTTACATACACTGTATAAAAAGAAAAAAACTTTTTTTCTCACTGTCTGACATTAAAGTTCTGAGCATGGGCGGGGGACCGTACTCACACTTTAAGTTTATTTTTGTTATTCACTGTATTTTCTTCACCTCAGCTCACTTTGGTTATTGTGATTATTTTCACGCTCATGTCCCTTTTTATGTTCTTTTGAATTTGCCATTTACTTCTGTTTGTTATGATTATCTTAGTTCTGCCTTCTCATGTTTCTTATTTTAATCTTAGGTTAGTTTTCCATGGTTCTGTTTATTAGTACTATTATCATGGTCAAGGTTACGTTTGGTTCATTTATGTCTGCCTATTATCAGGACATGATAATAGAAGGCCCTGTCCTCACTTTAAGTTCATGTTTAGATCTTCTTTATTAATAGTATCATGTTTTTGGTTTTGTTTGGATTTTTGTATCATGGTCATGGTAACGTTTGATTTTGATGATTAGTATTCCCATTGTTATGTTGTCATGTTTATTCCTGTCATGATTTGGGTTTGGGCTTTGGTTTTGACAGTGCATTTGCTTACTTACCGGTTTTGCGTTAGGAGTTTTTGTTTCATTAATTATTCACAACTGCTTTTGATTTCTTGATTATTGACTGTCCATGGGTGTTCTTGATTTGTTTCTTTATTTATAGAGGTCGCACGCTGCCTTTGGCACGGCGACATTCACGCTCACACACTCTTGCTCTGGCTTATGTTTGCTTTTTATTAAATAATCATGCCAAAGAAAAGAAAGCCTGCCCATGGGTCCAATCCTTTGCCTCGGAGAGGCAGTCATGACAAAACTTTTGCTGTTTTAGGTCAGTCAGGATTACCAAAATTATTTCTATTTGCTAAATAATTTTTTATATTATTCTTAATAATCTTTTTAGAGAATATTTTATTACTTTCTTCAGTCAAGTTTACATAGAGTACATTTCCTTAGTATTTGGTAGCATTGCCTTTAAACTGTATGACTTGGGTCAAACGTTTTGGGTCTCCTTCCACAAGCTTCTCACAATAGTTTGCTGGAATTTTGGCCCATTCCTCCTTACAGAACTGGTGGAACTGAGTCAGGTTTGTAGCCTGTGTTGCTCACACGTCTTTTCAGCTCTGCCCACAAATTTTCTATGGAATTGAGATCATGGCCTTGTGATGGCCACTCCAAAGATATTGACTTTGTTGTCCTTAAGCCACTTTGTAACTAATTTGGTGGTATGCTTAGGGTCATTGTCCATTTGGAAGACCTATCTGCACCCAAGCTTTAACTTCCTGGCTGATATCTTGAGATGCTGCATCACTATTTCCACATAATGTTCTTTTCTCATGATGCCATCTATTTTATGAAGTGCACCAGTCCCTCCTGCAACAGAGCACCCCCACAACATCATGCTGCAACACATGCACTTCACATTTGGGATGTTGTTCTCATGCTTGAAGCTTCCTCCTTTTTCCTCCAAATGTAACAATGGTCATTATGGCCAAACAGTTCAATTTCATTTTCATCAAACCACAGGGCATGTCTCCAGAAATTAAGGTCTTTGTCCCTGTGTGCATTTGCAAACTGTAATTTGGCTTTTTTTGTTGTTGTTGTTGTTGTTGTTGTTGTTGCTTTTGGAGTAATGGCTTCCTCTTCCTCACTGAGAAACCTTTCAGCCCATGTTGGTACAGAACTCATTTCTTTGTGGATAATGACACACTTTTACCAGCTTCAGCCATTATCTTCACAAGGTCTTTTGCTTTTGTTCTGAGGTTGATACGCACATTTTGCAACAAAATACGTTCATCTCTGGGACACAGAACCTGTCTCCTTCCTGCGTGGTATGATGGCTGGACATTCCCATGGTGTTTATGCTTGCATATGATTGTTTGAACAGATAAACGTGGCACCTTCAGGCATCTGGAAATTGTACCCAAGGATGAACTAGACTTGTGGAGGTCTATAATTCTCATCCTGATATTAGTGTATGACGGGGGGTGAAAAGTTCATAGTGGTCAAATTTGAGCAAATGTGGTTTATTTTTCAACACAGTCACCCCTTCGGTCCACACACTTCTTCCATCAGTGTTGCAGTGCCTGGATCTCTGAAAAATAAAGCACATTTGGTTAAATTTGACCACTATGAACTTTTCAGCCCCTTCTCATATGTAAGTTTTTGACGTTGAAGAAAGTAATTTAAAAATTCTCTAAAAAAAATTATCAATGATAAAAATGATTTAGCAAATAGAAATAGTTTTGGTAATCCTAACTGACCGAAAACAGGAAAAGTTTAGTGAGATTTAATGTCAGACAGTGAGAAAAAAAAGGTTATATGTCTTTTTACACAGTGTATCTAAACTTCTGGTTTCAACTGTATATCAATTAAGATAAGATAAGATAAGATAAGCCTTTATTAGTCCCACAACGGGGAAATTCCAGGATTGCAACAGCACAGGGATAGCAACACTCAGAGCAACAATCAGAAGGCAAGAAAAAAAAAACAAGCAAGCAAGCGCAGCTAATATACATACATATGTACATATTACTATAAAATATATACACACACAGACACACAGTGCAGAGCATTGTAGCTGGGATTAGGGATGCAAGTTATCAATTAATTCATTAATTGATATTTGATTCACCTTATCGATCGATTAACGATTAATTGATAAGTAGCGTTTTTCCTGAGACTCTGAATTTCCCTCGGTACAATATAGTCTATCTTTAACATATAAAAGTTGCTGTTTTTTCAGATACTGAATAAAATATGAGCATCATATTCCTCAATGATTTATTGTTCCATTTGCATTTTTTTTTTTACTACAAACAATGGCCTTTTTTGTAGCTTAACAAATTTTGCACTGTATAGTGTGTACTATGTGCTGGTACATCTCAGTAAATTACAAATGACATGATTTTTTTATTTATTTTAAAAAGTATTAGCAATATCGGAAGTTTATCATTTTTAGTTATATTATTAAAAAAAAACTTTCATGTTCTAATTTACTGAGATGCACTGGTAGACTGTTTTAACAGGAAAATAAATTGTGAGCTGTTTCATCTGTTGAAAGTTAAACATTATCACAGTACCCCACAATCCAGACAAACACAGAACTATCTAGGCTCCCTCTGTTGTCCATTACCTCAGTGGCAATTTGAGTCCAGTCTGCTTTCCTGTCTAGCAGCAGGTTGAAGGGAGGCAGCAGGGATAGGTTTTTGCGCTCGTGTAGCCTGCTGCAGTCTGTTTCTCCGCCCTGTTGATTTGACGGGTAGACAGTGGAACAAACCATTAGAACTTCTTGTGGCTCTCCGACATAACCCGGAAGGGCGAGTTTTTTCGCTCTACACGGCGCTCTGGGTGGCTCAGCATCTTCTTCTGCTTTTTCAGCTGAAATGCGGCAGTGGGTGACCACATGCGCCCCCGCCTGGACAGCGAAGCCACTACATTTCCGAGAATAGGCTCCCATTGAAATGACTGCTGAGTTATCAATTAATTGACAGCTAATTTAATTTAGTTGACTAAATTCTTATCGACAATTAATCGAATGTCAATTATCATTGATATGATGTCCATCCATCCATCTATCCATCCATCTTCTTCCGCTTAATCCTTTTCGGGTCGCGGGGGGGCTGGAGCCTATCCCAGCATCTTTGGGCGAGAGGCAGGGTACACCCTGGACAGATCGCCAGTCCATCACAGGGCCAACACAGAGAGACAGCCAACCATTCACTCTCACAGTCATACCTAAGGACAATTTAGAATCCCCAGTTTGATGCCAATTAACTTGCATGTTTTTGGCATGTGGGAGGAAACCGGAGAAATCCCTGAGTAAACTCACGCAGGCACGGGAAGAACATGCAAACTCCACACAGATCACTGTTGGTTGGGGGCTGGGATCAAACCCAGGATCCCCCGGCCAAGGGCAGCACAGTGGCGGAGTGATTAGCACTGCGGCAGCACAGCAACTCACCCTTGACATGATGTCAAACATCCTTAATATCGATGTTACCAGCCACCGGAGTCTTGTCATACAGCTTCTCAGATATAAATATTTTGATTGTTTTGCTCACATAAAAAGTTTTAAAAGTATTCTTTTTCATCAATATAAATATTTTTTGAAAACTCTAAAGACTTTAAAAAAAAAAGGGAGGAAAAATTTAAAATAAAAATAGTTTTCATGAGCGGTACAAACTAGAGTACTGCTCTCAATGTACATTAAAAATAACTAGTGTATTGCCCGTAAAACTCAAGTATTCCTGTCTGAAACAGGTATCCCAATTAGACTTTACAGGCCCAAATGTAGGCTGCATTTGAAAGTGGAATACAAAGCAGTGTAGCCTTTATGTAGGCATTCACATGTCAGACTTTGACAGATAGTATTAAAGGGAGTAAATGGCACTAAGATTTATTTGATTGTGTGAATATTAATTAAAGAATACCTAAATACTGAAAATGAATGGGACATCCAATATTAGTGACTGTTTCAGATCCCTTGTTTATTTGTTTGTCAGATCAGTTATTTGTCTGATCTTTTATTGTAGAGAGTAAAAGGGAAGGATGTGGAGGCGAGGCACGAGCGTAGCTCAACACAGAATCTTTATTCACCCTCTAACATATATGTACAGCCTGTGGCCCCCAGCATGGCCCCTGGGGCCGCGTCTCTGTACAAGAACCTAGAAGCCTCCCCAGTCTCTCTGTGTTCTCTTTATATAACTTTATTACCTTGCATAGAGACTGGGGCTGGCGCATTATGCATGGGTATGAACAAAGGCAGTGTGTGGCACGATTATCATAACACGTTACATTCATCACATGCATTTGCCTCCCTGCGCTACATGCTACAGCAGAGGGCGAAGGCGCCTCATTGTCTGGTCTAATTACCCCGCTGGGGGGCTACCCCCTTCAGTCCATTGTTCAGCCCCTCTTCCTGGTTCTGGGTGTGAGAGAATGTCCACCTGCAGTGTCTAGTGTCACCACATTATCATTTATATTCATAATAGTGTATCTTGCACTTTGGGGAATGGGAGTTGTTCAGTTATCATTATAGTTATTTCAGGTTATATCACTGTTCAGTGATGGAGTTCAGTGTAATATTGAATTTCTTCTGTGTATCATCAATAAACTCATGCAGTACTGTAACAGGACACGTTTACAAACATTTGAGACCCATTGTAGTGCATCAGTTTATATTTTAGCAATATTTTGTTATTAAAAGGTTTCTTAAAGCTTTAATGCTAAGATTGAGGTAGTGCTTATATTATCACGCTGGGGTGATCCAGCGTGAAAAAACATCCAGACTCTCTGCTTATCATTCTGGGTGATTTCAATAGAGCTAATCTCACAAATGAGCTTCCTAAATACAGACAGCATATTAAATTTCCCACCAGGGACACAAATACACTTGACCACTGTTACACAATTTTAAGAAACGCCTATCATGCCGTCCCCCGTGCAGCACTGGGTTTTTCTGACCACAGTCTGCTCCATCTTATTCCAACATACAGACAGAAACTAAAAACTTCCAAGTCTGTTGTAAGGACTGTAAAGAAATGGACTGAGGAATCAAAGCTGGAGTTACAAGCCTGCTTTGACTGCACAGACTGGAGTGTTTTTGAAGATGCAGCCATTAACCTAAATGAACTCACTGACACTGTGACATCATACATCAGTTTTTGTGAGGACATGTGTGTGCAGACCAAGACCTTCTGCACATACAACAACAATAAACCCTGGTTCACTCCTAAACTGAAGCAGCTATGTCAGACCAAGGAGGAGGCCTACAGGACTGGTGACTGGACTCTGTACAAGCGGGCCAGAAACATGCTGACGAAGGAGACCAGGTTTGCTAAGAGGAGCTACAGTGAGAAGTTACAACAAAACTTCTCAGCCAACAACTCTGCTTCTGTCTGGAGAGGCCTGCAGAATATCACCAACTGCAGGAGACCATCCCCCCACCCTGTGGAAAGCCTCCAGCTGGCTAACGACCTAAACAGCTTTTACTGCAGGTTTGAAAAGAACCTACAGTTCTCACCTCCCACCCACACAAAAGGATTATCTGCAGCCCCAGGAACTCCATCCCTCCTCCACTCTGACCTCCCACCAGCACTAACGATCTGTGAAGAGGAGGTGCGCTGGGTCTTTCAGAGACAAAAGATCAAGAAGACTGCAGGACCTGATGGTGTGTCTCTGTCCTGCCTGAGAGTCTGCTCCAACGAGTTGGCCCCTATCTTCACCCGGATCTTTAATAGATCACTGGAGCTGTGTGAAGTGCCTTCCTGCTTCAAACGCTCCATCATCATTCCAGTTCCCAAGAAACCCTCTGTTACAGGATTAAACGACTACAGACCTGTTGCCTTGACCTCTGTGGTCATGAAATCCTTGGAGAGATTGGTGCTGAACCACCTGAAGGTCATCACAGGCCCCCTGATGGACCCACTGCAGTTTGCCTACCGGTCAAACAGGTCAGTGGATGATGCAGTGAATATGGGACTACACTACATCCTGCAACACCTCGACTCCCCAGGGACGTACACCAGGATCCTGTTTGTCGACTTCAGCTCAGCGTTCAACACCATCATCCCAGGCATTCTTCATCAGAAACTCCTCCAGCTCAAGGTGCCCCCCTCCACCTGCCAGTGGCTCTCCAGCTTTCTGACTGACAGGTGGCAACAGGTGAAGCTAGGGAGATTTACATCCAGCTCCCGAAAAATTAGTACTGGCACCCCCCAAGGATGTGTCCTTTCCCACTGCTCTTCTCCCTCTACTCCAACGACTGCACCTCAGAGGACCCTTTGGTGAAGCTCCTGAAGTTTGCGGACAACACCACAGTCATCGGTTTGATCCGGGATGGTGATGAGTCTGCATACAGGCGGGAGGTGGAGCAGCTGATCCTCTGGTGCGGCCAGAACCATCTTGTACTTAACCCAGCCAAAACGGTGGAGATGACTGTGGATTTCAGGCGACACCCTCCTTCATTCCCTCCACTCGCCATCCTCAACAGCACAGTGTCCACTGTGGACTCCTTCAGGTTTCTGGGTACCACAATCTCCCGGAACCTGAAGTGGTCCTCCCATATAGACACTGTCCGGAAAAAGGCCCAGCAGAGGTTGTTTTTTCTGCGTTAGCTCAAGAAGTTTGATTTGCCTCAGGAGCTGCTGGTTGTCTTCTACACTGCCATCATCCAATCTGTCCTCTGCTTTTCCATCATTGTCTGGTTTGGATCTGCCACTAAACAGGACAAGACCAGACTGCAGCAGATCATTAAGTCTGCGGAGAGCATCATTGGTACCAACCTACCCTCCATTGAGAACTTATATCGGTCCATAACCAGGAAACGGGTGGGAAACATCTGTGCTGACCCGTCACACCCTGGCCACAAACTGTTTGAACTTCTATCTTCTGGTCATTGTTACAGATCACTGAAGGTCAAAACCACCCGTCACAGGAACAGTTTCTTTCCTCAAGCCATCACTCTGATGAACTCCTAACATTCACCTAGTCCTACCTGTTGCTGTACTCATGACTTTTCATCCATTCTTACATTGCACATAACTCTCACACTGCTTTTTACTTCATTCACATTATATCACTGAATCTGAGTTCACATTGAAATACTGTGTGACTGTATATTTTTTCATATATTTCTGCAAAGTGTGGTTAGTCTGAGTAAATAACTGCATATATTCCTGTATATATTTGCATCCTTTTATAGAAACGTGGACAGACTGTAATTTACTGTACATACTCTGTTGTCACTGAATCCTTATTTAAATCCTCCACCTGAACAACGAGAGCAAGTTTTTAGCCAAAGTCAAATTCCTTGTATGTGTTGTGCATACTTGGCCAATAAAGCTGATTCTGATACTGAACCTTGAGGGCGTGACTGGCAAAGAGTAACAATGTGATCGCCGCAGCTCTATTGTAAGTGGTTTGTTTTTTATTGATGCAAGATTTTTTTGTTATTATTATTATTATTATTATTATTATTCCACCTAAACGATCGCATTTTTGACCCTCTAAACGGTAAACCAAAACTCAAATTTTTTTTTCGCACACAGCTCAGACCCGGTGAAAAATTTTATAAACTGGAAAAAATATGTGCTCCATGCTGAAAATTTTCTGACATATCCAGCATATGGTTGATACGTCCCACATTCATGGAGCAAAGGTTGTAGGGCCTTCCCCCCATTTTTTTTTTTTTACCTTTGCAGTCTGTACCATCAGCTGTCCATGCTGTTCTGATATTTATGCCAAAATATCATAACACCAGAGGAGGTGGGTCCAATTAGCTGATCGCTCGAACCACAGAGCTCAGCTGTTTTCCATGATAAATTAGCCTCAGGGCAAAAGCACACTCCATGCATTATCTTTTTTTTTTTCACTTTACTGAAAATAAATAGGTCGTGATGCCGCGTATTATCCAGTCAGCACGGAGTCAATCTGAAACCCCACCCACACTTTAAAACCAGGACATGAAGAGACAGAGTGGTGACAGAGCAGTGGCTAAACTTTTATTGATAAAAATTACATATTTTGACTGAGCGACTCCATATTCGGGGATGCACACCCTTGTAACTTCAGGAAAACACGTATAAAACCTTAGGTCAGTCTGACATACAGTTCACGAGATGTGCATGGGACAGACACACACACACACAGACAGAGACATGTTGCATTGATAGATAAATCTTTTGCATATGTATTAAATTCTGAGTATGTACAGACTGGCTATAACTTTAATCACAGAGTTGGGTTTAATCTTATCACATATTCCCTTTTACTTTTTAAAGATTTATACTACCATGTTTATGTGAACATTGTTTTTCTTAGATGTTTTAGTAATTCATTAATTATTCTCTATCACTTAGAATTGGTTCACCCTATCATTAAATCATAATATTCCAGTGGAATCACACTTTGCTCTTTTGTCTGTGACCCACAGCTAATATAAATAAACAAATTTGCAAAAAGAAAAAGTCACAAACTTAAAGGAAAGTGTTGCAAAATCATGTGAAAACAAATAGTAAATTTACAAAAAAAAAAAGAATAGCAAATTTATTTGAAAAAGGGAATACCCTTAAACTGTGGGTAAAAAAAGATAATTTATGAAGAGGATACAAGTTTATAAGTAAAATGCACCAAATTCAAAAGAATTTACATGAAAGCTGAAAAATTGCAAATTTTACAGTGAAAAGTGGGATAGGGTCCAGCCACCCCCTCCCCCCCCCCGCGACCCGAAAAGGATTAAGTGGAAGAAGATGGATGGATGGAAGTCAAATTTACAAAAAAAATCTTAACTTTGTGACTAAAAATCAGAGTTTATGAAAAGAATCAGCTTCGTAAGAACAATCTCTCTGATTCACAAGAAAAAGCACAATAAAAAAAGAGGCAGCTTTATAAGAAAAAACTTTTTTCCAAGAAAAAAAAATGTATTAGCAGTGTTAACAGGCCATTTTATTCTAATAACTCAGTTGTATTACCTTCATTTTAAAGCTGAAGTATGTTTTGATGGTCCATGTTGATCAAACACACCCAACCCCCCAAAAAATGCACAAACTGACTCGTTCCTTGTAGAGGCGACTGACCCCTGGTCTGAATGGATTTACTCTACCATGTGTACTATTAAATTCCATCCACCAGAGGGCAAAATGGGAACAGGAACAGCCACCATCTAAACTGCTCAGGCTTAATTGAGAGTTTGCAGTGGAGCTTGTAATCCTGCAATTCTATTTAGTGTTACTAATCACTGTTAAGGTGCTGCAGCCCTGATCACCTTTGAAGAAAGAAACAGAACGCAGGTGTTATATTCTTCTGAACTGCTTCTGATCATTAAAAATGCTTTATATTGCAGACAGACATGAAACATACAGGCTGTTGTACTGGATTTGAAATGTTGAAATGTGTTAGGCTCACTGATTTATGTAAGTACTGCTTCATTTTCAAGAGAATCCTGTTGGCAAACAAGTCTTTATATATTTTTGTTTTGTTTTCAGATATAATTTGATTTAGGTGTCATTTGGATTTTTTTTTTTTAGTTACATTACTCATTCAGAATAATACGCAATGCTGAAAACTAGCCTTTGAATACTGCAGTCCAAACTGAAAACAGTGGAGAGGGTTGTACCGCTTCCCTTCCTGACCAGAGTCACATAGGCTGCCAAGCCAGGACAAGCAGGAGTTATAGCACACACTAGCAAACAATGATAACTCCTACACAGTAAACTGTTCTTATTATTTTGGGTAAAATGATGTGGAGCCATTTTCTTGCTTGTTTCCCTGACTGAAGTACACCGTGTTCTTTCCCACATAAGTTTGCACGTCTCAAATTGGCACTGCAAGGAGTCGAAATGTGATTAGCTTTGGTTCTTGGAACAGTCTAGTCAACATAAAACAAACCTTTCCTGAACCTTTCCTAACATTAATGAAGCCAGTTTTTCACCTTAAATGCTTCATTAATCTCTGATGACACCTCTTGGTTATTGTTATGGCTCATTACATACAGCGTCTTCTGGGTTTATGTTCATTCCTGCTCTGTCTGCTCGAGCACAAGGCTTGTGTGATGTAAATTTTGTCATCCTCTCCAGTCCGCTAGAATCCGCAGGGTCCCTCCATTTATGACCACACTGACTGTGCGCGCTGACTACACATGCTCAAGATCCTACCTCCCATTCAAAAGGTGGCACCACCGACACAGCATACAGAGAAAGAAGAAGACAAAGAATTAAAAAGAAACTTCACAAGATGAGACCAAAGCAAGAAAAAGAAAAGACAATTGATCGACGAAGAAAGGCAGTAAAAGTAGTAAACACAGGAGTTCCTTTTCTCGCCTTCGTAAAGTCACTATTATCCTTGCTAAAATGCATGTGGCTCTTTCTTTTCTTCGCTTTTATGTAGCTAGTGAAGAAACTGCAACATCAGCACATTTGTATTACCTATGGGGCAGGAGTAAAACTGCAGATGATAGTTGTGCACATGCATAGCCTGAGCTAGTAGACTCAAAAATGAAGCATACAGCTGCATGCGTGCCAGCCTTTTCCAATCAGAGATGCACAGAGCATAAAACCAGCCATACAAATATTCCCTGTATTCTAATGGACTTTCTCTTTCGACAGGCAGGAGGGGGCTGCTGCTCCACCTCCCCCAATAGTCATCAACAGGTATGCAGACGATCAGCTCAGGGCCATCATCACAAAAATGAGAGAGAGACTGGAGATCTACAAGGAGAAAACAATAGATCAGTACGCTTCATCTCCTGAGATAAGCCCCCCTGTCAGTGAGTAAAATCTTCTGTGTTCAGCAGCCTCGCTTCACCTCTTTGTGACTTCACATTATGGGTGTTATTGATGCTTTTTGTGGCAGTCATCACCACACAGTTCATTCAATATTGTCCTTTCAGCACCACTGCTACTCAAAGATGACTACAACAAAGTCATAGAGGAAAGGAAACGGCAAGCAGAGGAGGAGCGGATAAAGAAGGAGGAGGCCGACAAGAAGAAGAAAGAGGAGCAGGAGAAGAAAAAGAAAGAAGCAGAGGCAAAGAAGGCAGAGCAGAAAGCAGCAGAAGCTAAAGAAGTGGAGAAAAAGAGCCTAAAAACCAAGATTTCTGAAGCTAGCTGGGCAGCAGTTGACAAAATGCTGAAGCCACTCGAGGACAGGATGGATTCAGTGGTCGGGGTGACCATTGACCCTTTCACAGATCGCCGCTACATCGCATGGCTGAGCTTGGTGACAGTGGCCTTCAACTACAACACGTGGCTCATCACAGCCCGCATGTGCTTCCCGTACCACAGTGAGACTGCTAACCAGTACTGGTTCATCATGGATATACTGTCTGACATCATCTACTTCACAGACTCTGTCATCTTCCAGCCCCGCAAACAGTTCGTCAAAGGAGGCGACATCATTGTAAGAGTGAAAAGATCCTGAATCAGCACTGTTACTGAGGATTGTCTGCACTGTTCAGAAATTTCTTTTTTTTTTCTTTCAGAAAGACAGAGTGATGACGAAGAAACACTACAGAGATTCAGAGAGATTCTTGGTATGGCAGCTCCAGTTCCTTCAACATAGAAACTGTAAAGTGGGAGTCTACAACCTGCAGCTTCGAAGCTAAAGCTTATCACCACTGTCTTCCTGCGCCAAATTTTCAGAAAAGATACAAATTTACCAGAGAAAAAAGTTATACATTCACAGAAAAAGATTTAGTTCAACAATTTCACATGTATACCACTAAAATATGAAAACATTTCACATCACAAAGAAATATACACTGCCTATTTAATTAAGCTCGATAAGAAAGAAGCAGAGTGCACTTCCTGGATTTTATGATGTCACAAACCAACAAGCCCTGCCTTCAGTTCTCTAAGCTACCATAAAAAAAGCTTTCTGACCGCCTTCTTACTTGTGACTGACCCTGTTAAAATACCTTTACCCAAGTACAATAGCTTGTGGGCTCCTTAATATTAATGATCAGGTGAAAGACAAGAGTTTCACATAGAACTTTACTGACATCTTTTTGATGAGCAGTAAAATAATACAGAAAAGGGTTTTTAGTATTTAAAACTGCATCTATGTTTGCTTGGGGATGCCAAAATTTTAATTAATCTCTGGAAAATGCACAATGTGAAACCTTTAAAGTGAAACCTCCTCATACTTCTCTCTCTTCAACAGTTTGACATGATCTCTACTTTACCGTTTGACTTGTTGTACCTCCAGTTTGGATTCAAGTCTGGTTTCAGGCTCAATCGTCTCCTGAAGGTGAATTCACTCGAGTGTTAACTCTCCATTGAGGGTTGATGAGTTTGCCTTCTCTCTGACTGATATTTCTCTGCTTATTCTGCAGGTCGATACATTCTTTGAATTCAGTGATCGTCTGGAGAGCATCATGGCCAAGGCCTACATTTGGAGGTACATCACATGAAAGCTCCTCAGTAATCATTATATACTGTACATTACATATAATTAAAATCATAGTGAAGCATGCATTGTACTTGATAAAGAAAACAAAAAGTGAAGGCAAAACAAAAGCCATCTTCACCTTTCTATTAGAGTTATCCGTACCATCGGCTATCTGCTCTTCATGCTCCACCTCAATGCCTGCTTCTACTACGTGGCCTCAGAATATCAGGGAATTGGCTCAACCAAATGGGTCTACTCTGGACAAGGCAGTGCGTAAGTACAGTACCATCATACTCCTTCTTGTGTCCGAGGACCATGGCACTTTCTTTTAGTTCTTTACTTGTTTCGCACAGCTCTTCCTTCTCATTGCAGTTTCTTCAAAGCCTCATTAATTTAAATGGTATTAATGTCATGATTCAGTGCAAGTGAGACTCAAACGCAAAGCTGCCAGAATGAACACTCAGACTCAGATGTAAAAGTTCACCAGTTTATTGTAAAATAAAACTAACACACAACTCTAAATAAAAGTGCACAACTGAAGATAATCACAACACAAAAACGCACACTTAAATAGACACAAAAACCGGTGCCGCTGGAGCGCACGTAGCCTATGGGAAAGAGCAGACAAAGATTATTAGGGACAGAATCTCCCGAAGGGGAGAATAATAATAGGAGAGCACTCTTACTTGATGAGCAGAGGAGCCCAGCAGGGAACTCCTGCGTGGTCCAGGGGAACAGGGAGAAGACGGTGACCTGGGGGGCGTCCGCCGTCTTCTTGGCCAGGCGAGCTTGATCAGCTCCAGAGAACACACCGCGAAGGTGGACAGCAAACCTGGAGAGACAGGAGGACAAGGGGGTGAAAACACAGGTCAACTGAGCGGTAATAAGATAAAGGCTTAGATGTTTTTTCTGGTTGCAAACCTAATGATCCAGCGATGGGTTCTCCACACACTGGCTCTTAAATATGCTGCGTCATCAGGACGCAGTAGGTGTGTAATCACACAGGTGTATCTGATCCTCCGGAGCCAAGAAGACAGGAACAGGAGGGGAGGGGGAGCATGCTCGCCTGATCATCACAGTGCCCCCTCCTCAAGGGGCACCTCCTGGCATCCCACTGGGCTTTCGAGGATAGGCCCGATGGATTGCCTGCACCATCCGTTTGTCCAGGATGTAGGACCCCAGAATCCAGGACCTCTCCTCCGGACTGTACCCTTTCCAGTCGATTAGGTACTGGCACCCATGACCCCGTCGACGGACATCCAGGATCTTTTCCACTGTGTATGTGGTCTTGCCGTCGTTGACCTGGGGGTGGTGGTGGGTGACCCGGAGGAGGGTAGAGAGGACTGGTGGAGAGGGGCTTAATGCGGGAGATGTGAAACATTGGAAGGATCTGCATTGAAGGTGGCAGGTCCAACTGAACAGTGACGTTGATGATCAGCCGCTTGATGGTGAACAGGCCCAGATAGCGGGGGGAGAGCTTCCGCGACTGTCCTGAGTGAGATCTGTTTGGCGGACAGCCAAACCTTCTGTCCCACTGTGTACTTCATCACTGGCACACGTCTGTGGTTAGCATACTGTTGGTTGTGCTCGCAGAGCGGAGGACAGCAGCTCTTGTGGCCCTACACAGATGGCGGCACCAGTGTGCGTGGGCCTCTACAAATGGGATGGCGAGGTCCCTCTCCGCCACAGGCAGTTGAGGTAGTCTGTAGCCCATCAAGGCCTCAAAGAGTGTGAGCACAGTAGAGGAGGAGATAGCTGAATTGTGGGAATACACCACCCAGGTCAGGTGGGAACTCCAGGTAGAGGGATTACGGGATTCTACGCACCTTAAGGTGGCCTCCAGAGACTGACTGGCATGCTCGGACTGACCGTTGCTCTGTGGATGGTATCTGGACATCAGGCTGGCAGTAGTACCCAAAAAGCGGCAGAACGCCTTCCACACCTGGGATGTAAATTGTGGGCCCCGGTTCGAGACAATGTCCAGTGAAATCCCATGCAGCCGGATGACATGCTGCGTCACCAGGTCGACCATCTCCTTGGCAGATGGTAGTTTGCGGAGAGGGACCAGATGGATGGCCTTGGAGAACCAGTCAACAATGGTGAGGATCACCGTGTTGATCACCGTGTTGCCTTGGGATGGAGGGAGGCCCATCACGAAGTCCAAAGCAATGTGTGACCATGGACGACTTGACACCGGGAGGAGATGGAGGAGGCCAGCTGGGGGAGAAGAGTCGGATTTATTTGTGGCGCAGATGTGACAGGCCTTGACGAACTCCTGCACATCCCTCCCAAGTTTGGGCCACCAAAACACTCTCCTGAGCAGCTCTATTGTACAGGAGATGCCGGGATGACAGGCGAAGATGCTAATATGCCCCCACTTAATCACATCTCCGCGTAACGCTGAGGGGACATACAGCCGGTCAGGCGGACCTCCCTCCGGGATGGGTTCCAATGACTGAGCCTGTCGGACCCTCTGATCAATCTCCCACGAGAGTGTCCCAAGAAAGCAGGAGGAGGGGAGAACAGTCTCTGGGGGAGACACAGCAGCTGTACCCATTCAAGTGGTCCGAGGCTGCTGAGCGAGCTTTTGTGACCCTGAAAAGCCTGTTCACCAACACGTGCATCCTGGTGCAGGTGGATCCCGCAGCGCAGTTCGTGGTTGAGGTGGATGCTTCTGATTCAGGGGTGGGCACTGTTCTCTCCCAGTGCTCCTCCTCCAACTAGAATCTCCATCTGTGCGTGGACCACTTGAATGGGCTTTTGGTCGACGTCAACTGCATAAGCGGTTGCGCCACCTTACTATAATCACGAATAAATCGGTAGTAGAAGATGACAAAGCCCAGAAAGTGTTGGAGGTCCTTCCTGGACTGGAGGTAGGCCAGTCTACTACCACCTTAATTTTTACCAGATCAGCCTTTACCGTGCCCTCGGCGATGTTAAACCCCAGGAATGAAGTTGAGCGAGTGGAAAATTCGCACCTCTCTGCTTTCACATAAAGCTGATTCTCCAGCAGCCGCTGCAAGACGGACCAAACATGGACAACGTGCTCCTCCAGCATGCTGGAAAAAATCAGAATATCGTCCAAATACACAAAAACAAACTGGTTCACCATATCTCGCAAAATGTTATTGATTAACCGCTGGAAGACGGCAGCGGCGTTGGTCAGCCCGAATGGCATGACCAAATACTCAAAGTGGCCCAGCGGTGTTTTAAATGGCGTCTTCAATTTGTCTCACTCACGAATGCGGACCAAGTGGTACGGAGGTCAGTTTATTGTTTTATTTGTCAGGGACCATGTACAGAAAAAAACATTAAACACAGGGTAAAGATGCTCTGTACCAGAATATAGCATTCTCACTAATTTCCATCTGTGGTCCCTGAGGCAGGCAAGAAGATATTAAAAAGAAAAACAGCACATATAAAAAGCAATTCAGGTCGGGTTTCAGAAACTATTGACCCTGAAACAAGCAGGGAGTAAGTTTAAAAGGTAAAAAGATAAGAGAGACGGTACACATAAAAAGCAATTTGAGAGTACAGTTTCAAAATCCCATTTAAGGTGGAGCGTCAGTGCTGGCAGGCTTAATTACTTAAAATCCATTTAGTGGTAAAGCCTCTGTAATTTGTTCTGGTCTTCAAAGCAGTGGGGAGCTTGTTCCGTTCCGTTATAGCTTTGTATGAGAAGGCTGATTGTCCAAAAGCAGTTTTATGTAGGAGGATGCAACAATGCCACCTAGAGGAAGTCCTTGTTATGCTGGTATTTTTTTCAGAAGTCAGGTACACAAAAGTCTTATGGGGCGGGGGTGCAGAACCATGGATAATTTTAAAGATCAACCATATATTTGCATACATGATCATATTTTCAAAGTTCAACATCTTGTGTTTGGCAAGTATACCACAATGGTATACCACAATGGTTATATTTTGCATCAGATATTATTTGCACATTGATGGAATTATACTGATTTTAATTATTTTTAACTATATTTTATATTTAATTATAACTTGAATCAGAGTATAAAATCTTACCAACCAGTTATTAAGTTCATAAGGTTTATACTCTTATACTTGATTCAGACAAATAAAATATAGAGCCATTAAGTGAAAACTAAGGTTAAAGTAACAGTAAACTGTTTACACATAACTCTTACAACTGGTGTGGACCACTCATAAATTTTGTTAGTAATTGTACTAAATTTCTAGATACTAACAGATTGGTGAATTCTGAAACCTTTCCTGTTAGTGAATTAAAATATTACTGAACAAAAAACAGCATTAACACTTGCATACAATTTGCACATTGAGACAATAACATGATACAGCATAATCACTGTTGTATACCGCAATATTTTAGACACTTATACTATCATCCAAGATTTGGGATTCATTCCTGTTAGATACATTCAGAATCAGAATACTTTATTAATCCCAGGGGGACTTTCTGTGTTACAGCCGTTTAAGGTAAATATAATAGAAATAGTTACAATAAATTAAGCATAAGAAATATTTAAAATCACATAAATGTATACAGTGGGGAAAATAAGTATTGAACACATTGTGGAGATGAAATAACCAGACCGAACTTTCCGAGCAGATGAAACTTTATTTCACTCTCACATCTTCCAGAATCATAACATTAAACATTTGCAGCAGGGACTCTCTCTTTTATATCCCAAAACTCACACCTCCCTGCTACCTGAGGTCCTGCATTCACCATTCACTCCCCCAAGACAATTCCCCTTACCCCCCAGCCCTTTGATCTCCATGCTCTCTCAGTCTGAGAGGAAAACTACTGAACTCTACAGCATGGGTCCCCCACAACGTCAACATTTTTCTCATTAAACATACAGTATGTCTGATGGAGCCATTGACCTGAGATTTTCACCAGATATCAGTAACAACCCAAGTAATCCATACATACAAAGAAATCAAGGCAACTGTGTTCACAAAACAAGTTGTATTTAATAAAGTAGAATGACACAGGGAATAAGTATTGAACACATGAAGAAAAACAGATGCAAAAAGGCATAGAAAGCCAAGAAACCAGCTGAAATCCACCAGAATTTAGGAAGTCATCCTATCCCTCATCAATGAAAATTAATTTCAGCTGGTTAAGTCCTGACTGATAGCCTTTAAAAAGGTCTGTGAATATCAGATTGTCACACCACAAAGAACTCATGATGGGTAGAAGCAAAGAGCTCTCTCTAGACCTTCACAACTTTATTGTTGCAAAATATAATGATTGCATTGGTTACAGGCGTATTTCTAAACTGCTGAATGTTCCAGTGAGCACTGTTGGAGCCATCATTTAGAAATGGAAAGACCATCATTTTACCATAAACTGGCCACAACCAGAAGCTCCTCACAAGATTTCTGACAGAGGAGTCAAAAGAATTATCATAAGAGTTATCCAAGAGACAAAGACCACTCGTGCAGAGCTCCAGAAAGACATGGAGTTAGAGTGGCGTGAAAAAGTGTTTGCCCCCTTCCTGATTTATCATTTATTTGTATGTTTGTCACACTTAAATGTTTCAGATCATCAAACAAATTTAAATATTAGACAAAGATAACACAAGTAAACACAAAATACAGTTTTTTAAATGAAGGTGTATATTATTTAGGGTAAAAACAAATCCAAACCTTCATGGCCCTGTGTGAAAAAGTGAACAATACATAATGCACTCAACCGGCATGGGCTCTATGCCCGCTCACATTGCAAGACTTCATTGCTGAAGAAAAAGCATGTTGAAGCTTGTTTAAAGTTTGCTGCACAACATTTGGGCAAGCCAGTAAAATGCTGGGAGAATATCGTCTGGTCAGATGAGACCAAAATTGAACTTTTTGGATGCCACAGCATAGACCGTGTTTGGAGGAGAAATGGCATTGCACATCAGCCCAAAAACATCATACCAACAGTGAAGTTTGGAGGTGGGAGCATCATGGTGTGGGGGTGTTTTTCAGCACATGGTACAGGAAGACTTCATATAATTGAAGGAAAGATGAATAAAAGTTCTGTCTGAAACAGTCTGTTTTAAACCTGACATTAATAAGCCTGTAATGTAAGTTTATAAGTTTATTTATTTGTAAAAGGGACAGTGCATATTAATGAACATAAGACATGTAAATATGCAGCATACATCATTATAGCTGTAGTTAATTTCCATTTTGTGTCCCCTGGCCAGCCAATGCCAGCCATATAGAACAGATAACACAGTATAACACCAATAAACAGTACAACAATGATAAAGCAATAATACACAATACATACAACAAAACACAATACAACAATAATAGCAATAGCAGTAGGACAGCAATCCATTAATCCATTTAATGTAATCCATTAATTGTCTTTCTGTGTGCAAGATGATTTAAGTGTGCTTTTAAAGGTAATGTGAAAGTTACTTTTTCAAGTAACTAGTTACTTTGATCATGTAGTAATTGGTAAAGTGTCATGGATGGCCCTCACGAGCCATCATAAGACGCCACTCAGCCAGTGAGTTTGCACAGTTTTATTAAGGGAAAGGAAGGGAACAAAATAACGAGCCACGGGGGGCTAAAACACACTATGAGGACTCAGGCTATGACTAAGGAGAACAGGTTCACAATGGAATAAACTTACGATCATAGAAGAAGAGTAGTCAACATCTGAACAGAGGGATGCTCGATAACGTCAGACAAGGGGAAATTTTTGACGAGACTGCCGCACATTTCGCTCTTAGCTGCCCTCTTAAGTAGGGAGCAGCTGATGAGGCGAAATGCGGCTCAGCTGTCAGCTCTGACAGCCGGAAGTCCCTCCGAGCGCAGTCATAATAAAAGCTCGGAGAGCCAAAAGGGACACACACATACCAGATGGGAAAAACTGCTGCATGGATGAGATCGGCGCTCGAACCATGACAGTAAAGTAACTCAGTTACTTTTGAAAAGAAGTAAGTAGTAACTGTAATTAGTTACTATTTTTTAGTAACTTGCCCAACACAGGTACAGAGACTTCCTTGATAAGAACCTGTTGCTATCTGCCAAGATACTGAAGATAAAACGAGGGTAGGAAACTCTCAACTGGCTCCAGAGAGGGAAAATAAAGCTGCTAGTGTCATGGTCTGAACGCCGATCTCGTCCACGCTTGGGTCATGCAGTATTTTCCTCCCATTCAATAGTATTCCTTATGGTCCCGCAGAGCTCTTATTCTGACAGCGTCTGGAGTCCCTATATCCTGGCTCCAGTCATCCTCCTATTCTTCGTCATTCTCTGTAAGTTTATTCCTTAGCCTGTGTTTATCGTCTGTGTGCCTTAACCATAGTCCTTGTTTGTGTTTTGCCCCACGTGGCTCATTATTTTGTACCTTTATCCTTGTTAAATAAATACGCATACTCACTGGTCGCCTATAGCGTCTCATTGCGGTCCGTGAGGGCCGCACCATGACAGCAGGTCGCAGCCAGAACGAGACGCCAGTCACTGTGAGTTTGTGCTTAATTGGACTTGTAGTTCTCCCTGTTCAGCGTACCAGAGTGCTGGGAGATGGCGCCACTCAAGGGCTACGAGCTGGTGAAGGCCCTCAACGATATTGATGGTATCCTTTTCACCGCTCGCCTTTACGACACTCCCAGCGATGCGCGCTGGTACCTGGACCTCGCTGAGGCAATCATTAACCGCCATCCTCGCTACGCTAACCACCCTGAAATCACGACGAGGATGGTGGACATTTCTGCTCAACGGGAGAAGCTCCGTGGGCTGGAGGGAAACTCCGGCAGGAAGCCAAAGAGGAGGCATCCTCGCTCCTCGCTTCGGGATCCCATTCCTGTCCCTGATCCATTCCAGGAGTTCGCACCGTCTAGGGGTCATCCCCAACGGAGTGAGACGTCAGTCGGGATTCCCCCGGAGGCTTACAGCTGACAGCGACTTCCATCCGGGACCGAGTGGCTGCAGCTCGCTCCGCCTTCCATCCTACACAGATTATGAAGCATGTGACAGCGGCAGTCAGGCTGGTGGAGAGGAATCCGGACCTGTATGATTACCCCGAATACGCTGACCTGCTCGCCTCTGTTTCTGCGCAGGAGCGGCGTTTCCCAAATCTTACCTTCGCCTTGCCCTCTGCCGGAAAACATCATCTCCATGCTGATTGCAAGCCTCTGCGAGAACCCTGTCCAGATTCAGTTCCGGGTCTTCGAAGGAACTCTGTCTCCCAGTCAGCTGTTTCTCCTGCGTCACGTCAAGAGGGAAACCCCTCAGCCTCCCCCTCCGGGTCATCTGCTCCTGCTGTCCCATCAGCTCCTCGGGCCCGGTTCGCCTCGGCTGTCACCCCCTCCTCCTCGACGCTTTTCCCGGCTGCGGTGAGTGCCACGAGTCCTGCTTCGGCGAGGCCCGTCATCAATCCATTGCGAGCGGCTCCTCCTCGTCTTCCCGGGGGGCCCTCCGTCACCATTCAGCGGGGGAAGGGAGGAACCAAGTCCACTGTGGCGGGTCTCATCGGCCCTCAGCGAAGCAGGCAAGTGCACATTCATTCTTTTCCCTCACTGGGTGAATTGCCTTGTCTGATCCCTGGGGGTGGAGCTTGGGGTTTACAGTCCCCCGAGCTCCCTCCACCTGCTGCAGTAATTAAAAATGAACCTGCTGCTTCTGTGTCTCCTTCCCCTGAGCGTTCCTCGCAGTCAGGACTACATCACTGGACGAAGAAGGAGCCTGCGGCCCTGGAGAGTTTGGATCCAGCGCCGCAGCCACGTCATAGGCAGAGGATGAGGGCAGACTGCAAATTGGAGCCTGCGCCGACGATGAAGCGTCCCCGGGTCTCCACGGAGGAGCGGTTCGACCCAGCAGGTCGAGGATCTCCTGCCACCACGCCGTGCGGGTCATCGGCGTGGACGTCAGTGTTGGAGGGTCCTCAGACTGTGGAGACCATCATGCTGGCTGCGGAGCCCTCAGTAGCCGAGTGGGAACCAGAGGACGTCCTTCTACGTCCGGAACCCAGATCGCCGAAGTCCTGGACGGCGACAGAACTCAAGATCAGACAAGTGCTCTACTTTGTCTTCCTCCTTTTTACTCTGGAGCATTTTTGCCTGTCTCTCGGGGAGACGAGCTGGGTGCAGCCGTCCGCTGCATCCGAGCCTCTCTCGCCGGGTTCTGTCACTGTCGATGATCCTGATTCCAGTCCTTTTCCCTCTCCTGAGCCTTCTCCCAGGGTCGCCAGTGATGAGTCGGTCCTGGTCTCTGTTCAGGAGGATCTGGCCCTGGGGTTGGAGGTCGTTCCTGGTGCTGTTCCGACCCAGTCGGGGTCCATCGTGGGTGCAGCTGCGGTCCGATCGGGGTCCATCATGGGTGCAGCTCGGGCTCACGTGGGATCCGACAGGAGGACAGCGCCTAATCTAGTGAAGTTCGGAGGTGGAGCTGCAGATCCTCCACTGATCATAGCTGGACTGGTCCATCGTGTCTTCCCCATTCTTTGTTTCCGTCCATCGGGGGCCACTGGGACTTCCTGTTTTTGGCTCGGCTCTCCCTCGCTATCCCTCTCCATAGGGAGGCCGTCTCCAAGTGCTCTCCTGCGGTTCTGGTGGTGGAATGACGTGGGTCGGCCGCCTGAGACATTGCTTCACCCGTTTAGCGTTCTGGGTCAGCCGCCCGACAGATTGGCCTTTCGAGTCGGGCGCCTGGTCCAGCCGCCAGAAGTACTGTTTCTCCGGGCCTGGGACTGGGGTAGGCCACCCGAACTCATCCTTTTTCCCCTGCCTGCGATCTGGACGCTGGACGCAGGCAGACCACCTGAACTTGTGTTTTTTTTACCCCATTGCGCTCTGCCTGTCGTCATCCCTCCCCCCCCCCCTCCTCTGTATGTTTAGGGATGCTTTTGTCTTGGACTGTATTGAACTGTGTGTGGCCCAGTCAGTCACCTGACCTGAATCCAGTTGAAAATCTATGGAACAAACTGAAGATCAGAGTTCATAGAAGATACCCACAGAACCTTCAAGATTTGAAGACAGTTTGTGTGGAAGAATGGGCTAAAATCACTTCTGAGCAATGTCTGTGCCTAGTTTCTCCATACAGGAGGTGTCTGGAAACTATTATTACCATCAAAGGATTTTCTACGAAATACTGAATGAAATTCACCAAGTGTGTTCAATACTTATTCCCTGTGTCATTCCATTTTATTAACTATAACGTGTTTGGTGAACACAGTTGCCTTGATTTCTTTGTATGTATGAATTACTTGGGTTGTTACTGATATCTGGTGAAAATCTCGGGTCAATGGCTCCATCAGACATGTATGTTTAAAGAGAAAAATGTTGACGTGTTCATAGGGCTGTAATGATAACCGCAATTATCTAGTACTGCGCTGTCAAATAAACTAATCTACTACTACTACTATGGACAAGCCTACTGCAGAGGATAACAAGCAACTGCAACAACCGCAGTGTAAATAACCCCTGAAAGGTTTATTATTTTAGGTTAATTACTTGATAAATAATTCTAAGTATGTATTTTTTGTTCTTTGCATAAATGTTTTCCTATTAGTAGTTAATTTTACAAAGTACAGAGGCCTTATGCCATTCTATGCACTGAAGTAAAAAAGCAGGCTTTTATTTTGATCATGGTGGTTTTGTTTTTGCTTCCTGTGCCTTTCTGTGGAATTGTCAGTAAGGTTACAGTGCTTAGCAGAGACAGTCGAGCTACAAACACTAACGTTAATCAGTTTATGGACCCGTAATGACTCTTATGGTGGTCGTAGTTTATGTATTTTGTTTAATGTGTACTGTATTAAAATAAGAAAATAAAACTGTAAACTTCACCAGCAGTCAAGACCATTGCCGTCACATATTATACGGCTGTACACGCAGTGTTCACTTTTGTGTGTGGGACTAAATCTCATTGTTCACTTATGTGCCCCTACTGATTATTAAACAAATTGTTAATTGTTAAGTGTATTTGTATTGCCAACAGCATGTTTGCACCCGGTACTGTGGAAACTTCCACAGCACCGGGTGTGCCGCCACCAGCACCGGTTGGGGCACTCTCTCCAGATGGACTCCAGCAGGCAGTTAGTGGCGGAAGCGTTTGGACGAATTGCTAAATACTGCCGCGACAGTGAGCACTGAAAGGGCACAAAGTGTGTTATATCCTTCTGAGCGGAGTGTTTGTGATCCTGACAACTGAGCTCTGAGAGCGAATAACTACTGCATAGTGCATTGCTAGTTTGAATGTGATTTTTCGGACAATGGCAAAAATCCAAAAATTACGGACACAAGATCCATGCAGGGTCCTGTACGGAGGCTGTCCTGTTTAAATAAGCTGAATGTCGCTGCAGTCTCCAACCAGTCCACACACCCTGTAGCTGAAATTCTGGAGTTACTGCCACTGCTTTATGAAAATGATCAAGGTTTTTTTTTCCTTTTTTTTTTTTTTTTTTTTTTTTTTAACAGAATCAGCAGTTCATGCCTATAGGAAGACTGGACCTCTGCACAACTGTTACACATGCACAAGTGGAGTGCGGAGCTGCAGCGAGTTTCTCACAGCTTCCATTGTTTGCCACATAAGTTATGAACCCCGTTTAAATTACGAGACCACAGGGTCCTAAAAACATTTGCAAAAATACCGCATACCACGGTGTTGAGCTATCCACGGTCACCAAGGGGAAAATTCCCCCACCGTGACAGCCCTACGTGTTCAATACTTATTTTCCCCACTGTATATAATAAGCACAGAGTACTTATGTAAATGTTAATGACGTGGTTTATTGATATCACTATTGGTGTTATAATGATGAGTTGGAGTTTGATTTCCTGTGATGTTCAGTGACACATCTTGGTAGTATGAGTCTCTCACTGAATGTACTTCTGTAGCTGACCAGAAGGTTATGGAGAGGATGAGAAGGACTGTCCAATATTGTCTTTAGGTTGGACAACATCCTCCTCTCTAATACCACCATCAAAGAGTCAAGCTTCACACTCACAACTTTAGTAGCTTTGCTGATCAGTTTGTTGAGCCTGTTAGCGTTGGTCGCCCTCAGTCTGCTGCCCCAGCACACAATAACATAGAGGATGGCACTGGCCACTACATACTCATACATACTACATTTTTACAGTCAAATAAAAATCATTATACTTTTATTAGTGTTAAAGAATCTGTCAGTATACAGTAATTAGAAAACTAAATGCAATGTTAAAAGAACTAGTGCATTGCCCATAGAATGCAAATATTCCTGTCTGAAACAGGTATCCGAATTAGACTTTACAGGCCCAAATGTAGGCTGTATTTGAAAGTTGAATAAAAAGAGATGTAGCCTATATGTAGGCAATCACACGTTAGACTTTGACAAATATGAAAGGGACTGAACTGATATTTATTTGATTGTGTGAATATTAATTACACAATTATTGAAAATGAATGGGATATCCAGTATTAATGACTGCTTAGGAACCCTTGTTTATGTGTTTGTCAGATCACTTATTTGTGTGATCTTTTATGACTTATATTCATAATAGTGTTGCATCTTGCACCATTATAATTATTTTAGTTTATATCACTATTCCATGATGGAGTCAAGTGTAATATTGAATTTTTTCGTGTATCATCAATAAACTCATGCAGTACCATAACAGGACACGTTTACAGATATTTCAGACCCATTCTAGTGCATCCTTTTATATTGTAGCAATATTTGGTTGTTAAAGGGTTTTTAAAACTGTAATCAATCGAATTACGCACAAAACATCCAACATTATACATAGCAGAATGACTTATTTTACTGCAACCATTGCATCAGTGTTGCCCATTTATTTAACAAAAAATTATTTATTTTGTTATCTGGGTGTTTTTGTGTCCTGTTTGGTGATGATCGTTCTTTAGTCAAAGTGTGCATATGTGGCCGCATATGATATGTACTTGAGCTGGCCATTCCACTCCACAATCATGGTGGTATTATTTTTAAGTTTTAATTTTTAGACACTCTCGTGAGCACTCTGGGTAGAGCACTATTGGGGACTCGTGGACCTGCAAAGGACAGTGGTAGCACATGAAGCAGCAGCCGGGACTCCAGTCTACCACTGACCTGGCAGGCTGGGCTTGCCTTCTCATGAAGGACCGTGGTCCGGGCACTGTTTCTGTCCTGTGTTGGATCCACCGGTGTTCTCTGCCAGACCCCCGACTCCCTGCTGGCGCTCCTCCTAGTCTGGTCACGTGCCTCGTGTTCTCCACACATGCCGAATTATCCTTTAGATGTACACAATCACGGCAACATTATGAAATAATTTTTTGAGCATTTAGTCACATTTGTTGCTTCGCATTTCCTTGTTTTGCTCACGGAGCTCAGACGTTCAGACTTTTTTTTAATTTCAGCTGTCATAAAAACACTTTCAAATTATTACACTACACCCAACTTGACAACAAGCTTTTAAGAGTAACTGCGGAGTTAAGTCTAAACTCCAAGACAAATAAATAAATGAATAAATAAATCCACATTTAATATTTTTGTATGTTCCATCTTTGCTGCTGCTACAGTTACCTCAGCTGCTTCTTCTATGCGGAGAAGTCCCTGTTGATGATCGCTGAGTTGCCCATTCCAGACTCCATGTTCGGACAGGTCTTTCAGATGATGAACTACCTTTTTGGGGCATTCTTTATGTCAGTCATTCTTGGCCAGGTAGCCTCTTTGTTGTGGCTTTTTGCTTTTTTTCTGTAATGTGCTTAAAAAATCATTTTATTTGCTCCAGTCTTAATAGAATGACATACTGCATGTTTATTCTTTTCTTTAATTATAATTTTAAAGAATGAAACTGAACCCCTTATGCATCTTCTCAAATATTTGTGTTTGCCCAGAACTTAGTGTTCAATTTACAGGCTGTTTTGTGTGTCCATGTTTAGGCGTTTTCTTTTCTCTTTTGTAGTCCAGGAATCAGTTCCTCTCCAGCCACTGGTACTCATGGTGGATGACTCTTCATCTGAAGAATCTCAAAAAATATAAACATATAACATAAGATTAGATGAGATTTATCCAAAAGAAACTTGTGCTTCTAGAAAAAATGTTCAACAGTATAGCAATAGGTAAAGTAATAAATATAAAACAGGAAAAGCAATAAATAGCAATGATAAAGTAATTTGAAACAAATCTGATAAGAAAACAATACACTAGATATTGAACAAAATAAATAAATACAGGATACATGCGGCAGTACAGCAACTCACCCTTGGCCGGGGGATCCTAGGTTCGATCCCAGCCCCTGACCAACAGCGGCCTGTGTAGAGTTTGCATGTTCTCCCCGTGTCTGCGTGGGTTTACTCTGGTATTTCTCCGGTTTCCTCCCACATGCCAAAAACATGCAAGTTAGGTTAATTGGCATCAAACTGGAGATTCTAAATTGTCCTTAGGTATGACTGTGAGAGTGAATGGTTGTCTGTCTATCTGTGTTGGCCCTGCGAAGGACTGGCGATCTGTCCAGGGTGTACGCTGCCTCTCGCCCAAAGATGCTGGGATAGGCTCCAGCCCCCCCGCGTCCCGAAAAGGATTAAGCGGAAGAAGATGAATGAATGAATATAAATAAATACAATAATTAGATGTTGAAAAAAATTATTGTAACAACGCTGGGAATAAATATCCAGTAATTCAAAATGTATTACTCTGGTTGAGGTTGGGACACTTCCGCCTCTTCATCCACAGGGCTTCCTCCTTTCTAGTTGATCTCCTCAAACATTTTTTGCTGAACTATTTACAAATTATTACTCAAAAAAATCTCTCAAATGTATAAAAACACGCATGAACGAGAACAATAGAACAATAGATGCTCCTTGAAAACACGGACAAAACACATTAGAAAAACAATTTTAAAAAAAGACTCCAAACCTCTCACAAACAATACTAAAGATTCAAGATTCAAAGGCTTTATTATCATGTGCACAGTTAAGAAATGCAACATTTCCTGAGCAATGAAATTCTTACTCTGCTCTCCAAGTGAATGCCAAGGTAATACGGTGGGGTAAAAAAGTATTTAGTCAGCCACCAATTGTGCAAGTTCTCCCACTTAAAAGATGAGAGAGGTCTCCAATTTTCATCATAGGTATACCTCAACTATGAGAGACAAAATAAGAAAAAAAAAAATCCAGAAAATCACATTGAAGGATTTTTAATGAATTAATTGGTAAATTCCTCGGTAAAATAAGTATTTGGTCAATAACAAAAGTTCATCTCAATACTTTTTTATATACCCTTTGTTGGCAATGACAGAGGTCAAACGTTTTCTGTAAGTCTTGACAAGGTTTTCACACACTGTTGCTGGTATTTTGGCCCATTCCTCCATGCAGATCTCCTCTAGAGCAGTGATGTTTTGGGGCTGTCGCTGGGCAACACGGACTTTCAACTCCCTCCATAGATTTTCTATGGGGTTGAGATTTGGAGACTGGCTAGGCCACTCCAGGACCTTGAAATGCTTCTTACGAAGCCACTCCTTCGTTGCTCAGGCGGTGTGTTTGGGATCATTGTCATGCTAAAAGACCCAGCCATGTTTCATCTTCAATGCCCTTGCTGGTGGAAGGAGGTTTTCACTCAAAATCTCACGATACATGGCCCCATTCATTCTTTCCTTTACACGGATCAGTCGTCCTGGTCCCTTTGCAGAAAAACAGCCCCAAAGTATGATGTTTCCACTCCCATGCTTCACAGTAGGTATGGTGTTCTTTCTCCTCCAAACACGACAAGTTGAGTTTTTACCAAAAAGTTCTATTTTGGTTTCATCTGACCATATGACATTCTCCCAATCCTCTTCTGGATCATCCAAATGCTCTCTAGCAAACTTCAGACGGGCCTGGACATGTACTGGCTTAAGCAGGGGGACACGTCTGGCACTGCAGGATTTGAGTCCCTGGTGGCGTAGTGTGTTACTGATGTAGCCTTTGTTACTTTGGTCCCAGCTCTCTGCAGGTCATTCATTTGGTCCCCCCATGTGGTTCTGGGATTTTTGCTCACCGTTCTCGTGATAATTTTGACCCCATGGGGTGAGATCTTGCGTGGAGCCCCAGATCGAGGGAGATTATCAGTGGTCTTGTATGTCTTCCATTTTCTAATAATTGCTCCCACAGTTGATTTCTTCACACCAAGCTGCTTACCTATTGCAGATTCAGTCTTCCCAGACTGGTGCAGGTCTACAATTTTGTTTCTGGTGTCCTTTGACAGCTCTTTGGTCTTGGCCATAGTGGAGTTTGGAGTCTGACTGTTTGAGTTTGTGGACAGGTGCCTTTTATACTGATAACGAGTTCAAACAGGTGCCATTAATACAGGTAGTGAGTGGAGGACAGAGGAGCCTCTTAAAGAAGAAGTTACAGGTCTGTGAGAGCCAGAAATCTTGCTTGTTTGTAGGTGACCAAATACTTATTTTACTGAGGAATTTACCAATTAATTCATTAAAAATCCTTCAATGTGATTTTCTGGATTTTTTTTTTCTCATTTTGTCTCTCATAGTTGAGGTATACCTATGATGAAAATTGGAGACCTCTCTCATCTTTTAAGAGGGAGAACTTGCACAACTGGTGGCTAACTAAATACTTTTTTGCCCCACTGTAGGTACACAACATACTCATAAGGTAATAACACACCTAATGCTCATCATCATCATCATCATAGCAGTCTGTTGCGGGCGACAATGACTGTTTCATTTAGGTCTGATCAGATTCCTCTACGCAGCTCTGTCCCCCCACCCTCTGCTGCCAGGAACTCCTGACCCTGCAAACCCGGGCAACGTCCGAGCCGGTATGAGTAGCTTTCTGACTGACCATTTCATGAAACTGCTTGCAAAGTATTTGAGTGCCGCTAGCTTTTGCTGGACTAGCGGCACATTCTTGGCAGATAGAGGTATTATCAGTAGCAAGGACAGGCCAAGAATGGATACTAATAACAAACACTATAACACACAGGCAATTAGGACACCTTAAGCACATACTAAGTACTAATACTAATGAATACTAATAACACACATTAGGCAATTTGGACAGCTAAAGCAGTTAAAGTAGTCAAACTAAAGGAAACAAGAAGAATGAAATTTGAAAGTGCACTGGATGACTATAGTAGACAGTGATATACTGATATCAGAGATGATATGAACCTTGGCATAAGCCTATGTACAGTGTGCAAATGAACAGTATACAAATTACAGATTAGCACCCAGTGTGAGAATTTCTCTGTAATGATGATACCAGTAGACGGTACATGATAATTAGCAGCAGAGATGATATGGACATCAGACGGGGTGAGACTATGTACACTGTACAAGTGAGCAGTGTGCAAATTTAGCAACCGGTGTGTGGGTTCCTATTTGCAAAGCTGTGTTGTGGAGTTTTAGGAGTTTGTTATTTGTTCAGGAGTCTATTCAGGAGTTGTTCAGGCAGTGGGAAAGAAGGAGTTTTTCAGTCTGGTTGTCCTGCATTTCAAGCTTCTGTACCTCCGACCTGAGGGTAAAAGTGTGAACATTCTGTGCTGCGGGTGGGTGGGGTCCTGGAGGATGGCATCAGCTCTCCTTTGGACTGACCTTTGGACATGACCTTTGGACATCTGTGGTGGTAGATGCTCTGCAGAGAGGGGGGAGGAGTCATGATCTTCTCTGCTGTCTTCACCACTCTCTGCAGGCGTTTGCAGTCCAGGGTAGTAGTGCTGCCGCACCACGCAGTGATGCAGTTGGTCAGGATGATCTCGATGATACAGCCGTAGAAATTGTTGAGGATCCTGGGGGACATGCCAAACGTCTTCAGCCTCCTCAGAAAGTACAGCCACTGCTGAGCTTTCTTAACCAGCTCTGTGGTGTTGTGTGTCCACATAAGGTCCTCACTGATGTGGTTGCTCAGGTATTTAAAGCTGCTCATCCTCTCCACCTCAAGCTCCCAGATGAACAGCGGCCGAAGGGCTCTTCTCCTCCCCTTCGTCATGTCCACTATCATCTCCTTTGTCTTGTCTGTGTTGAGGATGAGGTTGTTGTCCTCACACCATGACACCAGGCTGGCCACCTCCTTCCTGTAGGATGCTTCGGCATCACCAGTGATGCGTCCTATCACTGCTGTGTCATCCGTGAGCTTTAAGATGATATTGTCTTTGTGGGAGGCAACACAGTCATGGGTGAAGAGGCTGTAGAGGATGGGGCTGAGAACACAACCCTGTGGGACACCTGTGTTCGTGGTGATGCTGGCTGAGGTCCTGTTACCCATCCTGACAGACTGGGGCCTGCCAGTCAGAAAGTCTAGTAGCCAGTCGCAGAGGGTGGGGTGCAGGCCAAGTGAACACAGTTTGTTGGCGAATTTGTGGGGGATAACCTTGTTGAAGACGGCGCTGTAGTCGACAAAGAGCATCCTAATGTAGGAATCTTTATCTTCCAGGTGGGAGAGAGAATAAAGGCGCTTTTCCATTTGGAACTGTTTGGCCTCGTTTTGCCTGGAACGGGACAGTACAGTTCGGTACAGTTCGGCACGCATGTTTTTCTACTGCACTTGGTGTCATTTGAAGTGGGTGGGAAATAGTTAAAAGGGAGGCGGCGCAACCCTCTCCCTCCCGCTACGTAAAACAAACGTAACTGGCGTAAATCAAGCGTAACGTTACGCAAAACACAAGTTGGCAGGATACGAGGCATCTGCGTTCTCTGGCTGTTTTTGCCAGAATAAAGGCAAAAACGGAGAACAGAAGGCAAACCCGCAATACAACACACTCTGGAAAGGTACTGGAGCATTTAGAAGCCATGAGGATGCGAACTACATTATGTATGACGGTAAGCTAATGATTGCTGATGCTACTTTGCTTTTAAGTCCGCCGTACAACATTGTAATGTCGGCAAGTTATCGATATTAGGTCCTAAAATCTGTATTCTGTGTGTGTGTTTCAGATGGTTCTCTTCTGGCAAAAATATCACTTCAAACGGTCGGCGTTAATGTTCATCACAGTGATGTGACCCCAAGTTCACGAACGCAAAGTGGCTGTAATGTCTGTAGAAATGTTTAGCTTCCTGTGAAATAAATTGATCTGATCTGTGTCAAAATCATGGAGAGACTGTTGAGACGTCATGGGATTTACCTGCTCCAGCCAGTGGTGTCGTGACAAAACATGGATCAGGTGCCATATAACTGCCTCACTGAGCAGCAACTGGTCGGCCCCTCGTACTGGTCCTGGTTCAGCAGATCTTCAGCCTGCATCTCTGTAAATAGTGAGGCAAGGTCTGGTTTGGGTGGATCGTTTTCCCCTTGCCTAGATGAAAGACAGAAATGGGTGGTGGATAATTAAAGAAAGTTTGAAACATATTTGAGAAATGAATGAATCTTTATTTTGGATAATTAGACTAAAAGAAAGGAACAGAATAATAGAACAAAGGGGGAAAAAATCCAATAAGGTCAAATTAAACAGGAACTCCTTGGATTATACAATTCAACATAACTTATCAGAAATGGGTTTTGGCTGAAGCCGCAGCTTATATTGCCCACCCATGCTCTAGCTAAGAATTCAAAAATAAAATAAAATAAGAGTGATTACAAATCAGAACAAAGCCAAGACAAAACGTGACAAAAAATAAGTAACAGCACACAGACTGGATATGATAATCCTTGTGTGATTTTACATGTCGTTTTGTATATACAGCCGTGGACAAAATTGTTGGTACCCCTCTGTTAATCGAAGAAAAACCCACAATGGTCACAGAAATAACTTGAATCTGACAAAAGTGGTAATAAATAAAAATTATATGAAAATTAACCAATAAAAATCAGACAATGCTTTTGAATTGTGGTTCAACAGAATTATTTTAAAAAACAAACTCATGAAACAGACCTGCACAAAAATGATGGTACCCCTAGAAAAGATTGAAAATAGGCCATAGGGACATGAACATGATCATAGGGACATGTTCAACCAAGATGTGTCCTCTAATTAACATCACAGATGTCTACAAACTTGTAATCAATCGGCCTATTTAAAGGGTGACAAGTAGTCACTGTGCTGTGGCCATTGTGGGTTTTTCTTTCATTAACAGAGGGGTACCAACAATTTTGTCCACGTGTGTGGACAAAAAGTTTTTGTTTAAATTGTCCAAGCTTTGTACATGATTTTAATTCAGGTCCAAAAGCGTTCCACAGTCTGATTCCTTGCACTGAAACACAGTGTTGCTTGGTAGTAGTTCTCAGACCCCAGGGCAGACCCAGAACTCACTGGAGAGACAACATCTCCCAGTTGGTCTGGGAACACCTTGGTATCCTCTCTGAAGAGCTGGAGCAGGTGGCTGAGGAGAGGGAAGTCTGGGCTTCTCTGCTTGAACTGCTGCCTCTGCGACCCGGACCTCTGGAAAAGAGGTAGAAGATGGATGGATGGATGTCATATATGGGAGCATTAATGAATGATACAAAGTCTATAGTGTGGGTTGATTCAGCAAATATTTCACTCTGCGCAGTATTGTGACTGATTTGCATATTTTACCTTTAATATAATTAATATGTGACTTCCAACACAGTTTATTATCAATTATTACACCAAGGATTTTAATTTTGGGTACCCTTTCAATCTCTACACCAATTATACTGAGTTTAAATACTGAGTTGTTGTGATGTTGTGAAATAACTTTATCAATAAAATTTAGCCACCGCTGTGTTGCCCTGGGTTCAAGTGCGGGTGGTGTTTTGTGCTTGTATTGCTAAAATATAAAAGGAAGCACTACAATGGGTCTCAAATATTTGTAATGTGTTCTTTTACTGAATGAGTTTAAAGATGAAATACTATAGACTACACATATAAACTAAATTCTAATGGTGACTGAACAACTCCCATTCCCCAAGGTGCAAGATACACTATTATGACTATAACTCATAAAGGATCACAGAAATGATCTGATAAAAATAAATAAACAAGCGGCTTATTTTATGGTGGCTATTATTGGATGTGCCATTCATTTTTAATTACTCTGTAATTAATATTCACACAAATAAATCTCAATTCAGTCCCTTTCATATTAAGTGGAAATTGTGCTACTTTAAATTTGGCACTTTACCTAAACTTTAACTTAAAGTGAGGTAGTCGGATCCGGGAAAAAAAATGCTTTTTTTGCGTGCATGGAAAGAAAATCCTACAGACACATATAGCACGATTGTCTGCAAGTGTGAATGACCTCTTCCATGAGCAAATGTACATTTTTTGGTCCGTGGCTGTTTAAATTGAATTCTTTCCTCCCGAAAATATCATTTTTGAATATTAATTACAGCTAAACGGGAGCAGTTTCGATGCCGACATTTCACATCCTAATATACGTGTTCTATACACCATCGGCTTTTGCGTATCCGACTACCTCGCTTTAAAAAGCAAAAGATTTAACTATAAATATGATGTGTTGTTTACCTGTCAAAATACACTGGTGTCAAAACATCGCCATTCTGAGCAGATCCTGTTTGGACTCTACAATGAAATACACACAAATAAGGTACGTGCACAGCACAAAAGTGCAACATGTAAAAAAATAATAAATAAAATAAACTTTTTAACCAGGATTACAACTAGCTTATTTCATCAGATATTGTCAACACAAAAAAGCAACATACAAGGACGGACATAGCATTAAAGCTAGGTCATCGTTTAAACACGATTAAGTTTTCGTCTGTCCTAAGTGAACTTTCCACTTTTGGAAAAAATAACATAAAGCATGAATATCACATCACTCACCGTCCTGTATATCACAGTATCACGGCTTCAACTGCTGAAGTTGGGTGCGTCGCGGCTGTACATTCAATTCAATTCGGGTGGCTGGGTCTAATTCCCGGTGCATCTCCATGTATTTTCTGGTGCGTCTGTTTGTGCGCACCACTGCAAGCTTAGTCTGCTTCCCTCTGCATTCTCTCATCAGCTGAAACGCACAGGAAACTCTGCTGGACCGCGGTGTTAGATTTCTGCTGATTTCTGTTAAGCCATTCTATCGTTGTGGTTTATAATATCACTTGTTCGCGGGCTCACTGACGAAAAATTGCAAATGGCGACCAGCAAGCGATTCTCGAAAGTCAGCGTAACGCCCACTCTCATGACGCTACGCCCAGACCAATGAATGGCCAGCAGTGGCGTGACGAAACCGTGCCGGTACCCTTCGGACCTACTTTTAACGGTGCCGATAAAAGTGTCGATAAAAGTGAAACAGTTCCGAAATAACGAACTGTGAGGCCATTGGGTGCCAAAAGGAAAAGCGGACAAAGGAGGCCGAACCGTGCTAAAGGAGGCCAAACGAGGCCAAACAGTTCCAAATGGAAAAGTGCCTTAATGGAGTGCTGCAGCAATGGCATCTGAGGTGGACCTGTTGGGCCAGTAGGCATACTGCAGGGGGTCCAGGGTATCTGGTATGCTGTCCTGAATGAGGGGCAGCATCACTGTCTCGAAGCACTTCATGATGATTGGAGTGAGTGCAACCGGTTTGTAATCATTCAGGCAGGTCGGCGGGCTCCTTTTGGGGAGGGGGATGATTGATGTGGTTTTGAAGCAGGAGGGGACTATGTTCTGGTTGAGGGAGAAGTTGAAGATAGCTGTGAGAACGTCAGTCAGCTCGGCAGCACATGCTCTGAGGGCCCGCCCAGGGATGTTGTCTGGTCCTGCTAACTTGCGGGGGTTGATATTCCTCAGTGCTTTGTTTACCTGGCCTGGTGAGACTTTTAGTGGAGGGGGAGGGTGCGTGAGTGTGTGTCTCCTATCTGCACTGTAGCTGGTGTTCTCAAAGTGGGTGTAAAAGATAGCTTGAGTAGGTTCATTTTGTGTTCTTTTAATTATTTGCCTTTTGTTCTTATTAAAGACAAAGATAGAAAGGAGATGTTTTTACCTTCTTTTCTTCACGTTTCGACCGTTCACTGCAGTCTGCAGTGAACTGCAGTGAACTGCTTCACTGCAGTCAGACTGCAGTGAAGGGTGTAAAAAATGTTGAGATCATCCAGCAGGCTGTCTGTGGAGCTAGTGGTGCTGCGGTTGGTCCTCTTGTAGTCTGTGATGTGTTGCAGGCCTTGCCACATGCGCCGAGGGTCAGGAGTGGAGTAGAGGCTGTCCAGCTTTTCTCTGTACTGCCTCTTGGCTGTTGTTACAGCCTTCCTCAATCCATACTTTGCAGCTTTGTACTTGACCTCATTGCCTGATTTAAATGCAAGAGAGTGAGCACGCAGCATCTGACATACCTGACTGTTGATCCAGGGCTTCTGGTTGGGGAATTTCCTGACTTGTATGGTGGGCACAATGGTATCAACACATGTGCTGATGTACCCAATCACATACTCAGCATATTCCTGTATGTTTACAGAAGAGTCCTCTCGGGTGGCTGCAGCTTTAAACACATCCCAGTCTGCACAGGCTAAAACTACTATTTACAATGCTAAACTGTTATTTACACTATAAACATTGCTAAAACATGCAAAAATACTTAAAAGCGCACTCATTTCAGAACACGCTCCATCATACCGTTATTTTCCCCATGTGATTGAAACTGGGATACTTCTAATAATCCTCTTCATCCACGGGTCTGCCTTTCTAGTTTATCTCCAACATTTTTTGCTAAACTATTTACAAATTATTATTCAAAAAAATCTCTGAAAAACACGGAGTCAACCTGATGTATAGACACATGAACTAGAACCATAGAACAATAGATGCTCCTTGAAAACAAGGACAAAACACATTACAAAAACAATAAAAAAAGACTCCAAGCCTCTGACAAACAATACTAGAACTACTATTTACAATGCTAAACTATTATTTACACTATAAACATCACAAAAAGCTCACTTGTGCCACACATCCACACCACAATGGCATGCTAATAGCATTAGCTTCCCGTTAGCTTAGCCTTTGTCCCAATTAATAAACTTCCAGTGTGATGTATGACATCATTTCTGGTATTACAGTAAAGGCAAACTTCTCAGCTTTCAGGAGCACTTGGAATGGAATTTCTAGGCTGAATATTTGCGGAGTTATGGTCAATTGAATGAGCGTGTCGCTGATGAGCGTTGCATGCGACACCGACGTCCACCAAGGGTTAAGCAGACAAAGTAATTGCTGAGAACTTTAGATCTCAAAAAATGCAGTAAGACAACTATAGACTCAAAATTGAATACAGTGAGTCATCGTGTTCCCAGAACTCAGGACTGACAGCTTCTTACAACACACAAATCTTAAGGATGCTGCTGTTAGTGGTGTAGTCAAGATCTTGTCAAGACCTCATCAAGACCAGAGTCTCCCAGGACCAAGAAAAGTTCAAGACATACACAGTAGTCTTAGTCTTGGCTTAGTCTCGGTCTTGTCTTGACGACAACACTAACTGTCATATCCCCAGTTCTTCTAGTAGTATGAGTGAAGATGTCTCATTGTGGGATATGCCATAGTGAGGCATTGGAATGAATACTATGAAAAATACGTAGCTGGCTCATCCCTCTGGTAGAGTAAGTAGTAACAGGCCTTCTAACACTACCCTCACCCTCTCCACAGGTATCTGCGTTGTTACTACTTTGCTGTCCGCAGTCTCATCAACATCGGAGGTCTTAATGAACCCCATACAACCTTTGAGATTACCTTTCAGATGACTAACTTTTTCACGGGTGTCTTTGTGTTCTCCAGTTTGATTGGACAGGTAACAGAGACACATTCTGCCCATAGATTGAGTCACAGTCCCAGAAATCCTGAAAATAAAATGCCAAAAGTAGCATCTCGAAATTAGCAATGTGTCGCTTCTTTTCCACTAGTAACACAGGTAAGATAGGTGTCTGGATAGAAGTAATTCCTTGCTCATTAGCCATATTCCCAAACTCCATCCAACCAAACCTCTCTTTTGTCAAATTTTTGATATCTCACTAGTTCCCTCAAAAGTTTTGACTGCTCTGAAAGGTGCTAAATGTTGCAACACCATGCTAAAGTTTATCAGAAGTCTTTCTTAGTCCACGTTTGTGTTCTTGTTGCCACCTGGTCTCAGATGAGAGATGTCATTGGTGCAGCCACAGCAGGACAGACATACTTCCGCGCCTCCATGGACGGCACCGTAGCCTACATGGTGACCAACCACATCCCACCTGTGGTGCAGAACAGAGTCCGCACCTGGTACACCTACACATGGGACGCTCAGGGCATGTTGGGTCAGTAGTGTTTATTTCGCAGATGTAATGTTGACCTGTAAGAAAAAAATTCCATATTATACCGCACCACCCTAAACAAATTACGCAGCTGTATTTCCACATCCAGAATTGTTTGACAAAAATTTTAGATTGGATCAAAAATTATTTTTTTTCTCTTTTTGTACTCCATCTTGATATTTTTTTAGATGAGTCTGAGCTACTGGATAAGATGCCTCTTGTGATGAGAACTGCCATCGCTGTTGACATCAACTTGACCACCTTCCAGAAGATCGCCTTGTTTCAGGTGATGCAGTGCACACCTGCCACCCTATCACCAGAACAGGCTGGTTTTACAGTCATGAGTGCAGCAGCAGCCATATTAAGATATATGACATGAAAACAATAACTATAAAGGCACATGAAAATTGATCTGACTGATTGATTTTTATTTGTGTTTCTTGATGCTTTGGGTATTTAAAATAGATGGTGTACATCAGAGATGTTCCCAAGTCATTGTTTGCAAGTCCAAGTCTAGTCTCAAGTCAAGTCTCAAGTCTCAAAGCCCGAGTCCAAGTCAAGTCTTAAGTCACTTTATGGTTGTAGTATCTAAGAAATTTAAACTATGCTGCCTGTTCTCTATTAGCATTTAGTAACAGAACTGGTCAGCAGTTGGATATCATTACTTTAAACAGGCTGTTGAAATTCAATAAAAACAGTAAAAGTTTTTGTTATAGATTTAACATCTGCATTTTTTTTTCCAAAAATTGTCAGTTCTTTTCTTGAGAAACAGTCATGTTTCATGTATCCAATTATCTGTTGTTTTAACAGTGAAAAATCACCTGACTTTTATTCCTAAAGGAGATTCAGTGTTTCGGATGTTTTTGATGACACCATTAAAAATAAAAGATTGTTCACAAGTCCAAGTCAAGTCTTAAGACTTCTGAGTCCAAGTCCAAGTCAAGTCTGAAGTTCTTGTACTGTATATGCGACTTAAAGGAAACCTGTACTGATCATTCTAACAACATTAATCCTGCTTTAGGTATTACTTATAAACCAAAAATGTGTTTATTCAGTAAAAATAACCCCCTGGATTCAGTATACTGAATAATTCTATCTTACGACAACGGCTTGATCAAAACCAATGGGGAGCAGCCATTACCAGCCGGAAATGGCATACATTCGTTGATTCCGGCTTTACCGTGGACGAGTAAACAATGGCCAGTCCCTGTGATGAAGTGGGTTTAAATGGTTATTTACAGACGTGGACAAAATTGATGGTACCCCTCTGTTAATGAAAGAAAAATCCACAATGGTCACAGAAATAACTTGAATCTGACAAAAGTGGTAATAAATAAAAATTCTATGAAAATTAACCAATGAAAATCAGACAGTGCTTTTGAATTGAGGTTCAGCAGAATTTTTTAAAAAAACAAACTCATGAAACAGGCCTGGACAAAATTGATGGTACCCTTAACTTAATATTTTGTTGCACAACCTTTTGAGGCAATCACTACAATCAAACGATTTCTGTAACTGTCAATGAGACTTCTGCACCTCTCAGCAGGTATTTTGGCCCACTCCTCGTCAGCAAACTGCTCCAGTTGTCTCAGGTTTGAAGGGTGCCTTCTCCAGACGGCATCTTTCAGCTCCTTCCACAGATGTTCAATAGGATTTAGATCAGGGCTCATAGAAGGCCACTTTAGAATAGTCCAATGTTTCGCTCTTAGCCATTCTTGGGTGTTTTTAGTTGTGTGTTTTGGGTCATTATCCTGTTGCAAGACCCATGACTTGCGACTGAGACCAAGCTGTCTGACACTGGGCAGCACGTTTCTCTCTAGAATACCTTGATAGTCTTGAGATTTCATTGTACCCTGCACAGATTCAAGACACCCTGTGCCAGATGCAGCAAAGCAGCCCCAGAACATAACAGAACCTCCTCCATGTTTCACAGTAGGGACAGTGTTCTTTTCTTGGTATGCTTCATTTTTGCGTCTGTGAACATAGCGCTGATGTGCCTTGCCAAAAAGTTCCAGTTTTGTCTCGTCTGTCCATAGGACATTCTCCCAGAAGCTTTGTAGCTTGTCAACATGCAGTTTGGCAAATTCCAGTCTGGCTTTTTTATGATTTGTTTTCAACAGTGATGTCCTCCTTGGTCGTCTCCCATGAAGTCCACTTTGGCTCAAACAACGACGGATGGTGCGATCTGACACTGATGTACCTTGGCCTTGGAGTTCACCATGAATGTGTTTAGAGGTTGTTCTGGGCTCTTTTGTTACCATTCGTATTATCCATCTCCTCCTGCGGCCATGTCCAGGGAGGTTGGCTACAGTCCTGTGGATCTTAAATTTCTGAGTAATATGTGCAACTGTAGTCACAGGAACATGAAGCTGCTTGGAGATGGTCTTATAGCCTTTACCTTTAACATGCTTGTCTATAATTTTCTTTCTAATCTCCTGAGACAACTCTCTCCTTTGCTTCCTCTAGTCCATGTTTAGTGTGGTACACACCATGTCACCAAACAGTACATTGACTATTTGTCACCCTTTAAATAGGCCGACTGACTGATTGCAAGTTTGTAGACACCTGTGATGTTAATTAGAGGACACATCTTGGTTGAACATGTCCCTATGGTCAAATTATTTTCAATCTTTTCTAGGGGTACCATCATTTTTGTCCAGGCCTGTTTCATGAGTTTGTTTTTTTAAAATAATTCTGTTGAACCACAATTCAAAACCATTGCCTGATTTTCATTGGTTAATTTTCATAGAATTTTTATTTATTACCACTTTTGTCAAATTCAAGTTATTTCTGTGACCTTTGTGGGTTTTTCTTTCATTAACAGAGGGGTACCAACAATTTTGTCCACGTCTGTATATGAACCAGAGATAGAGGAGGAGATTTATTCAACGTGCTGGTCCATGGAGGTAACTGCGGATCATGCCGTCAATGAAGGCCATTTCCAAGGATGGTTTGTGCAGTATATATTCATGCAGATTAGGAGTTGAAGTAACGCAGCCATCAAAGTGGTCTGCAATGAGTTCATGCTCTTGACAACAGTAGGACTCCATGTCTGTTCACTTAACACAGCACTGCCCAAATTAGCACCATGGGGTGTTAGCCATTATGGATCTGCTGTTGCACACATCTCTGGCGGAATTTTCCTCCTCAGAATCACTTGAAAGTGAGGACTCATCCTCACAAGCCTCCTCCTCCATCTCTGGTTCATAAAAATAACTGTTTAAATCCACTTCATCATAGGGACTGGCCATTGTTTACTCGTCCGTGGTAAATCTGGAATCAATTTTTTCACAACTGTCATATGAAAAAATTTGGACACCCCTTTAAATATTCAGTTCTTTATTAAGAAATGTTCACATATCTATGTCTTAACTTGTTTTTGTTTTTATTTGCATTTTTTTAACATTTATTTTAGCCATTTCAAGTGAGAATGAATGTGAGTGTTTCCTAAAAAATGGGGGGTGTCCTAATTTATTCCTCACTATTTATTTAGAATCACATTTTACAGAAAATGTGAATAAGTATTTAATTCATTTTCAGTTGTTTAGATGTTTTACACGAATCTCCCAGTATTTTAACATTAAATATCTACTGTATATGTCCAAATATGTTGAAAAAAAACACACACACAGGCTTATACGGGGTGTCCTAATTTTTTCACGACTGTATATCTATCTATCTATCTATATAGATAGATAGATAGATAGACACACACACACACACACACACACACACACAACTCACAAAAAGTTAGGGATATTTGGCTTCTGGGTGAAATTTATGGAAAATGTAAAAAACTCATGCAACAGTGATATTATAGTATGAAAGTACGGCATTTACAGTGGTGTGAAAAAGTGTTGGCCCCCTTCTTGATTTCTCATTTTTTGTATGTTTGTCACACTTAAACGTTTCAGATCATCAAACAAATTTAAATATGAGACAAAGATAACGCAAGTAAACACAAAAGGCAGTGTTTAAATGAAGGTGTTTATTAAGGAGAAAAAAATCCAAACCTACTGTACATGGCCCCGTGTGAAAAAGTGATTGCCCTCTCAACCTAATAACTGGTTGGACCACCCTTAGCAGCAACAACTGCAATCAAGAATTTGTGATAACTGGCAATGTGTCTTTTAGAGCACTGTGGAAGAATTTTGGCCCACTCATCTTTGAAGAATTGTTGTAATTCAGCCACATTGGAGGGTTTTCGAGCATGAACCACCTTTTTAACGTCATACCTCAGCATCTCAATCGGATTCAGGTCAGGACTTTGTCCAGGCCACTCCAAAGTCTTCATTTTGTTTTTCTTCAGCCATTCAGAGGTGGACTTACAGGTGTGTTTTGGATCATTGTCCTGCTGCAGAACCCAAGTGTGCTTCAGCTTGAGGTCACGAACAGATGGCCGGACATTCTCCATCAGGATTTTTTGGTAGACAGCAGAATTCATGGTTCCATTTGCCACAGCAAGTCTTCCAGGTCCTGTAGCAGCAAAACAGCCCCAGACCATCAAACTACTGCCACCATATTTTACTGATGGTATGATGTTCCTTTTCTGAAATGTTGTCACTTTTACACCGGATGTAGTGGGACACACACCTTCCAAAAAGTTCAACTTTTGTCTTGTCAGTCCAGAGTATTTTCTCAAAATCTTGGAAATCATCAAGATGTTTTCTGGCAAAACAGAGATGAGCCTTTATCTGCTTTTTGCTCAGCAGTGGCTTTCGTCTTGGACCTCTACCATGCAGGCCATTTTTGCCCAGTCTCTTTCTTATGGTGGAGTCATGAACACTGACCTTAACTGAGGCAAGTGAGGCCTGCAGTTCTTTGGATGTTGTTGTGGGGTCTTTTGTGACCTCTTGGATGAGTCGTCGCTGCACTCTTGGGGTAATTTTGGTCGGCCAGCCACTCCTGGGAAGGTTCACCACTGTTCAATGTTTTTGCTGTTTGTAGATAATGGCTCTCACTGTGGTTTGTTGGCATCCCAAAGCTTTAGAAATGGCTTTATAACCTTTTCCAGACTGATAGATCTCAATTACTTTGTTTCTCATTTGTTCCTGAATTTCTTTGGATCGCAGCATGATGTCCAGCTTTTGAGGATCTTTTGGTCTACCTCACTTTGTCAGGCAGGTCTTATTTAAGTTATTTCTTGATTGAGAACAGGTGTGGCAGTAATTAGGCCTGGGTGTGGCCAGAGAAATTGAACTCAGCTTTCCAAAGATGTGATAAACCACAGTTAATTTATGTTTTAACGGGGGGGGGGGGGGGTCATTTTTTCACACAGGGCCATGTTGGTTTGGATTTTGTTTTACCCTTAATAATAAACACCTTAATTTAAAAACTGCATTTTGTGTTTACTTGTGTTATCTTTGTCTAATATTTAAATTTGTTTGATGATCTGAAACATTTAAGTGTGACAAACACAAAAAAAATGAGAAATCGAGAAGGGGGCAAACACTTTTTCCGCACCACTGTAAGGAGAAGTATGCAAAAGTGATTTCCTCATCTTAAACAGTTTATCGAAACAAAATCCAACAACAGTGATGGGTATACCACACCAAAAACTGTCAATGTCTCAATAACTTGTCATGTGCCCTTGAGCAACAATTACAACTTGACAACGACATCTCGTGCTGTTCACAAGTCGACTTATTGTCTGCTGAGGCATGGCATTCCACGCTTCTTGAAGAGAGGCCCTCAGGTCATTGAGGCTGTGGGGTGCAGGGTTTCAAGCCTCTACATGATGACTCGGCTGATCCCATAGGTTTTCTATGGGATTCAGGTCTGAAGAAAGTGCAGGCCACTCAGTGTGAGGTACCCCATCCTCCAGCAGCCATTCCCTAATGATGTGACCTCAATGAGATGGAGCATTGTCATCCATGAAGATGAAATTAGGTCTGTGTTGTTCATGCAGGGGCACAATGACTGGATTAATAATGTTATCCAGGCTGTATCGGCTTGTGACTGTACCATTCACAAGGTGTAGGGCAGTTCTGTACTGACTAGACACACCTGCCCAGACTGTAACACCACCACCACCAAAGGCTCGTCTGGTGACAACAGTAGCTGATGCATATTGCTCTCCTTGACATCTCCAACATCGTTGGCAGCCATCATTTCTGCTCATTGTGAATTGACTTTCATCAGAGAACACCACTGAGGCCCACTGGCCCTTGTCCAGTGCAAATGCTCCCTGGCCCATGTAAGACAATAGCACCTGTGTCTAATAATGTGGTCAGGTACCCCTGCAGGTCATCTAGCATGCAGACCGTGCTGATGTAAATGGTTTTGAATGGTCTGACGTGACACTTGGGTGCCTCTCACATCCCTTAAATGTGTCTGGAGTTGAGTGGCTTCATCAGCTGGTTATACGTACAGGGCACTTCACAATGGAGTAGTCATCAGTGTGGAATGTGGCCAAAGGACATCCACTTCTATGCCTTTCTGTGACTCTTCCAGTCTCTCTGTATCTCTGTTGCAACCTGCTGATGACACTCTAAGCTCAATGGCCACTCCCCTCTGAGAGCATCCTGTTTGAAGCCTCACAAAGGCAAGGAACAGCTGATCAACTGTTAGGTGTCGTATTGGTCTCATGATGTCAAAATGTGAACAGCATGATGAAGAGGACTGTTTAAATATCAATTCTAATTGAACCAGAAAATATATTGGTTGATTCATGGATCAAACACCTGTTCTGAATATTGACATTAAGCACCTTGCTAGAGAACAAGAAGTTATGCAAAAAGTACTGAAACATTGAACAGTTGAGATGAGAGATGAGATTCAACTTTATTGTCATTACACATGTAATGACATGTGCATTCAAAAGGTTATAGTGCATTTTACGTGCATTCTGAAATTTCACCCGAAAGCCGAATATCCCTAGCGTTTTGTGAGTAGTGTATATATTAGTTGGCCACAGTTGAGTCACTATAGTTATAGTGAAACACTGTAGTCACTGTAATTCATAATGAGGATCCATCATGATGGGATGGAAGTCTGCTATTCTCTGGCTTCCTTGTCAATATATTGTTGTGAATTTTTTTATTTGATGGAAACAAAGGTTTAGTTTTAGACTAAATTTTGTCACAAAAGGTTTGGTTATGGTTACCTTTGGTTGCAATCAATCACACTCAGCATTTGGTTCTGAAATAACTGTATTTATGTGTTTCCATAGGGCTGTGACCAGCAGATGTTGGTCGACATGCTGCTGAGGCTCAAGTCCATCATCTACCTACCAGGAGATTTTGTTGTGAAAAAAGTGAGTAGTCTTTAGTGTTATATTATTTTCATGCATTTCGGGTATGAAAAATTTGTCATCACTTTAAAATACTGCAAAATAAGTACATTTTTTGTACATGTGATCCAATATCTCTGCAGGGTGACATCGGTAAAGAGATGTACATCATAAAAAGTGGAGCAGTGCAGGTGGTGGGAGGACCTGACAACAGCATTGTGTTTGTCACACTGAAGGCTGGCTGTGTGTTTGGAGAAATCAGGTAAGATCTCTCACACAGATTTTTTTATGCCTCAGTGCAACGGAGGCATATGGTAATCACTCAGTGTGTCTGTGTGGTTGTATCTGTCTGTTACCAGCTTTTCAGCACACCCGGTCAAAAGCAAGTGGAGCTAAAGGCTTGTGTCATTCTATTGCCATATTTTCTCGACTTTTAATTTGCCAGAATTTTGAAATAAGGCTTTGTTTTCAAAATAAACATAAATTTAACTCACCATTATACCGTCAATGGAGCCGTGAAAAAAGGTATTGTAATAATAACTAGGCCGGGCCAGTAGAAGTCAGAGTGCCACTTTTTTACAGCCCCCCCATGCTACCATGTTAGAGGCACCGAGGCAGCTGCACCTTGGTGCTTTCATTTTCTGAAGTAAACTGATTAGTTTAAACAGCCAAACCTATTATTAGTATAGGCAGTAAATTCATATTTCACTGATTGTTACCTAAGGCCATTAGCTACAAGCTTTTTTAATAAAACATGTGATTACAAGTAAACTGAAAATAAGATAAAACTTTGTATCATTTTTCAGTCTCTTGCAGTCTTCCAAAGATGGTGGTAACAGACGCACAGCTAATGTTAAAGCCTATGGTTTTGCGAACCTCTTTGTACTGGAGAAGAAAGACCTTTTTGATATCCTGGTCCACTACCCTGAGTCTCAGAAAGTTCTGGCCAGGAAGGGCAGGTGAGTCCAGGCCATGATTTTCTTATTTGTTGCACTAGTGCTGTGATTAAAAGAGCTAAATATCCTCTTGCTAACCTTGCCACAGTAAATACAACAACCTGATACAGCAGGGATCAATACATGGCAATATATTTTGGCCAACAAGTTCATCATGTGTTCCTAACCTCACAATACTACAATATGTTTCATTTTCTAAGCAGGGAGAAGGCTGTTATTTTTTCTCCAATGGGAGAACTGCTGGGGATTGGGGGATTCACTAATTAGACATTAACACAATGCAAGAGTAAGAGGAAAAAACACAAATTTGCAAGAATAAGGGTGCAAAAACCAAATAAAAGATGTTAATATTCAACCTGACAAATTTATTATACGCAAGTCCAAAATTTATGACTAACTAACCTGCACTTATATAGCGCTTTTCTAGTTACAAAGACCACTCAAAGCGCTTTCACTAATACTAACCCTGTATTCTAAGGGCCTATAGGAAACAGATATCTAGGGACAACTTAGAACAGCCAGTTAACCTAACGTGTATGTCTTTGGACTGTGGGAGGAAACTGGAGCCCCCGGAGTAAACCCACGCAGCACAGGGAGAACATGCAAACTCCACACAGAAAGGTTCCAACCCCTGCCAGCCTGGGGATTCAAACCAGGAACCTTCTAGCTGTAAGGCAACAGTGCTAACCACTGCACCACCGTACTGCCCACAATTATGAGAAAAAAAGTTACAGAAAAGTAGCAAATTTATAATTATAAACACTTGTGGAAAAAGTTGCACATTTACATTAAAACACATTTGCAAAAAAAGAGTTAAATGTACAAGAATAAAGTCATAAATTTATGAAAAAATACGAAAAAGATGCACATTTTCAAGAGAAGAGCTATGAATTTAAGAAGAAAACACTCACTGCCCTTTGTCATGTTCGGTGAGCACAATATCTCATCCCTGCTGTCCGCAGATGATGTCATCCTGTTGGTTTTGTTATGTCTGAAAATACCTTATTCGATGATGAGGCCAGGTGAACATATGAACTCAGCTTTATTGTAGGTTGGTCACAATACAGCCACCAGGCAGGGGCATCGGCAAAGAGGCCGTAAAATGGATGCCCCCTGGTATTTATGGGGCAGTGCAGTGGCGGAAGAGGAAGTGGCCGTCACTACACCGCACTTTACAAATAAAAGTACTTAAACCCAACATCACATCCCCCCCTCCTCCCAAAAGTCCAAAAACACACATACAATTGAGACCTTCCCCAATTTAGGACCCGCACGCACTAAGAAACCAGAACTGAAATCGTTAAATGGCCTATCACATTCACACAACAAACCTAAACTGGGGGGGGAGGGGGGCAGGAGGACTGCCGTCCCACCCCACATAGCAAGGTGGATTTTTTTTTTTAACACACACACACACACACACACACACACATATGAACATTAGAACTTTTTGTTAGATTAACACTACTATCCTTGGGCAGAAAAGGGTAGAACCGGCTTGGGGGGCCCAGGGCAGCCCCTCAGTAGACGCGCCCCTGGAAGTAGAAGGCTCTCGGAATAGTGGCTGATCTCATGAACGAAAGCGCCTCTCCTCATCACCACCGACTGCTACTCTAGTCCAGCCCCGCCACCAGAAGCCTCTTCCTGGGCACACTGCATGTCGTTGGCATGCCTCGCTGAACCATCCTACAGCTGGAAGTAAGCTGTGCCCAGCTTAGCCACGATATGTAGGCGTTCCGCTGGCTGTCTTCTGGCCCATACTCACTGTGGACATCCCACTTCTCAAACCCGGCTCAAGTCCACGACCCTAAGCGGGGTTCTGCTTGATCTGATATGGTGCTGCGGCACGCGGTCTCTCTGTGCCTGTCTGTCTGGCCCCGTCCTCTTCTAAAGTTGTTGTAGCAGTCGTCATTACAGCCACCGATCCTCCATCCCTCTGCGGCCAAACTCCGGAGGTGTCAGGGGCTAGTACATTAATGTCACTTGCCAACGCAGGTGCCTCTCCGCCATGCTCGGTACCCCTTTCTACCGTCTTCCAAGCACCGGCAACACACTCAAGCCAGCTGCCGCAGGTCAGTGACAAACTGGCGGACAGGCTCACCCACTTGCTGGTGTCGTTGTCGGAACCTAATCCTCCGGACGGTCATGCTATCTGGGGTGTGAAAATGGCACACTAGCAACTCAACTACATCCTCATACGAGTCTGAAGCCCCCAGTGTACGCAGGATACGCTGGCCCTCAATTCCCAAATTATGTACACGGAGCGCATGTGCTCTTTGCTTATTTAGCTCACTCAGGTTGAGCGCGGCAATGCAATTTTGGAAAGCCGCAAACCGCATGCCCGAGAGCTCCAGGAAGGGGCGAAGTGATGTAATACATGCCTCCGTAGTTTGTCACTGTTGCTGTCACAGCTTGAAAGAGGAAAAGGAATCCTGCCGACGCCACCCGAAAAGTGTCGCAGTTTGAAGATGGAAATTTACTGTGAACACCTAATTTAAAATATAAGATTCCTGGGCCACAACAACACAAACACTCTGACGCAAGAGATCAGTTGAATGTTTTACTTCACAAAGATAAAATAGTTTACAAAATACACCAATTCAAAATAAAAACCATAAGTTAAAAATGTGCACAGTCTAAAAAGATAAAATCACATTAAATCCTAAAAATACCTAGAAATTTGTCCAGCGGAAGTAAATATCACCCGTCCAACAAGTCTAAAACAGGGGTTTGTGGAGGATTTAGTTCAGGCAAGATGCGACGAGCTGGAAGGTTGCAGAGTTTTATTTCCTCCATCAGAATGAGACACACGTCGTAGCTCTGAGCTACTGTGTTACTGTCTTGTACTGTGTGTCTTGAGACATGTCACACAAGCTCTTTTATGCAGTGATACAGGAAGAGAGAATGCATGGCACATTAGCATAACAGTCAATACACATGATTAGCATGAAATTGGCTGGCTCGAGGCCACATGCATACAGTTCCGTCTGACTGCCTCCTGTGGCTCTTTGTCCATCTGTGAATTGTCCTCTGTATGCATATTGTTTTCCGTTTCCTCCACCCTTGCTGAGCGTGAAATAGTATCAGTCTGCATTGTGGAGGGTCACCACACGGCTCCCCCCAGAACGTTCAGAAGGGGCTGTGACCCCCCCCCCCCATCGTTTGGGCTCCAGCTCCGGTAGAACTGTCCTGCTGTAGAGGAGGGCCGGAGGGCATGTCAGTCTGTGGGGGGGGGGGACGGGGAAGGGGTGGAAAAGACAGTGTGCTCCGCTCCGAGTTCCAGCACGTTGAACGGCCATGGATCGTGGGCGCCGGGGCCGGTGCGCGTCATGCGTAATGGAACAAGACAACGATCGGCCAGCTTTAGGGAGTGAGGTGCGGGAAGAGCGCTGTGGAGGAGGAGGGGGAGTGGGGGAGTAAGTGAGTGCCGGCGCGGGACGTCAAAGGTGTCTGGGCCGCGCAAAAATTGTGTGTGGATCCGCGATGGTGAAGGACTTTCCCGGTAATCCTGGCGGAGATCCACAGCGGATGTGAAAAAAAAATTAAGTCTCTGACTCCTCTCTCGGCTCTGTCCCGCGAGGATGTGGGGAAGGTGAGCGGCCAAATTCCCCAAGGATGCGTAGCGGCGGTGAAACAACTGCAGCTGTGTGAGGGACTTGGCGGTGTGGCTTTCAGGTGCGGAAGCAGCCCTAAAGCCATCGGGGACAGCAATCGGCTAAATTCCCTGTTGTGTGCTGTGGCTGAGAAACCCATACAAAGTCCTGTGTGTGGGCTGTACGTCTGCTTTAGGTGCATGAGCAGCCCCAAAGGTTCCGAGGCTGGCAATCGGCCGTGTTTCTTGGGCATGTGCAGTGGCGGAGGACGATGTATCAGTCTGTGGAGCTGGATTGTCCCTGCACGTGGCACGTGCTTGGCGCAGTGACCACATAGCTGGCAGTTGCGCTGTCCTCGTAATCCTGCGGTGTGCATGCGGGGCTTCGTTGTCGCGAGCTGAGTCAGGGTTGGGGAGCTTGGTGAAAATCAACGTTGTCGCCATTGATATTTTCCCATTTCAGGCTGCTTCCTTCGTTTTGCTCGTGTCGCCGTTCATGGTGCGTCGGTCCAAGCGCTGCCCACCCTGGGGAGCGCACTCCGGTGAGGATGAAGAGGTTGCAGGTGTTCTCTGGTCCTCTGGGATCCACAGCGCGGTGAGAGGGAGCAGACGGTCATTCTCTCTCGTCAGGTCACCAGTGTGGAGAGAAAAGATCAGGCGAGGGGCGCACCATGACACGTCTAGGGTCACCAGTGTGGAGGATTTAGTTCAGGCGAGATGCAACGAGCTGGGAGGTTGCAGAGTTTTATTTCCTCCATCAGAATGAGACACACGTCGTAGCTCTGAGCTACTGTGTTACTGTCTTGTACTGTGTGTCTTGAGACATGTCACACAAGCTCTTTTATGCAGTGATACAGGAAGAGAGAATGCATGGCATGTTAGCATAACAGTCAATACACATAATTAGCATGTTATTGGTTGGCTCGAGGCCACATGCATACAGTCCCGTCTGGCTGCCTCCTGTGGCTCTTTGTCCGTCTGTGAATTGTCCTCTGTATGTATATTGTCTTCCGCTTCCTCCACCCTTGCTGAGCATGAAGTAGTATCAGTCTGCATTGTGCTGGGTCACCACAGGTTACTCTTTATACTACACAGGCAGAAAGGAAACCTTTGACGTGTGTTACAGCAGGGCGGGTGTGTGTCCACTACCCGTCGGAACACGATCGAACGCTGTCGTCCTCACCGGTCCCAACACGTCGTGCTGTTCATCAGGGCTCGTCCGTAGCCCTTGGGCCACATCCCTGGTGGGCAGTTCTGACACCAGGAGAAAGAAGCAGGCAGGAGGAGGGGAGAGGGGCAGGCTCCTCTGGTTCCATCGCCGGCAGTTACCTGCAGCATACAAACGCAGCACAAAACTCAACCTCCCACAGACACACCGGGAGCTGATAGTCATTCACATTCACACAGACAAGTAAGCACATTCCTTTCACTTATCTGGGTACGAGCCTTTCTCCATACCACTGCGTCACCTTCAGCTGGATCCTCTGGCGTCCTCATGGCGGCTGCGATCCCCAGCCGCCGCTGCCAATCCCAGCACCTGCTGCGTTCACTCATGAGCCTCCCCTCCACGTCCTCTCCTTCCACCTTGCCCACTCCATTAATCCATCCATCTTGGTCCGATCTGCACGTTCTCCTGTGCGTCCCTCGTTTCCTTCCATTTTTCCTCCCATTTCTCCTTTTACCGTTTCTCCATTGCTTCCCTCGTTCGTCCGCTCTCCCCGAGCGTCCCCCCTTCTTCCTCCTCCCAGTCTTCCACTCAGCCCATCCTTCTGTCCCTCTGTGCCCTTGTCCTCAGTCATGCACCATCCTTTAATAGATCCCACCGCGGAAGAATTTGCAGCAGGAGCTCACTGATTGGCTCCTGCTGATTAAATCAGTCAGCTCAGGTGCGAACAATAATCACACCAAAACACACAAAAATCAACTCAAATTTCAAAGCATGCAAAAAAAACCTAAAAATCCAACATGCAATACAGTAAAGAAATAATAAAATTCACACATTGCAGCCCTAGAGCCGCAATAAATTAAAGAAAATAAAATAGACACCCAACTCTGAAGCTGGTTCCTTGACATTGCCAAAATGTTGTGTCTGAAAATACCTTACTCAATGACGAGGCCAGGTGAACATACAAAGTCAGCTTTATTGTAGGTTGGTCACACAATACAGCCACCAGGCAGGGGCATCGGCAAAGAGGCCGTAAAATGGATGCCCCCTGGTATTTATGGGGTGGTGCAGTGGCGGAAGAGGAAGTGGCCACCACTACACCGCACTTCACAAATAAAAGTACTTAAACCCAACATCACAGGTTTCATCCAGCAATGACCTACAGGTCTTGCTGGGATGGTTTGCTACTGAGTGTGAAGCGGATGGGATGGGAATCGACACATCCAAGTCCGAGTCCATGGTCTTCAGCCGGAAAAGAGTAGATCGTCCTCTCCAGGTTGGGGACAAGCTCCTGCCCCAAGTAGAGGAATTTAAGTATCTCAGGTCTTATTCACAAGTGAGGGGAGAATGGAGCAAGAGATTGACAGATGGATCGGAGCAGCATCTGCAGTGATGCAGACGTTGTACCGGTCTGTTGTGATGAAGAGGGAGCTGAGCTCTAAAGCAGAGCTGTCGATTTACCGGTCAATCTACAGTATGTTCCTACACTCACTTATGGCCATGAGTTTTGGGTAATAACCGAAAGAATGAGATCGCAGATACAAGCAGCTGAAATGAGCTTAATCTGTAGGATTGCTGGACTCACCCTTAGAGATAGGGTGAGGAGCTCAGTCATCTGGGAGAGGCTCAGAGTAGAACCGCTGCTCCTCCATATCGAAAGGAGCCAGCTGAAGTGGTTTGGATATCTGATAATGATGCTTCCTGGATGCCTCCCACTTGAGGTGTTTTGGGCATGTCCCACTGGGAGGAGACCCCGGGGCAGACCCAGGACACCCTGGAGATGCTACAGTGGTGTGAAAAAATGTTTGCCCCCTTCCTGATTTCTCATTTTTTTCTATGTTTGTCACACTTAAATGTTTCAGATCATCAAACTAATTTAAATATTAGGCAAAGATAATACAAGTAAACACAAAATGCAGTTTTTAAATGAAGGTGTTTATTATTAAGATTTTAAAAAAATCCAAACCTACATGGCCCTGTGTGAAAAAGTGATTATCCCCCCCCCCCCCCCGCCATTAAAACAAAAATTAACTGTGGTTTATCACATCTTTGGAAAGCTGAGTTCAATTTCTCTAGCCACACCCAAGCCTGATTACTATCACACCTGTTCTTAATCAAGAAAAGCTTCTACAGCTTTGGGACTCCAGTGAACCGCAGTGAGAGCCATTATCCACAAATGGTGAAAACATGGAACAGTGGTGAACCTTTCCTGGAGTGGCCGGATGGCCGACCAAAATTACCCCAAGAGCGCAGAGACGACTCATCCAAGAGGTCACAAAAGACCCCACAACAACATCCAAAGAACTGCAGGCCTCACTTGCCTCAGTTAAGGTCAGTGTTCATGACTCCACCATAAGAAAGAGACTGGGCAAAAATGGCCTACAGTACACGGTAGAGTTCCAAGACAAAAACCACTGTTGAGCAAAAAGAACATAAAGGCTCATCTCAGTTTTGCAAGAAAACATCTTGATGATCCCCAAGACTTTTGGGAAAATACTCTGGACTGACAAGACAAAAGTTGAACTTTTTGGAAGGTGTGTGTAACATTACATCCAGCATAAAAGTAACACAGCCTTTCAGAAAAGGTACATCATACCAACAGTAAAATATGGTGGCGGTAATGTGTTGGTCTGGGGCTGTTTTGCTGCTTCAGGACCTGGAAGACTTGGTGTGGCAAATGGAACCATGAATTCTGCTGTCTACCATAAAATCCTGAAGGAGAATGTCCGGCCATCTGTTTGTGACTTCAAGCTGACGTGCACTTGGGTTTGTCAGCAGGACAATAATCCAAAACACACCAGCAAGTCCACCTCTGAATGGCATTAAGAAAAACAAAATGAAGACTTTGGAGTGGCCTAGTCAAAGTCCTGACCTGAATCCGATTGAGATGCTGTGGCATGACCTTAAAAAGGCAGTTCATGCTCAAAAACCCTCCAATGTGGCTGAATTACAATTCTGCAAAGATGAGTGGGCCAAAATTCTTCCACAGCACTGTAAAAGACTCATTGCCAGTTATTGCAAATGCTTGATTGCAGTTGTTGCTGCTAAGGGAGGCCCAACCAGTTATTAGGTTTAGGGTGCAATTACTTTTCACACAGGGCCATGTAGGCTTGCATTTTTTCCCCTTAATAATAAATATCTTCATTTAAAAACTGCATTTTGTGTTTCCTTGTGTTATCTTTGTCTAATATTTAAATTTGCTTGATGATCTGAAACATTTAAGTGTGACAAACATACAAAAAATGAGAAATCAGGAAGGGGGCAAACACTTTTTCACACCACTGTACTGGATTCAGTTGTACTGTATAAACTGTCTATCCTTGAACTCTCTCTGGACATGGAGAGGAGGGATGGCAGGTTAACAAAGGGTCATTTGGTCATTTCACTTACAAAAGAAAAAAAATATACTGGAAAAAGCTAGCTTCTTGTTTTACTGCATTTGACTGTTTCAATGCTGCTTAAATCCTATAGAGCAGAGGATGGAGGATAGGGTCAGCACCCAAAGCTGCTCACATCCCCATCTTGCCTTTTTCATTGCTGTTTGTTTTTACTTTCACTTCTGTGTTGATGAGTCACTTCTACTTTCATGATTTACTTCCTTTATGCATTAAATATACACTTTAAATTGGTTAACATTAGGAAAAGGTGAAGGTCTGTTTAAACACGTGACAGCGGTAACCCTCCACCATGTCACTCCTTGCCACTATTTTTATGACCACTTTGTTTAATATCAAAATGAACAGATAGGTCATAACACCTGCTGGTATAAGCACCCAATGGGGCATTTTCTGTCAGAAATACTTTGCACTTTTTACCTTCTCCACAAACATGTCCGGCACTGAATGTCTTTGCAATATCTCTCCATGTTTTATCTTTAGAAAACTAACCAAAGCCAAGGGCCCAGCAGCAGCTAAAGGGGACGAGGATAAGAAGAAAGGACTGACGCTGTTCGCACGCAAACCGCCCACACCCAAATTACTGCGAGCATTTGGTGGACTCCTTAACAAAAAGAAGGCTGAAAAAGTAAAGATAGATACAGTTTACTGTTCTCTTCAAATTTATCACTTTATTGCATGGAAATCACTGAGCTAATGTGATATTAATCTGGATTTTGTCTTGTTCTTTTCTTCTTTTAGGCTGCTTCTGGTGACTCATGATGAATGAACAATTTGTATTTTTTATTAACTCTTTTATGGGAGTCTTTCCTGCATTTTTTTGTACTGGGTGTCTGCACTGTCGAGATCACGGAGGAGATGGACAGATTCTAAGTTTTGGTTTCTCATCTAGAAGCCCTATGGTACAGTGCAACACAGGGAGTTTCAAGAAAATGAGAAGGAAATCATATGGAACTGTGCAGAGCACCACAATCATAGCCTGTAAGTGAAACATGGACATGAAGTCTTCCCTTTGTTTATGAAACCCACTGTGATGAGTGAAGGGGTGGGATGATTAAGGAAACTACATGCTCAGACAAACTTCTCTTACAGACACAGGTGTCACCACCTGCCTGCTGGATAAGAGAGAGAATCCAGCTTTGAAGCACTTCAGAATATGTTTCACATTTCAAAGAGGCTATGGCTGCCTTTTATATACACTCCTAAACAAAATTTTAAGACCAGGGGAAAAATTATGAGTATCTGCATTTCACGTGGCGGATCATAACCAGGTTGGTAAGTAGAGCTTCAAAATGCAAAAAGAAGAAACAGGAGCAAGAGACAAGAAATCGAGAGTCGACAGTTTATTAAAACTCAAATAGGCTGTTCATCAGCTGATGAGTTTAAGAGCATATCCCCCCCAAAAAACGAAACAGAACTAAAAGTATCAATAAAGGACTCGGCAATGAGTAGCCTCACCGTTCTTGGTGATCACTTCAAAAATGTGTCTAGGCATGATTAATGAAAATGTTTCCAGGTGGCTGGTGGGAACTTAACTCCATGTGGTGAAGATGACTTCATGAACGGCATCCACGGTCTGGAATTGACATCTGTTTTTGTAAACTTCCATTGCCATCCATCCCCAAACACTCGTATGGGCATTCAGATCAGAGGAACACACAGGATGGCCCAAAAGAGCTGAGCTGGAGGATCCGTCCACGAAGACACAGGCCGATCCTCCACCCAGTTTAAGGCTCTTACTGATGCTGACTGCAGCCCAATAACCATAAGACAGCATCTATAAAAGAAGGGCTTAAAGAACAAAAAACGTCTTCAAAGGCCACATCTCCTCCCACGCCACAAACTTGTTTGTTTGGACTTTGCAAGGAAGCACTAAATGTGGGACATTATAGGTGGAAGAAAGTTTTATTCTCTGACAAAAAAAAATTAACCTAGACAGTCCTGATGGTTTCCAATGTTACTGGGAAGACAAGGAGATTCCGCTGAAGATGTTTCCTGCACAGCATAGTAGAGGAGGCTCCATCATGATCTGAGGTGGTTTTTCCTTCAATGGAACAATGGTGCTGCAGGTTGTGCGGGGACGTCAAACAGCAGCTGGCTATGTGGAGATGCTGCAGCGGGTATTCCTCTTGACTGAGGGCCTCATCTGTGTGGTAATGGCTGGGTCTTTCAACAGGACAATGATGCAGTTCACAATACCCTTGTGACGAAGCACTTCTTCCAGGAGAATAATGTCACTCTTTTGGACCATCCTGCGTGCTCCCCTGATCTAAATCCCATCTCTATTTTTTGTCTCTTCCACCTGTTTCTTCTTTTTGCATTTTGAAGCTTTGCTTACAACCTGGTTATGATCCATCAGCATGAAATGTGAATACATGTCATTTTTTCCCTGGTCTTAAGATTTTGTTCAGTAGTGTGCAGTCTCTGAGTTCGATCTGGAGACCGTCTGAACTTCATCTGCTGTCCCAGTGGATATCGACTGCTCTATATTTTATTCGCTACAGTCATACATCGGCTGTTCTTTTAAGTTTCCAACCACACTGCTGTAAAAACCTACAAGAGATGACTCATCAATTTGAGAAACTATGATTTTGATTCTGAGTTATAATTGTATCTCCCTATATATATCTGCTCTAATAAATAAGTCCACTTGATTTTACTGATTATAGTGATGTGCTGTTCATTTGCTCTGTGACTGTCTGACAGCTTTCTGCTTCTTCAGGGAGAGTTAGTCTTCAAGTTACAGCTCACGATTAATCCTTACTTTGAACCCGGCAGCATTGTAAAGGCTGATTCATTAAGTTGTCTTGGCCTCTGTGACCTCTGAGGCCTGGAATAACCAGAGCATTATTCAGCTGCTGGTTTCTACAGTTCACGAGAAATGCATTTTTTGTTTCAAACATGAATGAAACAATTCCTTCCAGCTAATACATTTCGGTATAAAATAATTATCTCATTTTCAAGAATTTACCCACCATCTCCACACTTGAACATGCCTTAAATGTGTATAATCAAGACTTTAATTTGAATCCATTTTAAGTTAACATCATTTAATTAACTGAAAGTGTGTAGTGAAAACAGCAGGAAAGCCATTATCCCGAACGGGCAGTGATTGGTGGATGTGTTAGCTGATCTTTTGTTGGCTCCAGGAGAAAGGGGAGTACTCGGAGGGAATTAATGATACTAAGAAATTTCATTGCCTCAATCTGGTGTTTGGGTGTGAGCAGAGGACTTCTAAAGGAGGATCCCAGGGTTTAGCAGAGGAGTTTAGCAGAGGTGCAGGGACCCGACTGGTCACAGTAGCTCTCCAAAAACCCAGCCATGCTCAGCAGGTTGAAAAGGCTGATAGGGGCTCCTGAGCCTCCTCCTGCTCAAGCTACACCTCCATCCTCGACCACACCTCCACCAACAAAGGTAAGGCCTGAACTCTATTACTTCTGAAAATACAGAAATCATGAGTGGGAGGAAATATGCTGTTTGGACATAGATACTGTTTATACTATGCATATAGAAAACTGTCTGTTTTGACTGCCTCAAATTCCACCTTATGTTTACTTGCAGTAGCTCTGTCTTCTGTTATGTGTGTGGCTCATTTGCAGGAAGAAAAACCTCCCGAAAAGAAGTTTGAAAAAGAAGAGCAACCGAAGAAAGAGGAGGAAAAGAAAGAAGAGCCAAAGCAAGATGACACAAAGGAGGAAGAAAAGAAGGTGGAGGAAAAGAAACAAGAGCCCAAGAAGGAAGAGGCAAAATCAGGTGAGCTGTTTATTTAGGCTGGTGTGCCTTTAAAGTATTTTTAGTGTAACACCAGAAGTCAAGATTCAGGTTTTATTCTCAACTAGCTGCGTAGTGTTTGTTGCCTACTTATAATAAAAATCTTTTTACCATTTCAAGTAATATTTTTAAGGAAATTCTCTTAAAGAGGACATTTAGCTCATTCATCAGTCATCACTTTGTGATTTTATGAACAGTATGCTTAGTCTGAGGAAGGATTATTTGCAAATTGTGCATTGTCCCTTTCAAATAAATAATAAATTAAATTAATTGTTCGCTGGGGATATTTTGAATATGCAACACTTCATTGCAATATTTGCAGTTTTACAATCAGAATTTAACTATTTCTGGACGCCATAGCGACTGCAGCTTAACACTGAAGTTCTCAGACCCAATCCAGGATAACACCTTGAAAATCAAACTTAACGGATTTTTGGAGGAGTGAAAATCAAAAGACAAAATCATCATGTCTAAAGGAAAACAGAAGAAACTGAAATTCTCCAGGCCAGGACACGTATCGGCCGGAGAATCCGAACTGGAAGATCTCCGTTCAGAAGACGAGGAACTGGTGATAGCTAACAAAAGGGTTAGCCTGAAATCACTATTTGAGGAGCTACGACGATTTCGCCGAGATGTTACGGCCGAATTTCGGGAATTCAGAGAAGAATTGAAAAGGACAAACAGCAGAGTGGACCAGGCCGAGAACCGAATCTTGGAAACAGAGGATCGAATAAAAGTGCTCGAAGATTCTGTGCTAGACCTACGCAAAAGACAAGCAGCTATAGAGGCTAAGCTAACCGACCAAGAAGGAAAACAAAGAAGAGACAACATAAGAAAAGAATTCATGGTCTGATAGAAGGAACCGAAAATGGTTTTAACTCAACGGCAGAATGCGTGGAATCCTTACTAAGAGAGAAATTGGATATTCCACAAACCACCGACTTGAAGATAGAAAAGGCACATCGTTCATTAGCCGCTAGGCCGGCGGCGGAAGCGCCCCCACGTTCGGTGTTGGTAAGATTTTCCAATTTCAAAATAAAACAAGAGGTTGTAAGACTGGCCTGGCAGAAAAAAGGATTTATGCACCAGGAGAGAAAAGTCTACGTGGAACACGATTACGCCCCGGAGGTCCTTAAAAAGCGCAGGGAATACAATGACGCGAAAAAGGTGTTAAGAGAGAAGAAATTGCGCTTTCAGACACCATTTCCTGCGAAGTTAAGGGTCTTCTACGGCGATGAAACGTGTCTCTATAATTCGGCGGAAGAAGCAACAGCTGACATGGCGAAAAGAGGCCTCCCGGTAACGGTATTTAAACCCCCAGCAGACCCGAGTGAGAAGATCAAAGCGCAAACATGGACAACACAAAGACCTGCAAGCTCCCATCTCTCCAGGATCTGTACATCTCCAGGACCCGGAGGCGTGCTGGCCGGATCATAGCCGATCCCTCACACCCTGGTCATGTACTGTTTGCCCCCCTCCCCTCTGGTAGAAGACTTCGGTCCATCCAGACTAAAACCTCCCGTCACATAAACAGCTTCTTCCCCTCTGCCATTAGACTGCTGAACACTAAGTGACTCTCGTGCACCATGTACAGCAGCTCAACCAGACTCATGTCAATCATCACTGTTTTCTTCCTGCATTACCGACTGCACTATATAGTTCTCCACAGTATCTGCTGCTGGCTAATATATATTTTAACTGTTGACCAGTATCACTTAATCTTATCCTACACTTTATTACATGTATAGTTTATTTCTCTTATCTTATCATGTTTAATGTTGCAGCATTGTACCGAGACAAATTCCTAGTTTGTGTACTACATGAACAATGGCAATAAACCTGATTCTGATTCTGATTCTGATTCTGACCTTCAAAATCCACGGACCAGCAGCGGGAAACCCAGCACCAGAGCGTCGCGGATAAACTATCCGTTTTCAGGTTGGAATAGCGACCTTTTTTTTTTTTTTTTTCTCTTGAATCAATCCGCACATCCAACCCCCCTCATACAAGGTAACAAACATTAAAGGAGATGCATATTCAGCATGTGGTAAAACATTTCATGGAACAATCATATTATTTGAAACAAATAAGTCTTTGTAATAAAAAAAAAAAAAACTTGTTAAAATAGAAATGTGACAATAATCCACATGTTCTCCTCATACTAACAAATACTGTTTTTGCGTGAATGTTTGATGTGATGGGGGTGGGAGGGTGCACACAATTTCACAGGGTTTAGGCATAAAAGGAAAAAAAAAAAATCATTACAAGTTTGGATTGGGTTCTGAAACTCACGTTAAAAGCATGGGACTACTTTCAGTGGTAAGAGAGGGCCCTCAACACGTAACAGAGTTTGAGGAATTTCCCTCAGAGCCTTCACTCCATCAAGGCTCTTACAGGGTCTTTAAAAAGACCTCAGCTCAGGAAGTTCTTATGACAGCTTTTTGTTTTAAAGTTTTTTACACTATGTTCTTAATGTTTTTCTTGTTTTTAATGTTCTTTCAGTTTCTGAGTAGCACAAAAGAGGGCCACCACACAGTTATACTAAACAAAACAACACAATGGAGAAACAGGGTGTAACCAAAATAATTTCATATAATGTAAAAGGAATCCTGAATCCAGTTAAAAGATCCAAGATTCTAGGCAAAATGAAAAAAGACAAAGCAGGAATAATACTTTTACAAGAAACCCACCTAACAGACGTGGAACACAATAAACTCAGTAGACAAGGGTTTAAAATGATCTCTTCATCTTCATATAAATCAGGGAGGAGGAGGGGAGTAGCGACATTGATATCAACCAAAATTACATTTGAAAAAAAATCAGAACACAAAGATAAAGAAGGGAGATACAGTTTGGTAACTGGGCGGCTAGAGGGAGAAGATATCACCCTGCTGAATGTGTATGCTCCCCCAGGGGCTAACTGGAAATTTTATAAAAATGTATTCAACCTAATGATAACTAAAGCTCAAGGTTTAGTGATATGTGGTGGGGACTTCAATCTAAGACTGAATCCATACTGGGATGCTTCTGGTAATTCCCCACATCAAAATAACACCCAAAACAGGAAGACTCGGATGCTACTAAAAGAATTGGGAATCTGTGACGTGTGGAGGGAACTCAACCCCAGTGTAAAAGACTATACATTTTACTCAACTCCACATTCATCTTACTCAAGGATTGACTATTTTTTTATGTTTAATAGAGACATTGGAAGAGTAAAAACATGTAAAATAGGACTGATGGATCTCTCCGACCACAGTCCGATCTACATGGACTTAAATATCCAAAAATACACAAATAATACATTTTCTTGGAGGTTAAATTCAAATGTCCTGAAAGGACCATTGAAAGATGAATTGGAATCAGATATTCTCAGATATTTGGAAGATAACGATAATGGAGAAGTATCCCCTTTAATACTGTGGGATGCATGTAAAGCTGTAATAAGAGGAAAGATTATTGCAAAACTGGCAACCCAAAAGAAACTAAGACAAGAAAAACTATCCACATTAGAGTCAGAACTTAGGAACCTAGAAAAAGAACACAAAGGCAACACTCATTCTACTGACTCGCTCAAGATTAAGGAAATTAAAAACCAAATAAATGAGATCTACACAATAGAAATCCAGAAGAAACTTACATTTCTGAAACAAAAATACTATGAAGCAGGCAGTAAATCGGCAAAATTGCTAGCCTATAAATTGAGGAAACATCAAACAGAAAGAGCAATCTACAAAATCAGAGAACCAGTATCAAAGGAAATAAAATTCAGAATTCAGGATATTCTTAAAAACTTCGAGAATTACTATAAGAACTTATACTCCCACAAAAAACATAAAAACGCATTCGAGGCATTCCTAAACACATTAAACCTTCCCCAACTTACGGAGTCACAAAATAAAACACTACTGTCAGAAATACATCCTAAAGAATTGGAAAAAGCAATTATGAAACTTAAAGCTAACAAATCCCCAGGAGCTGATGGCTATACAGCAGAGTGGTACAAAACCTTTAAACAGCAACTATCTCCTCTCCTCCTGAAAACATTTAATTATGTCCTCCACACAGGGGAAATCCCCCCCTCCTGGAGAGAAGGGGTCATTGCAGTTATACCTAAACCTGAAAAGGATAAACTAGAGTGCTCCAACTACAGACCAATCAGTGTACTAAATCAGGACTATAAGCTTTTTACCATTATCCTTGCCAAAAGGTTAGAAAATATACTGACAGACCTAATTCATTTAGACCAAACAGGTTTTATAAGACAAAGACAGACACAAGACAACATTCGACGCACTTTACACATAATTCATCATATAAAAAAATATAACTTAAATGCAGTCATATTGGGATTAGATGCTGAAAAAGCATTCGATTCGGTTGACTGGTCTTTTCTATATAGAATCTTATCCAGTTTCAATTTTCATAACAACTTCATTAGAACTATACAGGCATTATATAAAAAACCAACAGCTAAAATAAGGATTAACGGTAATTTATCATCATCTTTTGAACTGGAAAGAGGATGTCGTCAGGGCTGCCCCCTGTCTCCACTGCTCTTTGCAATCTTCATAGAACCTCTGAGCCAATGGATAAGACAAAACCAAAAAATTCAAGGTATTACACTTGGTCAGAAGGAACATAAAATAGCACTCTTTGCTGATGACATTTTAATATACCTAGGGCAGCCGGACACTTCTTTACCAGAACTAACCTCAGTTTTTTCAGAGTATGGAGATTTATCGGGGTACAAATTAAATATGCATAAAACCCAAGTTTTAACATTCAACTATGACCCAAATCATTATTCACTAAGCAAACTCAAAACTAACTGGGAGTCGGAATCTATGAAATATCTGGGGGTCAATATCCCGAAACAACTCAACAAAATTATATCACTAAACTATGATCCACTGGTGACAAAAATAAAATCTGACCTAGCAAGATGGAATATGATACCATTCTTGGGTACTGCACAAAGAATTGAAGCAGTCAAAATGAATATACTTCCACGTCTTCTATACCTTTTCCAAACAATACCGGTAGAACCTCCCAAAAAAACATGGCAGGAGCTGGACAGAAGGATCTCAAGATTCATATGGCAGGGCAAGAGACCTAGAATCAGATATAGAACCCTACAGCTAAACAAAGACAAAGGTGGGCTCGCGCTGCCAAATATCAGGGACTACTTTAAAGCCGCACAAATTAAAACTTTAGTAGAGATATGTAACCCAGTCTACACTGCACAATGGAAGGAGATCGAATGCCAAATAACAAGTGACATCCCCCTACAGGCGATAATAGGGAACAATGTCTTACCTAAGCTTTTGAATAACACTAACCCGTGGATAGAGACCCCGCTAAAAATTTGGTTTAAGATAGTCACAGAGAATCAAACTAAAGAGCCCTATCGACTTCTGCAATGGATCGCCTATGATCAGGACTTTACTCCTAATAAAACAGACACCAGATTTAAAAAGTGGAAGGAGAAAGGGCTGATAAAATATTACGATTTTTTTAAAGGGCAAATCTTAAGAAGTTTTGAAGATTTGAAAAAACAAGGCCTAATAAATCAAGACCTTTACAGGTTCTTCCAGCTTAGACACCACATAAACAATATACTTAAAAAGGAGGTTTTGGAAAGGGCCCAGTCAGGTGTTCTGAAGGTCTTCTTAATGGCATATAAAGGGATCCCAGGGATCAGATACATTTCTAAAATATACCAAGGTCTTCAAGACTTAAAAGGAGACAACACATCTTATATAAAAGAGAGATGGGAAAAAGAGGGGAATTTCACTTTACAACTGGAAATATGGGAAAAGCTAAATAAACAGCAATGGAAAAGTACCTCATCCCTGCAGTGGAGAGAATTTGGATGGAAAAACTTGGCAAGATTTTTCAGAACACCTGCACAAAACAAATTTACCCATAAGGGATTGAACTGTTGGCGCTTGTGTGGTGAAAAGACTGCAAATCATTTTCATGTGTTTTGGTCATGCCCAGTTATCCACCAATATTGGACCAAGGTACAGACAATATTGGGGAAAATATTCAAAATTACAGTTCCCTTTTCTTTTGTAACTTTGTATTTGGGTTTACTACCGGACTCACTGGAAAGACGAGGAGAAAAATACTTATTCAATGTTTTAATATTGGCAAGCAAAAAAGCTCTAACTAAAAAATGGATGTTGAAGGACTGTCCTACACCTGAAGATTGGACTAACGTGATCCAAGACATTTACTCGATGGAAAAGTTGACATTCGCACTGAGACAGGACATGGATGTGTTCATGAACTTTTGGCAACCCTGGACCGCATATGTGTCTTCCATTAGATCTAATCTTTGACAAATACCATTTCAATAATGGTTCCGCTCTTTGTTCCAACACTACTCAGATGCTCTTTTATCTTTATTTACTTACTTTTTCTTTTTGTTTGTTTTTTACTGGTTTGTTTGTTTTTTTTTGTTATTTGTTTCTTGTTTTTTTTTCTCTTTAATTTCACTTTTTCTTTCACTTAAAAAAAAAAAAAAAAGGGGTGTTGTAAGAATTAATCTTCCAATGTTGTCAGATATCAGAAAATAAGGGAACATGTGATGAAAATGTAAACACTGCATTGCTGTAACGACCTGTATACCCTTTACAAAAACTTAAATAAAAAAAAAAAAAAAAGAATTTAACTATTTGAAGAGAGCAGGATGTCATGTGGTGGCCCTCGCAAGCCACCATAAGACGCCACACAGTCACCAGAGAGTTATGTGAGAGTTTTTATTTACGGTGAAATAGTAACAACACAAGCTGCTGAGACAATGACACATACAAGTCTTCACACATCAGGAGGCGTAAGGCTAAACAGCTCTCTTACAGGTCCAAAGGAGGAGACGGTCAAAACACAGACAGGCAAGGTTGGTGGAGTAATGATAACACAGCTGCTGAAGCAGTGACACACATAGGTGTACTCACACCGGGAGGCGTAAGGCTAAACAGCCAACTTACAAGTCCACGGGAAGCGACGGTCGAACCACAGACAGATGAGGTAGTAAATAGTCCAAAGCATGCGTAGCTCTGACGGAGAGAGACTGACACTGCTGCAGGGATGCGGCCGCTAGCGTGGGTTTAAGAAGTCCACCACTAACGACCGCAAATGCAGAACAGCTGCTCAGGGCTTGACAGCTGAGCGGAAGCCTCCCCGAGCACTGTCACAATAAGAGCTCGGAGAGCCAGAATGACAACGCCGCTGTCAAGCCCTGACAGGAATAGCCCGAGCACGATGACATAGTGCTCAGGTCATAACAGTAGTCCCCCCTCACCCGACGGGCTCCGAACATCTTGTAACACCCAGCCCCCCCCCCCACCAACCACAGGGCGAGTGAATTGAGGAACAGGCAAGGAGGGAGCCAAACAAAACCCAACAAGGCCCCAAACAAAAAAGAAAAAGAATACATCAACCGACATATCCATCAAATTCCCCCCAGAACAATGACGAGAAAGGAAAAAAAACCCAGAAAAAAAACAAGGCAGGAATACAAGGGATACAAATCATACAGGGCATAAACACCTGACACCGAAAGCTTTCCCACAGAGACCACAGACAATCCGTCTAACTTCAAAGTACGTAGCCCCACGTGGTGTAGAACTCAAAGTAAGGATCTCTTCAAACACAAACTTAAAATGCCACAATCATACTCCCAAACCACCCCAGTACATGAAACCCAGCCAACATTAAACCCAAACAACCTCAAACACACGGTAACTATGGAAAAAAAAAAACAAGAAAACCACAAACAAAACAAGAAATACATGCAAACACACGGTAACTATGGAAAAAGAAACAAGAAACACATGCAAACACACGGTAACTATGGAAAAAGAAACAAGAAATACATGCAAACACACGGTAACTATGGAAAAAGAAACAAAAAAACATGCTAACACACGGTATCTATGGAAAAAGAAACAAAACATACTATAGTCCCTCAAAAGGAAGAGGGGAGGAAAACAAAAAGAAGCAAAACAAGAGCATGCTGCAAACATACATGAGGCAATCTCAATTGCTCTACATAACCTTACACCATATGGACCAAAACAGAAGACGATCTGCGGAGATCAAACGCCCCAGGCAGAGCTCCGGTGACCTCCCTGCCTCCGATGGCCCACGAATAGTCACAGAAAACAGTACATGATCAGGCGGCCTGCCCCAGTCCCAGGCCCCAAGAAACAAGTCCTCCGGTGGCCGTACCAGGCCACCCAGTAGCAAACACAGTTTATCGGGTGACCAACCCAAGGCGCCAAACCCACAAAGCAGTTCCTCGGGTGGCCGACCCGCATCCCTCAGCCACCAGAACCTTGGAGGAATAGCGTGCGGCAGCCTGCCTAACGAAGAAACAACACGAGAGCGCCAGCCTGCCAGACAAAAACCTCCAACGGCCCCCAGCGCTGACAACCCCAGCTGGTGGCTCCTGAGAGGGGAATAATCAAGAAAACGGGTCCACCTCACATCAGGCGGAAAAGGGTCTGCGGCTCCTCCACCGATCTCGGTCCAGACCGATGCAATTGTCGCAGCTCCGCCTGTATCGGATCCCGGCTGGATCACAGCTGCACCCGCGTTGGACCCCTATTGGGTCACAGCAGCGCCAATGTCGGACCCCCACTGGACCTCGCCGGACCCCGATTGGGTCACCGCCGCACCAGCGTCAGACCCCGATTGGACCTCCTCGAACCCTGATTGGGTCGCAGCCGCACCTGCGCTGGACCCCCACTGGACCTCCTCGAACCCTGATTGGGTCGCAGCCGCACCTGCACTGGACCCCCACTGGACCTCGTCGGACCCCGATTGGGTCATAGCTGCACCTGCGTCAGACCCCGATTGGACCTCGTCGGACCCCGATTGGGTCGCAGCCGCACCTGCGCTGGACCCCCACTGGACCTCCTCGAACCCTGATTGGGTCGCAGCCGCACCTGCACTGGACCCCCACTGGACCTCGCCGGACCCCGATTGGGTCACCGCCGCACCAGCGTCAGACCCCGATTGGACCTCCTCGAACCCTGATTGGGTCGCAGCCGCACCTGTGCTGGACCCCCACTGGACCTCCTTGAACCCTGATTGGGTCGCAGCCGCACCTGCACTGGACCCCCACTGGACCTCGTCGGACCCCGATTGGGTCATAGCTGCACCTGTGTCAGACCCCGATTGGACCTCGTCGGACCCCGATTGGGTCGCAGCCGCACCTGTGCTGGACTCCCACTGGACCTCCTCGAACCCTAATTGGGTCGCAGCCGCACCTGCACTGGACCCCCACTGGACCTCGTTGGGCCCTGATTGGGTCATAGCTGCACCTGCGTCAGACCCCGATTGGACCTCGTCGGACCCCGATTGGGTCGCAGCCGCACCTGCGCTGGACCCCCGCTGGATCTCGTCAGGCCCTGATTGGGTCACCGCTGCACCCGCGTCGGACCCCGATTGGATCACAGCATCACCTGCGTTGGACCCCCACTGGATCTTGGCAGGCCTCGATTGAGTCACCGCTGCACCCGCGTCGGACCCCGATTGGGTCACCTCAGCCCACGCGTCGGACCCCGATTGGGTCACCTCAGCCCATGCGTCGGACCCCGACTGGGCCAGGACGGACCCCGATTGGGTCACCGCTGCACCCGCGTTGGACCCCGATTGGGTCACCTCGGCCCACGCGTCGGACCCCGACTGGGTCTGGACGGACCCCGACTGGGTCGGTACTGCACCGGCGACGACCTCCATCCCCGAACCTGGGACCTCCAGTCCCGCGACCTCGACAGACTCCAAACCGGTTACGCTGTGGAGAGGCTCAGAGGACAGGAGAGGACCGGGATCAGTCTCACCGGCAGCACCAGAGCCCAGCGAGACGAGCTCGGGTGCAGCAGACGGCTGCCCCTCGCTCGCCTCCCCACGAGGCAGGCAAAAATGCTCTAACACACCACAAAGGAAAACAAAGAAGAGCACTTGCCTGCACTCGGGCTCTGGAGCCGTCCAGGACTTCGTCAATCCAGGTTCAGGTAGAAGCTCGTCGTCGGGCTCCCACTCGGCTGCGTCGGGTTCCACAGCCGGCCTGATGGTTTCTGCAGCTGGATCCTCTCGCGCCGATGTCCACACCGATAACCCGCACGGCGTGGGGGCAGGGGACCCTCGACCCGCTGGCTCGGGCTGCATCTCTGTGGAGACCTGGGGACGCTTGCTCGTCGGCTCAGGCTCCTCACCGCAGTCCGTTCTCCTCCTCTGTCCAAAACAAGGCCGCAGGGCCGGGATATTTCCCAGAGCCGCAGGCCTCCCCCTCGTTCGACGGCGTGGATCTAACGCCGAGGACCGCTCAGCAGGAGGAAACACAGAGGCAGCAGGTTCAGTACAAATGACTACAGCTGGAGAAGGAAACTCGGGGAGCTGCGAACCCCGAGCTTCACCCCCAGGAGTCAGACAAGACAGATCACTATGATAAATAGGAAAGTGAAATTGAACTTGCCTGTCTCCCGGCGGGAGGATGGTGCCAGCTGTAGAGGACGTTGCTCCTTCCCTCGCTCGCTGGGTGGTAGGAAAGGACCCATGGACGGAGCTCGCCGGCGCAGGACTCTGATCACTCTCAGCAGCTGGGGAGAGCGTCAAGAACGAGGGAGCGGCAGCCGCAGCGGGCCGAGCACAGCATGCTGACCATACAGCAGGGGGTGGTGGCCCGAAAAAAGGGCCTGCAGGAATTCCCTCTTGAGATGACGCCGAAGAGACAGCTGACTGGTTGAGTGGGTCATTCCGGCGGCCCGGAACTGGATCCGGAACAGGAGCTTGCTGAAGATGTGCTCGGCCGCAGCGCCAACGCCTTCGCCGGCCCCCAGATGGTGCAAACTCCAGAAATGGATCGAGGACGGGATCAGGATCCGTAGGCAAAGAGCAGGAGTGCCTCCTCTCCTGCTTCACACCGCGTTCCTCCTCCAGCATCAGGAATATCTCGCGTTGCGCGGCAATATCCACCCTCCTTGCGTCGACTTCCGGGTGGTCGGCGCAGCGGGGAGAGAGATGACGAAGAACGTCTTCAGCAGCGTCCAAGTACCAGTGTATGCCGTGATCGTAATCCAGCAAAGAAGCGGAGATGAGCATCTCATCCACGACTTCCAGAATGCCTGTCAGCTCATGGCTCAGACTCCAAGCGCGGCCCCTCCGTGACGGCATTCCTCACACACACAGTACCCAGACAGGAAAAAGCAAATGTCCAAAAAACTCGAACTCACTGATGAATTGCGTCTCGGGTTGGCGTCACCATAAACGCCGTTTTGGCAGCAGTGTACTGTCATGTGGTGGCCCTCACGAGCCACCATAAGACGCCACACAGTCACCAGAGAGTTATGTGAGAGTTTTTATTTACGGTGAAATAGTAACAACACAAGCTGCTGAGACAATGACACATACAAGTCTTCACACATCAGGAGGCGTAAGGCTAACAGCTCTCTTACAGGTCCAAAGGAGGAGACGGTCAAAACACAGACAGGCAAGGTTGGTGGAGTAATGATAACACAGCTGCTGAGGCAGTGACACACATAGGTCTACTCACACCGGGAGGCGTAAGGCTAAACAGCCAACTTACAGGTCCACGGGAAGCGACGGTCGAACCACAGACAGATGAGGTAGTAAATAGTCCAAAGCATGCGTAGCTCTGACGGAGAGAGACTGACACTGCTGCAGGGATGCGGCCGCTAGCGTGGGTATAAGAAGTCCACCACTAATGACCGCAAATGCAGAACAGCTGCTCAGGACTTGACAGCTGAGCGGAAGCCTCCCCGAGTACTGTCACAATAAGAGCTCGGAGAGCCAGAATGACAACGCCGCTGTCAAGCCCTGACAAGAATAGCCCGAGCACGATGACATAGTGCTCGGGTCATAACACAGGAGTCAGTACTGGTTGTTTAAGGACTAGTTGCCTTCCTTAGTTTTCATATTTACTTTTGTATCACATATACAATGTGATATACATATCGCACAGATCACACACTTTTTACTCCTCAGCTTTTAAAAAGCTGGAAGGATGCTGTCATCACCCCACCGGGCAGACGGGCATCAACTCCCACCTTGTGAATGCAGTAACTAGAGAAATAATTGACGTAGGCTTTTCAAATGGATACCATAGTTGTAGCTCTGAAAATCTTTGGCTGAGTTTGAATTTGTTTGACCTCTGACCTTTAGGGGAAGATCAGAGGTCAGTTTTTCTCTAAATCTTGTAAACGTGAAAACTACAGAAATAAATGATGTTTCCTTTTCAAATCAGTATCACTGTTGTATTTAAGATAGATCTTGGATGGCTTACACCCATATCTCTAACTGTGGGTTTGGGGTCAAAAAGGCAAACTTCAAGGTTAAAATGCCATATAAATTACAGTATACCTCAACAGCAAAGAAAGAGGCTGAGGGGTACCACTGGCAGCCGCCAGTATTTTTTTCTTTAATTTTTTTATAGTCTTTATCCAGTATGGCACTGTGCAATCTGCAAAATATGTGGCTCATTATGATTTGTCAGTTAGTCATGACTGTCAGTTTTCAGTTTTAGAACAAGTTCTGCTGCTAAAATTTCAGCTCTCACTTCTACTTCAGCACCAACCCCAGCTCCAGCTCCAGTTCCTACCCCAGCACCAGCACCAGCTCCTGATCCTGCCGCTACTGTGAATCCTGAGGGGGCTGAAGGGTAAAGAATGCATGTTTTATTTTTCCTGGGGTTTTTTTTGTTTGTTTGCTTGAGATGTTGCTTCAATATTTCCACATATTGTTCTTTCCTCATGCTGTCATCTATTGAAGTGCACCAGTCCCTCCTGCAGCAAAACACCCCCACATGATGCTGCCACTCCTGTACCTCACAGTTGGGATGGTGTTGTCAGGCTTGCAAGCTTCCCCCTTTTTCACACAGAACCCATCTCCTTCCTGAGCATTATGATGGCTGGGCATTCCCATGGCGTTTATACTCACATATGATTGTTTGAACAGATGAATGTGGCACCTTCAGGCATCTGGAAATTGTACCCAAGGATGAACCAGACTTGTGGAGGTCCACAATTCTCTTCCTGATATTAGTGTATGTAAATGTCTGACGTTGAAGAAAGTAATAAAAAAAAATTCTCTAAAAAATATTTAGCATGCAAGCAAGCAAAGTTTATTTGTATAGCATTCACAGATTTACGTAGGTCACAAAGTGCTTCACGGCAAACCAAAATTTACAAATACACAAGAAATTAAAACCAATAGAAATAAGATAAGAAACACATATAAAAGGAATAAATAAGAGTGAACGGTGAGGGAATAGAAGCCATTCAACGAGAGCTAAAAGCCTGTCTAAACAAATGAGTTTTAACTCCTTAAAGTAGTCAACAGATTTGAGGCAGCACAAAGACAAGGAAAGTGCATTCCAAAGCCATGGTGCAGCGGCCTGGAAGGACCAATCTCCACGGGTTTTAAATTTGGTCTGAGCTACCACCAGGAGTCTCGGGTCTGAGGATCTTAATGATCGTGTTGTTGCATATGGCCATTAAGAGCTCTAAAAATCAAAACTAAAATCTTAAAATGAAGTCTAAAAGCAACTGGCAGCCAGTGAAGGGACGATAAAACCGGGGAAATGTGCTCCCTTTTCTTAGTATCATGATTGGTAATAATTGACAGCTCATGTGCAGGGACTGACACCAGAGAAAACACACGATGACACAGAGAAGAAAATTAACTTGAATTTTACTAATTCAAAAGGGAAATCTTTGTTAATGAAAGACGTCACTCACCAGTGTAAGACCCAGCCTGGTGGGAGAGATGAGAACAGGTTAGATAAGGAGGGAGACTGAAAAGGGAAAACAGGACTGCACTCACGTAAGAGAAACAGAGAACCCGGCAGCGAAACCCAGACCAAACAGCGAACCAGGAGTAGAGGCTGGAAGACAGGAGTAGAACTGGGTGAGGTGTCTGACCAGGTGGAAATGGCTGCTGAAGTGATGATGATGATGAGGCAGGTGAATCAGAATCAGAATCAGAATCAGGTTTATTGCCATTGTTCATGTAGTACACAAACTAGGAATTTGTCTCGGTACAATGCTGCAACATTAAACATGATAGGATAAGAGAAATAAACTATACATGTAATAAAGTGTAGGATAAGATTAAGTGATACTGGTCAACAGTTAAAATATATATTAGCCAGCAGCAGATACTGTGGAGAACTATATAGTGCAGTCGGTAATGCAGGAAGAAAACAGTGATGATTGACATGAGTCTGGTTGAGCTGCTGTACATGGTGCACGAGAGTCAATAAGTCACTTAGTGTTCAGCAGTCTAATGGCAGAGGGGAAGAAGCTGTTCATGTGATGGGAGGTTTTAGTCTGGATGGACCGAAGTCTTCTACCAGAGGGGAGGGGGGCAAACAGTACGTGACCAGGGTGTGAGGGGTCGGCTATGATCCGGCCAGCACGCCTCCGGGTCCTGGAGATGTACAGATCCTGGACAGATGGGAGCTTGCAGCCGATCACCTTCTCAGCAGTGCGCACGACGCGCTGCAGCCTTAGTCTGTCCCTGGCAGTGGCTCCTGCGTACCACACGGTTATGGAGGTGGTGAGGATGGACTCGATGATGGCTGTGTAGAACTGCACTAACATCTTGGTGGGTAGCTTGAGCTTCCTCAGCTGCCGCAGGAAGAACATCCTCTGCTGGGCTTTTTTGATGAGTGAGCTGATGGTCAGCTCCCATTTGAGGTCCCTGGTGATGGTAGTGCCTAGGAAGCGGAAGGAATCAGCAGTGGTGATGGGAGAGCCTGAGAGGGTGAGGGGGGGCAGAGGAGTAGTGACTTTCCTGAAGTCTACAATCATCTCCACTGTCTTCAGAGCGTTCAGCTGCAGGTTGTTATTGCTGCACCAGGACGCCAGCTGGGCCACCTCTCTCCAGTAGGCGGACTCGTCGCCGTTGGAGATGAGCCTGATGAGGGTGGTGTCGTCCGCAAACTTGATCAACTTGACAGACTGGTGGCTGGAGGTGCAGGAGTTGGTGTAAAGGGAGAAGAGTAGGGGGGAAAGTACACAGCCCTGGGGTGATCCGGTGCTGATGTGGTGAGTGCACAACAACCCTATAGACGCACCACGAAGATGGTAGCAACCTGTAGAGGAGAGGACGGGAGGAGTTAATAAATTTTCTCTGACAGAATGAATATAATTTACTTGTTTTAGTAGGTAGGTATACCCAACAACCCAGCGCTGAAGCATTGACAAGAAGGTCCTTTTAACCACTGGCGAGGCAGAGGTAGCAGGTGCGTCTCATCACACAGATGAGGTGATTGCCTGCAGAGTCGGTGAAAGTTGAACAGAAAAGGAAGGGGAGACTGCGCTCACCAGAAATATGACAGTGCCCCCCCCCCAAGGAGCGCCTCCTGGCGGTCTACTGGGCTTGTTGGGATGTGTCTTATGAAAGGCCCGGACTATCCCCATGTCGGGGAAGTAGGAACCGGGGATCCATGATCTTTCTTCTGGTCTGTAGCCCTTCCAGTGGAGAAGGGCACCTGGTCCGCTGACAACAACACTTGCTGCCTGATGGAATACTTGGGAGCCACAGTACGCCTGTGGTCCGCGTACTGGCAGTTGCGATCAGCCAAACGAATGAGGGCAGCACGAGTGGCCTTCCAGAGCCGGCAACAGCGGCGTGCATGGACCCCCACCGATGGTACTGCCATATCCCTCTCAGCCATGGGTAACAGAGGGGGAGTGTACCCCATGGATGCTTCGAATGGTGTCAGTCTGGTGGCCGTTGAGACAGCAGAGTTGTGTAAATATTCCACTCAGGTCAGATGGGTGCTCCAAGTACCGGGGTTGCAGGCTGCTACACACCTAAGGGTGGCCTCCAAGGATTGGTTGGCGCGCTTAGCCTGCCCGTTGCTCTGAGGATGGTATCTAGAGGTAAGGCTGACGGTGGTGCCTAGGGAGCGACAAAACGATTTCCAGACTTGGGAGGTGAATTGAGGGCCCTGATATGACACAATGTCCACAGAAATGCTGTATAGGCGGATGACATGGATAGTGAGGAGGTTCGCCGTTTCTGAAGCAGAGGGTAATTTGGGAAGGGGCACCAAGTGGATCGCCTTGGAGAAGCAGTCCACACAGGTGAGGATAACAGTGTTACCTTGGGAGGGGGGGAAGTCCAGTGATAAAGTCCAGGGCAATGTGGGACCAGGGCCGGCTGGGATGGGAAGTGGGTGGAGGAGATCAGAAAGGGGTGAAGAGTCAGACTTATTGCGATTGCAAACTTGGCAGGCGTTGATGTAATCCCAGACGTCGGTCCGCAGGGTGGGCCACCAGAACACCCGACGGATGAGGTTGATGGTGTGAGTGATCCCAGGATGGCATGCAAAAAAGCTGGTGTGGCCCCACCTGATGACATCACTGCGGATAGCTGCCAGGACAAACAGACAGCTGTCAGGGCCCCTTTCTGGCTTGGGTTCCGTGGATTGAGCCTGCCGGACCCTCTGCTCAATGTCCCAAGTGAGAGCTCCAAGGAAACAAGAGGGTGGGACAATGGGTTGGGGAAGGGAATGAAGGGTGGTGAGGTCGGGACAGAACTGGCGGGAGAGAGCATCCGGTTTAACATTACGGGAGCCAGGCCTATAAGTGATGGTAAGATTAAATCTTACCATCAGGCCCAGCGGGCCTGCCTGGCATTCAGCCTGCGGGCCGACTGAAGATATTCTAAATTTTTGTGGTCTGTCCACACAATGAGGGGCGGGGCCACTCCCTCCAGCCAGTGTCTCCACTCCTCAAGGGCCAACTTAATGGCCAAGAGCTCTCGGTCCCCTATGTTGTAATTCCTCTTGGCAGGCGTGAGCCGCCGAGAGAAATATGCGCATTGATGGAGCTTCTGATCTGAAGCCGTGCTGTGATAGGACAGCGCCCACCCCCGAGTCAGAAGCATCCACCTCTAGGATAAACTGGAGCTGGGGATCGACCTGGGCCAAGATAGGCGCGTTGGAGAACAGGTCCTTCAATTTGGAAAAGGCCTGTTCAGCTGTCTCGGACCAACTAAAGAGCACTTTAACCGAGGTCAGCTGGGTAAGAGGCTGTGCTATCCCACTATAGTTTCTGATGAAACGGTGAAAAAAATTTGCAAACCCCAAGAAGCGCTGGAACTCCTTGCGGGAGTGGGGTGTAGGCCAATCTAGCACAGCCTTCACCTTGGCCAGGTCGGCCCTCAGTTCCCCCTCAGCTACGATAAAACCAAAGAACGAAGTAGAGCGGGTGGGGAACTCACACTTCTCAGCCTTAACATAAAGCTGGTTCTCCAGGAGCCATTGTAGAACAGCCCTGACGTGGACTGCATGTTCCTCTGGCATGTGGGAAAAAAACAAAATGTCGTCAAGGTAGACAAAAACAAATTGATTAACCATATTGTGGAGGACGTCATTGATCGTACACTGGAAGATGGCGGGGGCATTGGTGAGCCTGAACGGCATCACCAGATATTCAAATTGCCCCAAGTGTGTTTTAAAGGCCGTCTTCCATTCGTCCCCCTTACGAATGCGAACCAGATGGTAGGCGTTATGCAAATCCAATTTGGTGAATACTTACACAAGCTGAAGGAGCTCAAACGCGGAGTTTATCAGGGGCAGATGATACTTATCCTTAACAGTTATGGCATTAAGTTCCCGATAATCAATGCACAGGCACAAGGAACTATCCTTCTTCCTGACAAAAAAGAATCCTGCCCCAAGAGGAGCCGATGAAGGCCGAATGAGGCCGGCGTTCAAAGAATCTTTAATATAGCTCTCCATCGCCTCCCTCTCCGGCCCAGAAATACTGTAGAGCCAGCTGGACGGCAGCCACGTACCCGGGAGAGGGTCTATAGCACAGTTGTAAGAGCGATGGGGAGGTAAAGAAAGTGCTCTCGACTTGCTAAAGACCTCTCTGAGGTCATGATAGACCTCAGGTACTAGGCTGAGGTCCGGCAGCTCCACCAGAGGGGAGGAGATGGGTAGCAATGGTGAACACTCGGCCAAGCAATATGAGCTCCAGGAATGTGCCCAATTAATAATGGGGTTATGTTTCTGGAGCCACAGGAGCCCTAGAACCACCGGGTGACACGATTTAGGGAGAATAAGGAGCAAAATTGTCTCCCAGTGGTTACCGGAGAGAAGGACAGAGACCGGCCCCGTGCGTTCAGTGATGGATGCTATATTTTCGCCTGACAGTGTAGTGACATTGAGGGGAGTGGGCAATTTGGTCGTGGGGATGCCTACATCCCACACGAGGTGCGCAGAAATGAAGTTCTGCTCTGCCCCGAATCAATTAAAGCATTGACTATCCTCTCAACCCCCAGCAACTGAGTGATGACCGAAATGGAGAAGAAAGAAGAAAGAAAAGACTTCCCCCCCGTCAGACCCCCACGGTTACTGACGGGCCGTGTCTTATAGGCTTCAGATGGCACCTATGCAGTGTGTGCTTTAAAGAGCCACAGTACATGCATGCACCGGCTCTCCTCCACCACTGGTGATCTTCTGGAGTCAGATGGACTCGGCTGAGCTCCATAGGCTTAGAGGAGGAGCCAGCTCCAGCTGTGTCAGTAGCCAAAGAGGGCATGCGCGCACTGGGTAGGTTGGAGGAGGCCTTGTGCTCCCTTGCGCGCTCGCGGTATCGGTTGTCTAAACTGACAGCCTGATCAATAAGACCATCCAGGGAGGAGGGAACTGCATGAACCGCTAGGTCATCACAGAGGTTTTCATTTAAACCCCGGCGGAAGATCCTGCATAATGAAATGTCATTCCATCTGAAGTCCTCGGTGACCTGAAACTCCACAGAGTAGTCGGTGGCAGACTGACTCCCCTGACTGAGTGATATAACTCGGCTCATGATGTTCCCCTTGCTCTCCGTCCGGTCGAACATGCGAGCAAACTCATTAACAAATCTATCAAATGAGTAATTAGGGCCTCAGGTCTGTCGAGAAAAGATTGGGCCAAGCTGAGGGCCCTATCTCGCAGCAGGAGGATGAATTTTAGCTGTACTGTCCGGGTACGCCCCACTGACCTGGCCCATTAAAGCCGAACATGACAAAGAAAGCCTTTACATTTCCCCACCTCCCCGGCGTACGGGGCAGGCGAGAGAATGGAGGTAGATCAGCAAACAGTGGAAGAAACTGGGGCGACAGGTGAAGGGGTGGAACCCGGACGAGACAAGTGAGCCAAATGTTCAGCGACCGTGCCCAACTGCTGCGTAATCATAGGCAGCTGCTGCATAAGCACGGCCACCTGCCTCTCTGTGGCATCTCAGCGATCTAAAGTGAAGTGTTCCACTGATGTCGCTCCCGCTGAGCTTGTGCTGTGGCTGGCTCATTCTGTCATGATTGGTAATAATTGACAGCACACGTGCAGGGACTGACACCAGAGAAAACACACGATGACACAGAGAAGAAAATTAATTTGAATTTTATTAATTCAAAAGGGAAAGCTTTGTTAATGAAAGATGTCACTCGTCAGAGTAAGACCCAGCCTGGAGGGAGAGACGAGAGCAGGTTAGATAAGGAGTGAGACTGAAAAGGGAAAATAGGACTGCACTCATGTGGGAGAAACAGAGAACCCGGTAGCGAAACCCAGCACGAACGGCGAACCAGGAGTAGAGGCTCGAAGACAGGAGTACAGCTGGGTGAGGTGTCTGACCAGGTGGAAATGGCTGCTGAAGTGGTGATGATGATGAGGCAGGTGAGTGCACAACAACCCTGTAGACGCACCATGAAGATGGTAGCAACCTGTAGAGGAGAGGACGGGAGGAGTTAATAAATTTTCTCTGACAGAATGAATATAACTTACTTGTTTTAGTAGGTAGTATACCCAATGAGCCAGCGCTGAAACACTGACAAGAAGGTCCTTTTAAGCGCTGGCGAGGCAGAGGCAGCAGGTGCGTCTCATCACGCAGGTGAGGTGATTGCCTGCAGAGTCGGTGAAAATTGAACAGGAAGTGGGAGAGTGCACTCACCAGAAACATGACACTTAGTCCAGGTTAAAAGCTGAGCTGCTGCGTTTTGCAGTCTGAAGACGGGCAACAGCAGTTTTATTAAAACACATAAAAAGGGCATTACAATAATCTAAACAAGACAAGATAAAAGCATGAATGATCATTTCTAGTTCAGGTGTTGAGACCATCGGTCTAAGGTTTGCTATATTCCTCAGATGAAAAAAGCAGTTGTTGACTAGTTGCCCACCATGGCAGTCCAGTGACATGTCATTGTCAAAACAACACCCAGGTTACGCAGGCTGGGCTGGGCAGAAGAGCCTAGGTGACCTAAGTGTTGCTTTATCAGAGGAATTTTACTGTCTGGAGCAATGATCAGTGTTTCTGGCTTGTTAAGATTTAGTTGTAGGAAGTTATTGTTTAACCATTTCTTGATGGCAGACAAGCAAGAGATTAAGTTTGATAAAATATTCAACTCATTTTCTTTAAAGGAGCAGTACAGCTGAAAGTCATCTGCGTAGAAATAGTAGGAGACACCCTTAAACTCGCTGATAATCCGCCCGGTGCTAATGGGAAACTCGACATACCGGGAGCTGTAGCGAAAACGACGCGGGTGCTGGGCTGGAGTCTAGGCGGCGTGCAAGAAATATAAGACAGAATAATAAAGAGCGATGGCAAGAACCAAGCAGACCGCCCGTAAAATCTACTGGAGGAAGAAGCCCCCCAGGAGACAGCTAGCCACCAGGGCTGCTCGGAGAGGCGCTCCGGCCACCGGCAGAGTGAAGAGGCCTCGCCGTCACAGGCCCGTGGCTCTGAGAGAGATCCGTCGCTGCCAGAAATCCACGGAGCTGCTCATCCGTAAGCTGCCCGTCCAGCGCCTGGTGAGGGAGATCGCTCAGGACTTCAAGACCGCCCTGCGTTTTCCTGAGCTTCGCCGTCATGGCTCTGCAGGAGACCAGCGAGGCCCACCTGGTGGTCTCTTCTTCACTAAGGGGGTCACCATCATGCCCAAAGACTTCCAGCTGACCCGCCGCATCCGCGGAGAGAGAACTTAGACTTTCTGCTGCACATTCACCAACCAACCATAATGCTCTGCACTGTGTGTCTATATATATACATTTATAGTAATATGGACATATGTTTACTAGATGTTGTTTTTTCTTGCCTTCTGATTGTTGCTCTGAGTGTTGCTATCCCTATGCTGTTGCAATCCTGGAATTCCCCCATTGTGGGACTAATAAAGGCTTATCTTATCTTATCTTAATCTGGCCAAGTGTGGTTAAATACAATAAAAACAGAATAGGGCCCAGAACTAAGCCTTGAGGACCCCCACAGGAGAGTCCTTTGACCTCTGACATCTTCTCGTTGGACAAAACACAAAATCCTCTGTCAGTTAAATAAGATGAGAAACCAGTTCAGAACTGATCCAGATATATCAAAAGTATCCTTCATCCTATTTATCAATATGTTGTGGTCCACCATGTCAAAAGCAGCGGTGAGACCCAGCAACACCAGGACAGAGTACTGACCAGAATCTGATGCCATCATGACGTCACTGGAGACATTAATTAGTGTTCCCAGTGGAGTGCATTTTATGAAAACCAGACTGGAAGGTATCTAAGATTTTATTTTTCTCTATGAATGTAGTTAATTGCTTGGCTACTACTTTCTCAAGCATTTTGGATAGGAAAGGGAGCTTTGAAATGGGTCTGTAATTGTTCATTTCTGTCGGGTCTAGGTTTTGTTTCTTTAAATTGGGTTCAGCCACTGCTTGTTTGAAAAAACTGGGAACAGTGCCTGATAAAAGTGACCAATTTATGATTTTGACAATAAAAGGCCCGATAAAGTCAAATATTTTGAAAAACAGTGACATTGGGAGGATATCTAAGGGGCTTGAAGAGGGCTTCATAGAGGCCAGAAGACCATTTACATCCAGTAGCGTGACTGGAGTGAATAAGGACCACGTGTTGGAGGGGGCCTGATTCAGGCTAAGGTCCTCAGCAGATGGTGTAGTGCTTGCTCTAATATCATTCACATTATTCACCATAAAATTCGCAAAGTCTTTACATTCAGCATTAGAATAAGCAGGAACCATGGCTAAATCAGGTGAGACAATGGAGTTAATAGTGTCAAACAAAAACTTGGGATTTCCCTTGTTAAAGGATATAAGCTGAGCAAAATAGTTTGTTCTCGCATCCTTCATCATATCATTTAGTGAGGTTATGAGGTCTTTGAGGTGGAGTCTATGCACCACAAGCTTATATTTAGCAAATATAAAAAATATTTAGCAAAATAGAAATAATTTTAGTAGTCTTAACTGACCTAAAACAGGAAAAGTTTAATTTGATTTAATGTCAGACAGTGAGAAGAGACAAGACAAGACAAGACAAGATAAGATAAGATAAGATAAGCCTTTATTAGTCCCACAATGGGGAAATTCCAGGATTGCAGCAGCAAAGGGATAGCAGCACTAAGAGTAATAGTAAATAAGATAAGATAAGAACTGGTTAACCAAAGCAGTAAATAAATATACATATGTGTACACAGTTATATACACAGCACAGGAGCACTGCAGCTAGATGGTATCAACAGCATTGCAGTTTGTTAAATTACCCGGCAAAATATAAATATGGACCCAGACAATATATTTCGCATTTGAATTAACAGTGCTGTTGCCACCCTCAATAATAACTGTAGTTGTCTTAGTTGTGTTTTGGAGGGGATGATCTCCATTGTGCAAAGTTATTAGCACATTTAATACAACCTCTACGAGTAGCCCTGGTAAGGTTATAAAGTCTGACAGCCGTAGGTAGGAAGGACCTGCGGAACCTCCCCTTCATGCACTTAGGATGGCACAGCCTACCGCTAAATGAGCTCCTCAGTGCATTCAGTGTGTCCCACATGGGGTGGGACTTGGACTCCAGCAGAGATGACAGCTTAGCCACTATCCTCCTCTCTCCTCTCTCCTCCACTGGGTCGAGGCTTTGCCCCAGAACAGAGCTGGGTTTTTTGATCAGCCTGTTCAGTCTATTCCTGCCCGCTGCCATGATGCGGCTGCCCCAGCAGACCACTCCAAATGTGATGGCTGATGCCACCACTGAATCGTAGAAGGTCTTCAGTAGTGCCCCTTGCACTCCAAAAGACATCAGTCTCTTCAGGCAGTACAGCCTGTGCTGCCCCTTCTTGTAGTGCGCGTTGGTGTTGTGTGGCCAGTCCAGTTTATTGTTCAGGTGAACACCCAGGTACTTGTAAGATGTCACTATCTCAATCCCTGGATGTTTACGGGTGCTGTGGGGATGTTGTCCTCACCTGCGGCAGTTCACCACCAGTTCCTTGGTTTTCCTCACATTGATCTGGAGGCGGTTCCGCAGGTACCAGTCCATGAAATCCTGGATAAGTCCTCTGTACTCCACATCATCCCCATCAGAGATGAGGCAGACGATTGCAGAGTCATCAGAGAACTTCTGTAGATGGCAGTGTGGTGTATTGTGTGAAAAGTCAGCAGCGTAGCGGGTGAACAGGAAGGGAGCCAAAACCGTTCGCTGGGGATCCCCGTACTTCAGATTATGGTGTCAGACACACAGTCCTGGGTTCTCACAAACTGTGGTTGGTCTGCGAGGTAGTCCAGGATCCACAATGACAGGTGCTGGTCTACCCCTGCACACAGCAGCTTGTTCCTCAGGATCCCTGGTTGGATGGTGTTGAAAACATTGGAGAAATCAAAGAACATGATCCTCACAGTGCTCCCAGGCCCTTCAGGCAGGACAGGGAATGATGTAGGAGGAAGATCACTGCATCCTCCACCCCGATACCATGCTGGTAGGCAAACTGAAGTGGGTCCATTGCTGGTCCCACCAGGGAGCGGAGGTGGGCGAAGAGCAGCCTCTCCAGGGTCTACATTAGATGTGATGTGAAAAAAAAAAGGTTGTGTCTTTTTAAACAGTGTATGTAAACTTCTGGTTTCAACTGTATTTTCTCTGAATTTGTCCCCTTGAATATGTACCCAGTAGCATATTCAGTGATTCTTACACCTCTGAAATAATCTCACAAGTGTTACCTTTATTATAATACCCAGATTATACAAATAAACCTTGTGGTTGCTGAGAAATACTGAATTTTTGGCATGCTATTTTTGAGCAGGATCTACAAAAACAGGAATGGTGCTCTTAAATATTAAACTTAACTATACTATTTAAAAGTGATTACTGATTTATACTTCACTGCATTTATTGAATAAAACTCAGATAGTACATGGTGTGGATTTAGGGATGAATACAACATATTAAATGCACTTATGCAGATTTTACAATAGTGTAGCATCCATAGTTATTTAAAAACATGCAGTAATATAGAATTAATCTGTTTTATATGTTTTTAATCCATCCATACTTTCATCTTCTACTGTTTATCCGGGGGTCTGGATGAGGGAGCACCAGTCTAAGCAGAGAAGCCACTAAATCCATAGCACCACCATCGAAATGATCCCTCCTGCAGGTGGTCAGCCCACCAGAGGGTGAACCCATGTGGCTTGTTTGGTCTAAGTCTGCTCGGGTCCTATGGGCAGACACCTGGCCACCAGGTACTTGCCATCAAGCCCATCACCCATCCTGGTTCTAGGGTGGGACACATTGTATCCTTGTAACTTTTTGGTGAGGATCCACTGGACCACTTCTGGTTTGGCCCTTCACCCAGGACCAATTTGCCTTGGGAGACCACGAGTTGACCCCTGACGAGATGCAGTTAAATGCAGTTTTGATGTCATAATGACCTGCAGCCATAGACTGTGTGTCTGCAGCATGTGACTCCTAAATAAGGGAAAGTAGATTAGAAGCTTAGCCGTATTTGGGACTGAGAATGATCAGAGATAACACTCACACGCAACATGCAGCTGACTTCAAGGAGTTCACTGTAAACAATGTAGGGTACAATTTGGACAGTTTTCTGGTAACACAGCAATAGTGAACCAGGATTATAGTCACCCCAGTATTGAATACTACTGTAAATTAGTTCATACTAAAAAAAAAAAAAAAATGGTTCATTGCTTGTATCTGCACAACAGGCATTTTTCAGGAAATGAGAAAAAAAAAAAACTTTGCCAATTCACATGGCTTTTCTAATGTTTATTACTGGTTTGATATTAGTAGAAAAACATCCAGAGACATAAAGGGTGACCCATATACCAAAATCTAAAAAAGACCAAATATGGAGATGCAGGGTTTGTGCCCAACAGCAATGCTATGTAATCTGACATTGTTTAAACTGAAAAGACACACTGAATTAAAAAAAAAATGTAATAGAAAATCTTTAAAAAATCAACTTTGGACTGTGGCCCATCAGGTCTGTTGGAGTTGAGGCGAGCAGTTTAAAGTTGAATAAACAATACAAGATGCTTACAGCACATTTAGATATGGAAGGGCGTATACTGGAGGGAGTCGGTTTATTTAGCAATTCTTACCTTTTTCTACGTTGTTTCTTAATATTCTGCTCAATTTTACACAATTTGCTGATTTGTAATGCCTGTATTTCTGTTTTTTTGTGTCAAAATGACTGCTTTGAAATAGCCCCATGGACAGTATCCCAACATATTTGAACAAAAATTGTATTAGTTAAAGTAACACATAACTATGGTAATAAAATTTATATATTAAGATCACTTATTTTACAGTAGATAAATAAGTGAATTTTAAAAAGTAAACAGTAACAGTAGAAAGCTACTAGCTAAAGCCTAAATAATACAACTGTGAGCAATATTTATGGATAAAGGGTTTTAAAGTATTTGAGTAATGGCATACATTGCAATGAACTGTTAGCAAATGATTTAGATTAACTTAACATTTTGATCAGCAAGAAAATAGCAGTGTTGCCAACTCTCACTCTTACCCTCCCTCTCATACCACAAACCTTATTTCTCACTCCAAAATGAGGGAATTACTGCCAATATCGTGTTGACTTTCTTCAGATTTTTACACAGTAAGAGCTCTCAATGCAGCATGAAGCAGACCGAACATGTTCTAAAACTTATTCTGAGGTAAAGACGTGAATGTGCTGAAAAAAACCCAGCTGTTTATGGGTATGTGCATGCTCGCTCCACCCGTACCCCCAGTCTTCCACCATGCACAAATCCCTCGAAGTCTCACGCCAACCTTTTCTGAAAAGTTGGCCACCCTGAAATAGTATGGTTAGGAAGCCTGCTAGCTAAAAGAAGAAACGCAGTTGCTATCTAAAGTCAGTTTTAAAATGGGTAAAACTGACCACTAAGTTAATAAGATTAAAGCTGTATTAAATGGAGTACTTGTTTGGACTGATGAATGAGTGGTTGAAATATAAGCTAAATAACTTGGCTAATTAGAATTAGCTTGGATTGATTTAAATATGAAAGATAATGAAGAAAAGAAAGCAGAGGCTGGGCAGAACCTGTATTTATGCAGAGCTTTTGTAATCCTTATGACCTTTTTTTGAAGTATTAGCTGCCCAATATTTGATCAGCTTAAACGAGTCCACAACCCACAGCAAATTAGCTTTATCTAACACAAATGAGGCTGTGGGTTTGTGTCAAGGTGCTTGGCTGGGTCTCATCTTGTTCTTTCATACAACCTCAGTTTCATTCAGCTTGTATTTGTTTGCTCCTTTTAGAGAAGGTCCTCCTCCTACTCCTCCGCCTGCTGTCTACTCTCGCTACACAGATGACATCGTCAGAACTTTGGTCAAGAGGTTACGAGAGCGCAGGGAGTTGCTCAAAGAGAAAGCCACTGACCCTTATGCCACATCTCCAGAAGTCACCCCACCTGTCAGTAAGTGTGGAAACAAGACAGCTCTGTTACGGGGCGGGGGGGGGGGGGGGCAATGGCACGGCACTACTCAATCCGCTTCTTCTCTTTTTAACTTTTCAGCACCCATCCTGAGGAAGGACGACTACATCCGTCTGAAGGAAGAGGAACGGATAGCAAAGGAGGAGGCGGATAAAAGGAAGGCAGAAGAGGCGGCCAAAAAGGCAGAGGAGAAGAAGAAAAAGGATGAGGAAAAGAGACTGGAGGCTGAGAAGAAAGCGGAGGAGGAGAGGCTGGCCGAGCAGGCCAGGAAGAAAACAAAGACGCTCCCAGACATCATCTGCTCCTGCTTTGACGTCCTGTTCCATCCTATAGAAGAGAAGTTTGATAGCATCTTGGGAACCACAATTGATCCTTTCACAGGCAAACTAGAGCCATCCATGTTGCAGCTGATATTAAATGACTTATCACCTGTAAATACGACAAATATTCTGTATTCCTCTCTGCAGATCGTAGATACATCTCCTGGCTGGCCTTCGTAGCAGTGGCCTACAACTACAACATGTGGTTTTGTTCTGCCAGACTGGCTTTTCCTTACCATAGTGAGACTGCAAACCCATACTGGGTACTTTTTGACATTCTTAGTGACTTAGTGACTCTGGTCGACATTGTGCTCTGGCAGCCTCGGCTTCAGTTTGTCAAAGCGGGAGATATAATTGTAAGTGTAGAGCATTTTGATGCATCAGTGACCTGGACCTACTGAACTTTAATGTTGTGTGAATAATTAATATTTCTGTCACTTGCAGAAAGACAGAGCAATAACTAAGCAACATTACTGGAAGTCAGCTCGATTTAAGGTAAGGGAATGGTTCAGTCCATCAGAAGTCAGAAGAATAGTTCACTAAAACAGACGGGCCCTTCTATGGTTGCAGAAATGGGTCCCAAAAAATACTTCCTTTATGGCTTTATTTTGAAAATCAGTATGTAATTTTTGGTCATTCTGATAGCTTCGTCTCCACTGGCGTGCTGTTTTCAATGGATGGACTCAGACAGTCTGAATATGGCATGCTTAGATGACGAACGTGAAGAATGTAGTGAAAAATGAAAACTCTCCTATCCACTCTAAAGCACCGTGCACAGCCAGTGATGTTAAGCTGCCATCCCCCTATTCCTATAAAGAGTACAGGGATAGTTTATACAGTACAGCTGAATATGTCATTGAGAGGACAGATGCAAGTGCAAATTTATGAGTATATAGTCGCAAATGTCTGTGAAAAAAGGTAAATTTATAACTGGCAAATTTACAAGAAAAAATACATGCCAAAAACATGCACGTTAGGTTAATTGGCATTAAATTGGGGATTCTAAATTGTCCTTAGGTATGACTGTGAGAGTGAATGGCTGTCTGTCTGTCTGTGTTGGCCCTGCGATGGACTGGCGATCTGTCCAGGGTGTACTCTGACTCTCGCCCAAAGATGCTGGGATAGGCTCCAGCACCCCCGCAACCCGAAAAGGATTAAGCGGAAGAAGACGAATGAATGAATGAATTATTAGAAAAGTCACAAGTCGCTAGCAAAAAGTTGCAAATTTACCAGAAAAAGTCATAGCTTTCCAATAAAAAATATTACGTTTACAAAAAAAAAACAACTCAAAAGTTGGAAGAAAATGGAAAATTTGTGGGGTTTTTTTTGTTTTTTTTACAAATATCTTGTAAAAGTTCTTTGATAATGTTTTTTCTGATTCCTGAGGTTTTTCTTTTCTCATGAATCTGTAATTTTTTTTCTCATAAATCTGGAACTTGCTCATGGTAAATTTGTGATATTTTAACTGTAAATTTGCATCTGTCATCATATTTTTGTACCTTTATTCTTGGCGGTTTGCACTTAATTTACATTTACACATTTGCACCTTATACTATGTTTCTGATATACACTACCACCACCCCCGTTGCTAAAAAAAAATTCATCTACTGCCCGTACAACTCTGCAGCCGTGGAGCTGCTCCTGATTGGATGACTGGATGACACGTGTACTTGTAGGCGGATGCACCCAGATTTCTGAACATGTCCAACATGAAGGCTCAGCAGTAAACTTTCTCTGATATCTTGACAATAAAAGAGAAAACTGTGTCTGAAAACATGTGAGCTGAGAAATAAGCTGTACAGCTCCCTGCAATCAATGTTTTGCTCATTTGCATAAATTTAGCTTGATTCTACTTCATGCAAATGAAAGGTAGAGGCCACTCGACTGTCACTTAACTTGCACCACACTGCTACTAGAATGCACTATAAAGCATTTCACATCAACAAACAAATGGGTAGCGGTGAAACCCCAGATTCAGTCCAACCCACGGCCTCTCACACAAAAGGAGTCAATGACAGTTCACTTATTGACCACAAGGTGTGACTAAAAAACAACTTTCCAAAAGTTCCATTAGGACCTTTAAAACAACATGCTTCTCCCATTTCTGTGCATGTTCTAGTCGTATAAACCAGTGTTTCTCAACCTGGGCTCCCTGGAATGTTCAGGTTTCTGTGGGAAAACTTCTAATTTAACTTCTTAATTGGTCCAAAACATTAAAAATAATTTGCTGTTGTGGGATGGAATTTGACATCGACAACATTAGTTTTACTTGCAACTGAACAAGGGAACTTGTCTCCACAAAACTTGATTCCCATAATTTCCACATAGTCTCTGTGACAGGCTCGAGTGTCCACCTCCGGTTCCTTCATATGGAACAGGTTGAATGTCACCTGCACCTTTCTCCCAGCAGGGACCTTAACAGTCCACGCACAGTCCATGGCAGGAGGATAGAAGATGGGGTGGAGAGGAGAGGTGAATTTTCCAGATGATGCAGAAAGGTCCCACATTTATCATCAGTCTTGGGGAAGGCTGCGTTCTTGGCATGGAAGCCAGGCCTCTGTACGTGACTGTCAGTGGTAAAGTTAAGCAACATGATGTTGTCAGAAGACACAACTGCCAGAGGGTTAGAGGGAGAATTCTGACCACATTTTTGTGATGGCCTGAGAATCATCGGGACTCAAAAAGTCATAGATTGTAATCCAAGCACTCATCTTCCAAGTGGAATTTTTCAAAAATACATGGTTGCCTACAGAACCCATACAAAACAACGGCAAATTATTTGCAATATTTTCGACGAATTAAGAAGTGAATTTAGTAAATTTCCCACAGAAACCTGAACACTCCAGGGAACCCTAGTTGAAAAATACTGAAAATATCCCAGAATTGAAAAAGAAAACATCAGAGGTAGTGACACAGTGTAATTGATCCTTTTTTTGCAGATTGATATAATCAGCATCATCCCATTTGACCTGTTCTGTCTTTACTTTGAATTCTCCTCCATCTACCGTCTGAACCGCTTTATCAGGGTATGTGGACATCAGATCATTTTCTCAATCAGATCTTAGACATCCCATTGAAATTCTCAGAATCTGTTTTTCTGTACATTTCAGATTGAATGCTTCTTTGAGTTCAGCGATCGACTTGAGAGTATCATGGCCAAGGCTTACATCTGGAGGTAATACTGGAAATTAATATTAAAGAATATCTTGCTGCTAAAGGCTGTAGAAAAAGTCATTAACACAAAGTAAATAAGTCATAAAATATTATGATACTGGTAATTAAAAGCAGTTTACTAAACTTTCAAAAACATGTACAGTATGTATTGAAAGCCTTTGAACCAAATTTTTAAGCTCTTTTGAATATGGTTTACTGTTTTTACCCATTTCTAAATAAAATCTTTTGCTATGACATGACTTGCACTGTTAAATGGTTTAAGTGGTAAAGTCAATGTCACCCACAGTGGGGAAAATAAGTATTGAACATATCAACATTTTTCTCATTAAACATATTTCTCTGATGGAACCACTGACCTGAGATTTTCACCAGATATCAGAAACAACCAGAGTAATCAATACATACAAAGAAATCAAGGCAACTATGTTCACAAAACAAGTTATATTTAAAAAAGTGGAATGACACAGGGAATAAGTATTGAACATGTGGTAAATGGTGTTCACTTATATAGCTCTTTTACTCATCTCTAGGTGACCAAAGCACCTTACAGATCCTGCCATGCCCCATTCACACACACATTCACACACTGATGGCAGCAGAGCTGCCATGCAGTCACTGACCTGACCCACCAGGAGCAACTGGGGTTCAGTGTCTTGCTCAAGGACACTTCAACATGCAGACTGCAGACAGAGCAGGAAGTGAACCCCTGATATTCCGATCAGTAGTCAGCCACACTACACCTGTGCCATAGCCACCCCCATGAAGAAAAAGAGGTGCAAAAAGGCATAGAAAGCCAAGAAACCAGCTGAAATCCATCAGAATTTAGGAAGCCATCCCATCAACCATCAGTGCAAATTAATTTCAGCTGGTTAAGTCCTGACTGATAGCCTTTAAAAAGGTCTGTGTATATCAGAATGTCACACCACAAAGAATTCATGATGGGTAGAAGCAAAGAGCTCTCTCTAGACCAGGGCTATTCAATTATAAAATCAGTTGGACCACAGTTTGAAATCAAGACATATAACTGGGCCGCACATGTTCAGTGATCTGTTGAATATGACAAATTTCAAACCAACACAGATCAATATGATGAAAAATATGCACTTTTTATTCATTGTCTTGGTTTTAAATGTGTGCTTTGCACATGACAAAGGCACATCAAAAGTGCATAAACACAATAACAGTGCTGGGGTTGAGTAGAACTTGAAGTAGTAGAAATATTTTTCCTCTTGAACAACAATTAAATAAATAGAATGAAAAAAATTCTGTAAATAACCATTTTGGTCACTTCTTACTCAGGCATATCTCAAAGTACATAAAAACTCAATGTGCAATGTTAGTAGCATTAACATTTGTTTCCCTTTTGAAATAAAATATACTACATTGTGGTCATAACTGACCTTGGCACATCACAAAGTGCATTTAGCTGAATAAAAAATGAACTGTCAAACACTCCAGTGTACAAACACCCCAAGAAAAGACTGATAACATTAACAAACATTCCACATCCACTATTGTGGTTTGTTTTGTTTTAAATCACCACATGTGTGAGTAGGAGCCTCTTTTTACAACTACACATTCCATTACACACACATATCAATTAACCAAAAATTTCTAGTAGAGTTAAGGATGCAAAAAGCACCCACTTAAAAACTTGAGTAATGACTTCAGTCTTGAAGGTTTGAGGTTTTTCTCTAAAATTTATAACAACTAGTTCATACCCGCGCATACCTGTCCATGCCCGTAGAAACCAAGTATAAGCAAGTATTTCTGCATGCCTGTTGCTGAAGGGTCTCCTCCTGTCTCAGACGGCTGTGTTGTTCACAGTCATGCCTGCGTCGTACTGCTGGAACTTGAGGTGTTTCGTGTTCACGGCATCTTTTCTGACGTGCAGCAGTTCTCCTCATTCTATTGCTCTCCATCTGGTGGGTCTTCTTCTTCGTTCAGACCACTGGTTGAGGGATAGATGCGTCATAATTCCAGTTCATGGGCAGGATCATGAAAATAGATCTGATCAAAAAGTGGCTTTCGACCCTGTTCAGGAAGGCCCATGCATGCCCATAGAAACCAAGAAACCGGAGCACCCGGAGAAAATCAGCGCTTTGCTTGGCATTTTACACATTTGTAATGTAGACTGGCATTCTTCAAGGTTACACATTTTTACTGTGTCAGCACCTCTTTAAAAACGACATTGCTGAGAAAGCGACGCTTTTGCTTAGTTTCTTCATCTTGAGCAACAATACGAAGACTGCTTGATCTGGCAACTCTGCTCGCGGCAATGTAGAATTGGCCATGGCTGCAGAAATCTGTTGGGCAGAAAACACGAATGTGCTGTAAAGACTGGCCCTGTGATTTAATTCACCTTGCCAATTTTGAGCCATATGACATCATAAAGACACATTAGTCTAGGCATCATGAGTGATGGTCTATATGACATCATAAAGACACATTTTCTATGTGCCATCATATAGACATCATATATTTATGACGGCATCGCGAGTCCTATGATGCCTGAGTTCATAGGACGTCCTATGATGATCAGGCAGAGATCATAGGCTGTCCTATGATGTCCTATAAACATGACAGACACACATACACAGATTTCTTGCTTTAATAGAGTGATTTTCTTATAGTTTTCTTTTCTCTGTAAATTTATCTAAATTTGAAACCATTTTCCTCAAATTTGTAATTTCCTCTTGTAAAATTGACTTTTCTTGTACATTTGAGACTTTATTACAAGTTTGTGGATTATTTTATGGCTACTTTTTGTCTATTTTTTTTTAAATATAATTATTGTTTTTTTAATAAATTTGAAACAGATTGTGGTAAAATTTTGACTTTTTTTCCTTATACAATTTACACTTTTGACCATAAGTTTGCAGAGCCAGAACAGAACAATAATTATTGTTATATTATGTATAAGATAAGATAAGATAAGATAAGATAAGCCTTTATTAGTCCCACAACGGGGAAATTCCAGGATTGCAACAGCACAGGGATAGCAACACTCAGAGCAACAATCAGAAGGCAAAAAAAAAAAAAACAAGCAAGCAAGAGCAGCTAATATACATATGTACATATTACTATAAAATATATATACACACACACACACACACACACACACAGACACACAGTGCAGAGCATTGTAGCTGGATGGAATAAATATATGAATATATAAACACCCACAGTACAGAGCATTGCAGCTAGGTGGAATAAATATGCAAGTATATAAACACACACAGTGCGGAGCAATGTAGCTAGATGGAATAATATGTAGATATATAAAAACACAGTGCGGAGCATTGTAGCTAGATGGAATAAATATATAGATATAGAAATATAAACACACCCAGTGCTGAGCATTGTAGCTAGATGGAATAAATATATAGATATATAAATATAAACACACCCAGTGCAGAGCATTGTAGCTAGATGGAATAAATATGTAAATATATGAACACACACAGTGCAGAGCATTGTTGCTAGGTGGGATGAAACAGCATAACCGTCTATTTAGTTATCCTACATGGTATGATTATGTGCCCATACATATTCTCACCCTCCATAGCGACCGGTATGTTCCTAGTTATATGCCGGAGAGGACCATTGTGTAAGTCTATTGCATCTTTTGCATTCAAAAAACTATTAGTTTGTTACGTCTTTTTGCTATCTCTGCGAGCAGCCCTGCTTAGGTTGTACAGTCTGACAGCCGTTGGTAGGAAGGACCTACGAAACCTCTCGGTTGTGCACCTGGGATGATGTAGTCTGCTGCTAAATGAGCTCCTCAGTGCATCCAGTATGTCCTGCATAGGGTGGAACTCGGACTCCAGCAGAGATGACAGTTTAGCCACCGTCCTTCTCTCTCCTATCTCCTCCATCGGATCAAGGCGTTGCCCCAGGACAGAGCTAGCTTTCTTAATCAGTTTGTTCAGTCTCTTCCTATCGGCTGCAGTAATGCCACTGCCCCAGCAGACCACTCCAAAAGTGATGGCTGATGCCACCACCGTGTCATAGAATGACTTCAGCAGCGCCCCTTGTACACCAAAAGACCTGAGTCTCCTCAGCAGGAACAGCCTGCGCTGTCCCTTCTTGTAGAGTGCGTCAGTATTGTGTGACCAGTCTAGTTTATTGTTCAGATGAATACCCAGGTACTTGTAGGATGTCACCATCTCGATGTCTGTTCCCTGTATATTTACTGGTGCTGTGAGGGGCTGCCCATGCCTGCGGCAGTCCACCACCAGCTCCTTAGTTTTCCTCGCGTTGATCTGGAGGCAGTTCCGATGGCACCAGTCCACAAAGTCCTGGATAAGCCCTCTGTACTCAGCTTCATCTCCGCTGGAGATGAGACCAACGATCGCAGAGTCATCAGAGAACTTCTGTAGATGGCAATGTGTTGTGTTGTGTGAGAAGTCCGCAGTATAAAGAGTGAACAGGAAGGGAGCCAGCACCGTTCCCTGGGGGGCCCCCGTGCTACTGATGATCGTGTCGGAAACACAGTCCCGGGTTCTCACAAACTGAGGCCGGTTCGTGAGGTAGTCCAGGATCCATGATGACAGGTGCTGGTCCACCCCTGCGCGCAGCAGCTTGTCCTTCAGGATCATCGGTTGGATGGTGTTGAAAGCACTGGAGAAGTCAAAGAACATGATCCTCACCATATTCCCGGGCTTCTCCAGGTGGGACAGAGAACGGTGAAGGAGGAAGATGACCGCATCCTCCACCCCAATGCCATGCTGGTAGGCGAACTGGAGTGGATCCATCGCTGGTTCCACCAGGGGGCGGAGATGAGCAAGGAGCAGTCTCTCCAGGGTCTTCATCAAGTGGGACGTCAAGGCCACCGGTCTGAAGCTGTTCAGGTCTTTGGGGTGGGAAGTTTTTGGTACAGGTACCACACAAGATGTTTTCCACAGCTGTGGTACCCTCCCCAGTTTCAGGCTCATGTTGAAGATATATGTCACAATCCCACACAGCTGGTCTGCACAGGACTTGAGGAGCTTTGCGCTGATGCCGTCCGGTCCCGACGCCTTCCTCGCCTTGATCTTCCTCAGCTCCGTCCTCACCTGGGTCTTGGTCAGGGTCAGGATGGGGGGCTGTGTGTTGGGAGTGGGGGGGGGTGTCGGTGGAGTGGGGAGTGGGCAGCAGGACTTGATTTCTTAGAGGCAGCAGTGGTTGTTGTGCAGACAGGGGGGAGGGCGGTTGGTCAAATCTATTGAAAAACAGATTCAGGTTGTTCGCCCACTCCCGGCCCCCCGTGGCCTGGGGGGAGGTATTCTGGAGCCCCGAGATGGTTTTGAGGTTTCTCCAGACCCCGCTGATGTCGCTCTGTTGCAGCTTGTCCTCCATCTTCTTCCTGAAGCTGTCCTTGCCTTCTCTGATCTTTCTCCTCAGCTCCCTCTGTACGGACTTCAGCATCTCCCTGTTCCCCGACCTGAAGATCCTCTTCTTCTCTCTCAGAAGTGTTTTTATCTCAGGGTTGATCCAGGGTTTGTTGTTTGAGTGACGCCGTATGGTCTTGGTGGGAACGGATTTGTCCACACAGAAGCTGAGGTAGCCCGTGAAGGTGTGAATGAGGCCATCGATGTCCTCACCATGTGGATCGCAGAGCTGCTTCCAGGCAGTGGCTTCAAAACAGTCCTTTAGAGTGTCCATTGTCTCCTCAGACCATAACTCCACAGTGTGCATGGCCGGAGGTTGTCTGTGCACTAGGGGTTTGTACACCGGTCGGAGATGAACCAAGTTGTGATCCGATCTCCCAAGTGGGGGGAGTTGTGATGAGGTGTACGCCTCCTTAGTGTTTGCGTAGAACAAATCCAGTGTTTTATTGTCTCTAGTGTGGCATGTGACATACTGGGTGAAAGTGGGCAGAATGGGAGACAGTGAAAAATGGTTGAAATCGCCTGAGATGAGGAGAAGAGCATCTGGGTGTTCTGTCTGCAGCCTGCTGGTTACTGAATGGATGACGTCACGCGCTGTCCCAGCGTTCGCCGTCGGATTTGCATAAACAACAATGCAGATCACGTGTGAGTATTCTCTCGGGAGATATGTAGGCCTCATGCTAACAGCTAGCAACTCAATGTCTTTGCTGCAGTGTCGTTGTTTAACAGTGATATGTCCCGGTCTGCACCAGTTGTTGTTAACATACATTATCACTCCACCGCCCCTAGTTTTGCCACTCTCTGGTGTTCGGTCAGCTCGTATCATGTGAAAACCCTCCAGCTCAATGTTAGCATCTGCTGCTAGTTCAGTTAGCCACGTCTCAGTAAACAAAAGGAGAGAGCACTCCCGGTAAGTGCTATCATAACGGGAGATAGCCGCTAGCTCATCTACCTTTCCCAGTATCGACCGTACATTTCCCATGACAACAGATGGAAGGGAGGGTCTGTACCTTATATTTTTTGTCCTCCGCCTTACTCCAGCCCGGCAGCCGCGGCGTTTTCGCCTCAGTTCTCTCGGTATGTCGAGTTTTTCCAGTGGGACCGGGTGGCGGTTAAATGCTAGCAGCTCTTCCCTGTTGTATCGAATCCTGCTATAAACAGTGGCTCCGTCCACCGGCTCAGGAGACATTTGGGACGATCTGTGTGTCCGTGATATAAGTGGGGTGAAAAAAAAAAAAGTGATCAAAAGAAAGAGGAAGGGAAAAAAAAAACTCGGAATCGAGCCGCTGTTGCAAAAGGCAGCCGACTCGTGTGGCGCTAACTTTTGGTAGCTTGTATCATTATATCCATCCATCCATTTTCTACCGCTTTTCCGGAGGTCCGGGTCGCAGAGGCAGCAGTTCAAGCAGAGAAGCCCAGACTTCTCTCTCCCCAGCCACCTGCTCCAGCTCTTCAGAGAAGATACCAAGGCGTTCCCAGACCAGCTGGGAGACATAGTCTCTCCACCGAGTCCTGGGTCTGCCCCGGGGTCTCCTCCCAGTGGGACGTGCCTGAAACACCTCAAGTGGGAGGCGTCCAGGAGGCATCCTAAATCAGATGCCCATACCACCTCAACTGACTCCTTTCAATGTGGAGGAGCAGCGGTTCTACTCTGAGCCTCTCCCGGATGACTGAGCTCCTCACCCTATCTCTGAGGGTGAGTCCAGCAATCCTACGGAGAAAGCTCATTTCAGCCGCTTGTATGATCTCGTTCTGTGAGAGTGAGAGTAGGAACGTAGATTGACTGGTAAATCGACAGCTTTGCCTTAGAACTAAGCTCCCTCTTCACCACAACAGACCGGTACAACGTCCACATCACTGCAGATGCTGCTCCAATCCGTCTGTCGATCTCTCGCTCCATTTTCCCCTCACTCGTGAACAAGACCCCAAGATACTTAAACTCCTCCACTTGGGGCAGGAGCCTGTCCCCAACCCGGAGAGGACAATCCACCTTTTTCCGGCTGAGGACCATGGACTCGGACTTGGAGGTGCTGATTCTCATCCCAGCTGCTTCACACTCAGTGGCAAACCATCCCAGCAAGAGCTGTAGGTCATTGCTGGATGAAGCCAACAGGACAACATCATCTGAAAACAACAGAGATGAGATCCTGTGGTCACCAAGCATGACACCCTCCATTCCCTGGCTGCGCCTAGAAATCCTGTCCATAAAAATTATGAACAGGATCGGTGACAAAGGGCAGCCCTGGCGGAGTCCAACTCTCACTGGGAATGACTCCGACCGAGTGTTGGCAATACGAACTAAACTCTCACAACGGTCATACAGAGACCGAATAGCTCGTAACAACAAGCCCGATACCCCATACTCCCGAAGCACCCCCCACAAAAATCCACGAGGGATGCGGTCAAATGCCTTCTCCAAGTCCACAAAACACATGTAAACTGGTTGGGCAAACTCCCACGAACCCTCAAGAATTCTCGAGAGGGTAAAGAGCTGGTCCGATGTGCCACGGCCAGGACGGAAACCACATTATTCCTCCTGAATCCGAGGTTCGACCAACGGCCGGACTCTCCTCTCCAGTACCTTGGCATAGACCTTCCCAGGGAGGCTGAGGAGTGTGATCCCTCTAAAGTTGGAGCACACCCTCCGGTCCCCTTTTTTGAAGAGAGGAACCACCACCCCGGTTTGCCATGCCAAAGGCACTGCCCCCGACCTCCACGCAATGTTGCAGAGGCGTGTCAACCATGACAACCCAACAACATCCAGGGCCTTGAGGTACTCGGGGCGAATCTCGTCCACCCCCGGGGCCCGGCCACCAAGGAGATTTTTAACCACCATGGCGACCTCAGCCCCTGTGATAGGCGAGTCATCCCCCTCGTCCCCAAACCCTGCTTCCTCTGTGGAAGGCGTATCAGTGGGATTGAGGAGATCCTCGAAGTATTCCTTCCACCGCCCGACGATATCCCCAGTTGAAGTCAACAGTGTCCCATCCGCACCATACACAATGTGGACGGGGAGTTGCTTTCCCCTCCTGAGCCGCTGAACAGTTTGCCAGAATCTCTTTGAAGCCGATCAAAAGTCTTGTTCCATGGCCTCACTGAACTCCTCCCATACCTGGGTTTTTGCTTCAGCAACCACCCGAGCTGCACTCCGCTTGGCCTGCCGGTACACCTCAGCTGCTTTGGGAGTCCCACAAGCCAACCAAGCTTGATAGGACTCTTTCTTCAGCTTAATCGCCCCCCTCACCACTGGTGTCCACCACTTGGTTCGGGGGTTGCCACCACGAGATGCACCGACCACCTTGCGGCCGCAGCTCTGGGCCGCTGCTTCAACAACAGAGGTGGAGAACATGGCCCATTCAGACTCCATGTCTCCAGACTCCCTCGGAATTTTTTTTTTTTTTTTTTTGTTACTTATTTGTACCCGTAGGTAGACTTGGTTTGCAGTCTGGTGACAAGCCACCGGCTGCTGGTCGCTGCCTGCGCGAGCGCCCTAAACCTACATGTTTTTGGTGTGCGGGAGGAAACCGGAGAAATCCCGGAGTAAACCCGCGCAACACGGGGAGAACATGCAAACTCCACACAGCTCACTGTTGGTCGGGGGCTGGGAATGTGGTTGAAGTTCTTCCGGAGGTGGGAGTTGAAGACCTCCTGGACAGGGGCCTCAGCCAGACGCTCCCAGCACACCCTCACTATACGTTTAGGTCTACCGGGTCTGAATGGCTTCCTCCCCTGCCATCGGATCCAACTCACCCCCAGGTGGTGATCAGTTGACAGCTCTGCACCTCTCTTTACTCGGGTGTCCAAGACATACGGTCGCAGGTCTGATGATACGATAACAAAATCAATCATCGACCTGCGACCTAGGGTGTCCTGGTGCCAGGTGCACATATGGACACCCTTATGCTTGAACATGGTGTTCGTTATGGACAGACTGTGGTTAGCACAGAAGTCCAATAACTGAACACCACTGGGGTTCAGATCGGGCAGGCCGTTCCTCCCAATCACCCCCCTCCAGGTTTCACTGCCGTTGTCCACGTGCGCATTGAAGTCCCCCAGTAGGACAATGGAGTCTCCAGGAGGAGCACCCTCCAGCACCCCAGTCACAGACTCCAAAAAAGGTGGGTACTCTGAAACATCATTTGGTGCATAGGCACAAATGATGGTCAGGACCCGTTTCCCAACCCGAAGGCGCAGGGAAGCAACCCTTTCGTCCACCTGGGAAAACTCCAATATAGAGGCAGCAAGGTGGGGCGATACAAGAATACCCACCCCTGCTCGTTGCCTCTCGCCCGGGGCAACTCCAGAAAAGGCCAAGCTCCAGCCCCTCTCCAGGAGACTAGTTCCGGAACCGGAGCTGTGTGTTGAGGTGAGGCCGACTATATCTAGCCGGTATCGCTCAACCTCATACACCAGCTCAGGCTCCTTCCCCACCAGAGAGGTGACATTCCACATACCAAAAGCCAGTTTAGAAAGCTTGGGAACAGTCCGCCAAGGTCGCCGCCTTTGACCGCCACCTAATCCACATAGCACCGGACCCCCATGATCCCTCCTGCAGGTGGTGAACCCACTGGAGGGCGGACCCATGTAACTCCTTCGGGCTGAGCCCGGACGGGTCCCATGGGTGGAAACCCGGCCACCAGACGCTATCCTTCGAGCCCCTCCCCCAGGCCTGGCTCCAGGGTGGGGCCCCGGTAACCCCATACCGGGCGTGGTACACTGAATCCTTGATATACAATTTATCATGAGAGTCTGTTGGATCGTTCTTAGTCTGGCCCTTCACCCAGGACCAGTTTGTCTTGGGAGACCCTATCAGAGGCATGTATCATGTATCATTATATATTATGTTATATTATTGTTAACCATGAATTATAGTTCATGGTTGGATGGATATTGTAATGGCTGGTGAAGTCAATCCTAAGCGATTCAGTCACTCTTGTCTTTCCCTGCATACAGTATGAAGCCTCACCACACGTTTGCTAAGTGACTCTTCATTATTGGTCCTGTTTCCAGTGGGTTAAACCACCATAAATGCCTCCACTGCTTACATCTCTTCTGCCTTTGTCCGCATTTAAAGTACTTTAATAAGCTCATGTTTCTCTCGGACAGCAACGCTAGAAAACCTCTGCCTGCAGACTGGAACGCTCATGTGGGTGGGGCGCTTCTGAACTCCGCACGGATGGCGGTCAAGCGCGTTGTTCGTGTGCGCACATGCGGACCGTCATTCCTTCATATTTTTTTCTTAAATTTATATTTCCTGCCTGGGCCACTCAGAGGTTGGTTCTGGGCCGCTAATTGAATAGGCCTGCTCTAGACCTTTGCAACCTTATTGCTGCAAAAGATAATGATGGCATTGGTTACAGGCGCATTTCTAAATTGCTGAATGTTCCAGTGAGCACTGTTGGAGCCATCATTCGGAAGTGGAAAGAACATCATTTTACCATAAGCCAGCCACAACCAGGAGCCCCTCGCAAGATTTTTGACAGAGAAGTCAAAAGAATTATCAGAAGAATTATCCAAGAGCCAAAGACCACTCGTGGAGAGCTCCAGAAACACCTGGAGTTAGCAGGTACTGCTGTTTTAAATAAGCAATACGTAATGCACTCAACCGACATGGGCTCTATGCCCGCTCACCTCACAAGACTCCATTGCTGAAGAAAAAGCATGTTGAAGCTCGTTTAAAGTTTGCTGCACAACATTTGGGCAATATAGTCTGGTTAGATGAGACCAAAATTGAACTTTTTGGATGCCATAACACACAGTATTGTAACGTCGGGGCTGTGTTAAGGGGGCGGGGATTCTCCCGGCATGCTTTGGCAGCGGAGGATTCAAAGGGTGTTATCATTCGTGTGTTCTAAAGTGTTATTGCTGTCATATGAAGAAGAGTCAGAGCAGTGACTGATCATGCGGTTGTGTCACCCTTAGTGAGACGGAGGTCTGTGTGAATGACCTCCCCTCTTGTCTGTGTTGAGGAGGTGTTTAAATAAAGCCTGTTTCATCACAGTCATCTCTCCTTTCTTGTGTGAACCCTCACGTCACAGTATGTTTGGAGGAGAAATGGCACTGCACATCCCATCATGGTGTGGGGGTGTTTTTCAGTACATGGTACAGGCAGACTTCATATGACTGAAGGAAAGATGAATGGACAAATGTACAGAGACACCCTTGATAAGAACCTGTTGCCATCTGCCAAGATGCTAGATAGATAGATATTTTATTTCGAACAAAAAAGTATAACAAAAACAAAACAAATGACAAATACAATAAAGTAACAGTATACAGTGTTCGAAAGGGAGAAGAAAGAAGTGAACACTTATTAATTTCATCTCCTCTTTACATAAATACACCCATGTGAATTATATACAAATTACCACATTTAAGACCCCAAGTAAACAATTTACTGTATTTTGTACATATTGTGGAGATTACGAAATGATGAGACTGGTTGCTTTTTAGTTCCAGTTTATTGCATCTTACATCTCCAGCCTTCTCTCTCTCTCAGACAGAAACAAAGAGGAAGTGCTGCAATAAACCCACACATATACATATATACCATGCACCCCCACAGACAGAGTCACCCACTCAAGTCAAATCCCTCTATTCATCCCTCACACCAAAAGTCACACATTCATGTTACATCAAATCTTTCTATTCATAACGTACATCAAAGGCAAAGTCACACATCCATGTTACATCCTTCCATTCATGCTTAATCCGAAGTTCCTTCAGGCTCTCGTCCCTGAGCCTCTGTCCTTCTTCTAAGTCCACAGGTGGCCCAGACTCATTGTCCATTTGAGGCGTGAGGTCAATCCACATTGCAAGCCCACAGTCCTTCTGTGTTTAAACCATCCATCCATCCATCCATCTTCTACCGCTTTTCCGGAGGTCCGGGTCGCGGAGGCAGCAGTTCAAGCAGAGAAGCCCAGGCTTCCCTCTCCCCAGCCACCTGCTCCAGCTCTTCAGAGGGGATACCAAGGCGTTCCCAGACTAGCTGGGAGACATAGTCTCTCCACCGAGTCCTGGGTCTGCCCCGGGGTCTCCTCCCAGTGGGACGTGCCTGAAACACCTCAAATGGGAGGCGTCCAGGAGGCATCCTAATCAGATGCCCATACCACCTCAACTGACTCCTTTCAATGTGGAGGAGCAGCGGTTCTACTCTGAGCCTCTCCCGAATGACTGAGCTCCTCACCCTATCTCTGAGGGTGAGTCCAGCAATCCTACGGAGAAAGCTCATTTCAGCCGCTTGTATCCGCGATCTCGTTCTTTCGGTCATTACCCAAAGCTCGTGACCATAGGTGAGAGTAGGAACGTAGATTGACTGGTAAATCGACAGCTTTGCCTTAGAACTAAGCTCCCTCTTCACCACAACAGACCGGTACAACGTCCGCATCACTGCAGATGCTGCTCCAATCCGTCTGTCGATCTCTCGCTCCATTTTCCCCTCACTCGTGAACAAGACCCCAAGATACTTAAACTCCTCCACTTGGGGCAGGAGCCTGTCCCCAACCCGGAGAGGACAATCCACCTTTTTCCGGCTGAGGACCATGGACTCGGACTTGGAGGTGCTGATTCTCATCCCAGCCGCTTCACACTCAGCGGCAAACCGTCCCAGCAAGAGCTGTAGGTCATTGCTGGATGAAGCCAACAGGACAACATCATCTGCAAACAACAGAGATGAGATCCTGTGGTCACCAAGCATGACACCCTCCATTCCCTGGCTGCGCCTAGAAATCCTGTCCATAAAAATTATGAACAGGACCGGTGACAAAGGGCAGCCCTGGCGGAGTCCAACTCTCACTGGGAATGACTCCGACCGAGTGTTGGCAATGCGAACTAAACTCTCACAACGGTCGTACAGAGACCGAATAGCTCGTAACAACAAGCCCGATACCCCATACTCCCGAAGAACCCCCCACAAAAATCCACGAGGGACGCGGTCAAATGCCTTCTCCAAGTCCACAAAACACATGTAAACTGGTTGGGCAAACTCCCACGAACCCTCAAGAATTCTCGAGAGGGTAAAGAGCTGGTCCGATGTGCCACGGCCAGGACGAAAACCACATTGCTCCTCCTGAATCCGAGGTTCGACCAACGGCCGGACTCTCCTCTCCAGTACCTTGGCATAGACCTTCCCAGGGAGGCTGAGGAGTGTGATCCCTCTAAAGTTGGAGCACACCCTCCGGTCCCCTTTTTTGAAGAGAGGAACCACCACCCCGGTTTGCCATGCCAAAGGCACTGCCCCCGACCTCCACGCAATGTTGCAGAGGCGTGTCAACCATGACAACCCAACAACATCCAGGGCCTTGAGGTACTCGGGGCGAATCTCGTCCACCCCCGGGGCCCGGCCACCAAGGAGATTTTTAACCACCTTGGCGACCTCAGCCCCTGTGATAGGCGAGTCATCCCCCTCGTCCCCAAACCCTGCTTCCTCTGTGGAAGGCGTATCAGTGGGATTGAGGAGATCCTCGAAGTATTCCTTCCACCGCCCGACGATATCCCCAGTTGAAGTCAACAGTGTCCCATCCGCACCATACACAGTGTGGACGGGGAGCTGCTTTCCCCTCCTGAGCCGCCGAACAGTTTGCCAGAATCTCTTTGAAGCCGACCGAAAGTCTTGTTCCATGGCCTCACCGAACTCCTCCCATACCCGGGTTTTTGCTTCAGCAACCACCCGAGCTGCACTCCGCTTGGCCTGCCGGTACACCTCAGCTGCTTCGGGAGTCCCACAAGCCAACCAAGCTTGATAGGACTCCTTCTTCAGCTTAATGGCCCCCCTCACCACTGGTGTCCACCACTTGGTTCGGGGGTTGCCACCACGAGATGCACCGACCACCTTGCGGCCGCAGCTCTGGGCTGCCGCTTCAACAACAGAGGTGGAGAACATGGCCCATTCAGACTCCATGTCTCCAGACTCCCTCGGAATGTGGTTGAAGTTCTTCCGGAGGTGGGAGTTGAAGACCTCCCGGACAGGGGCCTCAGCCAGACGCTCCCAGCACACCCTCACTATACGTTTGGGTCTACCAGGTCTGAATGGCTTCCTCCCCTGCCATCGGATCCAACTCACCACCAGGTGGTGATCAGTTGACAGCTCTGCACCTCTCTTTACTCGGGTGTCCAAGACATACGGTCGCAGGTCTGATGATACGATAACAAAATCGATCATCGACCTGCGGCCTAGGGTGTCCTGGTGCCAGGTGCACATATGGACACCCTTATGCTTGAACATGGTGTTCGTTATAGACAGACTGTGGTTAGCACAGAAGTCCAATAACTGAACACCACTCGGGTTCAGATCGGGCAGGCCGTTCCTCCCAATCACCCCCCTCCAGGTTTCACTGTCGTTGCCCACGTGCGCATTGAAGTCCCCCAGTAGGACAATGGAGTCTCCAGGAGGAGCACCCTCCAGCACCCCAGTCACAGACTCCAAAAAGGGTGGGTACTCTGAAACATCATTTGGTGCATAGGCACAAATGATGGTCAGGACCCGTTTCCCAACCCGAAGGCGCAGGGAAGCAACCCTTTCGTCCACCGGGAAAAACTCCAATATAGAGGCAGCAAGGTGGGGCGATACAAGAATACCTACCCCTGCTCGTCGCCTCTCGCCCGGGGCAACTCCAGAAAAGGCCAAGCTCCAGCCCCTCTCCAGGAGACTGGTTCCGGAACCGGAGCTGTGTGTTGAGGTGAGGCCGACTATATCTAGCCGGTATCGCTCAATCTCGTACACCAGCTCAGGCTCCTTCCCCACCAGAGAGGTGACATTCCACGTACCAAAAGCCAGTTTAGAAAGCTTGGGATCAGTCCGCCAAGGTCTCCGCCTTTGACTGCCACCTAATCCACATAGCACCGGACTTCCATGATCCCTCCTGCAGGTGGTGAACCTACTGGAGGGCGGACCCATGTAACTCCTTCGGGCTGAGCCCGGCCGGGTCCCATGGGTGGAAACCCGGCCACCAGACGCTAGCCTTCGAGCCCCTCCCCCAGGCCTGGCTCCAGGGTGGGGCCCCGGTAACCCCATACCGGGCGGGGTACACTGAATCCTTGATATACAATTTATCATGAGAGTCTGTTGGATCGTTCTTCGTCTGGCCCTTCACCCAGGACCAGTTTGTCTTGGGAGACCCTATCAGAGGCAAATTGCCCCGGACAACATAGCTCCTGGGATCACTGGGGCACGCAAACCCCCCCACCACGATAAGGTGACGATCCATGAGGGGGGTGTTTAAACCTAAGCATGCAAATATGTGAGCTACATACAGTTACATACAGTTATGAATATGGGCGCTACATCACCCCCCCCCAAACGCCCAAGAATGGACAAGACAACCACATTATCTCAATGGGTAATACAGCGTATGTCACCCCCCACCTGCAGAAACTACAGCACAGTCTGATCAAATCACACATCACTCCACACGTAGCCTAGGTTTCAACCTCCTCCCGAACCTGCTGTAAGCAGGCTTCACAATCCGTGTGGCACCGTCCTGCGGCGAATCTGTGGAGTGAGGGGGAGAAAGGTTATTTGATCCTTGCGGGGGCGCCTGGGACCGCTTCCTGGGAGGCCTGCCACGTCGAGGTGCCTGCGCCAGTCGTACAGACTCGTCATGCAACACAAAGGCAGGCTTTAATCTATCAATACTGATTGTTTCTTTCCTGCCTCCCAAATCAAGCACAAAATATTTGTCCCCGGTTTCCAGCACTCGAAATGGACCGTCATATGGTGGGCGGAGACTGTGTCGCTGAGCATCGTGCCTAACAAAAACAAATTCGGCATTTTGTAGAGCTTTGGGAACAAAAACACGCGGAAAAGTGTGATGCGCGGGGCCGGGGAGCGTCTCTGCCCCCACGCCACTCAGAGGTCCCCGTGCTGGGGGGCGCCCTGGCGCCGCATGGCTCGGTAGGAACTCACCGGGCAGCCTGAGAGGTTGAGCAAAAACTAATTCCGCGGGTGAGGCGTTTAAATCCTCTTTGGGTGCTGAACGCAACCCCAATAAAACCCAAGGTAGCCTGTTTACCCAATCTGCATCCGTGAGTGACGCTCTCAGGGCTGCCTTCAAAGACCTGTGAAAATGCTTGCATAACCCATTAGCCTGGGGATGATACGCGGTAGTGCGGTGGATTGTCGCTCCTAAGCTGCTGGCCATCGCTGACCACAGTTCCGACACAAATTGAGGTCCCCTATTGGACGTAATGTCCGACGGGACCCCGAAACGAGCTACCCAGGCTGTTAAAAAAACGCGAGCCACCTCTGCCGCTGTGGTCGTTGTTAGCGTGACCACTTCTGGCCAACGTGTGGTTCGGTCCACCATTGTCAAGAGGTGTGTGAACCCTTGTGACGGCGGTAGCGGGCCCACGAGGTCCACATGCACATGATCGAACCTCTTAGCCGGGATGTGAAAAGGCTCTAAGGGGGCTTTCGTGTGCCTGTGGATTTTGGCCCGCTGGCAAGCCATGCAGGCTGCCGCCCACTCTTTCATGTGCTTGCGCAGGCTCGGCCAAACAAATTTCTCCGCTACCATTTTTACAGAAGCGTGTACCCCTGGGTGCGCCAGGGAGTGAACCGCGTCAAAAACTCAGCGGCGCCAAGTGGCCGGTACCACCGGGCACGGCCGTCCGGTGGATACGTCGCAGATGAGGGGGGGCAAACCGGCTTGTAGAATCTTGCTCTCCAGCCTTAACCCTGTTGGTCCAGACTGGAGCGCGCGCACGTCTGCATCTCCGCTCTGTTCCGACGCCATGGCTGCATAATCTATCCCCACGTGCACCGGGGCCGCGTGCGCGTCCACGCCGCTAACCGGTTCCGCAGCTGCGGCCGTGCAATCTGCATCCGCGCGGACAGGTGCTGTTACCGCGTGGGAGAGACAATCCGCTACAACATTAAGCTTACCGGCTACGTGCTGAATGTCAGTGGTAAATTCCGAAATTGCGGCCAGCTGCCTCTGCTGCCGTCCGGACCACGGTTCTGAAATTTTGGACATTGCGAAAGTAAGCGGTTTGTGGTCGACAAACGCGGTGAAACGCCGCCCTTCCAGCCAGAACTGGAAATGGCGAATGGCCAGGTGGAGCGCCAACAGCTCCCTGTCAAACGCGCTGTATTTCCGCTCGGCATCGCGCAGGGATCTGCTGAAAAAAGCGAGCGGCTGCCAGACCCCGGCGACCTGCTGCTCCACCATGGCCCCGATGGCCACGTCTGACGCGTCGGTGGTTAGCGTTATGCGGGCTGATGGGTCTGGGTGTGCCAGCAGTGCCGCGTCCGCCAGTGCTGTTTTAACCTCCGTGAACGCGCGTTCCCGCTCCGGGGACCACTCGATCACATTGGAGGGCTTCTGCTTTTTATGCGCGGCGTATAACGGCTGCATGAGCTGCGCTGCGTGGGGTATGAAACGGTTATAAAAATTTACCATTCCTAAAAATTCTTGCAACGCTTTAACCGTTTGTGGCCGAGGGAACTCTGCCACTGCGCGTACCTTGGCCGGTAGAGGGACTGCCCCCTGTGGGGAGACGCAGTGTCCCAAAAAATCGATTTGCGCCACGCCAAAATGGCACTTGGTTGGGTTAATTATCAACCCGTGCTCCTCCAACCTCTGAAAAACAGTCGTGAGGTGTTTTTCATGTTCCCTCCTCGGAGGCACTGGCGACTAAAATATCGTCCAGGTAGACAAAAACAAAAGGGAGATCGCGCAACACGGCATCCATCATTCGTTGGAAGGTTTGCACAGCGCCTTTAAGGCCAAAAGGCATGCGTAAAAATTTGAAAAGTCCGAACGGGGTTATTACCGCTGTTTTGGGGATGTCCTCTGCACGGACCGGGACTTGGTGATAGCCGCGAACCAGGTCTATTTTAGAAAAAATGCACGCCTTCGCTAAGTGCACCGAAAAATCCTGGATGTGCGGAATTGGGTAGCAGTCATGCGCCGTGGCCATGCGGCGGTCATGCGCCGTGGCATTGTTCAGCCTGCGGTAATCACCACGTGGTCTCCACGAGCCATCAGCCTTAGGGACCATATGGAGCGGGGAAGACCACGGGCTCTTCGAGCGGCGAATTATGCCCAACCTTTCCTGGTTGGCGAACTCCTCGTGCGCAATGGAGAGCTTAGCTGCATCCAAGCGCAGAGCCTTCGCAAAAACAGGCGCGCCAACTGTGGAGATAAAGTGTTCCACCCCGTGTTTCGCAACCTTAGCTGAAAAAGTGGGAACTGTGAGTGCTGGGAACTGGGTGAGGAGAGTGTGAAACTTACCGCCTGCTGTGGCGACGTTAGTCTGTACTGGTGGCGGGGACACTCGAGCTGCACAAGGAATAGAATAAAAAGAGAGTGCATTAACCAGGCGTTTATTCCTCAGATCTACCAACAAGCCATGTGAGCACAAAAAATCAGCGCCTAACATGTTGAAACTCACCGCCGCTACAATGAAAGTCCATTCATAGTTGCGGCCGTGTAGGGACAGTTGCAGAGTCCTTTCTCCGAACGTCTTGATGGACGAGCCGTTCGCCGCCATTGCCCCGTCCCCGCTGGGTCCAGCCAAGCGGTCCGCATAGGTCACGGTGATGAAACTCCTCTGGGCTCCGGTGTCCACGAGGAAATGCCGCCCAGAGCTCGCATCTGTTAGGTAAAGCAGCTTATTCTGCTCGCCGAGAGTCGAAGCTGCTAACGACCCCCGGCTTTGGCGTTTCCCTGCTTCTTGAAGCTGCACGGCGGGATGCATCTGTACGCCCTCTCCGCGAAGCGTCGATGGTAGAAACAGAGGCCGTCCCCTCCTCTGCTTCGGGACCGCGCTGCTGCCGTCGTCGCTGGGGTGGCTTCTGCTGCCTCCGGCTCCTCCCTGCCCCCGGCCACTGCGCCGAGGTCTGCTGCTGCCGCGGACATCGCCTGCTCGCCGCAGGCATCTAGGTGCCACTGCGCTTCTGCTGCCAGCGCGTGGAAGTCCTGGTGGTTCACACATTTCATGCTGGACAGGGTACCTCTCATGTGCACCGGGAGGGTCCTCAAGAAAATGTGCTTAAACAAGAACTTGTCGTCTTCCGTCCCGAACAGCTGCAGCATGTCCTCCATCAGCTCGGCCGGCCTGCGTCCTCCACGGTCTCGCAGGTCTAGGGGCCTCCTGGCCCTCACCTCGGCTGAGGGCATGAAACTCGAAATGAGGGCGGCTTTCAGTGCTTCGTATTTGCCAGCAGCGGGCGGCTGCTGCACCAAGCTCCGCAGGCACCGAGCCGCGCGGCTGTCGAGTCTTGCGATGACATGGTGAAATCTGGTGTCATCCGCTGTAATTCCCCCAAGCACGAACCGTGATTCCGCGTGCTGGAACCATGAGTGCGGGTCTTCTTGCCAGAACTCGGGGAGCTTGAGTGAGACCGCACTCATACGGACGGTCCCCGGTGAATCCGAGACAGAGCGCTCGTCTCCTGACATCTCACGTCTTGGTCACCAATGTGGAGATTACGAAATGATGAGACTGGTTGCTTTTTAGTTCCAGTTTATTGCATCTTACATCTCCAGCCTTCTCTCTCTCTCAGACAGAAACAAAGAGGAAGTGCTGCAATAAACCCACACATATATATACCATGCATCCCCACAGACAGAGTCACCCACTCAAGTCAAATCCTTCTATTCATCCCTCACACCAAAAGTCACACATTCACGTTACATCAAATCTTTCTATTCATAACGTACATCAAAGGCAAAGTCACACATCCATGTTACATCCTTCCATTCACGCTTAATCCGAAGTTCCTTCAGGCTCTCGTCCCTGAGCCTCTGTCCTTCTTCTAAGTCCGCAGGTGGCCCAGACTCATTGTCCATTTGAGGCGTGAGGTCAATTCACATTGCAAGCCCACAGTCCTTCTGTGTTTAAACCTAAGCATGCAAATATGTGAGCTATATACAGTTGCATACAGTTATGAATATGGGCGCTACAATATCAGCATTAACACCCATCCATCCTAACATACATTGATGTCCATACATCAAAACCAGCCTCAAACAACACAGTGCTGTCCCACCCACCATTCCATAGTGTCCCATAATGTCCCAGAGTGAGCATAGTGAATCGTACATATAAATACTACCCTTCTAACATATATCCTTTCAGCAAATAATGTTTATACCTCTTTTTGAATTGAATTCTGTTTGTACATAGTTTCAGTTCCAGCTCCAGACTGTTCCACAAATCCACCCCACAGACAGATATGCACATACTTTTCTTGGTTGTTCATATCTTGGGTTTTGTAAAGTTTAAGTCTCCTCTCAAATTATGATCAATGTCTCTTTTTTAAAATATTTTTTGTATATTAGTTGGGAGTTGTTTATTAATTGCCCTGTACATTACTTGTGCTGTCTTAAATTTAACTAAATCGATGAACTTTATGACATGTGACTTTAAAAACAACGAATTGGTATGGTCTCTATATACTACATTATTTATTATCCTTATAGCTCTTTTTTGTAATGTGCATATTGACTGTAGGTTGGTCTTGTAGGTGTTTCCCCAGACTTCTACACAGTAGTTAAGATAAGGTAGAAACAGTGAATTGTACAGTAAGACCAATGATTTATAGTCCAAGATGTGTCTTGTCTTCCCCAGTATGCCTATACATTTTGCTAACTTGGCTTGGATGTGACTGATGTGAGGTTTCCAGATTTTATTGTCTAGCGTCACCCCCAGAAACTTATTTTCCTGTACTGTTTCTATTCTGGTATCATCTATCGTTACTATTATTTCATGATTTATTTTATAATTTCCAAACAACATAATCTTTGTTTTTTTTAGATTTAGAGATAATTTATTTTCGTTGAACCACTGCATTAACTTTTTCATTTCAGTTGTGACCACCTCTAAAACCTGCTGCAAATTCTCACCAGTGCAAAGGATATTTGTGTCATCCGCAAACAAAATAAATTTCAGAATTTTTGATACTTGGAATATGTCATTTATATACAAAATAAAGAGTTTGGGTCCCAAAACTGACCACTGGGGCACACCACAAGTGATGTCCATGAAGGGTGATTTGTGCTCACCAATTTGTACAAATTGTTGTCTGTGTGGCACATATATTGAGTTCATATTTCCCCACAAATGTATGGCTGTATGTGTATTGGGGGCTTCACGTCTCGCGGGACAAAGAAGGTCTGGGTCTGCAGAGATCTACAGGAGATGACGAGGAGGTGCGAGTTTTGGCCTTTGTCTCAGAGAGGATGCCCCAGAAGGATTCCCGGAACATCGAGGGATAAGAGACGGACATCAAAGAGTTGCATTGTGACTGGGAATTAAATGTCATGTGATTGTATCTTTGCTGAAGCACCATGTGACTTAGGCAGTATAAGAGTGTGGTATTTCTTTGCTCAGTCTCTTTTTCTTGTTGAGAGATTGCTAGAGATGTGTTCTCTTAATAAAGCCGAACCTGAGAAATAAACTCAGCCTCATCTTTGAACGCATTCTCTACACTGGTGACCCGACGACAAATTATGGCCAGGGACGATCTTCCCGCACTGGACTCATCAGGAGCCAGCCAGGCTAACGCAGCTACCGCAGTCCAGCTGCCTGATTTCTGGCAGCATAGCCCGCGCTCTTGGTTCAACACAGTCGAGGCGCAGTTCCATCTTCGGGGAATTTCGGCGGATGCAACAAAGTTCTACCATGTAGTCGCAAAGCTGGACAGCCTTACAGCCCAGCGGGTGGAGAGCCTGACTAACCACCCACCGGATGACGACAAGTACGGCGTGTTGAAAGCCACTCTCATCCGTGCTTTCACCCCCTCGCTGGGAGAGTGAGCAGAGAGGCTCCTGGCGTTGACTGAAGGCGAGGCAGACAGGCCGGCAGACCTGATGGCGAGGATGCTGAGCCTGAGAGGCGATGATGATGATGGCTTTATCTTCGCCCACCTTTTCCTCAGGACACTACCGTCAGCGGTGAGAGTCACCCTGGCCGGTTCACAGCTGCTGACCAGCCGAGATTACCATGAGCTGGGCCAGGAGGCACAGCGACTCGTCGACGCCCATAGACACCACACGGCCACGACGGCGGCAGCGGAGCTGAGTGCAACGCCCGGAGACGACAGGGGGCCAGAGGCTGCAGCACCAGATTCGCTGACGTCAGCAGCAGCGGAGGCCAAGAGACACGGAGCGGGCGACGTCCTCTGCTTTTATCACCGACGTTTCGCCGAGAGGGCACGCAGGTGCATTCCACCGTGCCAGTTCAAGCGCTCAGGAAACGCCAAGACCGGGAGCCGGTAGCAGCCGCGGCTCTCGGCGCGAAGAACAGGCTGCTCTACCTGACGGACGCGAAATCAGGGAGACAGTTACTGGTGGACACAGGCTCCCAGCTGAGTTTCATCACACCGTCCTATGCTGACCGGCTGGCGCCTTCCAGCGGACCCCTGGTGTTGGCGGCGAACGGCTCGACGATCAAGACCTTCGGGGAGAAGACCCTCCCCCTGTCTTTCCACGGTCGGACATTCGAGTGGACTTTCGTCGTAGCCGCAGTCAGTCATAACATGTTAGGTGCTGATTTTTTGTGCTCGAATGGTTTATTGGTTGATCTTGCTAACAGACGTCTGGTTAATGCACTGTCTTTCCACTCTATTTCCTGTACAGCCCGGGTGGTCCCGCCGACTGCACAGCCCAACGTCACAGCTGCGGGTGGTAAGTTCCAAGCACTACTCACTCAGTTTCCAACACTCACAGTCCCAACGTTTTCGGCGTCAGTGGATAAACATGGGGTGGAACATTTTATAACTACCACCGGACCCCCTGTTTTTGCAAAAGCTCGGCGCTTGGACTCAGCTAAGCTAGCCATAGCGCGCGAGGAATTCGCCAACCTGGAAAAGCTGGGCATCATTAGATGCTCTAACAGCCCCTGGGCTTCACCGCTGCATATGGTCCCCAAGGCTGATGGCTCGTGGCGGCCTTGCGGTGATTTCCGCAGGTTGAATAACGCTTCAGCACACGACCGCTACCCGATTCCGCACATCCAGGATTTTTCGGTGCATTTAGTGGGGGCGCGCATTTTTTCTAAAATAGATTTGGTGCGCGGGTACCATCAAGTCCCAGTCCACGCTCAGGACATACCCAAAACAGCGGTTATAACTCCTTTTGGGCTTTTTGAGTTTTTGCGTATGCCGTTTGGGCTCAAGGGGGCTGCGCAGACCTTCCAGCGCATGATGGATGCAGTTTTACGCGGCCTCCCTTTCGTGTTCGTCTACTTGGATGATATTTTGGTAGCCAGCACGTCCGAAGACGAACACGAAACCCACCTCACAGCGGTTTTTCGAAGGCTGGCAGAGCACGGGTTAATAATTAACCCAGCGAAGTGCCAGTTTGGGGTGGCGCAAATCGATTTTTTGGGGCACCGCGTTTCGCCAGAAGGAGTGGTCCCGCTGCCCGATAAAGTACGCGCAATAACAGATTTTCCCCAACCTCAGACGGTCAAAGCGTTGCAGGAATTTTTGGGAATGGTTAATTTTTATAAGCGTTTCCTCCCAAGCGCAACGCAGCTCATGCAACCATTGTACACGGTATTTAAAAAACAAAAACCTGCAAATAAGATCGAATGGTCCCCGGAGCGGGAGCGCGCATTCTCCCAAGTCAAATCAGCCCTGGCGAACGCCGTTTTGTTGGCACACCCGGTGCCAACGGCCCGCACGGCGCTCACCACGGACGCTTCCGATTTAGCGGTGGGGGCGGTCGTTGAACAGTTTGTGGCAGGGAGCTGGCAGCCGCTCACATTTTTCAGTAAAACCTTGCGCGATGACAATCGGAAATACAACGCGTTCGACAGGGAGCTGTTGGCCCTGCATTTGGCCATCCGCCATTTCCAGTTCTGGCTGGAGGGGCGCCGTTTCACTGCGTTTGTGGACCACAAGCCGCTAACATTCGCGATGGCCAAGATTTCAGAGCCTTGGTCAGGCCGGCAGCAAAGACAGCTGGCCGCGATATCGGAGTTCACCACCGATATTCAGCATGTCGCGGGCAAACATAATGTAGTGGCAGACTGTCTTTCGCGCGCGGTAGCAGCGCCAGGCCCCGTGGGGGCAGACTCAGCAGCTGTGGCCGCGGGCCAGGTTTGTGGAGCGGAAGCACTCGCAGCCCCGGTCCGCGTAGGTTTGGATTACGCTGCCATGGCCGCGGAGCAGGCTAACGACGCGGATGTGCGCGCGCTCCAGTCTGGACCAACAGGGTTGAGGCTGGAGCACAGGGTGCAGCAAATAGGTATGCCCCCTCTAATCTGCGATGTCTCCACGGGGCGGCCTCGCCCTGTGGTCCCAGCTGCGTGGCACCACTGCGTTTTTGACTCAGTCCATTCCCTGGCGCACCCGGGGGTGCGCGCGTCGATTAACATGGTGGGGGAGAAATTTGTTTGGCCGGGGTTGCGTAAACAGGTCAAGGAGTGGGCAGCAGCCTGCGTGGCGTGTCAGCGAGCCAAGATACACAAGCACACTAGAGCCCCTTTGGAACCTTTTCACATCCCGGCTAAGCGTTTTGATCATGTGCATGTTGACCTGGTGGGCCCCCTTCCGTTGTCGCAGGGGTGTACACACCTTTTGACGATGGTAGATCGCACCACGCGTTGGCCAGAAGTGGTCCCTTTGGCGTCAACTGCAGCGGCAGACGTTGCACACGCGTTTTTAACAGCTTGGGTCGCGTGTTTTGGAGTTCCGTCGGACATAACGTCCGACAGAGGTCCCCGGTTTGTTTCCGAACTCTGGTCATCGATGGCCCACAGCCTAGGGGTGAAGATTCACCGCACTACCGCGTATAACCCCCAGGCTAACGGTTTGTGCGAGCGCTTTCATAGGTCATTGAAAGCAACCCTCAGAGCGTCTCTTACGGATACAAATTGGGTGGATAAACTTCCATGGGTTTTATTGGGATTGAGTTCCGCACCTAAGGAGGATTTGCAGGCTTCTCCGGCTGAATTAGTTTTTGCACAACCCTTCCGTTTGCCAGGGGAATTTCTTCCCGACAACCCTGCGCCAAATTGCCCCCCCACTCAGCTGTTGCAGAGCGGCACAGGATCACATACCCTTCCTGGCCCAGTTCATCACGGTTTTCCATGCGTTTTTGTGCCAAAGGCTTTAAAAAATGCGGAGTTTGTTTTTGTTAGACATGATGCCCAATGCCCAGGCTTGCGACCGCCTTACGACGGGCCTTTCAGAGTGTTGGAAACAGGAGAGAAACATTTTTTGCTTGATTTAGGAGGCAGAAAAGAGCTGATTTGCATTAACAGACTCAAACCCGCCTTTGTTCTGGCTGATGAACACGTGCAGTTGGCTAGGGCCCCCCGCTGTGGCAGGCCGCCGAGAAGGCATTCTTCGCAGCCCTCACAGAGATGTGCTAATGATTCTGATCCACAGATGCAGCAAGCCGGGGCAGAAGGAACCAAGCCGGCTTACAGCAGATATGGAAGGAGGTTAAAACCCAAGCATTTGGTGGACTGATTTGTGATATGCAGTGATGTTTTTTGTCATGCATCTCTGATTATGTTTCGTCCGTTAATAGACGTTTGGGGGGGGGGGGGTTATGTGGCACATATATTGAGTTCATATTTCCCCACAAATGTATGGCTGTATGTGTATTGGGGGCTTCACGTCTCGCGAGACAAAGAAGGTCTGGGTCTGCAGAGATCTACAGGAGATGACGAGGAGGTGCGAGTTTTGGCCTTTGTCTCAGAGAGGATGCCCCAGAAGGATTCCCGGAACATCGAGGGATAAGAGACGGACATCAAAGAGTTGCATTGTGACTGGGAATTAAATGTCATGTGATTGTATGTTTGCTGAAGCACCATGTGACTTAGGCAGTATAAGAGTGTGGTATTTCTTTGCTCAGTCTCTTTTTCTTGTTGAGAGATTGCTAGAGATGTGTTCTCTTAATAAAGCCAAACCTGAGAAATAAACTCAGCCTCATCTTTGAACGCATTCTTTACATCTGTTACTTAAATAACTTTCCACCCAACTCAGTCCTACCCCTCTTATCCCATACCTTTCCAGTTTCCTTAGTAGTATTCTGTGGTCAATGGTGTCAAAAGCTTTCTTTAAATCTATAAATACTCCTACAGCAACCTTTTTTTAATCTATACAACTAGTAATTTCTTCTATAAGTTCGATCAGTGCCAAAGATGTAGATTTATCTGCTCTAAAACCATACTGGCTATCTGTAAGGAGGTTGTGTTTTTCAATGAAATCATCCAGTCTCTTAGTGAAGATTTTTTCAAGTATTTTGGAGAATTGTGAGAGTAAAGAGACTGGCCTGTAATTTGTGAAACAATGACTGTCTCCTGTTTTGTATAGAGGTATTACTTTTGCTATTTTCATTTTGTTTGGAAATTTACCAGTTTGAAATGACAGGTTACAGATGTGGGTGAGTGGCTTAACAATTCCTTCAATTACTTTTTTCACTATTGTCATGTCAATTTCATTCCAGTCCGTTGATTTTTTGTTCTTAAATTTACTCAGTCTCGATAATTTCCTTTTCAGTAACTGCACCCAAAAAGATTGTGTTTGGATTTCTATCTTCTATTTCATTTACAGAACCACTGTTGTTTGTTTCTGCTGTCACTATTGATTTTGCTAATTCAGGACCAACGTTTACAAAAAATTTATTGAAACCACTGACCACATCCTCCATATTATTTATCAAATTGCCATTTTCAATAAAATATTCTGGATAATTAGCATTCTTAGGTCGATTACTAATAATCCCATTGAGTACTTGCCATATTCCTCTTAAGTTATTTTTATTATCCTCTAATATTCTGTTGTAATATTCTTTCTTACAGGTCCTCATTATATTAGTAAGCTTATTTTTATATCTTTTATATTTGATCTCAGCTTCCACCGTTCTGCACTTAATGAATTGTTTATATAATGTATTCTTCTTTTTACATGCATTTATTAACCCCTTGGTGACCCAAGGAATATTGGGTCACCAATATTCAATATGCTGAAGATGAAACGAGGGTGGACATTTCAGCAAGACAATGATCCCAAACATACAGCCAAGGAAACTCTCAACTGGCTCCAGAGAAGGAAAATAAAGCTGCTAGAATGGCCCAGTCAATCACCTGACCTGAATCCAATTGAAAGTCTAAGGAACAAACTGAAGATCAGAGTTCATAGAAGACACCCATGGAACCTTCAAGATTTGAAGACACTTCGTATGGAAGAATCGGCTAAAATCACTCCTGAGCAATGGCTGCACCTAGTTTCTCCATACAGGAGTCATCTGGAAGCTGTTATTACCAACAAAGGCTTTTCTATTAAATATTTAAATGAATTTCACCAAGCATGTTCAATACTTACTCCCTGTGTCATTCCACTTTATTAAATATAACTTGTTTTGTGAACACAGTTGCCTTGATTTCTTTGTATCTATGAATTACTTGGGTTGTTACTGATATCTGGTGAAAATCTCAGGTCAGTGGCTCCATTAGAAATATGCTTAATGAGAAAAATGTTGACATGTTCAGTACTTATTTTCCCCACTGTATAGCAGTAAACTCTTTACAGTACCTTACTGTATTTCCATAATATTCTATAACATTTCCATAATATTCTCTATCCACATAGCCATGCTACTTATTTTTTCTTGTGCAAATTTGGCATGTTATTTCTGAAGTTTTATCTACTTCGACTCTCAGCTTCATTCAGTTACACTTCTGTTTCTGTATGATAGAGTTGTTCGCACTACAGGCTACTTGCTCTTCATGCTCCACCTCAATGCCTGTGCCTTCTACGTCGCCTCGGTACACCAGGGCCTTGCATCAACCAAATGGGTCTATGATGGGCAGGGTACAGCGTATGTACTTAATAGGTTTTTTTTGTGTCGTTATTCGTTGAAATGCTGATTGCTAATCCCACTTTGAGTTTCTCCTTGATGCAGAACGATTCATGAGTTTTATATTATTTAATTATACCTGTCTTTGCCTTCTCTAAAATCCCCACCTGATTTTATGTTTCTGCTGATATTGATGTTTAGCTCATAAGCATTTTAGAAAGTCAGCAGTGAAACCAGCTGTGCAGGCTTGTTTATTTACCGTATTTTTGGGACTATAAGGCGCACCGGATTATAAGGCGCACTATCAATGAACGGTCTATTTGATGGTCTAATTTCATACATAAGGCGCACCGGATTATAAGGCACATTAAAGCGAGGTAGTCGGAGCCGGGAAAAAAATTTTTTTTGCGTGCATGGAAAGAAAATCCTATCTATAGTCATTATAGACACATATAGCGCGATTGTCTGCGAGTGTGAATGACCTGTTCCATGAGCAGGCGGAACGTTTTTAGTCCGTGGCTGTTCACATCGCTATATTGGCCAGAATACTCGTTCGATACTCATTCGGTAATCGATACGGCTCGCTCTCCAGCCGTAAATACGTATTTACAGCCGTATTTACTGCTCCCGTTTACAGCTAAACGGGAGCCGTTTCGATGCTGAAATTTCACATACAAATTCTAATATACGTGTTCTATACACCATCGGCTTTTGGGTATCGACTACCTCGCGAGGTAGTCTGATCTGGGATTTTTTTTTTTTTTTTTTGCATGCATGGAAAGAAAATCCTATCTACAGTCATTATAGACACATATAGCGCGATTGTCTGCGAGTGTGAATGACCTGTTCCACGAGCAAATGTACGTTTTTAGTCCGTGGCTGTTTACATCACCAGGATACTCGCTAGGTACTCGATATGGCTCGCTCTCCGGCGGCAGCCCCGAGAAGTAAACAATGCAAACAAATGCCGGGACGCTTGAATTCTTTCGTCCCGAAAATATCATTTTTGAATATTAATTACAGCAAAACAGGAGCAGTTTCGATCCACGATCCATTGGCAGATAGTGGTGTAACTCGCTAGCAATTTAACTTTGAACGACCTGTTGACACCAATATAGCAGTTGGAGTTCTTTGGTTAATCCACCCGGAATGATGGCAAGCTCCGAATTAGTTTGCTTCACTTGGGTTTTGACAGTATCGGTGAGATGGGTGCGCATGGAGTGGCAGATCAATAGGGATGGAGATTTGTGGAAAAAGCCATCCGGCCATTATGTTGAAGCACATATTACTCCGCGAGGCTCCTGACTACCGTAATGCTCCGACAATCCATCAAGCGGTTCGGCTTCGTAACTTACCAAAGTCGTACTAAAACATTTTTGACAGATTTTTGAGCGCCGTGTACCACATAAAATCGGTTCAAGGTCAGTAAGCACAACCAGAATTAATACATAAGGCGCACCGGATTATAAAGCGCACTGTCAATTTTTGAGAAAATTAAAGGATTTTAAGTGCGCCTTATAGTCTGAAAAATACGGTAATTCTGTGAACTTTTAAAGATTAAATCCAGGTGCTCTGTTGGATGCTGCCTATCTCATGGCTCTCTGATCTGCCTCCTCCTCCTATGACATACAGGTACCTGCGCTGCTACTACTTTGCAGTCCGTAGCCTGATCAATATCGGGGGTCTTCCAGAGCCTGTGACCACCTTTGAGATTACCTTTCAGATGACCAACTTCTTCATTGGTGTCTTTGTATTTTCCAGTTTGATCGGGCAGGTACAAATATTTCCTCAATTTTCACCTGACCTGATCATTCCATTTCATATAAAAATCACCTTTTGCATATCCTTCTGTCCATTTTCCAATGCTCAGATGAGAGATGTCATTGGGGCTGCTACAGCTGCTCAGACTTATTTCCGTGCCTCCATGGATGGCTGTGTTGACTACATGAACACCAATGCAATCCCCAGATATGTCCAGAACCGGGTCAGGACCTGGTACAACTACACCTGGACTGCTCAGGGCATGCTGGGTAAGAACATTAGTTTGGCTTTTGTAAAAGAAAGAGTGTTCAAAATTGTGGAATACTAATACAGAATGTATTTGTGCCCTGAATGCTTCAGTGTATAAATTATTTGAGACTAAATGATCTCTGTCTTGGCCCTGTGATGGGCTAACGATCTGTCCAGGGTGTACCCCCACTCCCCAGTTAAGAAGATGAATGGATATTATCAAAATTATAAACAATCCACAGTTTTATTTAAACCACCCAAAAAAAATTGGGTGCAAGGAGCATATTATGAAAATGTGACCTTTTCAGTGCTTATGTGCATGACGGTAAACTGAAGAATCAAAGATTTTATTTGTCCATACTACTATACGTACAGGACAGAGGAGAATTGAAACAGTGTTTCTCTCTCTCTTCAGTGGTGTGCACAATATAAGAAAGAAAAAGGAATAAAAACAACTGGAAAAACAACAACAGCAGCCCATGTACCGTAATGCTACTCATAGTGCAAATGGCGACAAAAGATAGACCCAGACCTCCCATGATGCTACCCATAGTGCAAATGGCGACAAAAGATAGACCCAGACCTCCCATGATGCAAATAAAGATAAACGATAAACAATGAGACCCAGCTTATATACAGAAAAGTACAGCAATAATACTCATAGTACCAAGTTCAATGCGGTAGTGTAGGTGCAGACAGTGACAGATGGGACTGCACATGATCAATATTGCAATAACAGACAGCAGCAGATATGGCATTTGTGCAAATGGTTGCAATAAAGTGCAGAGACATACAGCAGCAAATGTATTGCTAATTGTGCCAGTCTTTCTGTGCCAACAGCTGAGATAGTTATTGTGTGGGTGAGTGCATTATGGATTACGGTCTTGGGGGTGGGGGGGTAGTGAACAGAGTTCAGGGTCCTGATGGCCCAATGAACAAAGCTGTTTAGCAGTCTTGTGGAGTGAGCCCGGAGGCTCCGGTGCCTTTTCCCCAAGGGCAGGGGGCTGACAAGGGAGTGTGAGGTGTCCCCTGCAATGTTGATGGCTCTGCGGGTGAGGTAGCTGTCCGAGAGGGGTGGCAGGGGGGCACCAATGATCTTGATGGCTGCTTTCACTGTGTTTGTAGTGTCTTCTGGCAGGAAGCAGTGCAGCTTCCATATCACACTGTGATGCAGCTGGTGAGGATGCTCTCAATGGTGCCCCGGTAGAAGGAGCACATGATGGGGGGGGGTGGGACTTGTACTCTCCTCAGTTTGAGGAGGAAATGGAGGAGAATTTGAGCCTTCTTGGCCAGTGATGTGGTGTTGTTGGACCAGAAGAGGTCCTCAGAAATGTGCACCCCCAGGAACTTGGTGCTGCTCACCTTCTCCACAGCTGCTCCATCGATGATCAGAGGCAGATGCTGTGTGTGTCCCCTCCTGAAGTCAGCCACAGTCTCCTTGTTTTTTTCCACATTCAGGAAGAAGTTACTGTCTTTGCACCACTGGACCAGTTGGCTTACCTCATTTCTGTAGTTGGCCTCCTCATTGTTGGTGATGAGGCCCATCACAGTCGTGTCATCTGCAAACTTGATGTGGTTGGTGTTGTAGGCTGGTACACAGTCATGGGTCAGCAGGGTGAAGAGCAGCGAGCTGAGCACGGACCCTTGTAGGGCCCCTGTGCTCAGTGTGATGGTCTTGGGTGTGTTGCTGCCAACCCACACATTCTGTGGCCTCCCTGTGAGAAAGTCCAGCACCCAGTTACAGAGAGGTTTTGAGTCCCAAGTGTTTGAGTTTTTGTATTAGGTGCTGGGGGATGATCGTGTTGAAAGCTGAACTGAAGTCCAAGAACAGCATTCACACATAGGAGAAGGGACTCTTCTTCTTCTTGGTTGTCCATCGATCCAATGATGACCATCCCTCATGTGTTAAGTCCTCTTCTTGCGTGAGCACGGAGATGGCTGTTTAGGCCGATCCTTGATCGGCAGACACAGCTGGAGTAGGGGCAAGAAAACTGCCCAGGTAATAACGCCTTTCTTCGTGCCCATGCTTCAGCTACATCAGCTCGCCTCTTCTCTTCAAAGTAGTCTCGTGCCTGGGTAGTGAGGGCATGCCAGCCTGACCTGTCCATAGCCCACAGCTCTAATTGTTTGGGAAGGACGCCAGTGTGTCTGATGTTGAGCTTCACGCAGTCTTTGAATCTTTTGCGTGGTCTGCCTTGGTTCTGCTTCCCAGAGCAGAGTTTGCTGTACATGAGCTGCTTGGGCAGCCTGTGGCCATCCATCCGGATCGCATGGCCAACCCATTGGAGCTGGGCTTTCAGAATCATGGCCTCGATGCTGGTCATCTCAGCTCTGTCCAGAACCTCATGGTTTGTGACCCAGTCTTGCCAGTGAATGTTCATGATCATCTGTAGACTTCTCATGTGGAACGTCTCCATCTGCTTCAGGTGTTTTTTGTACATGGTCACGTCTCACATCCATAGAGAAGGCTGGTGGGGACAACGGCCCTGTACGCTTTGAGCTTCATGGACAGCTGGATGTTGTGCTGGTTCAGGATGCAAGCTTGGAGATGACCGAGAGCTTGACTGGCCTTGCAGATTCTGGCGTTGATCTCCTTATCCAGGCTGCCATCATTGCTGATGGTGCTGCCGAGTTATTTAAAGTCGTCTACTGTCTTCAGTTGGGTACCCTCGATGGAGATAGAGGGGGGGTAGGACGGTGGAGGCGGGTGCTGGCTGGAACAGTACCTCTGTCTTGCCGAGGCTAATGGTAAGACCAAAAAGGCGGGAGGCTTCTGCAAACTTATTCACGATGATCTGGAGATCAAACTCTGTGTGGGACATGAGGGCACAGTCGTCAGCAAAAAGTGCTTCCAGGACAATCTTTTCTGCGATCTTGGTCTTAGCCTTCAGTCAGCGGAGGTCGAACAGTGAGCCATCAAGTCTGTATCACAGGTATACCCCAAGGTCCAAGTCCCTGAAGGCATGGTTGAGGATGCAAGAGAAAAAGAGGTTGAAAAGGACCGGGGCCAGAACACATCCCTGCTTGACGCCGTTGCTGATACTGAATGGCTCCGATGCCTCTCCACCTGAGAGAACCTGCCCAGTCATGTTGTTGTGAAACTGGTGTATGAGGTTTACAAACTTGTCTGGGCACCCAAGCTTGGATAGGATGATCCAGCCTCCCTGTTCACCGTGTCGAAGGCCTTAGTCAGGTCAATAAAGACGGCATATAAGTCCATATTTTGTTCTAGACATTTCTCCTGCACTTGGTGGACGGAGAAGATCATGTCCACGGTGCTGCGGTTTGAGCGGAATCCGCACTGTGTTTCTGGCAGGTTCCCTTCAGAGATGTTGTTAATCAGTCGGTTAAGAAGGACCCGGGCCAGTATTTTTCCAGCAATAGATAGAAGGGAGATACCTTGGTAATTGCCGCAGTCCGACTTGCTACCCTTATTCTTGAACAGGGAGACAACAGTGGCATCCCTGAAGTCTTTGGGCAGTTGTTCTTCATCCCAGATGCTGGTGAGGAGGGAATAGAAGATTTCAAGGGCCACAGGACCGGCTGATTTGAATATTTCCACCGAGATTCCATCCATTCCAGGTGCTTTGCCTGAATTGGTCTGCCTAATTGCCTTCAAGACTTCATCCATTGTAGGGGGGGAGGTTGAGGCAGTGGACGGTGGGTTTTTGTGGGATCAGATCAAGGGCGTGGGGGTCTACAGTGGAGGGCCTGTTGAGCAGGTAGCTGAAGTGCTCTCTCCATCGTGCATTGATGCTGCTCTTCTCCTTCAGCAGAGTTGAACCGTCTGCCGACAGGAGTGGAGTGGTACATGGCTTGGCAGGTCCATATACTTCCTTGATGATGCTGAAGAACATCTTGGAATTCTGCATGTCGGCATATCTCTGCACTTCATCTGCTTTCTTCTCCCACCATTCATTCTCCATCTTTCGCAGCGCTGCTTGTGCCTGTCTCTGGAGGTGCTTGAAGCGATCACGCTTGGAAATGGAAATGGGGTCATTCTGCCACTCAACAAAGGCCTTCTGCTTGTCATCCAGGAGTGTCTTCATGTCCGTCATGTGTCTTCATGTGCGCATGGCCCTGGTGATCCTGACGTCACAGATGTCTCTCTGACGGCAAATGGTGAAGTCTATCAAATGCCACTGCTTGGATCTTGGGTGCATCCATGTTGTCTTATATTTGTCTGCTTGCCAGAACAGTGTGTTTGTGATAACGAGGTGGTTTTCAGCACAAAGGCTCAAGAGCATCAAGCCGTTGGGAGTTCAATTTTCCAGTGCCGTGTGGCCCCAGCACACCTTTCCAGTTACAGCAGTCTGTTCCGACTCTGGCGTTGAAATCGCCTAGCAGAATGAGTTTGTCATTGGGGGGAGTGTCCTTCACGAGGGTACTGAGCTCCTCATAAAAGGCTTCCTTCACTTCATCACTGCTGGTGAGAGTTGGGGCATACGTGCTGATGAGGGTAACGTGCCGGTTATGGTTAAGGGGGAAACGGAGTTTCATCAGCCGTTCATTAACTGACGTTGGTAGGTCAGGAAGTTGATTGAGAACCGCTGTCTTGATGGCCAGTCCTATTCCATGGATCCTCTCTTCATCTTTGGCCTTGCCTTTCCAGAAGAAGGTGTAGCCACCTTTTAGTTCGGCCACAGATCCTTCTTCGGCTAGTCTGGTCCCACTGAGGGCCGCGATGTCAATGTGGTAGCGGGCCAGTTCCCTTGCAATGAGGGCTGTTCTTCTCTCAGGCCTCGAGGAGGCATCTCTGTCCATGAGGGTGTGTACATTCCACGCACCAAGAATTAGTTTTTCTTCTTTGGTTTTGACCACTTGGGGGGTAGAACTACCAGCCGCGCTATGCTGGCCAGTTGGAAGGGACAAGCATTTGTTTGGGACACATTTTCTAGTCCCCTCCCTCATGTGAGGGTGAGCAGTACTGCCCTAAAGAGGCTGCTCAGTCGCCTGGGGGAACGCTGAACTCCACTGTTGTCCCGGGGTCAGAAGGAGAGCGACTATTGCCACCAAGCCGCCTGCGTGCAGGGTTCAAGCTACAACTGCCAGTGGTCACCTCCACCTGTTGCTTCACTCGTTCCCCATCGCCGCAGGACTGTTGCAGGGTTGTGAGGACTAACACACACGAGGAAAACCTGTGCGGGAAAGTTTTTTTAAAAGTGGGAAAGTCGATACACAGGGGCAATCCCACTCTCTCTGCCTCAAAAGCCAGGACCTGGTGGTACGAAAAGAGCCGTCACAACCAGGGACTTCCTCGGCTGCAGTGGATGACCACGACATCTATAGTTGGAACACCTGCTGTCGCCGCCTTCATGACCGTTGGGACAAAAGATGACCTCATCCGCTCAATCTGCCAACTACAGTCTTCACATACTTGGGTAGGCATACCCTGTTTAACTCACCGGAGGGTTTGAGGCCTGAACGGCTACCCTCACCTGGTTCAGCCCTCGTGCCAAAGCGGTTACCGGGGTGTGGCCGCTGCGCATGCTACAGCTTCGAGGAGCCACAGGTGAGAGTTGGGTGCCAGGTGGGAACCAATGTAGAATGAGCTGTCCTAAAAAGGACATGGCAAGCACCCCCTACAGAGGTACTATCCCTCCCCAGACACCCCAGAGAAGGGACTACCAATTTAATTTTTTTTAAAAAGTCATTTTGTTGAGTGTTTGTTAGGTTCCATCTTTATTTCCACCTGTTTAAATGATTGTGGGAGTTCACATGTCCCCATGAGCTTCTGAAGCCACACTGACAGCCCAGCTAACTAAGTTATCTTAGTGTTGTTATTGCTACTCTCTATAGTCCGTTCACCCCAATAGACGGTTGTGTTCCTGGGATGAGTAGACTGCATACATCAGTGTTTCTCAACCTTCTTTTGAGCCCTGGCACACACTTTACATTGGAAAAATCCCGTGGCACTCCACCAACCAAAAATGTTACAAAGTGCCACACTGTAGCCTATCACAGCATATGTAATGATAATTTAGTCTCGTCTTTTTGGCTGCTCCCTTTAGGGGTCACCACAGTGGTTCATCCGCCTCCATCTCACCCTATCCCTGCATCTTCCTCTGTAACACCAACCCTCTCAATGTCCTTCACTACATCTTGAATCTTCTGTGGTCTCCCTCTTTTCCTCCGGCCTTGCAGCTCCATCTTCAACATCCTTTGTTCAGTACATCCAGTATTTCTTCTCTGCACATGTCCAAACCATTTAAGCCTCGCCTCTCTTAGGGTGCGTCGTAATTCACCCCTTGGTCCTACCCCTCCATTTTGTGCATTCACCATGAATGCGCAGAGCAGTCTATGCAACAGTTGATGCATTCAATAAACGCTCAGCAATCCCTCAGCCAAAATTTTGGTGTTCATTGAAAGATTGCTTGTGATCACTGGGAGATCTATGAGATCATTGAACAGTTAAGGAGCGCTCATGGAGCGTTCAGTGATCTCTTGGATCTCTCAATGATCTTTGAATGAATGCTAAATTTTTCCACCCCAAAGGAGAGATGGCTGAGAGAGCCGTGAGGGATCACTGAGTGTTCAATGGAAGACTAAGAGTTAATTTATTGAGCGATTGCTCAGAGATCACTGAGAGGTTGATGAGATTGTTCAGCACTCCTTAAGAGATTCTTGAGAAATCACTTCCCTTTTGTGACTGTTGCGATATTGTTTTTGACCAAGCCAAAACTTTGACGAGACAGTGGCGACCATGGAGATCATTTTAAGATCATAGAGAGATCTTGGCAATCAGTGAGAGATCATTTAAAGATCGTTAAGAGATCTGGCCATTTTTCATCTTTCAACAATATCTCAACGATCTCCACCCCTGTGTAAAGGGGGTTGAAGAGTACTACAAACCTCTTCATTGCCCAAAAAACTTAAATCACTCAGTGATCTCTCAAGGATCTTTCAAAGATTTCTATAGATCATGATTAAAGCTGACGAAACATCTCCCATCTCCTTTTACCATGGATGGCTATGAATTAAATTATATAAATAGAAAAGTGAAAAAAGGAGGAGGAGTTGCAATTTATGTTGACAAGAGCTTGAAATACAAGGTTGTTGAAAATCTGTCAGTAACTGTGGATGATTTATTTGAATGTATTACAATAGAAATCTGTCTGGACAATGTGAAGAATGTAGTAGTGAGCTGTGTATATAGAACACCTGGATCAAACATTGACTTATTTAAGGACTGGATGGAAAAAATGTATGCAAAACTAACTCATAAAATTATGTTCATCTGTGGGGATTTCAATATAGATCTGATGAACTCAAAACAACATAGTTTGACAGAAGAATTTATCAACACAATGTACAGTATGGGCTTACATCCAACAATTACAGGACCTAGCAGAATCACGTCACACAGTGCCACACTAATAGATTACATATTCACAAACATAATATCAGGAGTGGGCTTTTATTGAATGATATCAGTGACCACCTGCCGATTTTTGTTGTCTATCAATGTGATTGTAGGAAGAAAAAGCATACCAAAAATATTAAATATAAAAGAATAAGAACCGAAGAATCAATGTATTTACTGACAAAGGAATTATTAATACAAGACTGGAAGATAGTTTATGATGAAAATGACATAAATAAAGCATATGATAATTTTTTACAAATATTTCAATCATTGTACAATAAAAACTGTCCTATAAAACAATACAGTGACAGACAACAAAAAAAAAATATTCCTTGGGTCACCAAGGGGTTAATAAATGTATGTAAAAAGAAGAATACATTATATAAACAATTCATTAAATGCAGAATGGTGGAAGCTGAGATCAAATATAAAAGATATAAAAACAAGCTTACTAATATAATGAGGACCTGAAAGAAAGAATATTACAACAGAATATTAGAGGATAACAAAAATAACTTAAGAGGAATATGGCAAGTACTCAATGGGATTATTAGTAATCGACCTAAGAATGCTAATTATCCAGAATATTTTATTGAAAATGGCAATTTGATAAATAATATGGAAGATGTGGTCAGTGGTTTCAATAAATTTTTTGTAAACGTTGGTCCTGAATTAGCAAAATCAATAGTGACAGCAGAAACAAACTACAGTGGTTCTGTAAATGAAATAGAAGATAGAAATCCAAACAATCTTTTTGGGTGCAGTTACTGAAAAGGAAATTATCAAGACTGTGAGTAAATTTAAGAACAAAAAAAATCAACGGACTGAAATGAAATTGACATGACAGTGAAAAAAGTAATTGAAGGAATTGTTAAGCCACTCACCCACATCTGTAACCTGTCATTTCAAACTGGTACATTTCCAGACAAAATGAAAATAGCAAAAGTAATACCTCTATACAAAACAGGAGACAGTCATCGCTTCACAAATTACAGGCCAGTCTCTTTACTCTCACAATTCTCCAAAATACTTGAAAAAATCTTCACTAAGAGACTGGATGATTTCATTGAAAAACACAACCTCCTTACAGATAGCCAGTATGGTTTTAGAGCAGCTAAATCTACATCTTTGGCACTGATCGAACTTATAGAAGAAATTACTAGTTGTATAGATTAAAAAAAGGTTGCTGTAGGAGTATTTATAGATTTAAAGAAAGCTTTTGACACCACTGACCACAGAATACTACTAAGGAAACTGGAAAGGTATGGGATAAGAGGGGTAGGACTGAGTTGGGTGGAAAGTTATTTAAGTAACAGACAACAATTTGTACAAATTGGTGAGCACAAATTGCCTTTCATGGACATCACTTGTGGTGTGCCTCAGGGGTTAGTTTTGGGACCCAAACTCTTTATTTTGTATATAAATGACATTGCCAAGTATCAAAAATTCTGAAATTTATTTTGTTTGCGGATGACACAAATATCCTTTGCACTGGTGAGAATTTGCAGCAGGTTTTAGAGGTGGTCACAACTGAAATGAAAAAGTTAACGCAGTGGTTCAACAAAAATAAATTATCTCTAAATCTAAAAAAAACAAAGATTATGTTGTTTGGAAATTATAAAATAAATCACGAAATAATGGTAACGATAGATGATACCAGAATAGAAACAGTACAGGAAAATAAGTTTCTGGGGGTGACGCTAGACAATAAAATCTTCTGGAAACCTCACATCAGTCACATCCGGGCCAAGTTAGCAAAATGTATAGGCATACTGGGGAAGACAAGACACATCTTGGACTATAAATCATTGGTCTTATTGTACAATTCACTGTTTTTACCTTATCTTAACTATTGTGTAGAAGTCTGGGGAAACACCTACAAGACCAACCTACAGTCAATATGCACATTACAAAAAAGAGCTATAAGGATAAACAATGTAGGATATAGAGACCATACCAATTCGTTGTTTTTAAAGTCACATGTCATAAAGTTCATCGATTTAGTTAAATTTAAGACAGCACAAGTAATGTACAGGGCAATTAATAATCAACTCCCAACTAATATACAAAAAATATTTAAAAAAAGAGACAATGATCATAATTTGAGAGGAGACTTAAACTTTACAAAACCCAAGATACGAACAACCAAGAAAAGTATGTGCATATCTGTCTGTGGGGTGGATTTGTGGAACAGTCTGGAGCTGGAACTGAAACTATGTACAAACAGAAATCAATTCAAAAAGAGGTATAAACACCATTTGCTGAAAGGATATATGTTAGAAGGGTAGTATTTATATGTATGATTCATTATGTTCACTCTGGGACATTATGGGACACTATGGAATGGTGGGTGGGACAGCACTGTGTATATCTGTGTTCTTTGAGGCTGGTTTTGATGTATGGACATCAATGTATGTTAGGATGGATGGGTGTTAATGCTGACTTGTAAAAAATACAGTAAATTGTTTACTTGGGGGTCTTAAAGGTGGTAATTTGTATAAAATTCACATGGGTGTGGCACATATGTTTGGTTCATATTTCCCCACAAGAGTGTGGCACATATGTCTGGTTCATATCTCCCACAAATGTATGGCTTATGTGGATTGAGGCTTCACGTCTGGAGGAACAGGAGATTGGATCGACGGGGGCCGACAGGTGATGGCGAGGAGGTGTAAAGTCGGGCCCTTGTCTCAGAGGAGGCCCTGGGGGGTTTCCCGGGACACCGGAGAATAAGAGACAATGGTGAATCTTCAGAGACTTGCATTGTGATTGAATGTTTGCAGAAGCACCATGTGACTTGAGTTCTTAATCCCCCAGAGGTATAAGAGTGTGATGTAATATTATTCTGCCTCTTCTTGCTTTTGAGAATGTTGGATGAATGTGTTCTGCAATAAAGTCGAACCTGAGAAATACACTTATGTCTCGTCATTGAACACATCTTCCACACTGGTGACCCACGACAAAGAATGAGCAGGGAGAATTCTCCCGAGCGGAGCTCATCAGAGGCCAGCCTGATGGCTGCCTCCACGCTCCAGCTGCCCGATTTCTGGCAGCACAGCCCGCGCTCCTGGTTTAGCGCGGTCGAGGCGCAGTTCAACCTCTGGAGAATCTCAAAGGATGAAACGAGGTTCTACCATGTGGTGGCGAAGCTGGACAGTCACACGGTCCAGAGGGTGGAAGATCTGGTTAACCACCCACCGGACACCGACAAGTACGACGCATTGAAGGAGGCGCTGATCAGCCATTTCACCCCCTCGGTGCAACAGCGAGCAGAGGGGCTCCTAGAGTTGACTGAGTCGGAGAACGACAGACCGGCAGACCTGATGGTGAAGATGCTGAGACTGAAAGACTCTGAGGATGGCGAATTTATCTTCGCCCACCTTTTCCTCCGGACTCTGCCGCCAGCAGTGAGAGTGACCCTGGCAGACTCACCACGCTTGGCCAAGCGGGACTACCATGGCCTCGGCAAGGAGGCGCAGCAACTCGTCGACGCCCACAAGCGGAGCGCGGTTTCGGCTGCGGCAGCTGAGCAGAGGACGGCGCCCGGAGATGGTTCGGAGCCAGAGGTGGCGGCGCCAAACGAACCGACGACGGCTGCGACAGGCGTCAGGCGACGCGGAGCTGAAGACGGCCTGTGTTTCTACCACCGCCGTTTTGCGGAGAGGGCGCACAGATGTCTCCCACCGTGCCGCTTCAAGCGTCAGGGAAACGCCAAGACCGGGGGGCCAGTAGCAGCTGCATCCCTCGGAGAAGAAAATAAGCTACTTTACCTGACAGATGCACACTCGGGGAAACAATTCCTTGTGGACACGGGCTCCCAGCTGAGTTTCGTCACGCCTACCTACGCAGAACGGCTGATGCCGTCCAAAGCTCCCTGGGTGTCAGTATCAGCAGCGAATGGCTCAGCGATTAAGACATTCGGTGAGAGGACCATGCGTCTGTCCTTACAGGGCCGTTCATTCGAGTGGACCTTTATTGTAGCAGCAGTCAGTTTTAACATGTTAGGGGCTGATTTTTTGTGCTCACATGGTTTATTGGTTGATCTTGCTAATAGACGTCTGGTTAATGCACTGTCTTTCTATTCTATCCCCTGCACAGCTCGGGTGGCTCCGCCGACTGCACACGCCAACGTCACAGCTGCAGGTGGTAAGTTTCATGCTCTGCTCACTCACTTTCCAGCACTCACAGTTCCAAAGTTTTCGGCGACAGTGGCCAAACACGGGGTGGAACATTTTATCACCACCACTGGGCCGCCCGTTTTTGCAAAAGCCCGGCGCTTGGACTCAGCTAAACTGGCAATAGCGCGCGAGGAATTTGCCAACCTGGAAAAACTGGGCATAATTAGACACTCGAACAGCCCCTGGGCTTCCCCGTTACACATGGTCCCAAAGGCTGATGGCTCGTGGTGACCTTGTGGCGATTTCCGCAGGTTAAACAACGTCTCAGCACACGACCGCTACCCGATTCCGCACATCCAGGATTTCTCAGTTCATTTGGCGGGGGCGCGCATTTTTTCTAAAATAGACTTGGTGCGCGGCTACCACCAAGTCCCCGTGCGCGCGCAGGATATTCCCAAAACCGCGGTAATAACTCCGTTTGGGCTTTTTGAGTTTTTGCGCATGCCGTTTGGATTAAAGGGCGCCGCGCAAACTTTCCAACGCATGATGGATGCTGTTTTACGCGACCTGCCTTTCGTGTTAGTCTATTTAGACGACATATTGGTAGCCAGCACGTCCGAGGACGAACATGAAACCCACCTCACAGCGGTTTTTCGGAGACTGGCAGAGCACGGGTTGATAATTAACCCAGCGAAGTGCCAGTTCGGGGTGGCGCAAATCGATTTTTTGGGGCACCGCGTTTCACCACAGGGAGCGGTTCCCCTTCCTGAGAAAGTGCGCACAATAACAGATTTCCCCCGACCTCAAACGATAAAAGCGCTGCAGGAGTTTCTAGGAATGGTTAATTTTTACAACCGGTTTCTTCCGAGCGCAGCGCGGCTTATGCAGCCACTGTACGCGGCACTAAAAAAAACAAAAACCCACTAATAAGGTCGAATGGTCTCCGGAGCGCGCTGTCTCCCAGGTCAAATCAGCCCTTGCAAGCGCCGTTTTGTTAGCGCACCCGGTTCCAACAGCCCGTTTGGCACTCACCACCGACGCTTCGGACCTAGCGGTGGGGGCAGTCATTGAACAGTGTGCGGCAGGGACCTGGCAGCCTCTCGCGTTCTTTAGCAAATCCCTGCGTGATAACGAGCGTAAATACAGCGCGTTTGACAGGGAGCTTTTAGCCCTACACTTGGCCATCCGCCATTTCCAGTTCTGGCTGGAAGGGCGGTGTTTCACCGCTTTTGTGGACCACAAACCGTTAACTTTTGTGATGGCCAAGATCTCAGAACCTTGGTCAGGCCGACAACAAAGACAGCTAGCCGCAATATCGGAGTTCACCACCGATATCCAGCATGTAGCAGGCAAACACAATGTAGTGGCGGACTGTCTCTCACGTGCTGTGGCAACGCCAGGCCACGCAGGGGCAGACTCGGTGGCTGTGGGCCAGGGCAGTGACGCGGGAGCGCACGCAGCCCCGGTCCACGTAGGTTTGGATTATGCAGACATGGCTGCGGAGCAGGTTGGTGACGCGGATGTACGCGCGCTCCAGTCTGGACCAAGAGGGTTAAGGCTGGAGCACAGGGTGCAGCAAATAGGTATGCCCTCCTTAATATGCGATGTCTCCACGGGTCGGCCTCGTCCCATGGTTCCAGCCGCGTGGCGCCGCCGCGTTTTTGACTCTGTCCATTCGCTGGCGCACCCGGGGGTACGCGCATTGGTCAAGATGGTGGGGGAGAAATTTGTCTGGCCGGGGTTGCGCAAACAGGTCAAGGAATGGGCAGCGGCTTGTGTAGCGTGCCAGAGGGCTAAGATACACAAGCACACGAGGGCTCCTTTGGAGCCTTTTCACATCCCGGCTAAGCGTTTTGATCATGTGCATGTTGATCTGGTGGGCCCGCTTCCCTAGTCTCAAGGACACACACACCTTTTGACGATGGTGGACCGCACCACGCGTTGGCCAGAAGCGGTACCTCTGGCGTCAACAACGGCGGAAGAGGTTGCGCGCGCGTTTTTAACAGCTTGGGTCGCGCGTTTTGGAGTTCCGTCGGATATAACGTCAGACAGAGGCTCTCAATTTGTTTCCGAACTCTGGTCGTCTATGGCCCGCAGCTTAGGGGTGAAGGTACACCGCACTACCGCGTATAACCCGCAGGCCAACGGTTTATGTGAACGCTTTCATAGGTCATTGAAAGCAGCCCTCAGAGCATCGCTCACGGATACAAATTGGGTGGACAAACTGCCATGGGTTTTATTGGGGTTGCGTTCTGCACCTAAGGAGGATTTGCAAGCCTCCCCAGCGGAGTTAGTGTTCGCACAACCTCTCCGTTTGCCGGGGGAATTTCTCCCGGAAAATCCTGCGCCCAATTGCCCCCCCCCCCCCGCTCAGCTGTTGCAGAGCGGCACAGGATCAACCACGCTGCCTGGCCCAGTGCATCACAGTTTTCCACGCGTTTTTGTGCCAGAGGCTTTAAAAAAACGCAGAGTTTGTTTTTGTTAGACATGATGCACAACGCCCAGGGCTGAGACCGCCTTTTGATGGACCGTTCAGGGTGCTGGAAAAAAATGAGAAGCATTTTTTGCTAGATTTGGGGGGCAGAAAGGAGCTAATTTGCATAAACAGACTCAAGCCCGCTTTTGTCCTGGCTGATGAACGAATGCAGTTGGCGAAAGCCCCCCGCCGGGGCAGCCCACTGAGAAGGCATGCTCCAGAGCTCCCACAGAGATGTGCTAACAAATCTAATCCCCAGGTGCGAGGAGACGCTGCAGACGCAGCGAAGCCGGCCTACAGCAGATTCGGCAGGAAGCTAAGACCTAAGAGATTGGGGGATTGATTATTGGTTATGTGGCGATGTCTTTTATGTCATTTATGAGTAAGTTTGTCCCATGCAGACGTTTGGTGGTGGGGGGGGGGTCATGTGGCACATATGTTTGGTTCATATTTCCCACAAGAGTGTGGCACATATGTCTGGTTCATATCTCCCACAAATGTATGGCTTATGTGGATTGAGGCTTCACGTCTGGAGGAACAGGAGATTGGATCGACGGGGGCCGACAGGTGATGGCGAGGAGGTGTGAAGTCGGGCCCTTGTCTCAGGAGGCCCTGGGGGGTTTCCCGGGACACCGGAGAATAAGAGACAATGGTGAATCTTCAGAGTCTTGCATTGTGATTGAATGTTTGCAGAAGCACCATGTGACTTGAGTTCTTAATCCCCCAGAGGTATAAGAGTGTGATGTAATATTATTCTGCTTCTTCTTGCTTTTGAGAATGTTGGATGAATGTGTTCTGCAATAAAGCTGAACCTGAGAAATACACTCATGTCTCGTCAATGAACACATCTTCCACACTTGGGTGTATTTATGGAAAAGAGGAGATGGAATTAATAAGTGTTCACTTCTTCCTTCTCCCTTTTGAACAGTGTATACTGTTACTTTATTGCATTTGTCATTTGTTTGGTTTTGTTATACTTTTGTTCGAAATAAAGTATCTATCTATCCAAACATTTACACAGAAATGGCTTTTTCAAGAAGTTCGTTCATAGATTGGGCCAATTTTTGATTGCTCAATGGTCACCCAACGACCTCTGTGTAAAGGGGCCCTTAGTAGTTCTAGATCTGTGCTGTTGTGCTCTTATTTTAAGGATCAACTCTTTTCTGTTATCCTCAGATGAGTCAGAACTACTGGACAAGATGCCTCTAGTAATGAGGACCGCCATAGCCGTCGATGTCAACTTGGCCACCTTCCAGAAGATCGCTTTGTTTCAGGTGACTCAGTGCACACCTGCCAGCCAATCACCAGATTTTACAGTCATGAGAGCAGCAGCAGCTACATCAAGATGTATGACATGAAAACAAAAACTATAAAGGCACGTGAAAATTGATTAGACTACAATCTACACTGGGACTCGTAATCTCTCTGATACAAAAGAGCCATTTTGAACAATTTTTTGGGCCCAAAAAAATCTGCACGGAGCCATAAAACATACCTGAATCTTAAAATTGAGGTTAAATAGCCAAAGATAAACTGGAGTGTCAATATTAATGTGAAGTTTCTCTTAAATTTGCATTATTTTTCTTGTAAAGTTGTAATTTTTTCCTCTGAAGTGGAATTTTTTCATGTAAATTTATTTTTCCTATACAACAGAATACAGTTAATTGTCCCCTCATGAATTTCAGACTATTTTCTTGTAAATTAACTTTGTATCTTAGAGAGAATTTACAGTTTTCTGCTAAATTACATTTTAACCCTTTTTTCCTTGTAAATGCATTCTCCCCACCACCCAGGGGTAATTTTTTCCCCACTCCCTCTCTAACCAAAGCCACGTGGAGCCAGCCGTAGGTGTGTGTGTGTAGAGCTGACTGATGATGTTTTGTGAATCTGGAGTTGGACGTGTTCATACCTGGACACAACTGTCTCCTTCAGGGCTGTGACCAGCAGATGTTAGTGGACATGTTACTGAGGCTCAAGTCCATCATTTATCTACCAGGGGACTTTGTTGTGAAGAAGGTGAGTACATGTCTACAGTCTATGCATTTGTGAACATTAAATCTGAGTAAACGGTGACATACAGTGTGTCTTGTGCAACTAAAAAAATATTTGGTCATGAGCTTATGATGGGAGTAAACCTCCGACCGCTGTGTCACCCTCTTCTGCAGGGCGACATTGGTAAAGAGATGTACATCATCAAGAGTGGAGCGGTGCAGGTGGTGGGAGGACCTGACAACAGCATCGTGTTTGTCACTCTGAAGGCTGGCTGTGTGTTTGGAGAAATCAGGTTAGTCTGCAGCATCAGGGAGGGCACTACTACAATATGGCCACACTTGTGCCGATTTGTATAACAATAGTGTCAAATGTTTGCATTTAAACTCATTCACTGAAACTAAAGATTTTTCAACAACAAATCTGCTTTAACAGTAATTACCCACACCAGCAGGGAGCACACAGGTGGGAAAATGTCCAACTGTGTATCCGTGCTCCAAGTTAAGAGGAAATGATGCTGCCGTGACCAAACTTGGCACACAGGTTGACCATGGGACTTCCACATTTGGCTATGCTTTAGGGATCCACAGGTCAAAGTCACAGGGTCATGAAAGGTCAAAATCAGTTTGGGCTTATAGTGATTTTACAATGATGGACAGGGCCACCACATTTTAACACAACCTAGAGGGGGTCTGGGATGCCTCTTGGGAGTCTAATGACATTGACCTTGCATTTGACCTTGATCATCAAGGGCTGAAAGTAGGACATGGTGTCCCATCAGAACTGAAGCAGAAAGTCAACCAGAGATTTTTCCTACAATGTGATTTGCTGCTCCACACAGAATTTTGGACAAGAATTGCTCAGATTTTTTTTTTTTTTTTTTTAAACTTATTTGTACCCGTAGGTAGACTTGGTTTGCAGTCTGGTGACAATCCACCGGCTGCTGGTCGCTGCGTGCGCCCTAAACCTACATGTTTTTGGTATGCGGGAGGAAACCGGAGAAATCCCGGAGTAAACCCACGCAACACGGGGAGAACATGCAAACTCCACACAGCTCACTGTTGGTCGGGGGCTGGAATCGAACCTACGATCTCATGATCCCCGCGATCCCCTGGCCGAGGGTAAAACTGTGCTGCCACAGTGCTAAACCACTGCGCCACCGTGCAGCCCACTCTACAACAGAATGGCCCATTCTGTTGTAGAGGTCGCCAGCGTTTGTTATCAACCCTTTACATTTTCTGCTTTGTGTTTATATTTAACCACAGTCTGCTACAATCTGCTAAAGATGGAGGAAACAGGCGCACGGCCAATGTGAAAGCACATGGCTTTGCCAACCTCTTTGTCCTAGAGAAGAAGGACCTGTTTGACATCCTTGTCCACTACCCCGAGTCTCAGAAAGTTCTGGCCAGGAAGGGCAGGTGAGATGGACGCAAGCCCATACAAGCCCTCACTAAACCCTGATGATACCTTTCTAACTAGTTAAAATGTGTTTGTATTTTAAGGAAACTGGTCAAAGCCAAGGGACCTGTGGGAGCTAAAACCAATGAGGAAAAGCCGAAAGGTCTAATTCTGTTTGGACCCAGACCACCAACACCGAAACTGTTTAGAACAATTGGCAATCTTGCAAAGGGAAAACTGAAGGAGAAACTGGCGGTAAAACTTTTGATTTGACTGCTGATCTAGTCATCTAAAACCTCAAAAGTTCAGTCTTCTCATATATGATGCTCCTCTTTTGTGTCCTGTCAGCAGAAAAAGGAGCAGGAGAACTAGGAGCAGGAAGTGGCCCGTTTCTGAGGTTTGCTGTTCATTGGTGACTGAAGGCTCCAAAACATCCCGTGTTTATGAGTCTGCAGTTTTGATCTTGTGTCATCAGGCGACATCATAGTTTAAATATTTTTTGAATCATTTACAACAGTTTTACTTCTGATTTAGGCTGCATGTCCGAGCGTTTTTTCTTCTGTTCAGTTTCTGTGTAATTGAGCATTTAAAGTGCTCTTAGCACAAAAGCTCTGGGTGGGTCAGTGGCTTTTATCGCTGCACTTGGGAGTGCCGAGAGTTGAAAAAAATTCAACGTTTGGAAAACCGCACTGAACATCAATGATACACTTCTCTAAAAACAGTTAGGCTAAGAGGATACCATGATCAATATTTGAAAGCAAAAATTTAGAGGGATGCATGTTTTCTTACCAGGGTAGCACGGTGGGACAGTGGTTAGCACTGTTGCCTCACATTTAGAAGGTTCCTGGTTTGAATCTTCAAGCTGACAGTGGTGGGAATCTTTCAGTCCCTCCAGGATTTCGCAGGATTTTTAATTATTGTTGCGGTGCTCTCCTTGGGGATTGCCTGAATCGTGCATTGGCCCATGTCCAGACTGGATATTCACAGCTTTAAAACTCAATGACAAGATGTAGTAGTGACTTACCTCTAAAGACAAACGGTTACAACACTAGCTGTAGTGTTAGATTCGCTCATTTTTTGTGACTATACGGCGTGTCTCCTCACGTGCGCTCCCAGGACGGGGGTGCTTTCAGGCAGGCGGACGTTTTTCCAACACAAACATGGCACTTCATACACGCGGTCATTACAGAGGCTCGAGGAGACGTTCACCGGCGGCCCGAGGGAGACTGAGGAAGGAACGATGTGGGAAAGCTCGCTGGTGAGTTTGTTTTTTGTGTTTTTTTTTTTAATCACAGTTTTTTGCTGGTGTGTTCAGTATATACTCACTATAAACATGGAAGTGAGCGCGCTACTCAGGGACAAATGTGATTGGCGGAATTGGCAGAAGTTGATGACAGTTGGCCAAAAACTTGCGGTGATTGGACAAAATTCAAATTACGCAGGACCTGCTGAATTTGTGGGAATTGGTAGAATCACAATATCGCAAAAACCTACAGGGTCTGATCTTTGTGTGGTGCTTGCATGTTCTCCCCATGTCTGTGTGGGTTTGCTCCGGTTTCTTCCCACAATCCAAAGACATGCATGTTAGGCAAATTGGTGACTCTAAATTGTCCCTTGGTATGTCACTGATGTGTTATGTTGATAATCAGAGACTGGAGTCTTCTTATGTCATGCAGCAAACTCACTTTATTGAGAACACACAACCATATATATAGTACTCTGGCCGTAGCCCGCCTGACATCACTACCCAGGGTGGGTACGGCAAGCCCCACGGGCCACACACACACACACACGCCACACAACATTCCCCTCCCCCTTACAAAAGTCCAAAACACATACACACAATTTAGACCCACTCCAATTTAGGACCCTAATCATGCTAAGAAAATAACGGGGAACAATGAACTGTAATGACTCAACACATTCACCCAAAAACAACTAAAATCTAGGGGGAACAGGTGGACTGCTGTCCCACCCCACACAGCAAAGCGGATTATTCTGCCACTTGTACTAAATAAAAAAGTTCATTTATAAATTAAAAATAACTGCCGTGTTTCCTAACCTAATCAAAACATAAAATTAATCCCCAACAACACACATCCATACTGTATGTACATTACACTTGCATCCAACCCTATTTTTAAAACATGCACATATGAACATTCATTGTTATAACACCATATAAACATTTACATTGAAAAATTTACATTACACCACTGTCCACAAGCAGCCAAGGGTAAAGCCGGCTCGGAGACCCAGGGCAGCCCCTCGGCATGTGCGCCCCAGGAAGCCGCCTGCCCCCGGGGTCGAAGCCAACCCCACAGGCGAAAACGTCTTTTCTCCTCACCCTCGACTGCTTCTCTCGTCTGGACTCGCCATCCGACACCACCTCACGAACCCAAACCCGGTCCGTAACTCTCGGGGGGGGGGGGGGTCTCACTCGACCTGCAGTGCTGCTGCCCAGCACGCAGTCCCTCTGTGCCTGTTGGTCCGCCCCCGACCGTCTTTAAAGCTGCTGCAGCTGTCGCCACTGTAGCCCCAGACACTCCGGCCCCCTGTGGCCAAGCTCCGGGGAAAACTGTAGCCCGCTCATCTGTGTCACTCGTCGACCCAGGCGCCTCACCGCTACGCCCAGCGCCGTCATCCAAGGCGCTCCGCTGTGCTGCCTCTGCGCCCGGCTGTCGCTGTCGTCTCCCGGGGCTCTCAGCATCACTCATCGGCGTCACTCGTCGACCCAGGTGCCTCGCCACTATGCCCAGCACCTTCGTCCAAAGCGCTCCGCTGCACTGCCTCTGCGCCCAACTGCCACTGCTGTTTCCCGGGGCTCTCAGCATGTTTGTGCCCCTCTTCCCATTGCCCAGACTCCAGCTGCGGGGAAAACTCAGTGGAGTCTTCTTATGCTATGCAGTGAGCTCACTTTGAGAACACACAACTATATATACTCTAGCCGTAGCCCGCCTGACATCACTACCCAGGGCTGGTATGGCAAGCCCCACGGGCCATACAGACCACACTCTCCACACAACATGATGAGCCCTTAGAATAGAGGATTAAATGCTTTGAGTGGTCTTTGTGGCTAGAAAAAGCACCATATAAGCAGTGTAGCAAGCAGAGAGTCTCCATGCAAAACGGTGAAGCACTGAGCTGTGAGTGACATGTCAAACTGTTGCTTGGATACAGCGCTGAGCACTCCGGCAAAAAAGGTTCAGAGCATTTACAGTGGATAAAATACAAGATGTGGACACGCAGCTTTACAGTAAAAGGTTTTTAGTTTTGTCCATCGTTGAAACTGAGCCTGTAATTTGCTTCTGAACATGCTGTAGTCTGTAAAGGCTGCATCTCAGAGCAGCGACTGCTGACAAACACCGACTATGTTTACATGGACATAAGTAACTGGATTAAAAGCCTGATCAGACTAAAAATGCTTCATGTAAACATGCCAATCTGAATATTCTGACCCGATCACGCTCATTCAGATCAAAATTTCATTCCGATTCAGACGGATGGGTTATGCCAATTGTTAATCCAAATGGTGCGCATGAAAACACTTATTCTGAAGGTTGGGCAGAAAATGTTTACTGCGCATGTCTGTATGTCAGCCACACGTCGACGTGATGTATTTCCGCCTTTACAGCAGCAAGCGGAAGACATAGTGGGAGTAAAACAAAGCCGGTCTGTATCGTCCTGCTGTCTCCCTCTGTTCGTCATATGCAGAAGTATGTACTTGTAGCTTCATTACGGAGACCAGCAGAAGCAAAAATACAGTCTGAATAACACAATACAGGTCAATTTCAAAAAGAGAAAGACACAAATTGAGGCCTGCTAACACCGGAAGTTGCTTCTTCTACTATTTTTGGAGTGTCAAAATGATTTATTCCGTTCAAAGGTGTGACACATGGAAACGCACATCCTAATCGGATCAGCTTTTTCAGGATTCATGTAAACAGTAAAGTTCTGATCTGAACTGTAATCAGAAATTTTGCCCATGTAACCGTGGCTATTGATGAACAATGTTGAGATTGTTGGTGTGTCGTCAGGGTTCGTAAAGGATTGCACAACAGTTTTTACGGTCGCAAAAAAAGTTTCTCGTTTCTGACCTTTTACAAACCCTGATGAAACCCCCAAAATCACAGCATTCATTAGCATTTGCTGCTCATTGATATACATGCTTAAGGATTGGAGGTTAGTGAAAGCAGGGATGTCTACCATTTCAGTAAAGAGCACCCTTCAGGATTTAAAGTGCACAGCTGGTGCATGTGAGCACACACACCAAAGCACAGCACAGAAGTAGCCAGCTGAGCTCAGGGTGCTGGAAACACACTGAACATGTGGCTATGCATTTGGCTTTTTTTTTTTGGACATTGTTAGAAAAATGCACAAAGTTTATAAAGTCATCTTTTGCTTTCTACTCAAAGACTTCTGTTACATTAGAATTATGTGCATGCAGGGCTGAATCCAGTCTACACCACGTTGCAAATTATTATGCAAATAGGATTTTAGTGTCAAACATTAAATTTTTTGTTTTTCATTTATACTCATTGAAGGTATTGTGTCTCAGGGCTTAGGATCACTGATATCAATCTCAGACACCTGTCATAATTAGTTTGCCAGGTGAGCCCAATTAAAGGAAAACTACTTAAGAAGGATGTTCCACATTATTAAGCATGCCACAGGTTTCAAGCAATATGGGAAAGAAAAAGAATCTCTGCTGTCGAAAAGCGTCAGTGCAATGCCTTGGACAAGGTATGAAAACATTAGATATTTCCTGAAAACTTAAGCGTGATCATTGTACTGTGAAGAAATTTGTGACCGATTCAGAGCACAGATGGGTTTGTGCAGATTAAGGCATCATGAGGAAGGTTTCTGCCAGACAAATTCATTGGATTAAGACAGCAGCTCCTAAAATGCCATTACAAAGCAGCAAACAGGTATTTGAAGCTGCTGGTGCCTCTGGAGTCCCACGAACCTCAAGGTGCAGGATCCTCCAGAGGCTTGCGGTTGTGCATAAACCTACTATTCGGCCACCCCGAAAACTTCCAGCACCACACGAGTAGGCTGCCTCTTTGCAACAGGGGCTCAATTTTGAGTTTGTTTTTTTTTTTTGTTTTTTTACCATCTGTCTTTTTCTGGTCAAACTTTCTGATCCTGTGACACCTTAGCAATCACGGACAAAGATTGCTGCACTGGTGCTGATATCAGTCTGATATTCAGCTCATATCCCAAATGTCTCGAGCCGATGGGCGAAGCCATTGCTTACAGCAGGAGATGGTACGGTAGGAATCAGCTGTTAGCACTGAACTGCCCCACGGTGCTAATGCAAAAACTTGACATACCAAGAGAAATCAGGCGGAAACGACATGGATGTCAAGCTGGAGTGAGGCAACGAGCAAAGAACATAAGGTACAGACCTGTCCTACCATCCTTTATCATGGTGAATGTACAGTCGCTACTCAAGACAGATGAGCTAGCGGCTATGTCCCATTACGAGAGCGTCTTCAGAGAGATTAGCATGATGTTAACTGAGATGTGGCTAACAGAACTAGCAACAGATGCCAACATCGAACTGGAGGGTTTCCACGCAACATGGGCAGACCGGACACCAGACAGTGGGAAGACAAGGGGTGGAGGGGTGATAATCTATGTGAACAACAGATGGTGTAACCCTGGGCATATCACAGTTAAAGAGCAACACTGCAGCAAAGACATTGAGTTGCTAGCTGTTAGCATGTGGCCTGTTTACATCCATAGGGAACACTCACATGTGATCTGCATTATCATTTATGCAAATCGTCTGCGAACGCTGCGGCAGCATGTGACGCCATCCACTCAGTCACTAGCAGGCTGCTGACAACACCCAAATGCTATCCTCCTCATCTCGGGTGATTTTAAACCATACTTCACTGTCCTCCATTCTGCCCACGTTCACCCAGTATGTCACATGCCACACCAGAGACAATAAAACACTAGACTTATTTTATGCAAATGGTAAGGAGGCGTACACCTCATTGCCACTCCCCCCGCTTGGGAGATCAGATCACAACTTGGTTCCCCTCCTGCCTGTGTACAAACCCCTAGTACACAGACAACCTCCGGTTACCCGCACAGTGAAAGTATGGTCGGAGGAGATGATTGACGTTCTAAAGGACTGTTTTGAAACCACTACATGGGAGCAGCTCTGCAATCCACATGGTGAGGATATCGACAGCCTCACTCACACCATCACAGACTACATCAACTTCTGTGTGGACAACACCGTACCCACCAAGATCATACGGTGTTGCTCAAACAACAAACCCTGGATCAACCCTGAGATCAAGTCCCTACTGAAAGAAAAGAAAAGGATCTTCAGGTTGGGAAACAGGGAGGAGCTGAAGTCTGTACAAAGGGAGCTAAGGCGGAAGATCAGAGAGGGTAAGGACAGCTACAGGAAGAAGATGGAGGACAAGCTGCAACAGAGTGACATCAGTGGGGTCTGGAGAAGCCTCAAAACCATCTCTGGGCTCCAGAATACCTCCTCCCAGGCCACGGGGAGGCAGGGAGTGAGTGAACAACCTGAACCTGTTTAAAAAAAACAAAAAAAAAAAAAACAAACAGGTTTGACCAACCGCCCTCCCCTCCACCTGCACACCAACCCCTGCTGCCTCTACTGTCATCTAGTCCTGCTGTCCAGCCCCCCCCCCACCAACACCCCCCATTCCCAGCACACAGCCCCCCTGCCCCAACCTGACCATCACTAAGACCCAGGTGAGGGCGGAGTTGAGGAAGATCAAGGCGAGAAAGGCCTCAGGTCCGAACTGCATCAGCTCAAAGCTCCTCAAGTCCTGTACAGACCAGCTGTGTGGGATTGTGGAGCACATTTTCAATCTGAGCCTGAAGCTGGGGAGGGTACCACAGTTGTGGAAAACATCCTGTGTGGTACCCATACCAAAGACCTCTCACCCCAAAGACCTGAACAGCTACAGATCAGTGGCCCTCACATCACACATGATGAAGACCCTGGAGAGACTGCTCCTTGCCGACCCCTCCCACCTGGTGAGACCAGCAGTGGATCCACTCCAGTCCGCCTACCAGCATGGCATCGGGGTGGAGGATGCAGTGATCTTCCTCCTACACTGTTCCCTGTCCCACCTGGAGAAGCCTGGGAGCACTGTCAGGATCATGTTCTTTGATTTCTCCAGTGTTTTCAACACCATCCAACCGGTGATCCTGAAGGACAAGCTACTGTGCGCAGGGGTGGACCGGCATCCGTCATCGTGGATCCTGGACTACCTCACAAACCAGCCACAGTTTGTGAGAACCCAGGATTGTGTGTCTAACACCATCATCTGCAGTACGGGGGCCCTCCAGGGAACAGTTCTGGCTCCCTTCCTGTTCACCCTTTATACTGCTGACTTTTCACACAACACACCACACTGCCATCTGCAGAAGTCCTCTGACGACTCTACAATCATCTGCCTCATCTTTGATGGAGATGATGCACAGTACAGATGACTTAAATGGACTGGTGCCATCGGAACTGCCTCCAGATCAATGCAAGGAAAACTAAGGAACTGATGGTGGACTGCCACAGGCGAGGACAACCCCTCACAGCACCAGTAAACATCCAGGGAACAGACATTGAGATGGTGACATCCTACAAGTACCTGGGTGTTCACCTGAACAATAAACTGGACTGGTCACACAATACCGATGCACTCTACAAGAAGAGACAGTGCAGGCTGTTCCTCCTGAGGAGGCTCAGGTCTTTTGGTGTACAAGGGGCGCTCCTGAAGACCTGCTACGATTCGGTGGTGGCATCAGCCATCACATTTGGGGTGGTCTGCTGGGGCAACAGCATCAAGGCAGCCACAGGAAGAGACTGAATAGATTGATCAAAAAGCTAGCTCTGTCCTGGGCCGGCACCTTGACCCAGTGGAGCAGATGGGAGAGAGAAAGATGGTGGCTAAGCTGTCATCTCTGCTGGAGTCCGAGTCCCACCCCATGCAGGACACGCTGAGAGCTCATTTAGCAGTAGGCTGTACCATCCTAGGTGTGCAACCGACCATCACACTACCACCACCACATTTTAGTGTTGGTATGATGTTCCTTTAATGGGGTGGGGGGGAAAAAAATCACTTTCACACAGGGCCATGTAGGTTTGGATTTTTTTTTTAACCCCTAATAATAAACACCTTCATTTAAAAACTGCATTTTGTTTACTTGTGTTATCGTTGTCTAATAGTTAAATTTGATTGATGATCTGAAACATTTAAGTGTAAAACATACAAAAAAAAAAGAAATCAGGAAGGGGGGGGGCGGGGGAACACTTTCACACCACTATGTTTTGGGTCGGAATCATAGGGAGAGAGCTAGTAGGCCCCTTTAGGGTCCCTGAAGGCATGAAAATGACCTTGATAAAGTATATAGAGTATCTGACTGATCACTTTCTTCCATGGTACAAAAGGAATAACCGTGCCTTCCGTAGCAAAATTATCTTCATGCATGACAACGCACCATCTCATGCTGAAAAAAAATACCTCTGTCATTGGCTGCTATGTGCATAAACGAAGAGAAACTTATGGTGTGGTAATCATCCTCTCCAGACCTCAACCCTACTGAGAACCTTTGGAGCATCCTCAAGCAAAAGATCCAAGGGTGGGAGGCAGTTCACATCAAAACAGCAGCCGTGGGAGGCTATTCTGACATTTTGCAAAAAAATTTAAGCAGAAACTCTCCAAAAACTCACAAGTTCAATGGATGTAAGAATTGTGAAAGTTACATGAAAGAAGGGGTCCTATGTCAACATGTAACTTGGCCTGTTAAGATGTTTTTGATTGAAATAGCTTTTGATTTCAGTAAATATGATCTAATGCTGCAAACAAATGACCATTTTCAGTTCTTTGCAACCAATAAAATGTTTTGAAACCCTGTTGTGCATAATAATTTAGAACAGTACATAGTTGTTTTTTATTTTTATTTTTGCAAAAAAAAAAAAAAAAAAAACATTGGGAGGTTTGTTCAATAAAATATGAATTATGCGCCAACAGTTAATGACTTAAATTATACTGACCGTCACTGGCATTGACTATTTAGGAAAATCAGTGAAATATTTACACAATAATTTGGAATGCGGTGTAGACGTATTTTTTTGTCTAGCCTCCTACAGCCATGCCAACATGGGCGAGCTGCTCCTCGCTAAAACGAACCGCGTAGTCGCAGATTCCTGGATTGTCCAACAGCAACTTGGCTGCAAACCTAATATTCTGAAAACAAAGCGGTGAAAAAAAATGTTTCTGAAAACATTCTGAGGTGAGAAATGGCCGTTTCGTTGCGGAATCTTTTTTGTGAGGCATTTTTGCCTTTACTGGCCAGATGCAGTGAGGAGAGAGGCCGGCGGTGGAGTGGAGACACGCAGCAAAGATCGTTCAGCCTGGAAATCAAACCAGGAGTCACTGCTGAGCAACACACTGTTGTGGTATGCTTCGTAACTTTTAGCTAACCTACCAGGATGCTCACTGAATCAGTTTCCATTTTACATTAACTGATAGTTTAAACATTTGTAAGGATCATGCCACTCCCAGAATGCACTGAAGCATTTTACATAGACAATGAAGGGTTGTAGGGGAAACGCATATCCAGTGGATAAGCCCACAGTGAAGACAGAGTGCCAAGTAGGTAGAGTACAGCTAGATGGTCCAATTACTACGTTCTGTCTGAATACAATGTACGCCGGACTAATTTCAACACACCGGACCATGAAAAAAAAAAAAAAAAAAAAATCTACAACAGGTTACCGACTGATGCTTTAATTACGATCACAGAACAAGGCAGTCAGACTTGTGCTCTGCTAGAAATATCAGTGGATATCAATATTTATCAGGAGAAATGTAAAAATATGCAGAGAAGAGGCCTCGCACTTGTGGATACTGATGTGTTTCTGTACTGGCATGAGGCTCAAACTCAGAAGTCAATGTTTACTGTTCTGTGTTGTTCTCTGAACTTATTTATTGAATTAGACCTTGACAAGGGTCTGGTGACTTGTGTAAACCAGCCAACAAATGCAGAGGAAGAGCTCTATTTTTATACCACCGTTTGAGGTCCATCAGGAACCCTGCACTCCAGTCAAACTGCAGTCATTGTGAAGCTGAAGGCCATTTGTCCACGAGCTCGTTAAAGCCTGCCTGACGAGCATTTCTCTGATTAAGTTATCTGAACGAAAATCAAAAGTATTTGAGTCCTATATCAACACCAAGTCCACATGCACTAACGGCACTTTGTAATGTTATCTGCCTGTCATTCTCAAAATTATGTTTGTACCATTGCTGAGAATTTCTCCCCCCCCCCCCTTCATTTTGAAGCCCCTTTCTATTGAACAAAAATGAGAAACTGAGAAAAATTGTAGTGTGATCATTTTGGGGTACAGAGTTGTTCCTTCTAATATATTTTGTAAAGTATCGTAGTGTTTTCTTAATAAATGTTAAACTGAATCACCTTGAGAAGAGTGTCGTCTTATGTGACATTTGTCTATACCACATTTCACATGATCAGTCATCTGTACAGCCCAGAATAACTTCTCTGAAGCATAAAAAAAGAAACAGAGGACAATGTTGAATTTAGAGGTAACCATGACTATTTAATAAGACCTGAGATCCATAACAAAGCTCTGAAAATTGTCAGTCCACTAAAAAGAATAAAATGCACATAAAGCTATAAGAACATGATGCCTATTGTAAAAAGCAGGGTGGCATCTACATGTCGGTGAGCTACGCCTCCTTAACCCTTTATGGCGGGGGGAGGGGGGGCTGCCCTGCAGAATAACATAACATTACAATAAATCAAGACAAAATCCACACGTACTGCAAGTAAAAGCAGATTATAAAAACAAGGGAAAAATACGGCATGTACACTTCTGCTTCCTGCTGTCAAGCTTTGGAGCGTTTTCCTTTAGATGCAGAGAAGCAAGCGCTCGCTCCTGTGTCTGTACATTTGTTGGGTTTCGAACACTTGAAAGACTCCCGTTTGTAATCGTCCACCTGCCGTGAACGTAAAGACTGATTTTTCAGCTCTTACAGTCTGGCGGTCAGCATACACTCTGCCTGCGCTGGCCAGGATATTGCACTGAGACTCTTCATCTCCCCAGCAGGGATTCCTTTTTAAATTCTAGATTCTCCAGAAGATGATCCGTCTGTCCTCTCCGCCTGTGATCACCGTGGAGCAGAGCTCGTTCATCCACATGGCTGTGACAGCACCTGTGTGGACAAGAACATGCGTTACAGGGACTATTTAGTATCATGCGGACATTATTCAGTGTTTCTTGTATGAATAAGAATGTACAAACAAATTTTCAAAGTGTGGAGGTACAGAACATATTTAATAAAGATGAACCTGAGGCTAAAATTTATCTTTTGTCACATAATGAACAAAGTAAATTTAAATTAGATTTATTTATTTTTTTAATATTGTAAAAGACGACAACACTGAACATTAGGTAGCATACAAGGCGGAAAGCGAGGTGACAAGTCCAACCTGTGTGCGCAGGGATCCTCTTGGTGACCGTGTTGTTGAGCAGGTCCCACAGGAGGAGGTCGCCAGACTTGCCGCCACACAGCACCCAGTTTCCGTCCCAGCAGAAACACCTGCACCAACACAGGCGCCGGTTAAACTGGCTAGGAGCTGGGAGATGATTTCACCTCAAAGGGGTTAATGCGGAACTCATAAAAAGCTAAATTAAAGCATCCGAAATGAGCCACTTCAGTTCCTGTCCTTAGACTACAAGCAAACACTTTCTTCTGAATTTTTTTTTCCCCACATTTTTTACTACTAAATCTGCAACAGTAATAACAGACAAGGTGTTTTTCCTCTTAAATATGCAACCTTTTCTAATAATAAAAACTGCAAATTGTTTTTTCGTCTTGGAAAAAAAGTCATTCTACAACATTTTCTTCAATATTTACAACTTTTTCCACATAAATATGAAACCTTTCCCCCCCACTGTTAGATCTACCTGAGGCTTGTGGCTCAAATCAAACTAGAGTTCTGATAGAAATGACAAACCCCCAGTTAGTCAGCATCACAGGAGCACCAGATCCCGTCACCTCACAGTTTAAGTGTGCAGTAATCTGAGGCATCGCTCTTACCTCAGCTCCTCCTCAGCTTTCACAGATGAGGTCACCATTCCTGTCTGGACATCCACGACTTTCAGAAACGAGTCAGAGCCAATGCTGAGAACATGTCGGCTATCTGAGGACACAAGAACCAGTCATTTCTTTAGAATCTGTAACGCTGCTCAAATTTTTCAAATTATTTTTGAGGTGATGACATTTCCTAGTTCAGCTAATGTTGACAAATGCACACAATGACGAAGTTATATTTCTAAAGACATTAAACAGAAGTCTGAGGTATAATATGCTGCCAGAAAATGAATGCTGCTTTGACTTTAAGAGAAACTATGCAGTGGTGCAGTTCATGATCTGTTCTGACTAATAAATCATCTGGTATCACATGACAGTAGTTTTCCTGAAAAAAATAAAAGTTGTTCCTTTGCATTTTAAAAAGAATCTGCATCGTCCTTCATACAGATTAGCAAAAGCTACAAAGTTCTGTAATATGCACGTCAGGCCAGTAGGTGGCAGTGTGACTTTACAGCAGTTAACATACACTGTATAAAAAGACAACCTTTTTTCCCCCCACAGGCATATCGGACTAAACTTTACATGTTTTAAGTCAGTTGGGATTACCAAAATTTCTATTTGCCAAATTATTCTTTAATATTTTCTTCAAAGGCAGAACTTTACTACGCTTCTAAACAATTTGGGAAAGCCCAGATGATGTCATGGCTGTGGAAGCTTCTGACAGGTTAATTGACAACATGTGAGTTAACTGGAGGCACACCTGTGGATGTCTTTTAAAGCACACCTCAAACACACTATGAAGCTGTGAGATCAGCATTTTCACAAGAAACCTAGGCTGCCAGGTTACACTGTACTGGTGCAGGCGTGGTTTCAAAGACATTTCCCCCTTAAAAAATGTGCTCAAGTAAAAGTAAGAAATATCCTGCCATAAAACTTCTCGCATAAGTACAATTTTATGAAAAAGTCACTTGAGTAAATTTATTAGTTACCGAGCACCTCCGTTACACGGCAGTCAGGCCTAACAAGCGAAACGCATACCAGGACTGAAGGCTATGTGGTGGATGGTCCCAGAGTGGCAGTGGACCTGCTGAAGGCTCTCGTAGCTGCTGGTGTCCCAGATGGTGACCACACCGTCCTTACAGCCAGACGCCAGCAGCGTCCCCGCTGGATTCAGCCCCACGCCGTTCACCTGAGTACAGAAGAGCAAGTGTTACAGCAGAAAAAGTCAGTACTGCTGAGATGTCTTGCATGTCACATGAAGACGTTTTTAAAACTGGTTGATCAAAGCATTACAGCACTCACGGGTCGAGCCGGACTGCCGTTTCACATATTCCATAACGTTTGCAACTGCAGTTAAATCACAACCTACCCCAGCATCATGCTCCAACTCAGCCAGCAAATTAAACGGGGACCTCTTGTGGCTGGATGAACAGTCGGAAGGACAGTGCCACACCTGAGAAATTAATAAACACAATATGGTCTTTAATAACTTGTGCAGACAGCAGCTGTAGAGACTCTCCATTAGCCCCCTTCACAGACACTGAACCTGTATGTGGAGTCTACTGTGCATCCAGTCTCGGATGTGGGACACATGTAACACTGCTAACTGTGTGTGTGTGTGTGTGTGTGTGTGTGCGCGCGCGCACCAGGGCCACTCCCTGGTCTTTGGGGGCCCTATGCAAGATTTTGTTTGCCCTTGTAATAATACTTCTAATATGCACATCTTCAGTACATGTGCAAACACTGTGGGAAATAAAGTCCTAGCTTGAAAACTGTAGGAGGAGTTAGTTGGACAAACTCATATGGACGGCTGGACAATCATCATCATCTATATTCTATAAGAAAAGGGATTCTGCCGTCCCTGCCGTGGATCGCCACCTTATCATGGTGGAGGGGTCCGAGTGCCTGAATGATCCCGGGAGCTGGTGTCAGGGTGTGTGTGTGTGTCTCAGAAACTTACTTCCCCTACCAACTCAGAGGCCACTTCACCACAGGCTCTCATCTTCTGCATGGTGATGCCACAATATCTGAAGAGTGCATCCGACATGGTTTCACTGACCACTTGACCATAAAAGAGGCCAAAGGTGACCTTTAACTGATCATCACCAGTGGAGGCGCATGCCGGGGAAGGAATCGAGCGTGCCCGACACAGTCAGTGGAGTTTAGGATCCACGGGAGTCTCTCTACAATACGGGCATTGAGGACTGGCGGGCAGATGGAGGTGCAGCTTACCACTGGGCTGCTGGGACACTGAAGCTATGTCTACATTTAACTATAACTTGCCCATATAACTCCTGTCGAGGTGTATGCCAGGTGAAGAAACGAGCAGACCCCGGATCTCTTTCTGTACACCCACCAGTGGGAGTGTTGTTGGAGGGGGGCTCGATCTCCCTTTCTGGTGAATTCTACTATAGTTTGTGAATGTCCCATTTCCCAGCTTGAGGGGGTTTTTTTTTTGTTTTTTTTTTTTACTTTAACATTTCCATAATGTTGCTGCCCAACACTCCCAACAAGGTGTCCAAAAACACACGAAGGATACAACCTGGCCCAGTCCTGATCCTCATCGTTTCATATCATGGACTCAGCATTCCCCTCCCACACGCCTGTAGGCCGTCGCCAAATAAAAAAAATTCACGCATATAGTCATGTGTAAAAATTAGGACACCCCTTTAAATATTCAGTTCTTTAATAAATGTTCATATGTCTATGTCTAACTTTGTTTTCATTTGCATTTTTTTACATTTATTTTAGCCACTTTAAGTGGGAATGAATGTGGGGGTGTCCTAAAAAAGATGGGGGTGTCCTAATTTATTCCTCACCATTTGTTTAGAATTACATTTTACAGAGAATTTGAAAAAAGTCTTGAATTCATTTTTAATTGTTTAGTTGTATTCCATGAATCTCCCAGTATTTTTAACATTGATATTAAATATCCATATGTCCAAATATGTTAAAAAAAACACAGGCTTAATCAGGGTGTCCTAATATTTTCACGACTGTACGTTTCCCCATCTTTCCTGTAGGGAACCACAGTATGCAACAAAAACAAACCATTCAATAAATAAGTAAACCACCCATTCTAATGCACATCCTACCCTAATGTGACTCCCCATTAATTTTCCCAACCTCAAAGCAGAAAAAACCTCATGCCCCAAAGTGAGCTCCAGCAGCCATCTTAACCTTTTGCCTCACCAAACTCAGATCATACTTAAGGTCAAATCCAAGTATGATTATTTTGTCATTTCAGCTTTAGGCTGGTCTAGCTTATGTGCATGGAAATATAGAAAATTTAGAGACAGCACATGGTAACGTCACAAAGACAAATGTATTAATGTTGACCTTAACAGAGGAATCCCAGGATGCCGTGTAGAGTCGGTCTTCAAACCAACAAATTTCACTGACTGCGTCGTCGTGGCCCATCAGCGTGTCCTGCCGTCTGCCATATGGGATGGAGTAGAAATACCTGAGGAGGAGAAGGAGTCTTTAAATCTCAAATTAGTGGGCAGCCACTTAAATCTGTAGGAAAACGGGTAGAGGATGCATTAACGTACACATTGTTGTCCCATGACGAGCACACTACGGTTTTCCCATCTGCTAGCATTAGACATGACGATAACGCCTGGGAAAAAAAAAAAAAAAAAAGTTTTTGGTCAGATTTTTATGGGATAAATCTTGTGCCTGTAGGAAGTGAATTTGAAAATCGCCATATCTGAATGTGAATCACTCAATTTGAACTTTAATCAGTTTGAATAAGTGATTTTATAAAATCTGAATGGCCCAGTTTCAAAGTGAATCTACTGGTCTGAATGTGTATTGCAATAAAATTGAAACTGCATTTCATTCAATTTAAAAAATAAATAAAAGTAAAAAAATCAGCTCCCCAATTCATTTTCACAGTTAAGTTTCACTTCTCTTCATTCAAACCCAGTTCTTCCAATTCAGTTGTTTATGCTACACATCTGGGGCCTGGAGTCAGACAAAACTAGTTGGACACAGATGGAAAGAGCTGTTTTACATCAGCAACACACTCCGCGTACTTTTTACTGGTGCAAACACCTGCATGGGCTGTCTGTGGTTTAACTGGTCCAGTGACCAGCAGCCAAACATCCAGGTTTGTAAATAAAAAGAAAAAAAAAAAAAAAAATTGACCTGTATGAGAATAAGCATCATGGATGCATACGAACTGGAAGGTTACTAAAACACTGTAAGGTACATACTGCCATCAGTCCTGCCTGCCTTCGTAACGGTTGCCAGTTGCTGGATGCAGGTTGGACTCATGCATCCAGAATAATAGGACAATGCCTCCCTCTGGTGGTTGGATTAATTTATCATGCAAGCGTTTGAATGGAAAAAAAAAAAAAAAAAAATTCCATTTTGGTATGATGGAATGTAATTTAGGGCAGCGCGGTGGTGGAGTGGTTAGCACTGCGGCAGCACAGCAACTCACTCTTGGCCGAGGGATCCTGGGTTCGATCCCAGCTCCCAACCAACAGTGATCTGCGTGGAGTTTGCATGTTCTCCCCGTGTCTGCATGGGTTTACTCCCACATGCCAAAAACATGCAAGTTAGGTTAATTGGCATCAAACTGGGGATTCTAAATTGTCCTTAGGTATGAATGTGAGAGTGAATGGTTGTCCGTCTCTCTGTGTTGGCCCTGCCATGGACTGGAGACCTGTCCAGGGTGGACCCTGCCTCTCACCCAAAGATGCTGGGATAGGCTCCAGGCCCCCCACCCCCCAAACCCAAAAAGGATTAAGCGGAAGAAGATTGATGGAATGGAATTCATACAGTACACCATTTTTGGTACAGTATGTAACGTACTATCATTGGATATTATCTCAGTCCTATGAAATTCATACTGTACTAAAAATTCCCCACACTTAAGGAGCTGCCCTGGCTAATAATATTTTGTATGCATACATGACATTTCTTCTCATAGGTCATTTTATTTTTTAAACAAATCTGGGCGTTTGGCCGCTGGACATCACTCCGAGTGTACCACAGACAGTCCAGGCAGGTGTTTATACCAGTAAAGAGTACATAAAGTGCCTCGCTGACAAAACGGTGCTCTTTCCATCTGCATCCATCTCGTTTTGCTTGACACCAGGTCCCAGATGTGTAACACTAAAAGACTGAATTGGAAAACCTGAGTTTGAATGGAGAGATGTGAAACTGAACTGTGAGAATGAATTGGGAAGCTGAAAAAAAAGTTTCAATTTTATTGCAATATACAATCAAACCAATATATTCAATTTCAAATTAGGTCGTCCAGATTCAAATTTTAAAAGCAGTTATTCAAACTGATCAATTCAGGTTCAAGCTGACTCACATTCAAATATAAAGAATTCAAATTCACTTCCTACAGGCACAAGATTTATCCCATAGATTATAACAAGAAATGCTGTTGGAGAAGGGGAAATGTTACTGTGGACCACCACAGCAGAGTACCATGTTAGAGAAGGACATGCTCCTCTGGAAGTCCTTCAGCTCTCTGGAGAACATTTTAAGTGTCGAGTCTGAAAAATAAAGAATGAACAAGTTGAATTTTAAACTACAGTGAAGAACTTTTTTTTGTTTGTTTTTTTTTTTTAAAGCATTATATTTTCAACACAAACTGTTCTGCTGCATTGATAAGGCTTTCCTTTTTAAGGAAGTTGAAGTTTCTGCAGAAGTTTGAGAAGAAATACACCTGAAGTCTGATTTTCAGTTTGACAGGTCGGGTGAAGCTCTCCACGCCCAAGATGACAAACATGCCTGCACCCATGCAGCAGCTTTAGTGTAAAATATATTAATTATTAGCACCTCTATTTTTTTGTTATAATACTTGTGTTTCTGCATACAACCCTGTTTTTTAGTCAGTGTTCCCAACACCAGCTAACAAACAGGTCAGTTTTTTTTTTGTTGTTACTTACTGCAGAGGAACATGACATTCTGACCTCAGACAAAAGAAATGCACCGACAGACCTGAACTGATAACCTCTTTTCCCCTCTTAAACCCATTTTGCTAGTACTGAACTATAACACCTCATGCAACATGTTCCTGCAATGTGTATTAACAACATGCATATAAACTTCTTTGTGGTCTTCAAAAGGTACTGCATGGAACTTGGAGAAACCTGGGTTATGGTGACATCATGTGGTGGCTAAGTGAACTGCAGCCTCAGCCTTATTCACTTCAACCATACAGGTGCATCTCACTAAATTAGAATATCAAAAAGTTGACTTATTTCAGTAATTCAATTCATAAAATGAAACTCATTTTATATAGATTCATTACAGACAGAGTGATATATTTCAAGTGTTTATTTTTGATGGTTATGGCCTGCAGCTCATGAAAACCCAAAAATCAGTTTCTCAAAAAATTAGAATATTACATAAGATCAATTTTTAAAAAAAAAAGTTTTTTTTTTTTTAATAGAAATGTTGGCCAACTAAAAGTATTTCCATGCACACACTCAGTACTTGGTCAGGGCTCCTTTTGCATGAATACTGCATCACTGTGGCATGGCATGAAGGTGAACAGCCTGTGTTACTGCTGCGGTGTTATGAAGGTCCAGGTTGCTTTGATAGTGGCCTTCAGCTCATCTGCATTGTTGGGCCTGGTGTCTCATCTCCCTGTTGACGATACTTCATACATTCTGTATGGGGTTTAGGTCAGGAGGGTTTGCTGGCCAGTAAAATATGGTGATACCATGGTTATTAAACCAGGCTTTGGTACCTTTGGCAGCAGTGTGGGCAGATGCCAAGTCCTGCTGGAAAAAAATCAGCATCTCCATAAAGCTTGTCAGCAGAGGGAAGCATGAAGCGCTCTAAAATGTCCTGGTAGACAGCTGCATTGACTTTGGACTTGATAAAACACAGTGGACTAACACCAGCAGATGACATGGCTCCCCAAATCAGGTGCCAAGTCCTGTCACTTGGAAATCAAGGTCCCAGAATCTGGAGGAAGAGTGAACAGGCACGGAATCCAAGTTGCTTGAGGTCCAGTGTGAAATTTCCAGTCGATGATATGTGGAGCCATGTCATCTCCTGGTGTTTTTCCACTGTGTTTAATCAAGTCCAATGTCAGTGCAGCCATCTAACAGGAAATTTTAGAGCACTTCATGCTTCCCTCTGTTGACAAGCTTTATGAAGATGCCGATTTAATTTTCCAGCAGGACATGGCACCTGCCCACACTGCCAAAAGTACAAATACCTGGTTTAATGACCATGGTCTCACTGTGCTTGATTAGCCAGCAAACTCTCCTGACCTAAATCCCATAGAGAATCTATGGTGTATTGTCAAGAGGAAGATGAAATACACCAGACCCAACAATGCAGATGAGCTGAAGGCTGCTATCAAAGCAACCTGGGCTTCTATAATACCTCAGCAGTAACACAGGCTGATCACATCCACGCCATGCTGCATTGATGCAGGAATTATGCAAAAGATTTTAGATTTAGATTCCTTTATTAGCCCCACAATGGGGAAATTACAGGGCATCCACATGAGTGGATGAGGCGGCCACTGGTGCGGCGCCCAACCCTTTCACCATTCACACACACATTCACACCTGGGGCCACTTTAGAGTCGCCAATTAACCTAACCTGCATGTGTGTTTTTTTTGGCATGTGGGATGAAACCGGAAAAATCCCTGAGTAAACCCACACAGACACGGGGAGAACATGCAAACTCCACACAGATCACTATTGGTCGGGGGCTGGGATCGAACCCAGGATCCCCCGGCCAAGGGTGAGTTACTGCGCTGCCACAGTGCTAACCTCTCCGCCACCGACCAAGTATTGAGTGTGTACACTGACATATTTTTCAATCGGCCAACATTTCTATTAAAAATCTTTTTTTTTTTTTAATTTTATACAATACTCAAATTTTTTTGAGAAAGTGAATTTGGGGTTTTCATTTGCTGCAAACCATAACCATCAAAGTTAAAAGAAATAAACACTTCAAATATCTCACTCAGTGTGTAATGAATCTATTTAATATACGAGTTTCACTTTGTGAATTGAATTATTGAAATAAATCAACTTTGATGACATTCTAATTTATTGAGCTGCACCTGTACATGGGGACTCTGACCCACAGTCCTCCCTGATCAGAAATCAGTGGCATAAACGGGGCAGAAATTCACTTTGTGACCAACAGGTGTCCCTAAAACAAGAGTTTCCCAAAGTTCCACAACCTCTAAATGCATCTTGATAACACTGCCTCAAAGTCCTTGAGAGAGTTTGTGCCTGTCCATTTCTACAGTTGTGTGCATCCGTCTGTGTTCAGTCGTTCTGCAGACCTTGGGATGTGGAGAAAATAGCTGCTCCATCTTGAGTCACGGCAATGCCCGTCACTGCCCTGCACATCATGAACAAACACTCAGTGACAATAAAGACAACACATACAGGACAAACATCTAAAGGAAAAAAAACTGCACATGAGAGGAAACATTTATATTATTTTGGCACCGACACACAGACAAGACAAAAATATGTGACAGCATGAGCATCATTAAACTCCTACAGTCAGACCACTGCTGCCGCAACTGTCTGCTCTCTTATTTTAATGCACCATCTCTCCATTTAATTTTGTTTATGTTGCAAGTTGACTGGTAGCATAAATGTATTGCAGTTTTAAGTGTTAGGATGAGGGAGTCTGACTTACTCCTTATGGATCTTGTGACTGGAAATGAGTTTGAGACTTCCCATGGTTGCCCACGCCAGCTTCCTGCTCTCCTCAGTCAGGTCTTCGAAGGAGGAGTCCTCCATCAGAGAGACTGAAAAACAGCACAAGGACTGCTGGGATGCATGGAGACTAATACAGTACGATGGTCATTTTGTATGCGAGATAGTAATGGAGCCCATCTAAAGATACAGTATTACTTTGCTATGTAGTTAATATACTGTATGAAGTCAAAGATGGCATGAGCTGCAATCTGTTCCACAAAATTGTACTTGTGAGTAGTTTTATTTCAAGACATTTTATTCTAAAGTACATTTATCAAGAAAAAAACTGCACTTTTACACAGCTACATTTGATGGTACCCTAGTTATTACCAGACATGATTGCATCTTCAGTCAATTTAGTCAATTTATGATTGTATCCAATTGAAATCAGTGCTGAAATCTTTTGTTGTCCTCTCTCCTGAAATATTAAATGCATTGTTGTTGGTGTCTTCATATGTTTAGGATTATGGAGGGTACATGTCATGCAAAGGAGTGAGAAAAATGTTGCAGTTTTATGAGAAAATAATTGGGAGATTTACGTGAAGAACTTGCAAATTTATCATAAAACAATTTGTAATGAATCTATAAGCACAAGAGTTGCAAATCTCAGGAAAATTAATACATTTAAGAAAACTCAAATTTGAGAATAGCGTCTCAAATGTACAAGAAAATCTGCATCAACGAAAAAAGATGAATTTGTGTCAATTTTACCTGAAAGTTTGAAATTCATGAAAAAAAAAAGTCAAAATATAGAAAAAGAAAAGTCGTTACTCCCCCACATCGAAAGGAGCCAGTTGAGATGGTTTGAGCATCTGATCAGGATGTCTGCCACATGAGGCTCACTGGGAGGAGACCCTGGGGGAGACCCAGGACACGCTGGAGAGACTGAGTCTCCCAGCTGTGCTGGGAACACCTTGGTATCCTCCCTGAGGAGCTGGAGGAGGTGGCTGGGGAGAGGGAAGCCTGAGCTTCTCTGCTTGGACTGCTGCCTCCGTGACCCCCAGATAAGCGGTACACAGCTGATGGAAAGTCATTACTCTTAACGCTGCATGTCTACAAGGAGCGTAAAAGCACTCCAAGCCTGGTTTTCTCGATGCTTCACAGGTGCTCTTGAAATTTAAAAAGGGCTCTGTCCAGTATTCTAGCAACTGCTTGACCTTTCACTCAAAGCATGTTGGGGTTTCACACATTTTGCTCTGAAACTCTCGACTCACTGCAGAAAACCGCATCAAACTGGTAAGAAAGCGTGCAGCCTTTGCTGTTAAATATCGATTACATATCTGTTGCAGTGTTACCTGGAGAGCTTTCACTGATGGGTGAGTTGATGCTCGGGCTTTGTGTCATGTTCTGGAACCTGGGTGTGATCCTCTGAGGGTGGGGGCTGGTGAACAGCTGTTTGGGCGTCTGACCGAACTCGAGGATCTGCGTTAGCATGGCGATTCTCTGATCGGTGTCCTCAATGCTAGGTACACAGATTTACATGTGAACAAGGAGGCAGGCATGTCTAAATAGAAATTAATGAGTCATTTTGTCTTTAGTACCTGTCACAGTCTACGCCGCCTTCATAGGTGAGTGGGTGAAACACTGAAATAGAATGACAGAAACAGTAATGACAAAGAACCCACCAAAGCTGTGCAGCAGCTAAGAATGGATGCCGATGGTTCACCATTATGAGCTGCCACAGCTTCACTGCCTCTCTGCTTGTAGCCAAACACCAGGTCAATCCACTCATGGAGGTGCTCCGATACATACTGACTCTCCAGCGCCCTCTTGTGTTTTTGGAGAAAATCCTTGGCATCTGGAATATTGGCAAAGATAAAACAATATAGGATACTTGACTCTAAGGCCGAATCTCATTCTCTTCCCTTGCAGATTTTAGGCACAGTCACGTGAAGTGAGGGGCTGTCCCAATTTGAAATCAGGAAGTGGCTGACTGCTCACTCGCCGATTTCACGAGCCCTTATATGAGCCTTTATAAGGGAATTACCCACAGTTCAGAGCGCCATGCCAGGGTTTCTCAAGGAAGAGCTCCCGATTGGTCACCTGTTCATCACTGACCACCCCTTCACCCCTGCTTCAACCCACAAAAAAACAACAGGTAAACACAGAAGCCGGGCAGTGCGGTGGAGGAGTGGTTAGCACTGCGGCAGCACAGCAACTTACCCTTCGCCAGGGGATCCTGGGTTCGATCCCAGCCCCCCGACCAACAGTGATCTGTGTGGAGTTTGCATGTTCTCCCCGTGTCTGCGTGGGTTTACTCCGGGATTTCTCAGGTTTCCTCCCACATGCCAAAAACATGCAAGGTAGGTTAACTGGCATCAACTGGGGATTCTAAATTGTCCTTAGGTATGACTGTGAGAGTGAATGGTCGTCCGTCTCTCTGCGTTGGCCCTACGATGGACTGGCGATCTGTCCAGGGTGTACCCTGCCTCTCGCCCAAAGATGCTGGGATAGGCTCCAGCGCCCCCGCAACCCAAAAAGGATTAAGCGAAAGGATGAATGAAACACAGAAGCATGAAAGGAACAACTCCAAACATTAAAAAGAAGATGTTTGTATGTCAGTATAATGTAGCTCACTGGTCTGCAGTGTGTCTATAGCTGCATAATAAAACTTTTTTTTTTTTTTTTTTTTTAAACAAACCGGGAGCAATGAACAAACATTACAGTTTATTGAGCTTTGTATTGAACATGACTCCAAATTCATGAGCCACAGAAACACATCTGCTCAGGGTTTCAAGTAAGTATTCAGCTGGTATATTGATTGATTATTGATTGATTATTTAGTAAGACAGTGGATGACTAAGGCTTTAAAATGCTGCATTTAACACAATGTATAAATAAAGGATGAATAATTAAAGTAAATATACTACAGTGGTATGAAAAAGTGTTTGCCCCCTTCCTGATTTCTCATTTTTTTTGTATGGTTGTCACACTTAAATGTTTCAGATCAAACAAATTTTAATATTAGACAAAGATAACACAAGGAAACACAAAATGCATTTTTTAAATGAAGGCATTTATGATTAAGGGGGGAAAAAAAAAATCCAAGACTACATGGCCCTGTGTGAAAAAGTGATTGCCCCTAAACCTAATAACTGGTTGGGCCACCCTTAGCAGCAACAACTGCAATCAAGCGTTTGCGATAACTGGCAATGAGTCTTTTACAGCACTGTGGAGGAATTTTGGCCCACTCATCTTTGCAGAATTGTTGTTATTCAGCCACATTGCAGGGTTTGAGGATGAACCGCCTTTTTAAGGTCATGCCATAGCATCTCAATCGGATTCAGGTCAGGACTTTGACTAGGCCACTCCAAAGTCTTCATTTTGTTTTTCTTAAGCCATTCGGAGGTGGATTTGCTGGTGTGTTTTGGATCATTGTCCTGCTGCAGAACCCAAGTGCACTTCAGCTTGAGGTCAAACATTCTCCTTCAGGATTTTTTGGTAGACAGCAGAATTCATGGTTCCATTTATCACAGCAAGTCTTCCAGATCTTGAAGTAGCAAAACAGCCCCAGACCACCACACTACCACCACCATATTTTAGTGTTGGTATGATGTTCCTTTTCTGAACTGCTGTGTTACTTTTACGCCAGATGTAATGGGATACACACCTTCCAAAAAGTTCAACTTTTGTCTTGTCAGTCGTCACTCGTCATCTAACTGAGGAACTTGAGGCCTGCAGTTCTTTAGATACTGTTGTGGGGTCTTTTGTGACCTCTTGGATGAGTCGTCGCTGCACTCTTGGGGTAATTTTGGTTGGCCGGCCACTCCTGGGAAGGTTCACCACTGTTCCATGTTTGCCATTTGTGGATAATAGCTCTCACTGTGGTTTGCTGGAGTCCCAAAGCTTTTGAAATGGCTAGAAAAGTGAACTCAGTTTTCCAAAGATGTGATAAACCAGTTAATTTATGTTTTAATAGGGGGGCAATCACTTTTCACACAGGGCCATGTAGGTTTGCATTGTTTTTTTTTACCCTTAATAAAGGCCTTCATTTAAAAACTGCATTTTGTGTTTACTTGTGTTATATTTGTCTAATATTTAAATTTGTTTGATGATCTGAAACATTTAAGTGTGATAAATATACAAAAAAAATGAGAAATCAGGAAGGGGGCAAACACTTTTTCACACCACTGTATAGTGCAGACATTATCAACTATTTTGTGTAATTTTCATAAAAAAGTAAAAAAAAAAAAAATTCCCTAATTACCTCTCTTTCACTCTGTAAGGCTAGTGCCTGCAAGATATTTAGATCAGGCAGTTGAGTCCTTCTGTTCCCTGGCCTTGAAGATAAAATCATTCTTAAAATAAAAAGTCCAAATCCCACAATACTAAGCAGCATGTTTGTCATACACCGTTGTCAAGGTAGGGTGACATGTCATCAAGCGTCCCATTCCTTTTATACCATTTCAAGCCCTCACAGACTCGCACACTACTAATGGCTGCCGCCCAAGTCTACAAGGGCTCAGGGCTTGAGGGGATTGAGATTCGGCCTAATTCTTCACAACCTCCATCATAAGGCTCATCAACAGCAAGTTTACCTGAAGCCCACGGTGGGAGAAGAACATCACCAACGAAAGTTCCGTTCTGCCTCCTGCCCAAATCAAGATTCAGTCCGTTTTCCAGGAAGCTGGAGTCGTCACCATAAAACTCTGGAATCAGCTACACACACACACACACACACACACGTAAACATTGTTTTATACAGACACTACACACTGTACTTTTGAACCAAAGACTGTATAGAAGCATGGACGACATAAGTCTTTAAAAGTAAAGCCGGTACATCTTGATCACCCTCTCATGGTGAGCAGCAGTAAGAAGAAACCCCCCATTCCCTCAGTACTGCTGTGTGTGGCAAACTGGCACTAAAAAGTAAACCTAAGAGTAAATTTTTCAAAAAAAGAAAAAAACTACCTATGAGGACAGAAACCATTTAAGTAACACTGATGCATGTTCAAATGTTTTTTTTTTTGTTTTTTTTTGGGGGGGGGGGGGGGTGAGTTTGGTTTTAATGAATTATTTGATGTAAATCCAGTAGTGTAGCCATGATTGGTGGGATCTGTGGGAGCCGTCTGTGGGCTGCTGCACAGACTAATGGTGGATTCATGGATGTCACTGCTCAGACTCTGGCTCAAACATCCAGGAAGCAGAGCGTCACTTTGCTTCAATAGAAGTAGATGAAGGCATGCTGTCCATATGTACAGTACATACAATCCATGCTTTGACTAGCATCTACAGCTTTTATTTTCACACACTGATGATAAAGTGGCAAGTTTTTGATTATGATGAGAATTAAAGACAAATATTTTTACCTCTTTAAAGTCAGTCGCTCCCTCTAAACAATTTTTCCATGTTTCAGCAATGCTGTTAGAAATAAATATTTTAAATCAGGACCATTTTGGTTAAAGGATATGCATTTCCATCTGAAGTAATTAACATGCATATACAATTCTATGATCTCAACATACCTTGATTTGTATACATTAAAATTGTAAAAACACAGCTAGATCCAAGCAAAAAATATCACAACCATAATAAGTCACACCAATATGATATACAGATTATGTTTTTAATTATGTTTTTAAATGAAATTAAACAATTAAAAACATAAAATTATCTGAAATTAAAGCTACAAAAAACCACCATGCTGAGTAAAATGTGTTCAGGGATCCATTAGTGTCATTTGAACATCAGATGAAGTGAGCTGGTATTGAGATCAACTGTTAACATCTGATGTGCTTGGACTGTGGGCCAAATATACAGACGTGGACAAAATTGTTGGTACCCCTCTGTTAAAAGAAAAATCCACAATGGTCACAGAAATAACTTGAATCTGATAAAAGTGGTAATAAATAAAAATTCTATGAAAATTAACCAATAAAAATCAGACAATGCTTTTGAATTGTGGTTCAACAGAATTATTTTAAAAAACAAACTCATGACTTCCGGCTATGGCTGCCACGTAGGACGGACGTGTCTCGCTCTGCTCTGCTCCTGGAAAAAAAAAAAAAAAAAAATCGGCAAATAACTCTCATTTGGGACAGAACGTATCCCAGCATTTGGGCGAAGATATGTCGGCGAAGCCTAAGGCTGGAAAACCAGGAAAAGGAAAAAGCGAGCCGCCGAAACAGTCCAAATTAACGGACTTTCAGGTCTGTGACGCAGCAAACAAAACTCCATATATGGCGGAGGAGGCTGGCAACGCTGCGATATCTGCGGGGGGGAGGCGCAGATGCGCTGATGGCTGCCATGAGTTCAATGAGAGCGGACTTTTCCTCTAGATTTGATGGGATTATGACAGCGTTGGAAGGAATAAGAAAGGAATTGGGTGACTGTGTAGAACGAACGGCGCAGATGGAGCTCCGTCTCGCTAGTGCTGAAGATGACGTCACCCGTCTTCAATTAAAGGTGCGCACTTTGGAAAAAAAAATAAATCTCTGGAAGATAATATTTTGGATTTGGAATCTCGGTCGAGACAGAATAATTTGAGGCTGGTGGGTCTTCCAGAGGAATCAGAAGGTCGGGAAGTATGTTCCTTTCTGGAAAAGTGGATTCCGGAGGTGCTGGGCAGCGAGGAGTTGCAATCAGCAGTGATTCTGGAAAAAGCACATCGTATTGGCCCACGGAGAGATAAGGGACCGCCGAGGACCTTAATTATGAAGTTTCTTAGCAACAGAGACAGGATGAAGATCTTCAACGCTGCACGAGCTAAAAAAGGAGAGATTAAACACCAGGACCAGCAGGTGCGGTTCTACCCAGATTTGGCCACAGGAATCCAGCAATTGAGGAAGCAGTTTGATCCCGTACGTAAGGAGCTGCGCAACCTTGGGATTCGTCATGGTGTAATCTATCCTGCGAGACTGCTGACCACGTATGAGGGCAGAACCCACATCTTCAAGACCCCAGAGGAGGCGCAGGAGTTCATCAAGAAGATCAAAGAAGAAGAAGAGACTGGTGGGAGCTAAGCATGAACAAAATATAAGGTAGAATAATTAAGCATTTGCACAGGCATCTGACTGACTTGAAGTAAATAGTAAGTTTACAAAATATAGATTTTATTATATATTAAAAAACAAAACAAAAACAAAACAAACAAACAAAAAACTATGATGTACAAAGTTGTTAAAAATTTTGGAGTTAAGTTGGAAAACTACAGAGGAGAGTTAATGTTACGTCATTAAAAGCAGTAGAGTTAGGGTGATTGGGAGGATGAAGAAGGAGTGGCTTAGGCTGCTCCCCGTGGGTGTGGAGCGGTCGATGGCTATATCGGGAGACAGAATTTTTCTTTTGATTTTGGGGGGTTTGCCACAAGTGTGGGAAGGGGAAATTTGTTTGTGTGTAGTTTGTAGGATGAATGTTCAACCACTCATGTTTTTGCTTCTCTGTATGAGCATGTTTACACTGCAAGGTAATCCCAAACTCTCTATTGATCATGGACCAAAGTGTTAATCTTAATTTAACTTCATGGAATTGCAGAGGTCTACAAAATTTAAAAAAACTTAAAGTTATGAATAAAATAAAGGACATGGGTTCAAGAATTGTGTTTTTACAAGAAACGCATCTGATAGAGGAGGATGTTAAAAGAATTAGGAGTAGATGGCAGGGAAGTGTATTCACCTCTTCATTTTCATCCCGAGCCAGGGGAGTTATGACTCTCATACATAAATCAGTTCCTTTTCAAGTGAAAAATGTAATTGGAGACAAATTTGGAAGATATGTAATCATTCAAGGTTCTTTGCTATTAGAAAATATAAATCTTGTGAACTTATATGGTCCCAATATAGATGATCAGAAGTTCTTTGCTAATTTATTTCTCATCTTATCATCACTTACAGGGCAACATATAATAGCAGGGGATTTTAATTGTACATTGAATCCAGGTGTGGATAGATCAACAGGACTGGATTGTACGCACATTGGATGTAGGATGACTATTAATCATTTTATGAAAGAATTGAGATTGTTAGATATATGGAGAGAAATGAAACCACAAGTTAAAGCCTATTCTTGTTATTCCAGTACCTACAAGACATTCTCACGTATTGATTATTTTTTGATTTCCACAGAATTAAGGTCCAAGATTCAAAACTGCTTTTATGATAACATCGTGATCTCTGATCATGCACCCTGTTGTCTAATATATGTAGATAAAAAATTGACAAAGGAATCAGGTAGATGGCAATTTCAGCATAAATGGCTTCAGGATGAGGAATTTGTCAAGTATATAGAAAAACAGATAGACGAGTTCTTTGACATCAATACTACACAAACATCAGCATGTGTAAAGTGGGAGGCTTTCAAAGCTTTTATTAGGGGACATATTATTAGTTATACAGGATCAAAATCTAAGAAGACTCGAGAGGAGAGAGCTAAATTGGAACATAAAATAAAAAGTCTTCAGGAAAAAGTGTATGCAGGAAGTGACCCAAGGTTGGAGAATGAATTACTGATTTTGAGAGCTGAATACGACAAAAAATCAGCGAATAGAGCTGCCTCGAGTCTTCTAAGATTGAAACAATCTTTTTATGAACAAGGTGAAAAATCAGGAAAATTATTAGCATGGCAGATTAAACAATTGGAAATTAAAACACCAATTACCAGTATTATAAGTAACGGACAGGTAGTTCTAGATCCTTTAGAAATTAATAGAGCCTTTAGCGATTACTATGAAAAATTATATGATACCAAAAATGAACCTGATTTAACAAAACTAAATGGGTTTTTGAACGAACTATCTATACCGTGTATACCAAATGAAAACAGGGAGATATTGGAGTCTAAAATTAGTCAAGAAGAAGTTGGGCTAGCCATTGATAATATGAAATCAGGAAAAAGTGCAGGACCAGATGGTCTTCCAGTTGACCTTTATAAAAAATTTAAGAATAAATTAATAAAACCTTTTTTGGAAATGGTTTTAGAAGCATTTCAAAATAATAATTTACCATCATACATAAATAATGCCTTAATTATACTGTTGCCAAAACCAGGTAAGCCCTCTAATAAATGTGAAAATATGAGACCAATAAGCCTATTAAACGCCGACCTTAAGATAATCTGTAAAATTTTAGCAAGACGAATACAAGAAATTTTACCAAATATTATTAATCGAGATCAGAATGGCTTTATAAAGGGTAGACAAGGCTTCCATAATGTAAGAAGACTATTTAATATTATTTATTTTAATAAAGAAGCACCGGATACAGCTCTCCTATCATTGGACGCCGAAAAGGCCTTTGATAGAGTTGAATGGCCCTTTTTTGAAGTCCTACAAAGGTTTGGACTTGGAAATAATTTCATAAAATGGGTTCAAATAATATACAATAATGCTACAGCAGAAATCCTAACAAATAATATTTCAAAACCAATAAAAATCAATAGAGGATGTCGACAAGGCTGTCCACTTTCACCTTTACTGTTTACTATGGCAATTGAACCTTTAGCGATAGCGATACGTTTACATTCACAAATATATGGAATTAAAGTTGGACCAACAGAACATAAAATCTCCCTGTACGCCGATGATATAATTTTGTTTATGTCGAATCTAAAAAAATCAATTCCAACCTTGTTGAATTTAATAAAGAATTTTGGGGAAATATCAGGATATAAAATAAAACTAAATCTTCAATATTAATGCTAAATGAGACCCAGAGAAATTACCCAGCCCCTGAGGCAAATCAATTCAATGTTGTAAATCAGTTTAAATATTTAGGAATCCAAATTATGCCTAAGCTAGAATCAGTCGCCAGCGTCAACTATGAAGCCTTAATGTCAGATATCAATGAGTTAACTCAGAGATGGATGTCACTACCAATGTCGATGATCGGGAGAATCAATATACTTAAAAGTAATATTTTACCTAAAATACTTTATTTCAATACATTCCCTTATCACCACCTTTAGATCTATTCTCAAGAATAAAAAAAAAGTTAGTGGAATTTATATGGAACAACAGGAGGGCTAGATTACGTCTGTCTTTATTATATTTACCATTTGATCGTGGAGGTCTGAAATGTCCAAATTTTATGTTGTATTATTGGTCGGCACAACTGAGGTCTATGACATATTTTTCATCAAATGATCTCCCTCACTGGACTGAAATGGAATCATACAATTTACCTTTACCTCTTCCCATATTCATATACTCAGATTCGGCAAAAAAATTACAAAAACAAGTTAAAAATCCATTTGTAAAGCATATGATCAAAATATGGTGTGAAGCTAAAAACTATTTAAAAGAACCACAGTTATTGTCACAATTTAGTCCAATATGGGGTAATCAATATTTTAAACCAGGGAGAGCGGACGCTGTATTTAAAGTATGGAATTTAAAAGGGATACAAAAGATTCAGGATTTATATTTGCCATGTGCAGACAACATAATGTCTTTTGAAGAGCTGAGGATCAAATTTAATCTCAATAGAACACATTTTTTTTAAATATCTTCAACTTAGAAACTTTATTCGATCAAATCAAAATAAAGCTCTCACTCGACCTATTTATTCATCCTTGGAAAAAATGATGATGAAAGATAGTAAAAGAAAGGGTATTATTTCAGAGTTTTATAACTCATTGACACTATCTTCAAGTGAAAATTCACTGAAAAGATTAAACTACTGGAAAGAAGATCTGCAAATTGAAATTTCGGAGGAACAATGGGAATTGGCTTGTACAGAAGCTCAAACCAAATCAATAAATGCACGCCTTAAATTGATACATTTCAAATGGTTAATGCGGATGTATGTTACACCGGAGGAGTTAAATAGATAACAAAAATATACCAGATACATGCACAAAATGCATGGAAAGTAAAGGAACCCTATTTCATTGTTTATGGGAATGTAGATTAATAAGAATGTTTTGGGAAGAGGTGAGGGTAACAATTGAAAAAATAATCTCAAAACAAATCATACTGAATCCTAAACTGTTTTTGTTGGGTCTGTACCCAGAAAAGCATAATTTTAATAAAAGTGAAAGAACATTCATAGACCTCAGTTTGCTTAATGCCAAAAAATGTATTGCACTATTATGGAAAAAGACTCAGACCAGATGTGACTCAGTGGTTAAGACAGATGTTAACAAACCTTCCATTAGAAAGAATAACATATATACTGAAATCAAAGGAAATTGTGTTTGAGAATATATGGAGACCTTTTATTGATTATGTAAAAAATTTAAACATAACTCTTGAAGAAGAAGGTGAATGATGTGTGTGGACCTTGTAAATTCCAAACTGGTGAACATAATATGTATACTTATGTATTGGATTGTCTAGACTAAACAGAGGAGCATTGTTGAAGACTTGATTTTGTTGGTGGTTGTTGGTGTTTTTAGTGCATTTTTTTTTTTTTTTTGTAGTACTTTAGCGTTAGTGTTTGATTGTTTGTATCATGTTTGTTAAAAAAAAAAAAGGTTCAATAAAGATATTGTGGAAAAAAAAAAACAAACAAACTCATGAAACAGGCCTGGACAAAAATGATGGTACCCTTAACATTTTGTTGCACAACCTTTTGAGGCAATCACTGCAATCAAACGATTTCTGTAACTGTCAATGAGACTTCTGCACCTCTCAGCAGGTATTTTGGCCCACTCCTCATCAGCAAACTGCTCCAGTTGTCTCAGGTTTGAAGGGTGCCTTCTCCAGACGGCATCTTTCAGCTTCTTCCACAGATGCTCAATAGGATTTAGATCAGGGCTCATAGAAGGCCACTTTAGAATAGTCCAATGTTTCGCTCTTAGTCATTCTTGGGCGTTTTTAGCTGTGTGTTTTGGGTCATTATCCTGTTGCAAGACCCATGACCTGCGACTGAGACCAAGCTGTCTGACACTGGGCAGCACATTTCTCTCTAGAATACCTTGATAGTCTTGAGATTTCATTGTACCCTGCACAGATTCAAGACACCCTGTGCCAGATGCAGCAAAGCAGCCCCAAAACATGACAGAACCTCCTCCATGTTTCACAGTACAGACAGTGTTCCTTTCTTGGTATGCTTCATTTTTGCGTCTGAACATAGAGTTGATGTGCCTTGCCAAAAAGTTCCAGCTCTGTCTCGTCTGTCCATAGGACATTCTCCCAGAAGCTTTGTGGCTTGTCAGCATGCAGTTTGGCAAATTCCAGTCTGGCTTTTTTATGATTTGTTTTCAACAATGGTGTCCTCCTTGGTCGTCTCCCATGAAGTCCACTTTGGCTCAAACAAAGACGGATGGTGCGATCTGACACTGATGGACCTTGGAGTTCACCATGAATGTGTTTAGAGGTTGTTCTGGGCTCTTTTGTTACCATTCGTATTATCCATCTCCTCCTGCAGCCACATCCAGGGAGGCTGGCTACAGTCCTGTGGATCTTAAATTTCTGAATAATATGTGCAACTGTAGTCACAGGAACATCAAGCTGCTTGGAGATGGTCTTATAGCCTTTACCTTTAACATGCTTGTCTATAATTTTCTTTCAGGTTCCTTTATTTGTACCCGTAGGTAGATTTGTTTTGCAGTCTGGTGACATCCATATTTACAAGCCACTAATTACATTCAACATAGACACAAACACAGGCACACATGAAGCTGACTAGAAACATGATAAAAATACTCAAGGCTCCATCAATCAGGGTATAAAAAGAGAGATGAGGGAGAAACCAGAGGTAAGAGATAAGGGTCATATTAAAAGTTAAAAACTAGTCAAAGAGGTTAAAAAACTCAAAGGTCTAAAACCCAATAAAATATTTAGAACCCAAATCTCTAATCCAAATTTCTTTTTTTTTTTTTTATTTAAGTTTTTGTAAAGGGTATACAGGTCATTACAGCATTGCATTTACATTTTCATCACACGTTCCCTTATATTTTGCTATTTGACAACATTGGTAGAATAGTTATTACAACACCCCCCCCCCTTTTTTTTTTTTTAAAGTGAAAGAAAAAGTGAAATTAAAGAGATTAAAAAAAAAAAAAAAAAAATGAATAAACAAACAGAACAGCAAAAAACAAAGAAAAATAATTAAAAGTAAAAGAGCATCTGAGTAGCGTTGGAACAAAGAGCGGGACCATCATTGAAATGGTATTTGTCAAAGATTAGATCTAATGGAAGACACATATGCAATCCAGGGTTGCCAAAAGTTCATGAACCCATCCATGTCCTGTCTCAGTGCGAATGTCAACTTTTCCATCGATTAAATGTCTTGAATCACGTTAATCCAATCTTCAGGTGTAGGACAGTCCTTCAGCATCCATTTTTTAGTTAGGGCTTTTTTACTTGCCAATATTAAAACACTGAATAAGTATTTATCTCCTCGTCTTTCCAGTGAGTCCGGTAGTAAACCCAAATACAAAGTTATAAAAGAAAAGGGAACTGTTATTTTGAATATTTTCCCCAATATTGTCTGTACATTGGTCCAATATTTGTGGATAACTGGGCATGACCAAAACACATGAAAATGATTTGCAGTCTTTTCACCACACAAGCGCCAACAGTTCAACCCCTTATGGGTAAATTTGTTTTGTGCAGGTGTTCTGAAAAATCTTACCAAATTTTTCCATCCAAATTCTCTCCACTGCAGGGATGAGGTACTTTTCCATTGCTGTCTATTTAGCTTTTCCCATATTTCCAATTGTAAAGTGAAATTCCCCTCTTTTTCCCCATCTCTCTTTTATATATGATGTGTTGTCTCCTTTTAAGTCTTGAAGACCTTGGTATATTTTAGAAATGTATCTGATCCCTGGGATCCCTTTATATGCCATTAAGAAGACCTTCAGAACACCTGACTGGGCCCTTTCCAAATCCTCCTTTTTAAGTATATTGTTTATGTGGTGTCTAAGCTGAAAGAACCTGTAAAGGTCTTGATTTATTAGACCTTGTTTTTTCAAATCTTCAAAACTTCTTAAAGTTTGCCCCTTAAAGAAATCGTAATATTTTATCAGCCCTTTCTCTTTCCACTCTTTAAATCTAGTGTCCGTTTTATTGGGGGTAAAGTCTTGATCATAGGCAATCCATTGCAGAAGTCGATAGGGCTCTTTAGGTTGATTCTCTCTGACTATCTTAAACCAAATTTTTAGCGGGGTCTCTATCCATGGGTTAGTGTTATTCAAGAGTTTAGGTAAGGCATTGTTCCCCATTATCGCCTGTAGGGGGATGTCACTTGTTATTTGGCATTCCATCTCCTTCCATTGTGCAGTGTAGACTGGGTTACATATCTCTACTAAAGTTTTAATTTGTGCAGCTATAAAATAGTCCCTGCTATTTGGCAGCGCGAGCCCACCTTTGTCTTTGTTTAGCTGTAGGGTTCTATATCTGATTCTAGGTCTCTTGCCCTGCCATATGAATCTTGAGATCCTTCTGTCTAGCTCCTGCCATGTTTTTTTGGGGGGGGTTCTACCGGTATTGTTTGGAAAAGGTATAGAAGACGTGGGAGTATATTCATTTTGACTGCTTCAATTCTTTGTGCAGTACCTAAGAATGGTATCATATTCCATCTTGCTAGGTCAGATTTTATTTTTGTCACCAGTGGATCGTAGTTTAGTGTTATAATTTTGTTGAGTTGTTTCGGGATATTGATCCCCAGATATTTCATAGATTCCAACTCCCAGTTAGTTTTGAGTTCACTTAGTGAATAATGATTTGGGTCATAGTTGAATGTTAAAACTTGGGTTTTATGCATGTTTAATTCGTCCCCCGATAAATCTCCATAGTCTGAAAAAACTGAGATTAGTTCTGGTAAAGAAGTGTCTGGTTGCCCTAGGTACATTAAAATGTCATCAGCAAAGAGTGCTATTTTATGTTCCTTCTGACCTTGAATTTTTTGATTTTGTCTTATCCATTGGCTCAGAGGTTCTATGAAGATTGCAAAGAGCAGTGGAGACAGGGGGCAGCCTTGACGACATCCTCTTTCCAGCTCAAAAGATGATGATAAATTACCGTTAATCCTTATTTTAGCTGTTGGTTTTTTATATAATGCCTGTATAGTTCTAATGAAGTTGTTATGAAAATTGAAACTGGATAAGATTCTATATAGGAAAGACCAGTCAACCGAATCAGATGCTTTTTCAGCATCTAATCCCAATATGACTGCATTTAAGTTATATTTTTTTATATGATGAATTATGTGTAAAGTGCGTCGAATGTTGTCTTGTGTCTGTCTTTGTCTTATAAAACCTGTTTGGTCTAAGTGAATTAAGTCTGTCAGTATGTTTTCTAACCTTTTGGCAAGGATAATGGTAAAAAGCTTATAGTCCTGATTTAATACACTGATTGGTCTGTAGTTGGAGCATTCTAGTTTATCCTTTTCAGGTTTAGGTATAACTGCAATGACCCCTTCTCTCCGGGGGGGGAGGGGGATTTCCCCTGTGTGGAGGACGTAGTTAAATGTTTTCAGGAGGAGAGGAGATAGTTGCTGTTTAAAGGTTTTGTACCATTCTGCTGTATAGCCATCTGCTCCTGGGGATTTGTTAGCTTTAAGTTTCATAATTGCTTTTTCCAATTCTTTAGGTTGTATTTCTGACAGTGTTTTATTTTGCGATTCCGTAAGTTGGGGAAGGTGTAATGTGTTTAGGAATGTCTCGGATGCGTTTTTATGTTTTTTGTGGGAGTATAAGTTCTTGTAGTAATTCTCGAAGCTTTTAAGAATATCCTGAATTCTGAATTTTATTTCCTTTGATACTGGGTCTCTGATTTTGTAGATTGTGCTGTTTGTTGTTTCCTCAATTTATAGGCTAGTAATTTTGCCGATTTACTGCCTGCTTCATAGTGTTTTTGTTTCAGAAATGTAAGTTTCTTCTGGATTTCTATTGTGTAGATCTCATTTATTTGATTTTTAATTTATTTAATCTTGAGCGAGCCATTAGAATGAGTGTTGTCTTTGTGTTCTTTTTCTAGGTTCTTGAGTTCTGACTCTAGTGTGATTAGTTTTTCTTGTCTCAGTTTCTTTTGGGTTGCCAGTTTTGCAATAATTTTTCCCCTTATTACAGCTTTGCACGCATCCCACAGTATTAAAGGGGATACTTCTCCATTATAGTTTTCTTCCAAATATTTGAAAATATCTGATTCCAATTCATCTTTCAGTGGTCCTTTCAGGACATTTGAATTCAACCTCCAGGAAAATGTATTTGTGTATTTTTGGATGTTTAAGTCCATATAGATCGGACTGTGGTCAGAGAGATCCATCAGTCCTATTTTACGTGTTTTTACTCTTCCAATGTCTCTATTAAACATAAAAAAGTAATCAATCCTTGAGTAAGATGAATGTGGCGTTGAATAAAAAGTATAATCTTTTACATTGGGGTTGAATTCCCTCCATACGTCACAGATTCCCATTTCTTTTAGTAGCATCCGAGTTTTCCTATTTTGAGTGTTATTTTGATGTGAAGAATTACCTGTTGCATCCCAGTATGGATTCAGTCTTAGATTGAAGTCTCCACCACATATCACTAAACCTTGGGCTTTAGTTATCATTAGGTCGAATACATTTTTATAAAATTTCCATTTAGCCCCTGGTGGTGCATATACATTCAGCAGGGTGATATCTTCTCCCTCTAGCCGCCCAATTACCAAACTGTACCTCCCTTCTTTATCTTTGTGTTCTGATTTTTTTTCAAATGTAATTTTGGTTGATATCAATGTCGCTATCCCCTCCTCCTCCCTGATTTATATGAAGAGATCATTTTAAACCCTTGTCTATTCTAATCCAAATTTCTAATCTCCTGAGACAACTCTCTCCTTTGCTTCCTCTGGTCCATGTTTAGTGTGGTACACACCAGGTCACCAAACAGCACAGTGACTACTTGTCACCCTTTAAATAGGCCGACTGACTGATTACAAGTTTGTAGACACCTGTGATGTTAGAGGACACATCTTGGTTGATCATGTCCCTATAGTCACATTATTTTCAATCTTTTCTAGGGGTACCATCATTTTTGTCCAGGCCTGTTTCATGAGTTTGTTTTTTAAAATAATTCTGTTGAACCACAATTCAAAAGCATCGTCTGATTTTCATTGGTTAATTTTCATAGAATTTTTATTTATTACCACTTTTGTCAGATTCAAGTTATTTCTGTGACCATTGTGGGTTTTTCTTTCATTAACAGAGGGGTACCAACAATTTTGTCCACGGCTGTAGATATGCACGTAAAAGGTATATTCCAGTATAATCTATAAACTGTATGTTAACATTTACATCTGCATTTATTTGTAGACATGGTTTCCTGATGCGATTTCTCCTAATGAGACACACAAGTTACCTGTTAAACATGCGATCTGCGTTATCATAGCGACCATTCTGAAGACACAGCATGTGCTCTGGAGCTGGAAAGGATTTAATAATTCAATTTTTACAAAGTCAACTTGATATAGTCATCATAAAAAGTGAGTCATTTCAATATTTTCTTAACTATCAATTGCAAAAATTATCAGTCAATATCAAGAGATATGTAGATTTTAAAAGGGAACACTGAACTCACTGCATTTCCTCAGTCTTGGAAAGCAGTATTTGTTCTTAGTTAAGGCCCTGTCACACCTTGACAATTTAGGCAGCGTTTGCCAAACATAAAAATTGGTCTAAAATGCTGGCATACGCCAAAATTTTCACTTTTGGCCATTTGCATCACGTGTCCATAATGAGTTGGATGTATACATAATGCATTAGTAACTTGTATAAACTGTTTTAATAACTTAGAAATAACTTAAACCAACGAATGCTTAACATGTTGCCGGCGTTCACAACTTATGGCCAACAATAGTCTAACTTATGCATAGCTGATCCTAACTTCTGCATAGCGCAGTCATGCCAAACTGCCATCGCCTCCCGGTCCATGAATCCTAGGTGTGCAAGAGATAATTTCTGTTCAACCAAGATGATTCTCCCCTCCAAAGATCACAGCGGGGGGTGTGACCGACCTGGCAGAGCTGTCAAATCTGTCAGGTCAGTCCCGTCTAAAACAGCTGATGTGACCTGTCAGGAACGTCAGGTGACAGTTGTCACAATCAGGCTCAAAGGCACGTGAACCGATGGCAATAAAAAAAAGTTTATTTTCAATAAAGTGGAAAAAAAAAACCAAGATAATGTATGGAGCGTGCTTTTTTCCAGGAGGTGTAGCCAACAGCAAAGTGTGATTTATCATGGAAAACAACAGAGTTCTGCGCTTCGGACGATCAGCTGATTGGCTCCACCTCCTCCGGTGTTCTGACATTTTGGCATACTGATCAGAACAGCACTGGACAGCTGATGGTACAGACTGTAGTCAAAGGTTAAACAAAAAAAACATGACAAGGAGGACGATCAGCTGATTGGATCCACCTCCTCCGGTGTTCTGACATTTTGGCATACTGATCAGAACAGCACTGGACGGCTGATGGCACAGACTGTAGTCAAAAGTGGAAAAAAAAAAAAAAAACATGACAAGGAGGGCTAAACAGCAATTTGGATCTTCATAATATCCTGTAGCTTGAAAGTGTTACACTTAAGTTGGCTTGGACAGTCCCGACAGGTCCCGTTATACGAAGTGTGTGTGTACACACACACACACACACACACTCATATGCGCTGCAGGCAGCACCTGAGCTGATATCTGTACAGGTTCCTCTTGTGAACAAACACTGCCAATACACCATTATATGGTAGCTGTAAGTTAGAAACCCGTTCAGCAAGTTGCACATAGGTTCAAAGAGCATTACTCATCATAGGTTAGAAATCGGTTTTGGGTATGCTAAACATTTATCGCAACGTATTTCGATTTATGAGTAACTTAAGAGTCGCTTACAAACAACGTGTGAACAAATGCATAACTTCCCTACACCCAATGCCCCACTTACGCAGAACATTTTAGCCATACGTTGGAAAATTTTCAGAGGACCTCGCCGTACAACGTATACCAGCGTCCTTCTGCATGCTCTTAACTTACACAAAACTTGCCCATAAATGATTTCACGTACACCAGCACATGCTACAAATTTTTTCCATACGTCTGGGATATGCTGCCTAAATCGTCAAGGTGTGACAGGGCCTTTAGTGAAGTAATTTATGCTCCCAGACTTCAAGTTTTACATTCTATTGTGATGTTTTTTTACCCCCATTCAAGAGGACCGAGACAGCTTGCACCCATTACAGGTCATCTGTGGCTACAGTATAGCGAGGTTCAATTTAAGACTCTTTAAAGACTTTCAGCCCACTTGACCAAATTTAAGACCCTACATTTGCAAAATGTTAAGTATGAGACCATATTATAATTAGCTTTTTCCAATTATTTACTAAAACTAAAATTGCTGCAAATTGCTGGTCATCAATGCCGCTGACAATAAATCTGCTCTTCCCCAGGATCAGTGTTGGCACATGGTAATTTGCAGCTCTGAACTCCCAAGAGATTCTCTTTTACAGGTGCTAAGGTAGAGTAGGGTGTGATAATGGAGCCAATTGAATACAGAGTGGTCATCAGGTTCCACTATGTGAGAGGCTGCACACCACGGAAGATTTAAGGGGAGGACGCCCCATCGTATGACGTAGTCAAGAACTGGTACCAGCAGTTCAAGTGTGGTCGGACATCAGTGGAAACGGCATCCATCCCCAAGAAGTCACAGTGGGCTGTTGATAAAAACACCATCCGGCAAGTGGAGGCCACTATGGGGCGGCAGTGGCTCAGGAGGTAGAGCAGGTCGTCTAATAACTCGATGGTTGGCTGTTCGAATCCCGCTCTCCCCAGACATCCTGCCGTTGTGTCCCTGGGCAAGACACTTTACCAGCATTGCCTCCAGTGCCCATAACACTGGGTATGAATGTGTATAAATGTTTGGTGGTGGCCGGAGAGGCCGTTGGCGCGGATTGGCAGCCACGTTTCCGTCAGCCTGCCCCAGGGCAGCTGTGGCTACAGTAGTAGCTTGCCACTACCGTTGTTGTCTGTCTGGAGTGAATGAATAATGTATCTACTTGTAAAGCGTCTTTGAGTGTCTATGATGAAGTGCTATATAAATCTGATTCATTATTATTATTTTGGAAGATGGGCACATAACCATTTGCCAACAAGCTCAAGATGTCAAAATCAGTGTGTGGTCTGTGGGGGGAAAAAAAAACCAACCAAGTCATCCATGACCATTTCCACATGTGGAAGTTGTCTGCACAATGAATTTCCCAATTGCTCACATGTGGTGGAAGCACAGTCCTGTCACTATGAAATCCTTCCTTGCCTTGCACCCCCCACTCTCCCGACCTCGCACCATCTGACTTGACCCTCTTTCAAACCATGAAGTCATTTTTGAAGGCAGGCACTTCCAAGATGATGAAGCGCTGATTCCTGAGGTCAAGTCCTGGCTTCTGACAGAACCTGCAGACATCTACAGGTCAGGTCTCCACAGCTGCATCAAGCAATGGGAGAAGCATGTGACCCTTGGTGGCATCTATGTAGAGAGAGACTAATAACTGTGCTAAGTTTGGCTCCTCTCAGTCCATGGGAAATGAGTCAGGGGAAATGTTTAATGAGAAGCTCTCCTTAATGCAAAAAAAACACCTAGAAATTGACAAAATTGAATAGTTCACGCTACAGCACAAGAAAATGTAGTTATCTTTATCATATGTGGAGATTTTAAGACCTCTGAAAGGCAGATTTAAGGACTGACCACCATTTTAAAGTTAATTTTGGCTAAGCCCATTTAAGCCTTTTTAAGTGTCTGCAGACACCCAGCATTAAACCTTAGTCTAGTGAGCACTGACATTGAGCTTTTTAGATTGGACATAAAGAAACGCTCTTAAACCTGGTGGTATTTGAAGTGATTTTAACAAGTGTATTCGACATACCGACTCTGACCAGGTAGAACAGCACATAGCCTGGAGAGGAGTAGTGGCTGCCATATATGAAGCGAGGTTCAGGCATGCCTCTGTAGCGAGCCTGTGAACAACCAAAATACTGCGCTGTTGCAAGGAGCAGACAAACACAATTAACACCAGTCACTGTTAGAGTCTCACCAGCAGCCTGTCCAGACGCTCTCTGTTTAAGGCTCCCACAGGTCTGCTGAGATCTCTGAAAGTGGCCTCGTTGTTTAAGTCTGAGAGGAAAAAAAACAAAAGAAAAATAAGGTAAATTTTAGCATGCTTTCAAAGAGTAGCCGAGTTGTGGAAGCTGATTCAAACACAATCACACCCACCTAACTGCTGGCTGGTGTAGTCGTTGATAATCCAGGGAAAGACAGGGTACTGGGAGAGGTCGTTGCAGCTACGGTCAGCCAGGTTGTTGAGATGGAGCAGATATTGGTAGTTACTGAGGTGACCGCGCTGCCACTGCAACATGTAACTCTCTGCTGTATGTTCTGTGATATGGTTCTCTGAGAAAGACGGGGGAACAGTATCACTCCGTCTGTTAGCATTTCTGCCCTCATTTGTAAAAACCTAGCAAGTCTGTTTTTCCTACTCTTGATTAACAACTGGCCTATTGTTTGAATCAAAAGCTATGTTGGCATGACCTCTTATTGGTGTAATAGTAATGGACTGGTCTGACCTGGTTACATTTTTTTTTTTTTTTTTTTTTTTTTTAACTAGATTTTACCAGATGAGAAGCCTCCAATTTCCTGACATACTGGGTTTTACCAAAACAAATTCTAATTAACCCTTCCTGCATTTTCACTGGAGTTTCTAATAAGGTAAAATGTAGAACGCGTAAAACAAATGAGGACGATTTAGGGATGAGCAGTATTACTGGACCAGTCAATATTTTACTGCCATTTTTTGATGCGTTTCAATGTCAAACCAGCAATTGGTCACGAAAAAAGCTAAAATCAACACAAGTTAAGCCAGCTTGAAAAGAAAAGCTCCGATTTAAAAACATATCAGAAATCTGTAGCAAGAAATAAGAGTGCATGTGTTTGTCTACATTGTCAATGTCTTGACTGCATTAGACAGTCCTTCTGGACCAAGGGTAGTTGATTCTGACTTTTGGAATACTGCAACATGATCTCAGGTTTGAAGAGCTTCCCTCAAACTTGGCAGCAAAAATGATTTAATGACCCTGAAGTGCTTGTTGTGCATGGCCAAATTTGCATTGCTTTAGGGCAAAGGAGCGCATCATAACGCCACACCCACTGAAGCTGGATTTTTGACACTGCAAGTCAGGTAGCCAGCACCGAGTTACGAAGGAGTTAAAGATTCAGCATGACAGCACAGCATCAACAGCATGAAGCTCAAGTAAAATGTACCATTTATCAGAACCTCTGGCATAGCAAACAAAACAGCAGCTGTCATGGAGGCGTCGATCTTGGTTTTTTGTTTTTGTGAAAGAGTTGCTCTGGAACGCGTTTGTGGTCAGAAATCCGAATTCAGTGGATGGGCCATTCAACAACTTCTGACGACTCACTGGAGGAAAAAAAAATTGGAACAACTACTCCTTAAATGTGCAATTAGTTTCCATAGAACTCCATTTTCCTCTCTGGTGCTGCTTATTTCATCTCGTGTACACAGTTACTGTAGATCAAATCACTGAAAAAGACGTGACATCAGCGCCGCATCATTTGGCCAACTCTGCTGCAGTTCTCTACATGATGTGAAAGCGAACCAAAACAAAACCAAAAGCTACAAATCACATGATTTAATGGCATTAGATTATGGTTAAATGCCAATTTGTCATTTGTACACCAAAAAAAAAAAAAAAAAAAAAAATACTGCAAACTATGTACACAACTATCCACATAAAAGCAGAAATCTATACAGTATGCATTCACTTTTCTTGTTCTCTAAGCAGACAATAAATGGAGAGAACATTCAAATGTTCTGACCAAAAACATGCTGGCACACCTGGTTTTGTTTCTAGGAGGAAAAAACGCTAAAGATGACAAACTCATCAAGTGATTTAGATAAGAGCACCATTAAATTCTTCACTACAGTTACTATGCAGGTTTGTGTGTGTTTGACACTTTCTCACCGAGGAAAGAGGCAATGTAGAAGTAGATTTCATCTCTGTCAGTTGTTTTGTAAAACTTCAGGTAGATGTCGGAACACAAGTCATTCTCTGTACAGAACACCTCCAGACCCTTAGTGAGTCGACAGCAGCCACATGGACACAAATAACATCATAAAACATGCATGAGTTAAATTGCACTTACAGGAAATTATACTGAATTCTCGGCAGCTTATTACTCACCAGCGGTTGGAGCCCGTGCCTTCTTTTGTAGATTCTTCGAATTTTGTGCAGGTTAATTTGAATTACATTTTCCTGAAATGATACGCAACTTGCACGGATTAAAACTGAATATTTGTGACTGCTAAATCAACTGCAGCTACCAGTGTTAACCACAATAACAGTGTGGCCACTGTCGGCTTACTGGGTATCCATTTAGAGGCTGGAAGTACAGGTTTTGATCTGTAGTGCAGACATGACCTGGGTTGGACACCAGAGGCATGACCATCTCCACCACACACTCCATGCGAGGCCTCTCAATGACGCTCTGAAAACTTTACAATAGATTAAAGCTCCAGTAGGCAGAAAATTGTGTTTTAATTTGAATAAAAATTAATTACTATACTATAGCAATTTGTAATCAAGTGGTCTGACAGGACAGCTGCACCAGAGCATCATCTCAGGGCTCTGGTTCAGCTTGCACAAAATTTCACGCCTGTGACTGTTTCTTTGCCCAATCACAGGCCTTGTCAGTCACATTCTATACTTTTGACTGCTCTACAAAAGCCAACACACCTCACAAATGAGAACTTCAGATGAGAAGTGGTTTAGAACAGGGAAGGGAAGCTGCAGGAAGCAGGCAGTTTTTTGTTTTCATATTCAACAGTTTCTCAGATTTCTGCCTACTGTATCTTTAAGATCCACGGCCCATGTAATTAACAATAACAGCAGGTATAACTAAAAGAAACTTGCAAGCAAAGGAAATAAAAAGCATATAAAGGTGCTTTGACACCCACATACCAGTATTTGTCAAATGATGACCTTGCAAGACGAGACTGTAGGTTTGCAGCAACCTAAGAATGAACAAAAACAAAAATAAATACCATTAAGCTAGTTTGAAAATGAGACTGCCACTCCCCTGCAAACAGATGAACTGGGAGCTCTGTAGCCGAATCGGAGTGTCAGAATTATCCACCACGGATTCTTGCCATGGATGTGCTAACAAGGGCTAGCAGGCTAAATAACCATCATCCAGGTGAAGTTTTGGAGGCAGGGACAATTTTTCTAGGTGAGAACTCCATTGGATAATGTAAACCTAAACATGGCAGTGTTTTGGGGCTTTCCACAGCAGGTAGAGCACAGCTGCAGAAGTTAAAGACAACTTCGCCTGTCTGCAACTTGCTCAGATGGCAAATTCATGCCCATTTCCAAGTTTACATTGAGTTATCATGTAATCGCGCTGTGCGAAAAATGTGTGTGTTCGATCTGAACGCACCTTTAGAGTTCAGAAAGACAGCTGTAAAAAAAAAAAAAAAATAACCAATGGACTGAAAAACAAATGATTATCAAAAACTTTCTTCCTAGTTTGTTTAACTCTCATGCATCGGATGACCAACCTACCATTGCGGTCTGGTCTCCAAGTTTTTCCAGACAGGATGCCCTATGGAGCTGCAAAATTAATTTAAAAAGAGAATAAAACATAGTCAGGATTCAAATAAATGTAACAAATTTATTATGGCACAATAATTTAAATTGAAAAATATGATTGGATTTAACAACTTTCTATCAAATGCAAGAAACTTGTTTAAAGCACCAATTGTTGGGAAACACTGAATTAATAATTACTTAAAATAGCCACATACCTGCAGCAATGTCTGAACAACATCTTCTGTTTTATTGCAAACTTCCAACTGAAAGGTGATTTTGTGTGATCCCTGTCAAAGTATAACATTTACACATGAACAAAAGACTAAAGAATAAAAACAAATATGATTTTTCTAGAGCCAGAAACAATTTCACCAGTTCACAACTCTGAGCCACTGCATTGTTACACACAGCAACTCACCCTTGGCCGGAGGATCCTGGGTTCAATCCCAGCCCCCGACCAACAGTGATCTGTGTTGAGTTTGCATGTTCTCCCCGTGTCTGCACGGGATTACTCTGGGATTTCTCCGGTTTCCTCCCACATGCCAAAAACATGCAAGGTAGGTTAACTGGCATCAGCTGGGGATTCTAAATTGTCCTTAGGTATGACTGTGAGAGTGAATGGTTGTCTGTCTCTCTGTGTTGGCCCTGCAATGGACTGGCGATCTGTCCAGGGTGTTCCCTGCCTCTCGCCCAAAGATGCTGGGATAGGCTCCAGCCGCCCCGCGAACCGAAAAGGATGACGTGGAAGAAGATGGATGGATGGACGAACAACTCAGTCATTGCATTGTTACACTGACTATTCAGAATCAGATTTATTGCCATTGTTCATGTAGTACACAAACTAGGAATTTGTCTCGGTGCCATGCTGCAACATTAAAAACATGAGATAAAGAGATAAACTAAAAAACTAAAGGACTAAAAACATGCAATAAGTGTAGAATAATAAGTAATAATAATAATAGTAATAATGAGTAATACTAGTCAAGGCAGTTTTAAATAGTTGACTATTGAAACATTTCAAAGTAATACCAAGCTAACAAATCTACATATGGGTACAAATAAAGTAACCTGAACCTAAGCTGAAGACATGCCCTTCACTACACCACATTCCAAATTATTATGCAAATAATATTTGTCTCCGACTTCCTAAATAGTCGATGCAAATGAGAGTCAGTATAATTTTCAAGTCATCAACCATTAGAGCATAATTAAAATTTTATTGAACAAGCCTCCCAATGATAACTATTTTTTTGCAAAAATAATTTTTAAAAAAACTTAAAATGCACTGTTCCAAATTATTGTGCACAACAGAGTTTCAAAACATTTTATTGGTTGTAAAGAACTGAAAATGGTCATTTGTTGAATCTGCAGCATTAGGAGGTCATATTTACTGAAATCAAAAGCTATTTCAATCAAAAACGTCTTAACAGGCCAAGTTACATGTTAACATAGAACCCATTCTTTGATATAACCTCCACAATTCTTGCATCCATTAAACTTGTGAGTTTTTGGAGAGTTTCTGATTGAATTTCTTTGCAAGATATTAGAATAGCCTCCCACAGCTGCTGTTTTGATGTGAACTGCTTCCCACCCTCAGATCTTTTGCTTGAGGATGCTCTAAAGGTTCTCAATAGGGTTGAGGCCAAGGGAGAATGGGACCACACCATGAGTTTGTCTCCTTTTATGCCCATCATCATCATAGCAGTCTGTCGGGGGCAACAATGACTGTTCCATTTAGGTCTGATCAGATTCCTCCACGCAGCTCTGTCCTTCGCCTTCCGCTGCCAGGAACTCCTGACCTTGTTAACCCAGGCGACGCCCAAGCCGGTATGAGTTGCTTTCTGACTGACCATTTCATGAAACTGCTTGCAAAGTATGCGAGTACCGCTAGCGTTTGCTGGACTAGCGGCACATTCTTGCCAGACAAAGGTACAGATGCTCAATCTAACTGAAATGGGGTTTTTGGCTGAATACACTGCTGTAACCCGTCAGGTCAGGCATTGGTTTGCTTGCTACCGGATAACCATGAAAACCGGTACTACCCATCTCATGGGTCGGGCCATCGGCGACTCAACCGGCAACCCCACCCTTCCGAGGGCGTGAAGGGTGAAACTGGGCTTCCTGGTAGAACTAAAAACAATATCTGTGACAGGTCTGTGGTGGACCACTCCCAGTTACACAGGGTGAGACTGGACATCCTGGCAGATAAGCACATCTGTCGCAAGGTCTGTGGTGGACTTTAGCCAGTCAGCGCATCGTGACATGCACTACACAAAGGGCAGAGATAAACAAACCCATCATCTGGTTAGTCACTGCAACAGATACTGGAGTCAGTTTGTCTTGGCCTGTCCTTGCCACTGCTAATACCTCTATCTGCCAAGAATGTGCCTTTTATGCCCATAGCAGCCAATAACAGATATTCTTTGCAGCATGAGATGGTGCATTGTCATGCATGAAGATAATTTTGCTACAGAAGGCACGGTTCTTCTTTTTGTACCTTGGAAGAAAGTAGTCAGTCAGAAACTCTATATACTTTGCCAAGGTCATTTTCACACCTTCAGGGACTCTAAAGGGGCCTACCAGCTCTCTCCCCATGATTCCGATCCAAACCATGACTCTGCCACCTCCTTGCTGGCATCGCAACCTGGTTGGGACATGGTGGTCAACCACCAAGCATCCACTACTCCATCCATCTCGACCATCCAGGGTTGCACGGGACTCATCAGTTTAAAAAAAAAAAAAAAAAAAAAAAAAAAAAAAAAAAAGACCATTTCAAAATTAGTCTTCATGCATTTCTGGGCCCGCTGCAACCATTTCTGCTTGTGAACATTGGTTGGGGTGGCCAAACAGTAGGTTTATGCACAACTGCAAGAGGATCCTACACTTTAAGGTTTGTGGGACTCCAGAGGCACCAGCAGCTTCAAATACCTGTTTGCTGCTTTGTAATGGCATTTTAGGAGCTTCTCTCAATCTGACGAGTTTGTCTGGCATAAACCTTCCTCATGTCTTTATCTGCATGAACCCGTCTGTGCTCTGAATCAGTCACAAATTTCTTCATAGTACGATGATCACGCTTAAGTTTTTGTGAAATATCTAATGTTTTCATACCTTGTCCAAAGCACTGCATTATTTGACACTTTTCGGCAGCAGAGAGATCCTTTTTCTTTCTCATACTCCTTGAAATCTGTGACATGCTTAATAATGTGGAACATCCTTCTCAAGTAGTTTTCCTTTAATTGGGTTCACCTGGCAAACTTATGACAGGTGTCTGAGATTGATATCAGTGATCCAAAGAGCCCCAAGACACAATACCATCCATAGTTTAACTGAAAAACAAAAAAAATCAATGTTTATGACACTAAAATCCTATCTGCATAATAATTTGGAACATGGTGTAGTTCTGACAGAATGAAGTTTCTTTGTAAATCACACATGCACAGATAGAGCCCAGGTGGTGCTCTAGCACCTGGCCCTTGTCCTCTGAAGAGGTTTTTTTTTTTTTTTTTTTTTTTTTTTTTAAATTGAGACAGATTTTAATTTTCCACCAGAGACAGCAATTGCCAGTCATGTGTTTTAATGTCCAATAATTACATTTTGACCTCCAATAAACTGCGTATGACCTGTGCATAAGCCCCACCTGTAGAGAGTTTATGGCGCAACAAGAAACAGCGGTGCGCTACTATGAGCGGAGCGGGACACCAGAACCACTGGTAGGTCATCAGAAGTCTAATATTTAGGCTGCATGCCTACAGAGTGTTTTTTTTCCCCCACTGTGAGTAACCCTTTTCTATGTAGTCCAGCATTTAATTTGCTCAACGTCTTGAGCGCAAAAAGCTCTCAGTGGTGAGAAGCTTGCCCACAGAGCTTGAAGTTGGAAAAAAGTTCAACTCATCAGCGGCAAACCTCTCTAACCAGCCAATCAGGATGAGGCTAAAAGGATACCATGATCAGTACTTAACAGCAAAAGCATGGAGGAATGCATGTTTTCTTACCAGTTTTATTCATATTAGTGTCATTAGTAGAGCGTTCAGTGTAAACGCCGACATGAGCGGCAGGTTAAGGTTGCTAGGGTACAGGGCTGAGACTTCCCCCCCCCCCCCCTGTGAAGCCCAGAACAATGGGTCCAGACATAGGACTAAATCCATCATCCATCTTCTTCCACTTAATCCTTTTCGGGTCGCGGGGGGGCTGGAGCCTATCCCAGCATCTTTGGGCAAGAGGCAGGGTACACCCTGGACAGATCGCCAGTCCATCGCAGGGCCAACATAGAGAGACAGACAACCATTCACTCTCACAGTCATACCTAAGGACAATTTAGAATCCCCAGTTTGAACTTTCCATATCATGCTATATAAGTCAATAAAATGCATTTGAAGCACTAATACTAAGCATATATGCTTTTTCTTGGAAATTTGCAGCTTTTTTCATAAATATGAAACTTTATTAATTTGCTACATTTGTAAATTTACAACTTTTCTTGTAAATAAACTCTTTTTTGCATCACAAATATGAAACTCTTTTTGAATTTCTTTTAAATTTGCAACTTTATTATGAACTTATTACTTCATAATTTACAACTTTTTCCCTCAAATCTGCTACTTTTGCATCTTAATGCTGCCATTTTTTCTTAAAAAGTTGCAACTGAATAAACTTGTGGCTTTTTTCTTGTAAATTTGCAGCTTTTTTCCCCATATATGTGTTCTTTCTCATAAATGTGTGGCTGACTACACTAATAGTGTCTCCTCAATATTTACTATGGAGAATATGTAGCATTTACTGCCCCCCCCAAGTTCAAAAAAAAAAAAAAAAAAAAAAAAAAAAGTCTACCCATGAGTCCAGAGCATTTTTACACTCAGAGGACATACAGCCTTATTTGTTTAAATTCAGGGTACTCTAAAGTCTGTTACGACAAATATGCTGCTACAGATGCACTTTTCATGTTGGTTTTTTGAAGTGGTATATATAATAATAATAGAGGATTAGATTCATACTGCTGATCTGTCCAGGGTGTACCCTGCCTCTTGCCCAAAGATGCTGGGATAGGCTCCAGCCCCCCCACGACCCGAAAAGGATTAAGCGGAAGAAGATGGATGGATTAGATCCATATGGCGCTTCACATGTAAAGTGACATCTCAAAAGTGCTGACAGCGAGTCCATTATTCATTCACTCCAGACAGACACTGATAGCGGTAAGCTACTACTGTAGCCACAGCTGCCCTAAGCAGATTGATGGAAACGTGGCTGCCAATCCACGCCAACGGCTTCTCCGACCACTACCGAACATTTATGCACATTCATACCCAGTGTCATGGACACTGGCGGCAAGGTGGGTAAAGTGTCTTGCCCCGGGACACAACAGCAGGATGGGTGGGAGAGCAGGATTCAAACCGCCAACCCTCTCTATCTCCTGAGCCACTGCTGCCCACAACAATATATGCTGGCAAATGTAACATTCCACGTGACTTGCCGTGACTTTCTCTTCCATTTGTTTTATTAAAAAAAAAAATATATCGGAAGTAAATTCATGGGTCATTGCAAATACTTTGCTTTAAAAGTACCAAGCTGTACACAGTGGGAAGAAAAAGATCCTGAACAGAAAAAAGGTGCATTGAGAATCGAATCAAAGCCTCATGGATTATAATCTAATTGAATCTTGATGTGCCTAATGATTCCCACCCCTAATGAAAACTATGGCCTCTGTGTGAGCTGATACTTTTGTAGAAATCTGTGGAGATATTACCATGAGGGTATAGGTATTAAAATAAAATGGATATTATTATCCATTATATTATTATTATAATAGTGTGCTACTGTATGTAACTTTACTTTTTTCAGTATTTAGGAATGTCTAAATTGTCTGTGCACGTTACCGCAACAGCCAACTGAGAATGAACGTACAAAAGGGAAGCTCCAGATGACTCACCCTTTCATTTCTGTACGGTGCTATCACATTGCTTTCCTTGATGTAGATCACCTAAAATATAAGTGAGAAGAATTTGGAACATTTGCTCCAAAAGCCAGTCAACTGTGACAACAACAACACTGAAGATCACAACAAAAATCACATGGCTCACCTGTCTACATAAAACTGATATAGCTGAAGGACGAGGGCTGTGGGGAAGAGTTACAAATACGTTAATGTCAGAAAATTAAAAGATTTCATAATTACTATATTTTGCCAAATGTAAACAACCAGATACTGATTTGCACTAGAATAAACCTCCTTGGAGCATGATTATGCAACAACTAATAGATGTTGCTTCTGAGCTGTCATTTAAGTATACACAGTACAACACTAAGACAGCATGTTACTGAACTGGTTTGACCAACTAAATAGCTGTGAAGCTACGAAACAAGGACATGACATCACAGATCAAACTGAGCTCACTCATTGAAAGGGTTTGTCTCCTTCTCCACAAACTCGATACTTGTGCAGTCTCTCAGAGCAATCTGCAGGTAAGACAGGAAACAACGGATAATAAAAATTTATAGAAGCTGATAGGCAATACAAATCCCAATCTAAAGTTCAATGGTAACATGCAGTTTTGAATCTTAGTGCTTTCTCTTGTTTGAGCAAAATTACACTTAAATGACAGGTTTATTAACTTATCTACTTATGTAAGACAAAAAAACAGCAATTACAAACAAACGATGCTGTGGAGGAAGAAAGCAGACAAGACACAAGCTGATGACAGAACGTTATTCCTCCTCCAACACAGAACAGAAAAACTAAGTGCCAAAGCTTTATACATCTTCCCACCTCTGGCACCCAGGGTAAACACATTAACATACAAGTTACCAAGCATGAACACACATCTGTAACATACACGTCACAGAGCAAGGCTTAGTACAGTACATTCACGCCCCTGTGTCCTCAGGTGTGAACCTGGAACGGCAGGGGCGAAAGGCACATATTTGACTTCACACACCCCCCCCAGTGCTCTGGGGCCTTTCGCTAGCACTTCTTGCCTCTTTCCCCGTTACCATCTCTAACTACCTTCTCCCCCACCAACCCCAAGTACTGGGTGGAGTGCCATGTCCTTTTGTGTCACCACAACACCAGTGTTCTAAAAAAAAAAAAAAAAAAGATTCATCCCTTTAATAATTGTGCTTTTATTGATGGTTACTCCTTTTCCGTCTGTATAGTACAACTTGTATTTAAAAAAAAAAAAAAAAAAAAAAAAAGAACCACAGTTTGAGTTTTTCAGCTTTTTTTTTTTTGCCTTTTTTTTTTTTTTTAAAAACACCAGGTTTAGACTTTAGCTAGCTGAAATATGATAAGATACATTAAACAAATATATTCTGATATGACATACATGTTGGGCCAGCATTGGTATATGAGATATGAAAAATATCACTCAAACCTTTAAAATTGGCTCTGCAAGCTCCTCTGGGTCAAAAATGATCGACCTGGAACAAACCTTGAAGGAACCTCGAATTTTTCTGGAAGGAAGAAATGGCTAGAATTAGCTTGCAACACTCACTATTCTGGTATGATAACTAATACAAATATTAAATGAGTAAAAATATGTTCATAATTTTAAGATGACGACACACGGCTGCCAGTCACTACATGGGCGGCCATGTTGAGAATGAAGCTGCAGGGGGTGATTCCATTTCATTAAAGCCGAAAACTTTGTAAATATAGTGCACTACTGTGGAATAATTGATTGTACAAACACTGGTAGGAAGGAGAAAGTGTTGTCTTACCGATTACCTGCAATTATTTAGAACCAAGGTGAGTCAACTTGGGCGCTATCACACAAACCGAGGAGAATTTGGCTCTCGTATTAATATTAGCAGAGCTGATGTGGCGCCTTCCTTGTATTCCAACTTGTGAGTACTCTGACCATTTTGTAACAGGTTTGTAGAAATAACTGACTAATAATATTGTTGAGTCTGTGATGCTCTGTGGGCATTTTCACAGATTTATAAGCTCCCTGTTCAAATCAGCTCAGCTGCTGCCAGCAGCGCACACACACACACACACACACACAGAGCTAAACACACACATACTTGTTCGTCTAACTCAGGGGTGTCAAACTCATTCCATGGAGGGCCAAGACCCTGCATGTTTTACTTCCACCCAGTGTCTTCAGCAGGTGTTTTCACTGATCAGCAATCAGTGGGAAGAAATTCAATGAAATCACCTGTTGAAGACACTGGGTGGAGGTAAAACCTGCAGGGTCTTGGCCCTCCATGGAATGAGTTACACTTAACTAGTTGGTCCAGTTCAACTGGATCCCTAGATCCCTAGTTGGTCCAGTTCAACTGGACCAACTAGGGATCCGTCCAAGCCAACTTAAGTGTAACACTTTCAAGCTACAGGATATTATGAAGAGCCAAATCACTGTTTAGCCCTCCTTGCCATGTTTGTTTTGTTTTTTTTACCTTTGACTGCATCAGCTGTCCACACAGGCAAGACAAAATGACGGAGTAGCAACCTGAGGTTTGCTGTTCTGATGCCAAAATGTCAGAACACTGGCTAATTAGCCTGTGGCTTTGAGGATTATTACAAGTATCTGGGAGTCTACAAATCAACTGCTTATTGTTAACAATGAGGATGATGATTAGACACTAAGACAATGACGTCTAACTTCATCTGAAAGCACCTGGACAGATGAGTGGGCTGAAGCTAGACTTTAGCTAATGCCAATTCAAATTAAATCACCCATCCAAAAAAACAGAGCTAAAACAGAGGAAAATAAACAGGAGAAATTAAGTTGAGGGTTCTGTGAATAATTTATGGGCTGATATATGGATAAACATGCATGATAAGAGAATATTTTACTGTTTTTATAAACATTGCTCTGGTTTATAAAATGGTGTTGATTAGCCTACATGAGCATGAGTGTAATTTTAATTTGATGGGTTTTTTTATTTTTACAGGTTTAACATTAAAAAACAAAAAAAAACAGGTGCTTAGGCCCCAGTTTTATAGCCTTAAAGTATTGAGTAAAGCTTTACAAAATATTTGCAAGTGAACAATGTTTTTCCTCTACTTTTTCATAAAAAAAAAAAAAAAAAAAAAAAAAAAAAAAAAAAAAATCAGTGACTACTTGACTACTGGCACACAAAGGTTGTTGATTACACACACTGCCACGTCTCAGACCCAGCCGCTTACTAACTGGTTGAAAGCTTCGAGACCTTTGCAGGATCTTAGTTGTTTAAGTGTAAGCAGCACTGGTACTGCACAGTAATAAATGAACGATGTCTGGACAGGTGATGCTAGCCCACTTCTGTGTCTTTTGGTCAGTTCTGCTTTGGAATGAGATGGGGGCCTGCTTCTCAATTAAAACTAATTTGTCATCATACCGCTGTCTGTCATTATCAAGAGTTTCATAATAAATTTTGGATATTTTCATGTTTTTTGTTCCATTTTGCTCCGTGATTATTCCCCCCACCCCCGACATGGCCGGCACTCTTATTCAACCCTGCTGGAAGTCATTCATTCATCCATCTTCTTCCGCTTAATCCTTTTCGGGTCGCAGGGGGGCTGGAGCCTGTCCCAGCATCTTTGGGCGAGAGGCAGGGTACACCCTGGACATATCGCCAGTCCATTGCAGGGCCAACACAGAGAGACAGACAACCATTCACTCTCACATTCATACCTAAGGACAATTTAGAATCCCCAGTTTTGATGCCGGAAGTCATGTGATCAAAAACTATGAATAAAGCAGAATACAGCAAATACAACCCATCCCCCCCCCCAAAAAAAAAAACACACCACATACACTTCTTTACCTCAGAATATGTTTTAGATTATATTCACTCTGCTTGCCATGGCAATCAGCCTTGACCATACTGCTGCATAGAGCTCTTATTGTATAAAAATCTGAAGGAAGGTTGCTGCTGTTCATCCATCGTAATCAAAGACGGCCATGACCTCATCACATGTTGGAAGATCTGGGTTGATATGTCCGAAGGCGGCTGATGAGGCCAATCTGGGCATACAATCCTCCCGCACAACTGGGACGCATGTGGGTGGGGGTGGAGTGCTGGGTGCTCGCAGCTCTGGCCTTACGTGTCTCACGTTTCTTCTCTGCAGCATTGGTTCTATTGTCTTCAGCTGAATGAGCTCCATTGTGAATAAGGCTGCACCATGTGGGTCGGTCTGCAGTGATGTTCTCCCAGGCCAGTGTTCCTATAGAGAAGTCTCTCAGGGAAACCTTCAGGTTGTCCTTGTATCATTTGTGCTGCCCTCCAACAAAGCGTTTGCCTTGGCGTAGTTCACCGTAGAACAGCTGCTTGGGGATGCAATTTTCAGGCATGCAAATGACATAACCTACCCATCTGAGTTTGGCCTTACGTATGAGAGTGATGACGCTGGGATTATTGGCTTGTTGCAGAGCTTCAGTGTCAGAGATTTTGTCTTGCCATCAGATATTCTGAAGGCCTCTCAGATGGAAATGGTTCAGCTGTTTTTCCATGTCATCTGTATGTGGTCCAGGCTTCACAACCATACAGGAGAGTAATAAGGACTACTGCTCTACAGACTGAGTTTGGTAACAAAACGGATCCCGCTTTTCTCCCAAACCGTCTTCCTGAGCCGTCCAAACGCACTGCTGGCTTATGTTGGCTGAATGGGAGAGAGTGCTGCCAAGGTAAGTAAAGTTTTCAACAGCCTGAAGTGTCTTTCCATTGACCGTGATGCTTGGGTCCTGGTATGGGTCGTTTGGGGCTGGCTGGAACAACACTTTGGTCTTCTTGGTAATAATGGTAAGACCAAAGTTGTTGCATCCTGTAGAGAAGCTGTCCATCTCCAGTTCAGTGTTTCCTCTGGCTTAAAGACCTTGGTGCGGTGGCAACATATTTTTCCCGGGGGGGGGGGGGGGGTAAACATGACATGATTGTTACCAGAATATGTTAATTTTATACCATTTATTTATTGATTTTTTTAAATGTTGCACAGTAACTTTGCATATGGAACTTGCCATTTGAAGTACTGTACAACCAAGGCTTGAATATTGGAATATTGGGCCAGTTGGGGTCCCACCCAGATGTCCTGTGTTTAGACTTTTTAGTGGTGTTATCCTTCTCTCCTTCCTCTGCTCTCACCTCTCCTGGACCCTCTGCCTGAACACTTTCCTCTCCTTGGCTCCTCTCTTCTGTCTCATCTTGCCCTCTGTCTGATTAAGGTTCTCTCTCTGTCTATGGTGGTATACAAACAGGTTAGAAAATATCAAGTGTCATGTTCTGTCCTGCAGGATTTTTTTCGTCATGGTTTACATAAATGACAAAAATATGTATTTTTTGTATTTTTATTCTAGTGGGTTTCTTTCCCCCCATTGAGAGAGTAGGGAAGGGGAAAAAAACAAACATTTATAATAGTAATGTACTCATACATACTTAAATTATATGATCAGGTAGGTATAATAACCAGAAATTATACTCCTGTAAAAGCAGTGCTTTGAAATTAATAATAGACAACCAAAAATTTCTAGTTGAGTTAAGGGTACAAAGAGCACCCACTTAAAAACTTGAGCAATGACTTCAGTCTTGAAGGTTTGAGGTTTTTCTCCAAAATTTATAACAATTTTCTTATAGTTTTCTACTTCTCTGTAAATTTATCTAAATTTGAAACCATTTTCCTCAAATTTGTAATTTCCTCTTGTAACATTGACTTTTCTTGTACATTTGAAATTTTATTATAAATTTGTGGATTATTTTATGGCTTATTTTTGTCTGTTTTTTTTTTTTAAATAAAATTACTGTTTTTTAAATAAATTTGAAACAGACCGTGGTAATTTTTTTTTTTTTTTTTTAACTTTTTTTAACTTTTTCCTTATAACAATTTACATTTTTGACCATAACTTTGCAGTCAGAACAGAACAATAATTTAACTCTGATTACAAAGAAAAAAATATTAATAAAATTGTATTTAATTAAATAAATTAACTTAAATGACCAAGGATGCCGTTATTTCTGTTATAATATTTCTTTATATTTATAGTTGGGTTTTTTTTTTTTTTAGAAATCTCACCACCCAGACAGTAGGAAAAACCCCGCTTATTTTGAAATCAAATGTTGGCACATTTAAGTTTATCTGAAGGCTGCTCATGGATTAAAGTCACTGACTTTGTGAATTTCGGTCATCTTAACTTGCCAGGTACATAATAGGGAACATAACTTAATATTGGAAGTTACATAATAAGGTACATTGGAAGGTACATAATAGGGAACATAACTTAATATTGTAGTGGCTGGTGAAATATATCCTCAGCAATTCAGTCTCCCTTGCCTTTTCCTTCATATGAAGCCGGCTGCATATGAATTCTAACCACATCTCTTAGCTAAGCGACTCTTCCATTATTGCTCCAGTTTCCAGCGGGTTAAACCATGATAAACGCCAGTGCTTACATACCTCTTCTGATTTTTTTTCTGCATTTACAGTACTTTAATAAACTCATGTTCCTCTCGGACAGTCACGCTAGCGAGACACTGCCTGGTGACTGACTGGAAAGCTAGCGTGGATGGGGCACTTCAACTCCACGCGGATGACAGTGGCGCGTTCGTGTGCGTGCTTGTGGAAAGCCATTGCTTCATATATTTTTCTTAAATTTATATCTCCTCATAAGCGCGGTGGATATTTTTCTGGCGTGGCGGGCCGCCACCCAGAAATGTTACCGGAGGAAACCCTGCCAGTTGCATCCCTTGCTCACTACTGGCATTGAGGGCGCAGTCATCCGCAAAGGGGAAGTCTTGGATGACAGTTTCCTTCATCTTGGTGACAGCCTGTAGATGTCTTGGATTGAAAAGTCTCCCATCATATCTGTATTTTATTTTGATACCAACCTCACAGTTTCTGAATGCATCAGTCAGCATGGCACTGAACAGCATGCTGAAAAGTGTTTGCCAAGAACACAGCCTTGTTTGACGCTGAGTTTACTGTTCATGACTGAAAGTTTTGGACAGTGTTAGCATCTTTCCATTTTGTTACATTGAGTCACTTGATGACCTTTTGCCGTTGTGGTCTTCTCTTTGGCTGGATGTGAAGGTTGAGTTTGGAGATAAGGTGGTGATCAGTCCAGCAGTCAGTGCCATACATAGCCTATGTCACACGCACATCCTGCCTGTCTCTTGCCCCAACGATGATATAATCGATGAGATGCCAGTGTTTGGAGCAGGGATGCATCCATGATGTCTTATTACGGGTTGGTAGGCGGAACATGGTGTTGGTCAGCTCATGTGAGGCACAATTTCGGAGCAGGAGACTATTGCTGTTGCATTTGCCTACTCCCTGGTTTCCGAAGACTCTGTCCCAGGCTTGATGGTCATGGCCAACACGAGCATTGAAATCGCCAAAGATGATGAGCTTTCCTGACTGAGGGACAGCCGAAATGAGGGCATCAAGTTGTTCATAGAACTTCTCCTGGGTTGGTCATGGTGGGAGCATAAGCACTGACCAACATAGCGGTCTTGTCTTTCCCAGCAGAAACTGCAGTTTCATCAGACCTACAGGGATGCCTGTAAGCCTCAAAACACCACATACACTTCTTTACCTCAGAATAAGTTTAAGATTATATTCAGTCTGCTTGCCATGGCAATCGGTCTTGACCATACTGCTGCATAGAGCTCTTACTGTATAAAAATCTGAAGGAAGGTAAGATGATATTGACCAGATTTTCTTTATTTTGAGTGAGATATGGAGTTTGTGGTGTGAGACAAAGGGTAAAACAGTGAGACTCACTTCCAAAGAGAGTTGGCAACACTGATGAGTGAGTGAGTGTTCTTGTTTAGTGCCATGTCAGCATCTATGGCTATTTCATGGCAAAAAAATAGAACTAATAAGAAAATAGAGTTAAAAATTATATAGTGATAGGATGATAAATTAAAGAATAAATAAATAAATAGATGGACAGATCAATAGAGTGAGACATATGTAGATACAATAAAATAGAAAAATTGAATAAGATGCTTCAGATGCACATGTGCTAAAAACCCTAAAATTTTCTTTGGTGGTGCCTTACTAAAAATATCTTTCTGTGACTCGAGTATAAAAATGTCTTGCTGTCATGAGAGCAGGACAGTTAAGTAAAATGTGCTTTATTGATAAAAAAAAAAAAATCTCCACAGAACTAAGATGGTGGGGCTTCACCTTTTAATAAAAAGCTGTGCTCGAGCCTTGAGTGGCCAACATTTCTTTTTTTCTCTCCATTTTATTTAATATGGACATAAATTACATTAGTACAATCACAAGGAGAGACCAGATGTTTTGCATAGCTGTATATAGCACAAGTGCTAATTCTCAACACCAGTCCATAGGTGGCTTATATAGGTCATAAATTAGGCTGTACAAACAAAATTTACAAGTTAATTAAAATTACAAATACATTACAAATTATAAATAGAGCAAGAGATCCATGATCACAACAAACAATTCAGACTAGACATGCACACATTGCTGGTGGGATTTTAGCCAATCTTTAGCGCCTCTGTTGAAGAGGTTGGCATTTGTCTCCAATTTTAAGTGAGTTGGCAGAGAGTTCCATAAGTTTGCCCCTTTTATGGAGAAAGCAGACTGACCAAATGAAGTTCTAGACATGGTGACAATGCAGTCACCGTTGATGGAAGCTCGTGTGCTTGCTCTGCTAGAGCTCGAGCGTCTAGCCACCAAACCAGAGAAAGGAGGTGAAACAAGATTGTATAGACATTTAAAAACCAGTCTGATATTACAGAAGATAATAAAATTTTCAAAAGTAAGAAGATTGTGCTTGGCTAAAATACCACAGTGATGCCATCGCATTGGTTTGTGGTCCAAGATTTTTATAGCCCGTTTATACAGTATATTGCAGTTATGGGTTTTAGTGTAATTTGAGATGTTTGTGACCAAGATGTGATACAGTATGACAGATGTGAAAGAATCATCGCGTGCATATATGTATGAGCAGTTCTGAATGACAAATCCCTTCTAATGAGACGGAAGCAATTTAAATTGGGTTTGACCTCCTTACAAATGTAATGAACCTGCTTGTCGAATCGCAGGTTCCTGTCTAGAATGATCCCTAAATACTTGACCTCATTCACTTCAGTAAGCACCTCATTTCCAATTTTAACATCAAAAACATCATTCATGGGCCTGTTTCGAATAGAGATACACATAGCAACAGTTTTTTTGACATTCAAGGTTAAATGCGACAACACAAGCCATTTAGAGATGTTCTGTAAAACCTGGGTCAGGTGCTCAGCTGCCATGCTAGCCGTTTTGGCAGACAGATTACGGTATCATCAGCATACATCTGGCAGCTGGCACCTGAGCAACTATCGGGCAAGTTGTTGATGTATATTGTGAACAACAATGGCCCTAGTATAGATCCTTGTAGTACTCCCATGTTATTTGTGAGCAGCCCAGATTTCTCCCCATTGACCTTGACACGTTGTTCTCTCCCCTCCAGGTATGACCTAAACCACTGTATTGCCTCAGTTGAAATCTTGAGGTCTTAACTTTGGCACGGTAAACCACACTGTCCTACTGTCGAAGGCCTTTTTTAGATCCAGAAACACGGTCCCCACAACGTGCCCCTTAACCAATAAAGCCTTGACCTTCTCAATAAAATAACAGTTAGCTGTTTCTGTGGAATACTTGGGTCTAAACCCAAATTGCTGTGAATAAAGTAATTGGTTGGACTCTAAATGGCATCTAGTGTACACTACCTCATGTCAGTTTTGAAAGTGATGCAAGTGTCTATGACTTATGGCAGGTTTAATATCATGCAGTTTATTTGCAGTACACGTGTCCCATTTAGTCTGCCACTTCTTTAAAATATAGGATGTTATTAGAGATCTGAGGTCTGAAGATGGGATCTGGCATTGAGTGACTTCTTGGTTAGGGGCTTTCTTGGCAGCATTGTCTGCCTGCTCGTTACCTGACAGGCCAACATGGCTGAGGATCCAACAGAAGATGATATTAAAATTATGTTTCTGTAAAAAAAAAAAACCAAAAACCTAGTTTTTCTAAAATCCGAATAATAACAGGGTGATCAGTCTTTAAAAACCCAAGTGCCTGAAGACAGGATCTGGAGTAAACATTAAGGAGCTCTGTTTAGTTCTTTCAATGTGCTCCAATGCTAAAAGCAAAGCACGAACGAGCCTCTGCTGTACAAACTAAACATTGTTTGGGAATCCGCAAACCATACTGATTGTGCCCGGTGACAATTGCAGCCGAGACTGAGCCATCTACTTTAGATCCATCCAAGTATATGGAAATACTGTATGGTGAGGAAAACAGCATTTTATGTCCAAGATCTGCTGCTGGTACACATTTGGGTGAGTGTCTTTTTGTCAGATCCAGAATGATATTGGGTTTCCTGAAACTCCATGGAAGAATGTGACAAAACTGTCTGTTACGTTGCTCATATCAGGGTTTAATTTTTACCAGGTAAGGTTCTATACAGAGTCCAAATGGAGTGATGCTCTTAGGTCTGACCTTATACATCTGCAAAAAATTGAGGGTGAAAACCTGCAAAGTAGTCTGGATTTCTATGGTCTGCTTAAAGTTTAAGCATATACTGGAGAGCCAATTTCAGGCGTCTGTTTTGGAGTGAAAGCTTGTTTGCTTCAATATACAAACTTTTAACAGGAGAGGTTCTGAAAGCCCCCAAGGCAAGCCTTAGACCTTGGTGATGGACAGTTTCCAGCGTCCTGATGTAGGATTTCCTTGCTGATCCATAAACCCACTCCCATACTCTAACCGAGATCTTACAAGTGCTCTGTACAGACACAGCAGCACAGTGGAGTCCGCACCCCATTTAGTTTTTGCCAAAACTTTAATAATATCAAGGTCTTTAAAACATCTGATTTGAAGAAATTTTACAGTATATGCGGAATAAAAGACAACTTACTATCAAAAATAAGTCCAAGGAATTTGGTTTCTTTTACCACCTTGACAGCTTCTCCAGCTATGAAAAGCTCATGGTCGAGGTGAAGAGACCGCAGCAGGCAAAAGTGCATGCAGACAGTTTTTGTTTTTGAAAATTTAAAACCATTACTGATTGACCACATATTAATCTTGTTTATGCACAGCTGTCGTTTTTCCAATGGTGCCCATGTCTTTCCCCCTGTAGCAAATACAGAGGTCATCTACGTAAAGACTACAGAAGGTATTTGGTCTAAGAGCACCAACTACACTATTAATCTTCATGCTGAAAAGAGTAACCAAGAGGAAGCTTCCCTGGGGGACTCCCTGTTCTTGCACATGAGGCTCTGAAAGGGTATCTCCTACTCAGACTTTGAAGCATCTATTGGACAAAAATGTTTGAAATGAAAAAGGGCAACTGTCCTCTAAAACCCATGTCATGTAGGTCTCTTAAAATACCATATTTCCATGTTGTCATATGCTTTTTCTAAATCAAAAATACAGCAAATGCATGTTCTTTTCTAATAAAACCATCACGTATATAGGCCTCTAACCTGATAAGATGGTCTAAAGTGCTTTTACCACATCTGAAGCCACACTGGTAATCAGTTAAAAGGCCTTCAGATTCAAGCACCCACACAAGGTGATTGTTTACCATTCTTTCCATGGTTTTATAGAGGCAACTTGTCAGAGCTATTGGACAGTAGTTGTTGGTATCAGTATGATCTTTCCCCGGGTTTTGGAACAGGTACAGTGGTGTCAAAAAGTGTTTGTCCCCTTCCTGATTTTTCCTTTTTTTGTACATTTATCACACTTAAATGTTTCAGATCAAACAAATTTAATTATTACACAAAGATAACAAGTAAACACAAAATGCAGTTTTTAAATGAAGGTGTTTATTATAAAGGGAAAAAAAACATCCAAACCTACATGGCCCTGTGTGGAAAAAGTGATTGCCCCCTAAACCTAATAACTGGTTGGGCCTCCCTGACCAGTAACAACTGCAATCAAGCGTTTGTGATAACTAGCAATGAGTCTTTTACAGCGCTGTGGAGGAATTTTGGCCCACTCATCTTTGCAGAATTGTTGTAATTCAGCCACATTGGAGGGTTTGAGCATGAACCACCTTTTTAAGGTCATGCCACAGCATCTCAATCAGATTCAGGTCAGGACTTTGACTAGGCCACTCCAAAGTCTTCATTTTGTTTTGGGTTTTTTTTTGAGCCATTCAGAGGTGGACTTGCTGGTGTGTTTTGGATCACTGTTCTGCTGCAGAACCCAAGTGCGCTTCAGCTTGAGGTCACGAACAGATGGCTGGACATTAGGGGTGTTCAATATTGTATTGTTCATGATAATACCGGTATAAATTTTGAAACCGGTGTAAAAATGAATATTGCGATATTTGGGGTCCGTTACGCTGCCAACGGACGTTACGCATTACCATAGAAACGGGGGGAAAAAAAACATTGTGCAGGAAGGGCCGCTCTGTGCTTGGAATATCTTCATCTGGTTGTGAGAAAGTAATTTAGTTTTAAGGCCATTTCAGACTGATGCCTTCTTTTAAAAAAAACAAAAAAAAAACAAAAAAAAAAAAACGGTGCAGCGATGCAGATAATCTGCCCGCATTTTTTGCCCACGTCAACAATGCGCTTCGGGGAAAGTTTTACTTCGCCCTGAAGTGGTGTTGCTGATGGCCAAAGTGTCCAGAGGTTTATTTTCATTCCGTTGCGGCTGCTCCAGTGTGATTTATTCAACCAACCGAAAGAAAAAAAAAAAAAATCTGTTAACAGCCCCAGGAGTTGACTGCAACAGATTTCCAACATGGGTAAACTGAGAGAAAGGGAGAGACGAGAGGTCTTACCAGCAGAAGTGTCTCGGGAAAAGACAGGTAGGCCAGCATATATTCCCCATGATAAAAATGATGAAATAATAATTTTAAATAACCCACTCCCTCCCCATTTTATTTAGACCCTCTTCCTGACCCGGTGAAATAACATACTAGACTAAATTAATTTAATATGTTAACAGCAGCAAAACCCCCTCATGTTCTAGAGCACAGAAATGAGAAAGACAGAAGTAATGTGTTTAGGGTTTACTTTTTTTTAAAGTAGGTTGCATTAACCATAGCTAAACTGCTCTTACATTCATAAGGCAATGTTTTCAGGCCTATTCAGATGTTTTAAGAAATATCCGCAGAATTTTCAAAACTAAAGGCTATATATAGTCTGCAGTACCAACTTTACTCTCATATGCTTGTTACTGTTCTAATTTTTTCCCCCCTCATTAAACATCTTTTCACAGTTACATTTTTTTAAAAAAATTTTGAACGTTTTTGGTGACAAATTTGTGACCTTTTTCACGCAGAATTGTAACTTTTTACCTAAAGCCTTTCACCTTGTGTTTTTACTCTGAAAAGGTGAAGAAATGAGAAGCAGCACCAGATTTAAATTGACGAGTCAATCAGTTGTTTTAATAATCAATAGATCACTTGACTACTTGACAATTGAAATTTATAATTTTCATCCCACCCAAAGGTTATAACTAGTTCAAGACCTGTTATTTTAAAATATTAACCGACTAAAACAAATTCCCGGCCTGAATTTTTGTCCCAGTCCACCCCTCAGTGCGCTTAAGATTTGGTGGTTTATAATACAGTATTTTCTGGCAATATTTGATACAGAATTTAAAAGAAGTTTTAAACACATTCTAAATTGCTCTTTATAAACTAGAGAAATAAGAGTTGTTTTGTTTTTACTGAATATGGTGGACATAACGCTGGCCTGTGAAACTGTCCCTTATAAATTTAAAAGAAAAAACCGTCTTCCTTGATATCGTGAAGAATATTGTGATCATGAAAATTCACAGAAATATTGTGATATCATTTTTAGGCCACATCACCCACCCCTACCGGACATTTTCCTTCAGGATTTCTTGGTAGACAGCAGAATTCATGGTTCCATTTATCACAGCAAGTCTTCCAGGTCCTGAAGCAGCAAAACAGCCCCAGACCATCACACTACCACCACCATATTTTACTGTTGATGTGATGTTCCTTTTCTGAAATGCTGTGTTACTTTTACACCAGATGTAATTGGACACACACCTTCCAAAAAGTTCAGCTTTTGTCTCATCAGTCCATAGAGTATTTTCCCAAAAGTCTTGGGGATCATCAAGATGTTTTCAGGCAAAACTGAGACAACCCTTTATGTTCTTTTTGCTCAGCAGTGGTTTTCGTCTTGGAACTCTACCATGCAGGTCATTTTTGCCCAGTCTCTTTCTTATGGTGGAGTCATGAACACTGACCTTAACTGAGGCAAGTGAGGCCTGCAGTTCTTTGGATGTTGTTGTGGGGTCTTTTGTGACCTCCTGGATGAGTCGTCACTGTGCTCTTGGGGTAATTTTGGTCAGCCGGCCACTCCTGGGAAGGTTCACCACTATTGCATGTTTTTGCCATTTGTAGATAATGGCTCTCACTGTGGTTTGCTGGATTCCCAAAGCTTTAGAAATGGCTTTATAACATTTTCCAGACTGATACTGTAGATCTCATTAACTTTGTTTTTCATTTGTTCCCGAATTTCTTTGGATGGTGTCTAGCATGATGTCTAGCTTTTGAGGATCTTTTTGGTCTACTTCACTTTGTCAGGCAGGTCCTATTTAAGTGATTTCTTGATTGAGAACAGGTGTAGCAGTAATCAGCCTGGGTGTGGCTAGAGAAATTGAACTCCGCTTTCCAAAGATGTGAAACTACAGTTAATTTATATTTAAACGGGGCAATCACTTTTTCCCACACAGGGCCATGTAGGTTTGGATTTTTTTTTTTTTTTAACCCTTAATAAACACCATTTAAAAACTGCATTTTGTGTTTGTGTTATCTTGGTCTCATATTTAAGTAAGTTTGATGATCTGAAACATTTAAATGTGACAAACATAAAAAAAAAAAAAAAAATGGAGAAATCATGAAGGGGAAAACACTTTCACACCACTGCATAATTACTGCTTCTTTCTAGCTTTCAGGAATACTGCCCGATTCCCAGATGTTGTTAAAAACCATCAAGAGAATGGATAGTGCACTGGGGGGGTAAGTATTTCAAAAACTGATAATGAATTTTATCTGGCCCCACAGCAGTGTCATGAGAGTTTCTTTATTGAGAACAAAAGTTCTTCCATAGTGAAATCTTGGTTGTATGGTTCTGAGTTATCTGAAGAAAAGTTTATTTCTTTTTGCTCTACTTGTGCTCGTATGATTTGGAACTCAGAACAATAGTTTCCCATAGACTAATTCTTCTCAAGCAATTTTGCTAGTTGATTAGCCATTTCATATTTTATCGTCAGCAGATTGCCCTGATGATTAATGTGCTGTATTTGAAGTCCATTCTCCTTACCCTTCATCTTTCTGATTAAATCCCAGATCATTTTGGTAGATGTACTGGATGCGAGGCTTGATACAAATTCCCTCCAGCTCTGCCTCTTTGCTTCACTGATGATCCTGCGTGCTTTAGCTCGACGGATTTTAAATCTGGTCAGGTTTTCTGTTGTTGGATGTTTATTGAACATCCTCTCTGCTTTTTTCCTTGCCTCAATGGCCTTTGTGCATCATTTGCCTTTGTGCATCATTCAACCATGGGTTGGACCTACAGTGTGGCTTTGCTGATGTTTTTAGGACAGTCATCTGCAATTGCAATTAAGGTTTGAGTGAAGCTCTGAGCAGAGTGATGGTGTGGTTGAGGTTTTTGGCTCAATTCCTCTTTGCACAGAGAAACAAAGGAGGACCAAGTTGCTTTTTTGAGTTGTCAATGCGGAGTTCTTGATTCCACATCCACTTCTGTAGACGTCAATATTAGTGGAAAGTGGTCACTTCCACAAAGATCATCCAAGACCCGCCACAAGAAATCCAGCACTAGCTCAGCATCACATATAGATAGGTCAATTGCAATATAGGTTCCATGTCCTGGGTAGAGGTATGTGTGAGACCCATCATTCCAAAGACATATTTTTAGCAATAAAATCCCCCAGTATCTTGCCTTTTGCATTTGAGCAAATTCCTCCCCACAGAGGATTATGACCATTAAAATCACCCATAAGGATGTATGGGGATGGCAACTGATTATGAAGGGCATCAAGATTTTCCGGTGTCACAGTCTTATCTGGTGGTTTATAGACAGAGCATAAGGTTATTGCTTTATGCAATGTTATACGAACTGCCACTGCTTGTAAGTTGGAGACTAAAGCCAAGTGGCTGTGAATTAGGTCATTCCTTACTAAAATTGTTGAACCACCAGATGGACTATGCACATTTGGACCATATGTATTATACATTATATAATGTTTCAGAGACATGGGGTTTGTTGACAGCAGGGGAGTTTCTTGAAGACAAAAAGCAAAAGGATTAAAACTAGCAGCTAAATGCTGCACTTCAAAGAAACTGACCTTAAAGTCATGACAGTTCCACTGGATAATGTGGGCTACCCACCATCAGGTAGGTAAAACAAAAGCATGCTCCTTATGCTTGCTTTTGGGGGAAGGGCTGTGACTACGGTAAGTCATGATTTCAGACATTTCTGCATCTACTAGTCCCCCCCCCCCCCCAATTCTTTTGCAATTTATTTTCTTGACTTGATTTTACTTGAGTAGAGGAGCTGGATGTTTTTTTCTTTTGATTGGTTTTGCTCTGCGGGCTTACTTAGATTATGACTTAAGGGTTAGCTTATTGTAGTCAGGCTTTGAGTACTCGTTTTACTTTTAACTGGGACTTCAGAATTTTTAATATTACTTAATAATGAGGGCTTATCTTTAATTAACCAGATCAGATCTGTCTGGCACTCAGCAGGCTGCATCTTAGGTTTCACAACACAGAAAGTCTGCTGGAACTTGTACTTTGGGAAACCTTCTACCAGTTTACATGCCTCAGGGTAGCCAATTTTCTTAGAACATTTGACAGTTTTAATTTCTTTTTCCCACAAGGACATTCCTTCGATGATGCTGCATGATTGCCTAAACAGTTACTACATTTGGGAGGTGTTGTGCAGGCCAACTCGTGCCCTTCTTCTCCACATTCGAAGCAGACCGGTTTATTTTTACATCCTGGCCAAACTTTTGGCAGTTAAAACATCTCAATGGGTTTGGAATTAAGGTATGAACAGTTACTCTCAGGTATCCTATTTGGATTCTTTCTGGGAGTTGAAATAACATCACTGGTGGACAGGGGTGTGTGGCATTATTGGTCGATACAGTGTGAACGGTCCCCGGAGTACAACAAGCACAGAAACATTTATGAATGAGTGGCTCTACTTACTTTCAAAAACCATGAGAATAATAAAATAGAAATGTGTAAGTTAAAGACTTTTTGTGGATTTTTAACAGGACATGGAAATTTCTAGTATTTAGGCAGTATGGTATTCTAAGTCTATACTAATGTCAACAGCCACTGATGAAATATTACAAGTTATCAGTCTGAATTACCTCTCCTTAGCTGAAGTGCTGGTCAAGTGGTATGCAGTGTGCTGCTCAAAATAATATTCCTCCAAATCCAGCAACAGGAGAGAAAACCTGACAAGGAAATAAAACAGCTGTGTGAGGTAACAACTGAGGACAAAATACACCATATTAATAAGAACAAGACAAAGCATCTGTGAAATTAAAAGAATCACTGTTGGTGGAACCAGAGCCCTCCTGCCCCAGTCACCATCCAGAGCGAGGAGAAGGACTCCAATAAGTACCTCGAGGTCTACTGGACTGGTTGGACAACACGGACGCCCTCTTCAGGAAGGGGCATAGCATGCTGTCCTTGCTGAGGACGCAACAGGTTCCTGAAGAGCTTCTACCAGTCTGTGGCAGCCAGCACCCTCCTCTACGCTGTGGCGCACTAGCAGGGTGAAACCAAGACTGGTGAGCACAACCGGCTCATTCTGGAGGCTGTGTCTGAGGAGGACGGGGAACAGAAGTGAGTCTGTCTTGGATAGCTCCTCCCACCATCTCCATGATGAGCTGTGGCAGAGGGGCAGCTCATTCTGCCATCGCTTCACCCCCCCCCAGGGGGCCAAGAGTGAACACGTCTGCCACTCCTTTGTACCTGCTGCCATTACACCGCATAACAGCTAGAGATACAGCCTGACGCAGCAATGATCCCCCCACCCCCTCCCAACTAGTCTAGTCGCTCACCTTATTGGCATGTTGACTTGCTTTTTCATCATCACACATTGAGGGTTTTGTCTGAACAGGTGTCCGGTATCAACACCCTGCACCATCATAATATTGTTATGGCTGTTTCTTCTTATCTTGTCATTCATAGATCTAACATACTTATTGCTGTTCTGCTATAGTTGCTGCTCCTGATGTTCTGCTGCTGGAACGCCTGAATTTCCCCCATGGTGATCAATAAAAGATGACCTCATCTTATGATTTAAAAAACACACACACACACTAGGTCTTAGGTGTGTGCGTTATCAGTTTTAGTGGGGCAGGGTCAGGTTGCATGGACTAACGCTATGGTGCACAAGGTCTGCTGTAAAACCTGAAGTACACAGCTCTGTTTATGTGGACTCTGGACTAGTGATTTTGTTTTGGTCCATGGTGATCATGGCAGCTGCTGAAATTTAAAGTGTAAAGTTCTGTTGAACAGGTAAAGGTGTGTGTGTGTGTGTGTGTGTGTGTGTGTGTGTGTGTGTGTGTGTGGAGATCAGTGCGTTAAGATGGATCTGGCCATCTTCTGCCGTTACAACTATTGCTAATGGCTACACAGCATGGAGATCATTGGGTGGCCATTGAGAGATCAAAGTTTGTCCCGATCTCTCAATGAACTCCCAACACCTGGAAAAAGCAGTGTCTGTGTAAATGTTTGGGAGATCAAAAATTAAATTTTTGGCAACTTCCCCTAGGATCTATAGAGATCTTTGAAAGATCTTTGAGCGATCATTGACAGACCGGGAGAGATTGCCAAGAGACCAGGAGGGATTACAGAGTTTCTTGGGTGACCAAGGAGATTGCTGAGCATTTGAGAGGTTTCTAGTGGTCTACCCCCTTTACATAGGGGCAGAGATCATTAAGAGATTGTTGAGCAATGAAAAAATTGGCTAGATCTCAATCTTTTAGTGATTTCTCAGTGATCTTCCAGAGATTTACACAGTCTCCTCAAAGTTTTGACTCAGTCCAAACCAATCTCTCAACAAACTCAAGGACTCCAACAATCTCATCAATCTCCCAGTGATCGCTCTGCAATCTCCACCGTGGTCTTTCAATCAACTCTATTGGTCTTTCATCGAATGCTCAGCTACCTCTACCTTTGGAGCAGAAAAATTTGGAGTTCTTGAAAGATTGCCGAGAAATCACTGGGAGATCGATGAGATGCTGAGTGCTCAAGAAGCGCTCAATGATCTCATCGATCTCCCAATAATCTCTACTCCTGTGTAAAGGGGGTATAAGGGTCTATGCATTGAGGCATTCACCTTTGATAGTCTAATACTATAATATCTGAGAAAGTAGACTTGAACAGGGCTGCACCCAAATATCTGATTACCCAGAACAAATGGCACGTGCTGTATCCTGATAGACACTGATATTTAGTTCTGAAATATGGTATTCAGGTATTCACTTCCACCTCAAACTGCTCAATTTTAATACAAAGTTACAATTCCACATTTAGTTTTTAAAGAGGCAAATTTAAGGGAAAAGGTAGCCATCTGATGATAAAAATCACAAAATTGACAAAAAAAAAAATCACAAATTTACATTAAATTGCAAACATACAGTATAGGGGAAAAAGATTCAAGCTTACCTGAAAAAATTGCTAATTTACAAAAAAAAAAAAAATGGAAATTTATAAGCAAAGCTGCAAATTTATCAAAATATGTTTACTGGGGGGAAAATGCATATTTATGAGAAAAAAATGCAGCAAATTTAAATGAACAGCTGCAAATTTATTAAAAAAAAAGTTTGAAATTCATTCATCCATCTTCTTCCGCTTAATCCTTTTCGGGTCGCGGGGGGTGGGGGGGTGGCTGGAGCCTATCCCAGCATCTTTGGGCGAGAGGCAGGGTACACCCTGGACAGATCGCCAGTCCATCGCAGGGCCAACACAGAGAGACAACCATTCACTCTCACAGTAATACCTGAGGACAATTTAGAATCCCCAGTTTTGATTTTACATTTTGAAATTTGACATTTATAAGAAGAGTCACAGCGCTGATAAGTCAGTTTACAAAGGAAGAAGGAAGACAAGGACAAAATATCTGCATATTTGCTATGGATTTTAGAAATATTTGGAGCCCAAAACACAGATATTCAGGACAGCCTTAGACTTCAGAAGCCATCCTTAGACCTGCTCTATGCAACCACAGAAGCACTGAAGTAGCAGGGCATCAGTGAAAAAAAACTCAGTCCTGTATAGATAACTCAGAATAGATTAGAGTGGATTCCAGTGCCAACTCTGCACTGGAGGCTGGTCCTCCAAACCATGAATGGCAACTATTACACAGACTTCTGTTAGTGAACAGTGCACACTAGCACATTTTAAATGCACTGTAAGGATAAGGGACATTCTGATAAATACACTGAGGAGACAAGTTCTGACAAAGGAGTTACGATGACACTTCTGCGTCGCTCCATGGATCATAGCTCATATTTTAAGCAGTCAGTCAATTTGAGCAGCAAAACAATACATTCAGCCTGATGCATTTCATAAACTCCCTTATAATGAGTGTGATGATGTGCAATTTGGCAAGCACAAATATTATAGATAATTTAATAATAGGAGATTTAAGTAAATATGTATAATTAAACTCTGCTATTGGCTACATTAGTTTTAATGCAGATGTTGACTAAATTATGGTAAGTAAAATTAAAAAAAAAAAAAATTACAAATTCAAGGAGCTTGGGATCAGTCCACCAAGGTCTCTGCCTTTGACTGCCATCCACATAGCACCGGACCCCCATGATCCCTCCTGCAGGTGGTGAGCCCACTGGAGGGCGGACCCATGTAACTCCTTCGGGCTGAGCCCGGCCGGGTCCCATGGGTGGAAACCCGGCCACCAGACGCTAGCCTTCGAGCCCCTCCCCCAGGCCTGGCTCCAGGGTGGGGCCCCGGTAACCCCATACCGGGCGGGGTACACTGAATCCTTGATATAGAATTTATCATGAGTCTGTTGGATCATTCTTAGTCTGGCCCTTCACCCAGGACCAGTTTGTCTTGGGTGACCCTATCAGAGGCAAATTGCCCCGGACAACACAGCTCCTGGGATCACTGGGGCACGCAACTGATCCTCCACATTGAAAGGAGTCAGTTGAGGTGGTATGGGCATCTGATTAGGATGCCTCCTAGACACCTCCCACTTGAGGTTTCAGGCACGTCCCACTGGGAGGAGACCCCGGGGCAGAGCCAGGACTCGGTGGAGAGACTATGTCTCCCAGCTGGTCTGGGAATGCCTTGGTATCCTCTCTGAAGAGCTGGAGAAGGTGGCTGGGGAGAGGGAAGTCTGGGCTTCTCTGCTTGAGCTGCTGCCTCCGCGACCCGGACCTCCAGAAAAGCGGTAGAAGATGGATGGATGGACAAATTCAAGGATATGTCAACAGATTTTAAATGCAGGGTTAGAGAAGACTGGTATCAGCATAAGGAAAGACATTTTTAAATGTGAAAACAGGTCTTTGAAGTACCTGTTTTCAAGTACTTGTTTGAAGTACCTTTGAAGTACCTGAGAACATGAACACCAGTGTAAACAACTTTCCAATGCAGAAATGGCATACATAAGATGGGTCTGGGTGGAGGTCTGAACTTTCTGAGTACTCCTACACAGGCTAGTTTATAAAAAAAAAAAAAAAAAAACTGAAATCAATACATGACTTAGTGGTTGGGAGAGCAAATCAAGCTCAATTCAATCATCCAATATCCTTAGAGTAGAGATGATATCAAGCAGGAGCAGTCAGGACATTAGACTGCCCCCCCCATCATGATCCAGGGCTCCTTTCTGCCCAGGAGACTGTGTGTGTTCCGGAGCACTGCAGAAAATCAATGCCTCACTTTCCAGCAGGACCACGTGGCGGGGAAGAAAAAAAAAAAAAAAAAAAAATCACTGAACAGATCACCGCCGTGGTCCATTTACCGTCAGGATACGGCGCCAGCGTGACTAACCCACTGGTGTCTTACCCACTGGCGGGTGTGAGGGAGGACTGGAGGAAAACCACTTCACATGCTTCCCAGTCAGCTCCGACAGGCACGTGCCACAAATCAAATGGGAGCAGTTTGGAAGCGTTATTATTACGTCAACTGCGGTATGGACGGTGCAGCTCGGGCTGGAGGGGACCGCCGACTGATACTGAGCAGGGCTGAGCGCAGCTGACAGGAGTCACCCTCATCAGCCGAGTGGCCCACTCTGGTCCGACCGCAGTGGAAAGAGGGGGAAAAAAAAAATAGCCGCCGCTCTATCTAAAGCCGCGGCATGACACGCCGTCCTGTCAACAACAGGCGAAGGAACACAAACCTTTCTTTAGTCCGCTCGTGCGTCTTCAGGAAAGCCATGACCGCTTGGCATCCTCCAGAAAACTCTGAACCCCCAGCGCCGCCACAGCCGGACATCAGCAACCAGCAGTAACAGGGAAACTTAACAGGAACCACGTGACCGCCCCCGAGGCAGAGACCGTCTGTGAAAAGGAAGAGGGAAGAGGCATCACTCTGCTGCAATTCTAGTGTATCGCCACCAGATGGCAGAATTATGTTTTATCAAGAATGTTTTTTTTTCAGCCCACCCAGTTTTAGTGCAGTTTTACAGCGCTGTTGACAATATAATAATGGCAATATCAAAAAGGTAATTTTTCTATGTGCACCTTAAGAAAAAAAAAAACTATAACATAAGCAGCTATATCAATCTCACCATTATTGTGTGCCTCAAGTTCCTCCACACCAAACCCACCCAACCATGTCTTGATGGGCCTTGCATCATATACACACTCTACTCACAAAAACTTAGGGATATTCAGCTTTCGGGTGAAATTTCAGGATGCACTCTGTGGCACAGTGTCAGACAGCTTGGTCTCAGTCGCAGGTCATGGGTCTTGCAACAGGATAATGACCCAAAACACACAGATAAAAACACCCAAGAATGGCTAAGAGCAAAACATTGGACTATTCTAAAGTGGCCTTCTATGAGCCCTGATCTAAATCCTATTGAACATTTGTGGAAGGAGCTGAAACATGCTGTCTGGAGAAGGCACCCTTCAAACCTGAGACAACTGGAGCAGTTTGCTGATGAGGAGTGGACCAAAATACCTGCTGAGAGGTACAGAAGTCTCATTGACAGTTACAGAAATCGTTTGATTGCAGTGATTGCATCAAAAGGTGCAACAAAATATTAAGTTAAGGGTACCATCATTTTTGTCCAGGCCTGTTTCGTGAGTTTGTTTTTTAAAATAATTCTGTTGAACCACAATTCAAAAGCATTGTCTGATTTTCATTGGTTAATTTTCATAGAATTTTTATTTATTGCCACTTTTGTCAGATTCAAGTTATTTCTGTGACCATTGTGGGTTTTTCTTTCATTAACAGAGGGGTACCAACAATTTTGTCCACAGCTGTATCAGATGTTTTGTATTAAAGGGGGCCTAATTATTAAGATTTTGAACTTAATTCTAAACTCTATGGCAGGGGTGTCCAACCATGTGCCATGGAGAGCCAAGACCCTGCAGGTTTTACCTCCAACCAGTGTCTTCAACAGCAGATTTCTGTGAACTTCTTCCCACTGATTGCTGATAAGTGAAAACACCTGCTGAAGAGACTGGGTAGAAGAGAAAACCTGCAGGGTCTTGGCTCTCCATGGCACCTGGTTGGACACCCCTGCTCTATGGGAAGCCAATGAAGGGAGGCCAGCACCAGAGAGATATGATCTCTCTTTCTAGTACCTGTTAAAACTCTTGCTGCAGCATTCTGGATCAACTGAAGACTTTTAAAGATATTTTAGGACAACCTGATAATAACGAATTACAATAATCTAATCTAGAGCTAACAAAAGCGTGGATCAGTTTCTCAGCATCACTCAGAGACAAGATGCTCCTAATCTTGACGATATTGCGCAGATGATGGAAGGCAGTCTTAGAAACAAATTTAATATGTGAATTAAAAAACAGATCTTGATCAAAAATAACTCCAGGGTTCCTCACAGAACTATTCAGAGTAAGAGTAGCCGCATCCAAATTAAGAGTTTGATTTGGAAAGGTATTTCTAAGGTTTTTTGGACCGACAAGAATGACTTCGGTCTTATCCAGGTTTAATAGCAGAAAATTACAAGTCATCCAAGCTTTGATTTCCTTAAGACAGGCATTTAACTTGGCTAACTGATTACAATCATTAGGCTTCATTGACAGGTATAATTGTGTGCCATCTGCGTAACAATGAAAATGTATACAGTACTTTCTAATGATTTTACCTAACAGAAGCATATATAAACTGAAAAGAGTAGGGCCTAACACAGATCCCTGAGGAACTCCATGACTGAGCAGAGAGTTGGAAGAAAACTTATTATTGATATGAACAAACTGAAATCTATCGGACAAATAAGATCTAAACCACTGCAGTGAAGTACCATTTAGTCCAACATAGTGTTCTAATCTATCAAGTAAAATATCATGATCGATAGTATCAAAGGCTGCACTAAGATCTAAAAGGACAAGTACAGAAACAAGTCCATTATCAGATGCGATAAGAAGGTCATTCGTGACCTTAACTAAGGCTGTTTCAATACTATGATGAATTCTGAACCCAGATTGAAACTCTTCAAATAAACCATTTCTCTGTAAGTGGTCAAATAATTGTGTAGCAACAACTCTTTCTAAGATTTTTGAAATGAGAGGCAGATTAAAGATTGGTCGATAGTTAGCTAAAACTCCTGGGTCGAGCGTTGGCTTTTTGAGTAAGGGTTTAATTACAGCAATTTTAAAAGCCTGCGTACATGACCTAAGGTTAAAAAATAATTGATTATTTGAAGAACAGGGCTACCAAAAAATGGGAAGACTTTTTTTAAGTAACCTGGAAGGAATAGGGTCTTAAAAGACAAGTTGAAAGCTTGGATGAGGAGATTATTTTATCTAAATCTAAAAGGCCAATTGGAGTAAACTTATCCAAACAGATATCAGTTGAAGGAGTTGTAGTAGTTGCTGTGCTTAAGTTTACAGTGGGAATAATCTGATTGATTTTATCTCTAATAGATAAAATTTTATGATTGAAAAAGTTCAAAAAGTCCTGACTAGTAAGCTCTAGGGGGATGCGAGGATTGACAGAGTCCTGACTCTTTGTCAGCCTGGCTACAGTGTTGAAAAGAAACCTGGGATTATTCTTATTGTCTTCTGTTAATGCAGAGTAATAACTTGTTCTAGCTTTTCTAAGAGGCTTTTTATAAATTAAGAGATGATTTCTCCATGCTAAGTAGAATTCATCTAAATTAGTGGAATACCATTTTCTTTCTAGTTGACGAGTCTTCTGTTTTAAGCTACGAGTTCCTGTGTTAAACCAAGGGGTTAGAAATCTCTGATTAGACTTTTTCTTTTTTAAAGGGTCCATCAAGTCTAGAGTCTGATGCAGAGAGGCTGTAACACTATCTACCATACTATCAATTACGGAAGGAGCAAGCTCTCCATCTTTTATTTCCGTTGTGTTGACACATGGTATAGGGAAGACAAACTGCAAAAATTTGGTAACATTATCATCTGAAAGACATCCGCTGTAGTAATATTTTTCTTTAGGAGTCAAATAATCAGAAATAGTGAAATCAAAGGTTAACAGACAATGGTCTGACAGTACAGGATTATGAGGAGACACTACTAGATTTTCTATTTCTATACCATAAGTCAGAACAAGGTCCAATGCGTGATGGAGGTAATGGGTACAATTTTCTACTTTCTGGGAAAACCCCAATGAGTCTAATATTGAATTGAATGCCTTATTAAGACAGTCACTATCTACATCAACATGTATATTAAAATCCCCTACTATAATTATTCTATCTTATTTCAGCACTAAATCAGCTAAAAATTCTGCGAATTCGGATAAAAACTCTGAGTAGGCTGAGGGAGGATTGGAGAGACTGGAGAAATTGGGGGCCATTGAGCCTGTTGAATTCTCAGACTGGGCTGCCCCAATTGTGCCTGTGCTAAAAGAAGATTGTGAAGTTTCCATCGGTGGGGATTATAAACTAGCAATTAATCAAGCAGCACAGACCGACACATACCCACTGCCTCATGTGGAGGACCTGTTTGCTACATTGGCTGGTGGAAAAACATTAACAAAGCTGGACATGAGTCACACGTGTTAGCAACTCCTATTAGGTGAGAACTCTAAACAGTATGTGACAATCAATATGCACAAGGGACTGTTTAAGTACAACCACCTGGTTTTTGGTGTGGCATCCAGTCCAGCAATTTTCCAGTGCACCATGGACAACCTCCTTGAAAATATTCCTCATGTGGCTGTCTAGTTAGATGGCATCTTGGTCACAGGGAGGACAGAAGAGGAGCACCTGCAAAACTTAGGCCAAGTGTTAAAAAGAATGGCAGAGGCAAGACTGCGTCTAAAGCACAGTAAGTGTGTTTTTAATGCTCCAAGTGTCACCTACCTAGGCCACAGGATTTCAGCTGATGGTCTTTCTCCAGTGGAAGAAAAGGTGAAAGCAATAAAGCCCCAAGTCCAGACAATCTATCAGAGCTCAGGTCCTTTTTGGTCTTAGTGAATTATTATGGAAAGTTCCTGCCAGACCTCTCCACTGTACTTGCTCCACTCTAACAGCTGCTACACAAAGATAGTGTATGGAAGTGGCAGGAAGCCCAGGAGCTGGCTTTTCAGAAGGTAAAAGTACTGTTACTTTCAGCACCTCTACTAGTACACTTTGAGCCAGACAGGGAGGTCATGTTGTCATGTGATGCTTCGCCTTATGGGTTGGGGGCTGTTCTCTCCCACCGCATGGAGAACGGAGCAGAGAAGCCTATTGGATACGTGTCACGTACACTCACAGCTGCATAAAATGGCTACTCCTAGCTTGAAAAAGAAGGGCTGGCAGTAGTATTTGCTGTAAAACAATTTCACCAGTACTTGTATGGTCGTGCTTTTACCATCTTTACAGACCATAAGCCCCTATTAGGTCTGTTCAGTGAGTCAAAAGGCATTCCATCCATGGCTTCAGCAAGAGTGCAGCGCTGGGCTTTAACACTGTCAGCCTATCAGTATTGCATAGTCTACAAAGCAGGGAGTGACAATGCAAATGTGGCTGCTTTAAGCCAACTTCCTTTTCCAGAGAGTCCAAGTCATATTCCAATGCCACCAGAAACAGTGTTTCTATTAGAGAGATTGAGTAACACCCCCATGTCAGCAAAACAAATAAAAATGTGGACTGAGAAAGACCCAGAATTATTGCAAGTGAAAAGATGGATTATGCATGGCTGGCCAGCAACAGTAGAGCAACAGAAGCTAAAGCTATATGCTAAACAACAGCATGAGCTAAGTTGTTGGATGGCTGTATTCTTTGGGGTTCCAGGGCAGCGGTCCCTCCTCCAGGTTGAACACAGATAATGGAGGAGGTACATGAAGTTCACCCTGGTGTGTCACGTCTGAAGAGCCTGGCCAGGTGTTTTGTATAGTGGCCTGGCGTGGACAATGCATTAGAAGAAAAAGTCATAGCATGTTCAGAGTGTCAGCGTAACCAAAACATGCCAGCTCCTGCCCCACTCCACCCATGGAAATGGCCCAGCCGACCCTGATCTCAACTTTTTCTTGATTTTGCAGGTCCATTTACGGGGCGCATGTTTATGGTGTTGGCTGATTCCCATTCACAGTGGCTGGAAGCACACATCATGTCAAACATTACAGTCTCAGCCACCACAGATGTGCTTAGAAGTATTTTTGCAACTCACGGACTACCCAACACAGTTGTAAGCGATAATGGGCCCACTTTCACTAGTGAAGTTTTTCAAGAGTTTATGCAGAAAAATGGGATCCGACACATTCGCACAGCTTCCTATCACCCAGCATCCAATGGCTTAGCAGAATGGGCTGATGAAACACTGAAAGAGGGGCTGCAAAAAATGTCAGGAGCCACCCTTGAAACTAAACTCTCTCAATAAAACTTACCTTAAAACTCATTTTTACTCCTTGGCCTTCAACCCAGCATGAGACATCGATTGTAATTGTTTTATTGCTTTTATTATATGATTGCCATTTTTACTTATTTTGTTTGATACCTTTTTAGTTGCATTTTATTGTCTTTTATGTCCTTTTCATTTTATCTATTCCTGATGTACAGCACTTTGTATCAGCTGTAGTTGTTTTTTAAAGTGCTTTAGAAATAAAGTTTGATTGATTGATTGATTGAGTCCTGTTCCAATACCGGATCACTCCATACTCCGCACATCTCCAGCAGAGACGTTACTGGGTAGGAGGCCAAAATCGCACATTTATTTTCTACACCCAGACATTGAAGCCAGAGTGGTTCACTCACTGAACAGACAGAAAATGGTTTGAGAGGTGCATGTTAAAGAGAAACGTTTCAGACCACGTGACCAGGTATATGTTTAAAAATTTTGCCAGTGGGCCACCCTGGTTGGCAGGAGTGGTTGACAGCCAAACAGGACCGATATCATCTGTGATTGACTTGTGTGATGGCAGGCAGGTTCATAGGCACCAGGATCATGTGCATGCTCGCCACGATGCAGGAGGAGAGGGAACTCAGAAGGCTTCATTCAAGGACAGTCCAGGCAGCTCCCTGATCTGTGAGGTTGTGCCAGCAATGCAGGAAAACAATTGGCTGTGAACTGGCTGTGCAGATGACTCCTGCCCTGGTCACAATCATGACTAGCAAAGCTCAGAATCCTTCCAAGTCAGAAAACATCACATTAGACCTGAGAAGGTCAAAGAGGCAGTATAAGACTCAAGATAAATTGGATTTGTGAAGGAATGATCCGTTCAAAATGTTGGAAAAAAAAAAGTTTTAGTTAATGGAAAAAAAAAAACAGGTTTTGTATTTCTTTGAGACTTGAAAAAATTGAGTGCATTGTTTATAAGCCTAAGTGTCTTGTTATGCTATAATGTTTCAACCTAAAGAGGGAGCAGTGTTACAGACTGGGGCTATGTGAATACATAATAGGTTGCACCCCAAACCTTTGTGCTGTTACCGGTGTCCTCTAGGGGACATGTTTGTCAGTTACTTTCCTCTGTATGCAATGTGCTGCCATTGTAGGACACCACCTGTTTTGTGAGGCACCGAGACATTCTTGGCATCCTTCAGTCTATGACTATGGAGTTGCACCTGTTGAGGTTGTGGCGGAGCACTGTCTGCTGTGCCTGTAAAGACCGATCCTCGATTTGCAGTTAGCCACAGCCATCACAAGTGAAGACTGATGTGCTGTCTGATTTGTCATGGTCTTGGAGTTGACTGTTTTTTCTCTTTAATCTTTTTCCTTCTGACTGTGCTCTGAAGGTGTTTTTGCCCCGAGACAGACCTTTTGAGACTAGATTTTTCCAGGCTGATATGTCAGCAATATGAGATTCCCAGTTATTTATGTCAATATCACATGCCCTCGTGTCACATTTGCATGCATCTTTGAAGCGTAGATGTGGGCGCCCTCTTTTGCGTATCCCAGTGGCAAGCTCACCATACAACAGGTCTTTGGGTATACGCCTGTCTTCCATTCTGTACATATAGCCAAGCCAACAAAGGCATGTTTGTAGGAGGAGGGTGTACATGAAAGGAATACTGACTCCTGCTAGCACATCATTGTTTGTGACCTTGTCCTGCCAGGCAATACCAAGGATCCTGCCCAGGCATCGCATGTGGAACACCTTAAGTTTCTGTTCTTGGTAGGTGTAGGTTGCCCAAGATTCACTGCTGTACAGCAGGGTACTGATGATGCAAGCTTTGTAAACCTTGATCTTGGTTGAGACAGTCAGGTGTTTGTTTTCCCACACTCTCTTTGTTAGTTTTGCCACGGTTGTCAAAACTGCTCTGATCTTTGTCTTGGAATGCAAGCATGCTGTGTTGAAGAGGTGACCATCAGATCTTGTGTGGAGGTATATGCCATCGTTGTCATGACTTGAAGACATGTTTCAGGAGTAATGCAAAGAAAATGTCAGAGTGTTGGAGCAAGAACGCAGCCTTGTTTGATGCCACTCTTTACTTTAAACTAAGCTGAGAAGTTGCTGTCAAACTGTACGGTGCTCATCATGCCATCATGAAAAGATTTGACTAGGCTCAACAGTTTGGGTGGGCAACCAATGAGCAGCAGTATCTTGAACAGGCCATCTCTGCTAACTAGGTCAAACGCCTTGGTTAGATCAATGAAAGCCAGATATAGTGAGTGATTCTGATCTCTGCACTTTTCTTGTGGTTGGCGTGGGGAGAAAATTGTATTGACTGTGGCCCCTTTGGAGCAGAAGCCACACTGTGATTCTGGGTAGATTCTCTCGGCAAGTAGCTGCAGCCTCTGCAGGATGATACATACAAACAGTTTGCCAACAATGCTTAGTAGTGCTTTTACCAGTGTGCTCTAGAGGACATGGTTGTCAATTACCTTCCTGTGTATGCAATGTGCTGCCACTGTAGGACACCACTTGTTTTGTGAGGCACCGAGACATTAATAAAAACGCAGAGAAAAGTGTGTTCTTATTGCTCCCAGGTTACCACAGGAGTTTATATTTAGAACCGAAAAGAATGGACTCCGTTTTTCCCAAGTGGAGGGACAGCTTGTTGTCAATCAGCCATTCTCTGATTGATTCAAGCTCCAAGGAGAGAGTCCTCTCTATATCCTTGGTACTATTGTACTATTGCAAGAAACTATGAGGTCTGTAACAAAGTCTTTCAATTGACTGCGGAAGGAATGTTGTTCACATATGAGAAAGAGTAAAGGCCCTAAGATCGAGCCCCGTGGTACACCGCAAGTTATAATTGCAGATGATGACATTGTGTCACTGATCTCAACTGCTTGTTTTCACTCATCTAAATAGGACTGAAACCAGGCTAGGGCTGATTCATGACATCCTAGAGCTTCTAGTTTCAATAGGATCCTGTGGTCTACCATGTCAAAAGCTTTTTGATGACTGAGAAGGACCATGCCTATATAGTGTCCTTTGTCTTGTTCTTGCTTGATATAATCAGCCAGATCTAACAAGCAGATCTCTATAGAATAAGCAGATCTGAATCCTGATTGATATTCATAAAGGAGCTTATGGGCTCTGAGATAGTCATCAAGCTGTTTATAGACGACTGTCAAATAATTTGGATATTGTGCTGAGAATCAAAACTGGTCTGTAGCTACCTGAATCCAATTTACTGTTCTTTTTGTAAATCGGAGTCACCTGAGCCAACTTTAAATTATCTTGAATTTTGCCAGATGTTAAAGAAAGATTTAGAATATACATAAGTGGTGATGCAATGAGCTAGGCACCATCTTTTTTTTTCTTCCCCCTTGTTCTGTCAGGCAGCTAGGCAAACAGAACAGGGATCTATCACCCTTATTGTGCCAAAACAGATTTATTTTGCCAAGAGGAGCTTATACAGCACCTAACTGTGCATTGTATATTGTTGTAAACTCCTCCTGTAATAACTTTTAATACTTTATTTTAATTATTTTACCCATGGAAGACCCAACAGGATGGGGAAGAGGGAAAGGAAGTGTGTGGAGGGGGAGAAGAAAAGGGAGGGGAACACACAAAAAAAACAAACAAACCAACAACTAAAACAAACAAAAGACAAACTGCTTTTTCCACCAAAGATGTCTCAACACAAGTCTGGTTTCCACACCTGTTAAAGGTGTTAAATGTGCGTGTATGTCTGCGTGCACATATATGAGAATGCGCGCAAAATAAGTGTGTGCATGTGAGTGGTTTGTAAGGAAACATACGAAGCAGAGGGCCAGTCGCAGCAGCTCTCCCCCCAGGAACCCCGAGCAGGCAAGGCAGCGCCACCAAACCCCACAGGGCACAAACGTCCAAGGTCAGCAAGCCCCAGGAAAGCCAGGCATCCGCCCCTGGAGGGACGATCAAGGGAGGCCAAGCTGCTCGGCGGCCGGCACGGTGAGCCCACACCCCCGGACCCGCCCGACCCCCACCCACCCCAGCGGAGCCAACGCCCACCCCCTTGCCCCAGGCACCAGGAGGCCAGTGACCCCACCCCCCAGGGCGGAGACCGGGCCACGTCCCCCGGCGCGAGCCCCCCCAGGCATGCCCACAGTGGGCCCGCCCCAGCGCCTCTGTCGCACGCCCCGGGCACCCCCATGCCCAAAGAAGTCCCCCCGCCCAGGGGAGCCCACGTTGCTGCGAGGCACTACCCCCCTTAGTCCAGCACCTCCCAACTCGCAGACACACCCATCCTCACACCTTCACACCCACATGCTCCTATGTGCACCCATATGCACTAACTCCCTATCACTCACTCAGACTGACCCATTCTCTCTCACTCCTCTACCCATTCAAACTCACCCCTCATTCACACTTGACTCATAAGGCGGCTGCGAAGCAGATGCAGCAAGCCTGAACACGCACCAGTGCCCGGCAGTGACCAGGGAGACCACCGGCGCAGGCCACAGAAGCAGACCCCCACCCCTGGCGTCCATCTGAGCGACCAATCAGCAGACCACCACAGGCACCCAGAGATGCCACCCAACATGCAAAGCGCCGCACAAAACCGACCCACCATCACCACCTCCATTCATCACCCCCTCACTCTCACTTATGCTCATATTCAGCCCCCTTCTCACTTCCTTGGTTGTATCTATATATTCAGTAGCACCCAGGGATTTTGACAACACGATAGGTCCCAGGCTCCCCACCAGACCCCCACGCTCCCAGCAGGAGCAGGGCAACAGGTGTGGGGGAAGACCCCCACCCCCCTCCCTCCACACAGAACATGGTGGGTGGGTGTAAGTTATACGATGTAATTGTGTGTAAAAGTGTGGACTACCAAAGTGCAATTAAAATTTGGGGGATAGTGATTGGAGCACCGCTAGCCACTGTGATGGGCAGCAGGGCCCCCGTCCCCCCAAGCCCTGTGTCTAAAATGCAATTAAAATTGAGGTGAGTGCAGCCCCAACGCGCAGCAAAGGTATCCCCTTCACCGACACAGTGCGGCACACCCCCACCCCAAAGCCCTAAATGTAACAAAAAAGATGTATATTCCACCCAGAGTCAGGGGAGGGGTGGGAAATAAGACTGGGAGGGAGGCGGTCCAAAAGTGAGGCCCATCTTTAATGAAGCGGGGTGACAATTGATCCAAACCGGTAGCTTTGCTGTCAGGAACTGAGCCGGCTTGGTTTCCCCTGGCTCAGTCCTGATCTCTCTGTGGGTCTAGGTGCCATTGTGTATGTATGTTTAGTATGTATTTCAGTGTGTTTCCTTATCCTTAGACACTGCCTGCCCAGCAGTTGTTAGACAGCCGCTGTGACCTACTTTCTCCTATGTTACTGACAGTGTGCCAGTCCAACCACGCCCCCTCGCTCTCCTTATTTCCATCAGCTGTTCCCAGCCCCGGTAATTATCTTTCCCGTGCCTCACTCAGGTGTTCCCAATTTGTGAGGCCAGCGGTGTTTGTACATAAGCAGCTCTTTGCTAGTCAAACATCGCTGGACCATTATACGAGTCACACGATTGTTTGCCATCATGTGCTCGTCATGTCTTGAAGGATTTGTTGTTCGTGCCATGGGAGAATTGGACTTTTTTAGACTGCTCCTGCCCGTGAGTAAATTGTTGAGTGTTTCTCTGTGCGGTCAGCTGCTACGCTTCCTGAAGTCTTCCTGAAGTCTTCCTCGCTCTCCCGAGCGCATGTGTGTTATTTTGTGTGATTTTCCTGTGGCCACGATGCACAGTGGTCTGCCCGCTGTACGCTCCAGCGTCAGCCTTTTGTGTACATCTATCCTCATCTGTAAGTTGTTATTGTTGCACGGTGTTGTGTCAATAAATGTGTGTTTGGTGAAACCCAGCGTTTAAATCCTCCCATTCTTCTCCTCCTCCATGCGCTGTGGAAAAGCGCACGGGGAGTTTATGACATTTGCTTGAATTTAGATCAGACAATATCTTGAGTACCGTGTCCTCCATAATCTCACCAAGCTTGAAACTGTTACTAGGAATGTGTAAAGATTGATAAAATTGCTTAATGTGATAGTAACCATATTTCACAAGAGAAACTGGAAGCTTGCCAACAAGTGTTGAGGCAATAGTGGTAAAACAATTTATTAAAGTGCTCGGATACTTTACTTTTGTCAAAACATGTTTCTATCTATCGTTAGACTAATATTGCCAGGTTTAGTTTTACATTGTGAGGAAGTTCTGAGACTTTTGAGAATTTGGCACATCTTTTTAGGTTGATTTTTAAAATCCTCAACTTTATTTGCTAGATATTCAGACCTGGCAATTTTTTTTCTTATATTGGACTTGGTTTCGAAAGTAAATATATTTTTCATACCAACTGTGGTCCATACCAACTGTTCATTCATTCATTCATTCATTCATTCATTCATCTTCTTCCGCTTAATCCTTTTCGGGTCGTGGGGGTGGGGGGGGCTGGAGCCTATAAGATAAGATAAGATAAGATAAGCCTTTATTAGTCCCACAACGGGGAAATTCCAGGATTGCAACAGCACAGGGATAGCAACACTCAGAGCAACAATCAGAAGGCAAGAAAAAAAACAAGCAAGCAAGAGCAGCTAATATACATATGTACATATTACTATAAAATATATATATATACACACACAGACACACAGTGCAGAGCATTGTAGCTGGATGGAATAAATATATGAATATGTAAACACACAGTGCGGAGCAATGTAGCTAGATGGAATAATATGTAGATATACAGTATAAACACACAGTGCGGAGCATTGTAGTTAGATGGAATAAATATATAGATATATAAACATAAACACACCCAGTGCGGAGCATTGTAGCTAGATGGAATAAATATGTAAATATATAAACACACACAGTGCAGAGCATTGTTGCTAGATGGAATGAAACAGCACAACCGTCTACTTAGTTATCCTACATGGTATGATTATGTGCCCATACATATTCTCACTCTCCATAGCGACCGGTATTTTCCTAGTTGTATGCCGGAGGGGACCATTGTGTAAGTCTATTGCATCTTTTGCATTCAAAAAACTATTAGTTTGTTACGTCTTTTTGCTATCTCTGCGAGCAGCCCTGCTTAGGTTGTACAGTCTGACAGCCGTTGGTAGGAAGGACCTGCGAAACCTCTCGGTTGTGCACCTGGGATGATGTAGTCTGCTGCTAAATGAGCTCCTCAGTGCATTTAGTATGTCCTGCATAGGGTGGAACTCGGACTCCAGCAGAGATGACAGTTTAGCCACCGTCCTTCTCTCTCCTATCTCCTCCACCGGATCAAGGCGCTACCCCAGGACAGAGCTAGCTTTCTTGATCAGTTTGTTCAGTCTCTTCCTACCGGCTGCAGTAATGCCACTGCCCCAGCAGACCACTCCAAAAGTGATGGCTGATGCCACCACCGTGTCATAGAATGTCTTCAGCAGCGCGCCTTGTACACCAAAAGACCTGAGTCTCCTCAGCAGGAACAGCCTGCACTGTCTCTTCTTGTAGAGTGCATCAGTATTGTGTGACCAGTCTAGTTTATTGTTCAGATGAACACCCAGGTACTTATAGGCTGTCACCATCTCGATGTCTGTTCCCTGTATATTTACTGGTGCTGTGAGGGGTTGTCCTTGCCTGCGGCAGTCCACCACCAGCTCCTTAGTTTTTCTCGCGTTGATCTGGAGGCAGTTCCGATGGCACCAGTCCACAAAGTCCTGGATAAGCCCTCTGTACTCAGCTTCATCTCCATTGGAGATGAGGCCAACGATCGCAGAGTCATCAGAGAACTTCTGTAGATGGCAGTGTGTTGTGTTGTGTGAGAAGTCCGCAGTATAAAGAGTGAACAGGAAGGGAGCCAGCACCGTTCCCTGGGGGGCCCCCGTGCTACTGATGATCGTGTCGGACACACAGTCCCGGGTTCTCACAAACTGAGGCCGGTTCGTGAGGTAGTCCAGGATCCATGATGACAGGTGCTGGTCCACCCCTGCGCGCAGCAGCTTGCCCTTCAGGATCATCGGTTGGATGGTGTTGAAAGCACTGGAGAAGTCAAAGAACATGATCCTCACCATATTCCCGGGCTTCTCCAGGTGGGACAGAGAACAGGAAGGAGGAAGATCACCGCATCCTCCACCCCAATGCCATGCTGGTAGACGAACTGGAGCAGTCTCTCCAGGGTCTTCATCAAGTGGGACGTCAAGGCCACCGGTCTGTAGCTGTTCAGGTCTTTGGGGTGGGAAGTTTTTGGTACAGGTACCACACAAGATGTTTTTCACAGCTGTGGTACCCTCCCCAGTTTCAGGCTCAGGTTGAAGATATACGTCACAATCCCACACAGCTGGTCTGCACAGGACTTGAGGAGCTTTGCGCTGATGCCGTCCGGTCCCGACGTCTTCCTCGCCTTGATCTTCCTCAGCTCCGTCCTCACCTGGGTCCTGGTCAGGGTCAGGATGGGGGGCTGTGTGTTGGGAGTGGGGGGGTGTTGGTGGAGTGGGGAGTGGGCAGCAGGACTTGATTTCTTTAGAGGCAGCAGTGGTTGTTGTGCAGACAGGGGGGAGGGCGGTTGGTCAAACCTATTGAAAAACAGATTCAGGTTGTTCGCCCACTCCCTGCCCCCCGTGGCCTGGGGGGAGGTATTCTGGAGCCCAGAGATGGTTTTGAGGTTTCTCCAGACCCCGCTGATGTCGCTCTGTTGCAGCTTGTCCTCCATCTTCTTCCTGAAGCTGTCTTTGCCTACTCTGATCTTTCTCCTCAGCTCCCTCTGTACGGACTTCAGCATCTCCCTATTCCCCGACCTGAAGATCCTCTTCTTCTCTCTCAGAAGTGTTTTTATCTCAGGGTTGATCCAGGGTTTGTTGTTTGAGTGACGCCGTATGGTCTTGGTGGGAACGGATTTGTCCACACAGAAGATGAGGTAGTCCGTGAAGGTGTGAGTGAGGCCATCGATGTCCTCACCATGTGGATCACAGAGCTGCTTCCAGGCGGTGGCTTCAAAACAGCCCTTTAGAGTGTCCATTGTCTCCTCAGACTATAACTCCACTGTGTGCATGGCCGGAGGTTGTCTGTGCACTAGGGGTTTGTACACCGGCCGGAGATGAACCAAGTTGTGATCCGATCTCCCGAGTGGGGGGAGTTGTGATGAGGTGTACGCCTCCTTAGTGTTTGCGTAGAATAAGTCCAGTGTTTTATTGTCTCTAGTGTGGCATGTGGCATACTGGGTGAACGTGGGTAGAATGGGAGATAGTGAAACATGGTTGAAATCGCCTGAGATGAGGAGAAGATCATCTGGGTGTTCTGTCTGCAGCCTGCTGGTTACTGAATGGATGACGTCACGCGCTGTCCCAGCGTTCGCCGTCGGATTTGCATAAACAACAATGCAGATCATGTGTGAGTGTTCTCTCGGGAGATATGTAGGCCTCATGCTAACAGCTAGCAACTCAATGTCTTTGCTGCAGTGTCGTTGTTTAACAGTGATATGTCCCGGTCTGCACCAGTTGTTGTTAACATACATTATCACTCCACCGCCCCTTGCTTTGCCACTGTCTGGTGTTCGGTCTGTCCGTATCATGTGAAAACCCTCCAGCTCAATGTTAGCATCTGCTGCTAGTTCAGTTAGCCACGTCTCAGTAAACAAAAGGAGAGAGCACTCCCGGTAAGTGTTATCGTAACGGGAGATAGCCGCTAGCTCATCTACCTTTCCCAGTATCGACCGTACATTTCCCATGACAATAGATGGAAGGGAGGGTCTGTACCTTATATTTTTTGTCCTCCGCCTTACTCCAGCCTGGCAGCCGCGGCGTTTTCGCCTCAGTTCTCTCGGTATGTTGAGTTTTTCCAATGGGACCGGGTGGCGGTTGAATGCTAGCAGCTCTTCCCTGCTGTATCGTATCCTGCTATAAACAGTGGCTCCGTCCTCCGGCTCAGGAGACATTTGGGACGATCTGTGTGTCCGTGATATAAGTGGAGTGAAAAAAGACGGATCAAAAAGAGAGAGGAGGGGAAAAAGACTCGGAATCGAGCCGCTGTTGCAAAGGGCAGCCTACTCATGTGGCGCTGGGAGAGAAAAAAAAAAAAGGAAAATATCCCAGCATCTTTGGGCGAGAGGCAGGGTACACCCTGGACAGATCGCCAGTCCATCGCAGGGCCAACACAGAGAGACAGACAACCATTCACTCTCACATTCATACCTAAGGACAGTTTAGAATCCCCAGTTGATGCCAATTAACCTAACTTGCATGTTTTTGGCATGTGGGAGGAAACCAGAGAAATCCCGGAGTAAACCCACGCAGACACGGGGAGAACATGCAAACTCCACACAGATCACTGTTGGTCGGGGGCTGCGATCCAACCCAGGATCCCCTGGCCAAGGGTGAGTTGCTGTGCTGCCGCAGTGCTAACCACTCCGCGCGGTGTGGTTTAAACGCGGAAAACGTTTTATGTAAGCAGTGGAGGCATTTATCATGGTCTTAACCCAGTGGTAACGGGAGCAATAATGGAAGAAGTTGCTTAGCTAACAGGTGTGGTTAGAATTCATATGGAGGCGGCTTCATATGAAGGGAAAGGCAACGGGGACTGATGAATTGCTGAGGATATATTTCACCAGCCACTACAATATTAACTTTAATCATTTAAGTTCATTAATTAATCTACACTCTGTACCAATAATGACAAAGTGAAAATAGAATTTTGTCTTTCTTAAAAAAAACCCTGAAATGTCACATTTGCACAAGTATTCAGACACTTTGCAAAAACACTTGACATTTAGCTCAGGTGCCTCGCATTTCTCTTGATTTTTTTTTTGCTGAGATGTTTCTACACATTGTTTGGAGTCCATTTGTGGTAAACCAGATTGATTGGGCATGATTTGGACACACACCTCTCTAGAGAAGGCCTCACAGCTGACAATGCATATCAGAGCAAAAACCAAGCCATGAGGTCAAAGGAACTGCCTACAGAGCTCAGAGCCAGGGTTGTTGCAATGCGTATCTGGGGAAGTCTACAAAATAAATAAATAGCTATAGGGTCTATGGCAGAGTGGCTAAATGGAAACCTCTCCTTAGTGCCAAACACATGAAAGCTATGCTTCAGGCCTTCAGGTGCTTTTTGCCAAGTGTCTGAATACTTAAGCACATGTGATATTTCACTTTTTTCTTTTTAATACGTTTACCAAAATAATAATAATAATAATAATAATAATAATCCGAAAATTGTTTTCATTTTGTCAGTATAGGGTTCTGAGTGTAGATTAATGAGGAAAAATAAGTTTAAATGACTGTAGCATCAGGCTGCAGCAGCAATGCATCAGCTCTGCATGGGACTGATGCCACTAAGTTATTTAGGTTTAAGTTATTTTAGTGTACATGTTTTAACATTGAAAAAAAACACTAACAGTTTTAAAGCCCATAATCATTATTATAATACAAGATTTTGTTTTCTTTGTATGTTGCATTTTAATGTCTCAGTAAATATATACAATTGAAACCAGAAGTTTACATACACTGTATAAAAAGACACATTTTTTCCTCACTGTCTGACATTAAATCAAACTAAACATTTCTTGTTCTAGGTCAGTTAAAATTAACAAATATTTCTATTTTTTTTTTCCACAATATCTTTATTGAACCTTTTTTTTTTTTTTTAACAAACATGATACAAACAATCAAACACTAACACTAAAGTACTACAAAAAAAAAAAAATGCACTAAAAACACCAACAACCACCAGCAAAATCAAGTCTTCAACAATGCTCCTCTGTTTAGTCTAGACAATCCAATACATAAGTATACATATTATGTTCACCAGTTTGGAATTTACAAGGTCCACACACATCATTCACCTTCTTCTTCAAGAGTTATGTTTAAATTTTTTACATAATCAATAAAAGGTCTCCATATATTCTCAAACACAATTTCCTTTGATTTCAGTATATATGTTATTCTTTCTAATGGAAGGTTTGTTAACATCTGTCTTAACCACTGAGTCACATCTGGTCTATGAGTCTTTTTCCATAATAGTGCAATACATTTTTTGGCATTAAGCAAACTGAGGTCTATGAAAGTTCTTTCACTTTTATTGAAATTATGCTTTTCTGGGTACAGACCCAACAAAAACAGTTTAGGATTCAATATGATTTGTTTTGAGATTATTTTTTCAATTGTTACCCTCACCTCTTCCCAAAACATTCTTATTAATCTACATTCCCATAAACAATGAAATAGGGTTCCTTTACTTTCCATGCATTTTGTGCATGTATCTGGTATATTTTTGTTATATCTATTTAACTCCTCCGGTGTAACATACATCCGCATTAACCATTTGAAATGTATCAATTTAAGGCGTGCATTTATTGATTTGGTTTGAGCTTCTGTACAAGCCAATTCCCATTGTTCCTCTGAAATTTCAATTTGCAGATCTTCTTTCCAGTAGTTTAATCTTTTCAGTGAATTTTCACTTGAAGATAGTGTCAATGAGTTATAAAACTCTGAAATAATACCCTTTCTTTTACTATCTTTCATCATCATTTTTTCCAAGGATGAATAAATAGGTCGAGTGAGAGCTTTATTTTGATTTGATCGAATAAAGTTTCTAAGTTGAAGATATTTAAAAAAATGTGTTCTATTGAGATTAAATTTGATCCTCAGCTCTTCAAAAGACATTATGTTGTCTGCACATGGCAAATATAAATCCTGAATCTTTTGTATCCCTTTTAAATTCCATACTTTAAATACAGCGTCCGCTCTCCCTGGTTTAAAATATTGATTACCCCATATTGGACTAAATTGTGACAATAACTGTGGTTCTTTTAAATAGTTTTTAGCTTCACACCATATTTTGATCATATGCTTTACAAATGGATTTTTAACTTGTTTTTGTAATTTTTTTGCCGAATCTGAGTATATGAATATGGGAAGAGGTAAAGGTAAATTGTATGATTCCATTTCAGTCCAGTGAGGGAGATCATTTGATGAAAAATAATATGTCATAGACCTCAGTTGTGCCGACCAATAATACAACATAAAATTTGGACATTTCAGACCTCCACGATCAAATGGTAAATATAATAAAGACAGACGTAATCTAGCCCTCCTGTTGTTCCATATAAATTCCACTAACTTTTTTTTTATTCTTGAGAATAGATCTAAAGGTGGTGATAAGGGAATGTATTGAAATAAATAAAGTATTTTAGGTAAAATATTACTTTTAAGTATATTGATTCTCCCGATCATCGACATTGGTAGTGACATCCATCTCTGAGTTAACTCATTGATATCTGACATTAAGGCTTCATAGTTGACGCTGGCGACTGATTCTAGCTTAGGCATAATTTGGATTCCTAAATATTTAAACTGATTTACAACATTGAATTGATTTACCTCAGGGGCTGGGTAATTTCTCTGGGTCTCATTTAGCATTAATATTGAAGATTTAGTTTTATTTATTTTATATCCTGATATTTCCCCAAAATTCTTTATTAAATTCAACAAGGTTGGAATTGATTTTTTTAGATTCGACATAAACAAAATTATATCATCGGCGTACAGGGAGATTTTATGTTCTGTTGGTCCAACTTTAATTCCATATATTTGTGAATGTAAACGTATCGCTATCGCTAAAGGTTCAATTGCCATAGTAAACAGTAAAGGTGAGAGTGGACAGCCTTGTCGACATCCTCTATTGATTTTTATTGGTTTTGAAATATTGTTATTTGTTAGGATTTCTGCTGTAGCATTATTGTATATTATTTGAACCCATTTTATGAAATTATTTCCAAGTCCAAACCTTTGTAGGACTTCAAAAAGAAAGGGCCATTCAACTCTATCAAAGGCCTTTTCGGCGTCCAATGATAGGAGAGCTGTATCCGGTGCTTCTTTATTAAAATAGATAATATTAAATAGTCTTCTTACATTATGGAAGCCTTGTCTACCCTTTATAAAGCCATTCTGATCTCGATTAATAATATTTGGTAAAATTTCTTGTATTCGTCTTGCTAAAATTTTACAGATTATCTTAAGGTCGGCGTTTAATAGGCTTATTGGTCTCATATTTTCACATTTATTAGAGGGCTTACCTGGTTTTGGCAGCAGTATAATTAAGGCATTATTTATGTATGATGGTAAATTATTATTTTGAAATGCTTCTAAAACCATTTCCAAAAAAGGTTTTATTAATTTATTCTTAAATTTTTTATAAAGGTCAACTGGAAGACCATCTGGTCCTGCACTTTTTCCTGATTTCATATTATCAATGGCTAGCCCAACTTCTTCTTGACTAATTTTAGACTCCAATATCTCCCTGTTTTCATTTGGAATACACGGTATAGATAGTTCGTTCAAAAACCCATTTAGTTTTGTTAAATCAGGTTCATTTTTGGTATCATATAATTTTTCATAGTAATCTCTAAAGGCTCTATTAATTTCTAAAGGATCTATAACTACCTGTCCGTTACTTATAATACTGGTAATTGGTGTTTTAATTTCCAATTGTTTAATCTGCCATGCTAATAATTTTCCTGATTTTTCACCTTGTTCATAAAAAGATTGTTTCAATCTTAGAAGACTCGAGGCAGCTCTATTCGCTGATTTTTTGTCGTATTCAGCTCTCAAAATCAGTAATTCATTCTCCAACCTTGGGTCACTTCCTGCATACACTTTTTCCTGAAGATTTTTTATTTTATGTTCCAATTTAGCTCTCTCCTCTCGAGTCTTCTTAGATTTTGATCCTGTATAACTAATAATATGCCCCCTAATAAAAGCTTTGAAAGCCTCCCACTTTACACATGCTGATGTTTGTGTAGTATTGATGTCAAAGAACTCGTCTATCTGTTTTTCTATATACTTGACAAATTCCTCATCCTGAAGCCATTTATGCTGAAATTGCCATCTACCTGATTCCTTTGTCAATTTTTTATCTACATATATTAGACAACAGGGTGCATGATCAGAGATCACGATGTTATCATAAAAGCAGTTTTGAATCTTGGACCTTAATTCTGTGGAAATCAAAAAATAATCAATACGTGAGAATGTCTTGTAGGTACTGGAATAACAAGAATAGGCTTTAACTTGTGGTTTCATTTCTCTCCATATATCTAACAATCTCAATTCTTTCATAAAATGATTAATAGTCATCCTACATCCAATGTGCGTACAATCCAGTCCTGTTGATCTATCCACACCTGGATTCAATGTACAATTAAAATCCCCTGCTATTATATGTTGCCCTGTAAGTGATGATAAGATGAGAAATAAATTAGCAAAGAACTTCTGATCATCTATATTGGGACCATATAAGTTCACAAGATTTATATTTTCTAATAGCAAAGAACCTTGAATGATTACATATCTTCCAAATTTGTCTCCAATTACATTTTTCACTTGAAAAGGAACTGATTTATGTATGAGAGTCATAACTCCCCTGGCTCGGGATGAAAATGAAGAGGTGAATACACTTCCCTGCCATCTACTCCTAATTCTTTTAACATCCTCCTCTATCAGATGAGTTTCTTGTAAAAACACAATTCTTGAACCCATGTCCTTTATTTTATTCATAACTTGTTTAAGTTTTTTTAAATTTTGTAGACCTCTGCAATTCCATGAAGTTAAATTAAGATTAACACTTTGGTCCATGATCAATAGAGAGTTTGGGATTACCTTGCAGTGTAAACATGCTCATACAGAGAAGCAAAAACATGAGTGGTTGAACATTCATCCTACAAACTACACACAAACAAATTTCCCCTTCCCACACTTGTGGCAAACCCCCCAAAATCAAAAGAAAAATTCTGTCTCCCGATATAGCCATCGACCGTTCCACACCCACGGGGAACAGCCTAAGCCACTCCTTCTTCATCCTCCCAATCACCCTAACTCTACTGCTTTTAATGACGTAACATTAACTCTCCTCTGTAGTTTTCCAACTTAACTCCAAAATTTTTAACAACTTTGTACATCATAGTTTGTTTTTTTTTGTTTGTTTTGTTTTTGTTTTGTTTTTTTTTTAATATATAATACAATCTATATTTTGTAAACTTACTATTTACTTCAAGTCAGTCAGATGCCTGTGCAAATGCTTAATTATTCTACCTTATATTTTGTTCATGCTTAGCTCCCACCAGTCTCTTCTTCTTCTTTGATCTTCTTGATGAACTCCTGCGCCTCCTCTGGGGTCTTGAAGATGTGGGTTCTGCCCTCATACGTGGTCAGCAGTCTCGCAGGATAGATTACACCATGACGAATCCCAAGGTTGCGCAGCTCCTTACGTACGGGATCAAACTGCTTCCTCAATTGCTGGATTCCTGTGGCCAAATCTGGGTAGAACCGCACCTGCTGGTCCTGGTGTTTAATCTCTCCTTTTTTAGCTCGTGCAGCGTTGAAGATCTTCATCCTGTCTCTGTTGTTAAGAAACTTCATAATTAAGGTCCTCGGCGGTCCCTTATCTCTCCGTGGGCCAATGCGATGTGCTTTTTCCAGAACCACTGCTGATTGCAACTCCTCGCTGCCCAGCACCTCCGGAATCCACTTTTCCAGAAAGGAACATACGTCCCGACCTTCTGATTCCTCTGGAAGACCCACCAGCCTCAAATTATTCTGTCTCGACCGAGATTCCAAATCCAAAATATTATCTTCCAGAGATTTATTTTTTTTTTCCAAAGTGCGCACCTTTAATTGAAGATGGGTGACGTCATCTTCAGCACTAGCGAGACGGAGCTCCATCTGCGCCGTTCGTTCTACACAGTCACCCAATTCCTTTCTTATTCCTTCCAACGCTGTCATAATCCCATCAAATCTAGAGGAAAAGTCCGCTCTCATTGAACTCATGGCAGCCATCAGCGCATCTGCGCCATTCCCCGCAGAAATCGCAGCGTTGCCAGCCTCCTCCGCCATATATGGAGCCCTGTTTGCTGCGTCACAGACCTGAAAGTCCGTTAATTTGGACTGTTTCGGCGGCTCGCTTTTTCCTTTTCCTGGTTTTCCAGCCTTAGGCTTCGCCGACATATCCTCGCCCAAACGCTGGGATACGTTCTGTCCCAAATGAGAGAGTTATTTGCCGATTTTTTTTTCTCCAGGAGCAGAGCAGAGCGAGACACGTCCGTCCTACGTGGCAGCCATAACCGGAAGTCAACAAATATTTCTATTTACTAAATATTTTTTGTATTTGCTGAATAGTTTTTTAGAGATTTTTTTTTACTACTTTCTTAAAGTTAGAAGTTTACATACATTTCCTTAGTATTTGGTAACATTGTCTTTAAATTTTGACTTGGGTCAAAAGTTTTGGGTCTCCTTCCACAAGCTTCTCACAATAGTTTGCTGGAATTTTGGCCTATTCCTCCTGACAAAACTGGTGGAACTGAGTCAGGTTTGTAGGCTGTGTTGCTCGCACACGTTTTTTCAGCTCTGCCCACAAATTTTCTATGGAATTGAGATCAGGGCTTTGTGACGGCCACTCCAAAAATATTGACTTTGTTGTCCTTAAAGGGCTGATGACACGTTTTTGACGTTTTTTAGCATGTTGTGTAGACCCAAAAGTCATTGTCTATGATCAAAATAATATTTACAGCCGCGCCTGCATAAACTAGTTATCATCAAAAAACCACAGCCGTTGACTGGACTGCAGTGCCGCCCACCGAATTAAGGGCGGCACCCCAATGACGTAAGCGACAAAACGAACTCCGGTATTGTTGACTGGAATGACGGCAGCTTTGTAGCTCACAGTTTCTCTGGTTTCTTGTTTTAATTTTATGGCTATGCCCTCGCGTTGTGTCACAGGCTTAGATAAACAGCAGGCCATGAAAGACCACATCACACGCTTCAGCTCCAACTGCCATAAGCCTCCTAGTGCGCTCCTCATGTGCTTTTACGCAGGAGGAGCGCACGAGGAGAGGAAGGATTAATGAATTGACGCACAGCTTTGACCTTTCTGTAATCACATGCTGACTCTCGCCGGTCCGGCCACGTCCCCTCTATCATCATCACCAGCTGTTTCAAACTCCCGCTGATCATTTTTCCCGGTCCTCGCCCAGGTGCTTCTCATCACACCATCACCAGCAGTGCGTTTATATATTAGCGGCCGTTTGCCAGTCATGCACTGCTGGTCAATAGTATTGTCATCTGTGCTGTTAGTCTGCCAGTATTTTCAGCACTCTCACGACGTGTTAGTCACTCCATGTTCACTGTGGTTCTCGTGCGTCCTTGAAGCAATGTCGGCTCTGGGACGCACCTGTGGCTATCATGTCTCCTCTCATTCGTTCTCTGGCCCCGAACACCATCAGTAAGTGTGTTTGTGGTGTTTTTGTACGTCTTCACCTTTTTACGAATTGTCTGTCTGTCTGTATTAAATGTACTGTGGTGAACCCTACACATAAATCCTCGTTATTTCATCCTCCCTCTCAGTGCCCCGCGGAAGAGCACACAGAGAGTCATGATGAATGGATTTACATGCAGGATTCACCACAGCACATGTATTAAACATAAAGACTGATCCCAAAAGATGAAGACTTACAAAAATACACAGAAACACAAACAGTAGGCGTTCGGGGCTGACATCGCCCTGCGAACATGGAGAGGAGACGTGTTGACCACGGTTGCGCCCCAGAGCCGACATCACTTCAAGGGGCGCAACAGAACCACGGCTGTGTGGCGTGGCTAACAGGTCATGATAGTATTGCCAATATTGGCTGGCTGACAACACAGCAGATGATGCACATAAAACATGAACAGCTGACTGTCACTCTCTGAGTCTGACTCGTTAGGCATGATGCCCGCTTGGCACGGCTCAAACCTGTACTGTCTGATGCCCCCAGATTCTTCATTGTCATTCTATTCTTTGGAACTATAATTGTCTGATGATTGGATAACACAAACCAATTCCAGACTACATGTGCTGGAACCATCGTTGATGTTTTCTACCGCTTCCATCCTGTGTGTACAATGGGCAGCCAAGCACTGTGTTCTGTCGATGACATTACAACATGGGGTTTTCTAGCCACTGACGCAATTGGTGTCGTGGCACTCATGAAAATATCGGATATTTGCGTGAAAAAAAGCCTGTTTGACTGACAACTGCACAGACCAACCTATTTCGTCATATTGTATTATGTGTTGAAAAATTAGATGAAGTCAAAAACGTGTCATCAGCACTTTAAGACACTTTGTAACTAATTTGATGGTATGCTGAGGGTCATTGTCCATTTGGAAGACCCATTTGTGCCCAACCTTTAACTTCCTGGATGATGTCTTTAGATGTTCAGAATCAGAATCAGAATCAGAATCAGGTTTATTGCCATTGTTCATGTAGTACACAAACTAGGAATTTGTCTCGGTACAATGCTGCAACATTAAACATGATAAGATAAGAGAAATAAACTATACATGTAATAAAGTGTAGGATAAGATTAAGTGATACTGGTCAACAGTTAAAATATATATTAGCCAGCAGCAGATACTGTGGAGAACTATATAGTGCAGTCGGTAATGCAGGAAGAAAACAGTGATGATTGACATGAGTCTGGTTGAGCTGCTGTACATGGTGCACGAGAGTCACTTAGTGTTCAGCAGTCTAATGGCAGAGGGGAAGAAGCTGTTCATGTGACGGGAGGTTTTAGTCTGGATGGACCGAAGTCTTCTACCAGAGGGGAGGGGGGCAAACAGTACATGACCAGGGTGTGAGGGATCGGCTATGATCCGGCCAGCACGCCTCCGGGTCCTGGAGATGTACAGATCCTGGAGAGATGGGAGCTTGCAGCCGATCACCTTCTCAGCAGTGCGCACGACGCGCTGCAGCCTTAGTCTGTCCCTGGCAGTGGCTCCTGCGTACCACACGGTTATGGAGGTGGTGAGGATGGACTCGATGATGGCTGTGTAGAACTGCACTAACATCTTGGTGGGTAGCTTGAGCTTCCTCAGCTGCCGCAGGAAGAACATCCTCTGCTGGGCTTTTTTGATGAGTGAGCTGATGGTCAGCTCCCATTTGAGGTCCCTGGTGATGGTAGTGCCTAGGAAGCGGAAGGAATCAGCAGTGGTGATGGGAGAGCCTGAGAGGGTGAGGGGGGGCAGAGGAGTAGTGATTTTCCTGAAGTCTACAATCATCTCCACTGTCTTCAGAGCGTTCAGCTGCAGGTTGTTATTGCTGCACCAGGACGCCAGCTGGGCCACCTCTCTCCTGTAGGCGGACTCGTCGCCGTTGGAGATGAGCCCGATGAGGGTGGTGTCGTCCGCAAACTTGATCAACTTGACAGACTGGTGGCTGGAGGTGCAGGAGTTGGTGTAAAGGGAGAAGAGTAGGGGGGAAAGTACACAGCCCTGGGGTGATCCGGTGCTGATGCTAGTATAGTCTGAGACAGTCTTTCCCAGCCGCACATGCTGCCTCCGGTCCGTCAGGAAGTCGATGATCCACCTGCAGAGGGAGTCAGGCACGTTGAGCAGGGACAGCTTGTCCCGGAGCAGAGCGGGGCGGATGGTGTTGAATGCGGAGCTGAAGTCCACAAACAGGATCCTGGCGTAGGTTCCCGGGGAGTCCAGGTGCTGCAGGATGGAGTGGAGGGCCAGGTTGACTGCATCGTCTACAGACCTGTTGGCTCGGTAGGCAAACTGCAGCGGGTCCAGGAGAGGGGTGGTGATGGACTTGAGGTGGGACAGGACCAGGCGCTCAAAGGACTTCATGACTACAGAGGTGAGCGCTACAGGTCTGTAGTCATTAAGTCCAGTGATCCGTGGCTTCTTGGGGACAGGGATGATGGTGGAGGATTTGAGGCAGGACGGCACGTGGCATAACTTAAGGGAGGTGTTAAAAATGTCTGTGAATACAGGAGCCAGCTGTTTCGCACAGAGTCTCAGGGTGGAGGGAGACACGCCGTCTGGGCCGGGGGCCTTGCGCGGGTTCAGTCTGGAGAACTGTTTGAGCACATCCTGCTCACTGATGATAAGGGGAGGGGGGGAGGTGGGGGGGGGGTGCCTTAAATGAAGTAGGGAATGTGGAGGCTGTGGAGCTGGAGGGGGGGGAGGAGGGGGGGTGCCTTAAATGAAGTAGGGAATGTGGAGGCTGTGGAGCTGGAGGGAGGGGGGGAGTTGGACACAGATGACGAGGTGTCAAAACGGGCATAGTGTTGGGACAGTCTCTGACAAAGGGCTTTGTCATCCTGACCTTTAGGAGCCTGAGGCCGATAGTTGGTGATCTGCCTCAGTCCTCTCCACACGGAAGCCGAATCATTAGCAGTGAACTGCTGCTGGAGTCTCTCTGAGTACACAGATTTAGCCCTCTTCAGCTCTCTGTTAAACCGGTATTTAACCTCCCTGTAGCAGTCCCTGTCTCCACTTTTCAGCGCTGCTTCCTTCTCCTTCCTGATCTGTCTGAGCTTAGCTGTGAACCAGGGTTTGTCATTAGAGTAACTCACCCTGGTGCGTGATGGAAGAATGTTCTCTTCACAAAAGTGGATATATGAGTTCACAGTGTCCGTGTACTCATCCAGATCATGCGTGGCTCCTTTAAGCATGCCCCAGTCAGATATTTCCATGCACGTTTCCAGCTTCTCCTCAGCATCACTGGTCCGTATCTTCGTAGTGCTCACAACAGGTTTAGTGAGCTTCAATCTCTGTCTGTATGTGGGAATGAGGTGAACCATCACGTGATCAGATAATCCCAGCGCAGCTCGAGGGACAGCGCGATATGCGTCTTTCACTGTGGTGTAACAGTGATCCAGTGTGTTTAATCCTCTGGTGGGGCATTTAATAAACTGTTTGTAGCGGGGGAGATCGTGGCTCAGATTGCACTGATTAAAGTCGCCAGCCACAATAACCAGCGAGTCTGGAAAACTCCGCTCTGTGTGTTGAATGTGATCCGCGAGCACGCGCTGAGCTTCGCGCGTGTCCGCGTCGGGAGGGGCGTACACAGCGATCAGTATAAAAGAAGCAAACTCCCGTGGGGAATAAAAAGGCTTGCAGTTGATAACAAGAAATTCCAAGGCAGGAGAACAGTGTTTGGAAATTTCCGTTACATCAGAGCACCAGCTACAGTTGATGTAGAAGCAGACACCGCCTCCTGTGGTCTTGCCGGAAAGCTCTGTGTCACGATCAGCACGGAAGAGCTGGAAGCCGTCGAGGCGCAGCGCGCTGTCCGGTATATTTTCCCGGAGCCAGGTCTCAGTAAAGCAGAGGACAGCTGAGGAGGCGAGGTCCTTAAAACGCATCAGCAGTCTCAGTTCATCCACCTTGTTAGAGAGAGAGTTGGTATTGGACAGAAATATGCCAGGCAGCGCCGTTCGCGAGCCTCTCCTGCGAAGTCGTACGAGAGCGCCCGCTCGTCTTCCTCTCTTCCGCCGTCTCACTTTCCGAGCCAAACAATAAACCAGATCGGCGGCAGGGGCTTGAAAAACTGGGAGGAGGTCCGTGGGGGTCAAAGTCCTGATATTTAAAAGTTCTTCACGGGTATAAGTGCAAGCAGACACACAATTGACAAACAAAAACAAACAAAGAGCGCAGCGAAGCACCATGTCGACCGCTGTGGGCGCCATCTTGGAATCGCCTCAATATTTCTACATAATGTTCTTTCTTCATGACGCCATCGATTTTGTGAAGTGCACCAGTCCCACCTGCAGCAAAACATCCCCACAACATGATGCTGCCACCCCTGCACTTCACATTTGGGATGGTGTTCTCAAGCTTCCAGGCTTCCCCCTTTTTCCTCCAAATGACTTTTTGCATATTTTTTATTGATAAGGTCACCACCATTAGGGCTCTCATCCCAGCTCCTGCCTCTGACCCCTCTGTCTTTGTCCCTTGCGCTGCTGTATTCAGTCAGTTTGAGCCTGTGATCTTGTTGCAATTAGAGGAAGTGGTTGGTCATATTAAGCCCTCAGGTTCCCCTTGTGATTCTCTCCCTCCTTTTTTAAAGAGGTTTTATCTAGCATAGGTCAGTCGGTTTTAACCATTTTATACAACAGTTTGTCTTCTAGTGTGATTCCTGCAAATTTTAAGCATGCAGTAGTGAAACCTTTGCTAAAGAAACCTGGTCTTGATCAAACTGTGTTGGCTAATTGTAGGCCTATTTCAAAGCTACCTTTTCTCTCAAAAATATTTGAGAAAATTGTTTATCTTCAGTTAAAGGCTTTTGGGATGAGAAAGGTGTCCCGGAGGTGTTTCAGTCTGCATTTAAAACCCTCCATAGCACAGAGTCGGCTTTGTTAAGGGTCTTTAATGACATCTTCCTGGCGCTGGATTCTTGTGATTTTGTGATTCTTGGCCTGCTTGACCTAACTGCTGCCTTTGATACAGTGGACCATCCATCCATCCATCCATCTTCTACCGCTTTTCCGGAGGTCCGGGTCGCGGAGGCAGCAGTTCAAGCAGAGAAGCCCAGACTTCCCTCTCCCCAGCCACCTGCTCCAGCTCTTCAGAGGGGATACCAAGGCGTTCCCAGACTAGCTGGGAGACATAGTCTCTCCACCGAGTCCTGGGTCTGCCCCGGGGTCTCCTCCCAGTGGGACGTGCCTGAAACACCTCAAGTGGGAGGCGTCCAGGAGGCATCCTAAATCAGATGCCCATACCACCTCAACTGACTCCTTTCAATGTGGAGGAGCAGCGGTTCTACTCTGAGCCTCTCCCGGATGACTGAGCTCCTCACCCTATCTCTGAGGATGAGTCCAGCAATCCTACGGAGAAAGCTCATTTCAGCCGCATGTATCCGCGATCTCGTTCTTTCGGTCATTACCCAAAGCTCGTGACCATAGGTGAGAGTAGGAACGTAGATTGACTGGTAAATCGACAGCTTTGCCTTAGAACTAAGCTCCCTCTTCACCACAACAGACCGGTACAACGTCCGCATCACTGCAGATGCTGCTCCAATCCGTCTGTCGATCTCTCGCTCCATTTTCCCCTCACTCGTGAACAAGACCCCAAGATACTTAAACTCCTTCACTTGGGGCAGGAGCCTGTCCCCAACCCGGAGAGGACAATCCACCTTTTTCCGGCTGAGGACCATGGACTCGGACTTGGAGGTGCTGATTCTCATCCCAGCCGTTTCACACTCAGCGGCAAACCGTCCCAGCAAGAGCTGTAGGTCATTGCTGGATGAAGCCAACAGGACAACATCATCTGCAAACAACAGAGATGAGATCCTGTGGTCACCAAGCATGACACCCTCCATTCCCTGGCTGCGCCTAGAAATCCTGTCCATAAAAATTATGAACAGGACCGGTGACAAAGGGCAGCCCTGGCGGAGTCCAACTCTCACTGGGAATGACTCCGACCGAGTGTTGGCAATACGAACTAAACTCTCACAACGGTCGTACAGAGACCGAATAGCTCGTAACAACAAGCCCGATACCCCATACTCCCGAAGCACCCCCCACAAAAATCCACGAGGGACGCGGTCAAATGCCTTCTCCAAGTCCACAAAACACATGTAAACTGGTTGGGCAAACTCCCACGAACCCTCAAGAATTCTCGAGAGGGTAAAGAGCTGGTCCGATGTGCCACGGCCAGGACGAAAACCACATTGCTCCTCCTGAATCCGAGGTTCGACCAACGGCCGGACTCTCCTCTCCAGTACCTTGGCATAGACCTTCCCAGGGAGGCTGAGGAGTGTGATCCCTCTAAAGTTGGAGCACACCCTCCGGTCCCCTTTTTTGAAGAGAGGAACCACCACCCCGGTTTGCCATGCCAAAGGCACTGCCCCCGACCTCCACGCAATGTTGCAGAGGCGTGTCAACCATGACAACCCAACAACATCCAGGGCCTTGAGGTACTCGGGGCGAATCTCGTCCACCCCCGGGACCCGGCCACCAAGGAGATTTTTAACCACCTTGGCGACCTCAGCCCCTGTGATAGGCGAGTCATCCCCCTCGTCCCCAAACCCTGCTTCCTCTGTGGAAGGCGTATCAGTGGGATTGAGGAGATCCTCGAAGTATTCCTTCCACCGCCCGACGATATCCCCAGTTGAAGTCAACAGTGTCCCATCCGCACCATACACAGTGTGGACGGGGAGCTGCTTTCCCCTCCTGAGCCGCCGAACAGTTTGCCAGAATCTCTTTGAAGCCGACCGAAAGTCTTGTTCCATGGCCTCACCGAACTCCTCCCATACCCGGGTTTTTGCTTCAGCAACCACCCAAGCTGCACTCCGCTTGGCCTGCCGGTACACCTCAGCTGCTTCGGGAGACATGGTACAGTGGACCATGACATTTTAATATCCCATCTACAGCATCTTGTGGGGATTTCTGGTACTGTATTGGGTACAGTATGGTGCATATTTAAGGCACATATATGGCATGCTTGTATGGTACGCATTCTCCCCCACATGCATCCAGTAGGCATGACGGTGCAGACCCTACAGAGCAAGCGTCCAAAGGAACAATGCCCCAGCAGGGACCTCAGCTAGGAGGTGGGTGCTGGGGAAGACGGAAGGCAGAGACAATGTCCCAACGGGAGCCTCCGAGGTGGAGAAGGAGACAGAGGCGCCAGCAAGTCTCGGAGGCTATATGTGACTGTGGGTTCATGTGTTTACTGAGCTTCTGTGGGGTGAAGGTGTGAGATACTTGATGTGGGGGTTTAGTATCTCTGGTGTATAAAAGCTGTGAGGAAAGTTGGTTCTGTCTCTTTTCTGCTGAGAACTTTGATGATAGAAGATGTGACTTCCAATAAAGCTTTCCTGAGAAATAAACTCAGTCTCGTTTGTAAGGCATCTTCTACACTGGTGACCTACGACTACCTATGGCCGGTGACGGCGAGCTTTCCGCACCGGACTCTTCAGGAGCCAACCGGGTTAACGCAGCTACCATGCTACAGCTGCCCGACTTCTGGCAACATAACCCGCGCTCCTGGTTTACCACTGTGGAGGCGCAATTCCACCTTCGGGGAATCTCAGCGGATACAACGAGGTTCTACCATGTCGTCGCGAAGCTGGACAGCCTCACAGTGCAACGGGTGGAGAGCCTGACCAACCACCCGCCCCAAGACAACAAGTATGGCACACTGAAAGCTGCCCTCATCCGAGCCTTCACTCCCTCGCGGGAAGAGCGAGCAGAGAAGCTCCTGGCACTGACAGAGGGAGAAGCAGACAGGCCAGCGGATCTGATGGCAAAGATGATGAGCCTGAGAGGCGAGGATGACGACAGTTTTATCTTCGCCCACCTCTTCCTCAGAACGCTCCTGCCAGCAGTGAGAGTCACCCTGGCCAGCTCGCAGCCGCTCGTCAACCGCGACTACCACGAGCTGGGACAGGTGGCGCAACGCCTCGTCGACTCCCATAGACGGCGCGCGGCCACGACGGCAGCAGCAGAGATGACCGCCCCTTCGCGAGAAGGAGGGAGACCAGAGGCTGCGACACCGGATCCACTGACGGCAGCAGCGGCAGAGACCAGGAGAAGTGGAGCTGACAACGCCCTCTGCTTCTACCATCGACGTTTCGCCGAGAAAGCCCGCAGATGCGTCCCACTGTGCCGGTATCAGCGCCAGGGAAACGCCAAGCCTGGGAGCCGGTAGCAGCTGCGACTCTCGGCACGAAGAACAGGCTGCTTTTCGTGACGGACGCGAATTCTGGGAAAGAATTCCTGGTGGACACGGGCTCCCAGCTGAGTTTTGTCAAGCCTACCTACGCGGACACCCTGGCGCCGGCCAGCGGCCCCCTGGTGTTAGCGGCGAACGGCTCCACGATCAAAACCTATGGGGAGAAGACGCTCCGCCTGTCCCTCCATGGGCGCACCTTCGAGTGGACCTTCGTTGTTGCTGCAGTTAACAACAACATGTTAGGTGCTGACTTTTTGTGCTCAAACAGTTTGTTAGTTGACCTTACTAATAGACGTATTGTAAATGCACTGTCTTTCTACTCTATCTCCTGCACAGCTCGGGTGGCCCTGCCTTCTGCACATTCCAATGTCACAGCTGCGGGTGGTAAGTTTCATGCATTACTCAACCAGTTTCCAGCACTCACGGTCCCTACATTTTCAGCGTCAGTTGCCAAACACGGGGCTGAGCATTTCATAAGTACCTCGGGCCCCCCTGTTTTTGCAAAAGCTTGGCGGTTGGACCCAGCTAAACTGGCCATCGCGCGCGAGGAATTCGCCAACTTGGAAAAACTGGGCATAGTCCAGCGTTCGAACAGCGCCTGGTCGTCACCCCTGCACATGGTACCCAAGGCTGACGGCTCGTGGCGCCCTTGCGGCGATTTCCGCAGATTAAATAATGCTTCAGCCCACGACCGCTATCCGATTCCGCACATCCAGGATTTTTCGGCGCATTTAGCGGGGGCGCGCATCTTTTCCAAAATAGATTTGGTGCGTGGTTATCACCAAGTTCCAGTCCGTGCGCAGGACATACCCAAAACGGCAGTTATAACCCCTTTCAGGCTTTTCGAGTTTTTGCGCATGCCTTTTGGCCTCAAGGGCGCCGCGCAGACATTCCAACGCATGATGGATGCAGTGCTGCGCGACCTCCCTTTCGTGTTCGCTTATTTGGATGATATTTTGGTAGCCAGCGCGTCCGAGGCCGAGCACGAAAGCCATCTCACAGCCGTTTTTCAGAGGCTCACAGAACACGGGCTGATCATTAACCCAGCGAAGTGCCAATTCGGGGTAGCGAAAATCAATTTTTTGGGACACCGCGTGTCGCCAGAAGGCGCGGTCCCGCTGCCAGATAAAGTGCGCGCGATAACGGATTTCCCCCAAGCGCAGACGGTTAAGGCGCTGCAGGAATTTTTGGGGATGGTCAATTTTTATAACCGTTTCCTCCCAAACGCGGCACGGCTCATGCATCCATTGTACGCGGCATTAAAGAAACAAAAACCTGCATCTAAGGTCAAGTGGTCCCCGGATCGGGAGCGCGCTTTTTCACAGGTCAAATCAGCCCTCGCGAACGCTGCGTTATTGGCACACCCGGTGCCAGCAGCTCGCATGGCGCTAACCACAGACGCCTCCGACGTGGCAGTGGGAGCGGTTGTCGAGCAACTGGTGGCAGGATGCTGGCAACCACTCGCGTTTTTCAGCAAAACGTTGCGCGATAGCGAGCGTAAATACAGCGCGTTTGACAGGGAGCTTTTGGCCCTGCATTTGGCCATCCGCCACTTCCAGTTCTGGTTGGAAGGGCGCCGTTTTACCGCGTTCGTGGACCATAAACCCTTAACTTTTGCAATGGCTAAGGTTTCAGAGCCTTGGTCGGGCCGACAACAGAGGCAGCTGGCTGCAATTTCGGAGTTTACCACTGACATTCAACACGTAGCGGGTAAGCACAATGTAGTGGCTGATTGCCTCTTGCGTGCAGTTGCAGCGACAGGCCCCCAGGGGGCAGATTCGGCGGCTGCAGACCTAAGTCAGGCTTGCGGCGCGGAAGCGCTCACAGCCCTGGTCTGCGTCGGGTTAGATTATGCAGCCATGGCCGCTGAACAGGTTGGCGACGCGGACGTGCGCGCGCTCCAGTCTGGGCCAACAGGGCTAAGGCTGGAGCACAGGGTGCTTCAAAGAGGCATGCCCTCCCTAATCTGCGATACCTCCACGGGGCGTCCCCGTCCCGTGGTCCCGGCTGCGTGGCGTCGCCGTGTTTTTGACTTAATACATTCACTGGCACACCCGGGCGTCCGCGCGTCTATCAAAATGGTAGGAGAGAAGTTTGTTTGGCCGGGGCTGCGTAAACAAGTCAAAGAGTGGGCTGCAGCCTGCGCTGCGTGTCAAAGAGCAAAGGTACACAAACACACACGAGCCCCTCTAGAACCTTTTCACATCCCAGCCAAACGCTTTGATCATGTGCATATCGACTTAGTAGGACCTCTTCCGCTGTCCCAGGGGTTCACACACCTTTTAACCATGGTAGACCGCACCACGCACTGGCCAGAGGCGGTCCCTCTGGCGGCAACCACAGCGGCAGATGTTGCACGTGCCTTTTTAACAACTTGGGTCGCGCGTTTTGGTATCCCGTCAGACATAACGTCTGACAGAGGACCCCAGTTTGTTTCCGAGCTCTGGTCGTCCATGGCACTTAGCCTGGGGGTGAAAATTCATCGCACGACCGCGTATAACCCCCAGGCCAACGGTTTGTGCGAGCGCTTCCACCGGTCATTGAAAGCAGCCCTCAGAGCGGCTCTCACGGACACAAATTGGGTTGATAAGCTCCCATGGGTTTTATTAGGGTTGCGTTCAGCACCTAAAGAGGATTTGCAAGCCTCTCCGGCCGAACTCGTCTTCGCCCAACCCCTCCGGTTACCGGGAGATTTCCTCCCTGAGAACCCTGCTCCGGAGCACCTCCCCGCTCAGCTGCTGCAGAACGGGGTCACACACCCTCCCCGGTCCTGTTCATCACAGTTTTCCACGTGTTTTTGTGCCCAAAACCTTGAAGAATGCAGAATTTGTCTTTGTTAGACACGACGCACAGAGGTTAGGTTTAAGGCCACCTTACGATGGACCGTTCAGAGTGTTAGAAACCGGGGAAAAGCATTTTTTGCTCGATTTGGGAGACAGGAGGGACTTAGTCTGCATTAACAGACTCAAACCCGCTTTTGTGTTAGCTGACGACCCAGTACAGTTGGCCAGAGCCCCCCGCCGCGGCCGGCCACCCGGGAGACGCTCTGCTAAGCTTTCACGACGATGTATTAATGATTCTACTTCACAGATGCAGCAGACAGCCACAGGCAGAGCGAGACCTGCTCACAGCAGATATGGCAGAGAATTGAAGCCCAAGCAGTGGGACATGTGATCTGTTGTGCCAAGTTTTTTTCTCTCTTGTTCTGTGTGGGGGTGTCATGATTCTATGCATTTGAAGTGTAACTTGTCCTTATTTGAACGTTTGGGGGGGGTTATATGGTGCATATTTAAGGCACATATATGGCATGCTTGTATGGTACGCATTCTCCCCCACATGCATCCAGTAGGCATGACGGTGCAGACCCTACAGAGCAAACGTCCAAAGGAACAATGCCCCAGCAGGGACCTCGGCTAGGAGGTGGGTGCTGGGGAAGACGGAAGGCAGAGACAATGTCCCAACGGGAGCCTCCGAGGTGGAGAAGGAGACAGAGGCGCCAGCAAGTCTCGGAGGCTATATGTGACTGTGGGTTCATGTGTTTACTGAGCTTCTGTGGGGTGAAGGTGTGAGATACTTGATGTGGGGGTTTAGTATCTCTGGTGTATAAAAGCTGTGAGGAAAGTTGGTTCTGTCTCTTTTCTGCTGAGAACTTTGATGATAGAAGATGTGACTTCCAATAAAGCTTTCCTGAGAAATAAACTCAGTCTTGTTTGTAAGGCATCTTCTACAACAGGTCCTATTTGGCAGATAGAACCATGTATGTAAGTCTGGCTGGTTTTGAATCTTCCTCGGCTTCCCTGTCATGTGGAGTCCCATAGGGCTCAATTTTAGGGCCCTTGCTTTTCTCCCTGTACTTACTTTCACTGGGTTCAATCCTTGGAAAGCATGGTATCTCCTTCCACTGTTATGCTGATGACAGTCAGATCTATGTATCATTAAAGCAGAAGGAGGCCTTCTCAATTAAAGCACTTTTTGCATGTCTTGATGACATTAAAGCGTGGATGGCTTTAAACTTTTTAAATTTTAGTGAAAAGAAGACTGAAGTGATGGTGTTTGGACCCAGTGGCTCCTGTGAGTCCTCCTTCCCCCCTTCCCACTGACTTGGGCCCCTGGTACAGTTTAAGACAACTGTTACTAATCTGGGTTTTAAGAGACAGTGATTTTAGATTAAATTGTCAAATTGTTGCAGTAGTCAAATCCAGCTTTTTTATTTGAGGCAGCTGGCAAAGGTTAAAAATATTATTTTAAGGCAGCACTTTGAAACAGTAATCCATGCCTTCATTACATCTCAGCTGGATTACTGTAATGCACTTTATTTTGGAGTTAGCCAGTCTTCCCTCTCACGTCTCCAGCTGGTTCAAAATGTTGCTGCATGTCTTTTAACTGGAACAAGTAAGAGGGACCAAAATTACACCCACTTTAGCTTCCCTCCACTGGCTGCCTGTACACTGTAGGGCTCATTTTAAAATTCTTTTGTTTTTAAATCAATAAATGGCCTTGCCCCGCCTTACCTCTCTGAGCTCCTTCATCCTTACACCCCTGCTCGATCTTTCAGGTCAGCTGATCAGCTGCTCCTGGAAATACCAAAATCGAAGAGGAAGCTCAGAGAGGACAGAGCTTTTTCTGTTGCTGCCCCTAAACTGTGGAACAATCTGTCTTTGTCCATCAGACAAGCCCCTTCGCTGTCCAGTTTTTAGAACTCATCTTAAAACCCATTTTTATTCTTTTGCTTTTGACCCACTTTGAGACATTGATTTTGCTTGCTTTTGTTGCTTTTATTGTAGGACTACTATTTATTTGTGCTCTATTGTATTTTTAGTTGTATTTTATTGTTTTTATGTCTTATGTTTTTATATTTTATTTATTGTTGATATATAGCACTTTGTGTCGGCTGTGGTTGTTTTTAAAGTGGATTGGATTGGAAATGCAATAATGTCAGATCACAGGACATGCCTCCAAAAATTAAGGTCTTTGTTTCTGTGTGCATTTGCAAACTGTAATCTGTCTTTTTTGCTTTTGGAGTAATGGCTTCTTCCTCACTGAGTGGCCTTTCAGCCCATGTCGGTACATGTGTCATGGCGGCCTCTGGGCCGTCATTAGTGTCATTAGCCCCAGCTGCGCACAGACCAACAGGTGTGAATCAACGGCTGTTAAAAGCCAGTGTCGCTGACAGCCCGGCACGGAGTCGTCTGTCTTCCTCAACGGAGAATGAACCTGCACTCCGCTCTCTGGTCTCGTCAAGAATATCTCTTGTCTCGTCTGGAACTTTGTCTGTCTCGTCAAGAACTTTGTCTGTCTCGTCAGGAACTTTGTCTGTCTCGTCTGGAACCTCGTTTGTCTCGTCTGGAACCTCGTTTGTCTCGTCAAGAGCTTCACTTGCTGCATCCAGGAACTCTTCCCAGCGTCAAGCAAGTAAGCGCACCATTTGCTACTCAACGCCAAACCTTTACCCCTGTGCACAGGTGGACCACCTTGGCGGCGGACCTGCGTCCCCAGCTGACGGGGTAACGCCACCACGTCTTCGTAGCGGCTCGCTACCACCACGCCTACCGGTACGTCTTGCTCCTCAATTGCCAGAACTATTATTGTATCAATTACAGGAGCATTGGCCAACGTTATCGGTGGAATCACTGTCATCAGCATCAGCTGTGTCGTCATTGCCACTGTGTGTGGAGTCACTAACCTCGTCTTTGTCTGCATCATCATCTGTGTCATCGTCATCCCGGTCTGTGGAGTCACAGCCGGTGTCATCGTCAGGGCTGTCATTGTCACAGCCACGGGGAGTAACCCCAGCACGGTCACGGACGCCTTCACCTCCACGCTGCCCGGCCGCTGGAACTCAGCAGAGGGAAGCCAGTGCTGCTCTCAAGTAAGCCTTGTTATCTGCAGCTCTTTGCTAGTGTGGAGCATTAGTAATTTGTCTCTGCTTATCTGTTCCAGGGTTGCCGGGTCTCCGTCCAGGTCGCTCAGCTCCAGTGACCAGAACGATATCCTCGCACTTACACTCGCATTACACTCACTCTCAATTAAATAAAGATTATTGTCACTATCTGCTCGTGTCAGTGTCTGTCTCCTGGGTCCTGAAACATGTCAACATGACTCGTTTCACTGTGGATGACGACACTCTTTTACTTTACTTTCACAAGGTCTTTTAAATTTTTTTAAATGTAACCTCTATTTATACAGGGGAGTTCCTTTAAGAGGCAACCTCTCTTTTTCAAGGACACCCTGTTCACTCACACAGTTACACATTCACACCTGGAAACTGCCCAGTACAATCACAGAGTGACCTGTGGCCACTGAGCAGCTCCACTGGAGTAGTTTGGCATTAAGGGCCTTGCTCAAGGGCACAACACAACACAACACAAAGAGCCCCCCCCCTTTCCCAGGAGACTATCACAACTAACCAGGGTGGGAAATGGGGGAACCAGGTCAGGAGGGAATAGGCAAAAATACACAACAATATAGTACAGGCAAGCACAGTGTACATCCACCTCAAAACCCAGAACAACACTCCCCCCAAGACCCAAGAGTCCCAGAGTTCAGGGGGCTGACCAAAGTCCCAGGCCCCAGGGGAGATGAAAAGAGGCCGGTCAGGTGGCCTGTCCAGGTCCAGTACCAGGTGGGCCGCCCGAGCAAGCGGTTCAGGTGGCCGGCCAGGGAAACTGAGCCACTAACCCCCACGGCACAGTTCACCGGATGGACGGCCTGGGTCCGAGAGCCACCAGCTCAGGAGAAGAGGCCCGGGAGGCGGCCTCCCCATGGGAAGACCCAAAGTAGGAAGGGAAGACCAGAGAAAGGGAGTCCCGACGACAATGGACAGTGACAAGGGAGGAGCTCCCCCACCCCCTGTAGCCCCAAACTAGGGAGCAGTTGCACCTGCGATGATCCTGGCTTGGGATTCGGCTGCACCCACAGTGGACCCGGACTGGGCCAACGTTGCACCCACAGTGGACCCGGACTGGGCCAATGCTGCACCCGCGGTGGATCCGGACTGGGCCAACACCACACCTGCAGTGGACCCGGACTGAGCCAACGCTGCACCCGCGGTGGCCCCAGGCTGAAGCTTAGTAGCACCTGTGAGGGTCCCGGTCTGGGACATAGCAGCACCCGCAGTGGACTCTGGCTGGACCACTGCTGCACCCGCGGTGGGGTCCGGTGGCGGCGGATCTTTTCCAGGAACCCTAGATGCAGGCTTGGAAATAGGACAAAGAGATAGAGGGTCAGGGTCGCCGGCAGCGGCGGAACCCAGCGAGGGGAGCTCAGGTGCAGCTGACAGCTGCACCTGGCTCTCCTCACCAAGAGCCAGGCAAGAACACTCAAGTACTGATAAGAGAAACACAAAATAGAGCACTTGCCTGAGCTCGAGCTCCACCACCGTCCAGGACTCCGACGAACTTGGTACAGATGTCACGGGCCCGGCCTCTAGGTGGTCCAGCTCAAGTGCAGACCCTGCTGCGGTGGCCTCCGCAGCAGGCATGATGGTGGTGGCAGTCCTGGAGCCCCCAGGAAAAATCCCCCCACACAGGCTGCTTCTCTGGCATGACGGCCGTGGGTCCACTCTGTGTTGACTCTGGTTCTTGATCATCCAGGGCCACAAGCATCTCCACAGTCCGGTGGTCTGATTCCGGCGGGCACTCGGGAAAATAGGGAGTTGACACGGAGGGCATTGGTAAGTCTTGGACAGTGGCAGCAGGGGGAGAACGCTCAGGTGACTGCCTAACCTGAGTGTAATCAATGAGATAAATGGCTACATACAAATTAACACCGTGGTCCACCGATGAGGTGCAGACTTTTCTGTGCTTGGTAGCTGATTAAAGAAATCCGGAGGGAGTTGGACGGAGCGACCTGAAACGAATTCACTGCCACGGCGGAGGCAGACGGGAGGCAGAGTGGCGTAGACCCGACCACGGCATCATCATTGTTGAAAACAGTGATAGAGGATGGTGAGTGATGTGATATTATGCATCTTTGCCATTATTTATTCCCGTGGTGGAAAGCTCACTTTGAACAAACAGCACCATTGTCTCCTGTATGCAGACAATGAGCTAGCTATCACACACAGCGTACATATTTTGCTACCTAATAGCGATAACTTGCTGTGTTTACAATGTAGTACGGGGGACTTAGCACTAACTAGTATTAGCAATCATTAGCTTACCTTTATATGTGATCCAGTTCGTATCCTCATGTCTTCCGCTGCTCCATGGCTTCCTGAACTCTCCTGTACTTTTTCAGTGTTTCCGTCTTGCCGCCTGTAGCCTTTTCTGGCTCTCCTTTTTTTGCCTTTACTCTGACAAAAAGCCAGCGAGCAGCAGGCTCGCCTCGATATCCATCTTTTGTTTTTCTTGTCACATACAAACGATGTCATAGGAGTGTCGGACTGCCTTGCTGTAAAGATCTTACTCACTTAAGGTGGTATTCAGTCGTGATGAAAAACGAACAACACCGTGGCGAGTCAGGCTGAGTTGATGCTAGTGGAATTATTATTATTCTCAACACAGGGTCCACGCTATTTGCTGTCCAAAATGGCAGAAAAACAATGTGGCACGTGGCCATTGATGTCACGTGCAACCCCTCTATAATGTGTACACTACTCACAAAAAGTTAGGGATATTTGGCTTTCGGGTAAAGTTTACAGAAAATGGAAAACGTTCACGCTGCAGTGATATTATATCATGAAAGTAGGGCATGTAAGTAGAAGCATGCAATGCTGATTTCCTCATCTCAAACAATTTATTGAAACAAAAGCAAACAACAGTGGTGGGTATACCACAACAAAAAATGTCAGTGTCTCAATAACTTATGTGCCCTTGAGCGTCAATTACAGCTTGACAACTCCGTCTCATCCTGTTCACAAGTCGACTTATTGCTGAGGCATGGCATTCCCCTCTTCTTGAAGGGCAGCCCTCAGGTCATTGAGGATGTGGGGTGTAGAGTTATGAGCCTCTACAAGGCGACTCAGCTGATCCCATAGGTTTTCTATGGGATCCAGGTCTGGAGAAAGTGCAGGCCAATCCATTTGAGGTACCCCAGTGTCCAGCAGCCGTTCCCTAATGTTGTGACCTCGATGAGCTGAAGTATTGCCGCCATGAAGATGAAATTAGGCCTATGTTGTTCATGAAGGGGCACAATGACTAGATTAATGATGTTATTAAGGTAGTATTGGCTTGTCAGTGTACTATTCACAAGGTGTAGGGCAGTTCTGTATTGACTAGGCACACCTGCCTACACTGTAACATGGTGACAACAGTGACTGATGCATAGCGCTCCAACATTGTTGGCGGCCATCATTTCTGCTCACCATGAATTGACTGTCATCAGAGAACAGCACTGAGGCCCGCTGGTCCCTTGTCCAGTGTAAACGCTCCCTGGCTCATGCAAATGATGACGCCTGTGCCTGATGGTGTGGTCAGGTACCTTTGCAGGTCATCTAGCACGCAGACCACGCTGATGTAAACGGTTTCGAATGGTCTGACGTGACACTTGGGTGCCTTTTACCTCCCTTAAATGTGCCTGGAGTTGAGTGGCATTCATCATCCAGTTCTGCAGGGCACTGTACACAATGAAGCAGTCATCAGCATGGGATGTCCACTTCTATGTCTTTCTGTGACTCTTCCAGTCTCTCTGTATTTCTGTTGCAACCTGCTGACACTCTGTGACACTCTAAGCTCAGTGGCCACTTCCCTCTGAGAACATCCTGTTTGAAGCCTCACAATGGTGAGGTACTGTTGATCAATTGTGAGGTGTCGTCTTGGTCTCATGATGTCAAAATATGAACAGCATGATGAAGCAATAAATGCCAATTCTAATTGAACCAGAAAATGTATTGGTCAATTCATGGATCAAACACCTGTTGTGAATTTTGCCGTTAAGCACCGTATTTGAGAACAGCAAGTTGCACAAAAAGGACTGAAACATTGAACAGTTGGAAATGTGCATTCACAAGGTTAGAGAAGGTCAAATTAAGTTCATCTGTAAAGGTTATAGTGTGGAGAAAGGAAGCAGGCGAAGCAACAAGCTGGATGACACATGAGCTTTATTCCATCGCCAACATACAGTACAGTAAAAAGAACTCCTGGGTCTCTGTGCATTCCTCTTTTATACCTTTAATTCCATGCATTGAGACCCAGAACTTCCGACCATAATGCACTGCTTGGAACAAAGACTTGTGTGGCACATTAACATAACATAATGCCGGCCCCGCTGCTCACACCCTTCTCTCTTCCAGCGGCTCCGGCGGTTCCTCCTCTCCCCGGGGGGTGCATAGTCCATACTGTCCCATTTGAGACCCCCCGGTGGCACTTTCTCCTCGGGTCCATTGGTCCCCATTATCCCAGCTGCCTTCTCTGGGTGGGGGATCCCCCACCCGTGCCACCACAATAGAGCATTTTAGGTGCATCCTGAAATTTCACCTGAAAGCTGAATATCCCTAACTTTTTGTGAGTAGTGTTGGTATAGATGGTAAATGGTAAATGGTAAATGGCACTCACTTATATAGCGCTTTTATTCTCATCTCTTGATGACCAAAGCGCTTTACAGATCCTGCTATCCACCCATTCACACACACATTCACACACTGATGGTGGCATAGATATACTTTTGCTTCAGCGTTCACCCTCTGTGTCTGTAGATATGGTTTGATTGTTTGCTGATCTGTGGAGGTTTCCATTCTTTGGGTGAACAACTACAATTTTTTTTTGCCCAGAAATATTTCTGTCTTTTGGTTCAGAAAGATCTAGGCAGTATTTTTTTTTTTTTTACATCTTTTGTTTTCTTTGCAGACATCAATAAAAATATTTGATCATGTGTAGCTGAACGACATCACAATACACCAAAAAGTCTTGCAGAAATGCCTTCAGTAAAAGATCATCTCGACCATAGAGGATCTTCGCCTCGCAGGGTCTCTCGACCTCGCTAACGGTGAACAGGACACAGAAGGAAGTTTGTGGCCGTTAAACGTCGTCTCTAACTGCAGCATAAATGTGTCTGAGGTAGCGTCTTTGTTCAGAGGTCCCATCTGGATCATACAGCTGCAGCAGGAATGCAGTGGAGGAGACACGTTACTGGGCTGCTCTTCATCTCCGTGTTTGTGCTCTCATATTTCTCCAATAAGGTGAGTGATGACGTTCATTAAAGGTGATGATTACTCTTAAGAATTTGGGGGAAAGGCTCATTAGGAGCAATATTTAAATCGTTGTCATCGCTTAGATGTTAGTAGAAATAACTACAGGATGTATGCAGGCTGTATGTAAGCCGAATTGAAGACTAAATCGTATTAATAATGAACAATGTAGTAAAAGTTGTGTTGTATGTCAGTAAGGCTTATGTAGATACGTGTACACCCCTTTTGGGTATAATTCTAATGGGGTTTGGTACTTACAGGTTCCAAACTGAATATCTCCTGTAAACCTTGTGACGTGGAATAAAGCTTCTTCATTTTTTTTCTGTTGTAGTTTGTCCTGTCAGTGTTAAAGTTCACATATCCAACCTTATTTCAAGGGTGAGTAAAGCAAAATAAATTCTTGTCTGGTACTTTGCAAGTGGTCAACTGTGCATTCATTCCCTCCTGCGTCTGTCTGTCTGTTAGCAACATAACTCGAAACGTTATGAACGGATTTTGATGAAATTTTCAGGAAAGGTGTGTAATGGCACGGGGGACAGATGATTAGATTTTGGGGATGATCTGAGAGTGCATACCTCTGCCAAGGGCTTTGTATTTGTGCAGCAGGGTTATACGAAAACTACTGGCTGGATTTGGATGAAATTTTCACCAGAGGTGGTCCGTGGGCTAGAGACGAGCCCATTACATTTGGTGATGATCCTAGAATGCATACCTCATCCAAGGCTCTTATCTTCTCTCAGTGTGTTAGGAAGAATACTCCAAAACTAATGGACAGACTTTGATGCAATTTTCACCAGAAGTGGCTCTAGGTCTACACACAAACCCATTACATTTTGGAGGTGATCCATGAGGGACAGAAGAAGCCATGGCGGAGGTATGCGCTCTTTTGAGTGCTTTTCTAGTTTGAATATGTGAAAACAAAGATCAAACATTGATTGATTGACTGATTTATTTTGTCAACATCAAATTAACACATCCCAAAAATGACTTCATTAACAATGAATGAAAAGGTGCAGGAAGAAGACAACCTTATGAACCTGCACTTTGTAGAAACAAGTAACTATAGATATGGAGTGCATTCACAAAAGTGCTTTTGTTCATTCCTATTCACCTGCTCAGGCATACCTGTTACATATGAGTTTTAGCATTCGTAGTAGTAAGATGGCGGTGGGGTTAGTCAGGGAATAGACAGGGGTGGCAGACTGCCTTTTCCAGTAGTGATGCCACCCGAGGTATAAAGGGCACGGGCGGAAGAGGCTCGTCCTCTTTACGCCGTCGAGCCCTGGACTTTGTGCCGTACACCTGTTGTATGTATTATTTATTATTATAATAAAGCTACGTTCAGTGCACATCTGCCCTGCTCATTATTATAATAAGTATGGACACAACATTTGGCGACGAGGAGTACACGGTTATGGAGCATGCTGCTACCAGGTTTTGGCCGTTCCTGGAGGCCCCAGGCAAGCCTCCTGTGTCTTGGCCTAGGTGGTTTGCGGCTTTCAGAAACTACCTGGTGGCCCTTAACCTTGGCAAGCTCGAGAAGCTTCGCGCAAGGGCGATATTGGTCCATAATTTGGGCATGGAGGATCCTCGAGACACTGGGAGGAGCCGACAGTTTTGACGAGGCAGTGGAGCTAATGGCGCACTATTTTCGCGCCCCAGAGAATGTTATTGTTCGCCATATCCAGTTTTGGCAACGCCGCCAGCAAGTGGGAGAGTCGGTGAAGTGGTTTGTTTCGGACCTGCGTCAGCTGGTGGGTGAGTGCCATTTTGGAGCCCGGCAGGATGAAATGATCCGGGACCAACTGGCGGAGCTGTTCTGCAGCTTGATTAAGACTCCTGACTTTTTCGGGTGAGCTAACATTAGCCACAGCCATTGGAATTGTGCAATGGTTTGAGGCTGCAGAAACAATAACGAGGGACCTCAGTGGGAGGTCCACTCGAACATTAGATGAGCCTCATGTAAAGGTGCTGATGCCGGACCCCGGGAATGAAGACGACGTCGAGGAAGAAGAGTACACCTCCGTTGTCAAAATTACGTCTGCTCCGGGTTCGCCGAGATGTTACGGCTGTGGGTCCGCAAGACATAAGTACAAGTCCAGAGAATGTCCGGCGAAGGGCAAGCGCTGCGGGAGATGTGGTCTGCTGCACCATTTTGCCAGGGCCTGCAAGAATTTAGAGCGGAGGGACCGGAGACAGGAGGAAGGCCCCTCCGTAAAGACTCCGACAGCGGTCCATGGTGTTTCCCCGGAGACGTACGGACATGTGCACTGCACTGTGGAGCTGGATGGCGTTGAAAGTGTCGCTACTGGTGGATACTGGCTCGGTGGCTTCGGTGCTGAATTCTGCAGCGGCGAAGAGTCTGTTTCCCCACAATCGTATACACAAGGAGTCTACCCCGATCTACGGCTACGGCTGGAATGAGCTCGATGTGTTGGGGGCGGTAGAATTAACGGCAAGGTACAAGTCACAGATCATGACGGACATGCGTGTTGTGGTGACCGCTTCGGGATCCAACATCATGGGGTGCAACATGTTTTATGGCTTGGGCTTTTACATCATCAGTGACACCAAAGAGGAGTGGTCAGGTTGTGGCTTGTGGGACCGACCTGCTCTGGAGGCGGAAGACAGTGAAGTGTGGGACCATGACTGGCCTGGCCTTGCAGGAGATGGAAGGGATGAGCATCAAGGGGTGCCTCCCCAGGATGGACCTGGTGCCAGTGTTCAAGTTGCCCTTGGTGTGGGAACTGGATGGCATGGCGGGATCCCCGGGTCGGTAGGCGGGACCAACCCGGCGGCGCTGAACAGCACCGGAGCAAGACCGACAGGTGCAGTTTTAAAATGCACCAATAGATGGCTTTCGAAAAGGGCTTCAGTCCAGACTGAGAGATCAGCCAGTCCAAAATGGGAGGCCCGCTCGCAACATGGTGGTCCAAAGGGGTCTAACAGAGCTTCCCTGTGTGTTGGTAACGTGGTTCGCCCAAGGGTTGAGGCTCGACCGAGAGGGACTCATGCACGTCGCGAGAAGAGTGATGACCAAGGGCGGCTACAGGTGATGGCGGCCCGAAGTGACGGCTATTTGGGCCTGTCCGACGAGATGTGGAGGCACCCCAATGAGCTGCGCCGTGTGGTGGAGAAGAAGAGGCTGTGCAGTTCTTCTCCAGAGGCCAAAAGATGGAGGCGCTCTGGGTGAGACCCACCAGATGGCAATCTAAGGGGGGGGCCCTCCACTAGGTCTGTGATGTGGCTGGGGTGTATTTGATACGCGTGTTTTGAGTTCCGAACCCTATGTCATAGTGTAAATAGTTATGGCCCTATTGATCTTGTGCCCCGGGTGAATCTTTTAAAGAAAAAAAAAAAAGTAAATTAGTGAAAGTGTTTGAATTAACTGTATTGTAAAAGTAAAGCAGAAATATATTACTAAGTAATTGTTATAGATTTGGGAATTTGTTTTTTTAGAAGAGTGTGGATTATATTATGGAAATTTTGGTAAATTGAAAGAAGGGGACTAAAGTGTTTTATAAGTACACTGACTGTGATAAAACATACACAGTCTGTTGTATGTATTATTTATTACTGTAATAAAATTACATTCAGTGCACCTCTGCCCTGCCCATTATTACCTCCGCCAAGGAGGTAATATTTTTACCGGGGTTTGTCTGTCTGTTTGTCTGTCTGTTACCAACATAATTCAAAAAGTTATGAACGGATTTTGACGAAATTTTCAGGAAAGGTGTGTAATGGCACGGGGAACAGATGATTAAATTTTGGTGATGATCTGAGAGTGCATAACTCCACCAAGGGCTTTGTTTGTATTTGTACAGCAGGATTACACAAAAACTACTGGATGGATTTGGATGAAATTTTCACTAGAGGTGGTTCTTGGGCTAGAGAGGAACCCATTATACGTATTTTGGTGATGATCTGAGAATGCATACCTCACCCGAGGCTCTTATCTTCTCACAGTGTGTTAGCAACAATACTCCAAAACTGATGGACAGACTTTGATGCAATTTTCACCACAAGTGGCTATAGGCCTACACACAAACCCATTACATTTTGGAGGTGATCCATGAGAAACGGAAGGAGCCTTGGTGGAGGTATGCGCTCTATGAGTACTTTTCTAGTTATAATAAGTATGGACACAACAATACCACATCAAATTCATGTGCACATGAAAAGAGATGGGGGGGCAAACAAAACCAATTACAACTTTAGGCAGAAAACAAAAAAAAACTAACAGCATAGGTCCTCAGTACCGTACTGTTCAAATTTTACGGGGGCAAATAAGAATTTAAACTCTCTTATATTCCTGGGATAATGATATCTTGATATTGTTCCACAGTTTAACACCATAAACTGAAATGCACCGTTGTTTTAAAGATGTCCTCGAAAAATGGATCTTGAAGTGAAGTTTTCTCCTGTGGTCAAAAGATTTGTTTCTCATGATGAACAATTTCTGTAAAAGAAGTGGCAATGACCCATATGATGCTCCAAACATGACTGATAAAATGTTCAAATTAATCGGATCATGGAGTTTTAATGGCTTTGATTTAAGAAACAATTCACTGGTGTGTTCTTTTGAACCTGTATTATGCATTATTCTTATAACTCTTTTCTATAATATTTTTAAAGGTTTTAAATTGATCTCATATGTTTTACCCCACAGCTCAGCACAATAACTTAGATATGGAAAAATTAAAAAGCAATACAGTATCTTTAGTGCATCATGATTGAGTATGTGTTAGACCTTGTTCAATATAGCTGTGTGATGAATGTATCTTAAATAAGACTTCCAAGAGAGTTTATGATCAATCATCACACCAAGGAATTTTATTTCATCCACTCTGTCAGTCTTGGTTCCATTAAATTTTAGGCCAGTTTGCACAGATTTAAATTTGTTGCCAAATATCATGCATTTAGTTTTACTTACATTTTCATGAAACCAGTTTTTTAATTTTACAGTTTCACTAGGGTGTTATTCAAAAAGCGAGGGGGGTGAGAAGCGCCTCAGTGTTAGGTTTTCGGCTGTGATTTGGTGAAATAATAAACACCTTCTGCCGGCCGTTGCACCTCTCCAATGAGTCACAACTCCTGCAGGTGCTTGTCTCCAGTCAGTCACAATTTAGTTTCATAAGTCCCCAACCCACTGCAAAGTTGTCTAAGTTTTCTCGCACTTCCAGACTTGTGGAAATGGAATTAATGATTAAAGAGGAGGTTGAGATTGGTTTGAGACACCTGTGATGACTCTGTGACTATTTTGAGAGAAAAGCTGTGGCACAATTTTTTTTTTTTTTTGAGCATGTTCAAAATTCCTGCGAGACGAGCACGAGACCCTGCTACTCAGGAGAGGAAACTCAGAACCGCCAAGAATGTCTGACGACATTTTGGAAACTCCCTCGAGAATACTGTTCTCCAGCTAGTCTCAAGATGTCACAGCCCAGTGAGATACTACCCTATGAGTTTATAAGTCCATATCGGGAGTATCAAGTTTAGGAGCATTTTGTCTGCTTCTTATTACAAAACTCAAAAACTCTTCAGTTGATCCAAGCCGCTATAGGAAAAGTACCAATTATCACAAAAAAGATGGCGTTTCTCCAAAATTCACAAACTTCATTGCTCTTCTATGGAATCCCTAATTAAATTCAAATTCTCCTTCTGTCATACATCAGTACTATGCTATCTCAACAGAATCCTGTGTGCACTGGGCTGTTTAGTAAAACTTACAGGGTACATTTCAGCTTTTTTCTGGCAAAAATTTCTTGCAGGCCCCTGCAGTTTGGAGAACTACTCTTGTTCATGCAGCTTTTGGTGTGCATGTGGTAGCGTTGCTGTCAAGACCAGGCCGAGAACAGAGTGTACTGAGACCAAAACTTAAAGGGGCTGACATCGAGCCAGACCCAAATCAAGACAGTCAGAGATCAAGTCCAGACCAAGAACACTGTACTATGTCTTGATCTTGACCCCTTAAAGTCTTGGTCTTGAAACACTCTGGTCTCTCTGTGGTCTTGACTGTTTAACACTAGAATGTGGGGGGAGGGGGGACAAGAACCAGCACAATATTTCTGGGTTTTCCAAGAGTTCCTGGTTTGGAAAGCACCAACAGTTAGGACAGTTGGTCAGTAAGTAGATCAGTTTATAATAATTTTGGGTTTTGTAGGGTCTTGACCTTAAATTTTAAAGTGTCTTGAGGTGACTAACTTTGTGAACAGAAGCTAAATAAATGATATTGAATTAAATAATTTTCAGATGGCAGACGTTCATTGGCGCTGTCCTGCTTTTGCTCTCCGGAAAGCTGGGATGGGTGGAAATGAGCCGCATCACCAGGTAGTTTTCTTTAGAATAATTAGTTATTTTTGTAGTGGAGATCTTTGTTTCATATTCTTCATGCTGTTTTGCAGGTCTGCCACTCTTTCCTGGCTTCCAGGCTCATTCCTCTTTGTGGGAAACATATATGCTGGTTCCAGGGCATTATCATGCATCGTAAGAGACCTCATTAAGTGCATATTCAGCACAAAATACACATAGTTGACTGCAAATATCACAGCAGAATGTCACAGCATTTATGTTGCATAACATTTGCTGACCAGACTATGCGTGGATGTTGCTGCAGCAATGATTCTAAAATTAGTGATTTTTCTTTTCTCTGTGCAGGATATTCCTTTTTTCTTCACTTTGCAGAATTCTTCCCATGTTGTCAGCTTCATAATCTCTATGGTTCTTCATAGAGAGGTGTGTGCATTCACCCTTGTTGTGTATGAATCGATTATGAGCAGCCCACTCTGTAATTGTACTGAATAATGACATGCTAGTGAATGAAGAAAGGAGACTGCATGATTTGCTACATGAGCTTTACCCACCTGTGTGACACATCTGATTCCTGTTTATCTCTTCAACAGAAGACACAGCGGCTGAAATTTATCAGGTATGTTGTTGTTTTGATTTGCTACACTAATGCTGCAGAGCAAAGACTGAAACTAACTGGTTTTCTTCCTTTTACAGCATATGCCTCATACTGCTGTCCACTATACACCTTCCCTTTTATGACCCTCAGGTAACGGCCCAATTCAGTAGATGGTGGATTTAACCATGCAGCGGGTGTAGTTGGGTTACACATTTTCTTATGTTGCAGTTTGACTACAGTGGTTACCTGTGGGCCGTCTGCCACCTGTTCTGTGTTGGTAAGTTTAGGATTACTCACAGGTGCTATGCTAACTTAAAAAAATACACAAGCCCAACATCTGAGCCTTGAAAGAACACCACCAGGTGTTCTTTCAAGGCTCAGGTTCCCCACTTTGGTTGGGACTCTACAGCATTTTGACCTATTTTCGCTGTCCCGCAAATTAAGCTGGTGTGCAGCATTCTGATGGCTGCAAATTTTCAAACACTGTACAGATGCTTTACAAGATGTAGCTTATACAGTGACGTGAAAAAGTGTTTGTCCCCTTTGTGATTTCTCCTTTTTTGTGTTTGTCACACTTAAATGTTTCAGATCATCAAACAAATTTTAATATTAGACAAAGATAACACAAGTAAACACAAAATGCAGTTTTTAAATGAAGGTGTTTATTATTAAGGGAAAAAAATCCAAACCTACATGGCCTTGTGTGAAAAAGTGACTGCCCCCTAAACTTAATAACTGGTTGGGCCACCCTTAGCAGCAACAACTGCAATCAAGTGTTTGTGATAACTGGCAATGAGTCTTTTACAGCACTGTGAAGGACTTTTTGCCCACTCATCTTTGTAGAACTGTTGTAATTCAGCCACACTGAAGGGTTTTCGAGCATGAACCACCTGTTTAAAGTCATGCCACAGCATCTCAATCAGATTCGGGTCAGGACTTTGACTAGGTCATTCCAAAGTCTTCATTTTGTTTTTCTTAAGCCATTCAGAGGTGCACTTACTGGTGTGTTTTGGATCATTGTCCTGCTGCAGAACCCAACTGCACTTCAGCTTGAAGTTACGAACAGATGGCCGGACATTCTCCATCAGGATTTTTTGGCAGACAGCAGAATTCATGGTTCCATTTAACACAGCAAGTCTTCCAGGTCCTGAAGCAGAACAACAGCCCCAGACCATCACACTACCACCACCATATTTTACTGTTGGTATGATGTTTCTTTTCTGAAGTGCTGTTATTTTTACGCTGGATGTAATGGGACACACACCTTGCAAAAAGTTCAACTTTTGTCTCGTCAGTCCACAGTATTTTCCCAAAGGTCTTGGGGATCATCAATATGTTTTCTGGCAAAACTGAGACGAGCCCTTATGCTCTTTTCTGCTCAGCAGTGTTTTTGTCTTGGAACTCTGCCATGCAGGCCATTTTTTCCCAGTCTCTTTCTTATGGTGGAGTCATGGACACTGACCTTAACTGAGGCAAGTGAGGCCTGCAGTTCTTCGGATGTTGTTATGGGGTCTTTTGTGACCTCTTGGATGAGTCGTCGCTGTCCTCTTCGGGTAATTTTGGTCAGCCGGCCACTCCTGGGAAGTTTCATCACTGTTCCATGTTTTCGCCATTTGTGGATAATGGCTCTCACTGTCGTTCGCTGGAGTCCCAAAGCTTTAGAATTGGCTTTATAACCTTTTCCAGACTGATAGAGCTCAATTACTTTGTTTCTCATTTGTTCCTGAATTTCTTTGGATCGCAGCATGATGTCTAGCTTTTGAGGATCTTTTGGTCCACTTCACTTTGTCAGGCAGGTCCTATTTAAGTGATTTCTTGATTGAGAACAGGTGTGGCAGTAATCAGGCCCGGGTGTGGCTTGAGAAATTGAACTCGGCTTTCCAAAGATGTGATAAACCACAGTTAATTTATGTTTTAATGGGGGGGGGGCAATCACTTTTTCACACGGGGCTATATAGGTTTGGATTTTTTTTCCCCTTAATAATAAACACCTTCATCTAAAAATTGCATTTTGTGTTTACTGTTATCTTTGTCTAATATTTAAATTTGTTTGATCTGAAACATTTAAGTGTGACAAACACACAAAAAGTAAGAAATCAGGCAGGGGGCAAACACTTTTTCACACCACTGTATCAATATCTCAGGGGCTGTGACTGATGTCAAACTGCGCTGTATACATGGGTTCATCACAGGTTAATCTTCCACCATCTCAATCCACCCCTCAAGCCGGTGGTGGCAAAGAAAGGAGGGTTGATCAGGAAACCAGAGGAATGGATAGAAAAACACACTGCGTTCAGCCAGCTCCTCCCACGGCTTGGAGACCCTGGTGACATAGATGTAAATCAAGGGGGGATGGGAGGAGCATGCCCCCCCCCCCCAAAAAAAATCGTCATAAACTTTTCTATATCATGTTATGGATCCTTCCTAAGAAATTAATCAAAGGTGCACACTAAGATTCACCTCCACTACTAGCTTACAGCTGGCGGGGAATGTCTCTTTGGATCAGTGGTTGGAGTCTGAGGATTTGAATCACAGGGTCAGGGGCTCAAATCCCAGCATGGGTGTATAGGTGTGAGTCTAGCTTGCTTAATGGTGAAAAAGACAGTAGTTAAGTCCGTCCAACAAAACGTTCCCAAGTCACTAGGCAATTTTGGCCTAGTAGGGATGAAGCAGTAAATGGGGGGGCTCGTCCAGGATTTCTTAACTGCACCACTTCATTAAGGGGGCAGGTGTTACAAATCCTTTCATATGAAACTAATCAGATTCACCTCCACTACTAGCTCACAGCTAGTGGAGGGTGGGGGCTCGTCTGGGATTTGCAGTTGAGAAATCGGAATCGTAACAATCATGTTATGTGACTTCTTGGAACTTTGTAGCTTTTTCCCATAAGTGTACATTTTTTTCCTCATAAATTTGTGACTGACTACAATAATACTTATAGCGTCCCCTCAGTATTTAATCTGGTGAAAATGTACTATTTATTGTCCAGGCAAATCAAAATTTGATACTGTGGCGTAACATTATGTAGCCCACATATTCCGCTGCAGAGACCCAAACTTAAAAGGACTCTAAGCTCGCGGTGTATATTGACATCACGCCTCAGATGGACAAGGAGTCTGGACCACCTGCGAACTTGGGAGGAAGTGAGAAGAACTGGAGAGAAGACCTGAAAGGACTGTCTGACCTCCTGGGGTCAGACAGAGGAGCCAAGAGGACAATGGAGGGATTAAATGCAAATGTGATTCTGTGTTTGATGTGGTGGTATAAATGTATGTGGTTTACTGCAGCTCACTCTCTTATTTCCTGACTGAGAGAAGGAGCTGTGGGACGTGAGATGAAATAAACCAATACTGAGAAATCATCCAGCCTCATCATTTCATGATTCCCACAATACCACCTTGAGAGCTGATGACTTGTCCCACTCAAACATGATCTTTGTCCCACATTTGATTGATTGGGACCTGGCCACCCTAGACACCACAGATCACAGAAGAGAATGAAATTGTCACTAAAGCCTGATAGTGCGAGCCTACAGTGAGTGGTGGTGTCATTATGTGCTACACATTGACCAATTAAGTGAACTGTGATTTTGAAATAATTTGTGTTTTACTTTCAGGTGCATACAGAGTGTTTCAAGCTCACCACAAGTCCAGCAACTTGAGGTAAGTTAAAGGAAACATTTTGACATTCATCCCTTCTTTAAATGCTGACGAGCCACAGTTCACCCCCCCCTCCACTATTATTAAAATGGCTGAAGATAAAGATGGAGGAGCAGTGTCATTCCAATGAATTCCACATGATACCTCACAGCCAGAGTAAAATCAGAATGGCTCGGTGAATGAGGCCTTTTGAGAACAAGGCAGACCACATCATTATGTGCTGCATGTATGTAGAAGACTGAAGACACTAACATTCTGATTTTTTTTTTCAGTGACCTTGAACAACAGTTTATCAACTACTTTTTCAGGTAAAATTAACTCTTCATTGTTACATCATGCAAATATTAATTTTATTTTCAGGCTTCTGATAAACTAAATACAGTTTTTCCTGGCTTTAATTGACAGTGTACTGCTACTGGCTGTGGCCGCTCACCCTACAGGTATGTACAAATGTGCCAGATTGTTTTAGTGTTGCTGTAGATTTGGGATTAATGCTGCGTGTCCACCAAACATGTTTTTTCAGCTGTGGGTGACTATTTTGTATTCATTCTCTATTTAGTTCAGCGTTTACATCGCTAAGCGTTCTCGGCAAGTGGGCGCTTTTTGTCGCAGCGCTCAGGGCGCTCAGAGTTGAAAAAAGTTAAACTTTTCAGACTGCAGCTGAGCTCGTCAATGTCGGACCTTTCTAAACAGCCAATCAGAATTAAGGAAGGGCGGGACATAGGATGCCAGTACAGTCTGTGCTCAGACTTCTGTTTTCTGTGTCATCATATTTTGCATCCGGAGCTGCTACCAATGCTAGAATATGTTTCCTGTCCATTGTTATTTAGAGACTGCTATTAAAAAAGAAGTAGAAAGTCTGACCATAGGAAAAGCGGAAGTGCTGAGCTGTGACTGACAAGCAGTTGCTGGGATACATGACACAAACTTTTTTTTCCAGAGCACAAAGCACAAGCACTGAAAAAAAGACGTTCAAGGCGGTCAGGTGACAGAAAACATGTTTGTTGAACATGCAGCCTAAAGGTACTGTATGGAACTTTTGGAAACTCTGGTTTTAGTGACACTGTTTGGTCACAAAGTGAACTGCAGCCACATATCAGTTTTTTTGTGTGTTTTATTTACGACTGAAAATATAAGCCCTAAATAAAAGCCCCTGCCATTCCTCCAGCACCGGAGGAATGGCCGCCAGTAACAGCAGCTCCTATTAACGTTTTTTTCCTAACTTTATGCCTTTATTTAGTGTATTCAGTCTTTAGTGTGTTCTTTTTTTTTTTTTTTTTTTTTAAATCAAGGCTGGGTAATAACACTTCAGTAATGACTGGACAAAGTTGTACCATCTTTTTTCCTACCGATTTTCCTGCTATTTTTCTTCCTCGTGGCCATGGAAAACAATATGAGCGGAGTCAAAAGAATTGTTTACACACACGGCCAGCTGATTGTGCTGAACAGGTCTATGTTGCTACCCGGGGTGAAGCTCCTGATCCCAGACGAGCTGAGGAGACGCTAGGGGTGAAGAGCTGGGGGGAAGGTTAGAATGAGGAGGAGAAAGTTTAAACCAACAGTACCGGTGTTAATAATGGGGAACGTGAGGTCTGTGGGAAATAAGACGGACAAACTCACAGTGCTGATCAGGACGCAGAGAGAATACCGGGAGAGCAGAGACGTGGCTTTACTCACATATCCCGGACAACAACGTCATGTTACCTGGCTTCAAGACTGTCCGGTCGGACAGGGATGTTATAAGGAGTGGTTAAAGGAGGGAGGAGGGATTGCACTTTTTGTGACCATGAGGTGGTGTAATCCTGGACGTTTATGTAAAGGAACGTCTCTGCAGCCCGGACATTGAACTGCTTGCCGTGAGCATGCAACCTTATTACATGTCAAGAGAGCTGACATGCGCCATTGTAATCACTGTTTACATTCATTCATCAGCTGATGCAACAGCAGCCTGTAACGTCATCAGCTCCACTGCTGCCACTCTGTTGGCCCAGCATCCTGATGCATTTATGGCCATCACAGGAGATTTTAACCACGTCTCACTGGACAAAACATTACCAAACTTCCACCAATTTGTTGACTGTCCCATCAGAGAAAATAAAACGCTGGATCTCCTGTATGCTAATGTCAGAGATGCATACAGTGCCACAGCTCTAACCCCCCCCCCCCCCCCCCCCCCCCCCCCGCCACCCCTTGGAAGATTTGATCACAGTCTGGTTCTTTTAATCCCCAGGTACACTCCTCTTGTACAAAAGCAGCCTGCTCACACACAGACTGTGAGGAGGTGGACACAGGAGGCTGCTGATGCACTACAGGACTGCTTCAAGACGATGGACTGGGATGTACTCTGTGGGCCACTTGGGGTGGACATAGACAGTATGACTGACTGCATCACAGAATACATCAGATTCTGTGAAAACACAACCATGCCAGCCCAGACCGTGCGCTGTGTCCCCAGCCACAAACCATGGATCACCAGTGACCTGAAAATACTTCTTAACAAGAAGAGGGCTTTTAGGTCTGGAGACAGAGAGGAACTGAAGAGAGTGCAGTGTGAAGTGAGAGAGATGCTGAAGATGTGTAAAGACAATTACAGGAGGAAGTTGGAGGATAAATTCCAGCAGAATAACATGATTGATGTGTGGACTGGAATGGAACCCATCACTGGGTGTAAGGGGACAGACAGACAGACATCAGGGAGCCTTGAGAAAGCTGATGAGCTGAATCTTTTCCTTTTTTTTTTTTTTTTTTTAATAGGTTCAACTCACCGCCTGTCACCCCCACAACATAGCCAGACCCCCACACACCCCTTCCCCTCTCCATTGAAGACATCAGCACCAGCCCCCACATCACTGTGACTATTGTGGACAGTGGTGGCCTAATGGTTAGGGATGTGGACTGGTGAGCGGGTCGCGGGTTCGATCCCTGGACCGGCAGGATTAAATCTGGGTGGGACAGATAACATAATAGCGTTTGCCCCACCATCATTAACCCCACTGTGGTGATCTTGAACAAAGATCAGCCTGTGGTTGTACTGGGCAGATTCCTGGTGTGAATGTGAAAAGGGCATCCTTGAAAAAGAGAGGTTGCCTCTCAATGGAACTACCCTGTATAAATAAAGGTTAAATGAATTTTAAAAAATACAGGCCAGGTGAGGAAACGGCTGGAGAGACCACCAGCAGAAGGCTGCAGGCCCTGATGGCATCTCCGCCTGGATTCTGAGGACCTGTGCCAAGCAGCTAGCACCGGTACTGAAACACCTACACAGCCTGAGCCTGGAGAGAGTACCGGTGCTGTGGAAGATGTCCTGCCTGGTTTCTGTCCCCAAGAAGTTGTCTCTATTGGACCTAAATGACTATCGACCAGTTGCCCTCACATCACATGTGAATGGAAAGACTTGTCTTAGCTCACCTGAGGCTGCAGGTGAAGACGTGGCTGGACCCTCTACAGTTTGCAAATCAACTCCATTTAGGAGTTGAGGATGCTGTCATCTACCTATTGCAATGAGCTCACTTGCACCTGGATGGAGGAGACACTGTAAGAATCACGTTCTTTGATTTTTCCAATGCGGGTGATGGGGTCAACTGCTCTGTGATCTCTCTGTGATCTGATAGGCAGGCCACAGTTTGTCCGGCTGGGCAGTGTCTTGTCTAATGTGGTGGTTAGTGATACGGGAGCTCCACAGGGGATGGTGCTTTCTCCTTTTCTCCATCTTATACACCACCGACTTTCAGTACAACTCAGAGTCATGCCACCTTCAGAAATTCTCTGATGACTTGGCTGTTGTTGGGTGTATAAGAGGGGGAGTACAGGGCACTTGTAGACAGACTTGTGGACTGGACTGAGCAGAATCACCTGAGGCTGAACGTCAGCAAGACCAGAGAGCTGATGATTGACTTCAGGAAGACGAGGATGCCTTCACAGCCATTGCGGATTGGGGGGAGGATATGGGAGTAGTGAATGACTACAGATACCTGGGTGCCATGATCAGCAATGGACTGGACTGGAAATCTAACACCAATGCGGTGTACAAGAAGGGGATCAGCAGACTCTACTTTCTGAGGAAGCTGAGATCCTTCAATGTGTGCAGCGAGATGCTGGAGCTCTTCTACCAGACCATTGTTGCCAGTGCCATCTTCTTTGCTGCTCTTTGTTGGGGTATCAGTATTAGAGCCAGCGACACCAACAGACTTGACAAGATTATCAAGAAGGCTGTCTCTGTAATTAGTCTCAGGAATTAGTCTCAGAGACCTTTTAGACTGTGGTAGAGGGGAGGACACTGAACAAACTGTTATCCATCATAGACAATCCTGATCACTCCCTTCACCACACACTGGAGAGACAGCGGAGTACTTTCTCCAGCAGACTGCTACAACTTCTCTGCCGAGCAGTCAGGTACAGGAAATCTTTTCTACCACATGCCATTTCACTGTACAGTAACTCACTCTAATGTTGAACTTTGGTCATAACAGTGCTGCCACATTGCACCTACAGTCTAATTGGTACCTTGTGGAGAAAGGATGCAGGAGAGGCAACGAGCTGGAACAGCACAAACTTTATTCTTTCTCCATCATCATGTACAGCAAACGGCTATCAAAGAGGAACTTCCTCGGTTGCTGTGCATTCGCCTTTTATAACTTTATTCCCGTGCATAGCAACTGAATCTTCTGACATTATACATTGTTGCATGGACAAAGAGAATGTGTGGCACATTAGCATAAAATACACAGGCGCCGCTTTGACACCTTTATTCTCTCTGCAGCTCCTGGTTAATCTTCCTCTCCCCAAGGGGTGTATAGATCGAACTGTCCCAGTTGATACCCCCCGGAGACACTTCCTCCTTCAGTCCATTATTCTCCCCTTCCAACTCCCTTGTTCTGGGTGGAGTGTCATGTGAATTGTGTCCGCCACAAGCTGACATTTCACCCTGTGCCTTATAATCCTTCTTTGTACTGTCACTACTAACCATAGATTCATAAGGATCATCATCTATTTAACCTAGTAGTAGCCTATCTAGTATATAGTTATCTAAGCATTTTTACTTCCCTGGGTAAGTCCTTTTTCTAGTACGCTGTGTGTAGTTCTGTTGGTTTGGGTCGTCTACTGTGTCTTGCTGTTGTTACAGTAATTTCCCAGTCTCTCTCTCTCTCTCTCTCTCGCTCTCTCTCTCTCGTGCGCATGCGTGAGCGTTTGTGGGAGCAGGTGTGTTGGGTGAGTACTGTAAACTTTGTTTTTCTAACTTTTCTCTATCTTGTGTGTTGAGGTGTGTGTGTTTACTATATAGCGGTTTGAGTGTGTGTATGCTGGGGTGTGAGTTTTGGAGTGAGTGTGTCGGGGAACGGTAGCTTCTGCTGCCCGTTTTTTTCCTGGCTGGCATCATGCCGGTGTTTGACGGTGGTGTGGAGTTCGAGCTCTTGACCCAGAGGCATGGCATGAGAATCCCTCCTTCTTTCATTAAAAATGATCAGCTGATAAGAGATTTGTCCCGTTCTGGCCAAGTTGTTTCCCCCATCAGAATGGTCTCTCTGGGTAGTAAATCCCCCCTGCTGAAGCATGTGGTGTGTCACAGGAGGCAGTGTTTTATGGTGTTAAAAGACACCTCTGCAGAACTGAATGTGTCTTTTAACTTCAGGATTGACGGCTTTAGCTACTTAGTTTTTGCAACATCTGAAACTCTGAAGTGTTTTGCGTGTGGTGCAGAGGGCCATCTTATTAGATCATGTCCTGAAAAGGTGAACATGAAGAACACTGGGAGTAAGAAAGGTGACGCTGTGGAGCGTGTAAATGAAGAGGCAGATTTGTTTCAGACGATTTATTACACACTCTCACATTCTCAAGCATAGACAGAATGACATTCCAGTAGAAGCTCCTCTCTTAAATATCATGGCATTCTTCTAGAATCTTCTCACACACAAAAGATGACCTTCACGTCATATTGCATTCAACCCACTCATCCTTAACACCTCCCTGTTATCTCACTAGGGAACCCCTGCTCTTTGTTCCTGTCTGAGATGGTACACAATTAGGCTCTCCCCAGGTGCCCCCCCCCCCCAGCATCTTAGATAGGACAAAAGGATAACAGTCCACATGCTGCTTGGGCTTCAGTCTTCTCCCGTATCTGCTGTAACCAGAATTCACTGCCTCCGTGGCTCTGCCCTGCCTTTGGGGGGCTGTTGTTTGGGGGGGAAACCTTTCTGTCTGTCCGTGTGGGTGCTCTGAGGAATCGTTTCTCTGGGGAGCTCCCCGTGGGGGTCTTCCATGCCGAGGGGCCCTCGCCAACAGCACTTGCTCGTCCGCCACAACGAAAGCAGGTTTGAGTCTGTCTATGCCAGGGGTGTCCAACCATGTGCCATGGAGAGCCAAGACCCTGCAGGTTTTACCTCCAACCAGTGTCTTCAACAGCAGATTTCTGTGAACTTCTTCCCACTGATTGCTGATAAGTGAAAACACCTGCTGAAGAGACTGGGTAGAAGAGAAAACCTGCAGGGTCTTGGCTCTCCATGGCACATGGTTGGACACCCCTGGTCTATGCCAATTTTTTCCCTCCTACCTCCCAAGTCTAGCCAAAAATGCTTATCTCCTGTTTCCAGCACTCTGAACGGTCCATCATAGGGTGGGCGCAGTGGAGGGCGGTGGGCGTTGTGTCTGACAAAAATGAACTCCGCGTTCTTCAAAGTTTTAGGCACAAAAACGCGTGGAAAACTGTGGTGGGCAGGGCCCGGCAGCGTGCCTGTGTCTGCGCTACGCTGCAAAAGCTGAGACGGGCAGCTGCCCGGCGCGGGATTATCTGGCAGAAACTCCCCGGACAGCCGGAGTGGTTACTCAAAAACGAGTTCTGCCAGGGAAGCTTCCAGATCCCCTTTAGGCGCGGAGCGCAACCCCAATAAAACCCACGGTAGCCTGTCTACCCAATTTGCGTCCGTCAATGAAGCCCTGAGAGCCGCTTTCAATGATCTATGAAAACGTTCACATAACCCATTAGCCTGTGGGTTGTACGCGGTTGTGCGGTGAATTGTAATACCCAGGCTGCGGGCCATCGCTGACCAGAGTTCGGAAACAAATTGAGGGCCTCTGTCGGACGTAATGTCCGACGGGACTCCAAAACGCGCCACCCATGCTGTTAAAAAAGCGCGCGCCACCTCCTCGGACGTGGTTGCCGCCAGCGGAACCGCTTCCGGCCAGCGCGTGGTGCGGTCCACCATTGTCAGGAGGTGCGTGCACCCCTGTGATGGCGGGAGGGGGCCCACAAGGTCCACGTGAACATGGTCGAACCTCTTAGCCGGAATACGAAACGGCTCCAAGGGAGCCTTCGTGTGTCTGTGTACTTTGGCTCGTTGGCACGCCACGCAGGCTGCCGCCCACTCTTTCACTTGTTTGCGAAGGCTCGGCCACACAAATTTCTCTCCTACCATTTTGACCGACGCGCGCACTCCTGGGTGCGCCAAAGAGTGAATCGAGTCAAACACGTGGCAGTGTCACGCGGCCGGGACCGCGGGACGCGAGCGACCCGTGGTGACATCGCAGATTAGGGGGGGCATGCCGCCTTGCAGCACCCTGCTCTCCAGCCTTAACCCTGTTGGTCCAGACTGGAGCGCGCGCATGTCCGCGTCACTAACCTGCTCCGCGGCCATGGCTGCGTAATCTATCCCCACGCAGACCGGGGCCACCACGGCGCGCGAGAGGCAGTCTGCCACTACATTCAGTTTACCTGACACATACTGAATATCGGTAGTAAACTCTGAGATCGCGGCCAGCTGTCTCTGCTGCCGGCCCGACCACGGTTCTGAAACCTTGGCCATCGCGAATGTTAGCGGCTTGTGGTCAACGAACGCGGTGAAACTGTGCCCTTCCAGCCAGAACTGGAAGTGGAGAATGGCCCGGTGGAGAGCCAGCAACTCTCTGTCGAACGTGTTGTATTTACGTTCACTGTCGCGCAAAGTCCTGCTGAAAAAGGCGAGCGGCTGCCAAGCCCCGGCTATGCGCTGCTCCACGACAGCCCCTATGGCCACATCTGAAGCGTCAGTGGTGAGCGCTATGCGGGCCGTTGGGTCTGGATGTGCCAACAATGCGGCGCTTGCCAGGGCTGCTTTGACTTCCGAGAACGCCCGCTCTCGCTCCGGGGTCCATTCGACCCTATCCGCGGGTTTCTGTTTTTTGAGCGCAGCGTACAATGGTTGCATGAGCTGCACTGCGCGGGGAAGGAAACGGTTATAAAAGTTTACCATTCCCAAAAATTCTTGTAGCGCCCTGACCGTTTGCGGCCGGGGAAAATCCACCACTGCACGCACCTTGTCAGGCAGCGGGATCGCTCCTTCGGGAGAGACGCGGTGCCCCAAAAAATCAATCTCCGTCACTCCGAACTGACATTTCGCTGGGTTATTATTAACCCGTGCTCTTCCAACCTCCGGAAAACCGTCGTGAGGTGGGTTTAGTGTTCGTCTTTGGACGCGCTGGCTACTAGGATATCGTCCAGGTAGACGAACACGAACGAGAGATTGCGCAGCACTGCATCCATCATGCGCTGGAACGTCTGTGCCGCTCCTTTTAACCCGAATGGCATGCGCAAGAACTCGAATAAACCGAACGGAGTTATTACCGCTGTTTTGGGTATGTCCTCAGCGCGCACTGGGACTTGGTGGTAACCGCGGACCAGATCTATTTTGGAAAAAATGCGCGCTCCGGCAAGGTGAACGGAAAAATCCTGTATGTGGGGAATTGGGTAGTGGTCGTGCGCTGTGGCGTTGTTCAACCTGCGGAAATCCCCGCACCGTCACCACGAGCCCTCAGCTTTAGGGACCATGTGTAGCGGGGATGCCCATGGGCTGTTTGAGCGCCTGATGATGCCCAACCTTTCCAGGTTGGTGAACTCCTCGCGCGCTATGGCCAGTTTAGCTGCGTCCAAGCGCCGAGGTTGTGCAAAAACGGGCAGCCCGGTGGTGGTGATAAAATGCTCCACCCCATGTTTAGCGATGGCTGCCGAAAACGTCGGGACTGTGAGTGCTGGGAACTGGGTGAGCAGTGTGTGAAACTTACCGCCTGCTGCTGTGACGCTGGCTTGTGCTGTCGGCCGGGTCACTCGAGCTATACAGGGGAGAGAGTCAAAAGACAGTGCATTAACTAAGCGCCTGTTAGCAACATCAACCAGTAAACCATGTGCACACAGAAAATCAGCCCCCAGTATATAATAATTCAATGCTGCTATGACAAAAGTCCACTCATATGTACGGCCGTGTAGAGACAAGAGTAGAGTCTTCTCACCAAAGATCTTAATCTCCGAGCCGTTTGCTGCCACCATCTTGGGGCCGCTAGATCCTGCCAGCCGGTCAGCGTAGGTTGGCCGGATGAAACTCTTCTGGGCGCCGGTGTCCACGAGGAAATACCTCCCCGAGCGTGCGTCCGTCAGGTAGAGCAGCTTGTTCTCCTCCCCGAGGGTCGCGGCTGCTACTGACCCCCGGTCTTGGTGTTTCCCGAGCGCTTGAATTGGCACGGTGGTGTACATCTGCGTGCCTTCTCTCCGAAGCGGCGGTGGTAGAAACAAAGCGTGTCTCCCTCGCGCTCCTTGACCCCCGCTGCTGCTGCCGTCGGTGGCTCCTGGCCTCCTCTGGTTGTCTCGCTGAGCTCTGTCGCTGCCGCGATGGTCGTGAACACCCTGGTGGCGATGATGATCTGGTCTGCCTCCCGGGCTAGCGCACGTAAGTCCCGCTCGGCCAGCAACGGCGAATTGGCCAGGGCCGCTCTCGCCGTTGTCGGAAGTTTCCGGAGGAAGAGGTGGGTAAACAGAATGTGGTCGTCGTCCGTGCATCTCAACGTCAGCATCTTCTCCATGAGGTCTGTTGCCGACCCATCTCCCAACTCGGTCCGCGTCAGGAGCCTCTCTGCTCTCTCACCATCCGAGAGAGTGAAGTGCTGGATGAGCGCAGCCTTTAGCGCCTCGTACTTGTTGCCGGTTGGTGGCTGATCGAGCAGGCTCGCTACGTGCTGAGCTGTGCGGGCGTCGAGCACTGCGACCACATGGTGGAATTTGGTGTCATCTGCCGTTATTCCCCGGAGGGTGAACTGCGCCTCGATGAGGTGGAACCAAGAGCGCGGGTTGTTGTGCCAGAAATCCGGTAGCTTGACTGTGACCGCACATGCGTGGCTGGAGGTTCCCATCAAGGTCGGCTCCGGGGATCTTGACTCGTGTTTCATGATACGTCTTGGGTCACCAGTGTGGAGCGTGTAAATGAAGAGGCAGATTTGTTTCAGATGATTTATTACACACTCTCACATTCTCAAGCATAGACAGAATGACATTCCAGTAGAAGCTCCTCTCTTAAATATCATGGCATTCTTCTAGAATCTTCTCACACACAAAAGATGACCTTCACGTCATATTGCATTCAACCCACTCAACCTTAACACCTCCCTGTTATCTCACTAGGGAACCCCTGCTCTTTGTTCCTGTCTGAGATGGTACACAATTAGGCTCTCCCCAGGTGCCACAACGCTGGTGTTTCTGGTGGTCCAGAGGGTAGCGCTACATGTGGTGCGGCAGATGCCGCTGCCGGGGCGGCCGCAGCCCCTCCAAACAATGATGGTGGGGAGTTTCTGTCTGGTGGCAGCCCTGATCATTGTGATGAGCCTGTCACCCAGAGTAAAGAGGTGAAGGGCAAATTGAGTGCAGTTAAAGGAAAGAATGTGAATGAACTGACTTTGCAGGCGGAGGAGGAGCAGACCAAGGCTGTGGCGGACACACAGAGTAAACACTGCATGACAAACGCTGCAGTTGATGAAGAAATGCAGGAATGTAATTTTGTTGAGGAGGATCCTTTTAAAGCTGCACAAAAAAGAAAAAGTGCTGAAAACTTGCAGAGCTCTGCTAAATCTAGTAGGGTGGGGAGTTTGGACGTACTGGATGAGAGCGCTTCTGAGGAAAGTGGAGCTGAGTCTGAACTGATGCAGACGTAGGAGGAGCAAAGCTCCTATTGCTTTACCAAGATTAGGAAATTTCTTCAGGTAACTAAGGGGAGCAGAGCTGTGAAAGTGGAAAATTACTTTCCAGATCTGGAATTATTTGTTGCATCAGCTCGCAAGTTTATGAAACTGAATGAGACTTTCACTGATCAGGAAATACATCGTTTAAAGAAACTGGTTCTTAAATTGAAATCACAAATTACTAACTGTCATGTTGACTCTTAGTTTGTCTTTTCCCTTTTCTGCTACGTGTGTGTGTTTTTTTTTTTACTGTACCTTATTTTTATCCTTTTTAATGCCCCACCTTAGAATTGGCACTCTTAATATTAATGGGGCCAGGGATGATGTAAAAAGGGCCTCTTTATACATCCATCCATCCATCTTCTTCCGCTTAATCCTTTTTTTCAGGTCGCAGGGGGGACTGGAGCCTATCCCAGCATCTTTGGGCGAGAGGCAAGGTCCACCCTGGACAGATCGCCAGTCCATCGCAGGGCCACCACAGAGAGACAGACAACCATTCACTCTCACAGTCATACCTAAGGACAATTTAGAATCCCCAGTTTTGAAGCCAATTAACCTAACTTGCATGTTTACAAGCTTTTTAATTTAAAGAAGCTTGATGTGCTGATGCTACAGGAGATTCACAGCACTGTAGACATTGAGAGCCAGTGGAGGAAAGAGTGGGATGGCTGCATTTTTTTTTAGCCACAAATCAAATAGCAGTGGGGGGTGGGGGGCTGTACTTTTCTCTAGGGGTTGTGTGCCTGTCTCATGAGATAGAAGAGGTGGTGAAGGGACATGTACTCTTATTAAAGGTACAGTTTGAAAACGTGAACTTGGTTTTTATAAATGTGCATGTGCCAACACAGAGAGCAGAGAGGATCAGGTTCTTTGATGTGTTATTGGATACGGTTAGGTCTTGTAATTTGAATAGTTTTTTTTTTTTTTATTTCTGGGGGGTGATTTTAACTGTACATTAAACCACAGACTAGACAGGAACCATCAGGAACCTCACCCTGCTTCTGCCAATAGGCTGAGGGAACTGGTGAAGGCACATGAAATGGCCGATGTGTGAAGATCACATCATGGGGACCAGAGGCAGTACACTTGGAGCCATGTTAAAGATAACCTTTTATCAATGGCTAGGTTAGACTGTTTTTATGGTTTTAAACATCAAATGAGTATTTTTAAAAAATAGTTGTATCTGTCCTGTTGGTTTCACTGATCACTGTCTGCTGTTTTGTTTTTATTGAAAATTTAAGTGCTTTTTGGCATTTTAATAATACACGTTTAAATGATGTGTCTTTTAAAGGAGTTTTTCATGGTGTATGGAAGTCACACAGGGAACAAAAAAAATGCTTTTAAATCTCTCCAAATGTTGTGGGATTTTGGTAAGGCACAAATAAAACAACTCTGTCAACAGTACACTCAAAATGTCACTCGTAGCTTGACCCAATCCTTGAAAGTTCTGGAGACTGAGGTGGTAGAGCTAGAGGAGTTACTCAGTTCTACAGGAAAACAAGAGCACTTAGAGGCTCTTAAATCAAAAAGGTCAGCCTTGGCTAGCTTGCTAGGGGTCACCGCACAAGGCGCTCTGGTCCGCTTACGCTACATGGATGTAGCTCTGGTGGACTCGCCCTCCCAGTACTTTTTTGGACTGGAATGGAAAAATGCCCAGAGAAAGCTTATTCACTCCTTGTTGGACGATGATGGGAGAACAATCTCCACAGCAGCAGAGATCAGGAAATATGCTGCTAGTTTCTACAGTGAACTGTATAAAGCAGAGTGGAGGGAAGACGTGTCACTGGGCCAGGTTTTCCTTGATGGTCTTCCAGTGCCCTCAGAGGACCTTGTTGCCGGCTTGGATGCCCCACTGTTTCTGCCTGAGCTGCATACGGCGCTAATGAGCCTCCAGAATGGAAAGTCACCATGCATAGATGATCTCTCTGTGGACTTTTTTAAGGAATTCTGGCCCCTGCTTGGTCCAGACCTGATGGCTTTTCTCCAAGATACTTTGAAAAGGGGGACCATACCCACAACCTGCAGGAGGGCCATCATCACGCTGTTGCCCAAAAAAGGGGACCTACAGAGCCTAAAGAACTGGTGGCCAGTCTCTCTGCTCTGCACGGACTATAAAATTCTTTCAAAAGCTCTGGCCCGAAGACTGAAAAAGGTGATGAGTGAGCTCACTCATGCAGACCAGACTTACTGTGTGCCTGGCAGGCTGATTAGTGACAACGTCACTTTAATTCGGGATGTTTTGGAGGTCTCTGGTTCACTGGCTGTGGAAACGGGTCTGATTTCAATAGACCAGGAAAAGGCTTTTGACTGGGTTGAACACCAGTATTTATGGACAGCTTTAGCTGCTTTTGGGTTCAGCCCAGGCTTCATAGCCAGGATACGGGTCTTGTTATACAGTGACATTGAGAGTGTACTGAAGATAAATGGGGGCCTGTCTGCCCCTTTAAAAGTCCAGAGGGGGGTTCGGCAGGGCTGCCCTCCCTCAGGGATGCTGTACTCCCTCGCCATAGAGCAGGCATGTCAAACATACGGCCCGCGGGCCGGACCCGGCCTGTTGGATGATTTAATCCGGCCCGACATAAATTTCTGAATATGTCAAAAAAAGAAGCGAGTCTCTAGCTCATTTCTATCAAAAGTTGTGATTTTTTAAAATAAATACAAACCAAATGCTCCCTCCGGCCGCTAGAGGGCAGTAAATGTGTAAAAGCGCTCACGTCCAGCATGCGGCACTGACACGAGTTAGTCACAGGAACTAAACATTCGCAACGTGATGTGTCCAAGTAAAAATAAACCGGCAATCTTGCTTCACCATTCACCACTACTAAACAAGTTATCGGTCAACACACCCTTCCCAAAATGGCACTGTCAAAAAATCATCAGAGCGCGCGGTCTAAATCACCGTCAGTTTGACACATTTCTCAGTGATAATGACATTCATGCTGGCCTTCCATACCACACTGACGTGCGGCGGTTAAGCAGAGGTGCAGTACTCTAGCGCTTCTTTGAGCTACGAGGGGAAATTGGACAGTTCATGGAGAAGAAGGGACGCCCAGTAAAGGAACTTAAATGCAAGGAATGGGTGCAGGATCTTGCGTTTATGGTTGATATTACACAACACTTGAATACACTTAACACTACATTGCAGGGCCGTAGCAGAGTTGTCACTCAATATTACGACAGCATAAGTGCGTTCAAGATGAAAGTGTCGCTGTGGGAGTCGCAGCTATCCGACGGTGACACCGCGCTTTTCTCTTGTCTCACAGCTGTGCGTCCGAAGGCACCGGACCGTCCCGATAATGATTTGGATAAATATATATATATATATATAAATATATATAAATATGTATAAATATATATAAAGACAACATAACAGATTTGCTGCGAGAGTTTGAACAGAGGTTTCAGGTATTCAGAGAACTTGAGAACAAATTTAGCTTTTTTCGCTCGCCATTTACAGTGAAGCCTTCTGATATGCCAGCTGACATTCAACTCGAGCTTATTGACTTGCAGTGCGATTCCGCTATGAAGGATAAATTTGGGTCCGTGGGATTGGATACGTTAATATCTCGTGCCAGGTTACCCCAAATTAACAGCCATGGCTGCAAAGGTTCTATCCATGTTTGGGACTACTTATCTTTGTGAACAGGTGTTCTCCGTAATGAACAATAATAAAACAAAGCAGCGCTCAAGGTTAACAGATAAACACTTGAATGACATTGTTAAATGTGCTGCTACTCAGGATTTCACACCTAATATCGATGCACTTGTGAAGGCAAAAAGACGCCAAGTTTCAGGAGCCAGCAGCAGCAAGTAGACTGCAGGAGTGCAGTGAGAGAGAGAAAAAAAGTGTGATGACACGACATTTGTTTGCACTCATGAATACAGATCATTAAAAATAAGATTAATCTGGTTTCATATTAAAGACAATTAATATTGTGCAGTATATTCTCAGCTTCAGTAGGCCCAGCCTAGTAGTTTGATCTGATCTAGTCTAATCTTATTGCCCATGCACTGCTATAACTTTTTATTTTATTTATTTATTTTATTTATTTTATTTTATTTTGTATTTCTTTTTTTATTTATTTCAAAGCAGTATGACAATTAAGGCGAAAATATTTTTTTCATAGCTCCCACTTGAGTTTGTTTAGTGTGGTGAGTTGGTTCAGGTGTAAAACTGCATTCACTCAACTGTTAAAATAAACCAGTTGTGAACACATTCACCGCCAAACATGAAAATCATTTTTTTTCCATTGTTTGTGAATAAATGTGTTGTGCTTAGAAAAGATCCCTTGTCATCCGTGATTATAATATGTAGGGTAGGCTACAAATGTAGGCTGAATGATAAAGCATAGTACTGAAAAACAAAGCTAAATATTTGGAGTTGACATTCTTTTACTGATCCGGCCCACCTGAGAACAGAAAGTCTGGATCCGGCCCCAGAGCCAAACTGAGTTTGACATGCCTGCCATAGAGCCTTTGCTTCACTGTTTGAGAAGGGACCTATCAGGAGTCACATTTCCTGGCTGTGACACCACGTTTAGGCTGTCGGCCTATGCAGATGATGTAGTCGTTCTGCTAAACAAACAGAGTGACAATGACATTTTGGTTAAGAGTGTTAATCTGTTTGGCCAACTTTCTTCTGCTAAAATAAACGGGAAAAAGCGAGGCTCTGATGGTGGGCTGAATTGGAAAAAAGGAGGATTCAAGAATCTTGGTGTTTTTTATCGGAAATCAACAATTTGAGCAAAAAAAATTGGGACGGGGTCATAGAGAAAATCAATGGGAGACTAAATAAGTGGAAGTGGCTAATGCCAAAAAATATCTTTTAGAGGAAGAGTGCTCATTTTAAATAATCTTGTTTCCTCATCCTTGTGGCACCGTCTCATGTGCATGGACTCCCCTGCTGGTTTGCTGTCCAAAATTCAGTCTGTTATGGTGGACTTTTTGGGGGGGGTGGACTCCACTGGTTCCCTCGAACCCTGTTATTTCTTCCCAAAGAGGAAGGGGGCAAGGAGTGGTTCATATAGCTAGTAGAGGTGCTGCTTTTAGACTGACTTTCATAGAGAGACTGCAGACGGGCCCCCAGGACCTGATATGGAGGCCTTTGGCCTGTGTTATTTTACAGAGAGTCCTTGGGCTTGGGCTAGACCTCCCTGTGTTTTTAATGGATTTTAAGAACTCTGGTGCACTGTCCTTGCCCAGTTTTTACTGCAGTCTGTTTTCAGTGTGGACTCAGAGGGCCATGTGATTCCCTCCACTGGTTGTTGATGGAGCTGCTGGTTTTTGGTGGTCGCCTTGGTGTCCTGCCGGGAGTTGGAAGGACCTTCTTTCATAGGCTGTGTTCCAGGAATGTTCTCACTCTGAAGCAAGTGGTGGAACTGACTGGTCCTGGCCTCAACAACGCCTCAGCCTAGCAGCACATCTCGGTTTTAAGATAAGATAAGATAAGATAAACTTTATTGTCCCTCAAGGGGAAATTTGTCTTGGGCTTGTCACCCGTGCTGCAACCACACAATACACACATACACAATGGATGTAGTACATAATGAATGAAATAAAACCCAATAAATAATACAAGTACATACATACATAAATATATAACAGCAGTCATTAAAAACAGGAGTTATCAGTGTCTCTGACCTATTTATCTGAGTTTAAAAGTTTTACTGACGTCGGGATAAATGAGTTCTTGTATCTATTTAACCTGCACTTGGGGACTCTGTATCTCCTCCCTGAGGGCAGCCGCACATATTCACTGTTTAGTACATGGCTCATGTCACTGATTATTTTTTGAGCTTGTCTACAGGCTGCCTGGTCGTGTAAGATCTGCATGGGTAAATACTCTTTAACTCCAATAATTTTCCATGCTGTGTGAATTAAACGCAACACTCTGTTCTTAAGTTTCACAGAGAGGTTGCCAAACCAAGCTGTAATGCTGTATCTAATACAGCTCTCCAACACAGCCTGGTAAAATATTAACATAATCCTTTTATCAACACCATGTATTCTTAATCTACGCAAGAAATGCAGCCGCTGTTGTAGTCTACTGCAGAGGTAATCAGTGCTCCAGGTTAATGAATTGTCAATAAATACTCCCAAATATTTATAGGAACTAGCCTGTGTTATAGTGTGGTTGTGGATGACCACAGGCCTGTGGTCACCAACTCCCCGAGGGTCAAACACCATCTCCTTTGTTTTATCAGTATTCAAAATGAGATGACTGTCATCACACCATTTGACAAACCTCTGAATTTCTATAAAATAGCTTGACAGATCATGAGTCTTTTGAAGTAGTGATAAAATAGCAGTGTCATCAGAAAATTTAATAATTTGATTGCCTGGATAGACACTTCTGCACTCATCAGTGTACAAGGTGAACAAAAATGGTGAACTAACACAGCCTTGGGGAGCTCCTGTGCTGAGGGTTCTGGATTTAGATAAAGTTCCATTTACACTAACTTGCTGTTTACGATAAGTTAAAAATGAGTGGTACCATTTAATAATGACAGGATGCACTTTAAAATCATTTAACCTCTTAATTAAAAGGTGTGGCTGCAGTGTGTTAAAAGCTGAACTAAAATCAACCAATAAAAGACGTGCATATGAGGATGTCTCCTCCAAATGTTTAACCACAGAATGAGTTAAGGTTAGAATGGCATCCTCTGTACTTCTATTATTTTTATAAGCAAACTGCAGAGGGGCAAAAAAGTATTTAGTCAGCCACCAATTGTGCAAGTTCTCCCACTTAAAAGATGAGAGAGGTCTCCAATTTTCATCATAGGTATACCTCAACTATGAGAGACAAAATGAGGAAAAAAAAATCCAGAAAATCAAATTGAAGGATTTTTAATGAATTAATTGGTAAATTCCTCAGTAAAATAAGTATTTGGTCACCTACAAACATGCAAGATTTCTGGCTCTCACAAACCTGTAACTTCTTCTTTAAGAGGCTCCTCTGTCCTCCACTCGTTACCTGTATTAATGGCACCTGTTTGAACTCGTTATAAGTATAAAAGACACCTCTCCACAACCTCAAACAGTCAGACTCCAAACTCCACTATTGCCAAGACCAAAGAGCTGTCAAAGGACACCAGAAACAAAATTGTAGACCTGCACCAGGCTGGGAAGACTGACTCTGCAATAGGTAAGCAGCTTGGTGTGAAGAAATCAACTGTGGGAGCAAATATTAGAAAATGGAAGACATACAAGACCACTGATAATCTCCCTCGATCTGGGGCTCCACGCAAGATCTCACCCCGTGGGGTCAAAATTATCACGAGAACGGTGTGCAAAAATCCCAGAACTACATGGGGGGACCTAGTGAATGACCTGCAGAGAGGTGGGACCAAAGTAACAAAGGCTACATCAGAAACACACTACGCCGCCAGGGACTCAAATCCTGCAGTGCCAGACGTGTCCCCCTGCTTAAGCCAGTACATGTCCAGGCCCGTCTGAAGTTTGCTAGAGAGCATTTGGATGATCCAGAAGAGGATTGGGAGAATGTCATATGGTCAGATGAAACCAAAATAGAACTTTTTGGTAAAAACTCAACTTGTCGTGTTTGGAGGAGAAAGAACACCATACCTACTGTGAAGCATGGGGGTGGAAACATCATACTTTGGGGCTGTTTTTCTGTAAAGGGACCAGGACGACTGATCCTTGTAAAGGAAAGAATGAATGGGGCCATGTATCGTGAGATTTTGAGTGAAAACCTCCTTCCACCAGCAAGGGCATTGAAGATGAAACATGGCTGGGTCTTTCAGCATGACAATGATCCCAAACACACCGCCCGGGCAACAAAGGAGTGGCTTCGTAAGAAGCATTTCAAGGTCCTGGAGTGGCCTAGCCAGTCTCCAGATCTCAACCCCATAGAAAATCTTTGGAGGGAGTTGAAAGTCCGTGTTGCCCAGCGACAGCCCCAAAACATCACTGCTCTAGAGGAGATCTGCATGGAGGAATGGGCCAAAATACCAGCAACAGTGTGTGAAAACCTTGTGAAGACTCACAGAAAACGTTTGACCTCTGTCATTGCCAACAAAGGGTATATAACAAAGTACTGAGATGAACCTTTGTTATTGACCAAATACTTATTTTACCGAGGAATTTACCAATTAATTCATTAAAAATCCTTCAGTGTGATTTTCTGGATTTTTTTTTCCTTATTTTGTCTCTCATAGTTGAGGTATACCTATGATGAAAATTGGAGACCTCTCTCATCTTTTAAGTGGGAGAACTTGCACAATTGGTGGCTGACTAAATACTTTTTTACCCCACTGTACACACACACACACACACACACACACACACACACACACACACACACGCATGTATGTGTGTGTGTGTGTGTGTGTGTGTGTGTGTGTGTGTATATATATATATATATATATATATATATATATATATATATACACTACCGTTCAAAAGTTTGGGGTCACCCAGACAATTATTTTGTGTTTTCCATGAAAAGTCACACTTATTTACCACCATGAGTTGTAAAATGAATAGAAAATATAGTCAAGACATTGACAAGGTTAGAAATAATGATTTGTATTTGAAATAATAATTTTTTCCTTCAAACTTTGCTTTCGTCAAAGAATCCTCCATTTGCAGCAATTACAGCATTGTAGACCTAACATGATTGCACAAGGGTTTTCTAATCATCCATTAGCCTTCTGACGCAATGAGCAAACACATTGTACCGTTAGAACACTGGAGTGATAGTTGCTAGAAATGGACCTCTCTACACCTATGTAGATATTGCACCAAAAACCAGACATTTGCAGCTAGAATAGTCATTTACCACATTAGCAATGTATAGAGTGTATTTCTGATTAGTTTAAAGTTATCTTCATTGGAAAAAAAGTGCTTTTCTTTCAAAAATAAGGACATTTCTAAGTGACCCCAAACTTTTGAACGGTAGTGTGTATATATATATATATATATATATATATATATATATATATATATATATACTGTATATATATGTGTGTGGCGGTTTGTTTTAACCCCACAACAGACTAAGGACACTCAGCCCTCTTTTCTCTGTTTTTCTGCTGCATTACTGAGAAGCAGTGTGCCATTCATGTATTTGTGATGCAAACATGCATGTGTTGTGATGTAATGCGCCATTCTGTATAGTGTGCATATGGCTTGTCCTTACTGTGCTTTTTCTGAGCATCTTAGATGTGCTTTGGTGTATTAATGTCTACAGGTAGACGAGTTTCTTCTGTCTCACCTATGTGATGTTAATCGATGCCTTTCATCCTTTGTACTCATGTGTCCTGTCCTTACTGTGACCTAGAGACTCAGATCAATATGTAGATGTGCTTGTTAGCCTCTTTGTCCGCACCTGGAGCGAGGTCTAGCTAATCTGCCCTTGGTCTCACAAATGCAAATACCTCCTGCCTGTTCTGTTATCCCTTTGATCACTGTGGGGTATGTGTCTTTCATGTATTGTTATGGACAAGTATTTAAGGCGCAACTCTGTAACGCAATCTCTCTCTTTCACTCCCACTCTGATCCTGCAACTGGTGGACACACTGTGTCTGCCTCTCCTTCTCTGAGAGCTTAGGGATCCCGCTCCGGGCTGCTCCACTATGCACCGGAGAGGGGATCCCGTGAAGGCGACATGATTAATAAAACCTGCTTAAAACCACAGCACCGCTGCTTATTTTTTTCATGCCGTGTGACAGAGATCATCCTGCGCAGTTCGCCCCACACGGGACACGAACCCGCGACCTCTCAGTCAACTACACAGTTCGAGCATGGGAGACACAGCACGATCGCGCTGAGCTAAAGGTCCGACCGATAGCTCAGCGCTACCGATACTGTATGAGGCTTTGGGAGGGAGGTTTACTAACGTTCTACGCCGAACAGCACTAGTTGGCATCTGTTACACTCTCCCCCTTAAACCTCACTCCCATGCCGGGTTCACGGCACCAGTGTGACAGAGATCATCCTGCGCAGTTCGCCCCACACGGGACACGAACCCGCGACCTCTCAGTCAACTACACAGTTCGAGCATGGGAGACACAGCACGATCGCGCTGAGCTAAAGGTCCGACCGATAGCTCAGCGCTACCGATACTGTATGAGGCTTTGGGAGGGAGGTTTACTAACGTTCTACGCCGAACAGCACTAGTTGGCATCCGTTACAGCCGCTTCATATATATATATATATATATACACACACACACACTATATATATATATATATATATATATATATATATATATATACACACACTACCGTAGTGTATATATACAGTATATATATATACAATATATACATGTGTGTATATATATATATATATATATACTGTATATATATACACTACCGTTCAAAAGTTTGGGGTCACTTAGAAATTTCGTTATTTTTGAAAGAAAAGCACTTTTTTTCAATGAAGATAACTTTAAACTAATCAGAAATACACTCTATACATTGCTAATGTGGTAAATGACTATTCTAGCTGCAAATGTCTGGGTTTTGGTGCAATATCTACATAGGTGTATAGAGGCCCATTTCCAGCAACTATCACTCCAGTGTTCTAATGGTACAATGTGTTTGCTCATTGCGTCAGAAGGCTAATGGATGATTAGAAAACCCTTGTGCAATCATGTTAGGTCTGCAATGCTGTAATTGCTGCAAATGGAGGATTTTTTGACGAAAGCAAAGTTTGAAGGAAAAAAATATTGTAACGTTGGGGCCATGTTAAGTGAATTTCCCAGCATGCTTTGCCAGATGAAAACGTTATGTGTGTGTTAAATGTGTTATTTCTGAGTTATACTGCTGTGTCATTATAACTGCATTATGATGACCCAGCAGTGTTTAGCAGGATTAGGGCAAGATGTATCTGTGTGTGTAACCATGATTGAAACAGGGGTCTGTGAGAATGACCTCCCCTCCACTCTGTAGCACAGAGGCAGGTTGGGGGTTGGGGTGTGTGAAAAATAAATCAGGTTGATCACAGCCATCTGCTCCATTGTCTTTGTGTGAACCCTGCAAACGTCACACTGGTGTCAGAAGTGGGATGGAGCAGATGGATGCCAGGATCAGAATGGAGATCCAGCAGCTGGAGCAGTTCATTGCTCAGCTGATGATGGACGATGGGACCGAGACACCACCCCCGGGAGCCAGGAGCCGGGACGAACAAAGCGGCGGCGGACCTGACAGGGCCAGCGCACCCCGCCTTCTGTCTTTTTCAAGACAGAGCGGGCAGAGCAGAGCAAACCAGCCCCGCATTCCGCCCTTTTCAGGACAGGACGGGCTGGCGATCCCACGGCGATCGAGAGTGACGATCGATCAGGAGGCGGCCATCCCATCTGTTAGGCAGCGGGCCAAGATTCCCCGCTTCAACGGCGAGGCCACGTTGGATGACTACCTGACCCAGGTCGAGCTGGCCGCTGCGCTGAACGGCTGGTCACCAGAGGAAACCGCCGTGCAAGTCGCGCTGGCCTTGGAAGGGAGAGCTCTCTGCACGCTTTCTGATCTCCTGCCTGAGGAGCGCTACAGCTGGCCAGCGCTACAAGGGGCGCTCCAGAGACGATTTGGGAGAATGGTGGACGCTGAGCACGCCCAGGAACAGCTGACCCGCCGCCGTAGAAGCAACCAGGAAAGCCTAGGAACCTATGCTGCAGACATACGGCTGCTAACCCGGCGCAGCTACCCGGATTTCGCACCGGAGGCGGTAGAGAAGCTCGCCCTCCGGAGCTTCATCCAAGGTCTCCGCCCGGCCCAGCTCCAGAGCCACGTACGGATCCACGCCGCGAGCGACTGGGAGACTGCAGTGGCAGAAGCAGAGCGGGTGGAGCCGCTGATGAATCACACAGTTGAAGCGCCAACGCACAGACAGAGAACCTTCCAGGCCACGATGGAGAGCGAGGAGGAAGAGGAGGAATTACGGCAGACCACGGCGGCACGTCCCCGGAGAAGAACGCCCCTCGCCGGCGTTAAACTAGAGCGAGGTGGCGTGAACGGGAACAGGCCGCCTCCCGCAGATGTTTCCCCCGAGGAGCCGGCACCACGCGTGGGCCGAATTGGACACTCTCCAGGGATCTATCTACAGTGCAGCTTGGGGAAGACGTCGATCCGGGCCCTGATTGACACCGGCTCTACAATCTCCCTGGTTCGACCCGGTGTGCTGCCGGGCACAAACAAGACGGCCCCATGGGGGTGGGAACCCACCAAGCGCTGCGTCACCACGGCTACCGGTGAGCGCGCCAGACTGGGGGGGCGGAGAGTTTTGGTGGTGGGGGTGGCCGGTCAGAACATAAGACACCCGTTCTGGCTGGCTGACATCCAAGACCCCTGTATTATTGGACTAGACCTGCTCACAGCCTGGAACGCCAAGATCGACACCGCGGGACCGTCCCTCCAGCTGGGAAACCGGACCATCACGCTCCACAGCAGAACCCAGGGAAGGAACACGGGGGCCTGCGCGATCGAGGGATCGCCAAGACAAACCGGACCAGGCAGGCCACCGCGAGGACTGGACATGATGACATCACCAGCGCGGACAGAGGGAGCACGAACGCACACAAGGACAGCAAGGGGAGGGGTCAACGTGTCAGCAGAGACGCAGCAGGCGGTGGAGGAATTATTTCAGCGGAGCTGCAGCGGGCTGGACCCGGAACAGGGACGCCAGCTGCGGGAGCTATTGGACTGTTTTATGGGTGTTTTCGCCGCGAAGGATGAGGAATGCGGCCGGACCGGGTTGGTGCAGCACGAGATCGACACCGGTGAGGCCAGGCCGATTCGACTCCACCCACGCCGGCTGCCCTTTTCAAGGCGGGCAGCGGCGGAACAAAAAGTGCGAGAAATGCTGGAGGCAGATGTCATTGAGCCCTCCAGCAGCCCCTGGGCGGCGCCGGTGGTGCTGGTCAAGAAGAAGGACGGGTCGTGGCGGTTCTGTGTGGATTACCGACGCCTGAACGACGCCACCAGGAAAGATTCCTACCCCCTGCCCCGCATCGATGACGCACTGGACCACATCGCCGGCTCCAGCTGGTTCAGCTCGCTGGATCTACGCAGCGGCTATTGGCAGGTAGAGCTGTCACCTGAGGCCCGCCAGAAAACAGCCTTCTCCATCGGGCAGGGACTGTACCAGTTTAAAGTGATGCCGTTTGGACTCTGCAACGCTCCGGCCACCTTTGAGCGCTTGATGGAGCGAGTGCTGGCTCACGTGCCCCGGAGTCGCTGCGTTGTTTACCTGGATGACCTGCTGGTGCATGCAGCTGATTTTGACAGCGCCCTGTCAAATCTCCGAGAGGTGCTGGGAGCCATCCAACAGGCGGGGCTACGGTTACACCCTAAGAAATGCCACCTGTTCCGGCGGGAGACCACCTTTTTGGGCCACATCGTCAGCGCAGCGGGGGTCGCCACCGACCCGGAAAAAGTGGCAACAGTGAGAGACTGGCCAGTGCCGCGGAACGTTGGAGAACTGAGGAGTTTTCTTGGATTGGCCTCCTATTATAGGAGGTTTGTGAAAGACTTCGCCACCATCGCCAGCCCGCTGCATCAGCTGACGCAGAAAGGACGCACGTTCCAGTGGAGTGACAGCTGTGCTGCTGCTTTCTCCCAGCTTCGCGCAGCGCTCATCAGAGCCCCCATCCTGCAGTATCCCGACCCGAACCGCCCTTTCATCGTGGACACGGACGCCAGCAACCAGGGCATCGGGGCGGTGCTATCCCAGGAGGGAGAGTATGGAGAGCAGGCAGTCGCTTACTTCAGCCGCACTCTCAGCAGAGCCGAGAGAAATTACTGTGTGACTCGCAGAGAGCTGCTGGCTGTCATTCAAGGACTGCGACACTTCCGCCCGTATGTGTACGGTGGGAGGTTCCAGCTCAGGACGGACCACGCTTCCCTGACCTGGTTGTTAAATTTCAAAGAACCGGATGGACAGTTGGCGAGGTGGCTGGAGGCACTGCAGGATTATAATTTCCAGATTGTGCATCGGGCAGGCCGCCTCCATGCCAACGCTGACGCGCTGTCTCGGCGCCCCTGCGCGACAGAGGAGTGTCGTCACTGCCAACGGGCTGAAGATCGGGACCAAACCGCCCCACGGGCTGCCGCTCTCCGAGCCGCTGCGAGCAGGAATAACGCAGCGACGCACAGCCCCTCCTCAGATGATCAGGCAGTTCTCCCCAGCGATGACGTCACAGAAGTTCTTGGCACGCAGCAGCTGCAGAGCGAGCAGGACAGAGACCCGGTCATTTCGCGGGTTCGGCAGTGGCTGGACGCAGGACAGCGGCCCGCCTGGGAGGTTGTGTCACCGCTGGACCCAGAGACTAAGGCCCTGCACTCCCAGTGGGCCAACCTCCGCTGCTACGAGGGCGTGGTGTATCGACAGTGGCACACTCCAGCTGGGCAGCGGCACGTCTGGCAACTGCTAGTTCCTCGTCGACTCCGGCCCAAAGTACTCCAGCTGGTTCATGGGGCGGTAGGAGCGGGCCACTTCGGAGTGACAAAGACGCTGCAGCGCCTTCGGGCCCGGTTCTACTGGCCCGGTTGTCATCAGGACGTGGAGCTCCACGTTCATCGCTGCGACACATGCACAGCTCAGAAGGGACCAACTCAGCGATCCCACGCTCCCCTGCAGCAGTACCGGGTGGGAGCACCGATGGAGCGAGTGGGAGTGGACATCCTGGGCCCTTTCCCGACCACGGACCGGGGGAGCCGCTACGTGCTGGTCGCGATGGATTATTTCACTAAGTGGCCAGAGGCGTACGCGGTCCCGGATCAGAGCGCCGCTACGACGGCATCAAAGCTGGTGGATGAAATGTTCTGTCGGTTTGGCGCACCGGAGGAGCTGCACAGCGATCAGGGTCGGAACTTCGAGGCGGAGGTCTTCGGAGAGGTCTGCAAACGGCTGGGCATCCGGAAGACCCGGACCACCCCACTGCATCCACAGAGCGACGGCCTGGTCGAACGATTCAACCGGACCCTCACCACCCAGCTCGCTATCCTAGTGGACCAGCGACAGCGAGACTGGGACCTGCACCTGCCTTTTGTTTTGTGGGCATACCGGACGGCAGCTCAGGAATCTACCCGGTGCACCCCTGCGGCGCTCATGTTTGGACGCGAGCTGCGCACACCGGTGGATTTGGTATTCGGTTGCCCCCCTGAGCCGGAGGTAGAGGGAAGACCCGGATTGGATTATTTTTTTTGTTTGAAAGAACGTCTCCACACGGTGCACGAGCTGGCTCGAGAGGCCCTGGCAGCGGCAGGGGGTCGGCAGAAGCGAGCGTACGACTCCCGCTGTCAGGGGAGGGACTTTGCACCGGGAGATCGAGTCTGGGTTTTCTGCCCTGAGAGGAAGAGAGGACGATCACCGAAGCTGGCGAGCCAGTGGTCGGGGCCATGCGTGGTCCTGGAGAGACTGTCAGATGTGGTGTACAGGGTGAGGCTTAGAAAAAGGGACCGGGTTGTGGTCCTTCATCGTGACCGTCTCGCCCCGTATCGGCCATCTGCACCGCTGGTGGACGAACCGGAGCTTCCATCCCGGCCCGATACCCCGACCGAGACCCAGATGGACACTAGGGGGCCTGTACGTGTTGGCCGCCGGCGCCGAAGACCGCCCCGACATCTGGATGAGTTTGTATTGGACTTTTAAATTGGACTTTAATTTTTCTGGGGACAGAAACCAGTCCGGGGGGGGGGCAGTGTAACGTTGGGGCCATGTTAAGTGAATTTCCCAGCATGCTTTGCCAGATGAAAACGTTATGTGTGTGTTAAATGTGTTATTTCTGAGTTATACTGCTGTGTCATTATAACTGCATTATGATGACCCAGCAGTGTTTAGCAGGATTAGGGCAAGATGTATCTGTGTGTGTAACCATGATTGAAACAGGGGTCTGTGAGAATGACCTCCCCTCCACTCTGTAGCACAGAGGCAGGTTGGGGGTTGGGGTGTGTGAAAAATAAATCAGGTTGATCACAGCCATCTGCTCCATTGTCTTTGTGTGAACCCTGCAAACGTCACAATATTATTTCAAATACAAATCATTATTTCTAACCTTGTCAATGTCTTGACTATATTTTCTATTCATTTTACAACTCATGGTGGTAAATAAGTGTGACTTTTCATGGAAAACACAAAATAATTGTCTGGGTGACCCCAAACTTTTGAACGGTAGTGTACAGTGGGGAAAAAAAGTATTTAGTCAGCCACCAATTGTGCAAGTTCTCCCACTTAAAAGATGAGAGAGGTCTCCAATTTTCATCATAGGTATACCTCAACTATGAGAGACAAAATGAGAAAAAAAAATCCAGAAAATCACATTGAAGGATTTTCAATGAATTAATTGGTAAATTCCTTGGTAAAAGAAGTATTTGGTCACCTACAAACAAGCAAGATTTCTGGCTCTCACAGACCTGTAACTTCTTCTTTAAGAGGCTCCTCTGTCCTCCACTCGTTACCTGTATTAATGGCACCTGTTTGAACTCGTTATCAGTATAAAAGACACCTGTCCACAACCTCAAACAGTCAGACTCCAAACTCCACTATGGCCAAGTCCAAAGAGCTGTCAAAGGACACCAGAAACAAAATTGTAGACCTGCACCAGGCTGGGAAGACTGAATCTGCAATAGGTAAGCAGCTTGGTGTGAAGAAATCAACTGTGGGAGCAATTATTGGAAAATGGAAGACATACAAGACCACTGATAATCTCCCTCGATCTGGGGCTCCACGCAAGATCTCACCCCGTGAGGTCAAAATGATCATGAGAACGGTGAGCAAAAATCCCAGAACCACACGGGGGGACCTAGTGAATGACCTGCAGAGAGCTGGGACCAAAGTAACAAAGGCTACATCAGTAACACACTACGCTGCTAGGGACTCAAATCCTGCAGTGCCAGACGTGTCCCCCTGCTTAAGCCAGTACATGTCCAGGCCCATCTGAAGTTTGCTAGAGAGCATTTGGATGATCCAGAAGAGGATTGGGAGAATGTCATATGGTCAGATGAAACCAAAATAGAACTTTTTGATAAAAACTCAACTTGTCGTGTTTGGAGGAGAAAGAACACCATACCTACTGTGAAGCATGGGGGTGAAAACATCATACTTTGGGGCTGTTTTTCTGCAAAGGGACCAGGACGACTTATCCGTGTAAAGGAAAGAATGAATGGGGCCATGTATCGTGAGATTTTGAGTGAAAACCTCCTTCCATCAGCAAGGGCATTGAAGATGAAACGTGGCTGGGTCTTTCAGCATGACAATAATCCCAAACACACCGCCTGGGCAACGAAGGAATGACTTTGTAAGAAGCATTTCAAGGTCCTGGAGTGGCCTATCCAGTCTCCAGATCTCAACCCCATAGAAAATCTTTGGAGGGAGTTGAAAGTCTGTGTTGCCCAGCGACAGCCCCAAAACATCATTGCTCTAGAGGAGATCTGCATGGAGGAATGGGCCAAAATACCAGCAACAGTGTGTGAAAACCTTGTGAAGACTTACAGAAAACGTTTGACCTCTGTCATTGCCAACAAAGGGTATATAACAAAGTATTGAGATGAACTTTTGTTATTGACCAAATACTTATTTTACCGAGGAATTTACCAATTAATTCATTAAAAATCCTTCAATGTGATTTTCTGAATTTTTTTTTCTCATTTTGTCTCTCATAGTTGAGGTATACCTATGATGAAAATTGGAGACGTCTCTCATCTTTTAAGTGGGAGAACTTGCACAATTGGTGGCTGACTAAATACTTTTTTTCCCCACTGTATATATATAACTTTTATGGTAAGACCGGAGTGGTGGCTTAGCCCTAGTTGATAGAGCATCCACCCCACAACTGGGAGGTTGGGGGTTCAAGTCCCGGCCAAAGACCATATAAAATGGTACTTCTCGCCTTCTAGCTTGGTGGTCAGTGTAATAGACTGGGGAAAGGAGAAGTTGTTTGTGGTGACCCCTCTGATTCTAGATGTGATTAACATTGTAGATGGGACAAACGTAATTTTGTTCTACTGTACATGATTGGCTGTATGGACTGAATGACAACAGAGATAGCTTCTTCTTCTTCTAAATGGTGTTCACTTATATAGCACTTTTTTTACTCATCTCTGGATGACCAAAGCACTTTACAGATCCTGCTATCTACACATTTACACAGATGGCGGGAGAGCCACCATGCACCGGTGCTGTCCTGACCCACCAGGAGCAACTGGGGGTTCAGTGTCTTGCTCAAGGACACTTCGACATGCAGACTGCAGACAGAGCGGGAATCAAACCACTGACCCTCCAATTAGTAGTTGGCTACATTACACCTGCACCACAGCCGCCCCCTCACTTCTTTATAATTGTCCCACATTATATTAATGTGGGCCAATTAAAGCATTAAAAAAATAGATGAGGTCAGGTCACTCCCTGAGGTGGTGTTGGCAGTGGTGACTGGTTTGCCTCAGCAGCTGACTCAGCTTAAAACAAGATTAGGTCTTGCTTTTTGGCATTTAAATTTACACCACACTAAAACTAATCCTCTGGTACTTAGGACAACCTTATTCTGCAAGCACAACTTAAAGCATACACAAACCTGACATATTGTTATTGACTGGGGCTGCTTGCTCAAAGGTATGAAAACGGGGAGAATTATGTCAGAGTGAGTGGAGAAAAACATACATTCCAATATAAAGTGAATGAATGCTTCTAACTTACCATTAAGGTCAGGAGCTCTGGAAATCAATTAAGAATTGCTTAGTTTGTTCGTACTTTCAAGAGTTGGGATCATTAGGAAATTTACCTTAAAAGGAACTCCGATTATATTGGCATGTTAGCTCTATATGCTTTATTTTTATGTTAGTAACATAACTATAATATAATTTTTTTGAAAATAATTCCCAGTTTTATATATTTTTAAAAAACTTTGTTACGATTTTTGTTTGTCGCAATGCATTCTGGGTAGTGACGTAGAATGGTTGCAGCCGTTTTTTCTGTCTTATACAAGCCAAGAAGCAAAGCTACAAACTACTGCCATTTGTCAGTGAAAATGCCACATTGCGCGGCTTTTGGATGTAATTTCCAATCAAAGGGAAATAAAGAGAGCGGGGTGAGCCTCCATAGCTTTCCTAAAGAGGGAAAGTGGAGGAAAAAGTGGGGCGGCAGCGACTCAGGAGGTAGAGCAGGTCGTCTAATAACCTGATGGTTGGCGGTTCGCATCACGCTCTCCCCAGATATCCTGCCGTTGTGTCCCTGGGCAAGACACTTCACCCGCATTGCCTCCAGTGCCCATAACACTGGGTATGAATGTGTAAAAATGTTTAAATGTTCGGTGGAGGCCGGAGATGCTGTTGGCGCCGATTGGCAGCCACATTTCCGTCACTCTGAGTGTCTGTGATCACGCACTACAGCGCACGCTTGATAAAGCTGACATATATATTAATCACGCTGTGATAAAGCACGATATCGCTCCAGCGTGTGGCACTGGGATTCCTCTCTGTTCCTGAGGTGCAGGACAGAAGAGGATGCGAGGCGCATCTGCATAGTGATCAGTCCATACCTCTCACTGTTCTGATAATTGCTCACGCTGAGCGCTCTGCCAGCCCCGTACGCTGTGGGGGTCACACACACGACGTGTTCCTCCACACTCTCAATAATTTTTTTTCCCGTATATTTTTCTTTTTGGTGTACAGAAATGGCAATACACCCGTATTTGCTAAAATTGCATTTTCCCTGTATTAAAATATGGCGAAACCGTATCACTTGACAGGTATGCCGTGACAAAATTCGAACCGTGATTCGCTTGAGCGTGCGCAAGCGAATCACGCGCTATAGCGCATGCCTGATAAAGCTGACATATATATTAATCACGCTGTGATAAAGCACGATATCGCGCACGCTCAAGCGAATCACGGTTCGAATTTTGTCACGGCATACCTGTCAAGTGATACGGTTTCGCCGTATTTTAATACGGGGAAAATGCAATTTTAGCAAATACGGGCGTATTGCCATTTCTGTACGCCAAAAAGAAAAATACACGGGAAAAAAAATTATTGAGAGTGTGGAGGAACACCTCGTGTGTGACCCCCACAGCGTACGGGGCTGGCAGAGCGCTCAGCGTGAGCAATGATCAGAACAGTGAGAGGTGTAGACTGATCACTATGCAGATGTGCCTCGCATCCTCTTCTGTCCTGCACCTCAGGAACAGAGAGGAATCCCGGTGCCACACGCTGGAGCGATATCGTGCTTTATCACAGCGTGATTAATATATATGTCAGCTTTATCAAGCATGCGCTGTAGTGCGTGATCACAGACAGAGTGACGGAAATGTGGCTGCCAATCGGCGCCAACGGCCTCCACCGAACATTTAAACATTTTTACACATTCATACCCAGTGTTATGGGCACTGGAGGCAATGCGGGTGAAGTGTCTTGCCCAGGGACACAACGGCAGGATATCTGGGGAGAGCGTGATGCGAACCGCCAACCATCGGGTTATTAGACGACCTGCTCTACCTGCTGAGCCGCTGCCGTCCCACTTTTTCCTCCACTTTCCCTCTTTAGGAAAGCTATGGAGGCTCACCCCGCTCTCTTTATTTCCCTTTGACTGGAAATTACATCCAAAAGCCGCGCAATGTGGCATTTTCACTGACAAATGGCAGTAGTTAGTAGCTTCGCTTCTTGGCTTGTATAAGACAGAAAAAACGGCTGCAACCATTCTACATCACTACCCAGAATGCATTGCGACGTAAACAAAAATGGCGATTTACATCGTAATAAAAATTTTTAAAAATATATAAAACTGGGAATTATTTTCAAAAAAATTATATTATAGTTATGTTACTAACATAAAAATAAAGCATATAGAGCTAACATGCCAGTATAATCGGAGTTCCTTTTAAGTAGAAGCACTGACTTCATCTTCGATCATTTCAAAATAAAGCAGAAAATGTGACAACAGTAGTAAAAATGGGAGTTTAAAAAAAAAAAGAAATTGATTCCCTCTTTATACCTGAAAGAGAATAATACAAATTGGCATCATGAAATTTTTTTAAATAATATACATTTGTTCATTAAGTGTTTTGTGTTACTGTAGCAATTTTTGTTGAATAGGAGTGTGACAGGTATATTTTATGAAAAAAAATGCAATTAAAAGTTGCTTAGAAATACTTCTTTTTCATCGTGTCTTTGTTGTAATTTTAGTGATTAATGACAGTTAATTATAGAAAATGTGCAATTTATTTTTTAATTCCAGCCCTAGTTTTAATGTATTTCTGGAAATTTTGTCCGTACGAGTCTTCACTGCTGTGTCACTGAATATATTACAACTCAAGTCAGAGCACAATACATCATCTTTAAAGTAATGAACAGCAATCCATCCATCTATTTATGTTCTTAACAACTTGTTTGTGTCTGTGCAGGTGACCTCATGAGCGCCTTGGAGTTTCCCTCCCTTCAGTCACACACATTTCACTGTGGCTGCTGTGCCAGGTAGACTCAGTAGCTCATTATAATATAGATTGTATCAGGAAAACGGATGTTTTACATGCACAACTTAAAGGGTTAACAGATTATGTTGTGTGGTCCACTTTTTAAACAGTTAATTGAATCTTACCACAGAAGAATATATTCCTGCGTTTTCATACTCTTAACTCTTGGATCCATGTTGTATGTTTTTGTCCACAGTGCTCTACTTGGGTTTTTGCTGCTGTTGGCCACTGTCAAATTAAAAAGCGGACTGTCCCTTGAACACTTTAGGGTCTGGATTTTTTTGTCTAAGGTGATTCTTACTCATGTTCGGCTAATATTGTCATATTCATTAAATTAGAGCATGAACTGTACCCAAATACATCTGTAACGACTTTTTAATGTGAACTGATAAGGGACACCTTTGTTTTCAGGTTATTGCCATGGCCGTCTCCCCATTTATTTTTGTTATGGACTTTAATGTTATGTCTCTACTTTGGTAAGTACCTCACTTCTCCCATAATCACATTTTCAGTGCCAGTGCTGCTACTGTATTATAAAACAATAAAGCCCTTTTTTCCCCTCAGTATAATTTTATTTTTTCAGTTCTATTTAGTTTCTTCTATTTTCAAAATATAATAGTTATAAAGCAAATGTGCGGGTCCTACAGCCGGCAGGACTTACCTGTGTGGAGCTTGTATGTTCCTCCCATGCTTGCGTGGGTTTACTCCGGGTGTTCCAGGTGTAAACTGGGTTAATTGGAGACTCTAAAGTGGCCCTAGGTGTGAATATGTGTGTGAATGGTGAAGGGATTAGTGCTGCACCATGGCTGCCTCATCCAAGTGGATGCACTTGAATCTTGACTTGGGAATATTTGCCCACTTTTCCTTGCAAAAGTGCTTCAAATTTGTCGGATTTCAAGAGCACTTATTGTGCACAGGTTACCTGTTCAGGTCACCCCCAGAGATTTTTAAATCGGATTAAGGTCTAGGGTCTGGCTGGGCTATTCTGAGCTTTAATTTTCATCTGGTGAAGTCATTCAATTGATCTGAATATACACTACTCACAAAAAGTTAGGGATATTTGGGTTTCGGGTGAAATTTATGGAAAATGCAAAATGTTCACAATACATGGATATAATATTATGAAAGTAGGGCATGTAAGTAAGTAGAAGCATACAGTGTGTTATTTTTGATCAAGATCTGTTTTTCAATTCACATATTAAATTTGTTTCTAAGACTGCCTTCTATCATTTGTGTAATATTGCCAAGATTAGGAGCATCTTGTCTCAGAGTGATGCTGAGAAACTGATCCACGCTTTTGTTCTCTAGAGTAGATTATTGTAACTCTCTATTATCAGGTTGTCCTAAAACATCTCTAAAAAGTCTTCAGTTGATCCAAAATGCTGCAGCAAGAATTTTAACAGGTACTAGAAAGAGAGATCATATCTCTCCGTTTCTGGCCTCCCTTCATTGGCTTCCCAGAGTTTAGAATTAAGTTTAAAATCCTTCTTCTCACTTTCAAAGCTCTAAACAATCAGGCCTCTTTTTATTTAAAAGATCTGATGTTACCCTATTATCCTAACAGAGCACTATGCTCCCAAAATGCTGGATTACTTGTAATACCTAGAATCTCCAAAAGTACAATGGGGGTAGAGCCTTCAGTTATCAAGCTCCTCTCTTGTGGAACCAGCTGCCAATCTGGATTTGGGAGTCAAGACTCAATCTCTGTTTTTAAGAATAGGGTTAAAACCTTCCTTTTTGATATAGCCTACAATTAGGGAGGGATCATATGTTTTCTGAACCCTCCCTTAGTTATGCTGCTATTAGGTTTAGATAGCCGGGGGACCTCCAATAATTGCACTGGGCTTCACTCCTTTCTTCACTCTCAATGAATTTTTTTTTTTTTTTTTGCTGGTCATTAACATCTGTTTGTTCTCTCCCATAGATTGAGTCCCCATCGTGCTGTTTACTCTCTACATGTCTGTTCTTTTCATCTTCTCTATCCCCTCACCCTCCAGCCAGTCGCAGCAGATGACTGCCCCTCCCTGAGCCTGGTTCTGCTGGAGGTGTCTTCCTGTTAAAAGGGAGTTTTTCCTCTCCACCGTCGCCAAGTGCTTGCTCACAGGGGATCGCCTGATTGCTGGGGTCTTTCTGCAATTGTGGGGGTTTCCCCTACAGTTGAAAGTGCTATGAGATGACTGTTGTTGTGAAATGGCGCTATATAAATAAAAGCAGAATTGTATACAGTGATGATTTCCTCATCTCAAACAATTTATTGAAACACAAGCCAACAACAGTGGTGGGTATACCACAACAAAAAATGTCAGTGTCTCAATAACTTGCCATGTGCCCTTGAGCATCAATTAGAGCTCGACAACAACTTCTCATGCTGTTCACAAGTTGACTTATTGTCTGCTGAGGCAGGGCATTCCCCTCTTCTTGAAGGGCGGCCCTCAGGTCATTGAGGTTGTGGGGTACAGGGTTACGAGCCTCTACACGGTGACTCAGCTGATCCCATAGGTTCTCTATGGGATTTAGGTCTGGAGAAAGTGCAGGCCACTCATTTGAGGTACCCCAGCCTCCAGCAGCCGTTCCCTAATGAAGTGACCTCAGTGAGCTGGAGTATTGTCCATGAAGATGAAATTGGGCCTGTATTGTTCATGCAGGGGGAAAATGACTAGATTAATGATGTTATTCAGGTAGTATCAACCTGTCACTGTACCTTTCACAAGGTATAGGGAGGGCAGTTCTATATTGACTAGACACACCTGCCAAGACTGTAACATGACAACAGTGGCTGATGCATAGCGCTGTTCTTGACGTCTTCAACATCATTGGCAGCCATCATTTCTGCTCAACGTGAATCAACTTTCATCAAAGAACAGCACTGAGGCCCACTGGTCCCTTGTCCAGCGTAAATGCTCCCTGGCTCATGCAAATGATGCCTGTGCCTGGTGGTGTGGTCGGGTATCCTTGCAGGTTGTCTAGCACGCAGACCATGCTGATGTAAATGGTTTCGAATGGTCTGACGTGACACTTGGGTGCCTCTCACCTCCCTTAAATGTGCCCAGAGTTAAGTAGCATTCATCATCCGGTTCTGTAGGGCAATGTTCACAATGAAGCAGTCATCAGCGTGGGATGTGGCCAAAGGACATCCACATGTATGCCTTTCTGTGACTCTTCCAGTCTCTCTGTTGCAACCTGCTGATGACACTCTGTGACACTAAGCTCAGTGGCCACTTCCCTCTGAGAACATCCTGTTTGAAGTCTCGCAATGGTGAGGTACTGTTGATCAGTTGTTTGGTGTCGTCTTGGTCTCATGATGTCAAAATGTGAACAGCATGAAGAGGACTGTTTAAATACCAATTCTAATTGAAACAGAAAATTTATTGGTTGATTCATGGATCAAACACCTGTTGTGAATTTTTCCGTTAAGCACGTTCGGGAACAGCAAGTTGTGCAAAAAGTACTGAAACATTGAACAGCTGGACATGTGCATTCAAAATATTAGAGAAGGTCAAATTCAGTTCACCTGTAAAGGTTGTAGTCTATTTTAGGTGCATCCTGAAATTTCACCCAAAAGTCAAATATCTTGTAACTTTTTGTGAGTAGTGTATATTAGGGGTAATTCTAGCAGACACCTGAAGGTTTGGGGCCAAAACCAAGTGTTCAGAATTCCCTTCACCTTGACTAAAGCCACAGTTCCAGCTGAAGAAAAGCAACCCCAAAGCATGATACTGTCACTACCATGCATCACTTTTGTATTGTTCTTTTGGTGAGGCAGCATTGTTTTGTGCCCAACATACATTTTGAAACTGTGGCCAAAATGCTTGTGGGAGACTTTTTTTCCTCAAAAAAATTTCATTGTTCTGGATGGCTTTTTTTGTTTTTTGTTAGGGTATGCACTTATGCAACCATGTACCATTGTACATTTTAATTTTTTTATACCCCCCCCCCAACAGATTTAATTTTCAGTTGAATTGCAGAGGTTACAGGATGCATTAAAGGTGTGGTTTTGAAATTATTTACGTCTTATCTCAAAAACCTGTCATTTTTACAGAGGTGTACACATTTTATATCTACTGTATGTAACCGAATTCCAAAGAATTGTTACATCAGTAATCTTAGCAGCTGTGCATATCAGGCTATTTGTAATGCTTTATGAAATCTCATGTACTATTTACTTTATTCAAGCTAATATTATAAAATATTTCCTTGTTCTGAAACTTATCAATTTATTTTTGATTACAGTGTGGTTGTTTGCCATGTTGGAGAGGCCATGCTGATGTATTCAGAGAATTCTCAACTGTGATGAACTCAGACTGCATGAATTTTGACTGAACTTCATTGATTAAAAAAAAACTATTGTTATTAACTTATCCATTGCATGATTTTCTGATAAAATTATATTTGTGCATATTTTGTGTATTTTTGTGCTTTACATGAGCTAAAGACATGCATGTTAAGGTAGTTGGTGTCTATGTAAAGCCCATAGAACAGAGGGTAATGTAAGGCGTTTGAGTGGTCTTTGCGATTAGGAAAGAAAACACTACACTGTAAATACAGGTCTTTATGTCTTATGTCAACATCAAAAGTCTCAAAATTTCTTATTTGAACTATGAGTAGGCCGAGGTTGTATACATGTGTATATAGAGAAGGCTCCTGGTGATCTCTGGCTGTGGTCATCAGACTGGAAAAGCTACTCAATCACTGAGCCGACAGTTTATGGAACTAACTTTCAGTTTCAGCAGTGGTCACTGCATGATTACACATTTGTAGCCGTTTCATCTTGTGGACAATATTAACCCTGTCAGTTATTTTTACTGTAAACCAGGGGGCACATACACCCTGATTCAATCATAAGTGGGTCAGACCAGTAAAATAAGCGTCCGCTACTCGTAAGTGTGACCCTAGTGTACACATTGGGAACAGCAGTTACTTTATTTAAAAACAGAAGCCAGTCTTTCCACCCTTTGCAAATTCATCCCATGGGCAGGTTTGAGCCCTCACGCCGTATGCTTGACACCCCAGCTGTAAGTTTTTATTGTGCATTAAGCATTGGTATTTATTTTTTCATATAAATTCATTCAATATTACACTCAACTCACCATGGCCAGATAAGTCTGGTGAACTGCATCCGTCCACTTATTCTTACTCATTACTCCTGTCACAGTGGCAAAATATGCTCACCACAAAGAATGTTTTTGCTGTGTGGATTACACGTTGGACTACATTAAACAAACCAAAATGGATGCTCAGAGTAAGGAGGAAAAAAAGAAAAAAGGACACGCAGCCCTGCAGCTGTATATTCCCCAGTATGGTTTTGGGAGAAACTAGCTCAGCTGGTTTGGAGGCCAGAGGCTTTCTTGGGCAGGATGCCCTGTTGAGATGGTGCCCAGTCATGGGCTTCCCCGCCTGGCGGCCAGAGTGGAACAGCTCTGGGGTCTATTAGAGTCTACTTGCCGATTTAGTTCGTTTATTTTTTTAATGCCCAATGTTTTGTTTGTTTTTTTTTTGTCACTGGTATGTGAAGCAAAAAAAAAAAAAAAAAAAGGTTGGGGACCACTCCTCAGTGGATTGTTTTGGCAGCCATCCTCTGGACGCAGGTGGAAAGAGGGCAGGTGGGGGAGGTGTTAAGTGTTTGGAGAGTTTGGAGTGAGGAAGCAGAGTGCGGGGCAGATGGAAAGAAGAACGCAGACAGCGTCGATACAACTGATATTGGGTCATCCTGTGTCACGGGTGAAAACAGAGATATCATCCAACCTAGTATATGCTGTGAAGTGGACAGGTGGGAACCACAAGTCAAAATTACAATAGAGCACCCTCAGTGTGATCTGTCAAAATAACACAGCCTTCATATTTTTGTCACTACTTTAAAAAAAAAAAAAATCTGGCAATGACAATTTTTATTTAACACAACATCTGAGCATTAACACCATAACGTAGTTATTAACTTATTTATCCATGTGATACACAAAAAAAGTCTGTTGTAAACCAGTTCCAGCACAGTTCTTCACGAAGTTTTCTGTGAGAAAGGCAAACTCCAAAGTTTTTAGCTCTCTTGCTAGTTTTGTTTTGGGGAGAATAAAGCATTGAATGGTTGTCTTCTCCGTGATCTCGCCTGGGGATCCTTCTCTTCTCTGATGTATCCTACAGCAGAGGACAGTGATACCAGAGATATAAGAGCAAGCATTTAAAGACGTAACGGCGTTTTCAAACATTTTAATCATCACTTCATTTAATCCAAGGGAGATCACCTAAAATGGTAAATTACCTCTCTCGATGCACGTCTGTGTTGATGGGAATCCGACTTCCCAGAAGTTTTCCGGAGTACAAGGAGGAATGTACTTATAACGATGCCTCGAGCAAGCTGACAACTTCTTCTGCTTTTCCTCCTCGGGCAGATGAGCGTAATACTGCAGAAGATCACACATTTCTTAGTATCAGAGATTACTGAAATGTCAATTTATGGAGGTACTTACAATTTCACATTCCTTGCAGGTGGTGCCCTTCAGTTTTCTTCTCTCATCCTTCTTGCGAACTACTGCCACATGTGCAAATGTTGGCTGTCTAAAGACAGATGTTTAGACAGTGGGAAACCATAAATGTGAAAGGAAAATGTGGAAAAATATACAGCCATGTCCTCCATCTCCCGTCACTATACAAGTTCAATTTAAAGATTCATATGGTGGTGGAAGCCGCTCAGTAAGGTTTCTTACCCTGCTTTAGTTTGGCATGGAGAGTTCTCAGAAGGAGCTTGGTTTAATTAAAAGAAATAAAATGAGTCAGATTTGAGATGCAAAATACTCATCAAATAACATGACGGAACTTTTTTTAAAACCTTACCACTGTCCTCTTCCTCCTCCTGTTCTTCCTGCTCATCACAGGGCTGCGTCTGGCATAAACGTGTTGAGCTGATAAAAGACCTGTACTCTCCACAGCCCGTTCTGTCAAACATCATGTCCAGACTGTCATTTGCCTTCTCGCCGAGTCCTGGAGGAGGAAAAAATCAAAGGAGTCATTTTTTCATAGGTCATTTACAAGTTTTAAAACTTGATGGTTACACTCACCAGAAATGCTGTTCTCCTTGTCGGATTTGTTCTCTCTGTGACGCTGAAGCAGGCTGTGACTGACCCAGGTGCAGTCTGTATCTACCAGCTCACTGTTACCTTCCTACAGTATACGCAGGGAGCAGATTTCTGACATTTAAAAATTACAGACATGTTTCACACACCAGTCTAAAAGTGCTGATGACAGCTACACCAGCAAATATACATATTCAGTAACCATTCAACAAACCTCCACATCATCAAATCTGTGCCACATCTGAGAAGTTGGGCATGAAAGCATACCCGTGATGCCATCACAGGTGGCTGCTTGCCATAACCCGTACCTGTGGTTTGTCTCGTTTACTGCAGATTTCGCCCCAACATGTACAGCATGTTAAAAAAAAAAAAAAAAAAAAAAAAAAAGGGTACTTTTACAAACTGCTTCAGCTCCATTTTGTGGTTGTGGACCAAGAACTGGGTCTTAAAGTAACTGGGGGATGTACGGGGATCAGACCCAATAAATGAGACTCATATTACAACAATAAAAGATCCCAATTCTGATTTCTCCAAGAACCCCCCCCCCCCCCCATAAACATACATGAATGAGTGGCTAAACTGCTAGCTTCAGACAGCAGCCTTGGATCACGGTCTGAGGAAAACTGCAAGCTAAAATAACGTCCAAGAATGACGTATATGGTCAAGTGTTGTTAGATGAACAAGGATTCCAGTGGGGATGAAGAGAATTTAAAGAAAATGGCGATCAAAACAGGCCGGAACCAGGCGGCCTGCCCGCCACCTCCTCCCTGCCGAGGTTAACTGTGTTCCGGTTATGGTGATCAACAACTCAAAATGACGTTACGACTTCAAAATGGCTGCTGGGAAAGAAAAGCAAAAAAGGCTGCATGTTGTTTTTTGTTTTTAGAGAAATTACTGTTTTGATAATCACATGACCAACAGACATTTCAGATGGTTAAAACCTACAACCACCATTTTTCAGTCAACGACCCTTTTAAGCAACGATCTCATGGCAGATATTTTTTCTTTTTTTTTTTTTTTTTATTGCCACCTACGGCCTTAGAATCAAGTGGGAATCGTGGAGCTTTAATACTTTGCCTGCCTGTCCATAAATATATCTGCATGCACTGTAACTTGTGTTGTGATGAAAGATGTGTAAATAGCAGTAACATTTTTTCTTTAACCACAAGCAACACGGGCGCTATTCACGTGTGAAGCCCACAACCTCATATGCTGTCAGGTTAACCGTGTTAAGTGTGTGTCCGAAAGGGGAAGAAGTCAGAGAAGCAGCATCAGGTCATGTGACTGTACCTCATCGCTTTTCAACTCACTGTCATACATGGACAGAGCGAGTGCCGGGTCGATGCTCCACATGTTCTCTACCGTGTAGTTTGTTTTACCTGAGAAAGAAACGATCGTACAAAGTTCAGCAAACGATAAGCAATGGCACGCTTTGAAATCATTTTAGTTGGAGTGAACTCACCAGCTTTTGTCTCATTTGTCTCCTGCACAAGCGTTCTGTTCTTCCCAACACAATCCACTTTTCCCGTCACCTTTTTATTTGGCAGCTTGAAAACGGGACTTGCAGAAGAAACGTTCAGCCTTTGGCGGGACGTTTCTTTGGGTGGCAGCTGAACCTGAAACTATGGCACAACATCTCAACACTGTATCGCCTCACACCATCAAATCGCCTGCATATAAGATATTAAGGTGAATAAAGGGAAGAAAAAAAAATCAATGTCTACATTAATTTTTTTTTTTTTTTTTTTTTTTTTTAAATGGGAAGACCATTTTCTTTTAATTTTATTTTGAATGACTGCATCAATATATGGCTAAAAGAAATCCAAAACGAAACATGTTAATTACAAAAACTGCAGCTTGCTTTGTCTTGCCTTGTTCTCAGGTGATTCCTCCTTAAAGCTTCGACTGGCTACAGAAGCTCCGCTCCGTCTGTCCAGTTCACAGTTGTATTTGCTTTCTGTCTGCGTCTCCGCCCCGACATAAATCCCCTGCTGGCCATCTTTTGGTACCTCTTCCTGCTTCTCCTCCTTCACTTGCTTCACGTTGCAGATGCTGCCATCTTCTGAAAACCGTCTGAGCCGTGGGAGAAGAGACGGCGACCGTTTTGTGGTGGAGTCCGGACTGTGGCTCGGCGTGGATGAAGAGGAGGAGCAATGCGGCCTTTAAACAGGGGAGCACATAGTTGTGGTTTTGGACAGTTGTTGTATTAATGTGAATTGACAAATATTTGTTTAATTGAAATAAATAAATAATTAGAAGGTACGAGTTGAGAGCATTTGTGTGTTTCTTCCACATTATACCTACACAGAATTTTTCAGACTGTATGACAGTTCTTTAAGCTGGAGGTCTGTATACGCTACCATGAAATAAATACCATAAATGTGTTTTCTCTTAGTGCAGCGAGCAGATGGCAGTGATGTGGTGTTTCACTAAGAGAAGACAGCCCCATTCCTTTTGTGTACATACACTGCAGAAACTATCGTCCATCAGAGCTCTGAGAACTCCTTTTTTAAGCTTACACAAACTGTTAGATATTCTTCAGCTAAAGAACCACAAGACATAAAAGCAAAGTTATTAACATTGGCCTAAGTATATTTTGTTGCAGAATATTTAGAACTAAGCTATCACAAGTGCTCCTGTATAACTGGTGCAAATTCGTCAGCTAAAAGTGACTAATGTGCCCCAAACGTTTCTTTACTTACTTTAAACAAACCCCATTGATCCAGGGAGGGACTGCGCTGCTTTTTTGGGTTCCAGCTGCCCCCAGTTTCTGAAGAGAGAAATGAGAAAGTGTGGACAAGAAAAGCGCTGAACAACTTCCTCTGCCCAACCTAAGCTAAAATAATTGTTACGTTCTACACCACCTACCTTGTGTTGCTCATCAAATAGTTCAAGGCCACAAGTTTCTGCAATTACCTCTTCTTCATTCTCATTCTCTGAAATGAGATGGAGACGTGATCAGCCAACAGCACCAAAGCCTGGGAAGTAATTCTCTACTTCACATGGAATCAAGCTACAGCAGGCAAATTTACTCATATGGCAGCTAAAAATGTCAATTCTATTCATACTAGGCTGATGCTTCGAGGTCAGAGAACTGGCAAGAAAATTCCATGTATGAGTTGGGTTTCACAAACTGAACACTAAACCTCAGCTGCTTCGGTAGACTGGCATTGAGACTACAGTTCACTTTGCGACCCCAAGGTGCCATCAGTGGCACACTGGACATGTATGGGTTTGAGAGCGGATAGCATCTGAAATCCAATTTTAGGTACAGTATATTTAAACCAGGCAGCAGTTGAGGCTTCTCTACGTAAACTGCTGTCCCTGTGACCTGGACCCCCGGATGACCAGTAGAAGATGGATGGATGTTTAAAATAATGCAATTCCATAACAGTAAAAATATGTATTACAACATAGCAATACTTTCAGATTTATGCTGTGTCTTCCTGTCAGACGCCGCAGGAGAAAAATCTGTTGCATCAGCTAATCTCAATTTTTTTTTTTTTTTAATTTATGGTCCTTTGATTCTGCTGCTTCTAAAGTTCTATTTTTTCAATCTCAGACAGGAGGACTTTAATTTTACCGAAGAAGCTTTTTTTCCTAAGAAACTGAAGGAGTTTTTGGAACAGAACTCTTGGGAACTCCTGGCCAGTCGCTGCGGAAGTGTGGCCTTTTATGCAAATCATGAATTTTCATGAACATGTGCTCACTTGCACAAAGGAGGTTTACGCATGGTATTTGCACACATCTAGAGGATATATGAGCAGTTTGTTAAATCAGGAGTGACTCATTAGTACTAATGTGGCTTCCTAACAAAATACGAGTGATTTACACATGCTAATGCTAACATGTTCTTGCGTGAGGCCCAGTCTCTGCAGCCTAACTGAGCAAACTCGGCTGATGTTGAGTGCTTTCACACAGATCAGTGTCTCCCCTTTAAAAAAAAAAAAAAAAAAAGATTTCAGGTCTTAAAATGTAAGGAAAAACACAAATTCCCATACACCTGTCTTAGAATCTAAATCGACAGTCCTTTCTAATCTACATTTTTGAATTTTGAAATAATAATGTTGAAAGAAGAGTACAGTGGAAATCCTACCTAAAATGTGCTGTCCTGCATCCAGTTCACAAGTGTCGGGTACAAGAACTTCTGCTTTTCTGGGATTCTTTGCATCTCCAACAAGCTCTTAAAAAAAGAACAACAGAGATTTAAACATCGTGTACCATTTAAACATATGAAGGGAAGAATTCCTTTAAGCAAGACTAACCACAGAAGAGTGAGGTGTTAGACTGTGGCAGAGGCGCCTCTGCATAGCGAAGACGCTTGCCTTCATCATGAGGTTTACGTCTCTTCAGTCTGTTGGCCACGGGCAGTGAGCATGGCATTATTGGAGAGTCTGGGATGATGCCCTCTTCCAGTTCTGGGGACGAGGACTGTTTGGTTTCAGAACTGAAAAACACATTTGGAATGATTAACTGGGAACCTTGGGTGCATGTTCCTGGACATAGTGCACAACAAGTTTTAAAAGTCACTATGCCACAAACCAATGCTCCTACACTGCACAGGTAAAGAAAGTACACAGTGTTTAGGGCCCATATTCACAAAGTGTCCTAGTGCTAAGAGTTGCTCATAGCAACATAATTCTTAGAAAATTCTCAGGATTTTTTTACGCACACTGTGTGTCCTGAAGAAAAAAAAAAGCTGCATTTCCGTTCTTCCACTACAGACACAGCCGCGAACAGAAAGCCAAAGGAGTGCTTTGATTGGTTTAGATGTGATTGACCTCTCATTCGACTAATAAGAGCCTTGAATTGGGTTTCTGAAACCTTGAAGAACCAATGACTGAAAACCTAGCAAGAAGGACCTGCCTACCAACGGCTGCGAATACAGCCAGCCAATTGAAGCACAGAAGTTCAAAAGCTGTTTTGTGTAAGGCTGGGTGACACACAGGCGTTCGCCAGTCTTTTTTTCTTACTACTGTTTTTATTTGTTTTGAAAAATCGTTCGCCAAAACCGCAATCATGGAAGCGCAAAACCGCAATAATGGAATTATGGCATGACCAGGTCGCATGACCAGAACCAGGAGTCCGTAACAAGCAGACCAGCTTCATGTTCGTCTGACAATGAGGAAGAGAAGTTCGCCAGCTACGCTGCTGTTGTGGACAGGTAGGTGTTATAAGCTAAATTATTCTTTATCCCTGAAAATTAAGATAAGATAAGATAAGATAAGATAAGCCTTTATTAGTCCCACAATGGGGAAATTCCAGGATTGCAACAGCACAGGGACAGCAACACTCAGAGCAACAATCAGAAGGCAAGAAAAAACAACATCTAGCAAACATATGTCCATATTACTATAAATGTATATATATAGACACACAGTGCAGAGCATTATGGCTGGTGGATGTAAATTGTAATCCAAATGACTTTTGACCGATGGGTAAATTACAACTGTGCGCTATCGCAACATGACGGAACCGGACCGGAGCGATCCGGGTCCGTCATGTTGTGAATGCCCCCCCCCGCTACTCTTCTGTAGCAGATTGTAGATATACTGCAGACATTTTAGTCCAACTGTGCATAGTAGACCGCGGCGCACAGAGCGTGTACCGCGGCGCACGGACTGGACACGGTTCGTGCACCGCATGCGGACCGTGAACGCTCCCCCCCCCCCCCGCTACTGTTGTGTAGCGGATTGCAGATATTACTGCAGATATTTTAGTCCAACTGTGCATATTAGACTGCGGCGCACCGTCACCGCTTTCCGTCATGTAGCGATGGGCGATATCCGTCCTCTGTAGCGGGGGGGTGGGAGTTGTTATCTTCTACATTACAAATATTCTAGTATAATTTTGAGTGCACTGTAGGTTATTTTTTCTTGTAAAAAAAAAAAAAAGGTGGTCACATTTTTTACGTGGCATGCTTCTTGTGTGTGGGGGCTTGTTTGTTCATTCATGAATGAATAAACAACCCCCCCCCCCCACACACACACACAGCCCTTCACCTTTCATTAGAGCCCAAGATGAAGCTTCTATATTGAATCATTCAAAAGTTAGATGTTTTTCCAAACTGTGCCATTTGGCACAATTCAAAAACGCCTGGGAACAACCTAAGAAAAAAGCTGTGTAATATATTCATTTTTTGTGGTATTGTTACAAAATTTTGACCTCAGCTGGATAACACTTGGTTCTACATTTCTGTTGCATTTTCCAGCCCGGATCTGACAGCTGTGTGTTATTTGCAAGCATTTGTATCCAAAAAAAACACCCAGGCCAAATTTATTTTCTTCAAGTTCAGTATGTTTAGATGACTGTTACTCAGTGGCCGGAGCACTTAGAGAGATTATGACTGTTTTGCCAAAAAATTCAAAGTGTTTTCTTTTAAATGAGACCAACCCCATGAAGATGCTGCAAAGGGTTGAAGAACAGCTTTTGATTTACTTTGGGTACGTTATTTTTTGGCGTTTTTAGGGAAATTGACCAGAGTGCAAGGGGTTAAAGTGCCATAAAGCTGTTGTAGTGCAAGAAATTTATTGTCTATAACCTACTGTCTATACATTAATTAATCAATGTTTTCTAAGTTCATGCATTAGTCTGTTGAGTAACCAGGGATCTATGTTTTAAGTGTGTCCCAATATATGAATTGTGTGTGTGTGTGTGTGTGTGTGTGTGTGTGTGTGTGTGTGTCAATGTATGAATTGTTCTTGTATCCATATATGAACTGCTTTATAAACTGCCCGTGGTAACCTCATTAGGGTATAAGCTATATTAACAAGCTGTTTGATGTGTCTGTTATATTTTGTGTTCCAAGATGAAGTTTTATGTCACACTGACCGGTTAAGGTCTTCATGTTCTCACTCCCTCCTCCCTTCTCTCCTCTCCTGTGTCTTATCAGCATTCCAGAGTTTTTTTTGTTTTTTTTTAACTGATGGTCATATAAAGTAACCCGTTTTACTCTCTGGGGGGAGAGAGCTGAATTCCTTTTTCCTCTTATTGCTGACAGCAATAAAAGACCATTAACTCACAGATCCGTCTGATTTTTTACCCCAGGACCTTTAAAGTGTTTAGATAAAATTTGGTTACATCAGTGGTGTCAGAAGGTGGGATAACTGATCACCGATTTCCAGTGGCTGACGTGGATTGATCACCCGAACGGAGTTCGGCTCTTCACGCCTTTTTAGGTGATGTGAGCGCGTCACTTGATGGAATCGTGACACATTATTCCAAACAACATCTTGGAAGCCTCCAAAAGAAAAGAATTTGAGTAAGTAGTATTTTATTACTTTTTTTTTTTTTTTTTTTAATTTTTAAGAGTGATCAGTCATACATTCCACCTAATTAGACCAATATCTGTGTACATATAGTGGGTTAGAGTCCCACTACAGACAGTATACAGTACCTGTTATAAACAGGTTTGGGGATATAGTCTGAGATACAGTGAGACGCACTGGCGGTAACCAGTGGTCAATAATAGAACTACTGGGCACTTAAGAAGTTTTGTGACAGTTGACGGTTGTATTGGTCAGTAATGGGGTCTTGTAAATCAAAACCCAAAAGGTGCCTCTCCGGCATGAGTGGACCAAAGGTGAAATACATGACTGATAAGTACAGTCCTGGAAGTGTTGAATTTCTGCAAAAATGGATCTGTGACAATGAATTCCCTGGGGGGGGGGGGGGGGGGGTCACTTTCTGCAGAAATTATTACTACTCTGAGGGATAAAATAAATGTTGGAATTCAGGAGGTACAAATAAAGAAGAAGCAGGGTAAGAAGGACAGGGAAAAGCTGGCGCAGTTACAGTTAGAAAAGGGCACGGTCAAGATGTGGCTCACTGAGGCAAAGACACGTAGAGAGAAACAGGAGCAGAATAGAAAGGAGAATGAACGGAAGAGAAAATACACAAATTACACAAAAACAATTTTTAAGATAAGAAAAGATAAGCCTTTATTAGTCCCACAATGGGGAAATTCCAGGATTGCAACAGCACAGGGACAGCAACACTCAGTAATAATTTAGAAGATAAGAAAATAAGAGCAGTGAATATACACATGTACACATAAATATATAAATATATATACACAGTGTGGAGCATTGTGGCTAGATGGAATAAACAGCATAAACGTCTATTTAGTTATCCTATGTAGTGTGAATATGTACCCATACATATCGTCACCCTCCGTAGTGACTGATATTGTCCTGGTGGTATACTTTTACACTCTGCTGGGGATCCCGTACCACCTCAACCCCACCCTACTAATCCTTCCACTACGGCATTATACCCAGCACTACCTGGCTCATATGCTCTCACACCGGAAGATGACAGTTTTAGAAGGGGGGCCAGCACATCAAGATGCCCAAGAGGACCCAGCACTGCAGGAAGGAGTGGACAAGGGGCTGCAAGGAGCGATAGGAGGGGTTGCTGCCCAACCGCTGACTGACCAGAAACCCCCATCTCAGCACAAAGTGGTCACGCGCACATAATCTCCACTTTTGCGTGACCGAACATCAAAGCAAGAACATGACCAACCTCCGGACACCAACATGCCTATGGTGGAGGTGGCAGGGGACGGAGGTCCACACTTGGTGTTTCGCCCCTGGGCTCCAGAAGACATTTCAAAGTTCGCGGCTACACTGCAACAGCTGGACAATGACCCTGCGTACTTCTATGAACAATTGTGGACATTCTGTGAGACCTACCGCCCCACCTTTTCTGAGTTGTGAAGAATCACGGCTCAGAAGTGCACGCCCACCAATATGGCCAAGCTGATGCCAGCCTTTGTTGCGGATGTGCGCCCTGACAACTTTGTCTGGGGGGATGATACCAACAATCACAACTACAAGAACACGATAAAGGCACTTGTGCGGCTAATTGAGGATCAATGCTGTAAGACCTCAGACCTCTCCAAGGTGGCTCAGTGCAAGCAGAAGGACGACGAAGCACCAGGAGACTACTTCCACAGGCTGCGCAAGGTCTTTAACGGTGCTGCGGGCATTCCTCCCCCATCTGCCCTGAACGACTACATACAGGATACGGGGCCGTACGGCACACATCTTAATGCTCATCCGTAAGCTGCCCGTCCAGCGCCTGGTGAGGGAGATCGCTCAGGACTTCAAGACCGTCCTGCGTTTCCTGAGCTTCGCCGTCATGGCTCTGCAGGAGACCAGCGAGGCCCACCTGGTGGTCTCTTCTTCGCTAAGGGGGTCACCATCATGCCCAAAGACTTCCAGCTGGCCCGCTGCATCCGCGGAGAGAGAGCCTAGACTTTCTGCTGCACATTCACCAACCATAATGCTCTGCACTGTGTGTCTCTATATATATACATTTATAGTAATATGGACATATGTTTACTAGATGTTTTTTTCTTGCCTTCTGATTGTTGCTCTGAGTGTTGCTGTCCCTATGCTGTTGCAATCCTGGAATTTCCCCATTGTGGGACTAATAAAGGCTTATCTTATCTTATCTTAATATGTGGGTCATGGCAGGATTGCATCCTCACCTTGCGGCAGACAAAATGATGACCTGCATCGGCTGGGAGGAGGAAAATTGTGAGACTGTCCTCCGCCATGCCAACCATCACCACCGTAAACATGAATCAACCACGAAAAAGAAGACAAAAGCAAGGAAGACAACTTGGAAAAGGCCCTGCTCACGACGGCGCAGTGGGCCCCCACTCCAACGCAGCCACACCCAGACTCCTCTGCTGGCCCTAACCAGTGTCGCTACTGTGGCCAAGAAGGACACTGGATGAGACAGTGCCCACAGCTGTCAACCTGTGGCTACTGCAAGCAAGCTGGACACTGGGCTACAGCATGCCCAGTAAGACCACGATCTGGACCCCATGGAAGGGGGAGGAGCAGAGGTAACTTCCAGCAAGGCAACCGTGCATCCTGGCCCCGACAAAACCCTGGCCAGCCACCACACTCTTTCCCCCAGCTCCTACCACCTCAACCCCAACAGCCTCAGCAGTGGCGCCAGGTGGATAAGACTGGACAATGCTCTCTCTCTTTACCCTCACCCCCAGCAGACGCCGTACATGTGCTTGCCAATAATAATAAAAAAAAAAAAAAAAAAAAAAAAATCACGCTGCAGCCACACACACATCTCATACTAAATACACAGCATTGACACTTGCATCATACCTCCTCTCATTCACTCACATCACAGGTGGCGAGTGGAGGTTTCACACGAGTTTTTCACAGAACCATTGTCATGTACAGTGGATAAAACACATTCACTCACAATTTCTTGTTTTCACCTCAGTGCCCTTTCAGCTTGTTAGGCAGAGATCTGATGTGCAGTTTGTCACTCTCACTCTCCTGCACACCACAGGGAACTCAAATTAAAACTCCCAGCTCGACCTTTGCCAAAATTCCATCTCTGCTGTACATTTACAGATGTGGACAAAATTGTTGGTACCCCTCTGTTAATGAAGGAAAAACCCACAATGGTCACAGAAATAACCTGAATCTGACAAAAGTTGTAATAAATAAAAATTCTATGAAAATTAACCAATGAAAATCAGACAATGCTTTTGAATGTAAGGAAAGCGAAGCAAAGCAAAAGGAGGAAGCAAAGGAGAGAGTTGTCTCAGGAGATTAGAAAGAAAATTATAGACAAGCATGTTAAAGGTAAAGGCTATAAGACTATCTCCAAGTAGCTTGATGTTCCTGTGACTACAGTTGCACAAATTATTGAGAAATTTAAGACCCACGGGACTGTAGCCAACCTCCCTGGATGTGGCCGCAGGAGAAGATGGATAATACGAATGGTAACAAAAGAGCCCAGAACAACCTCTAAACACATTCATGGTGAACTCCAAGGTCAAGGTACATCAGTGGACTGATGGGAGACGACCGAGAAGGACACCACTGTTGAAAACAAATCATAAAAAAAGCCAAACTGGAATTTGCCAAACTGCATGTTGACATTACATTGCATGTTACATTACATTGCACATAACTCTCACACTGCTTTTTACTTCATTCACATTATATCACTGAATCTGAGTTCACATTGAAATACTGTGTGACTGTATATTTTTTCATATATTTCTGCAAAGTGTGGTTAGTCTGAGTAAATAACTGCATATATTCCTGTATGTATTTGCTTCCTTTTATAGAAACATGGACAGACTGTAATTTACTGTACATACTCTGTTGTCATTGAATCCTTATTTAAATCCTCCACCTGAACAACGAGAGCAAATTTTTAGCCAAAGTCAAATTCCTTGTATGTGTTGTGCATACTTGGCCAATAAAGCTGATTCTGACAAGCCACAAAGCTTCTGGGAGAATGTCCTATGGACAGACGAGACAAAACTGGAACTTTTTGGCAAGGCACATCAACTCTATGTTCACAGACACAGCACTAACGATCTGTGAAGAGGAGGTGCGCTGGGTCTTTCAGAGACAAAAGATCAAGAAGGCTGCAGGACCTGATGGTGTGTCTCCGTCCTGCCTGAGAGTCTGCTCCAACGAGTTGGCCCCCATCTTCACCTGGATCTTTAATAGATCACTGGAGCTGTGTGAAGTGCCTTCCTGCTTCAAACGCTCCATCATCATTCCAGTTCCCAAGAAACCCTCTGTTACAGGATTAAACGACTACGGACCTGTTGCCTTGACCTCTGTGGTCATGAAATCCTTGGAGAGATTGGTGCTGAATCACCTGAAGGTCGTCACAGGCCCCCTGATGGACCCACTGCAGTTTGCCTACCGGTCAAACAGGTCAGTGGATGATGCAGTGAATATGGGACTACACTACATCCTGCAACACCTCGACTCCCCAGGGACGTACACCAGGATCCTGTTTGTCGACTTCAGCTCGGAGTTCAGCACCATCATCCCAGGCATTCTTCATCAGAAACTCCTCCAGCTCAAGGTGCCCCCCTCCACCTGCCAGTGGATCTCCAGCTTTCTGACTGACAGATGGCAGCAGGTGAAGCTAGGGAGCTTTACATCCAGCTCCCGAAAAATTAATACTGGCGCCCCCCAAGGGTGTGTCCTTTCCCCACTGCTCTTCTCCCTCTACTCCAACGACTGCACCTCAGAGGACCCTTCGGTGAAGCTCCTGAAGTTTGCGGACGACACCACAGTCATCGGTTTGATCCGGGATGGTGATGAGTCTGCATACAGGCGGGAGGTGGAGCAGCTGATCCTCTGGTGCGGCCAGAACCATCTTGAACTTAACCCAGCCAAAACGGTGGAGATGACTGTGGATTTCAGGCGACACCCTCCTTCATTCCCCCCACTCACCATCCTCAACAGCACAGTGTCCACTGTGGACTCCTTCAAGTTTCTGGGTACCACAATCTCCCGGAACCTGAAGTGGTCCTCCCATATAGACACTGTCCGGAAAAAGGCCCAGCAGAGGTTGTTTTTTCTGTGTCAGCTCAATAAGTTTGATTTGCCTCAGGAGCTGCTGGTTGTCTTCTACACCGCCATCATCCAATCTGTCCTCTGCTATTCCATCACTGTCTGGTTTGGATCTGCCACTAAACAGGACAAGACCAGACTGCAGCGGATCATTAAGTCTGCCGAGAGGATCATTGGTACCGACCTACCCTCCATTGAGAACTTATATCGGTCCATACCCAGGAAACGGGCGGGAAACATCTGTGCTGACCCGTCACACCCCGGCCACAAACTCTTTGAACTTCTATCTTCTGGTCATCGTTACAGATCACTGAAGGTCAAAACCACCCGTCACAGGAACAGTTTCTTTCCTCAAGCCATCACTCTGATGAACTCCTAACATTCACCTAGTCCTACCTGTTGCTGTACTCATGACTTTTCATCCATTCTTACATTGCACATAACTCTCACACTGCTTTTTACTTCATTCACATTATATCACTGAATCCGAGTTCACATTGGAATACTGTATGACTGTATATTTTTTCATATATTTCTGCAAAGTGTGGATAGTCTGAGTAAATAACTGCATATATTCCTGTCTATATTTGTATCCCTTTTATAGAAATGTGGACAGACTGTAATTTACTGTACATACTCTGTTGTCATTGAATCCTTATTTAAATCTTATTTAAATCCTCCACCTGAACGAGAGCAAGTTTTTAGCCAAAGTCAAATTCCTTGTATGTGTTGTGCATACTTGGCCAATAAAGCTGATTCTGATTCTGACAAAAATGAAGCATCCCAAGAAAAGAACACTGTCCCTACTGTGAAACATGGAGGAGGTTCTGTTATGTTCTGGGGCTGCTTTGCTGCATTTGGCACAGGGTGTCTTGAATCTGTGCAGGGTACAATGAAATCTCAAGACTATCAAGGTATTCTAGAGAGAAATGTGCTGCCCAGTGTCAGACAGCATGGTCTCAGTCGCAGGTCATGGGTCTTGCAACAGGATAATGACCCAAAACGCACAGCTAAAAACACCCAAGAATGGCTAAGAGCGAAACATTGGACTATTCTAAAGTGGCCCTCTATGACCCCTGATCTAAATCCTATTGAACATCTGTGGAAGGAGCTGAAACATGCCATCTGGAGAAGGCACCCTTCAAACCTGAGACAACTGGAGCAGTTTGCTGATGAGTGGGCCAAAATACCTGCTGAGAGGTGCAGAAGTCTCATTGACAGTTACAGAAATAGTTTTATTGCAGTGATTGCCTCAAAACGTTAAGCAACAAAATATTAAGCGTTTGTTTTTTAAAATAATTCTGTTGAACCACAATTCAAAAGCACTGTCTGATTTTCATTGGTTAATTTTCATAGAATTTTTATTTATTACCACTTTTGTCAGATTCAAGTTATTTCTGTGACCATTGTGGGTTTTTCTTTCATTAACAGAGGGGTACCAACAATTTTGTCCACGTCTGTATGAATGGGCACTAAACAGATGAAGGGCAGAGCTTCCATTTGGTTGAAATGGGAAAGAAGCTCTCGCCACAAGCTACAGTTTCCATGCCACCACACAGAACACATTGTACAACACATCTCTCACAGGATCAGTCCGCCAAGGTCTCCGCCTTTGACTGCCACCTAATCCACATAGCACCGGACTTCCATGATCCCTCCTGCAGGTGGTGAACCTACTGGAGGGCGGACCCATGTAACTCCTTCGGGCTGAGCCCGGCCGGGTCCCATGGGTGGAAACCTGGCCACCAGACGCTAGCCTTCGAGCCCCTCCCCCAGGCCTGGCTCCAGGGTGGGGCCCCGGTAACCCCATACCGGGCGGGGTACACTGAATCCTTGATATACAATTTATCATGAGAAGTCTGTTGGAGCCGGAAAAAGGTGGATTGTCCTCTCCGGGTTGGGGACAGGCTCCTGCCCCAAGTGGAGGAGTTTAAGTATCTTGGGGTCTTGTTCACGAGTGAGGGGAAAATGGAGCGAGAGATCGACAGACGGATTGGAGCAGCATCTGCAGTGATGCGGACGTTGTACCGGTCTGTTGTGGTGAAGAGGGAGCTTAGTTCTAAGGCAAAGCTGTCGATTTACCAGTCAATCTACGTTCCTACTCTCACCTATGGTCACGAGCTTTGGGTAATGACCGAAAGAACGAGATCGCGGATACAAGCGGCTGAAATGAGCTTTCTCCGTAGGATTGCTGGACTCACCCTCAGAGATAGGGTGAGGAGCTCAGTCATCCGGGAGAGGCTCAGAGTAGAACCGCTGCTCCTCCACATTGAAAGGAGTCAGTTGAGGTGGTATGGGCATCTGATTAGGATGCCTCCTGGACGTCTCCCACTTGAGGTGTTTCAGGCACGTCCCACTGGGAGGAGACCCCGGGGCAGACCCAGGACTCGGTGGAGAGACTATGTCTCCCAGCTAGTCTGGGAACGCCTTGGTATCCCCTCTGAAGAGCTGGAGCAGGTGGCTGGGGAGAGGGAAGTCTGGGCTTCTCTGCTTGAACTGCTGCCTCCGCGACCCGGACCTCCGGAAAAGCGGTAGAAGATGGATGGATGGATGGATCTCTCACAGGGCCCTGACACAGAATATGAGAAACAATGGCCACAAGTTAAATCTGCCCAACTGCAAATGACACACGTGTGGGCAGCAGATTTTAGCTTTTTACTGACTGCACTTAAACCATCAATGTCTACAGTGTTCTCAGTCTCACACAGTTACCCACATGTTTCACTCACCAAAGCCCCCTCCTCAGCGTGGAGCGATATGGGAGCACGGGCCCTTGCCGCTCATTGCACTGATGACTGGGTTTCATCTGCACCACTACACCATGTTGGCCTCAGTACAGTTTTGTTCTCCCCCTCTCTGCAGACGTATCGTGCAGAGTATGTGGTTTCACTTCCCTGTGAGCATTTCATCCAAACTTTGGATGACACCAGGCGGTACATATGGATGAAACCTGTTATGCCCTTTGTACAGAGTCAGGAAGATCACATGCTCTCCCGTGTTCCATCATCTCTGTGGGCTGCACACAAATATGACGTGGGGCTTATAAAAAATTGCCCTCCAGTCGTTATAACCTCAAAATATCATTTCAGACCCAAATCCATGCAGTACCCACTCAGGCCTGAGGCATGTGATGGCATCACTCCTGTCTTTGAATCACTTTTAAAAGAAGGGATTATTGTCCCTGCGCCAGATTCTCCAGTTTGTACGCCAATTTTTCCCGTAAAAAAGATCAGAGATGAGGGCCAACCTGCTGAATGGCGTTTTGTTCAAGATCTTCAGGCCGTTAACGCTGCCGTCGTCCAACGTGCCCCTGTGGTCCCTAACCCTCACACCATTTTGATCCTAATTCCTCCAAATTCAACCTATTTTACAGTGGTGGATTTGTCAAAACGCGTTTTTCAGCGTCCCCATCCACAAAGACTCACAGTTTTGGTTCACATTCCAATTCAATGGGGCTCTTTACACGTTCACCAGATTGGCCCAGGGCTACTGCGAAAGCCCAACCATTTATAACGCGGCTCTTAAGAGCTCTTTGAGCTCTCTTCAACTGTCAGAAGGCTCTGTCCTGATTCAGTATGTTGATGACCTTTTGCTGTGCACGCCAAATGAGGCACAATGCCAAGCAGACTCTTTGAAGCTTTTGTGTCACCTTGCTGCAGAAGGCCACAAGGCTTCAAAGTCAAAATTGCAATTTTGCAAAACAATGGTCACATTTTTGGGCCATCAAATCTCTAATCAAGGCAAATCTCTCTCTCCAAAGCGTACACAAGCAATCTGTCACATGGACAAGCCTAAAACCAAGAAAGAACTTCTTTCCTTCCTTGGCATGGCATCCCATTGCCGTTCCTTTATTCCCGATTTTTCATGCATTGAGAGACCAATGCGTGACATCATTCCATCAAAGGGTCCCTCACACTTCCCTCTGGAGTGGACACCTGCTGCTAATGACTCCTTTGAAAACATGAAGAAAGCTCTTTTAGCTCCTCCAACACTCACTTCCTGATCCTTCTAAACCTTTTGTTCAGTATATTGATGAGAAGTCCGGATGCATGACCTCCATTCTCCTGCAGCCCCACGGTGACAGACTTCGCCCAGTTGCGTATTACTCCTGCAAATTGGATGCTGTTGCAGTAGGGCTCACTGTCTCCTGGCTGTGGCTGTGGCAGAGCGTGCGGTAGTGGCATCCCGCGACATTGTTCTGCATTCTCCCCTTACTCTGTACTGCATGTCCCTCATGCAGCTGCACTGCTTCTGAATGAGCAGAAGTCATCACACCTCTCCCACACAAGGTGGCTTAGATATCATTCTACCCTCCTTGAATCACCAAACCTTACTGTCAAACGCTGTGCACAGTCAATTTACCCAGCCACCAATCTTCCCCCACCTTCTTGTGATGATGACACAGACTGTGACCGTGACCGTTTGCCCTTGTTTGACTTTGTCACCTCTCCTAGACCTGACCTGTCTGACACTCCACTTCCCAACCCAGACCTTGTCCTGTACGTTGACGGCTCTGCCTCTGTTGACCTCTCTGTAGGCCGCAACAAAGTGGGTTGGGCAGTATGTGATGACCACTATACGTTGCTCTCTGGCTCCTTGCCATCTCATCTTTCTGCATAACTGGCTGCCTTGGCAGAGGCATACACTTATGCTACGGGGCAATCGGTCACTATTTACACTGACTCACGCTATGCCTTTGGGGTAGTTCATGATTTTGGAGCGCTGTGGCGTGAAAGGAACTTCCTCACTTCTGCAGGCTTACCCATAAAGAACTCCTCTTACGTTTCCCGCCTTCTCAATGCCATCCTCCTTCCTTCTTCTGTGGCAGTGTGCAAATGCACGGCCCACACTTCTCCTGACCCTGTTTCTCGGGGCAATGCTCGTGCTGATGCTGCAGCTAAGGCTGCGGCTCTCTCCTTCTCTGCCACCCATGCTCCCCCTCACGCTCCTTCCCCTCCCCTTCCTGCCTCCTCTTCACTAACACCCACCGATTCCCTCATTTCTATGCAATCTCTTTCATCTCCACAGGAACGTCAGAAGTGGACCAGCAAAGGCTGTCCCAAAGATCATGCTGGTGTGTGGAGAGGGCCGAATGCTCTCCCCTGCTTACTGGCTCATTTGTTTAATCATTTTGCTAAATTAACATATGGGAGAGACCATGTGTCAAGAGAAGGGATGACACAACCACTGCATGCAAACTGGTTTACCACTGGTTTCACTGTTTATGATGATAATTTTTGCAAAAAATGTCTGATTTGTGCTACTAACAATGCCCACAGGGTCCCCAAACAGGTCCCAGTAGCACATCCGCCCCCTGCAGGACCGTTCCAACATCTCATGATGGATTTTATAGAACTAAGCCCAGCTGAGGGCAAAAAGTAGTTTGGTAACGGTTGACATGTGGTCCAAATGGGTGGAAGCCTTTCCAGCCAAACATGCAACAAGCACTGCTGTGGCCACAGCATTACTGTCAGAAATTATTCCCAGATGGGAATACCAGAGAAAATCTCCAGGGATAATGGTAAGACACTTTGTAAATGAAGGACGGACCAATTGGGTATTACATTGGCCTATGATCTGAGAAAGGATTGTGCCAAACCTGGCCTACCTTGGACTACAGTAAGTGCCTCCCATTAGCACTCATGTACATGCGCAAGCAAGTTAGAAAGAAATATGACATGCCAGCCTTTGAGATTTTGTTTGCCCACCCCTCATTTTTTAGGTTTCTCTGCAGAAAGGAAGACACCGCCTGTGGGAATTTGGCCGCTTGCCTTCCCCACATCCTCGCTGGATCGAGCCGCGAGAGGAGTCAGAGACTTAATTTTTTTTTTTTTTTTTTTTTCTCCTTTCACAGCCGCTGTGGATCATCGCCAGGTCTACCGGGAAAGCCCCTCACTATTGCAGATCCACACGCAATTTTTGCGCAGCCCAGACACCCTTGACGTCCCGGGCCGGCACTCACTTACTCCCACCCCCTCCCCCTCCCCCTCCTCCACAGTGCTCTTCCCGCACCTCACTCCCTAAAGCCAGCCGATCGCCATCTTGGTCCATTACGCACGACACGAAATGGCCCCGTGCACCCACGGTCCACGACTGTTCAACATGCTGGAACTCTGAGCGGTGCACACTGTCCTTTCCCCCCCTCCCCCCCACAGACTGACAAGCCATCCGACACTCCTCTACAGCAGGACAGTCACAGCCCCTTCTGAGTGTTCTGGGGGGAGCCCTGTGGTGACCCACCACAATCTACAGGAACATTCATTCTCACACTCAGAAGGTCTGGAAGAAGCAGAGGACCATTCACATACGGACAGAGAGCCCCTGGGGGGACAACCAGAACAATGGACTATTGTTTATACATCCCCGGATTAAGGAGAAGACGTCCGGGCGCCAGTTGGTCAGGCTAATCATATGTATTGACTGATATTTGACTGATACATGATTACGGTTCCGGTTCCGCCGGACCGGCGGCGCCACACGAGTCGGCTGCCTGTTGCAACAGCCTTTTTTTTTTTTTTTTTTATCTTCCTTCTTCTTTCTACACCTTTCACTCTGTATATATATCACGGACGCACGGATCGCCCCGGGGGTCTCCCGGGTCGGCGGACGGAGCCACAGTTTGCAGCGGGAGACGTTACAGCGGGGAGGAGCTAGTGCTAGCTAGCACTTGGCCGCCGCCCGGTGCTAATGGGAAACTCGATATACCGGGAGCTGTAGCGAAAACGAAGCGGGTGCCGGGCTGGAGTTTAGGCGGCGTGAAAGAAATATAAGACAGAATAATAAAGAGCGATGGCAAGAACCAAGCAGACCGCCCGTAAAATCTACTGGAGGAAGAAGCCCCCCCAGGAGACAGCTAGCCACAGGGCTGCTCGGAGAGGCGCTCTGGCCACCGGCAGAGTGAAGAGGCCTCGCCGTCACAGGTCCGTGGCTCTGAGAGAGATCCGTCGCTACCAGAAATCCACGGAGCTGCTCATCCGTAAGCTGCCCGTCCAGCGCCTGGTGAGGGAGATCGCTCAGGACTTCAAGACCGTCCTGCGTTTCCTGCGTTTCGCCGTCATGGCTCTGCAGGAGACCAGCGAGACCCACCTGGTGGTCTCTTCTTCGCTAAGGGGGTCACCATCATGCCCAAAGACTTCCAGCTGGCCCGCTGCATCCGCGGAGAGAGAGCTTAGACTTTCTGCTGCACATCCACCAGCCATAATGCTCTGCACTGTGTCTATATATATATATACATTTATAGTAATATGGACATATGTTTACTAGATGTTGTTTTTCCTTGCCTTCTGATTGTTGCTCTGAGTGTTGCTATCCCTATGCTGTTGCAATCCTGGAATTTCCCCATTGTGGGACTAATAAAGGCTTATCTTATCTTATCTTATCTTATATGTATATCAATATGCCAATGTGCCATGTATTCTCTCTGTTTGTATAACATGTATAAAAGAGCTTGCTATACATGCCCCAGCAGCACAGCAAAGCGCAGCACAACACAGCACAGCGCTACAAGTGCGTCTCATAATGTTGGAGGAAATAAAACTCTGCAACCTTCTGCAACCTTGAGGGGGTGGCAGTGGCTTAGGAGGTAGAGCGGGTCGTCCAATAACCGCATGGTTGGCGGTTCGAATCCCGCTCTCCCCAGATATCCTGCCGTTGTGTCCCTGGGCAAGACACTTCACCCCCAATTGCTCCTGGTGGGTCTGGAAGCGCCATGTTAGGTAGCATGCCGCCATCAGTGTGTGAATGTGTGTGTCAATGGGTGGATAGCAGGATCTGTAAAGCGCTTTGGTCATCAAAAGATGAGAATAAAAGCGCTATATAAGTGAATGCCATTTACCATTTCCAGCTTGTCATATCTCGACTGAACTAAATCCTCCACAGTGTCATCCTTCTCTTCTTCCTCTGCTCTCACCTCTCCCGGACCCTCTGCCTGAACACTTTCCGCTCCTTGGCTCCCCTCTTCTGTCTCATCTTGCCCTCTCTGAGCTCTGTCTAATTCAGGTTCTCTCTCCGTCTATGGTGATATACAAACAGGTTAGAAAATATCAAGTGCCATATAAATTAAAGGAGACAACCAAAAATTTCTAGTTAAGGGTACAAAGAGCACCCACTTAAAAACTTGAGTAATGACTTCAGTCTTGAAGGTTTGAGGTTTTTCTCCAAAATTTATAACCATTTTCTTATAGTTTTCTACTTTTCTCTGTAAATTGATCTAAATTTGAAACCATTTTCCTCAAATTTGTAATTTCTTCTTGTAAAATTGACTTTTCTTGTACATTTGAAACTTTACTATAAATTTGTGGATTATTTTATGGCTTATTTTTGTCTGTTTTTTTTTTTTAAATAAAATTACTGTTATTTAAATAAATTTGAAACAGACTGGTATTTTTTTTTTTTTTTTTTACTTTTTCCTTATAACAATTTATATTTTTGACCATAACTTGCAGTCAGAACAGAACAATAATTTAATTCTGACTACAAAGAAGAAAATATGAATAAAATTGTATTTAATGATTTAAATTAACTTAAATGACCAAGGATACCGTTATTTCTGTTGTAATATTTACAACAATGTATAATGTATAATATTTGTAATGTTATACATTTATAGTTTTTGTTTTTTTTTTTTGTTTTTTTAGAAATCTCACCACCAAGACGGCAGGAAAAACCTCCCTTATTTTGAAATCCTAACATTGGCACGTTTAGTTTGTCTGATTGCTGCTGACAGATTAAAGTCATTGACTTCGTGAATTTCTGTCACCTTAACTTGCCAGGCACATAATAGGAAACATAACTTAATACTGTAGTGGTTGGTAAAATATATACTCAGCAATTCAGTAGTTGCCCTTCCCTTTCCCTTCATATGACGCCGGCTGCATATGAATTCTAACCACATCTCTTAGCTAAGCGACTCTTCCGTTATTGCTCCCATTTTCAGCGGGCTAAAACCATGATAAATGCCTCCAGTGCTTACATACCTCTTCTGATTTTTTTCCGTGTTTAAAGTACTTTAACAAACTCATGTTTCTGTCGGACAGTCGCACTTAACAAGACACTGCCTGCTGACTGGAAAACTCGCGTGGGCGGGGCGCTTCTAAACTCCGTGCGGATGACGGCCATGCACGTTGTTTGTGTGTGCACTTAAGGAAAGTCATTGCTTCATATATTTTTCTTAATAAATTCATATCTCCTTGGCGTGGCGGTAAAAATTTTTGGCAAGGTGGGCTGCCACCGAGAAATGTTACCAGAGGAAACCCTGGCTTGTCACTCTCAGCTCAGCACTTCCGCTTTTCCTATGGTCAGACTTTCTACTTATTTTTTTAATAGCAGTCTCTAAATAACAATAGACAGGAAACGTGTTTTAGCAGCTCTGGATGTAAAATATGACGACATGGAAAACAGGAGTCTGAGTAGAGACTGGATGGTGTCCCATGTCCCGCCCTTCCTTAATTCTGATTGGCTGCTTAGAAAGGTCTGACAATGACAAGCTCAGCTGCAGTCTGAAAAGTTGTACCTTTTCCAATGCTGAGCGCCGCAACAAAAATGGCCGCCGCTCAAAGCGTTTCAGTGTCGAAGGGGCTCAGCGCTGTAAACGCTGGACTACATAGAGAATGAATAGAAAACGGTCACCCAGAGTGAAAAAAACACGTTTGGCGGACACGCAGCCTAAGAGTGTTCCTGAATCACTTTTAAGCTAGAACTACTTGTGAGGAATTTTTAAGCTAAGATGGGAGCACTCTTACTGGACTTTCAGAATATTTGTGCATACAGGCCCAGGTACAGTGCATCCGGAAAGTATTCGCAGCACTTCACTTTTTCCACATTTTGTTATGTTACAGCCATATTCCAAAATTGATTAAATTCATTTTTTCCCCTCAAAATTCTACACACAATACCCCATGACAATGTGAAGAAATTTTCTGAAATTTTTGAAAATTTATAAAAAAATTTAAAAAAAAAACTAAAATCACATGCACATAAGTATTCACAGCCTTTGCTCAATACTTTGTTAGTGCACCTCTGGCAGCAATTACAGTCTCAAGTCTTTTTGACTATGATGCCACAAGCTTGGCACACCTATGTCTGGGCAGTTTCGCCCATTCCTCTTTGCAGCACCTCTTAAGGTGCTGCAAAGGTCCATCAGGTTGGATGGGAAGCGTCAGTGCACAGCCATTTTCAGATCTCTCCAGAGATGTTGAATTGGATTCAAGTCTGGACTCTGGCTGGGCCACTTAAGGACATTCACAGAGTTGTCCTGAAGCCACTCCTTTGATATCTTGGCTGTGTGCTTAGGGTCGTTGTTCTGCTGAAAGATGAACCGTCGCCCCAGTCTGAGGTCAAGAGTGCTCTGGAGCAGGTTTTCATCCAGGACATCTCTGTACATTGTTGCATTCATCTTTCTCTCTATCCTGACTAGTCTCCCAGTTCCTGCTGCTGAAAAACATCCCCACAGCATGATGCTGCTACCACCATTGGCGTGGTTATGAATGGTGACTGGTTTCCTCCAAACATAACGCCTGGCATTCTCGCCAAAGAGTTCAATCTTTGTCTCATCAGACCAGAGAATTTTGTTTCTCATGGTCTGAGAGTCCTTCAGGTGCCTTTTGGCAAAGTCCAGGCGGACTGCCAAGTGCCCTTTACTAAGGAGTGGCTTCCATCTGGCCACTCTACCATACTGGCCTGATTGGTGGATTGCTGCAGAGATGGTTGTCCTTCTAGAAGGTTCTCCTCTCCACAGAGGAACACTGGAGCTCAGAGAGTGACCATTGGGTCCTTGGTCACTTCCCTGACTAAGGCCCTTCTCCCCCAATCGTCCAGTTTAGACGGCCGGCCAGCTCTAGTAAAAGTCCTGGTGGTTCCGAACTTCTTCCATTTACGGATGATTGAGGTCATTGTGCTCATTGCGACCTTCACAGCATCAGAAATTGTCTGTACCCTTCCCCAGATTTGTGCCTCAAGACAACCCTGTCTCGGAGGTCTACAGACAATTCCTTTGACTTCATGCTTGGTTTGTGCTCTGACATGCACTGTCAACTGTGGGACCTTATACAGACAGGTGTGTGCCTTTCCAAATCATGTCCAACCAACTGAATTTACCACAGGTGGACTCCAATTAAGCTGTGGAAACATCTCAAGGATGATCAGTGGAAACAGGATGCACCCGAGCTCAATTTTGAGCTTCATGGCAAAGGCTGTGAATACTTATGTACAAGTGATTTCTTAGTTTTTTTTATTTTTAATAAATGTGCAAAAATCTCAAAAAAAGCTGCAATATAAAATGTTGAAAAAGTGAAGTGCTGTGAATACTTTCCGGATGCACTGTATGTACGTTGTTCAGCCAATTCTGCAGAAAAGAAAAACAGAAAAACAGCTGATAAAGTGTGAAAAGTGACAATAAGCACTATAGCAAGGAAAAACACTTCACTGTGTAAATGCAACAAATCTAAGAGCTTACCGGGACATTGTGAACTTCTGCAGTTCAGAGTGAAGCTTTCCATTTTCAGTTTCCAGGCTCTTTACTTCTTTCTCTGGGCAACAAATAAACAACTGATTTTCAATGCCATTACATCTGACTTGATAATACACTGCACATGCACAGTCTACTGCATATGAGGTTGTCATGAGCATGCTGCTGCCGACACAGTGCAGTCACATGGTATTAAAGATGGAAAAGCTGTCATTAATTCACTCTCTTTAACCATGTAATCTTTTCAGGTCTGTGGGGGCTGGGTACACCCTGGACAGTGTGCCAGTCCATAACAGGGCCAAAACAAAGAGGCAAACATCCATTTACTCACACTTATACCTACAGGCAATTCAGAATCCACAGTAGACCCAACATGTTAATTTGCATCCCCATGCAGACCTGGGAAGAACATGCAAGCTCCACAAAGATGCGTCCCAACTGGCCAGCTTGAACTGGGTTCAAACCTAGGACGTCCTTGCTGTTCCAACCATTGCACCACCGAGCTGCCCAAGGGGAAGTTTTGTTAAATGTAAATCCCATTTAATGCAGGGAATGGCACCATCTTTTTTTTTTTTTTTTTTTTTTTTTTTTAATTAAACAAGCTACAGTTCTGACATATAAGGCTTTGTTTCAGGCACTCTTTCACAAGCTGCACAACCATGACCCTCCAAGAGATGTAGACACATCATAGAAAATAACAGCAGACGTAATAAATTAACTTACTTAGTTTAGCTACAAGGTCCAGATTCTGATCCTTATTCTGTTTCAGATTTTCCTCCAAGATGGCACATCGATCACATTCTCGTTCTCGAAGCCTGTAGCATAAGATTTAGTTTTTAATCCAACATGTATGGGCTTTATAAAGACTAAGGATAAATCAATCTAATATCTGTACTAGATAAAGGTTCCAATATGACCCAAATCACTGGACCAGTATAAGAAACAAAGCCTCAGATCTATGACCGATCCATTAAACTTCAGTTATGCTTGGTGCTGCCAACATTGCCAACATTTAGCTGGCAATGTTAGATAATGTCATACAATGTGGATACAATATTGACCATAAATATAAAAACAGAAAAAAAAATAAAGGTATCAAGACAGCCTTTTCACTTACTGAGAACATGATACAGCTATATAATAATGCAGTGCAGTTTTGTGTGTAAAATGGAACTGTCTGTTATTCATTGTTTGCAAAGTTATTCTATGTGCAATACAGTTCCTGTAAATTTAAATATATCCGTTTTCTCAGTTTATGTTAAAAAAGTTAGAAATGATTTTCTCTATTTGAGCCAGATGTTGCTTTAAGGAGCCCCAATATCTTTTTCACAATGAGATAGTTATTTGGCAGGGACAGTGCAAGAAGTAATTTAACGTTTTAATTTTACACTGGTATTGGATTGGCTCAGTATCAGTGTCTTGAGTCCAAGACGTTGGTATTCGATTGATGCCCCCAACTCAAAAGAGAAATATATCAGTGCACTTCTTGTAATATGTCCATGTTTAAGAACCTAAAATTACAAAACAATGACAGCTGGTCTAAAGAAAAATAGTCTTTCAGTATAAAACACTATTTTTTAGCATGTATAGTCCACTGCCCATTTACAGTTTATTCAGTCACTTAAACATTATTTCTTTTTATAATGCATTATAAAAGAAGTTTCCCATATTAGCATTGCCTTAAAGTGCTGATGACATGATTTTGACTTCATCTAATTTTTCAACACATAATACAATATGACGAAATAGGTTGGTCTGTGCAGTTCTAAGTCAAACAGGCTTGCTTTCACGCGAATATCCAATGTTTCCAAGAGCGCCGCGGCACCAATTGTGTCAGTGGCTGGAAAAACCCTGGGCATGTTGTGACGTCAGCGGGAGAACACAGCAGTTGGCTGCCCATTCTACACGCATGATGGAAGCGGTTGAAAACATCAATTATGGTTCCAGCACATGTAGTCTGGAATTGGTTTGTGTTGTCCAATCTTCAGACGATTATAGTTCAGAAGAATGGGATGACAATGAAGAATCTGGGGGCATCAGACCTTATAGGTTTGAGCCGTGCCAAGTGGACAACGTGCCTAGCGAGTCAGACTCAGAGTGACGATGTTGAGGCACACATGTCCGTCGCAGCAGCAGCGGCAAACACACAGCAGGGGAACACCGAGTGGTATGCTTTTGTTACAGCTATTGCAACAAATTATTTGTTCATAAATATAATTTATTTAAACCAGATTTTTCAATAAAATCATAGCAGTGTATTTATAATAAAATTGAAACATCTACCTGATACTTTCAAGGCCCCCCCCCAAATAAACAAATCAAAAGATACTATTTTTTTATTTTTGCAGGTGCCAGTGTGGTCTGTGTGTGAGCATGACAACAGAGGAGGAGAGTATTTGCTGTCAGGAGCAGGACAAGGTGAAGCAGAAAATTCCGGACGGTGCTATAAAGTGTATCACTGGTCATCACAACTTCCCTGCGGTGTGTCTGAATGAAGATGTGTTGGAAGTGGCCTACTTCACCAATAAACATTATATGAATGTGGATTATGGGAACAACTGGAAGAGATATACAGCTTACAGACAGTTCATCTGATGGTGCTACCACTACCTTGATGAGAAAGTCCACGTGCCAATACCTGCCTGTGTCGTTCACAAGATTAGACAGACCTATGGGTAACACGGGAAGTCAAGATGGTCCTCAACAAGAAGAAGGCTGCTTTTAGGAGCAGAGACAGGGAGGCCATGAAGGCAGCACAGCAGGAGGTGAAATACTGTGTGAAGGAAGCCAAGGACAGCTATAGGAGAAAGGTGGAGCAGAAGCTGAGGGAAAACAACATGAGGGAGGTCTGGGAAGGTGTGAGGACCATCACAGGTCTCAACACAAAGACCAGAGTTGTTGAGGGGACAATAGAGAGGGCAAATGAACTGAACGATTTTTTCAACAGGTTCAACCAGCCTTTGACCCTGCCCCTCCCACCCCCGCCCTCGTTACAGCCACACACCCCCACACACCTCCCCCAAATTTTGCAACCCCCCCCCCCCCACCACCACCACCACCACCACATCAGTACGACCCTTGCCATTTATTACCACAGAACAGGTCAGAGAGCAGCTGAGGAAGCTCCGACTCAGGAAAGCTGCAGGCCCAGACAAAGTGTGTCCAAGAGTATTGAACACCTGCGCTGCAGAACTGGGGGAACCACTACAACAGATCTTCAACCTCAGCCTGCAGATTGGGAGAGTGCCCCCTCTTTGGAAGACATCCCGCATTGTTCCAGTTCCGAAAAAGAACCGGCCCAGCGAGCTGAATGACTACCGACCAGTGGCACTCACCTCACATCTGATGAAGACGTTGGAGCGGCTCTTCCTCAGCCTCCTCAGACCCCAGGTGCAACACGCCCAGGACCGCCTGCAGCTTGCGTACCAACCAGGTGTTGGTGTGGAGGATGCCATCCTCTACCTGCTTCATCGAGCCCACTCCCATCTGGATAAGGGAAGTGGCACAATGAGGATCCTCTTTTTGGATTTCTCCAGTGCCTTCAATACCATTCAGCCCCCCTTGCTTCGGGATAAATTAAGCAAGATGGGAGTGGAGTCCCACCTGGTGGACTGGATCTCCGACTACCTCACTGGCAGACCACAATATGTTGGGCTGAAGGACATTACATCTGACACAGTTGTCTGCAGCACTGGAGCCCCCCAGGGCACAGTATTGGCCCCTCTTCTCTTCACCCTGTACACCTCGGACTTCTGCTACAACTCGGAGTTGTGTCATATTCAGAAGTATGCCGATGACACAGCCACTGTTGGGTGTATCAGGGATGACAGAGAGGAGTATCGGAGACTGGTAGGGGACTTTGCTGCATGGTGCCACACTAACCACCTACAGCTCAACACCTCTAAGACGAAGGAGCTGGTTATTGATTTTGGGAGGTCTAGACCAAGACCTCAACCAGTCCTGTTAGAGGGAGCTGAGGTGGAGGTTGTGGATTCATACAAATATCTCGGGTTGTGGTTGGACAATAAATTGGATTGGACAACATACAGTGGGGTAAAAAAGTATTTAGTCAGCCACCAATTGTGCAAGTTCTCCCACTTAAAAGATGAGAGAGGTCTCCAATTTTCATCATAGGTATACCTCAACTATGAGAGACAAAATGAGAAAAAAAAAATCCAGAAAATCACATTGTCTGATTTTTAAAGAATTTATTTGCAAATTATGGTGAAAAATAAGTATTTGGCCAATAACAAAAGTTCATCTCAATACTTTGTTATATACCCTTTGTTGGCAATGACAGAGGTCAAACGTTTTCTGAGAGTCTTCACAAGGTTTTCACACACTGTTGCTGGTATTTTGGCCCATTCCTCCATGCAGATCTCCTCTAGAGCAGTGATGTTTTGGGGGTGTCGCTGGGCAACACAGACTTTCAACTCCCTCCAAAGATTTTCTATGGGGTTGAGATCTGGAGACTGGCTAGGCCACTCCAGGACCTTGAAATGCTTCTTACGAAGCCACCCCTTCATTGCCCGGGCGGTGTGTTTGGGATCATTGTCATGCTGAAAGACCCAGCCACGTTTCATCTTCAATGCCCTTGCTGATGGAAGGAGGTTTTCACTCAAAATCTCACGATACATGGCCCCATTCATTCTTTCCTTTACACGGATCAGTCGTCCTGGTCCCTGTGCAGAAAAACAGCCCCAAAGCACGATGTTTCCACCCCCATGCTTCACAGTAGGTATGGTGTTCTTTCTCCTCCAAACACGACAAGTTGAGTTTTTACCAAAAAGTTCTATTTTGGCTTCATCTGACCATATGACATTCTCCCAATCCTCTTCTGGATCATCCAAATGCTCTCTAGCAAACTTCAGACGGGCCTGGACATGTACTGGCTTAAGCAGGGGGACACGCCTGGCACTGCAGGATTTGAGTCCCTGGGGGCGTAGTGTGTTACTGATGGTAGCCTTTGTTACTTTGGTCCCAGCTCTCTGCAGGTCATTCACTAGGTCCCCTGTGTGGTTCTGGGATTTTTGCTCACCGTTCTCATGATCATTTTGACCCCACGGGGTGAGATCTTGCATGGAGCCCCAGATCGAGGGAAATTATCAGTGGTCTTGTATGTCTTCCATTTTCTAATAATTGCTCCCACAGTTGATTTCTTCACACCAAGCTGCTTACCTATTGCAGATTCAGTCTTCCCAGCCTGGTGCAGGTCTACAATTTTGTTTCTGGTGTCCTTTGACAGCTCTTTGGTCTTGGCCAGAGTGGAGTTTAGAGTCTGACTGTTTGAGGTTATGGACAGGTGTCTTTTATACTGATAACGAGTTCAAACAGGTGCCATTAATACAGGTAATGAGTGGAGGACAGAGGAGCTTCTTAAAGAAGAAGTTACAGGTCTGTGAGAGCCAGAAATCTTGCTTGTTTGTAGGTGACCAAATACTTATTTTTCACCATAATTTATAAATAAATTCTTTAAAAATCCTTCAATGTGATTTTCTGGATTTTTTTTTCTCATTTTGTCTCTCATAGTTGAAGTATACCTATGATGAAAACTGGAAACCTCTCTCATCTTTTAAGTGGGAGAACTTGCAAAATTGGTGGCTGACTAAATACTTTTTTGCCCCACTGTACATTAGCCACTTGTATGGGAAGACAAAGTAGGATGTACTTCCTAAGGAGACTGCGGTCCTTCAACATCTGCAGTAAACTTCTGCGGATGTTTTACCAGTCGGTGGTTGCCAGCATCCTCTTTTACTCCGTGGTGTGCTGGGGGGGGGGGGGGGGGGGGGGCAGTATATTCAAGAAGGATACGTCCAGACTGGATAAACTGATCAGGCGGGCCGGCTCTGTGGTCGGCGCGAAGCTGGACACCCTGGTGACAGTGGCAGAGATGAGGACTCTGGATAAACTGTTGGATATAATGGACAATGTCAGCCACCCTCTGCACACCGTCATCAGTGACCAGAGGAGCCTGTTCAGTGAAAGACTGCTCCTTCCCAAGTGTCGGACTAACAGGCTCAAGAACTCTTTTGTCCACCATGCCATCACACTCTATAACTCCTCACTTGGGGGGGGGGGGGGGGGGGGGGGGACAGAGTACAGAGGACAGTAGGGTATTCATAGTGCAATAACCTTAACTTTACCATACTTGTACAAGCCATATTTAGCTTTGTATTTATATTGTGTATATTATGTTAAGTGTTTATTTTTTTCTTTTTTGATCTGTATGCTCCTTTTATGTGCTGCTAGAAATTTTAAATTTCCCAGAGGGAGTCATCCCAAAGGGATTAATAAGGTTAAGTCTAAGTCTAGACCTTTCCAACACAAGAGGGACAATATGTTGGTTTTACTTATGCTGACTAGCTTTATGTATTGTTTTTCATTCAATACATGTTTATCTGACCACAACTGTTGTCAATTTTTACAAGAAAATAAAATTACTAAATATTTATAGTGTGATACTTGAAAATCTCATAACTGTTGTCATCATTTGGATGTTGCATGCAATCCTGTATCAATCCTGGGTATTTGAACAAGAGAGAATTTTTTTTAATTTTGCAAATATAGTATAAACATTTTTTTAGTAAATTAGAGCATACTCATGGCCATAACTTATCATTTTAAAGTTCAATTATTTGTACAACCCCTTTAGAAATTAAAATTATTCTGCGTTACTGATGGCAATATCCTTAAAAATAATGTATTCCCTATTATTTATGTCTCATAAAAAATGCAGTTTTGTTTGTTATCATTGTTTATTAACTGCTTTTGTCTTGTATCAACTGGCTTGTGATTTTCAACAATAATAAGAAAATAGAAGCAACTGATAGTCCTCATTTTTTCTAGAGTTTGGTCACAAGAAAAACAATACTCAACTGGTATAGCACACATGTACTATAACTATCAAAAATATTAAATTAATTACTATAACAGGAAAAAGTCCAAATTAGTGGCAATGAATACAATATAGTCAGGTGGTGTCACGAACCGAGCCCGTGTTATCCTGTAGGCTTGGTTCTGACCGTTCTGTGGTTTATTATGCATTATCTTTTGAGTTCTTGTTGTTTTTATGTCTGTGTTCCTTTTTTTTTCCCCATGCCTGTAGCCGCCGCTCTGGCCGGGGGTTGTTGGACAGACGTTTTGACCCACTTTCAGGTGGGCGCCGTCCAAGATCCGCTGGTCTGACTACACCCCCATCTCTTTGACAGTCAGCTGTTCATGTTTTGTGTGCATCATCTGCCGTGTTGTCAGGCAGCTAAGCTTGCCAACACTATCACGACATGTTAGCCACTCCACACAGCCGTGGTTCTGTTGCGCCCCTTGAAGCGATGTCAGCCCTGGGGCGCAACCATGGTTAACACATCTCCTCTCCATGCGTTCGCTGGGTGATGTTGGCCCCAAACGCCAACTGTAAGTGTTTCTGTTTATCTTTGTAAGTCTTCACCTTTTTGGGAACTGTTGTTATCAGTCTTTATGTTCAATAAATGTGCTGTGGTGAATCCTGCGCGTAAATCCATTCATCCTTCCCCTCTTCCGTGCACAGCGTAAAAGCGCACATGGAGCACACGAGGAGGCTTAACGCAAAGGCATAGCCGTAAAACTGAAACAAGAAACCAGAGAAACTGTCTGCAACAAAGCTGCTGGCATTCCTGTCAACAAAACCAGCGTCCGTTCTTGCGGTGATGTCATTTCCGCCTCCTTCCTCATTCGGTGAGTGGCGCCACGGTGTAGTCAAACTTGGTGGTTTTCTGATGATAACTACGTTATGCAGGCGCGTTTGTAAATGTTATCTTGCTCATCGACAATGACTTTTGGGTTTATACAACATGCTAAAAAATGTTAAAATCGTGTCATGAGCACTTCAATAATAGTGATGTAATGTGTGACTTAAAAATATTTTTAATTCTCAAGTGTCTGAAAACATTTGAGAACTAAAAAAAATTGAATTTGAAACAACTTAATACATTTTAAAGCTTTTTATCAGTAGTAAATGCATAGTGAAGCAATTTAAGGTGTTTTTAAGCATTGATAAAGCCTTGTCTGTTTCAACTTCAAGTACAAACACTCTAAAAGGTATTTAATTTATCACTAGGACACAGCAGCTTTTAATCTAAAGAAAAGCAGATGCAAACACTGATTTAGAAGCTTTACATTGCTTTAAAATCATACAATTTTGTTTGTTTTGCTTGTTGTTGGTCCAATATTTCACCATTGCCTTTTAGGTAGGGTGTGGATCATGATTTTCATAAAATGTAAAAGAAGCTCTAAATGACAAACATCTATCTTGGAAAAATACAGCTAATATGTACAGATATAGACGTGTTTGATGTATTTACCTTTCCTCCAGCAGACTGATTGCATCCTGCAGGGATGTGTTTTGCTCCTTGAGCTGCTGATTGCGATTGTAAAACACCTCAAGTCTTTGTGCATCACTGTAAAGAAATAAATTCAATGCATGTAAGAGATATCCTTAAATACTAATGAATGAAACGCAGTGAGTGAATTGATATACTCACAGATAGCGGTCCTTTTTCAGCTTGCTCACCTTTGCCTCCAGTTCTGCAACACAGACAACATTTACATAACTTTCATTTAGCGTTTAACGTCCACATATGCTGCATGTGGTCATGCTTATTTGGATTATTATAGGTTAGTCACCTTGAAGAGCATTTCGATGACACTCTCCCAACTGTCTCCATAAATCCTGAAAGAGGTCAGCAGAAGTGTTGGTCCCACTGCTCTGTCCTGAGCTGTCCATCTTCCATTCACTCCCAAAACTGTCAGCAAACTTCTCTCGGCTCGTTTCCTTTCAACAGAAAGTAAATGATGTCAGTTAATCAGTATAGTAGCATGACATTTGTTTTTATTCGCTGCCTTTGGTTTATCACTTATGACCTCAACATGCTAGACCTAGCATGCGAGGTTGGGTTATATTCCACCCTTACCTTAGCTCAGGGGGTGGATTTAAAAAAATCAAAAAGGAAAATAATTGATCCTTAAAAAGAAGGTAAAATTAAATTAATTCATTAAATTAAATCACCCTTCCTGTCATTCAACCGTACAACCAATCATGTACAGCAGAACGAGATTGTGCTTTACCCATCTACAGTGTAGATCACACACACCAAGTGCAGAATCAGAGGGCCGCTGCCATGCAAGGCGCCGCCACAGAGTTCCCTCCTCCATTCCATTTATTGCTGAGCACCAAGCTGGATGGCAGGAAGTTCCACTTTTATATGGTCTTCGGCATGACCCGGCCGGGATTTGAACCCCTGCCTCCCGGGTGTGGGGCGGATGCTCTACCAACTGAGCCACCACTCCGGTTTTGACATAAATTGGCCTGCCAAAATTAAGAGTTTTTCTTCACAAATATGCAAATTTTATCTTAAAATTTTACAATTTTGCATTTGACCTTTGTGTTAACTTGCACCTTTTTTTCTTGAAAATCTCCAGTATTTTTAATCCAAAACTTTCTGCTTTTTACTGGAATATTTACTGATAAATTTACCTTTGTACTTATAAATGTATTACTTTTATTGCATTCATTTTAGATATTTTTGTCCTTGTAATTTCTTTATACATTGTCAAAATCACAGTCATGAAGCCACTGGTTATGGACAATAAGAGCAGGGTTTCCTCTGGTAATATTTCTGGGTGGCAGCCCGCCACCCCTGAAAATTTTTCGCCAATCAGGAAAAATAAATTTAAGAAAAATATATGAAACAATGATGGTTTGCAAGTGTGAACATGAACAACACGCGTGACCGTCATCCGTGCGGAATTCAGAAGTGCCCCGCCCGCGCGTTCCAGTCAGCAAGCACACTGCAGAGTGTCTCACTGCGAGCGTCGCTGTCCGAGAGAAACATGAGCTTATGAAAGTACTTTAAATGCAAAAAAATCAGAAGAGGTACACATTATATAGCACTTTTACTGTGAAGTGCGAGTTGGTGACACGCACCTCCGGTCACGTCACCGCACCGCCCTATATAAGGCCGGGGTTGGCCATCTTATAGCCTCTTTCTCACCTGTGCCTCGGCCAGTGCCTTGTCTGTGACCGCCATCTTCAAAGTGTTCAATAAAGCTGTGTTCTACAAGTCACCTCGCTTCATCTGTGAACCAGGGTAATACCATACATAACAGTATGTAACCAGTTAAGACATTTATCATGGTTTTAACCCACTGGTAACGGGAGCAATAATCGAAGAGTCGCTTAGCTAACATGTGGTTAGTTTTTTGTTTTTCTTATTTCAGACAAGAATAAAAAGGAGCCGTTTTTACCTTTACCTTAGTTAATATTAATTCACTAATTTATGTTCATTATTATGTACCTGGCAAGTTAAGATGACCGAAATTCACGAAGTCAATGACTTTAATCCATCGGCAGCCTTCAGACAAACTAAATGTGCCAACATTTGGATTTCAAAATAAGGGAGGGTTTTCCTGATGTCTGGGTGGTGAGGAGATTTCTAAAAAAAAAAAACAACAACAAAAACTATAAATATATAGAAATATTATAATAGAAATAACTGCATCTTTGGTCAGGTCATTTAAGTTAATTTATTTCATTAAATACAATTTTATTAATATTTTTTTCTTTGAAATCAGAGTTACATTATTGTTCTGTTATGGCTCTGCAAAATTATGGTCAAAAATGTAAATTACTATAAGGAAAAGGTAAAAAAAAAAAATTACTACAGTCTGTTTCAAATTTATTAAAAAAAAATAAAAATCAGGTAATTTTATTTTTTAAAAATACACAAAAATTAACCATAAAATAATCCACAAATTTACAATAAAGTCTCAAATGTACAAGAAAAGTCAATGTTACAAGAGGAAATTACAAATTTGAGGAAAATGGTTTCAAATTTAGATAAATTTACAGAGGAAAGTAGAAAACTATAAGAAAATGGTTATAAATTTTGGAGAAAAAACCTCAAACCTTCAAGACTGAAGTCATTACTCAAGTTTTTAAGTGGGTGCTCTTTGCACCCTTAACTAGAAATTTTTGGTTGTCTACTTTTAATTTACATGACACTTCATATTTTCTAACCTGCTTGTATACCACCATAGACAGAGAGAGAACCTGAATTAGACAGAGCTCAGAGAGGGCAAGATGAGACAGAAAAGAGGAGCCAAGGAGAGGAAAGTGTTCAGGCAGAGGGTCCAGGAGAGGTGAGAGCAGAGGGAGGAGAGAAGGATGACACCAGTAAAAGTCCAAACACAGGATGTCTGGGTGGGACCCCAACTGGACAAATATTCCAACATTCAAGCCTCGGTTGTACAATACTTCAAATGGTAAGTTCCATATGCAAAGTTACTGTGCAAAATTTTAAAAAACGAAAGAAATAGTATAAAATTAACATATTCGGTTACAATAGTGTCATGTGTTTTCTGTCCCCCCTGGAAAAATATGCTGCCACCGCACCAAGGTCTTGAAGCCAGAGGAAACACTGAAGAGTCTTAGCAGATTTTCTAATAGTAAAAAACACCATCTGACTTTCTTTTAGCCATTAGTCAAGAGGTGGGTAGGAATTGGTTACAAATACTCAATTATATGTGCTCAAGTAACTTTTGCACAAAAAAGGTAAATAAAGATCTAGTGTTTTTCTACAAAAATGGACGAAGCCATTGGAAACTCTGGGACTGAACTGAAACCTGGACTCAAGTGGACATTAATATGTTCAAGTGAAGGAATGGTCATGTCCATGTACAAAAAACTGTCTTCATTTCATTTTGTAATGTCTTTGTTGTTTGCGTTGCTGGGTATTTCTATTTCTGTTTGACCAGTCTTGTGAATTTTCATTTCATATAAAGTAAAAAAAAAAAAAAAAAAAAAAAAAAATAAGTTAAATGGCGTTCACTTATATTCATATTTTTAAGATGACGTCACACAGCTGCCAGTCGCTATATGTTGGGAGGGAAGATGCAGGGGGTGATTCTATTTCATTAAAGCCGAAAACTATGTAAATATAATGCACTACTGTGGAATTGACTGTACAAATACTGGTGGGAAGGTGAAAGTGTTGTTTTATCGATTACCTACAATTATTTTGAACCAAGATGAGTCAACTCGGACTTCCGGTTATGGCTGCCACGTAAGACGGACGTGTTTCACTCTGCTCTGCTCCTGGAGAAAAAAATCGGCAAATAACTCTCTCATTTGGGACAGAACGTATCCCAGCGTTTGGGCGAGGATATGTCGGCGAAACCTAAGGCTGGAAAACTAGGTAAAGGAAAAAGCGAGCCGCCGAAACAGTCCAAATTAACGGACTTTCAGGTCTGTGACGCAGCAAACAAAACTCCATATATGGCGGAGGAGGCTGGCAACGGTGCGATATCTGCGGGGAACGGCGCAGATGCGCTGATGGCTGCCATGAGTTCAATGAGAGCGGACTTTTCCTCTAGCTTTGATGGGATTATGACAGCGTTGGAAGGAATAAGAAAGGAATTGGGTGACTGTGTAGAACGAACGGCGCAGATGGAGCTCCGTCTCGCTAGTGCTGAAGATGACGTCACCCGTCTTCAATTAAAGGTGCGCACTTTGGAAAAAAAAAATAAATGTCTAGAAGATAATATTTTGGATTTGGAATCTCGGTCGAGACAGAATAACTTGAGGCTGGTGGGTCTTCCAGAGGAATCAGAAGGTCGGGACGTATGTTCCTTTCTGGAAAAGTGGATTCCGGAGGTGCTGGGCAGCGTGGAGCTGCAATCAGCAGTGGTTCTGGAAAAAGCACATCGTATTGGCCCACGGAGAGATAAGGGACCGCCGAGGACCTTAATTATGAAGTTTCTTAGCAACAGAGACAGGATGAAGATCTTCAACGCTGCACGAGCTAAAGGAGAGATTAAACACCAGGATCAGCAGGTGCGGTTCTACCCAGATCTGGCCACAGGAATCCAACAATTGAGGAAGCAGTTTGATCCCATACGTAAGGAGCTGCGCAACCTTGGGATTCGTCATGGTGTAATCTATCCTGCGAGACTGCTGACCACGTATGAGGGCAGAACCCACATCTTCAAGACCCCAGAGGAGGCGCAGGAGTTCATCAAGAAGATCAAAGAAGAAGAAGAGACTGGTGGGAGCTAAGCATGAACAAAATATAAGGTAGAATAATTAAGCATTTGCACAGGCATCTGACTGACTTGAAGTAAACAGCAAGTTTACAAAATATAGATTGTATTATATATTAAAAAAAACAAAAACAAAACAAACAAAAAAAACTATGATGTACAAAGTTGTTAAAAATTTTGGAGTTAAGTTGGAAAACTACAGAGGAGAGTTAATGTTACGTCATTAAAAGCAGTAGAGTTAGGGTGATTGGGAGGATGAAGAAGGAGTGGCTTAGGCTGTTCCCCGTGGGTGTGGAGCGGTCGATGGCTATATCGGGAGACGGAATTTTTCTTTTGATTTTGGGGGGTTCGCCACAAGTGTGGGAAGGGGGAATTTGTTTGTGTGTAGTTTGTAGGATGAATGTTCAACCACTCATGTTTTTGCTTCTCTGTATGAGCATGTTTACACTGCAAGGTAATCCCAAACTCTCTATTGATCATAAACCAAAGTGTTAATCTTAATTTAACTTCATGGAATTGCAGAGGTCTACAAAATTTAAAAAAACTTAAACAAGTTATGAATAAAATAAAAGACATGGGTTCAAAAATTGTGTTTTTACAAGAAACTCATCTAATAGAGGAGGATATAAAAAGAATTAGGAGTAGATGGCAAGGAAGTGTATTCACCTCATCATTTTCATCCCGGGCCAGGAGAGTTATGACTCTCATACATAAATCAGTCCCTTTTCAAGTGAAAAATGTAATTGGAGACAAACTTGGAAGATATGTAATCATTCAAGGTTCTTTGCTATTAGAAAATATAAATCTTGTGAACTTATATGGTCCCAATATAGATGATCAAAAGTTCTTTGCTAATTTATTTCTTATTTTATCATCACTTACAGGGCAACATATAATAGCAGGGGATTTTAATTGTACATTGAATCCAGGTATAGATAGATCAACAGGGCTGGATTGTACGCACAATGGATGTAGGATGACTATTAATCATTTTATGAAAGAATTGAGATTGTTAGATATATGGAGAGAAATGAAACCACAAGTTAAAGCCTATTCTTGTTATTCCAGTACCTACAAGACATTCTCACGTATTGATTATTTTTTGATTTCCACAGAATTAAGATCCAAGATTCAAAACTGCTTTTATGATAACATCGTGATCTCTGATTATGCACCCTGTTGTCTAATATATGTAGATAAAAAACTGACAAAGGAATCAGGTAGATGGCAATTTCAGCATAAATGGCTTCAGGATGAGGAATTTGTCAAGTATATAGAAAAACAGATAGACGAGTACTTTGACATCAATACTACACAAACATCAGCATGTGTAAAGTGGGAAGCTTTCAAAGCTTTTATTAGGGGACATATTATTAGTTATACAGGATCAAAATCTAAGAAGACTCGAGAGGAGAGAGCTAAATTGGAACATAAAATGAAAAGTCTTCAGGAAAAAGTGTATGCAGGAAGTGATCCAAGGTTGGAGAATGAATTACTGATTTTGAGAGCTGAATACGACAAAAAAATCAGCGAATAGAGCTGCCTCGAGTCTTCTAAGATTGAAACAATCTTTTTATGAACAAGGTGAAAAATCAGGAAAATTATTGGCATGGCAGATTAAACAATTAGAAATTAAAACACCAATTACTAGTATTATAAGTAACGGACAGGTAGTTATAGATCCTTTAGAAATTAACAGAGCCTTTAGAGATTACTATGAAAAATTATATGATACTAAAAATGAATTTGATTTAACAAAACTAAATGGGTTTTTGAACGAACTATCTATACCGTGTATTCCAAATGAAAACAGGGAGATATTGGAGTCTAAAATTAGTCAAGAAGAAGTTGGGCTAGCCATTGATAATATGAAATCAGGAAAAAGTGCAGGACCAGATGGTCTTCCAGTTGACCTTTATAAGAAATTTAAGAATAAATTAATAAAACCTTTTTTGGAAATGGTTTTAGAAGCATTTCAAAATAATAATTTACCATCATACATAAATAATGCCTTAATTATACTGCTGCCAAAACCAGGTAAGCCCTCTAATAAATGTGAAAATATGAGACCAATAAGCCTATTAAACGCCGACCTTAAGATAATCTGTAAAATTTTAGCAAGACGAATACAAGAAATTTTACCAAATATTATTAATCGAGATCAGAATGGCTTTATAAAGGGAAGACAAGGCTTCCATAATGTAAGAAGACTATTTAATATTATTTATTTTAATAAAGAAGCACCGGATACAGCTCTCCTATCACTGGACGCCGAAAAGGCCTTTGATAGAGTTGAATGGCCCTTTTTTGAAGTCCTACAAAGGTTTGGACTTGGAAATAATTTCATAAAATGGGTTCAAATAATATACAATAATGCTACAGCAGAAATCCTAACAAATAACAATATTTCAAAACCAATAAAAATCAATAGAGGATGTCGACAAGGCTGTCCACTTTCACTATGGCAATTGAACCTTTAGCGATAGGTTTACATTCACAAATATATGGAATTAAAGTTGGACCAACAGAACATAAAATCTCCCTGTACGCCGATGACATAATTTTGTTTATGTCTAATCTAAAAAAAAATCAATTCCAACCTTGTTGAATTTAATAAAGAATTTTGGGGAAATATCAGGATATAAAATAAATAAAACTAAATCTTCAATATTAATGCTAAATGAGACCCAGAGAAATTACCCAGCCCCTGAGGTAAATCAATTCAATGTTGTAAATCAGTTTAAATATTTAGGAATCCAAATTATGCCTAAGCTAGAATCAGTCGCCAGTGTCAACTATGAAGCCTTAATGTCAGATATTAATGAGTTAACTCAGAGATGGATGTCACTACCAATGTCGATGATCGGGAGAATCAATATACTTAAAAGTAATATTTGACCTAAAATACTTTATTTATTTCAATACATTCCCTTATCACCACCTTTAGATTTATTCTCAAGAATAAAAAAAAAGTTAGTGGAATTTATATGGAACAACAGGAGGGCTAGATTACGTCTGTCTTTATTATATTTACCATTTGATCGTGGAGGTCTGAAATGTCCAAATTTTATGTTGTATTATTGGTCGGCACAACTGAGGTCTATGACATATTATTTTTCATCAAATGATCTCCCTCACTGGACTGAAATGGAATCATACAATTTACCTTTACCTCTTCCCATATTCATATACTCAGATTCGGCAAAAAAATTACAAAAACAAGTTAAAAATCCATTTGTAAAGCATATGATCAAAATATGGTGTGAAGCTAAAAACTATTTAAAAGAACCACAGTTACTGTCACAATTTAGTCCAATATGGGGTAATCAATATTTTAAACCAGGGAGAGCGGACGCTGTATTTAAAGTATGGAATTTAAAAGGGATACAAAAGATTCAGGATTTATATTTGCCAAGTGCAGATAACATAATGTCTTTTGAAGAGCTGAGGATCAAATTTAATCTCAATAGAACACATTTTTTTAAATATCTTCAACTTAGAAACTTTATTCGATCAAATCAAAATAAAGCTCTCACTCGACCTATTTATTCATCCTTGGAAAAAATGATGATGAAAGATAGTAAAAGAAAGGGTATTATTTCAGAGTTTTATAACTCATTGACACTATCTTCAAGTGAAAATTCACTGAAAAGATTAAACTACTGGAAAGAAGATCTGCAAACTGAAATTTCAGAGGAACAATGGGAAATGGCTTGTACAGAAGCTCAAACCAAATCAATAAATGTACGCCTTAAATTGATACATTTCAAATGGTTAATGCGGATGTATGTTACACCGGAGGAGTTAAATAAATATAACAAAAATATACCAGATACATGCACAAAATGCATGGAAAGTAAAGGAACTCTATTTCATTGTGTATGGGAATGTAGATTAATAAGAATGTTTTGGGAAGAGGTGAGGGTAACAATTGAAAAAATAATCTCAAAACAAATCATATTGAATCCTAAATTGTTTTTGTTGGGTCTGTACCCAGAAAAGCATAATTTTAATAAAAGTGAAAGAACATTCATAGACCTCAGTTTGCTTAATGCCAAAAAATGTATTGCACTATTATGGAAAAAGACTCAGACCAGATGTGACTCAGTGGTTAAGACAGATGTTAACAAACCTTCCATTAGAAAGAATAACATATATACTGAAATCAAAGGAAATTGTGTTTGAGAATATATGGAGACCTTTTATTGATTATGTAAAAAATTTAAACATAACTTTTGAAGAAGAAGGTGAATGATGTGTGTGGACCTTGTAAATTCCAAACTGGTAAACATAATATGTATACTTATGTATTGGATTGTCTAGACTAAACAGAGGAGCATTGTTGAAGATTTGATTTTGCTGGTGGTTGTTGGTGTTTTTAGTGCATCCTTTTTTTTTTTTTTGTAGTACTTTAGTGTTAGTGTTTGATTGTTTATATCATGTTTGTTAAAAAAAAAAAAAAAAAAAAAAAAAAAAAAAGGTTCAATAAAGATATTGTGGAAAAAAAAAAAGATGAGTCAACTCGGGAACTATCAAAGAAACGGAGGAAAAGTTGGCTTTCTCGTATTAATATTAGTAGAGCTGATTTGACACCTTCCTTGTATTCAAACTTGCAGGTGCTCTGACCATTTTGTAATAAGTTTGTAGAAATAATTGACTGATAGTATTGTTGAAGAGTCTGTGATGCTCTGTGGACATTTTCACAGATTCATAAGTGTTATGTCCGGAAATGAGGAGTCAAGGTGACAGTTTACTAGTTTTATTATGAACGAATAAGAACACACAGGAGTCACTCCGCACAGCATGAGAGTCCACAGCAAAGAGGCAGAGCCCCTTCCGCTGTGTCCTCTTATACTCCCTGTGACGCCACCACCAGAAAGATGGGGCGTCACCTCCCACTACACCCAGGGTACCGCCATGTGGGTACACCCCAACTATGTACACCCTAACTATGTACGCAATATTACTATCCAACATCCCCCCCCCCGAAGAAAATCGCAAGCACACTAATCGGGCCCTCCCAAATTTTGCAACCTGATACACACTCTAAACTAGAAAAGCACTCGGAGAGCGCAGACCTCCGCCAAGCGCCACAGTTCCCCCCATACAGTGTTTGTGTGTACGTTGTCAGATTCCTTGACCATGAAAACATCTGAGTAGCAATTGGATTCACAATGACAGAATTAGTGGTTCAGTAGTAAAAGCATTACCTCCTTGGCGGAGGTAATAAACTGAAGTGTTGGTGTTGTGTCCATGTCCTGCATCTGCAAACTCCCAGGCTGGGGGCGTTGCAATTGAATGAATGAATGAATGAGTCTTTATTTCAAATAGATTAAGAGTACAGGTTAAAAGAAAGTGAATAATATAACAAAGGGGGTAATAAAATCCAACAAGGTCAAATTAGATAATAGCTCCTCTGATTATACAGTTCAACATAAGTTATCCGAAATATGTGATTGCTGAATCCGCAGCTTATATTGCCCACCCATGTTCCATCCAAGAATTCAAAAGAAAAAACAAAAGAAGTCATGACACAACTGCGTACAACCCACAGGCCAATGGGTTATGTGAGCGTTTTAGATCACTGAAAGCAGCACTGAGGGCTTCACTGACGGATGCCAATTAGGTAGACGGGTTGGCGTGGGTTTTATTCAAAATTGAAACGTTTATTTCAAACTCAGGGTTCATATTAAATGCAGAACTAAAAGGAGTAGAAAATAAATAAATAAAAGTATATACAGATCAGCAGACAGTCGGCGGTCTTGTAACCACAATAACATACAATATTGGACTCAGTATAAAATGGAACGCCACCACTTCCAAATGCTGAAGTGTGAGTGACGAGTTGACAATTGCTGATATAAGATGATTGTTACATGGCAGCAACCTTCTCAAACTGTAAACATCGTTACGTATCAACTCGCCAAAAGACGGAATGTTCACAGACACAAACATCTTGCTTGCACTCGACCTTCGTGGTACATCTAATCTTTATCTTTATTGGGGTTGCGCTCCGCGGCCAAAGATGATTTGGAAACTTCCCCGGCCGAGAGCTTCTTTTTGCGGAGCTACTATGGCTGACCGGGGAATTTCTGCCAAATAATCCAGCGGCGGACAGCTGGCCATCTGAGCTTTTGCAGCGTTGCGCAAACACAGGCACACAGCACGCTGCCGAGCAGCTCGTTTTTGCGCAGCGCCTATGGCTGCCCGGGGAATTTCTGCCAAATAATCCGGCGGCGGACAGCTGCCCATCTCAGCTTTTGCAGCGTCGCGCAAACACAGTTTTCCACGTGCTTTTGTGCCTAAAACGTTGAAGAAGGCGGAGTTTATGTTGGTCAGACACGATGACCAGCGCCCTCCATTGCGCCTGCGCACATCTTGAAAATAGCCGTATGTCACAGTGTTAAAGAATGCTTTAAAAAATTCCTGTATCCAGACGGTGATCCGGATCATCCCCAAAATTTAATCAGTTCTTCCTTGTACCATTTCCAACAACGCCTGAAAGTTTCATAGAAATCCGTCCAAGACTTTTTGAGTTATCTTGCTAACCATCAGACAGACAGACAGACAGACAAACCCCGGCAAAAACATAACCTCCTCCTGGCCTTTTCGGCCTGGCGGAGGTAACAATACTGTAAACAATGTAACTACACAAGACTATCCATGCACACCACACACAGGGGCAACTTGCACAAAAGTTAGCGGTTTTTTCTCCCCAAAGCATAAAGAATAACAATAGTATAAACAACACAACAGAACACATCGCTAACCCCCCTCTTTGAAGTCTCACTAAGGACCCACTGGAGGCTCCCCTCTGGAACATCCGTCTCGCGGCCCGCTTCCAGAGCATGTCCGCCTTTTCCTCACCAGAGATGGGCTGCTCTGGCATCTCCTCTCTCCCATACGCCGCATCTCATTTGGGTGCCTTCTGGATCCATGTGACAGCTCCAGGTACCCGTCATCGCGGGTCCGCACTATCCACAGCTGTCCCTGGTCATCCCGCTGTTCTCATGATTTGTGGACCCCACCAAACCGAGACTCAGCCCTAGGGTGGACTTTATCACCAGCCCCCAGGGGAGTACTCCCTGGCCTTCGTGGTCCATGGCACGGTGACCAGGTTTCTGTGCAATGTCGTAGGGTCCCGCCGATCCGGTCCAAGATTCAATTCAATTCAGCTTTATTTATATAGTGCCATATAACAACAAAAGTCATCTCATAGCACTACCAAATGCAGGGAAAACCCCACAATTGCAGAAAGACCCAGCAATCAGATGATCCCCTGTGAGCAAGCACTTAGCGACAGTGGAGAGGAAAAACAGGAAGAAACCTCTAGCAGAACCAGGCTCAGGGAGGGGCAGTCATCTGCTGCGACTGGCTGGGGGAGAGGGGATAGAGAGGGTGAAGAGAACAGACATAAAAGAACAGGAACAATAAGAAGCCAAGTACATTACTGGAGGTCACCCGGCAGTCTGAATCTATTAACAGCAAAACAAAAGGGGGGTTAAGAGACACAAGATCCCTCCCTAATCGTAGGCTATATTGAAAAGGAAGGATTTTACCCTGTTCTTAAAAACAGAGATTGAGTCTGACTCCTGGACCCAGAGTGGTAACTGGTTCCACAGAAAAGGAGCTTGATAGCATCATAGATCTGTCTCTGGTCCCTCTTGTAGGCATGCCTGGGGATCGTGCCACTCGGTCTCGCCCCATTCTCTTTCATTTGATGCGTTGAATCAGCCATGGCAGCGCCCGGTTCGACAATGGTACTCGATTGGCCACCGGAACTACACTGTGCCTGCTCGCTGGCTCTACTCACCCCCACAGGTGTCCAACCGTGCCGTTTGGGTCCCTCATCCAGGGTACCACGAACACTGGCACCGGAAATTCCCTGTGACGGCGCTCCATGGTGTCGGTCACACCTGTTGTCACTCGTCCAGGGCAGGTTCAAGTTCCACACTTCGTTGTCATTTCCCTCAAAAGGGCCGGTCCCACAGCCCGCAGCCAGACCACTCCTTTCCCACACTGCAGGCAATGGAGAATCCGAGTCCATAGAACAGGTCACAGCCTATTAGGTTAGCTCCTTCAACGGACACCATGAACTCCACTGCACATATACAGTATATCGACACTGATTTGTATCTCGCCGAGAGTATCAGCGAGCCCACGATGTCCAAAGGGTTGTTTCCATAACCATAACACGCTATGTCTGACCTGCTCACTCTATAATGTTTGAAAAATTCCTTCACTGTAGCTCAATTCAGGATGGAGGTCGCCGATCCCGTGTCCAGCATCAGCGGCACCACCACCCCATCCAATTCGATGCTGCAAATGATGCGTCCATCTGTGCTAGGTGAGACCATGTGAACCACCGCGGGTTTCCTCGTAGAAGAGCCCCTTTCTAGTTTCTGGTCCCCCTCCTAATGTACTCAGGATCCTCTGGCCCTCCATGCCTAAGTTGTGGACCAGAATTGCCCTCGCACACAATTTCTCGAGGTCACTGAGGTCCAGAGCAATGAGATAGTTCTCAAAGGGTATGCACCACCTGGCCCAGGAGATGAGCGGTTCTCCTGGAGCCTCCAAGAATGGCCGGAAAGCGGTAGCAGCTCGCTCCATACCCTTTTGTCCTCATCGCCAAACGTTACGTCTGGAAATGAGGAGTCGTCGAGGTGACAGTTTACTAGTTTTCTAATGAATGAATAGGAACACACAGGAGTCACTCCGCACAGCATGAGAGTCCACAGCAAACCCTTCCGCTGTGTCCTCTTATACTCCCCATGACGCCACCACCGGAAAGATGGGGCATCACCTCCCACTACACCCAGGGTACCGCTATGTGGGTACGCCATAACTGTGTACACAATATTACTATCCAACGATAAGCTCTCTGTTCTGATCAGCTCAGCTGTTGCCAGCCGCACACGCGCGCACACACACACACACACACACACACACACACACACAGCTAAACAAACATACTTCTTCAGCTAACAGGACCTATTGGGGATCTGTCCAAGCCAACTTAAGTGTCACACTTTCAAGCTACAGGATATTATGAAGATCCAAATCATAGTTTAGCCCTCCTTGTCATGTTTTTACCTTTGACTGCATTCTGTACCATCAGCTGTGTCCAGACAGACAAGAAAGAAAATATCTCTTTCCCAGCTATGCAGGTGCTTCTAATCATTCTGGATTAGACCAACCTACAGACCGATGGCGAAGTGTATTCACCACACCTGGATTCTGCTCACCTACTGTTTCCTTTCCAATGAAAGAAGGCTCTAAAGAGGAGAAAAACAACTTTATTCTTGATGCAGCTGGTGGGAAACCAGCAAAGCTGGGACACTCAGTGCTGGAACAAGCTAGCTGCTGTAGCTAAATTTAGCTGGCGTTAAATGGGTCACTTACTGCACTTTTTTTACACATTTTAACAGCTCACTCATGTCTTAATGAAGTGCTTGTGACATTTTGTTCACATTTTCTTTAATTTGTTAATTATTGAAGCAAATTTTGATTTTTTTAAATTTTTCTTGGCTTTCTTCAAATGCTCTGATTTCAGACAGACTTCAGCTGTTCAACTCCGCCCTCCCTCTTACTTCTGTTAGCCATTACCCGAGTAGCTTCTAGCAGGCTCCTTCCAGCTTGGATGAGCAGCGCTGGTTCACTGATCTGCAGTCGTTTGTGCATCTCGCATCGTCCCCCCCCCCCCCCCCCAACAAGATGCCACATTAAATCGTCAGCACCGCGCGCTCCAGCGGTCGCCACAAGCCGAGCCACGGGATCTCAAAGGGCAATGTCTCGCTCCGCAGTACTTCCCCCCCCCCCCCCTCTCGCACGGCCAGCCAGGGGATGATCCATCACGAAGCAGCTCCCCCATGCTACCTTTAAGAGTATGCCCGGAGGATGGTGGGGGAGCTGAGCCAGCAGCTCCAGGCAGCACCCCCGGGTTGCGGCAAATGCCTGCGCTGCTGGTGCCGGTGTAGGCAGTTGCCGCAAGCCAGGGGTGCTGCTGGCTCTCAGCTCCCCATGACCATCATGCTGGCGCCCCGCTACGGAACCGCGGCGAAACCACCGGGAGGCAGGCCGGAGTGACGTGAGGCACATTGTGGACCGCAGACCGGTGAACCAGGTGGTAACAGGGAGGGTTATTAGGGTGACTACGAGCTGAAGAAAATAAGCCGCACTCGGTTCAAGTTTCCCATTATTAGCGTTAGCTTGGGGGCTAATAGCTCAGGGGTTAATAGGCTACCTTTATCACCACTTCCATCTACATGACAGTTAGCTAGGCGGGCCAATAATAGAGCAGTGGCTTGGCCTTTTCTAAACATGACGTTAATTTCCACAAAAAAGTCAAAAACATTCCTGGGACAGAAAAATGAGAAAGGCTGTGTTTTTTGTTTGTTTTTTTAAGAGAATTGACTGTTTTGAAATTTTTGGGATAATTAGGTCACCAGTAGACTCATTTCAAACAGTTAAAACCTCCAAACACAATTTTTCAGTCAATGACCCCTTTAAAGGGCCTATATCATGCTATTTTAAGCCTTTCAGAGTAAACTATATGCATGTATGTGATAGTATATTACCTTTGGTACACTGGAGAATGAATTTCTTATGAAATATGAGTTATTTTCGTGAGCTACTTTTCCAACCCGGAAGTAAGATGCCTCGATCTCTGAGGCTCCACCTCTCCTTCTTGTGGCTGCCACCCATTTCATGACGATAATAAACTCCAACCATTTCAGACGAGTAGGCTCTTCTTTAGGAAGGCTGAACAAACTCCTAAATCTTTCACAGCCAAAGACACATTTACGCCACTTAGAAGACATTGTCTTACGTAAAAAAGCAAACAGTTGTTGTCACTGAGCAGATTAGGTGCGAGAGGAACTACTTCTTCACAGCGTCAATGCTAAAGTGAAAGAGTTTTGCCGATCACCGCTCCGTTAGCTGCGCGGAGAAAGTGGGTGTGTGCGTTAGCCTGGGGGTGGTGCTGGCAGCACAGGCACTTCCTGGAGTGGGCGGCTCACCCACGTTCATACGTATGAACGTGGGGACCCAATCATTATCAGGGACAGGGCGGAGTAGCAGCTCAGAGAGCAGGGTTGAGGAGGAATACTTAAGAGATGCGTGAATGGAGCAAAATACCACTTTGGGGGTGTTTTTGGTGAGGAATTAACATTATAACATGCTTAAAAGCTCAAAAAAGTCGATTTTGCATGATATAGGCCCTTTAAGTCTTTTCCAGAAGGAGGCTGAGATCCAGACTTCAACATTCAAGAGTGTCACTCGCTTAGGAAGTCTCAATTCTTCTGAAGAAAATGACGGAGTAGTAATCCAAGGTTTGCGGTTCTGATGCCAAAATGTCAGAACACCGGCTAGTAAGCCTGTGGCTTTGAGGATTATTACAAGTAGCTGGGAGTCTACAAATCAACTGCTTATTGTTAACAAAAAGGGATAACGATTAGACACCAAGACAACGATGTCTAACTTCATCTGAAAGCACCTGGACAGGTGAATGCTGAATGAAGCCAGCTTTTAGCTAATGCTAAATCAAATTAGATCACATCTAAAAAAAAACAGAGTAATGAAAGCACCAAAGTACTGATGCCTTGGTGCCAAAGCCTTGGTGGAGGTATGCATTCTCAGATCCTCATCAAAATGATATGGGTTCCTCACTAGCCCAAGTACCACCTCTGGTAAAAATTTCATCCAAATCCATCCAGTAGTTCTGGAGTACATCCCTGCGCAGTGAAAATAATGTGCAGTTCACATGCCTGTACTGTCGGTGGCAGCCAAGAGCCACCAAACTGATTTGAACAGCAGCAATCCAAACACAAAAGAAGAGCACAGTGGCAGATTTTTAAATGGTGGAGGCGATGGAGATATGTGAATGCAATGACAATCAAGACAAACAGGAGCTTTTGCTGTTTAGCGGCAGAGGAAGAAAACAGCCAGGCAAAAAGACGGACATTTGTTCACCCAGTATTGGTGGATTGTTCAGTACGTCCCTCTGGCGGGAATTTCTGGGTGCATGTGCAATTCACTGAATGCTGGGACTTGTAGTTTTTAGCGAGTTTTTAACAAGTTTTACCTTGCCCTTCGTCTGCTAAACTAAACAGCAAAACCAGTGTGAAAACAATCGATGTAATCAATAAATGGTGTAGTTCAAATCAAACTTTATTGTCATATTGCTGTACATACAACTGTAGTGCAGGCAAGATGAAATTGCGAATAGTTGCTGAATATGTGTGTTTTTGTCAGTAACCGCTATTATATAACAGTTTAGCTCTACATGCTGTAAAAAACGTGTTGTGTTGTGCTATAAAAAAGTCGCACTGCCGCCTCTAGTGGCCCGGCATAGTTATTACAATACCTTTTCCCCTGGTTCCATTGACACTAAAGGTAAGTTAAATTTGTGTTTATTTTGAAAACAAAGCCTTATCTCGGAATTCTGGCAAATTAAAAACTGAGAAAATATGGCGATGCAATGATACAAGCCTTTAGTTGCACTTAATTCTGACTGGGTGAGCTGAAAAGCTGGTAACAGATGCACACACTGACTGATTACGGTATGCCTCCGTTTTCACCCAGGCATAAAACCAACAGGAGAAATTAAGTTGAGGGCTCTGAATAGTTTATGGGATGATGTGGATAAACATGCATGATAAATGTTATGAAGATCAAGAAATATATTTAGCTTTGCACATGTCTGGACAGGTGATGCTAGCCCACTTCTCCATGTCTTTTGGCCAGTTCTACTTTGGAATGAGAAAGGGATAAACGCTCCTGACCAGACAGAGTGATGATACAGAGTGAAGTGCGTGGCGGTAATGCACCTGTAAGCTGGTTGCCAACCGCCACTCAAATCTAAAAGAAGAAGAACTAATGAGATAGGGGGACTGCTTCTCAATTAAAACTAATTTGTCATCATACCGCTGTCTGTCATTATCAAGAGTTCCATAATAAATTAAGGACATTTACAATTTTTGTTCCCTTGTTTGTTGTTAGGACACCACACAGCGGCGAAGGCTGAAACAGCCTTAGCGAAGGTCACTAACGACCTCCTCATTGCATCTGATAATGGACTAGTTTCTGTACTTGTCCTTTTAGATCTTAGTGCAGCTTTTGATACTATTGATCATAATATTCTACTTGATAGATTAGAACACTATGTTGGACTTAATGGAACTTCGTTGCAGTGGTTTAGATCTTATTTATCTGATAGGTTCCAGTTTGTTCATGTAAATGATGAGTTTTCTCTCAGCTCAAAGCTTAGTCATGGAGTTCCACAGGGATCTGTGCTTGGCCCTACTCTTTTTAGTTTATATATGCTTCCGTTAGGCAACATTATTAGAAAGCACTGTATACATTTTCACTGTTATGCAGATGACACACAATTATACCTGTCAATGAAGCCAGATGATACTAATCAATTAGCCAAGTTAGAAGCCTGTCTTAAGGAAATCAAAGTTTGGATGACTTGTAATTTCCTGCTATTAAATTCAGATAAGACTGAAGTCATTCTTGTTGGTCCAAAAAACCTTAGAAATTCCTTTCCAAATCAAACTTTCAGTTTGGATGCAGTTACTCTTTCTCTTAATAGCTCTGTGAGGAACCTTGGAGTTATTTTTGATCAGGATTTGTCCTTCAATTCACATATTAAATTTGTTTCTAAGACTGCCTTCTATCATTTGCGTAATATTGCCAAGATTAGGAGCATCTTGTCTCAGAGTGATGCTGAGAAGCTGATCCACGCTTTTGTTAGCTCGAGATTAGATTATTGTAATTCTTTATTATCAGGTTGTCCTAAAACATCTTTAAAAAGTCTTCAGCTGATCCAAAATGCTGCAGCAAGAGTTTTAACAGGTACTAGAAAGAGAGATCATATCTCTCCGGTTCTGGCCTCCCTTCATTGGCTTCCCATAGAGTTTAGAATTAAGTTTAAAATCCTTCTTCTTACTTACAAAGCTCTAAACAATCAGGCTCCTTTTTATTTAAAAGATCTGATACTACCGTATCATCCTAACAGAGCACTACGCTCCCAAAATGCAGGTTTACTTGTAATACCTAGAATCTCCAAAAGTACAATGGGAGGCAGAGCCTTCAGTTATCAAGCTCCTCTCCTGTGGAATCAGCTGCCAATCTGGATTCGGGAGTCAGACTCGATCTCTGTTTTTAAGAATAGGGCTAAAACCTACCTTTTTGATATAGCCTACAATTAGGGAGGGATCATGTGTTTTCTGAACCCTCCCTTAGTTATGCTGCTAATAGGTTTAGTCAGCCGGGGGACCTCCAGTAATGCACTGGGCCTCACTCCTTTCCTCACTCTCTATGAAATATTTTTTTTTTTGCTGGTCATTAACATTTGTTTGTTCTCTCCCATAGATTGAGTCCCCATCGTGCTGTTTGCTCTCTACATGTCTGTTCTTTTCTTCTTCTCTATCCCCTCACCCCCCAGCCAGTCGCAGCAGATGACTGCCCCTCCCTGAGCCTGGTTCTGCTGGAGGTTTCTTCCTGTTAAAAGGGAGTTTTTCCTCTCCACCGTCGCCAAGTGCTTGCTCACAGGGGATCGCCTGATTGCTGGGGTCTTTCTGCAACTGTGGGGGTCCTCCCTACAGTTGATAGTGCTATGAGATGACTGTTGTTGTGAAATGGCGCTATATAAATAAAGTTGAATTGAAATTGAATTGAATTGTTTCGCTCCTGATCATTTCCCCCCCAACCCAACATGGCCGGTGATGTTATTCGACGCCGGTGGAAGTCACGTGATCTAAAACGATCACTTGCTCGTTTTCCTCATCTCTGGATGACCCAAAGCGCTTTAAAGATCCTGCTATCCACCCATTCACACACTCAAAATATACTTTTGAGTAGCTTTACCGTAGAAAGCATTTTAATCTTCAGTAATTTCTGAAGAAAAAAAAACTATTTTTACCCAAGTACATTTGGTTGTACGTATTAGGTAACTTGGCTACTTTATATTTTACTCAATTCAACAAAGAAAAGCCTCAGACTGTAAAATTGAAAATTTACAAGGGATAAGTTGCAATTTTGGCAAAGGTGCAAGAAAATATTAATTCAGGATTAAAAAAGGCCCGTCTGCCATGATGTTCTGACCAGACTGTGGCGATGTCAACATGAAAGCCAGCTACGGCTAGCTAGAATGACACAAACACGCGAAGGAACAGTCGCGAGTTGATTCAGAGTTACACCGACACGCTCAGAAAAGATTTAAATATTTCACAAACAATGCTTAAAGGCAGGTTACAGATACATTTAAAACTTTCTTACCATGTTTGCGCTTCATAATAAAATCCAAAACTCGCGCGTTGGGTTGCAGGCAGGCAGGCCGGGAAGTCTTCTTCGTCTCTTCTCGTCGTGTTATCGCGAGAGCTGCAGCTGAGGCTCCCCAGTTGCAGCGCTGCACGGCTTCACAAATGGATTGATCCTTTCCAACGTTGCCTTGATATCTACTCAAGACTGTCAACAGCTGAAACTGTTTTAAGCTGAAATTTGCGGTACTTTCACCTAAACCCTACATGATTCAACAGTTTCCAGCAGTTCTTCATGCAGAGTGACGTCAGAGGACTTGTATTCTGTGGCATGTAGTGTTTGCACACACAACACAATGCTGCAGATGTTTTCAAGTTGCTTTTGAGTTACAGGTGCATCTCAATACATTAGAGTATCATAGAAAAGCTCATTTATTGCAGTAATTCACTTCAAAAAAAGTGACATTATATAGATTCATTACACAGAGACTGATACACTCGTATTTCAAGCCTTTATTTCTTTTAACTTTGACGTTTAAGGCTACAGCTAATGAAAACCAAAAATTCAGTTTCTCAAAAAATTTGAATATTACATAAGAGTACATTTAAAAAAGTGGATTTTTTTAAATAAAAATGTTAGCCTACTGAAAAGTATGTCCATACTCGATACTTGGTTGGGGCTTCTTTTGCATGAATTACTGCAGCTTTGCAGTGCGGCATGCAGGTGATCAGCCTGTGGTACTGCTGGGGTGTTACGGAAGGACAAGTTGCTTTGATGGCGGCCTCCAGCTCGTCTGCACTGCTGAGTGTGGTGTCTGTCATCTTCCTCTTGACAGTACCCCTTAGATTGTGTTTGCGGTTTAGGTGAGGCGAGTGTGCTGGGACAGAGACACCAACTACATCTACTATTATTAGAGAGATGTTAATCCTGAAGGAAATTCAAAGTAGTCAACTTCTCATATTGACACACATTATAAACAGGCATCAATTAAAAAAATAAAATATTGACTAAAAATGAATGTTATGCTACCTAACTGTCTTTAAGGTCCATCAGGAGCATAGGATGTTTCTACACTTTTTCTGCTGCTGCTCTGACTTTGGACTTGATAAAACACAGTAGAGCAACACCAGCAGATGACATGGTTCCCCAAATCATCACTATTATTATTATTAATGACCATGATATCATTAAGCTTGACTGTCCAGCAAACTCTCCTGACCTAAACCCCATACAGAATCAATGGGGTACTGTCAAGAGGAAGATGGACACCAGACCCAAAATGCAAGTGGGCATGTCATTCAATTGGTGTGTGTTTTATCACAAAGAATAAATCCTGTGATAAAATACATACCAGCTGAATGACATGCCCACTTGTATGCACGGAGGCCCAAGATAATGGCTGAAACTGCATTGCTCCTTAAAAGTAGTTTAATGGTAAATCACTCATGTAACAGTGATTTAGCTCAAAGTGTCTTGTAAGTCATTAAAAAAATGGTTTGACTGGCGTGTCACTAACCAAATAAAAGCAGGGTGCATTTCTCCATGAACTAAGAATTTTAACAGTATATATGTGAGCCATAGAAAAATTTCAGTTAAAACAGTCCGTCGTTAAAATCGACACAAACAACTTTGCACAATATAGGCCCTTGTAAGAGTGGTGCAGTATGATGTCATTATCACCTGCTTTTCATTAATAAAGTAACAGCACCAACAAGTCAGAATAGTGCCTGGAATATTGGAAATGTGCAACAAAAATGTAGGAATATTTAACAGGTCTTTTATAAAATAAATATGAAAATAAAAGGGTCTAAAATGTCCAACACGAAACATGAAAAACATTTCATTTTCTTATACTTGTTTTTATTTTTGGTCTTTCTTTAGAATACAAAACAGGAACCAAAATCACAAAAATAACATTTACAAACCATATTGTTTAACTGAGGTGACCGAGGCAACATAGAAAAGCATGTCCGTAACAGTGGAACTGGTGGATCGAGCCTTGAGGTAAAGACAGCGAGCAATGTCTAAAAGGTCAATATCTTAAACCATTTGTAAGTACAGTGCATCCAGAAAGTCTTCACAACACTTCACTTTTTCCACATTTTATGTTACAGCCTTGTAACAAAACTGATTATTTTTTTCTCAAAATTCTACACACAATACCTCATAATGACAACATAAGTTTTTTTGAGATGTTTGCAAATTTATTAAAATAAAAAACTAAGAAATCACATGTAAATAAGTATTCACAGCCTTTGCTCAATACTTTGTTGATGCACCTTTGGCAGCAATTACAGCCTCAAGTCTTTTTGAATATACCACAAGCTTGGCACACCTATCTTTGGGCAGTTTCACCCATTCCTCTTTGCAGCACCTCTCAAGCTCCATCAGGTTGGATGGGAAGCATCGGTACACAGCCATTTTCAGATCTCTCCAGAGATGTTGAATTGGATTCAAGTCTGGGCTCTGGCTGGGTCACTCAAGGACATTCACAGAGTTGTCCTGAAGCCACTCCTTTGATAGCTTGGTTGTGTGCTTGGGGTCATTGTCCTGCAGAAAGATGAACTGTCGCCCCAGTCTGAGGTCAAGAGTGCTCTGGAGCAGGTTTTCATCCAGGATGTCTCTGTTCATTGCTGCATTCATCTTTTCCTCTATCCTGACTAGTCTCCCAGTTCCTGCCGTTGAAAAACATCTCCACAGCATGATGCTACCACCACCATTGGCATGGTTATGAGCGGTGCCTGGCTTCCTCCAAAATATGATGCCTGGCATTCACACCAAAGAGTTCAATCTTTGTCTCATCAGACCAGAGAATTTTGTTTCTCATGGTCTGAGAGTCTTTCAGGTGCCTTTTGGCAAACTCCAGGTGGGCTGCCATGTGCCTTTTACTAAGGAGTGGCTTCTGTCTGGCCACTCTACCATACCTGATTGGCGGATTGCTGCAGAGATGGTTGTCCTTCTGGAAGGTTCTCCTCTCTCCACAGAGGAACACTGGAACTCTGAGAGAGTGACCATCGGGTTCTTGGTCACCTCCCTGATTAAGGCCCTTCTCCCCCGATTGCTCAGTTTAGATGGCCGGCCAGCTCTAGGAAGAGTCCTGGTGGTTCTGAACTTCTTCCATTTACAGATGATGGAGGCCATTGTGCTCATTGGGACCTTCAAAGCAGCAGAAATTTTTCTGTACTCTTCCCCAGATTTGTGCCTCAAGACAATTCTGTCTCGAAGGTCTAAAGACAATTCCTCTGACTTCATGCTTGGTTTGTGCTCTGACATGCACTGTCAACTGTGGGACCTTATATAGACAGGTGTGTGCCTTTTCAAATCATGTCCAATCAACTGAATTTACCACAGGTGGACTCCAATTAAGCTGTAGAAACATCTCAAAGATGATCAGTGGAAACAGGATGAACCTGAGCTCAATCTTGAGCTTCATGGCAAAGGCTGTGAATACTTATGTATATGTAATTTCTTAGTTTTTTTATTTTTAAAAATTTACAAAAATCTAAAAAAAAAAAAACCCCAAAAACACTTTTTGTCACATTGTCATTATGAGGTATTGTGTGTAGAATTTTGAGGGAAATAATGAATTTAATCCATTTTGGAATGAGGCTGTAACATAAAATGTGGAAAACGTGAAGCACTCTGAATACTTTCCGGATGCACCGTAGTGCTTTCATTCAGTGGTGCTATTCACAAACAGAGTTTATTAATATCATGTAGTCCTAAAATGCCAACAGTTAGCAGTGATTTGATGAAGTAGTGAGTCAAGACCTAAGAACTAGTGGATTAATGTCTAAAATTCTACTGTGTGTTGCACTTTATGGCACCATTTTGAATGGTTTTCATTTTATTTCCACTTTCCTCACACTTAACACTGTTCCTGCACATTCACTCTCAGTACACGGGTGCAAATGACTTACAACAACTTCCTCTCTACTTGTTCCTCACCGAGAACACTTTAAAATAAGTACATCAATGTATCATAGCTGCTTCATTTTTTTTTTTTTTTTTAAATCGACACACTTGGTCTAAAATGCTTAACAAGCTGGGAAAAAAAGTTGGAATGGCCAAAAGAGGTCAGAGGCACAAACTCAAAGTCCCATCTTTTTCCTACAATACAAAAATGGTAAGACATAATGCAACATTGCATCACTGAGAGAAATGATAAAACCACTTACCGAAACGCAAAGCAGTGAAGAGTACAGTTTGGTCTGCGCTGGAGTGCACAGCTATATTTTTGCATGAATAAACATTTCATGTCTTTTCTTTCACATTAGAGACATGGTCACTGGTGAGTCAGCGTTGAAGATTATTACTTGGATTTACTTTTAGTTCCTTTGGACGTTTGCCTTTTGTTGAATTTGCATCTGTCAAAGCAGGGAGATCGAGCTAAATTTAGTTCATAGAGCTATATATACACATGCATTCATATTATCCCCAAAATTAAAAAAAAAAAAAAGAAAAATCCAAACTCCCGTTTCACTACTTTAAGAGTTTAAGCTATAAAATCCTGCATGACAGTCCACAGAGTTTGCATGGAGGCTTTGCAGTTTGACGTGAGATATGCAGCAGGTTGTAGAAGTGCTGGCGCTGGAGGAAGGGGGGCGGGTGGCGAAGTGGTATGCAGCCTTATTCCAAGCCCCAATGGGCTTCTTACTATGTATGTTAGGTTTTAGATTCACATTATGCTGGAAGAAGAGTAACTGGTTGCAGACCCTGCTGGGACAGGTCTTCGCCAAGAGCAAAAAACACTGGAGTAGATCAGATGCATATCTACCAATTTCAGACCTGGAGAAAGAAAAGCATGCATGGATGTAAACCACAAACCTGGATTCTTAATCATTAATAAATACTTGACATCATTCCTTCAGACCAGTGATTTTCAACCCCTGTGCTGCAAGAGGTAGTCAAGTGTCCTGTGGGAAATTGCCTAATTTCACTTAATTGGTCCAAAACATTATTATTTAGTTGCTGCAAATAATTTGCCATTGTTGTGCATTTGTGCCTGCAATGTAGTGGTTTGGTTCATGGCTCTTCCATGTCAGTGGGTGGCAGTGTGAACGCAAACATGATCCTCTTTACCCTTTTTTTTTTTTTTTTTTTTTTAATGGAGGCTCTCATTCAGTGTTAGGTTAATGAACTTGTTAAGCAATGCCTGCGAGAGGTGGTGGTGACAAGATGGAAAACAGCAAGGTATTTTTTTGCATTGCAAGGCACTCGTTGCTAAGTCTTCACCAGTACACCTAGTTCCTGTGTTGGATGATGTCGTACAGATGGTAAACTTTGTAAAGACAAGACCTTCAAAAAGCCACGTATTTGCATTTTTATGTGAGGAAATGGGAGCAAAGCATAAAGCCTTATTGCTCCTTCAGGAAGTCTTGTTGGGCTGCCAAGTGCTGGCCCTCGTGCATGAGCTCCGAGAGGAACCAAGTGATTTTGGCTGATGAGTGGTGTGATGACATAAAGCTGCTTGCAAGTGATGAATGGAGTTCAAGAATGAACTGAACACACAAACAGAAGGCCAAAATGAAAACCTTCTCACAGGCACAGACAAAATAAATGGATTCCTTTCAAAAGGTACAAGTCTGGCAACAGCATCTGGAAAGTGCAGCCTTGGCATGTTCCCCCTCACCCAGAAATGGCAAGGAAATGTCACCACTGCAGCACTGTGTGGATAATACGTAAACATCTAAAAACTCCTGAAAAGTTGTCATTTTATTTCCCCTCAACCTTCACTGTCAAACAACACTATTTCAACATTGCTCCCATTTTCCACAACATATCTATGTGAGCTGGGCTTTTCACAAGCATGATTGCTATAAATACTAAAAAAAAAAAAAAAAAAAAAAAAAAAAAAAAGATGGAGCTGTTAAGGAACAGCTTCTTGTACGCCTTTCTTCAGTTCCTGCCAGGATATCAGCTTTGTGCTCAGAGACAGCCAGTGAACGGTCCCTTCAGACCAAATCACTTTTACACACCCACCACGGATGTACGTTTGCTTGAATGATGATGCTCCACCAGACATAGTTGAGCATTCCTTATAATGTATTTGTGTACAGGTTTTGTAAACATGTTTTCAAATTGAGTGACTATAAACTAATTACAACACTAAATTGTCATTGCATATCCTGTAATAGGTTACAGTGTGTCATTTTGTAACATTTTTGATTAGTGGTGTGCTGTGGGATTTTTTTCAATGTAAAAAAAAATGTGATGTAGCTCAATAAAGGTTGAAAAACACTGGTATAAGCAAATGCAAGGACAATAATGGTGTGTTAGCGAAGCTCCATGTCTGTTAGACCACTTAAAACAGGATACATTTCTGTCACTTTACAAGAATGTCAGATGACCAAGTAATAAACTCAAAATCACATCACTTCCACATTAACAGTATTTCAGCAAAACATTGTTAATTTGTTTTTATGCAAAAATTATTGCATACTGCATTATTTTGAGTTAGTATTGACTCTCTTGTTAACTAGTTATTAAAAATGCTGTGCCAAAACAAAGCAGTATATGGTAATTTGCACATAAAAACACTGTAGCAATATAGTTTGCTTGGATGCAGTTAAAGGAACATTATGTAATAATGGCAAAAAGCGACAATTAGTGTTATAAAAATGGTACTGCACTCCAAATTCAAACCAGTGTAAAAATGCATGCAGCCCCATGCTGATTATACATGAGCATTTTTTGGTTGTTAACCTCTTGCGCTCCGTTGTACCGCGGATGGGCAAGTCTCTGCGTCCTAGAGCGCACAAGGGCGCTCTCGTGCGCTCTAGGACGCATGATGGAGATGGTGATGCAGGTGGTGATGGCGTCCAAGCGCGCACTGAAAATAAAAGCTGCAGACACAGCCGCGAACAGATTAGTTCATCTGATTGACCTCTCATTCGACTAATAAGAGCCTTGAATTGGGTTTCTGAAACCTTGAAGAACCAATGACTGAAAACCTAGCCAGAAGGACCCGCCTACCAACGCTGTGAATGCAGTGAGCCAATTGAAGCAGAGAAGTTCGCGAGCTGTTTTTTTTAAGGCTGGGTGAAGACTGGCTGCTGCAGCGGATCAAAAAAGGACCCGCAGGAAGAACCCCACAGACCCAGCAGCACAGAGACCATCCACAAATGCAACCTGTGTGACAGGGAGTGCCATCGGCATGTTCGGCCACAGGCGGTGCTTATTTTGTTTTGGTTCCAGCAGAGTAGACGTTATGATTTCTTCCATGGTCATAGACCGACAGAGGCTGACGACGAAGGCTGAGTGACCCACACGCCTTCGCCAGTCTTTTTTTAATTACTACTGTTATTTGTTTTGAAAAATCGTTTGCCAAAAACCGCAATCATGGAAGCACAAAACCGCAATAATGGAATTATGTTTTGATTGGGTCGCGAGATCAGAACCACGAGCGGACCAGCGTCGCGTTCGTCTGACAGTGAGGAAGAGAAGTTCACCAGGACTCTGAAGAGGTAAGGTGTTATAAGCTAATTATTATTTATCCCTGAAAATTGTAATCCAAAATGACTTTTGACCGATCGGTAAATTACAACTGTGCGGCGCGGCGCAGTTCGTGCGCCGCGGTACAAGGGGTTGTTCGCCGCGTACAGACCGTGAACGCCCCCCCCCCGCTATTCTTCTGTAGCGAGGGGGGGGGGGCCGCGGTTATTGCGCTGCTGTCCCACATCACCACATGAGGCTAATCCGTTGTGTAGCGATGGCCGATGTCCATCCTCTGTAGCGAGGGGGGGGGGACAACCCCCCCCCACACACACACACAGACAGCCCTGAGTGTGACCTTTCATTAGAGCCCTAAATGAAGCTTCTACATTGAATCATTCAAAAGTTTCAGACGTTTTTCCAAACTGTGCCATTTGGCACAATTTGGCACAGTTCCAAAACGCCTGGGAACTACCTGAGTAAAAAGCTGTGTAATATATTCATTTTTTGTGGTATTGTTACAAAATTTGGACCTCAGCTGGATAACACGTGGTTCTACATTTCTGTTGCATTTTCCAGCCCGGATCTGAAGCTGTGTGTTATTTGCAAGCATTTGTATCCAAAAAAACACCCAGGCGAAATTTATTTTCTTCAAGTTCACTATGTTTAGATGACTGTAACTCAGTGGCCGGAGCACTTAGAGAGATTATGACTGTTTTGCCAAAAAATTCAAAGTGTTTTCTTTTAAATGAGACCAACCCCATGAAGATGCTGCAAAGGGTTGAAGGACAGCTTTTGATTTAATTTGGGCACGTTAATTTTTGGCGTTTTTAGGGAAATTGACCGGAGTGCAAGGGGTTAAATTAGCCAAGTAAAACTGTTAGTTCTGGTGTTATCGCTAATGCTGACAGCTGCCTTCATCCACCATACTCACGCTTCCCTTTCTTCACCACTGTGGGGGCACGTAGCTGTAGGTGGGTGTGCCAGGAGAACGATATGTAGGCATCGTGACTTGGTGGGGGGCAACAGGTGCTGGTGATGGAGTTGTCAATAAGGTTCCTGAGAAGTGAGGACAGCAGTTAGAACTCTCATTCACACCTTTGTATTCAGTACAAGAACTCATGTCATCATGAGTTAAGTGCACCTCATATAATAATTGTGAAAATTTAGGCAACATTCGGGTGAAAGTTCAGACATTTCTGTAAGACATATCTTTTTTGACTGATCATAGGAAATACTCTAATCATTTGAAATACTGGATTTCTCATTTTCATGAGCTGTAATTGTCAAATTAAAGCCAAAAGATGCTTGAAATGTTTAATTTACATGTAAGGAATATACAGCGGGGAAAATAAGTATTGAACATATCAACATTTTTCTCATTAAACATATTTCTGATGGCACCACTGACCTGAGATTTTCACCAGACATCAGTAACAACCCAAGTAATCCATACATACAAAGAAATCAAGGCAACTGTGTTCACAAAGCAAGTTATATTTAATAAAGTGAAATGACACAGGGAATAAGTACTGAACACATGGAGAAAATCAGCTGAAATCCATCAGAATTTAGGAAGCCATCCCATCCCCCATCAGTGCAAATTAATTTCAGCTGGTTAAGTCCTGATTGATAGCCTTTAAAAAGGTCTGAATATCAGATTGTCACACCACAAAGAACTCATGATGGGTAAAAGCAAAAATCTCTCTCTAAACCTTTGCAACCTTATTGTTGTTAAACATAATGATGGCACTGATTACAGGCACATTTCTAAACTGCTGAATGTTCCAGTGAGCACTGATGGAGCCATCATTCGGAAGTGGAAAGAACATCATTTTCCCATAAACCGGCCATGACCAAGAGCTCCTCGCAAGATTTCTGATACAGGAGTCAAAAGACTTATCAGAAGAGTTATCCAAGAGCCAAAGACCACATGTGGAGAGCTCCAAAAAGACCTGGAGTTAGCAGGTACTGCTGTTTCAAAGGAAACAATAAGTAATGCACTCAACCGACAAAGGCTCTATGCCCGCTCACCTCGCAGGACTCCATTGCTGAAGAAAAGGCATGTTGAAGCTGATTTAAAGTTTGCTGCTCAACATTTGGACAAACCTGTAAAATACTGGGAGAATATAGTCTGGTCAGATGAGACCAAACTTTAACTTTTTGGATGCCACAACACACAGCATATTGGAGGAGAAATGACACTGCACATTAGCCCAAAAACACCACACCAACAGTCAAGACTGGAGGTGCAAGCATCATGGTGTTGGGGTGTTTTTCAGCACATGGTACAAGCAGACTTCATATAATTGAAGGAAAGACAAATGGACAAATGTACAGAGACATCCTTGATAAGAATCTGTTGCCATCTGCCAAGATGCTGAAGATAGATAGATAGTTTATTTCGAACTCAAAAATATAACAAATACAAGCAAATGGCAAATGCAATAAAGTAACATTATACACTGTTCGAAAGGGAGAAGGAAGAAGTGAACACTTATTAATTCCATCTCCTCTTTTCCATAGATACACCCATGTGAATTTTATACAAATTACCACCTTTAAGACCCCAAGTAAACAATTTACTGTATTTTTTACAAATCAACATTAACACCCATCCATTCTAACATACAATGATGTCCATACATCAAAACCAGCCTCAAACAACACAGATATACACAGTGCTGTCCCACCCACCATTCCATAGTGTCCCATAATATCCCAGAGTGAACATAATGAATCGTACATATAACTACTACCCTTCTAACATATACCCTTTCAGCAAATGGTACTTATACCTCTTTCTGAATTGATTTCTGTTTGTACATAGTTTCAGTTCCGACTCTAGACTGTTCCACAAATCCACCCCACAGACAGATATGCACATACTTTTCTTGGACGGACGCACGGGTAAAGGCTCCCAGTTCGTGGGATGAAACCAGGGTAGACATTTCAGCAAGAGAACGATCCCAAACACACAGCCAAGGAAACTCTCAACTGGCTCCAGAGAGGGAGGTGCGGTGTGGTGGCACAGTGGTTAGCACTGCGCCAGCACAGCAACTCACCCTTGGCCATGGGATCCCTGGTTCGATCCCAGCCCCTGACCAACAGTGATCTGTGTGGAGTTTGCATGTTCTCCCCATATCTGCGTGGGTTTACTCCGGGATTTCTCCGGTTTCCTCCCACAGGCCAAAAACATGCAGGTTAGGTTAATTGGAGACTCTAAAGTGGCCCTAGGTGTGAATGTGTGTGTGAATGGTTAAGGGATAGCACCGTACTGTGGCTGCTTCATCCATCCAGGTGGATGCCCTCAATTTCCCCTCTGGGGATCAATAAAGTATACAAAATCAAAAAAAATAAATAAATAAAGAAGGAAAATAAAGCTGCTAGAATGGTCCAGTCAGTCACCTGACCTGAATCCAATTGAAAATCTATGGAACGAACTGAAGATCAGAGTTCATAGAAGACACCCATGGATCCTTCAAGATTTGAAGACAGTTTGTGTGGAAGAATGGGCTAAAATCACTCCTGAGAAATGCCTACATCTGGTTTCTCCATCGTCTGGAAGCTGTTATTACCAACAAAGCACGGTGGCGCAGTGGTTTAGCACTGTGGCAGCATAGATCCCCGCGATCCCCCGCGATCCCCCGGCCGATCCACCCTCGGCCAGGGGATCGCGGGGATCATGAGATCGTGGGTTTGATCCCAGCCCCCGACCAACAGTGAGCTGTGTGGAGTTTGCATGTTCTCCCTGTGTTGCGTGGGTTTACTCCGGGATTTCTCCGGTTTCCTCCCGCACACCAAAAACATGTAGGTTTAGGGCGCTCGCGCACGCAGCGACCAGCAGCCGGTGGCTTGTCACCAGACTGCAAACCAAGTCTACCTACGGGTACAAATAAGTAACAAAAAAAAAAAAAAAAAAAAAAGCTTTTCTACTAAATATTAAATTAATTTCACCAAGTGTGTTCAACACTTATTCCCTGTGTCATTCCACTTTATTAAATGTAACTTGCTTTGTGAACACAGTTGTCTTGATTTCTTTGTATGTATGGATTACTTGGGTTGTTACTGATATCTGGTGAAAATCTCAGGTCAATGGCACCATCAGAAATATGTTTAATGAGAAAAATGTTGACGTGTTCAATACTCATTTTCCCCGCTGTAATGTAGAATATATGAAAATGCACCTTTTGAGTTAAGAACAGAAAAATATACATTTCCAAATATTCAATATTTTTAGATGCACTAGGTAGTCTCTGCAACTCACCAGCTGACATAGCCATGGTGGTGCCAGCTACCATCCCCATAGCAACACTGTTGGGGCGTGGCGGAGGGATGGCCGGGGCATACATAGCTGCAGGCATGCCATTAGGCTGGACCACTGTCGTGTGATGGATAACATGAGGCGGTGCAGCATAGAGTGGCTGTGTGTAGTAGGGCCCCTGTTGTTGTGATGGTATTAATGCCTGAATGCAAAAACAGACCGACTTATTACAGCACCAAACAACTAAAAATAAATGACACTTATATTTCTTTTTTAAATAAATAATACAGACCTGGGCATAGGGGTTCTGTTGGGGATAGGTGCTCCTGACTGGGTAAACTGCAGCAGGGTAGGGGTTTGGTGAGGAGGAGTATGGTGGGACGGTTCCCGTGTTGGGAGAGCAGGACATTTTAAAAGGAGTGCCTGGAGCATAGCCTGGAGTGGGAGGAAGACACTGCACATTAATGCTGTTATTTCTGGAACAAAATTATCAAAACAGTAATTAAAGGTACTATGTGGAACATTTACAAACACACATTGTAGTCATAAAGTGAACTGCAGTCTCATCCATTTTGTTCTTACACATCACAGGATAGTTGAAAAGTACACTTTTACTCAAGAGCAGTTGATATTCCTATTCAAAGTTCTAGTCTCTCTCTCTATCTCTCGCCGGTCTCAAAGTGTTGGGGGTATTTTTGGGCTCTGAGGACTTTGAACGCAAGAACTGGGAGGGAATTAAGGAGAGGGTGTGTGCTCGCTTTTCTAAATGGGAATGGTTGCTACCACAGCTGTCATACAGGGGAAGGGTTCTGGTCGCCAATAATCTGGTCGCTTCGGCTCTTTGGCATAGGCTTATTGCTTTGACACCGCCCAGGAGCCTGGTTGAGGAGGTTCAGAAGATCATCGTGGATTTCTTTTGGTCTGGTCGACAGTGGGTTTGTGCGGCTGTTCTCTACCTGCCTGTTGCCAAGGGAGGACAGGGCCTGGTGGACATACAGTCCAAGATTGCCTGTTTTAGGCTTCAGACTGTGCAACGGCTCCTTTATGGATGTGGCCCCTGCTGGATGGACACTGCAAAACTGCTCCTGAGGTGAGTTGGCCGCTTGGGCTATGATAAGCAGCTTTTCCTCGTGAAGTCCGGGGAGGTGGACCTTACTGGATTTTCTGCTTTTTATACATCTGTCTTGCATGCATGGCAAGTCTTCACCGTAGCTCGCATTCCTGAGGAGACACCAGGCATGTGGCTGTTCGAGGAACCACTGTTTTTCAATCAATTCATGGACACTCAAGTGCTGCAATCTGTTAGTCTGCGAACTTGTTTAAGAGAGGCAGGCTGTACCAAGCTTGGTCATCTTATGAAGATGTCAACCACGTCGATAGAAACGCTGGGGCGGAGCGCCAACATTACATCTGTCAGACTGGTGCATAGGGTGGTGAAGGAAGTGTGTGCTGCCCTGCCACGACCGCTTAGAGCGTTTGCGGAAAACTGCACTCTTTCCTCTCAATGGGATGAGGACACTGTGTCCAACTTTCCTGCCCTTTCCATAAGTCCAGCTGTGGGAGAGTGGCAGGAGGGGGACGATCACCTGCTGTCCTTCGGAAATCCTCATCTGGGCAAGTTCCAGTTTGTAGGGAAGAAGACGGGGTATCACATCTGTGTGAAAGTTCTGAATCTGCGCTCTCTGACGGAGGTGAAAGAGTCGAAGTGGGCGGGGTTTTTGGGGCCGGTATTCTCCCCGAAAGGCAGCTGGCGGTCCATGTACAAGCTCCCTACTGAGAAACGGACGGTGGATCTCCAGTGGAGGATTGTACATGGGGCAATAGCTACGAATAAATACAGAGCACACCTGGATCCTAATGTGGGGGACGAATGTTTGTTTTGTTCCCAAGTTGAGACCCTGGAGCATTTGTTTGTTCAATGTTTTCGTTTATCTGGCCTTTTTGATTTTCTGAAAGTGTGGTTTCATAATTTGGGTGAATGCTTCTCTTTTGGTTTGTTCATTTACGGTCCAAAGTATAACGTGGCAAAGAGGTCTGCGCACACTTTGATGAACTTCCTATCTGGTACTGCTAAACTTGCCATCTGGCTGATAAGGAAAAATTGGACTACTAACACTGGCAATGTGGATCCTGTGTTTGTTTTCAAGGCTTTGTTAAAAGCCAGACTCCAGGTGAAGTACTCTTACTATAAAATGGTGGACAATTTGGGGGTATTCACCAATAGATGGACTGTAGGGAATATTTTGTGTTCTGTGGGAGAGGGGGATGAGTTATGTTTGCACTTTTGAAATGTGAGACACTTGGTGGAATGATGGTATTGGTGATCTTACATTTTTGAATTGTACAATAAAGGGATTTTTTTAAAACTCAAACTCTCTCTCTCTCTCTCTCTCTCTCTCTCTCTCTCTCTCTCAAGCGCGCCCAACAGGAAGAATAAATGGCGGTCGTTCCTCTGCCTGTTTTACGCATTTTTGGGATATTGTTCGATCACACTTTTATGACGTTTCTAATTGACTGTAATTGACTGTCACAGAACTGGATCTTTATCGCAATCCTTCTGTGATGAGGAAAATGTCTCTGGGACGTACAACGGAACTGGCTGCGGGCGCGCAGCGCTATCTCTGCTGCCGGAGGAAGGGGACTTGGCCTTGCTTAAGAACTGGAGGCCTGTGCCTCGTCTTTGCACGGACTACAAGGAAGACTCGGACTACTGCCACTGGCAATGTGGAATAGGTGGACTGCAGGGAATACTTTGTGTTGTGTGGGGGAGGGGGATGAGTTATGTTTGCACTTTTCCAATGTGAGACACTTGGTGGAATGATACTGGTGCTCTTACTTTTTTTGAATTGTGCAATAAAGGCATTTTTTTAAAACTCACTCTCTCTCTCTCTCTCTCTCGCTCTCTGTTTCCGGCGGCCGAAGGAGGAGGGCGGAAATAGGGAACTCTGTGGATTGTTTGGACTTTTTTCGATTTTCTACTACTGGCCGCTTTTTCAGTTTTTGTTTTTTTGGGTGGAGGATGGCGACCTTGGAAATGCCACCTCCGTCTATCCACCAGGGGGTGCGGATCGTTCCCCCGGACAGCACTGTTACTGTGGAGGAGGTGCTTCTGGCTGTGGCCGAGCAGGTGGGCCATGATGAGATCTGCTTTGCGTCCCGAATGAATAGAGCTGTAGTTGTGTTTCTGGCTGCTGAAGAGGATGTCCACACCCTGATTGCAAGCGGTGTTGTTATCGGGGAAACGTATGTACAGGTGTCCCCCTTATCTGTCCCATCAACGCGTATCACCGTCTCAGGTGTTCCACCTTTCATCACTGACGAGCAGTTGGCGACGGAGCTCCGCAGATTTGGGAAGTTTGCGGGCCCGTTTAGAACTCTGACTTTGGGATGCAAGGAGACCAAGTTAAAACACGTGAAATCACTCAGGCGACAGGTGTTCATGTTTTTGGACTCCCCAACTACAACTCTGGAAGTGTCCTTCGGGTCAAACACGGGGACGGCTCCTATATGGTGTATGCGAGCTCAGGACAGATGAAGTGTTTTGAATGTGGAGACGTGGGCCATAAATGGTTCGCTTGTCAGCATAGGCAGCGGGCGGGGAGCTCTGATGGAGCTGCGGCTGGTGCCGGCGGCGCGCCCTCCGCTCACGCCGCTGCTGCGGACGGCGTGGCAGGGCCTTCCGCCGCAACTGAGGCCGGCGGTGCGGCCTCCGCTCCCGCCGCTACTATGGACGACGTTGCGAGGCCTTTGCCGGTCCTGCTCCGGAGCCTGCCGCTGTGTCTGTGGACAGCCCGGCTGTGGCGCCCACAGCCCAGCTTACGGCCGGGAGCGTCGCTGGTGATGATGCCCAAAATGTCACTGATGGTACGTCAGAATCGTCTCGCTGTGTGACATCAGCGGCTGTGCTTCCGGAGGCTGCTACCGTTTCAGAGCAGGGGACGGAACAGCGACAGTCAGCTGCTGTGGGTGGCGTCCAGGAAAATGTGGCCCATGATGAATCCACTGGTCCAGATGAACCAAACAGTCAGCTGAGTTGTGCTGACGAGGAAATGGAATCTGATCCCGACACTGTGTCTAATACTGAGTCTATTGAGGCAAAATGCAGTACAAACACGAGTTTGTATTCACTGGAAGAAATAAATGCTTTTCTGGATGAAACCTATAATAAGGCCATTAAAGTCACTGACTACTTCAGTGACACTGATAAATTCATTAAGTCTGTTAATGTGCTAAGAAGGCAGGTTGGTCTTGACCTCCTGGATGAAAGGAAACGTTTTCGCCTCAAAAAACACCTGACTGCCCTGCGTAAAGCAGCAGGGGGAACAGGGGTCAAGCGCGCCCGACAGAAGGAATAAATGGTGGTCGGTCCACTGCCTGTTTTACGCATTTTTGGGATATTGTTCGATCACACTTTTATGACGTTTCTAATTGACTGTAATTGACTGTCACAGAATTGGATCTTTACCGGTCTCCTGCCGGCGCGCAGCACTATCTTTGCTGCCCGAGGACGGGGACTTGGCCTGGCTTAAAAACGGGAAGCCTGTGACTCTTCTTTGCACGGACTACAAGGTCACGGTTTACTCGTCTGCAGGGCATGGATGCCCCAACGTTTTCTTTCTACAATCTCGATGAGCCTGCTGCAAAGGTGACTTGCTTAAAAATCCCGCATGGTCTCAGGACTACAATCCATCTGAGATGAGGAAAATGTCTCTGGGACGTACAACGGAACTGGCTGCGGGCGCGCAGCGCTATCTCTGCTGCCGGAGGAAGGGGACTTGGCCTTGCTTAAGAACTGGAGGCCTGTGGCTCGTCTTTGCACGGACTACAAGGAACACTCGGACTACTGCCACTGGCAATGTGGAATAGGTGGACTGCAGGGAATACTTTGTGTTGTGTTGGGGGGGGATGACTTATGTTTGCACTTTTCCAATGTGAGACACTTGGTGGAATGATATTGGTGCACTTACATTTTTTGAATTGAGCAATAAAGGCATTTTTTAAAACTCAAACTCTCTCTCTCTCTCTCTTTGTTTCTGGCGGCTGAAGGAGGAGGGCGGAAATAGGGAACTCCGTGGTTTGTTTGGACTTTTTTTTGGTTTTCTACTACTGGCCACATTTTCAGGTTTTGTTTTTTTGGGTGGAGGATGGCGACCTTGGAAATGCCACCTCCATCTATCCACCAGGGGGTGAGGATCATTCACCCGGACAGCACTGTTACTGTGGAGGAGGTCCTGGAGGCTGTGGCCGAGCAGGTGGGCCGTGACGCGATCTGACTTTGCGTCCCAAATGAATAGAGCTGTAGTTGTGTTTCTGGCTGCTGAAGAGGATGTCCACACCCTGATTGTACGCGGTGTTGTTATCGGGGAAACGTATGTACAGGTGTCCCCCTTATCTGTCCCATCAACGCAAATCACCGTCTCGGGTGTTCCACCTTTCATCACTGACGAGCAGTTGGCGATGGAGCTCCGCAGATTTGGGAAGTTTGCGGGCCCGTTTACAACTCTGACTTTGGGATGCAAGGAGACCAAGTTCAAACATGTGAAATCACTCAGGCGACAGGTGTTCATATTTCTAGACTCGCCCACTCAAACTCTGGAAGTGTCATTCCGGGTCAAACATGGGGACGGCTCCTATATGGTGTATGCGAGCTCAGGACAGATGAAGTGTTTTGAATGTGGAGACGTGGGCCATAAACGGTTGGCTTGTCCGCACAGGCAGCGGGCGGAGGGCCCTGATGGAGCCGCGGATGGTGCCGGCGGCGAGCCCTCCGCTCACGCCGCAGCTGCGGCGCGGCCTCCGCCGCTACTGCGGACAACGTTGCGGGGCCTTCCGCCGGCCCTGCTCCGGAGCCTGCCGCTGTGTCTGTGGACGGCCCGGCTCTGGCGCCCGCGGCCCAGCTTACAGCCGGGAGCGTTGCTGGCGATGGCGCCAAAAATGTCACTGATGGTGCATCACAATCATCTCGCTGTGTGACGTCAGCGGCTGTGCCTCTGGAAGCTGCTATCGTTTCGGAGCAGGAGACGGAGCACCGACCTGATGGTGCGTCAGAATCTTGCTGTGTGACATCAGCCGCTGTGCTTCCGGAGGCTGCTACCGTTTCAGAGCAGGGGATGGAACGGCGACAGTCAGCTGCTGTGGGTGGCGTCCAGGAAAATGTGGCCCATGATGAATCCACTGGCCCAGGAGAACCAAACAGTCAGCTGAGTTGTGCTGACGAGGAAATGGAATCTGACAACGACACTGTGTCTAATACTGAGTCTATTGAGGCAAAATGCAGTACAAACACGAGTTTGTATTCACTGGAAGAAATAAATGCTTTTCTGGATGAAACCTATAACAAAGCCATTAAAGTCACTGACTACTTCAGTGACACTGATAAATTCATTAAGTCTGTTGATGTGCTAAGAAGGCAGGTTGGTCTTGACCTCCTGGACGAAAGGAAACGTTTTCGCCTCAAGAAACACCTGACAGCCCTGCGTAAAGCAGCAGGGAGAACAGGGGTCAAGCGCGCCCGACAGGAGGAATAAATGGCGGCCGTTCCTCTGCCTGTTTTACACATTTTTGGGATATTGTTTGATCAGACTTTTATATGACATTTCTAATTGACTGTAATTGACTGTCACGGAACTGGATCTTTACCTGCTGGGCATGGATGCCCCACCGTTTTCTTTCTACACTCTGGACGAGCCTGCTGCACAGATGACTTGCTTGAAAATCCCGCATGGTCTAAGGACTCCAATCCATCTGAGATGAGGAAACTGTCTCTGGGATGTGCAACGGAACTGGCTGCGGCCGCACAGCACTATCACTGCTGCCTGAGGAAGGGGACTGGGCCTTGCTTAAGAACTGTGGGCGTCTGGCTCGTCTTTGCACGGACTACAAGGAACACTCGGACTACTGCCACTGCCAATGTGGAATAGATGGACTGCAAGGAATACTCTGTGTTGTGTGAGGGGGGGGAAGACTTATGTTTGCACTTTTTCCAATGTGACACACTTGGTGGAATGATGTTGGTGCGCTTACATTTTTTTGAATTGTGCAATAAAGGTTTTTTTTTTTTAAAAGTCAAAAAGTCTCTCTCTCTCTCTCTCTCTCTCTCTCTCTAAAACTGGCAGCCGAAGGAGGAGGGCGGAAATAGGGAACTCCGTGGTTTGTTTGGACTTTTTTTCGGTTTTCTACTACTGGCCACTTTTCCAGTTTTGGATTTTTTGTGTGGAGGATGGCGACCTTGGAAAAGCCACCTCCGTCTATCCACCAGGGGGTGAGGATCATTCCCCCGCACAGCACTGTTACTGTGGAGGAGGTCCTGGAGGCTGTGGCCGAGCAGGTGGGCCATGACGCGATCTGCTTTGTGTCCCGAATGAATAGAGCTGTAGTTGTGTTTCTGGCAGCTGAAGACGATGTCCACACCCTGATTGTACGCGGTGTTGTTATCGGGGAAACGTATGTACAGGTGTCCCCCTTATCTGTCCCATCAACGCAAATCACCGTCTCGGGTGTTCCACCTTTCATCACTGACGAGCAGTTGGCAATGGAGCTCCGCAGATTTGGGAAGTTTGCGGGCCCGTTTACAACTCTGACTTTGGGATGCAAGGAGACCAAGTTAAAACATGTGAAATCACTCAGGCAACAGGTGTTCATGTTTCTAGACTCGCCCACTCAAACTCTGGAAGTGTCATTCCGGGTCAAACATGGGGACGGCTCCTATATGGTGTATGCGAGCTCAGGACAGATGAAGTGTTTTGAATGTGGAGACGTGGGCCATAAACGGTTGGCTTGTCCGCACAGGCAGTGGGTGGAGGGCCCTGATGGAGCCGCGGATGGTGCCAGCGGCGAGCCCTCCGCTCACGCCACAGCTGCGGACGGCGGCGCGGCCTCCGCTCCCGCCGCTACTGCGGACGACGTTGCGGGGCCTTCCGCCGGCCCTGCTCCAGAGCCTGCCACTGTGTCTGTGGACGGCCCGGCTCTGGCGCCTGTGGCCCAGCTTACGGCCGGGAGCGTTGCTGGCGATGGCGCCAAAAATGTCACTGATGGTGCGTCACAATCATCTCGCTGTGTGACGTCAGCGGCTGTGCCTCCGGAAGCTGCTGTCGTTTTGGAACAGGAGACGGAGCACCGACCTGATGGTGCGTCAGAATCTTGCTGTGTGACATCAGCCGCTGTGCTTCCGGAGGCTGCTACCGTTTCACAGCAGGGGATGGAACGGCGACAGTCAGCTGCTGTGGGTGGCGTCCAGGAAAATGTGGCCCATGATGAATCCACTGGCCCAGGAGAACCAAACAGTCAGCTGAGTTGTGCTGACGAGGAAATGGAATCTGACAACGACACTGTGTCTAATACTGAGTCTACTGAGGCAAAATGCAGTACAAACACGAGTTTGTATTCACTGGAAGAAATAAATGCTTTTCTGGATGAAACCTATAACAAAGCCATTAAAGTCACTGACTACTTCAGTGACACTGATAAATTCATTAAGTCTGTTGATGTGCTAAGAAGGTAGGTTGGTCTTGACCTCCTGGATGAAAGGAAACGTTTTCGCCTCAAGAAACACCTGACAGCCCTGCGTAAAGCAGCAGGGAGAACGGCGGTCAAGCGCGCCCGACAGGAGGAATAAATGGCGGTCGTTCCTCTGCCTGTTTTACACATTTTTGGGATATTGTTTGATCAGACTTGTATATGACGTTTAATTGACTATAATTGACTGTCACAGAACTGGATCTTTACCTGCAGGGCATGGACGCCCCACCGTTTTCTTTCTACACTCTGGACGAGCCTGCTGCACAGTTGACTTGCTTGAAAAACCCACATGGTCTAAGGACTCCGATCCTTCTGAGATGGGGAAACTGTCTCTGGGATGTGCAATGGAACTGGCGGGGGCCTCTGGCTCGTCTTTGCACAGACTATGGGGAGGACTCGCACTACTGCCACTGCCAATGTGGATTAGGTGGACTGCAAGGAATGCTCTGTGTTGTGTGTGGGGGGGGACGACACTTCAGTTTGCACTTTTTCCAATGTGACACACTTGGTGGAATGATGTTGGTGTGCTTACATTTTTTTGAAGTGTGCAATAAAGGCTTATTTTAAAAGTCAAAGTCTCTCTCTCTCTCTCTCTCTCTCTCTCTCTCTCTGAGTGGGTGTGGTCGTGAGTGCGAGCTGAGAGCGTGTGACAGCGTGAGTGATTTATCTCAAATTTTTCTCTGTCTTTTTGTGTTAAAGGTTTTTTTTTCTGCTAAATAATCTTAAGTTTTGTTGTTTTCTGTAGCTGGGGTGGGGTAGGCGTTTTGGGAGGGGGGTTTCTGCTGCCAGCTCTGCTGGTCAGCATGGTTTTGGAGCGAGGCTCCGGTTTTGAGCAGCTGACACGCCGGCATGCTGTCAAACTGACACCGGCTGTCAGCTGCTCGGTGGAGGAGTGTAGTCTGGCTGTGGGGGAGCTGGTCGGTTATGAAAGCATTAGATCAGCTTCTAGAATGAATAGTGCCGTGGTGATTTTCCTGGATAGTATTGAAAAAGTTAACCGGGTAGTGGAGAGCGGGGTTGTGATTAAAGACACACTGGTTCCTGTTCTGTCTCTGGTGAATCCCGCGAAGAGAATTACCATCTCAAATGTCCCACCATTTTTAAAGAACGAGCTGTTGGAGAAGGAGCTGTCGAGACACGGGCAGCTTTTGTCCCCGATTAAGCACATCCCTCTCGGTTGTAAGTCCCCGCGTTTAAAGCATGTCATGTCTTTTAGGCGACAGGTGCTCATGATTTTAAAGAATAGCGAGGAAAGCCTCAACCTCGTGTTTAAATACCGGATTGACGGCTTTGATTATACCATCCACGTCACCTCCGATAATATGAAGTGTTTCGGCTGCGGAATGGAGGGACATTTGATTCGATCATGCCCTCAGGGAGTGGGGGGTGATCACTCGGGGGAGGCCGCTAGTGCGGCCTCGGGGCCGTCTGGTGACGGAGCGGCTTTGCCGCCCTCCGAGGCTGACGGCGCTGCCGCGCCGTCGGGCATTTCGGCCGAAGCCGCGGGGCCGTCTGGCGGCGGCGCTTTGGCCGAGGCCGCGAGGCTGTCTGGCGGCGGGGCGGCTTTGCCGCCCTCTGCAGCCGGCCTGTCGATCATAACTGAAACAGCAACAACAGTTAAAGCACATCGCGGGGCTGCTGCACAGACCAACATTGCAGACAAGGGTGATATTACCGAGAGGGATGACGCTGAGGGTCAGACAGAGGAGCCAAATGAGGCCCAGGTAGATGGTGGGACCAGAAAGATGAATATAAAAGCACAGCACAGGGTGAGTGAAAGACAGGAAGAGACAGCTACCAGGGTGGCTGAGTCAGTGTTGGAGGATGAGGATGACATCGAAATAGATGAAGAGTTATGTAAAATCCCCATCAAGCGGAAGAATTTGGAAACCAAACAGCAGAGGGTCAAAGTAAAAAGGGTTGTCAAAGACAGTTCTGAGGTTTCTCCATCTCAGCCAGATTCTTATGCTGGGTCTGAGATAGAGAGTGATGGTGAAAGCAGTGATGATGTGGCCAGTGGAGGCGGTTACCCCTTCACAAAAATACAGAAGTTTTTGCAGGACACTAAGGGGGTCAGAATGGTTAAAGTTGAAAGCTTCTTCCCTGATCTAAAACGTTTTGTTGACTCTGCTCGGGCCTACATGAAAAATAGGGGAGAGCTTGAGCAGGAAAGTTTTACTGATCAGGAGATCTACAGACTAAAAAAGCTTGTGCTAAAAGTTAAGAACCAAATTGCCCAGGATGATTAGTCTTTTATCGCTCATTCTTTCTTTCCTGTTTTTATATTGGCTTTGCCCTCTTATATACATGTGTAGTTTTAATTTTGGCACACTCAACATCAATGGAGCAAGAGAAATGTCCAAGCGAGCGAGTGTTTTTACTCTTGCAGAATGCAAGAAAATTAATGTTCTGTTTGTTCAGGAGACTCATAGTTCTGAGGACAATGCTGCTGACTGGAGGAGGGAATTTCAGGGTGAAATTATTTTTAGTCATAGAAGCAGCAAATGTGGTGGGGTGGGTATTTTATTTTCTCGAGATTTTATTCCACTTTCTTATGACATTGATGAGATAATTGCAGGCCACATTTTAAAAGTTCGAGCTGTTTTTGAGAATGTGAAAGTTGTTTTTATAAATGTGTATGCTCCAACCGTAGGCACAGAAAGATTGGCCTTTTTAAATATTTTAGATGATACGATCAAAAATTGCAGTAATGATGACTTTTTATTTGTGGGAGGTGATTTTAATTGTTCAGAAAATCCTCTTATGGATAGGAATCACCCAGAGCCACATGCTGCATCCAAAAGAGTTTTAAAAGGTCTCATAGAAGCTCATGATCTGTGTGATGTGTGGAGGAATTTTCATGGCAAGGCTAGACAGTACACGTGGAGCCATAGAAAGGACAATATTTTGTCCTTAGCTAGACTGGATAGGGTTTACAGTTTTAAGCACCATTTTAGCATTTTTAAAAGTGCTTTTATAGTCCCTGTTGGCTTCACAGATCATTCCCTGGTTCAGTGTTGTGTTTTTATCAAGAATATAAAGTGCAGTAGTGCATACTGGCATTTTAACACGTCACTTTTATCGGATAACAGTTTTAAAACTGCTTTTATGTTTTTTTGGAGTAATTTTAAATTGACAAAATCAAATTTTAGTTCTTTGCAGCAGTGGTGGGATGTAGGGAAGAGCCAAATAAAGAATCTGTGCCTACAGTATACTCGCAATGTCTCTGGAGACTTGGCCAGGTCTGTCAGGGACCTGGAGAGAGAAGTAGTGGAGCTGCAGTCTTTGGCAGGCTCCACAGGAGAAAGAGGACATTTTGAGGCCCTCAATGGCAAAAAGTCTGTTCTAACTGACCTACTGGGTGTGGCTGCCAGGGGCGCTGTGGTACGCAGTAGGTTCCAGAACATCGCACTAATGGACGCTCCATCTCATTTTTTCTTTGGTCTGGAGAGGAAGAATGGTCAGAGGAGGATGATCCACTCTCTCAGCTCCGAGGACGGGCGGCCGATCCATGAGTCTGCGGAGATCCGTCGCTTTGCAGTTGCTTTCTACAAGGATCTCTTTAAGAAAGAATTTGTTGAGAATCCACACGCACTGAGTCATTTTTTGACGGACTTGCCAAAAGTGATGGCTGGCGTGAATGCGGAGCTGGAGAGCGGGATCACTCTGCAAGAACTGGCAGTGGCTGTCCAGTCTCTTCAGTGTGGAAAAGCCCCAGGGATAGATGGCCTACCAGCGGAGTTCTACAAGGCGTTCTGGTCTGAGATCTGTGAGGACTTGCTGGAAGTACTGTCTGACAGTCTGCGGAAGGGTCACCTGCCCCTAAGTTGTAGGAGAGCAGTCCTCACCCTCCTTCCAAAAAAAGGCGACTTGAAAGACATTAAGAACTGGCGTCCGGTGGCCCTCCTCTGTACTGACTACAAAATTCTCTCCAAAGTGTTGGCTACCAGACTGAGGAAGGCGATGGAGCAGGTCATCCATGTAGACCAGACCTACTGTGTACCTGGTAGGTTGGTTACAGACAACATTTTTTTAATTCGTGATGTTTTGGACCTCTCCAGCTCATTGGTCAAAGAACTTGGTCTTATTTCAATAGACCAAGAAAAGGCGTTTGACCGAGTTGAACATCCATACCTTTGGCAGACATTAGAGGCCTTTGGTTTCAGCTCAGGGTTCATCGCCATGATCCAGG